>CM049430.1:62760918-64010918 GCA_026929855.1 Poa annua | reverse complement strand
TTCTTACTTTGGAAAAATAATGTGACATGTGTCACATGGTGTTATGTTTTTGTAATTTGTTTCCTTTGTTTTCTTTTCTTCAAACTTTTAATTAGAGCTAGAATTCAACAATCTTGCAAGCAATGCAAACAAACAATACTCAAGAATTACACATACACAAATTTTTATAAGAAAAGTTTTTGTTGGCCCACATTTTTGCATTAATAATTATATTAATATTTTGGGATGTTACACTAACGATGAGGTGACGATGCGCGTCGGCGACGGATCGAGAGTCGGTTATTCATTTAAATCATATCAAGCAATTGTGCTATTTATATGAATGATATCTTTTATGTTGATGCTCCCGAGAATAATGGTTTATTCTTGTTGAATCTCGATCGTAGTACTCAAGTCCATAACATAGAAGCCAAACGGATTAAGTGTAGTGATGATACCGCCATGTATATGTGGCATTGCCGTCTTGCTCACATTGGTGTAAAGCGCATGAAGAAACTCCACTCCGATGGACTTTTGGACTCGTTGGATTTTGGATCCCTCGATACATGTGAACCATGCCATATGGGCAAAATGACCAGAACATCGTTCAAAGGTTTTGTTGAACGGGCGTCGGATTTATTGGGGATCATACATACAGATCCGTGTGGACAAATGAGCGTTTCGACACGCAATGGTTATCGTTACTTCGTCACCTTCACTGATGACTTGAGTAGATACGGTTATATCTACTTGATGAAACACAGGTCTAGAACTTTTGAAAAGTTCAAAGAATTTCAAAGTGAAGTTGAAAATCAGCTTAACAAGAAAATCAAGCACCTCCGATCCCATCGTGGTGGCGAGTATTTGAGTTTTGAGTTTGGCACACATCTGAAGAGTTGTGGCATCGTACCCCAACTTACGCCTGCTGGAACACCGCAACGTAACGGCGTGTCCGAGCGACGTAATCGTACTCTACTGTATAGTGTCTGATCTATGATGTCTCTTACCGATTTGCCCGTGTCCTTCTGGGGTTATGCGTTAGAAACATCCGCATTCATTTTAAATAGGGCTCCGTCCAAATCCGTTGAAAAGACACCGTATGAATTATGGTATGGCAAGAATCCTAAGTTATCGTTTCTGAAGGTTTGGGGTTGTGAGGCGTATGTTAAGAAACTACAGCCCGACACACTCGAACCAAAGTCGGAGAAAGTCGTCTTTGTAGGTTATCCGCGGGAAACCGTTGGATACACCTTCTACAACCAAGCTGAGGGCAAAACGTTTGTCACGAAGACCGGTACCTTTCTAGAGAAGGAGTTTCTCGCGAAAGGAGTAAGTGGGAGGAAGGTAGACCTCGATGAGATCGTTGATCCTGAACTCGAGATTCCGAGTGGCGCAACGGAAGCAATTCCGGAAACGTCCTCCAAGGATGGAGTGGGAGAAACTATCGAGGAAAGTATTCTACCTCGTAGGTCTGGTAGATTTCGGATCGCACCAGAATGGTATGGCAATATGGTTTGCACCGTCATGTTAATTGAACAAGACGAACCTACGAACTACTTAGAGGCAATGGCGAGTCTAGAGTCCGAGAAATGGCTTGAAGCCATGAAATCCGAAATAGGATCCATGTATGATAACAAAGTGTGGACTTTGATGGATATTCCCGAAGGGCCAAGGATGTCGAGAATAAATGGATCTTTAAGCAGAAGACTGATGCTGATGGTAATGTGACCGTCTATAAAGCTCGGCTTGTCGCAAAAGGTTTCCGACAAGTTCATGGGATTGACTACGATGAAACTTTTTCACCGGTAGCGATTGTGAAGTCGATTCGGATTTTGTTAGCAGTTGCTGCCTATTACGATTATGAAATATGACAGATGGATGTCAAAATAGCCTTCCTAAATGGAAACATTGAGTAAGAGTTGTACATGGAACAACCGGAAGGTTTTATCGATCCAGGAAATGCTAACAAGGTATGCAAGCTACAGCGATCCATCTATGGATTGAAGCAAGCATCTCGGAGCTGGAATCTTCGCTTTGATGAGGTAATAAAAGGTTTTGAATTTGTCCAAAATTTGGAAGAGACCTGCATTTACAAGAAAATGAGTGGGAGCTCGGTTGTGTTCTTAGCACTATATGTAGATGACATATTGCTGATTGGGAATGATGTGGAACTTCTGAATAGCGTGAAGGAATATTTAAACAGTAAATTTTCCATGGAGGACTTAGGAGAAGCTGCATACGTCTTAGGCATTAAAATCTATCGTGATAGATCAAGACGTCTATTAGCGTTGAGTCAGAGTACTTATCTTGATAAAATACTGAAGCGTTTCCGTATGGAGAAGGCAAAGAAGGGTTCTCGGCCGGTTATCAAGAATAAAACATTGCGGAAGGCACATTGTCCGGTAACGGAACTGGATAAGGCCGATATGACTAAACATCCTTATGCTTCAGCCATAGGATCGATTATGTATGCAATGTTAAGTACTAGACCTGATGTGGCATTAGCTCTAATTTTGACAAGCCGGTTCCAGACTAATCCTAGAATGGCGCATTGGATTGCTGTTAAGAGCATTCTTAAGTATCTCAATAAGACAAAGGAAATGTTCCTTGTCTATGGTGGCTGCGATGAAGAACTTGGCGTAACAGGTTACGTGGATGCAAGTTTCTGCTCAGACCCCGATGACTCTAAGTCACAGACAGGTTATGTGTGCAAGGTGAATGGAGGCGTCCTGTAATGGAGAAGTGGGAAGCAACCCATTGTCGCACAATCTACAATGGAGTCGGAGTACACTTCTGCTTGCGAACCCGGAATGAAGCTGGGTGGATGAGGAAGTTCATCATTGAACTTGGAGTGTTCCCGAGCGTGCAAGACCCCGTGATCCTCTTCTGTGACAATACGGGTGCCATTGCCAATGCCAAGGAGCCAAGGTCTCACTCCACCGCCAAACACATTCTCCGACGCTTCCATGTGATACGTCAGTACGTACGAGGAGGCGATGTGAAGATTTGCAAAGTGCATACGGATCTGAATGTGGCAGATCCGCTGACGAAGCCTCTCCCGCTTGACAAGCATGAAAAACACTAGTTAGCTATGGGTGTTAAGCTTTTACCAAGTTGTAATCTAGATTAATTTGTACTCTAGTGCAAGTGGGAGACTGGAAGAGATATGCCCTAGAGGCAATTAATAAAGTGTATTCTTGATCATATATCGTTAGTTCATAATAGGTTTTTGTATCATGCTATAACCGTATTAAGTGGAAACATTAATGCGGGTGTGATGCGTAAGCAACCAGGTCCCTAGTAGCCTCTACTAAGACTAGTTTCGTTGCGCGACCGATGATCGAGGTTTCCCGATCATAGAGCATGGTGCCGGTCGGCAATGGAAGTCATATCGTTGGAGAACGATGTGATGGACATACCCAGATTTAGAGGACGTAGTCATTACGCCTTTGACCGTGAGACCAACTCTTATTGCTATTCCTGGAAGATACTTTGATTGCACCAAACGTCGTATCTTAATTAGTATAACAATAACGGTGATACTTTTGGGTATCGGAAAGGAGTAGTTGAGACGAGGGGTCAAGAGCAGGATTTGCCAGTCCGCAAAGCAGGATATATACTCTAGGGCCCACTCGGTGTGATTATGTCTAATGAGCTTGCAAGCATGTGACTAGGTCACGGAGACATGAAATCATAGACGAGTAGAATATAGCGTTGTCGGTAACGAGGTCAAGCTAGATATGGAGATATATGTAACATCTTAGGATTTTTCAATTTCTGAAAAATCAGAAAAATTAAAAACTTTTTGAAAACTATTTGTATGTCAATTTGAAAACAAAATTCATGCATACATTCGTCATTTTCTTGCATTGTTTAGATTTGAAATTACAATGGTTGAAATACTATTTCCACTTGAAAATCTGTTTCAGAAAATATTAAAAACAAAATAATGATTATGCTATTTATCTTATTTAATTTAATATTTTTATTATAATTATTAGAAATAATTATTTTCATATGTTCACAATTGTGGTACCAAATTTTATTTAGCCATAAGTAAATTGACTAAATTTCTATTTTCAAATTTGACAAAAGTGTCAAATTTGCATTAAATCCAATATTCAAAATTAATATTTTTAAAAAGTGTTCAAAACATGTCCATAAATGTTTTAAAATAAAGATATGATTTTTAGAAATTTTTAGAAATTAATTTCACTTAATTCGGTGTTCTAAAACAAAATTTACGAAGGAAATAAGAAAAAAAGACGAATCGGGCCCAGCCGGGCCGAACCGAACCGAGTGATTGCATCGTATCCAAGTCAAACTCTGAAAATTCGTTTTTCCAACCACCTTTCATTCAAACACGTTTATCTCGAGAAATATAACTCCAAATCCAAATCCGCTTGATCCTACCCGTTCACAACTCCGAGCCCTATCTATTCCACCATCCCTCCGCCTATATAAACAACTGTAGCAGTCGACATCTCTTTTACTCCATTCGTTCCACCGAAACCCTAATCAGCGAAATAGTATTTCGTTCGTTCGACAAAAAAAACCATCTCCAATCGCGACGGGGCCTTAATCATTGTTGTAGATCTCGTCGATACCTTTCCATCCCAATAAGCCTCAACTCTTTTTATCAAGCGTGGAGGAAGAATTTCGAATCGTCATCCATCAGATCTGAAGTCGTATTTCTCAGATCTTTCGTGCTCGTTGCGCCAAATCGAAATTCCTTCAGTGAAAAGGTAGATCTACTCCATATCTACAACTTTCCTGGTGACAACTTTTTATTTTAACGTACGTAATTTTCTGTATAATACAGATCGTGTTTGATGTTGTTCGAGTAACCAAACCATCTCAAAAGTTTGGGACGACGATACGAAAGTTGTTCCCTGATCAAGACCTTTCTTTTTCCCCAAGGCTCACCTCTTTTGGTTCAGCGAGCTGAGAGATATTCACGTTTGAAGTTTCGGACCAGAAAGGTATTTTGATATTTGTGACCAATCTATTCATCCACTTATATTATAATTGTGATATTAGAAAGAGCACGTAATTCTCTACAACTTTCGTTAAGAGTATTTTTTCATCCGAGCAATTATATTTTTGGTCAAATTCGTAGTCAAATCCCAGTCAGCCTGCCACGTCAGCAAGTCAATTCCCACGTCAGCGGTCAAAGTCAACAGTCAACCGAAGACCGGCAGTTTTGCAGAAAAATCTTAACTTTTAAATCTATCACTACTTTTTATTGGTTTGGTCAAATTTTACAAATAGAATATTTTTGGAAAGGTTATGACACGTAGAAACTTTTGGTATCATTACTTTTATCTTTTGCCAAATTAAAATTTGTTGAAATTCGAAAGTGGCATTAATGCTAATTTGAACATAACTTCAAATTTGAAATTTAAAATTTATCAAACTCTTTTTCTATAAATTTTAATGTCTAAGTATTGGCAGTAGTATTTCTCTACTAATTTTGTAGAATAATTTTTCTATGATTTTGTAAATAATGTTTATTTAATACTTTTAAATGATATTTTAATGAATAAAAAACTTATTAAAAATATATTAAAATTAATTTCATCATCTATTCGAATTATAACGTACTTAGTCATATTATGACCACTTTGGTATTAAAAGGTACTTAGAAATATTTTGCCTCTTTAAACAAAATAAATTCTTCCTTAGAAAATATTTGATAACTATTTTTCGACAACACCCTTCCTTATAAAAATTTCAACATCTTAAAGATGCTAAATCTTTTCCTTAGAAATTTTTTGCATCTATAAAACTTATTTGTCTTATTTTGTTAAGTGTTGTACTTAGAAATAAATTGCATGGCATGCATGACATATCTATTGTATAGTTATACTCCTTATAGGAAAAATTCTTCCTTATTTTCCCTAAGTTAGGATTATTTTTCAACATAGTGTTTTGGTAAAGTGCTATGCACTTAGACACTTGAGATTCTCAACATGAAGATTAGAAGGCCAACGAAGACTTAGAAGAAAACAGACTCCGGAAGCAGCTCCAAGAAGTAGAAGCACTTAGAAGAAAATCAAGAGGAACTGCAAGAAGACCATCCCCCTTTATTTCTCTAAGTCTTTCTCTCTTCTTCTCTTTCTCTTAGACTTCGTGGTGGCTAAGTTATATCCAAGACAATTCTGAAGAATCATCAATACTGAAGAATCATCAAGTCAAAAAAATCAAAGTCTACAAAAGTTTAATGAAGACATCGCATCAAGGAGAAAGTTACGAGGAATCATAGAAGAAAAATTACATCTTTTCTTTTTCCTTTTCCGCCTTCCTATTCTTCTTTCACGTTGGACATAAACCAAGTCCTTAGTGATTATGACCAAGTCCTTAGAGTGCTAATTGAAGATGAAGAAAACTACAAGGGAGTTGAAGATTTCAAGACCAAGCATGTGAATACTTGCAGCAGCATTACAACTGATTCAAGTTGATTTATAGCCAAGTTATTCTGTCCAACCTATGACCTTGGTACTTAGTAATTTTGACTAACACACTTGCCCCGCATTAACTTAGAATAATTTCATGACATAACATGCATCTCTAGTTCTTAAGAATATTTTTTCATATCATGCATGTCATATTTTTCTAAGTGTTGCATTTATGCTTGTCTGTTTATTTGTGACTTGTTTGACCTTTTAGAAATTTCTGAGAGAAACGAAGACTTTTGCAACTGATACTCCTGTTCTCCCTGTTGCCAAGGCAAGTGGCACACCCTCATAAACTTCCTAAGTATTTTTCTATGCATTAACTAGTGTATTTCTTATATGCATGTGTTGGATAGTATTGCTATGCTAAAACTACTATATCCCTTACACTAGTTGTGTCTAGAATCCTATTGGTAACTTGGTAGAAATATTGATGCTATGCAAAAGTTGTTTTATGAAAATTAATTTCTACTAAGTTAAGAATGAAACTCCTGGGTGGAATTGGTTGTATGTGGTTTTTGTTGAGTGTTGTCTCTTAGGGGTGACCTCTAAGGGATGGTCACTTGTGGACGGCCACCTAGGGAACAAAAGGATCTGAAGAACTCCAAGTGAAGATTGCTTCTAGTGCAACCATTAGTCAATGGGCTCTGCCTAGATGGATTAAGTTGTGTGGACTCGCCCCGGCCTGACAGGTGGTGGTAGAGGTTTTGTAGGTGGAGCGCGTCAGGCCGTTATGGGGTGGGAAGATGCTTCTGAAAAGTCTCGTCTCAACTCTCTCCTTTTCCTTAGCACAAATGGTGTGCTTGAGGATAGTTTGGGTTTGTTGGGTCTAATGGTGAAAGTGCACAACCTCTGCAGAGTGTAAAACTAAGTACTTAGCCGTGTCCTCGGTTACGGACAATTTTTGAGCAGCTGATCAAGGACGTCAACAGAGGATCCTATCATTCCAATTTCTAAGTTAAAAGTTGATGGGCGAACAAGGGAAGATGAGATTATGGTTTTTATGCCATACTCGTCTTGATTTCAAGAAAGTTGTTTTCAAAAGAGTAGGAAAAATTGGCTTTATGCAAATTAGCCTTGAACTCCACCAGCCTAATATGCATATAGGTTATAGAGTTATTCCATTAAGTGTCCACCATAGTGTCACTTGCCAGACTCCATTTTTAATGGAATCTGATCCACTCTGTTGCAAAATTTTATTTGTTACAGGTTATTCAAATGACGAGTGAGGTTTTGTTAAGGGATTTCGAGTCTGCAACCAACATGTTTTGACCTGTGGCAACATGAAGATGGAGACTCATTGTTGTCTTATTTACGATGTGTATTCTTTCCAATGCTAGCCTTATGCTATGCAAATTGTAATGAATATTTTTAAGTCTGGATGATCGATGTAATAAATTTGATACTTTGTTGTGATATTACATCGTAAACTGTGTGTGCAAATGAATCGATCCAGGGGTTTGCACTATACACAGGTACCTGTCATATTTTAAGCACAGGTACGTTACAGATGGTATCAGAGCACTGTGTTGCCTGTAGGTTCGAAACCCCTAAGTCTGGATAGAAATAGGATTTGGCCATAGGATTGAAAATCTATTTTTATTCAGTTATCTAAAAACAAAACTTTTCATTTTATCCTCTCTTATACTCTCGTCTAATATCAAACTTCTGAAAATATCTTATCTTTTTCTAGTTGACCATGTTCGTAATGTCTGAGTTCGATACTTCATATGCAATTCCACAAGTCAACATGAAGAACTACCTACATGGAAGAACACTGAAGAATCCAGATTCATAGCTCAAACACTTAGAAGATTTTTGAAGAAAGAAGAACTTGAAGCACTCAACAAGGAGATTGACAAGAGACCACCATTTAATTAGAACAACGACACCGTGATAGTGTATTGATCATGCCAACTCAGTGTGGTACGACAATACTAGATTGCTTGTTTGTGTTGAAACTTGTTGCTCGATGTTTGTTAGATATTGTTTGTAAGATGATTTGCCTCGGATTGTTGAGTTTGGGGTAGAAATTTTCCCTAGTATCCTTCTATCTTTTACTCATCTATGCTAAACCCAAACAGATGTCTCGCCCAAGCACCAACGATGAGATGACAGTTGCAATTCAACTATTAGAAGCTCAGGGTCAGTTGATGCAACTCATGGTACATAATCAAGTCCACAATCACAACAGAGAGTTACCTCAGGGAATGCAACAACTGTTGGATAACCAGACCCACATTGTGCAGATGATGCGTCACAACATGACCAACAGTAATATGAACCCACCCCAGATGGACATTGGTAACAAGGATATCAAAGGAAGTAGTTTGACAAAACCTCAAGCCTGTAAAACGTGTGGAGAAATAGGACACACATCCAAGGAATGTCATGATGAGTGGCCCCATGGTGTCTCCAACTATCCAACCGACGGATACCCCACAACCATGGTTACTTGCTTTTTGTGTGAAGCAACAAATCACGCCCCGACTCAATGTGAACTCTATCCCATGGTGCAAGAAGTCAGTCAGCAAGTCAAAGAGGGAATGCAACAGAAACTCAGGAAATATGTGGAAGTACAAGAACACAAGGAGGAACGCAAAAGAGATACTAGCCGTATAACATATGTTACTCGTAGAGTACAAGGACATCATTCATGGGGCTGTAAACAGAGGAAGATTGGTCAGGATACTGCACAAAATCATTATCAAAATGAGATTGTGGATCAAACTAAGGTGAAAAATGAAATAAGAGTAAGGTCACTTCCGAAGACATCCAAACGTAACTCCAAGTGCTGCTATAAATGTGAGGGACATCACTTAGCTCGAAATTGCCCCATCAAACGAGACAGGACTTCGTCCATTGGGATAAAATATGATGAACAAGATTTAGAACAATTTTTAGCCTTGGAAGCACCAAAGAAGAAGCGGAGCTTAAACGAGATCATTTGCTACAAGTGCAAGAGCAATGGCCATTACGCTAACGAGTGCCGAGCAAAGAAGAAGGCCGAAGAAGCTGCCAAGTCAAATCCTTTTTGATAAAGGATATGTGAACCATATCACTGTGGAAGAAGTGAATGGTACATTTTGAATCAAGTTTTCATATCCAAGTTTTCACTACCAACAAAGATACCTTTTAAGGGTGGTAGCCCACCCAGATATCCAGTCACAACCTTTTGCTAGCCTTCTCGAATCTCGAGGACGAGATTCCTTTTAAGGGTGGTAGTCTGTAACATCCTAGGATTTTTCAAATTCTGAAAATCAGAAAAATTAAAAACTTTTGGAAAACTATTTGTATGTCGATTTGAAAAATAAAATTCATGCATACATTCATCATTTTCTTGCATTGTTTAGATTTGAAATTACAATGGTTGAAATACTATTTCCACTTGAAAATCTAGTTGAGAAAATATTAAAAACAAAATAACGATTATGCTATTTATCTTATTTAATTTAATATTTTGATTATAATTATTAGAAATAATTATTTTCATATGTTCACAATTGTGGTACCAAATTTTATTTAGCCATAAGTAAATTGACTAAATTTCTATTTTCAAATTTGACAAAAGTGCCAAATTTGCATTAAATGAAATATTCAAAATTAATATTTTAAAAAAAGTGGTCAAAACATGTCCATAAATGTTTTAAAATAAAGATATGATTTTTAGAAATTTTTAGAAATTAATTTCACTTAATTCGGAGTTCTAATGCAAAAGTTATGAAGGAAATAAGAAAAAAAAAACGAATCGGGCCCAGCCGGCCGGCCCAAACTAGGCCGAACCGAACCGAGTGATTGCATCGTATCCAACTCAAACTCTGAAAATTCGTTTTTCCAACCACCTTTCATTCAAACACGTTTATCTCGAGAAATATAACTCCAAATCCGAATCCGCTTGATCCTACCCGTTCACAACTCCGAGCCCTATCTATTCCACCATCCCTCTGCCTATATAAACCACTGTAGCAGTCGGCATCTCTTTTACTCTTTTCGTTCCACCGAAACCCTAATCAGCGAAATAGTATTTCGTTCGTTCGAGAAACAAAACCATCTCCAATCGCGACGGGGCCTTAATCATTGTTGTAGATCTCGTCGATACCTTTCCATCCCAATAAGCCTCAACTCTTTTTATCAAGCGTGGAGGAAGAATTTCGAATCATCATCCATCAGATCTGAAGTCGTATTTCTCAGATCTCTTCTCGCTCGTTGCCAACTTTCTTGTTGACAACTTTTTATTTTAACGTACGTAATTTTCTGTATAATACAGATCGTGTTTGATGTTGTTCGAGTAACCAAACCATCTCAAAAGTTTGGGACGATAATACGAAAGTTGTTCCCCTGATCAAGACCTTTCTTTTGCCCCAAGCCTCACCTCTTTCGGTTCACCGAGTTGAGAGATATTCGCGTTTGAAGTTTCGGACCAGAAAGGTATTTTGAGATTTGTGACCAATCTATTCATCCACTTATGTTATAATTATGATAATTAGAAAGAGCACGTAATTCTCTACAACTTTCGTTAAGAGTATTTTTCCATCCGAGCAACTTTATTTTTGGTCAAATTCGTAGTCAAATCCCAGTCAGCCTGCCACGTCAGCAAGTCAATTCCCACGTCAGCGGTCAAAGTCAACAGTCAACCGAAGACCGGCAGTTTTACAGAAAAATCCTAACTTTTAAATCTATCACTACTTTTTATTGGTTTGGTCAAATTTTACAAATAAAATATTTTTGGAAAGCTTATGACATGTAGAAACTTTCGGCATCATTACTTTTATGTTTTGTCAAATTAAAATTTGTTGAAATTCAAAAGTGGCATTAATGCTTATTTGAACATAACTTCAAATTTGAAATTTAAAATTTATCAAACTCTTTTGTTATAAATTTTAATGTCTAAGTATTGGCAGTAGTATTTCTCTACTAATTTTGTAGAATAATTTTTCTATGATTTTGTAAATAATATTGATTTAATACTTTTAAATGATATTTTAATGAATAAAAAACTTATTAAAAATATATTAAAATTAATTTCATCATGTATTCGAATTATAAAGTACTTAGTCATATTATGACCACTTTGGTATTAAAAGGTACTTAGAAATATTTTGCCTCTTTAAACAAAATAAATTCTTCCTTAGAAAATATTTGATAACTATTTTTCGACAACACTCTTCCTTATAAAAATTTCAACATCTTAAAGATGCTAAATCTTTTCCTTAGAATTTTTTTGCATCTATAAAAATTATTTGTCTTATTTTGGTAAGTGTTGTCCTTAGAAATAAATTGCATGGCATGCATGACATATCTATTGTATTCTTATACTCCTTATAGGAAAACTTCTTCCTTATTTTCCCTAAGTTAGGATTATTTTTCAACATAGTGTTTTGGTAAATTGCTATGCACTGAGACACTTGAGATTCTCAACATGAAGATTAGAAGGCCAACAAAGACTTAGAAGAAAACAGACTCCGGAAGCAGCTCCAAGAAGTAGAAGCACTTAGAAGAAAATCAAGAGGAACTGCAAGAAGACCATCCCCCTTTATTTCTCTAAGTCTTTCTCTCTTCTTCTATTTCTCTTAGACTTTGTGGTGGCTAAGTTATATCCAAGACAATGCTGAAGAATCATCAATACTGAAGAATAATCAAGTCAAAAAAATCAAAGTCCACAAAAGTTTAATGAAGACATCGCATCAAGGAGAAAGTTACGAGGAATCACAGAAGAAAAATTACATATTTTCTTTATCCTTTTCCGCCTTCCTATTCTTCTTTGACGTTGGACATAAACCATGTCCTTAGTGATTATGACCAAGTCCTTAGAGTGCTAATTGAAGATGAAGAAAACTACAAGGGAGTTGAAGATTTCAAGACCAAGCATATGAATACTTGCAGCAGCATTACAACTTATTCAAGTTGATTTATAGCCAAGTTATTCTGTCCAACCTATGACCATGGTACTTAGTAATTTTGACTAACACACTTGCCCCGCATTAATTTAGAATATTTTCATGGCATGACATGCATCTCTAGTCCTTAAGAATATTTTTTCATATCATGCATGTCATATTTTTCTAAGTGTTGCATTTATGCTTGTCTGTTTATTTGTGGCTTGTTTGACTTGTTAGAAATTTCGGAGAGAAACGAAGACTTTTGCAACTGATACTCCTGTTCTTCCTGTTGCCAAGGCAAGTGGCACACCCTCAAAAACTTCCTAAGTATTTTTCTATGCATTAATTAGTGTATTTCTTATATGCATGTGTTGGATAGTATTGCTATGCTAAAACTACTATATCCCTTACACTAGTTGTGTCTAGAATCCTATTGGTAACTTGGTAGAAATATTGATGCTATGCAAAAGTTGTTTTATGAAAATTAATTTCTACTAAGTTAAGAATGAAACTCCTGGGTGGAATTGGTTGTATGTGGTTTTTGTTGAGTGTTGTCTCATAGGGGTGACCTCTAAGGGATGGTCACTTGTGGACGGCCACCTAGGGAACAAAAGGATCTGAAGAACTCCAAGTGAAGATTGCTTCTAGTGCAACCATTAGTCAATGGGCTCTGGCTAGATGGATTAAGTTGCGTGGACTCGCCCCGGCCTGACAGGTGGTGGTAGAGGTTTTGTAGGTGGAGCGCGTCAGGCCGTTATGGGGTGGGAAGATGCTTCTGAAAAGTCTCGTCTCAACTCTCTCCTTTTCCTTAGCACAAATGGTGTGCTTGAGGATAGTTTGGGTTTGTTGGGTCTAATGGTGAAAGTGCACAACCTCTGCAGAGTGTAAAACTAAGTACTTAGCCGTGTCCTCGGTTACGGACAATTTTTGAGCAGCTGATCAAGGACGTCAACGGAGGATCCTATCATTCCAATTTCTAAGTTAAAAGTTGATGGGCGAACAAGGGAAGATGAGATTATGGTATTTATGTCATACTCGTCTTGATTTCAAGAAAAGTGTTTTCAAAAGAGTAGGAAAAATTGGCTTTATGCAAATTAGCCTTGAACTCCACCAGCCAATTATGCATATAGGTTATAGAGTTATTCCATTAAGTGTCCACCATAGTGTCACTTGCCAGACTCCATTTTTAATGGAATCTGATCCACTCTGTTGCAAAATTTTATTAGTTACAGGTTATTTAAATGACGAGTGAGGTTTTGTTAAGGGATTTCGAGTCTGCAACCAACATGTTTTTGCTTGTGGCAACATGAAGATGGAGACTCATTGCTGTCTTATTTCCGCTGTGTATTCTTTCCAATGCTAGTCTGATGCTATGCAAATTGTAATGAATATTTTTAAGTCTGGATCATCGATGTAATAAATTTGATACTTTGTTGTGATATTTCATCGTAAACTATGTGTGCAAATGAATCGATCCAGGGGTTTGCACTATACACAGGTACCTGTCATATTTTAAGTACAGGTACGTTACAATATCTATGAACGACGCTCGGACACGCTAAGTATCGCCATGGCAAAAGGTTCATGACTTTACGTTCAGGTTTGGAAGATGAAAATCATTCGTTATATCACAGGGATTAATTTACGGGGTTCAGTCCTACGAGTTAGTCATTGATCAGAGAGGAGTCTCGATCATGTATGTTATTATATCGAACGGCTAGGGTAACACACTAAAGGGGTTTCGACAAGACAACCGGAAAGGAAAGAGATCACCGGGAACGTCCCGGGAGAGGTCCGATGGAGATCGGGCATCGACGAAAGAGTTTTCGGAGCTAGAATAAATTATATATAATATGTTTGATATTAATTAGTGCAATTAATGTCTAAATATGATTTTATATATTTATTTTCGAAATTATTTAGGCTGATTTCCCTAAATGGGCCTTCTGGTCGAAAGAAGGCCCAAGAGGGGAAAATTCCCTAGTGGAATTCGGTGGGGGGCTTGGAGGCCGACCCAAGTGGGCCAAGAGGCCCACTAGGGGGCCGGCGCACCTAGCCATGCCGCACCAAGCATGTGGGATTAGTCCCACATTGCCTGGTGAGGAGGTTGGCTCCCCCCTGGGAGCCTATATAGAGGGGCACCCTTGGCCTTTTAATTCACCAATTAATTACCCAATTCTCTCTCGATTTCGTGATTCCCTTTCTCGGAGTTGCGCCGAGTTCAGAGGGGGATCTCTTCCACCATAGTCCGATGTCGTGCTGCTAGTGTTCCGATCCAAGTCTTTCGCTGCTCGTCCTGAACTGGAGCTTCGGAGGCCGTCGTTTCCACCGTACGTGTGTAACGCCCTTCGAGGTGCTGCGCTAGCGGTACTCGGAGGTCTGCTTCCTCTACACGACCTTGAGGTCGGCTTCGTCGGTCTTCATCGACAATGTTTGTGTGGGAACGTAATCCCCGCTTTCGATCTATAAGGGTATGTATTCCGATCTCCGTTTGTACTACTATATCTGCATAAAATAGATCTTGGCATGTTTTAGGGATATCGTTGCTAGGAAAATTATTGTTTTCTGCACCTGATCCCCTTCAACCTGGTACTCTGGAATCCAGCGGAACCCGAGATAGTCAACCATGCCTCTGAGAACCCTCGGGAAACCGGTAGTCCGCTCGCACTGCGTCATACGTACCACCTGGTAGTGCGCCATCTACATAGAAGTTTGAAGGAGAAGTTAGCCGCCGGAAAAAAAATGATTGATTGCACAGAAAAGATTGTACAATGGCCAGGAGATGATTCAAGAGAAAGGTAGAACAACAACTGATTGATTCAAGAATGAAACTGAACGTAGCCGAAGAGGTTGATAACTGCCAAAACGATAAAACAACCTTCAAACACCTGCAACTATGGTACTACGGAAACCCAGAACACGTGATGATCTAATTTAAAATTAGAGATGAGAAGGGAAAAACCATCGTAACACTTCCTTACCTGAAGAACAGGGAGGGTGGGTTGGGAAAGAAATAAAAGAACATAATTCCTACTCTCACGTTTAAGATTTTCCTGATAACTACAAAATATTTTTCTAGACTCAAACAACGACCTGTAGAAGGGAACCTGAGGGCGTTTAGGCTCTGATACCAACTGTCAGACCCTGGATTTAGATGGCACAAACAAGACGTACCGGTTGGGCCACACAACTTGGAGTATACTCGGGTTACCAATACCAGGAAAAAGCAGGCCTGGCTCGGAATGGATCATCGTCCGATAGCTCCTAGCGATCCCAACGGCGCGTACGTCTCACGATTGCGCACGCAAGAAATCCAAAATTCTAACAACTCGTATACTTCAAACATACATACATTATATACGAATCGGTTTGGAAACCGAATGGAAATCACAGGATAAACCTAAGACACAAAGAAAGGAAATAAGTATCTAAAGCTCTCACTGAGCAAATATAGTGAATATCACCAAGCAGAGGACACATGTTCCAATATTACATCATGCAGCGGAAAACATGCCGGTCTGAGTACAGACAAGAAGCAAATAGGCACAAGGCCGAAACGTAAAGAGAAGGCCCATCCACGCAGTCCATCAGGAAGAAGCCCAGGGGAACACTAACTCCACGTAGTAGCCACCCACCTGGTCATACGGAGAATCCTCAACTGCAGACAAAACCACAGCCCACGAACGTGTTAATACACCGGAGCGTATCGAACAAGCTAGAGCTAACAAGTTACAAAACTGAAAGACTCACAAAGTATGGGGTTAGGTGGACTTAGCGGCAGCAGCACTAGCAACCTAATAGAGACACTATTACTTTCGTCTAAATTAGAGAGGGGTGAGAGAGCGCATAAGTAAACAACTCAACTAACACCAATCATAACCCATTCTCGGATTAAGCCCCTCAACCAAGTATGATGAAGCAATTCGGGGAAACTCACACATTGAACAGTTTTAGTTACGAGTTATTGTGAAAGTAATTCTATATTACTAGTCAAGTTAATTAACAATGATTAGGTCTAAGTTGTCTATGATCTTATTAGCCAGCATCGTCACCAAGTCGTCCATAACTGTGGACACGTCTCATTGAAAAGATTAAAGCCTGCCGGGGTGCACTACTGTACCCGTACTCGTTCGATCAACCCCAAAAAGCAAAGCCAGAAGGTAGGGCCTCTCAACATGGCAAATCTTTTCTCTCCAAACCATCCAGGGAACCGCATGATTGTGCGCATCATTGCTCAGCCCCATACCCGGAACTTCACAACACTCTAAGAACGTGCCACCCTATATGAGAATCGACTACTCCATCATCATGAGATTGTTATGTAACCATATGCATGCATCAAATGGAGAGCCCAAACTACTTGCGGGGCCCTGGATAAGAAGCGGATTAGATCGAAGCCGCGGGGGGCTCCATAGGGCCTCCCACAAGCGGTTACTGCGCTCAAAATTGGATCCGAGGACAAGAACTGAGTTCCTAGGTCGACAGTTAGCAGAACAAAGCACCTTGCAAGGCCTTCCACCGGTGCCTTATCTTTTAATTATAATTCCCAACAAACAATAACATTTTATTAAAGTAGACATTCTATCATTCTAAGTATAAGTGACATAGGATAAACAGACTCGCAGAACCAACCTTAAGCATGCACTACGACTCGCAAGGATAACAGATAAACATACAACATTTTATGGGATGTGGGGATAAAGTTGTATATGGCTGCAGGATAACAAGTATTTGGATCGCAATTCAAGAATCATAAACTAGGCTAGCATAGATCAAAAGGCAAGGATGAAAACCAAACAGCCTGTAACATGTTAGCAGAAGCTTGCCTGGCAGCTCGTGGCCTGGCACGAAAACTGGAACCTCAGTATCGTAGGTACCGTCAGCAGGCACGTCGTCGTCTACCCAGAGGAGCAAAAGACAAACAATAGGAAACATAATAAATACATGGAAATGCACAAACAATTGATGTGGCAATATGGCATGCGATGATTAGGTCACATTAAAGCGGGGATGAAATCCCGGCAAATAATTATGGTGAAAATTATTTATCTACACTTCAAATTAAATGTTCATTAACATGGAAAGACATTGCATAGACGTAATGATCAAATTAAATGGAATTAGGGCATTATATATTCATTTCCCCACGCATTCCATATTCAATTATTTAGTTGCATTTGTAATTTTAAACTAAGAAATGAAATTAAATGATGTTAAATGGGATAAGAATGTCATATTAATGTTCATTGCATTTTTCTGATATTAAATCATATAAGATTATTTTATTTGGAGTTAAGGATTAAAAGTTATTAACATATTAAGGGTAGGGGTGCTTCTATAATTTTTCAGGGACTTATCCGTGATGGAAAACGTAACTGAGAGGGTTCCTATGCAAAAGACAGAAACACAGGGGGCTCTGAGAAAGATTCTAGCGCAGGGGTTCTCCTCGGTCGTTTCTCACCGGAGGGCACCCTACACCAGAGGCTGCCAAAGCAGGCCCGTGAGCCACGCTGGCGCGCGAGTGATGAGCTGGTCTCCGCTGACGCTGACAAGCGGGACCCACATGTCAGTGACGCGCAACAAAAATGGGTGCTTTTCCACTGCGCTCATGGGATTCGAACTCGGGAGCGCGGCGAGCGAGCGAGCAGCGCTGCTAGCCAGTGGGGTGTGTGCGTGTTAGTGTTAGGTCTAGGTTAGTTTTAGTTTTAAAGAAGAAACCTGGTGTTTTTACTGACGAAACTGAACCCAGACTCGACAGTGAGCAGCAGCGGAAGAACCTCGCCGGCGGCGACCTCGTCCGGGCGGCGCGGCGGCGTGCGTGTGTATGTCGGGTATGCGGGAAAGTGTGGTGGATTCGTTTTCGCGCTCGGAAAATAACAAGGAGACTCGGAGGCTCTCGTTCGGGTGTGCCGTGGTCCTGACGGGACGGACTCCGGCGTCGGCGGAATTTAGCCGAATGGAGACGAATTGGAGGGGGAAAAGCGAGAGGATCGTGGCGGCTCACCGAGGGGGAGTCGGTGGCAAGCGGAGGAGGCGTGGGGACGATGGAGTGGAGAGGATGGTCTCGAGGAAGCGGAGGCGGAGTTCGGGTCGACGTCGAGGAAGAAGGAGATGAAGAGCTTCCCGTGTCCCGTTCCTGGCTGTCGTGGACGGAGGAGTGGAAATCAACGCTCCTGGCGCAGCAGATGGAGAGGAGGAGCGCTGTCACGCCGGCGGCGAGCTCGAATGGGTCTCGTTCATGGCGACAGCGGAGCGAGGATAGGAAGAGAGCGGCGGCGGGGTAGAGGGAAGGGGTGGTAGGGTTCTACCTGCGGGGCGTCTTAAGAAGTAGGGGGGAAAGGCGCGGAGGCAGTGGGGGCAAGGAGGCAGAGACACAGCACCATGGCTCCTACCGTGGTGGGCTGGAGTTGGGCCGGCTTCGGCCCAGCTTCGGCCAGGTGAGTTGTTTCTCCTGTCTTTTTCTTCTTTTCTTTTTTTGTTGTTTTAATTTTTTTTTGGTTTTTGTATTTTAAAAGCAAATAGAAGAAGAAACATGATAAAAAAATTTTGGTAAATTTTTATAGTTTCAAAATAGACAATTTAATCTACTGGCTTGATTATTTGTAAAGATTTTGAAACTTCACTTTTGAATTTATTTGAAAATGCATTTGAATTTTAATATGGAATTTGAATTTTAAAGCAACATATTAATTAAATGCAAATAAAATGGAATGATGCCATTATGATAAGCTTTATTACACCACAAGCACAACATTCTAGGAAGGTTTACATTTGGCATGTTACAGCCCACAATTCTAAGAAAAGGCCTTCCCAACACAATTGGACAAGATGGATTGCATTCAATATCCAACACAATTAAATCAACAGGGAACAGGGTATTATTAACCATAATAGGAATATCATTTAATCTACCCAAAGGTTTCTTCAAAGCATTATCAGCAAGAAAAACATCCAAATAGCAATGTTCCAATAGAGCTTTTTAGGCATAACATAAATACTTGCACCAAGTTCACACAAAGCATTGCAATCAAATTTATCTACTTTCATTTTAATGATGGGCTCCCAACCATCTTCTAACTTCTTACGGATAGAAGCTTGAAGTCTCAATTTATCTTCCCTATCTTTAATGAGAGAATTTGTAAGATGAGTAGTAAAAGCCAAATTAAGAGAGCTAGCATTAGGACTTGTGGACAACTTTTGCAAGAACTTAATAACTTCATAGATATTACAATTATCAAAATCAAAATTATTATCATCAAAGCAAACCAAACCACATTCTCCCATGTTCTTAAAAATTTCAGCATTTTTATCAACACTAGTTTCGGTAGTTTTAGGCAATTTCAAATTTTTGGAGGAAAAAGAAGAGACATTTCCAACACCAACTATGTTACCATTGATAATAGGAGGCTTACTAACATGTGAAAGACCATTATTTTAAGAGGTAGTAATAGTAAAACCTTTAACAATATTAGTCTCTTTATCTAGTTCTTTCTCGTTTTTCCATCGAGCACGTAATTGGGCCATCCTCCTAACATTTTCATCAATTTGAACTTGAATGGTATTAATTTTAGCAAAGGGATTACTCTCTGTAGTTTCAGTAGGCATGACTTTAGATTTTCAAAGATCAACATCAAGGACAAGACTATCAACTTTAGAGGCAAGTATAACAATTTTTTCTAGCTTTTCCTCAACAGTTTTATTAAACAGAGTTAGTGTAGTAATAAAATCTAATAACATGGTTTCAAGTTCAGAGGTGGTATTCCTATTATTGTTATAAGAATTACCATAAGAATTACCATAAGAGTTACCATTATTAGGAGGATAGGGCTTATAGTTGTTATTACCATAATTGTTCATATAGGCATTGTTGTTGAAGTATTACTTTTAATGAAGTTCACATCAACATGCTCTTCTTGTGCAACTAAAGAAGCTAAAGGAACTTTATTTGGATCAACATGTGATTTACCACTTGCAAGCATAGACATAATAATATCAATCTTTTCACTCAAAGAGGAGGTTTCTTCAACAGAATTTACCTTCTTACCTTGAGGTGTCCTCTCCGTATGCCATTCAGAATAATCCAACATCATATCATCCAAGAGTTTTGTTGCAGCCCCCAAAGTGATGGACATAAAGGTACCTCCAGCAGCCGAATCCAATAGGTTTCTTGAAGAGAAATGATGTCCCGCGAAAAGGTTTGGATGATCATCCAAGCAGTCAGTCCATGGGTTGGGCAATTCTTTATCAAAGATTTCATTCTTTCCTAGCTTGAGCAACATGTTCATTATCTAGTTGTTTAAAATTCATGATTACTTCTTAGAGAAATAATCTTAGCAGGAGGATAGTATTTTCCAATAAAAGCATCTTTGCATTTATCCATGAATCAATACTATTCCTAGGCAATGAAAGCAACCATTCTTTAGCTCTTCCTCTCAAGGAGAAAGGAAATAATTTCAGTTTTATTATATCACCATCTATATCTTTATATTTTTGCATTTCACATAATTCAACATAGTTATTTAGATGGGCAGCAGCAACATCAGAACTAACACCAGAGAATTGCTCTCTCATAACAAGGTTCAATAAAGCAGGTTTAATTTCAAATAATTCAGCTTTAGATGCAGGTGGAGCAATAGGTGTGCATATAAATCATTGTTGTTGGTGCTAGTAAACTCACAAAACTTAGTATTCTCAGCAGAACTCATTATAGCAAATTAATTATCAAACCGAAATAACAAAACTAAAATAAAATTGCAAAACCGAAATAACAAAAGCAACAAAACTGAAAATAAAATAGCAAACTGAAATAACAAATTAATGCAAGTAACTTTTTTTTTGTATTTTTCATATTAAGCAAACATGACAGTAATAAAAATAAACTAAGCAAGACAATAACAAAATAAAAATATTGAAAGTGCAAAAACTCCCCTCGCAGTGGAACTCTTATTTTCCTGGCAACGGCGCGAGAAATTAGCTTGATGCACATGGTGGGTGTGTTGTTGGGAGACCCCAAGAGGAATGTATGAAGTAGTGCAGCAGAAAATTTCCCTTAGTGTGATACCAAGGTTATCGAACCAGTAGGAAATGGGAATTCCCTTGAGGTATCAACGGCGCCAGGAAAGAGCTTGACGTAATTGACGTGGAGCCTGCACACAACCAATCAAGATACTTTGCCCCAACATAACAGTGAGGTTGTCAATCTCACTGTCTTGTTGTATCAAAGGAGTAAATGTATGTGTGGTTTTATCAGATTAAAGAGAATGACCGGGGTCCACAGTTCACTAGCGGTGTCTCTCCATACATAATAATAACATTCATGCGGGTAAACAAATTACAGCTAGGCAATCGATAGAATAATGATGCACACGGTTGGTGTGTTGTTGGGAGACCCCAAGAGGAAGGTATGAAGTAGTGCACCAGCAAGTTTCCCTCAGTTATGAAACCAAGATTATCGAACCAGTAATGTTCACCGGAGGTTGTTGGCGGCGACGTTGACACGGTGCAATACCTGTGTCAGCAGCGAACAAGGAGCCTGCACACAAACAATTAAGATACTTTACCCCAACTTAACAATGAGGTTGTCAATCTCACCAGCTTGATGTAACAAAGGATTAAACGTATGTGTAGAAGAAATATGTATGTTTGCAGAAAGTAACAGGTTTGCAGTTGTGGTTTTATCAGATTAATGAGAAGGACCGGGGTCCACAGTTCACTATTGGTGTCTCTCCATAAAGAATAACATTCATCCATGCGTGGTAAACAAATTACATCTAGGCAATTGACAGAATAATGATGAGCAATGCATATACTAACGATATGGTGTCTATTGTGATATTCATTCGGGCATTACAACAATATACATAGACTGTTCCAACCACATATGACTAATAATCCACCTTCCGGTTAGCGTCCGCACCCGTTTACGTATTGCATGCAACAGATTATCGCCTTAAGCACTGTGTGAAAAGTAAGTAAGTAATATCATCCTTAGACAAAGTACTATTGTTTTATCCCTAGTAGCAACAGTACATCTACAACCTTAGAGCGTTTTGTCACCGCACCAGATTTAATAGAGACATGAACCCACTATCGAGCATAAATACCCCCTCTTGAAGTTACGAGCATCTACTTGGCCAAAGCACACACAAGTAACGAAGAGCATGCAACATCATTAAATAGCACACACATGATATATTATGAAGTAACAACTTTAGTACTCAATATTCATCGGATCCCAGCAAACACAACATGGAGAATTACATAAAGGTTATCTTGATCATGATACGAAGTTAACAAGATCTAAACATGATAGCACAAGAGGAAAAGACAACCATCTATCTACTACTATAGACCCGTAGTCCAAGGTACACTACTCACGCATCAGTCCGGAGGCGGTCATGGCGACGTAGAGGCCTCCGGGGACGATTCCCCCTCCCGGCAGGGTGTCGGGGAGCAGTTATGATCCCCCAAATTGGTGTTGACGACGGCGGCGTCATGGGACACACGGAGGAAAAAGTGATTAACCGTCTCGAGTTTTTAGGTCAGGGAGGTATTTATGGGCGAAAGACCTAGGTCGGTGGGCGCCTGAGGGTGCCACATCACATCCTGGCGCGGCCAGGATGGGGCCCGCGCCAGCATGTGGTGGGGGCTCCTCGCGGCCCTTCTTCGTCTCGTCTTCGGTTCCTCGCGACGCAAATATTCCAATAATAATTCCAGGTTGATTTATTTCCAATTTGGCGGATATTTCCTTAAGTACTTTTCTGAAACCAAAAACAGTAGAAAACGGGGAACTTGCACTGTGGCATCTTGTTAATAGGTTAGTCCCAGAAAATGCATAAAACTATATAAAAAGCATATAAAACATGTAATAATATGACATAACATAGCATGGAACATAAGAAATTATATATTGGAGACGTATCAACATCCCCAAGCTTAGTTCTTGTCATCGTGGCGAACAGACAGATGCCTATGGGTAGGCTAATTTGTGGGGCCGACGGACGCTAGGGGATCTCGGAGAGGGATTGCGCGATGAACTCGCGCGCAGATAAACTCAACCGACATGGTGACGCGAGGATTTACCCTGCTTCGGGGCTCTCGTGAGAAGATAAAACCCCTACTGCAGCATCTAGCCTACTCGGTATATTCATTCTCTTAATATCCGGGCTACAATATGCTCCGTGAGCTGCTAGGCATGCCTCCACGAAGTCTTGAGAGCAAATGAGAAGGGGGGAAATGAAGTGGTGGGGTGGTGGCCTCTCCCTTCCCTCTCCCCCTGGCGCCCTTTATATAGGGAGAGCCCAGGGGACAAGCCGGGGACAAGGGGAAAAAGAATACTATTCACTGCATCATGGGCATGTCCCATCTTGTCCGTCCTTCACACTGCATCATGGGGATGGGCATGGTAAGTCTTGTCTGTGTACTTGGTTTTGTCCTGTTGCGCTTGTCTTGGTATCTCCTCTGTTTAATCCGGCATGGACATGCCGGATACATCTGCGACTCCTCTCCTGATAAACCCGACATGGGTATGCCGGATGCTACCTCTCAACCCGGCATGTGGATTCCGGATAATCTTCTTCTCCCGAGACCCGACATGGTTATGCCGGATTACCCTTCATCAACCGCTCTTCCTGCACATAAGAATAAAACAATGCACACCGACATAGCCATGTCGGGTAAAATATGTTGGTCAGTCGTAAGTTGGTTAGCCTATGTCGGACGGAGTATTTCGGTTGGAGTATGCCGTTTGGGTTTTGGTCGTAGCTTTTACCGTATCTTTACCCTACCCGGGGGTAGCCCCCCGACACTAGTCCCCGAGGCTGCGGGGGACTCGCAGGGTCGCACGTAGACTTAGAAAAAATACCAACATCACTGTCTTCACTTACTCCACCGTGTACCTGGAAAAATACAATCATATGCCGGTTTCGTAGCCACTCTTGGCGTTTTACCGACATAGATGTCTTCGACCACTGCCGGCTTGACACAAACACACAACCCATGCCGGCGTCTAGCTACTCTAGGCGTATACCGACACAGACGCCTCATGTGCCGGCCTTTAGCCACTCTGGGCGTATACCGACACAGAGTCTCATGTGCCGGCGTTTAGCCACTCTGGGCGTATACCGTCACAGACGCCTCCAACCAAACACACAATGTCACACAAGTATCTCGGGTGTCTCGGTATCTCGGTATGTCGGCCACTTTGGGCATATCACACATGTTTCGGTATCTCTGTCACTCTGGGCACATCACAGGTGTTTCGGTATCTTGGCCACTTTGGGCATATCACAGGAGTTTCGGTATATCGGCAACTATGGGCGTATCACCGATGTTTCGGTATCTCGGCCACTATGGGCGTATCACCGATGTTTCGGTATCTCGGCCACTCTGGGCATATCACAGGTGTTTCGGTATCTCAGGTGTTGCCTTTGGGGAACTTTGATACACCGAAATAAATGACGATTTGGAAATATTGCCCGATGCCATGATACATTGGCGAACCAAAATAAACGGGGATCTGGAGATATGGTATGATGCCACGATATCTTGGCGAACCGACATAAATAGCGATCTGGAGATATTGCAGTATGCCATGATATATTGGCGAACCGAAATAAACGGCGATCTGGAAATTGTGCATGATACCGCGATACGTGGGCCAACTGATACCACAGATCATATGCAACATATCTTGAGAAAATAACCAATCATAAGATAATCTCCTCTCGGTAAGGCGGTTATCCAACATGGGTACCATCTCGGGGAAACCAACATGGGTACCATCTCGGGAAAACCAACATGGGTACCATCTCGGAAAAAATCAACATGGGTACCATCTCGGTAAAACCAACATGGGTACCATCTCGGAAAAACCAACATGGGTACCATCTCGGAAAAACCAACATGGGTACCATCCCGGGTAAAACCAATATGGGTACCATCTCGGCAAAACCAACATTCCCTTTTAATGTTAGCGCAGACAAGCATGTATAACAAATATTTGATGGAAGTGAAAACTTTAAACAACATGCCCTAGAGAATTTAACGCGAGACATAAGAAGACAACTAGCCGCCGAGGCAGGCACGGGGATACCGGTTCCACCGAGTCCCCGGTAAATTTTCAGATACAGCAGGAAGACAAAGGACCACGGCAGTCCCCGAGTCCAGTTTCGGGATGCCGGCTCACAAATGACAGAGCAAGAAGCAAGATACAACAAGCATATAAATAAATATAAACCGAGTTACTCTACAGACTAAGCACGCAAGGTTCAACCGACCGGTAAGCCAGTCCCTGGGTTACGACATCTCGTTCCCGGGTAAAAACCAAACAGATGACGAAACAGGCACAACAGGGCAGTCCCGGGTTACGATATCTCGTTCCCGGATAAACAATTAAGCTAGACATGCAGGGGCGGTTCCCGAATAATATCTAAGATGACATACTTGCACAGTACAGAGGATGATACTCACGGAGCACAGGAGCGGTTGGGGATTTCGGACGCGACATAAACCAAGTAACTGGTGTGCAACTGCCAGGTGTTCGTTGATGATCAGTGTCGGGGCAGACGCCGGCGGCTGGTGCCTGCGATGCAGGGATGCCGGTTTGGGATGTCGACGACCGGTATCCGCGATGCAGGGACGCCAATGACCTCCACCCGCGGAGCAGGGATGTCGGCAACCTCTACCCGTGGCGCAGGGATGTCGGCGACCTCTACCCGCGGTACAGGGATGTCGGCGACCTCAACCCGCGGCGCAGGGATGTCGGCGACCTCCACCCGCGACGCAGGGACGTCAGTAACCACTGTCCGCAGCGCAGGGATCCTGGTTTTAGGATCCCGGTTTTGGGGATGCCGGTGACTGCTACCCGCGGCGCAGGATGTTAGTGACCAATGCCCGCAGCGTAGGGATCCCGGTTTGGAGATGCCGGCGACCGCTACCCGCGGCGCAGGATGTCAGCGACCACTGCCCGCGGCGCAGGTATCCCGGTTTTAGGATCCCGGTTTTGGGGATGTCGGTGATCGCTACCCGCGGCGCAGGATGTCAGTGACCACTACCCCCAGCGTAGGGATCCCGGTTTGGAGATGCCGGCGACCGCTACCCGTGGCGCAGGGAAGTCAGCGACCACTGCCCGCGACGCAGGGATCCCGGTTTTAGGATCCCGGTTTTGGGGATGCCGGTGACCGCTACCCGCGGCGCAGGATGTCAGTGACCACTGCCCTCAACGTAGGGATCCAGGTTTGGAGATGCCGGCGACCGCTATCCGCGGTGCAGGGAAGTCAGCGACCACTGCCCGCGGCGCATGGATCTCGGTTTTAGGATCCTGGTTTAGGGGCTGCCGGTGACCGCCATCCGCGGCACAGGATGTCAGCGACCACTGCCCGCAGCGTAGGGATCCCGGTTTGGAGATGCCGGCGACCACACTTCGCGGCGCAGGGAAGTCAGCGACCATTGCCTGCGGCGCAGGGATCCCGGTTTTAGGATCCCGGTTTTGGGGATGCCGGTGACCGCTACCCGCGGCGCAGGATGTCAGCGACCACTGCCCGCAATGTAGGGATCCCGGTTTGTAGATGCCGGCGACCGCTACCCGCGGCGCAGGGAAGTCAGCGACCACTTACCGCGGCGCAGGGATCCCGGTTTTAGGATCCCGGTTTTGGGGATGCCGGTGACCGCTACCCGCGGCGCAGGATGTCAGCGACCACTGCCCGTGGCGCAGAGATCCCGGTTTTAGGATCCCGGTTTTGGGGATGCCGGTGACCGCTACCCGTGGCGTAGGATGTCAGTGACCACTGCCCGCGGCGCAGGGATCCCGGTTTGGAGATGCCGGCGACCGCTACCCGCGGCGCAGGATGTCAGTGACCACTGCCAGCAGCACAGGGATCCCGGTTTGGAGATGCCGGCGACCGCTACCCGCGGCGCATGATGTCAGCGACCACTGCGCGCGGCGCAGGGATCCCGGTTTTGGGGATGCCGGTGACCGCTACCCGCAGAGCAGGATGTCAGTGACCACTACCCGCAGCGTAGGGATCCCGGTTTGGAGATGCCGGCGGCCGCTACCCGTGGCGCAGGATGTCAGCGACCACTGCCCGTGGCGCAGGGATCCCGGTTTTGGGGATGCCGGTGACCGCTACCCGCGGCGCAGGATGTCAGTGACCACTGCCCGCAGCGTAGGGATCCCGGTTTGGAGATGCCGGCGACCGCTACCCGCGGCGCAGGGAACTTAGCGACCACTGCCCGCGGCGCAGGGATCCCGGTTTTAGGATCCCGGTTTTGGGGATGCCGGTGACCGCTACCCGCGGCGCAGGATGTCAGTGACCACTGCCCGCAACGTAGGGATCCCGGTTTGGAGATGCCGACGACCGCTTCCCGCGGCGCAGGGAAGTCAGCGACCACTGCCCGCGGCGCAGGGATCCCGGTTTTAGGATCCCGGTTTTGTCGATGCCGGTGACCGCTACCCGCGGCGCAGGATGTCAGTGACCACTGCCCGCAGCGTAGGGATCCCGGTTTTGAGATGCTGGCGACCGCTACCCGCGGCGCAGGATGTCAGTGACCACTGCCCGCGGCGCAGGGATCCCGGTTTTAGGATCCCGGTTTTGGGGATGCCGTTTTTTGGGATGTCGGGTCCCGTCCGAAATTGTTCCCGCAAGCGCCACTCGGCCCCACGGTGGGCTCCAACTGTCGTTGTGGCGAACAGACAGATGCCTATGGGTAGGCTAATTTGTGGGGCCGACGGACGCTAGGGGATCTCGGGGAGGGATTGCGCGATGAACTCGCCCGCAGATAAACTCAACCGACATGGTGACGCGAGGATTTACCCTGCTTTGGGGCTCTCGTGAGGAGATAAAACCCCTACTGCAGCATCTAGCCTACTCGGTATATTCCTTCTCTTAATATCCGGGCTACAATATGCTCCGTGAGCTGCTAGGCATTCCTCCACGAAGTCTTGAGAGCAAATGAGAAGGGGGGAAATGAAGTGGTGGGGTGGTGGCCTCTCCCTTCCCTCTCCCCCTGGTGCCCTTTATATAGGGAGAGCCCAGGGGACAAGCCGAGGACAAGGGGACAAAGAATACTATTCACTGCATCATGGGCATGGGCTTGTCCCATCTTGTCCGTCCTTCAGACTGCATCATGGGGATGGGCATGGTATGTCTTGTCTGTGTACTTGGTTTTGTCCTGTTGCGCTTGTCTTGGTATCTCCTCTGTTTAATCCGGCATGGACATGCCGGATACATCTGCGACTCCTCTCCTGATAAACCCGACATGGGTATGACGGATGCCACCTCTCAACCCGGCATGTGGATGCCGGATAATCTTCTTCTCCCGAGACCCAACATGGTTATGCCGGATTACCCTTCATAAACCGCTCTTCCCGCACATAAGAATAAAACAATGCACACCGACATAGCCATGTCGGGTAAAATATGTTGGTCAGTCGTAAGTTGGTTAGCCTATGTCGGACGGAGTATTTCGGTTGTAGTATGCCGATTCGGTCTTGGTCGTAGCTTTTACCGTATCTTTACCCTACCCGGGGGTAGCCCCCCGACAGTTCTACTCGTCCCGAGTAGGCAAGAACAATAAAAGAAGAATACTTTCTGAAGTGACATGCTTAAACATAAGCTTGATCATGTAATAATGTAAGGCATGTAAACTGAGATCAAATGAATAAGGGTTGTAGTTTATATTGATTTCAAATGAGTAATGAATAAACAAGTAGGTGAAGCAAGCAAAGCTTTCAATGATATAGTACTAGATAGCAATCAACTGTGCAAAATAGATATTAAAGATGATTTAAGCGTCAAGCACAACAATATAATCATCTAATGCTTCCAACAAACATGACAAATTAATGAAAGGATCAAGTCAAGCAATATCAATATGCACGTAGAAGATCAATATATTATTTGTTCAAAGGAAACAAGCAAGTGTTCAATGTTGGTTCCTGGCACCAGGATGTTATGGCTAAGAGAATGTTAACGGAGGTTTGCAAGGCCAACGGAAGAAATGAACACAAAGTTGTAGATGATAATTAGACAAGAGAAAGTCATACAATATAAGCTATGCAAGTAGTAGTGATTGCCATACAACGGATGCACATAGAGCTATAAGTATATGGAAGCTCTCCAATGGGGCTAGTGGGGGTGCATTCAACTTTCTTGCTCACGAATACCTAGAGCACTTTTGAGGAAGCTCATCATTGGAATATACAAATCAAGTTCTATAGTGTAAACTCCCCACATAGTTATGCAACTAAGACATGAGAACTCTATCATATGGAGTAAAGGTGCTAAACATGAGCACAAATGATATGGTGCTATAATATGAGCACAAGTGTGACAATAAATGATATTTTGCTCTAACATAAGCACAAGTGTGTGATAAAGAATAGTAATGCTGCCACCCTTTTTTATTTCTTTTCTTTCTTTTCTCTCTTTTTTTTCTTTTTCTATTTCTCTTTTCGATGGCCTCCATGGCTCTTTTCACTTTTAGGGGCAAGCATCCTAATATGATATATGATATATGACAACACACTAATGATGATAAAACAACGTATTGATGATATAAGTAACTAATATGAATGTGCCATAAGAATGCATATGACAATGGTGCCTCTGCCACTGTAGCAGGTTATGTAGTGATCTAGCGTAACATGGGTAAAACCACACATCAACTTTATAGAAACATGCAAATCAATAAATAAGTAATGAATGACAACAAGTCATGTAATGTAAGATGGATGTTGCATGGCAATATATCTCGGAACAGCTATGAAAATGTTGTAGTAGGTAGGTATGATGGATGTTTTGAGGAAGATATTTGGCTTATTTGTAGGAGAACAAGATGAAGATCTCCCACGAGTTTGGATGTACCCGCGAAAAATGCACCAACTGTCAATGTGAGAAAGGTCAAAGCAAAGTATCGAAGAGGCTAGCAATATGGTGGTGGAAGTGCCATGAAAACCGCAGTTTTAGAACTCACAAGTAAAAAGGTTCCAAATAAAAATATGATCATACAAGGCATAATGAAAATTACTCCTAGAGGGATCGTGGCGAATGACAAAGTCACCGTTGACTTCCCGACCGTAGCGCATAACATAAAGTCATTAAGGTTGCTTTAGGCAAACAGAAGTCATATACCATTATGCAAATAGAAGTGCTTCCCGACCAACCATTTAATCATTCCACTTTACTAGACCATCATGTTTACCATTAAGAAAATTAATATCTCAAAACAACATCGGTGATTGAAGTGACACAATTTAATGATCTACAAGATTATGAATCATTTAGTTATACCATCTACCACATTTAGCATTTTCTGTTCTCCACCAAACACCAATCAACTTATTTAAAAGTTAAACTCTCTAAGTAATCAAACAATGAGATATGAGAGTATAATATAACAAAGCTAACAGCTCTTAACAAGAGATGCATGAAAAACAAGAGCTAGAGAGCAAATGACAAAGTCACCGTTGCCTTCCCCGACCGTAGCGCATAACATAAAGTAATTACAGGTTGCGTCAGGCAAATAGAAGTCATATACCATTATGCAATCAACTGGAAATTTAAGTGTGGCACAGCTTCAAGTTTTTCTAGACCTACCATTATTGATACCACTTCAGTGGACCATCATGTTTACTATTAAGCAAATTAATATCTCAAAACAACATTAATGATTCAAGTGACACAATTTAATGATCCACAAGATTATCTATCATTTAATTATACCATACCACATTTAGAACTTTCTGTTCACAACCAAACACCAATCAACTGATTTAAAAGATAAACTCTCCAAGTAATTAAACAATGAGATATGACAGTATGATATAATAAAGCTAACAGATCTAGCAAGAGATGCATGAAAAACAAGAGCTTGAAAGTAAACAATAACATGAAAAGAATACTAAACGAATATAAGTGAAGAATACGACTATTTATATGAAAAAAGCGGAGTGTGTCTCTCTCCCACACAAAAGATTGCTAGGATCCATTTTATTAAGAGAATGAAAATAACAAAAGCAAAAACAAACAGACGCTTCCAGAAAAGCACATAAGATGTGACGGAATTAAAATATAATTTCACTAGAAAGGACCTGATAGTTTGTCGATAAAGAGGGGGATGCCTTGGGCATCCCCAAGCTTTGACGCTTGAGTCTTCTTGAATTATATTGGGATGAACCACCGGGGCATCCCTGTCGGCCAAGTGAGGAACATGGTGTGCAGAGCCCACTCTCCACATGCCTCGCACGCGACAGATTCGGCGAAACGACTAGGGACCTAGCTACTGCTTGAAGAGACCCTCGAGAGGCAACTCCTCTTGAGGGCCTTAAAAGGACCCTGCACTTCAAGAGACTCCTCAAAGCTCTACTCGCCTAGAGAGAAGTCAACAGGAACCGGTCCACAGGCCACCACGGTACTGAGGAGACACTTCGCGGCGAAGCAACCGATGTAGGGCGCACTTGGCCTCTGCAACAGCCGCAGAGTGACGCGAGCGTCGCAGTTGCCACTCTGGTCATAAATGAGTCAACAAAGTTGCGCCGCCCGCGCCAGGACAGCAAGGACTTTCCTCTTTAGCGATAAAGCGGTTGGATGATGCTACGCTCCAAGAAGATCGTCATCGTGGGCTCCGCCACGACCTCTGCAACGCCTACGAGCCGTTCTGCACCGTCTGCATCTTGTCGGCCACCGCTGCTAACTTTAGCACGGATGGATCATGTCCATGGACATTTTTGTGGCGGTGGACTCCTCTCCTTCGTGCCACGTTCGTGTGGGAACCCACCCTCTGCGTACAGCGCAAGGATGAGGCCCGAGGCGCCTATAAAAGGAACAGGGGCACCACCGTAGCAAGGGGATCGATCAATCGCATTCTCAACCCTTGTAACCCTAGCCAAGCGTGTAGGATAGCCAACTGCTCGAGGAGGAAGAAGACCATAGCTTCCCTATTCAAGCGCCAAACTGCCTCAAGAGAGCCCTCGGCAAGCTCATTGCACTGTAGCCTTCGTAGTGTAATACAGACAGGCAGGAGTAGCGGTGTTACCTCCTCCTGAGGGCCGTGAACCTGGGTACGGGCTGGTGTTCATCTCTGTCGTCATGTCCCTCTCCAAGCTCGGCGAGCACCATTATCGAGCCTCTCGAGGGTTGTTTGACCTCCATGTTCAATCCCCCTTCGAACTACTCTTCAGGGTGTGGTTATCCCCGTTCCGTGGGAGTCACTCTCCGACATTTGGCGCGCCAGGTAGGGGATGAGGCACGTCAACGAGCTTCGAGCCGCTTCCGCGACATGACGTACACTCGCGCCACTCGCGCCACCCATGCCACCCGACACGCGCCTGAAGGAACCAACACCGCGCCCGGCGCCACCGCCACTCATGGACGACGGGGTCACCCCCGCGCTGAGGAGCGTGCCAACACTGGGCCGCACGTGGAGGATCCCGAGAGCGAGCCCGAGCACGACGGGGAGGAGCACCCCTAGGACCACGCTGATGCGGAGTCCTCGCACAGGACGCAGTACCAGAGCGCCTCCTCCCAAGGACGCGCGGAGCCCGGTCCACACACAGCTCTGCTCATGGCGCAAGAACTTCTCCGCTACCGGCCTACTGTAGAGGCTCACGAGCAGTGGCTGGAACGCATCAACCACCTTGTCGGCGTCGCCACCACTCGCCCCGCTCCGTCGCGGTCGATTGTGCACCACTCCCTCGCGGGCACGGCTGCGCCTGACGCGCCTCCGCCACCTCCAAGACCCGCTCCGGCCACGACACAAAGAGCTTCCTCACACGCATCCTCGCCGCACGACTGCCAATTCGTGCAGCGCACCGCGGCTGACGCGCGCGTGGGGATGGAGCGCCAGCGAGACCGCCAGAACCGCCTTGTGGAGGAGATTGGCCAGGCGGGCCAGCAAAACCGCGTGGCTCTGCGGAACAAGGTCGCCACATACGCCACGGGCTGCATGGCATTCACCCCCTCCCTGCGCCGCGTGGTTTGGCCTCAGAAGTTCAGGCCAGCCCTCCCAAGGGCTACGATGGCTCCGACAACCCTGTCAAATTTCTACAGCTCTACACCACCTCCATCCAAGCTGCAGGAGGAGACGACAAAGTCATGGCCAACTAGTTCTCCCACGTGCTCCGTGACACCGCGCTGTCGTCGATCCTGAACCTCCCTGAGGACTTCGTGGGCTCGTGGGAAGAGCTTTGCAAACAGTTCGTCGCCAACTTCAAGGGCACGTACGAGCGCATGCTCACCCATAACGACCTGCGCGCTGTGGTGCAGAAGAAGGATGAGACCCTCCGCAAGTACATCCAGCGCTTCAGCCAGGTGCGGAACAAGATTCCAAACATCCCCGACACCCAAGTCAACGATGCCTTCCGCGAGGGCGTCACAAACCGCATGATGCTTGAGAAGCTGGGCATCCACAACAAGCTCACCTCTGTGGTGAAGCTGTTCGATATGGCAGACAAGTGCGCCAAGGCTGAAGAGGGACTCCTCTTCCTCAATATGAGCTCACGGGAAGATGACCCTGGCGAGGGTCCAAGAGCCACAAGAAGAAGGAGGAGCCCAAGCGCAAGGCCACGGCGGTCCTCGCGGTAGAGCCTGACGCCAAGGGCTCCCGCAGGGACTCCCCCGAGCCTGGCGAGAAGAAAGAGGACAACCGTCTGTTCTGCATCTCCCAGAACATGCGCGGCTACCGCGGAGGCGGACACAAGGGCGGCTACCAGAAGTCACAGGGAACTCAGGCCAACTCCGTCGACAAGAACAACAACTCCCTGACGAGGAAGATGGAGGCTACCAGGCCCCGAGAGGGGCTATGGCCTGCATCCTCGGCGGGGCTCAGACACCCAAGTCGAACAACCAGTTCAAGCAGTTCGCCCGCGAGCTCAGTGTCGCGCTCCCCATCGTCGAGACCTCGAGGCCCCTCAAGAGGTCGCAGTACACCATCGCTTTCGACGCGCAAGACCACCCCAAGTCCACCAAGACTGTTGGAAACCGCTGGTATGCTCCCCCACCATCAACAACATCACCGTCTCCAAGACGCTCATCGATGGAGGCTCATGCCTGAAAGTCATCTCCATCGAGACCTTCGAGACACTTCAAGTGCCCTACGAGTGGCTCATGCCCTCCAGGCCCTTAACGGGAGTCACCAGCGGCTCCATCGAGCCTTTGGGGCAGGTCCGACTCGCTGTCACTTTTTGCACGCAGAAGAACTACCGCACTGAGCTCATCGACTTCGACGTCGCGCACATCGGCTTGCCGTACAACGCCATCCTTGGCTACCCCGCGCTCGCGAAATTCATGGCCGTCACACACCATGCCTACAACATGGTCAAGATCCCCGGCAGCGCTGGCACCATCTCCATCCACGGCCACGTCCTGGACGCCCCACGCGCTGTCAAGACAGCCTACAAGGCAGCCGCCATGGCATTTCCGGCTGCGGAGGACATGGAGCCTCTCGAGAGGCCCAAGAAGTGAAGGGGTTCTGGTGCAGAAAACAATAATTTTTTCTAGCGTAAGAACGTCCTAACTAGCCAGGATCTTTCAATCTAGTACATGCGATAACGGTGGTGGAACGGGTCACATTACCGCCATGTAGACCGTTAGCGGGGATTACGCTCCCGCACAAGCGTTGTCGATGAAGTCGTACGTAGCCGACCTCGAGGTCACGGGGAACTTGCCGCGACGATGTAGAGATGACACCGGGGTGTCGACGATGACCTGTGTCGACAGGCGTCTAGCGGAAGATGGCGTGGCGCCGGCGGCTGAGGGGGGTGGCGCCGGCGGCAGCGGCAGGGCTGCTGGGTGGGCGAGACGACGTCGCCCAGGCTCCTCAAATGTGGCTCCTCCGAGCACTCGCAAACATATAGAGCTTATCAACAAACCCCGATCACTCAGATCCAGCTGAGATCGCAGGGGTAGAACTTTTCTGGAATCCCGCAGGGCAACGACGCCCGAAGGTATAGTTTTGGTGGAGAGAGGAGGCAAAACGGGCGGAGAAACAGCTCGACCGGCTTGCTATAAATTTAATTGTATTTTCCATAAATTAATCCAATTAATATGCCTTGCTATATAAAGGGGGAGGGGGTGTGCAAACTCCCTAGCTCCCCCATGTGGGACTAAACAAAGGAGAGGTGGGGGGGGGGGGGGGGGGGTTCGGCCGGCCAAGGGCCTAGCCGCACCAGCCACGGGCCCCATTACCTCATTGGTGCGTCCCTCCCCCCACCCCCCCCCCTTACATGGGACTCTCTTGGCCCATTTAGGTGAGATGCTCCTTTTTCCTTTGTTTATTTAATATAAGATATAATTAATTCATAATTAATATATTTAAATATTATTTAATATCCCGTGACTCCGAAACATTTTCCGGACCACCCGAATATCTTTCGAACATTCCTGGAACCATTCCAGACCTTCCCGGAACTCCTTCCGGACCACCGGAACTCTTTCCGGATCATTTCTCTCTCTCCAATAAAATCCTATATTATTCCATAACCTTCTTCACGTGTCATTAAGACCTTAAGTTTGTTACGCTACGGTTCGAGAACACTCCAGACATGGTCGAGACCCTTCGCTCGCCAATGACCGCCAGGGATACCTGGACGCATATGACGGTCCCTGTGCATTTTACGAATATCGTCGTTGAACCATAAACATCATATTCATTCCCTTTGTTTCTATGATACTACCTTGTCCGAGATATGATCGCAGACATCCGATGTCTTTGTTGTATCTCGTTACCGACAAAGGTTATTAACTCGTCTGTGATATTACATCTCCATGACCTAGTCATAAGTTGTGCAGCTATATAGATGCAATTTCACCGAGTGGGCCCAGAGTATCTTTCCATTACAAGAATGAACAAATCCCGCTTTTGATCCTTACGTCTCAACATACTCTTTCGGGATACCCAAGATGGACACCGTTAGTGTCATGCTATATAAGACACAACGTTTGATGCTCTCAAAGCACCCCTGCGGAGTAGCAATAAGTACGGTCTCACGGTCTAAGGAATAAGCTATCATATTACTTATCTATTGCAAATGACAAACATCGTAATACGATCTTATTGCATTTTCCTATGTCCATCACCTTATTCTACTAATAAGATGACCCCATTATCAACCGACGTCATTGTCCTTGATCGGGAATCTCGATCAACTGTTGACCAATGGACTAGTTTATATAGAGGCTCACTACGGACTCTGGTTGTCTATGTATCACACGCGTATTAATAATTCCGATTAATACAGTTATACCATAATTCAAAAACCTATTATAAACTTATGAGATAATGCGATAAATACTACTTATTTATTTGACTCTATGGGCATATCTCCTTCAGTCTCCCACTTGCACTAGAGTACAAATAAACTAGCTGCATTTTACTTCATCAAAAACCCCTTATCAAATAATCATTATATGATAATGCTTGCTTGTGGAAGAGTGTTACTCTGACAATCTGTACAATAAATAATTGTGCGTTCTTTTGCGATTTATTAATATCAACATGTTTTATATCATTATGTTATCTAATAACATATATACAAATACCGTAACTAAGTGAGACTTCTGTTTCCCAGCGCTTACTCTGACTCTGTTAACCAGATAATTGCCTTGAAAACACACTCAGTCATAGAGAACTCCTTGTAACATTTACAATCTCACGATATCTATATACTTTCACACCTATGTAGAAGACTTGACACTCCAATGTCAATCTAATAACTAATACACTTTCTACTTCCAGTAAATTCTAAATTTACTTTCACAACTGTTCTTCTTCTAAGAACGTCGGTCATAGTTCATCGAGCACATAATATGGTTCCTGTATGATGTCTAATATCACATAATAGACCAACATGTCATACAACCACTATTACCGCGTATCATTACACTTAATGATTAATTGGATTTCCAAGGACCATTTTTGGTTTTAATCTATTATGACTCCTCAGATATAATCCAATACAACTCGACTAACTATTCAAAATTCCCGTTCTATTCCAAATAGACACTAACTTTCAAATAGTTTCACAACTTCATCTTTCTTATTAAATCTACTGGTACCTTCACAATGTGTTATTTACACAAGATGAATTCGGCTCCCACTCAAATTATGTCTCCACATATTTGAGAACACGGGCTCCCACTCAAAATAGGTCTCCACATATTTGAGAACACGAGCTCCCACTCAAAATATGTCATCTACATATTTGAGGGTCTAAGCTCCCACTAAAAAATATGACCTTCACATATTCTACCTGAGTAAACTAACTTTGACTCCCAGTTAAATTCACAATTTATTTCGACATTTTGGTCAAACCAAAATCATTGATCTCCTATCAATTCGAATTTAACACGAACTGTAGTATTCGATTAATATAAATCCCACAAACCTTAAGCATATCAACATTTATGTAGTCAACAAATTTGATCATGTCCAAGATACATTTCTTGACAAAATATGCTTTCACGTCTTTCTTATAGTTACATTTCTCACATAACACTTTATGTATGATAATCAAGAAATCTTATTTCTCCAAAAGGAATTATAGAAACATTTACTGTTTTAATCCTTCTAAATGTAACTTGGATTTTCATGCTCAAAAACCTTTGTTCGTATTCTTATATTTTCCCAAGTTTCTTTGTATTCATAAGGTGCACCCGTATCTGTCAACAAGATCTGAAAAACTTAATATTAAGTTGTGACCTGACAGCAATATTAAATGTAACAGTACTTTATTTAGAAGCTTCTTTCATGAAAATATTATGATCTTTACGAAGAGGATTGCAAACAGAAAACAATTTTCTAGTCTCCTTCACTCTCAATCATCAAATTTTCATTTGTAGACATATATGTTTTGGAACACTTTCAAATATTCTACTTTTATGAGTATAGGTCTGACACCTTATTTCAAACATCTAAATTTATTCCATTAACCATAATTCGAAAAATCATATTTTCCTCGGAATTACATAGACAACAACACAAGTTTTGTTTCTATTGGGTTTTGGAATACACTCTCATCCAATGTGAGTAATCTACAAAGAACTATTCGTGTATATTCTGAATTATCGTATAATCATCTATATAACGACACTATTGTCGATCACACGAATTATCGTTGGGAAAACATCTATTTTCAAAAGTGGACATCGACTATAATGTTTCGAACATATTAAGAGATTCTAAGACAGATTCTGAAAGACCACACTTTATCTAAAATAGAGTATGATTATAATATTTCACATATCACTATGTCCGATATTATAATATTGTGAAACGAATTTCCAAAAGTTTTTTGTGTTGAAACCATAATTCAAAAATATTGTCCTTTGATCGAATCTTGCGAATACAATATTCACTAATCTTTCTTCTGAAAAAACCCATTTGATCTTTTATCAAATTAATTGCAGACTCATGATTTATTATGCAAATACACTTATTCACCAATAATCATAGAAGAATTCGGATCAAGTAAAATTCACCATATAATTAATTCAATGATCATTCGAAATGTGCCTTAATTAATTTCCTTTCGTATTGACACTTCAGTACTAATTTTAAACTCAATCAATTCGGCACATGTAATACTTAAATAGATCAAAAGTATCTATTACTTCTTACATTGCCTTTATGATTAAATTTGATGGTGTTTGTTCTAGTAACAAAAACTTTTATTCTTTGGACACATAATTTAACATTCCCGATATTATAAACGTATATCATACGCATAATGTAATTGAGATGTGATACAAATTACTCATAATATAAAACAACTGATTTGTTTCATAACCTAAAACAACTGATTTGTTCTATTACATATAGGAATAATTATGTCTTGTAACATTCAAGACACCAAACTAGATCACACTCTCACTATTGCAAAAATGTCTTATAAAAAACTATTAATGATAACTAATATGATATCTCGAGGACGTGAGCACTACTGGCCATCTACTTCCTTCCTTGTCATCACTTGTGCACTGTCACGTCACCCATCACCGCATACTTGTGATAATCTGGGACTGTTTCATAAACAGAACAAGTATCAAATACTTTTCATCAAGTATGAGAATAATACATTTATATCTTCGTATATCAAATATACCCGTAGCGTCGAAAAGCTCTCCTTCGATGGAATTAACTTTTAGAGATTTGAACTTGTTCATGAACGTGAAGAAGCTCATCTTGTCTCTCTTTATAGCATATTCACACACATGCTCTTCATAGCTGGGAGGCAAAGATGTAAGCGCAGTCTCTATTGCACTAGAGTCCGTTATCTAGAAATCATAGATATTCGTAAGCCTGAAGTAGATGTCATACAAATTCTTCAAATGAGTCTCCAGACAGGTATGCTCCTCCATGTGAATGGTCTAGAACTTTCTAAGCTGTTCGAATTGCTCAAGCCTCAATTCATCTTTGAAGTGTTCTTTGATCGCATCAATCATGACATATGGCTCCATGTGTTGAATCAACTTTCAACTCTAGTGCTAGGCATACGCTCATGACGACCTCCACTTCTATGAAAATATCATGATGCTTACGGAACTCATCATCTTCCTCCTTGCTAGCAGAATCATCTGGTCTATCTCCTAAATTTTTGTTCTTGGACATATAGGATGTTGTTGTGTTGGAGAATGTTTCTAAAACCATTGTACCATCTGATGAAGTTGGACCCATCGGCTTCTAAGTTGGAAACCGAACTCCTAAGGAAGTAACCAAAGTATAGTTCCGTCGTCTACAGATATGATCGCAAAAGAGGTAAGGTAAAGTTTATAACATATGTGAGTTTAAGTTTATAATCATATTATCAAACACACTCCACTAAAATTATTATCCCTAAAATAATAATAGCGATTACACGACCCCCATCCAGTATAGCACCCCCGATCGTCACGGCCGGCGGCACAACTTCAAAGGTGGACATAAAATGTCGATCACAACAACTATATGACTCATGCTCGATCTTTCGATCTTCCTGTGTTCCGAGGCCATATCTGGATATGTTAGGCTCGACAATCAAACCTCGAAGACCCTGCGCGTGCAACATGGCTTACACCCACTGTATGCGAACGACGAAATGTCTGACACCCGATCGTCACGGCCTGCCTCATAACGTAGAACTTTCTTGGTGGAGCACAACGAGGGAGAACACACTTTTGGTTTTTTAGGGATCATCATATTTAAGATACTACCGTTGTATATCTAACATATAAGCAATCAATAGGATGCACACACAACAACACAATATCAACATAAAGTAATGAAGTGTGACGTGACATGGTCGTCGCGCCTGGACCTCCATGGCGCCATGTGCATGGCCCCGGGCGCCCCGGCATGGCTCCGAGTCTACGGTGCCCTCCATTGCCTCCGACAGTACGAGTAATATCAAACTTACCGTAACCATGTCACATAAAATAACGCCTCTGCAAAACAAAGTTAGACGCCTCTACCTTTATTTAGTTTCGCAAGTTTTACGTGGCATATAGGCTTATTCGTAAAAGAACCGTTTCCCTACGTACGAACTTGGTACCACAACGTCGATCGTATAATTGCATGTTTAAGCGTCCCTTTCGGGCCCTCCATTGAAAATGATTTGCTGACTAAAGAGAGAGAAACAGACAGCCGCCAACCATAGATACCGTGCAAGCCGTACGTCAGTAGTGGAACCAGTCTCGCATAAGCGTACGCGTAAACTCGGTCCGGGCCGCTTCATCAACTCAATCCCGAAGGCATCACAAGTGCACGCTAGAGGGTAGCAAATATAAGAAAGACGTCCTCATTCAACATGAGTTCTAACCGTACCAGCAGTACTACGCATAAACCTGGCTCTAATACCACTGAAGGGGTTCCGGTGCAGAAAAAAATATTTTTTTCTAGCGTAAGAACGCCCTAACTAGGCAGGATCTTTCTATCTAGTACATGCGATAAAGGTGGCGGAACGGGTCACATTACCTCCATGTAGACCGATAGCGGGGATTACGCTCCCACACAAGCGTTGACGATCAAGTCGTACGAAGCCGACCTCGTGGTCGCGGAGAACTTGCCGCGACGATGTAGACGATGACGCCGGGGTGTCGACGATGACCTGCGTCGACGGGCGTCGGGCGGAAGATGGCGTGGCGCCGGCGACTGAGGGGGGTGGCGCCGGCGGCAGGGGCAGCGGCAGGGCTGCTGGATGGGCGAGACGACGTCGCCCAGCCTCCTCAAATGTGGCGCCTCCGAGCACTCGCAAACATACGGAGCTTAACAACAACCCCCGGTCACTCAGATCGAGCTGAGATCGCAGGGGTAGAACTTTTCTAGAATCCCGCAGGGCAACGGCGCCCGGCGGTATAGCTTTTGTGGAGAGAGGAGGAAAACAGGCGAAGAAACAGCTCGGCCGGCTTGGAACATATTTAATTGTATTTTCCATGAATTAATCCAATTAATATGCCTTGCTATATAAAGTGGGGAGGGGGTGTGCAAACTCCCTAGCTCCCCCATGTGGGACTAAACAAAGGAGAGGTGAGGGGGTTCGGCCGGCCAAGGGCCTAGCCGCACCAGTTATGGGCCCCATGGCCTCATTGGTGCGGCTCCCCCCCACATGGGTCTTTGATGGCCTATTTAGGTGAGATGCTCCTTTTTCCTTTATTTAAATAATATTAAATTAATATAAAATATAATTAATTCATAATTAATATATTTAAATATTATTTAATATCCCGTGACTCCGAAAAATTTTCCGGACCACCCGAATATCTTTTGGACATTCCTGGAACCACTCCAGACCTTCCTGGAACCACTTCCGGACCACCGGAACTCTTTCCGGATCATTTCTCTCTCTCCAATAAAATCCTATATTATTCCAGAACCTTCTCCAGGTGTCGTTAAGACCTTAAGTTTGTTACGCTACGGTTCGAGAACACTCCAGACATGCTCGAGACCCTTTGCTCGCCAATGACCGCCAGGGATACCTGTACGCATATGACGGTCCCTGTGCATTCTACGAATATCGTCGTTGAACCATAAACATGATATTCATTCCCTTTGTTTCTATGATATTACCTTATCCGAGATATGATCGCAGACATCCGATGTCTTTGTTGTATCTCGTTACCGACAAAGGTTATTAACTCGTCTGTGATATTACATCTCCATGACCTAGTCATAAGCTACGCAGCTATATAGATGCAATCTCACCGAGTAGGCCCAGAGTATCTTTCCATTACAAGAATGAACAAATCCCGCTCTTTATCCTTACGTCTCAACATACTCTTTTGGGATACCCAAGATGGACACCGTTATTGTCATGCTATATAAGACACAACGTTTGATGCTCTCAAAGCACCCCTACGGAGTAGCAATAAGTACGGTCTCACGGTCTAAGTAATAAGCTATCATATTACTTATCTATTGTAAATGACAAACATCGTAATACGATCTTATTGCATTACTTTGCGTATGTCCATCACCTTATTCTACTAAAAAGATGACCCCATTGTCAACTAACGTCATTGTCCTTGATCGGGAATTTGATCAACTGTTGCCCAATGGACTAGTTTATATAGAGGCTCACTACGGACTCTGGTTGTCTATGTATCACAAGTGTATTAATAATTCTGATTAATACAGTTATAGCATAATACAAAAACCTATTATAAACTTATGAGATAATGCGATAAATACTACTTATTTATTTGCCTCTAGGGCATATGTCCTTCAAGAAGAAGAAGAAGCAGTTGTTCTCTCAGGAGCCAGCTTCCACGAAGAAGGTCTCCCTGCGCACCAGCGTCTCGGGGGCTGAGGGCTCGGGGGCTAGCGTCACCATTGGCGCTGCTCTGCCTCCCAAATAGGAAGGTGCGCTCGTCGCCTTCCTCCGGGCAATCTCTGACATGTTCGCATGGACTCCGCCAGACATGTCCGGTGTACTGAGGGAGGTGATCGAGCACCACTTAGTTGTGTGTCCAAACGCACGCCCCGTCAAGCAAAAGGCAAGAAAGCAAGCCCCCGAGAAGCAAGCATTCATCTTCAAAGAGGTCGAGAAGCTCAAAGCGGCAAATGTTGTCCGCGAAGTCGCGCACCCCACTTGGCTCTCCAACGGCGTGGTTGTCCCAAAGCCCGCCGGAGGAGACCTCCTCCGCATCGACTACACTGATGTCAACAAGGCCTGCCCCAAGGACCCATACCCCATGCCAAGGATCGACTAGATCGTGGACTCCACGGCAGGCTGCGACTTCCTCTGCTTCCTTGATGCCTTCTCTGTTTTCTCCAGATCAAGATGGCTAAGTAGGACGTAGAGAAGACGGCATTACTCACCTCTTGTGGTGTGTATTGCTATGTCTGCATGCCCTTCGGCCTCAAGAACGTTGGCGCCACCTTCCAGAGGCTCATGAGGATAGCCCTTGGCGAGCAAATGGGCAGAAATGCAGAGGCTTACGTCGACGACATCGTCGTCAAGTCTCGAGAGGGAGATACTCTCCTTAGGGACCTTGAAGAGACCTTCGCCTGCCTGCGCAAGGTGAACATAAAGCTCAACCCCGCCAAGTACGTCTTCGGAGTGCCCTCAGGCAAATTGATTGGTTTCCTCGTGTCCCACCGTGGCATAGAGGCAAACCCTGACAAGATCAAGGCCATAGACGAAATGCAGCCTCCTCGCCGGCTCAAGGACATGCAACGCCTGGCGGGCTGCAAGGCCAGCTTGGGCCGCTTCATCTCCAAATTCGATGAGAGAGCCTTGCCCTTCTTCAAGATCATGAAGAGATCGGGCACCTTCAAGTGGACGCCTGAAGCGGAAAAAGCTTTTGAGGACTTTAAGAGGTACTTGGGCAGCCACCAGTCATGGTTGCCCCAAGGACAGGCGAACATCTGAAGCTGTACCTATCAGCCACTCCACGAGCGTCAGCGTCGTCCTAGTGGTAGAAAGAGAAGAGCCAGTCCTCCACAAGAAGAGTGCAACCACTCCAAAGTCAAAATCGCCTAAGGAAGAGCTCGACAAAGGGACAGACTCCAGAAACCCACCGCAAGGCCCAGAGCCACAAGCTGAATCGGCCCCAAGCACCTTTGCCAAGGCACCACCACAGGCTGATCTCGCCAAGGGGCCTGAAGAGTCTCCACATGCTGATCTCGCCAAGGGCCCTGAAGAGACTCCACAGGCTGATCGTGCCAAGGGGCCTGAAGAGCCTCCACAGGCTGATCCCGCCAAGGGGCCTGAAGAGCCTCCTCAGGCAGACAATGCTGCGCCTAAACTGACAACCCTTGTCGAGCACCCCGTCTACTTCGTCAGTACAGTACTGCGGGATGCTCGGGAACGATACACAATGCAACAGAAGCTCCTCATTGCGCTCCTCATCGCCTCAAGCAAGCTGCGACACTACTTCCAGGGACACTCCATCACGGTGGTCACCTCATTTTCTTGGAGCAGATCCTGCGCAACCATAATGCCACAGATTGGGTCGCGGGATGGAAGATAGAGCTACAGCCATTCAACTTGCGCTTCAATGCCACAAGGGTCATCAAAGGAAGAACGCTGGCAGACTTTGTCGCCGAATGGACTGACCCAACCCCTGAAGAGCCTCTAGGAGAAGAGCCATAGCCCTCTGGAGAGAAGATGCCCAGCCACTGGACCATGAAGTTCGGCCGAGCCTTCGCCTATCGTAATGGCGGGGCTGGCGTCGTCATGATCTCGCCCAAGGGTGACAAGCTCTACTACGCGGTCCAGCTGTGCTTCGTGATCGACAAGATCTACAACAACATCGTTGAGTACGAGGGCTTGCTCGCCGGCCTACGGGCCGCCATCGCTCTAGGCGTCAAGCACCTGCTCATCAAGGGCGACTCCCAGCTGCTCGTCAACTTCTCCAACAAGAGCTACATGCCTAAGGACGACCACATGGCCGCATACCTTGAAGAGGTCCGCAAGCTTGAGGAGCACTTCAGGGGCATGGAGCTCATGCGCATCTCGAGGAAGGAAAATCAAGAGGTAGATGACATTGCCAAGCGTGCATCAAGAAGGCAAGCTCAGCAGCCAGGCGTCTTTGAAGAGAGACTCATCAAGGCATCCATAAAGCAGCCTCAAGAGGCCATAGCCGCAAGCATGGACGAAGCACTACCACCACCGCCTAGAACTGGGGCTCCCGACCGCGGCCCCAGACAGGGGAGCGCCTGTTGCTCACAGCGGTGCATCAAGAAATAGGCTGGATCGACGAGCTCAAGTACTACCTCGCCAAGGGAATCCTTCCCGAGGAAGATGTCGAAGCAGAGTGAATCGCTCGCCGAGCGAAATCCTAATACATCCTCGAGGGAGATCTCTACCGCAAGCGCCCAAATGGCATCGCGCTCAAATGTGTGCCTCCCGAAGAAGGCAGAACACTGATCAAGGACATCCACAGCAGGGAGTGCGGCCACCATCCATGCGCCCACACCCTCTGTAACATCCCAAGTTCGCTAAAAAGAATAAAGGTGTGTTTTGAGCATTACATGCATCTCATTTAATTTGGACAAGAATTTGCATTTAAACATTTAAATGTTTGGTTTCAAAAGAAAGGGGTAAACTCTTGTTAGTTTTTGTGAACTCAAAATATTCTAAATTTTCAAAATCCAGGACTGCCATTGGCTTCCTTGTGAAATTTTGAATCTCCTAGTATTTTTCTGCAAATTTTTCTCTTTACAGAAAAGCCCCAAATTATTTAAATAAGCAACCAGGGGCATGTTTGTGAAGAAAACTGGCAATTAATAAGTTCTCCACGGGGTTTCCAGAAAATGGAGCAGTCTTCTTCCTTCTGACGGCGCGAGCGTGCGCTGTCGCGCGCCCGGCCGTTCGACGCCGCCTCTGCGCGGCGATTCCCGCCGCCGACCTCGCCCGGCCTACTTGTAGCCCGCCGCCGCCAGGGAAACCCTAGCTTCTTTCTCCTCCTCCATTCTTCCCCCAACTCGCTGAAACCCTAGCCACGGTTCGCCGGCGATTGCTGCTGTCTCTGGCCATCTCTATCTCCGTCAAGAAGCTCAGGAGTTGCGCCGTGTTCGCCTCTTCCTCCTCCTCGAGTCGTTGGTGCCGAGAAGACCGAAGCCCGGAGAAATCAACCGAATACCTCCGCCGGCCCGCCGTCGTCGAGCTCGTTTTTCGGCCATCTCCGACCTCGTCTCGCCTCCTCGACCCCTCCAAGAGCTTCAGGGTGAGCTTCTGGTCCTCCCCGTGCCCTCCTTCTTCTTCCTTCCCCTCTAGTTCGCCCGGCCGCCGTCAGCTCCGCTCCGGCGAGCCATATGGCGCCTCCGGTGACCATTTCTGGGCGGCGCCACCACCAACTGGTCCGCCTCGATCCCCTCTGGCGATTGCCGCAAGGCAATTCGACCAATTTGGTCGAATTCGAGCAGATCGTGCTCGGCAACAGAGGATTGCCATTGATGACGTCATCCGATGTCATCCTTTCTTTTCTTTTATCATTTCTGATAATCTAATCTTTTTCTGTAATTATTTAATCTATGACATGTGGGACCATGATGTCAGAGTTTTAATATTTTCCATTACTATTTTCTGAAATGATTAAAAGTATGACATGTGGGGCCAAATTATTTAAATAATTTTGAATTTTGAATTAAATTAATTTAACTTTGAAAAATTCATAACTAATTCATTTTAAATCAGAAAAATATGATTTTCATATCAAAATGATCAGCAAAATAAAATCTATTCAATTATAATTTAATCATACATATTTAGTACAGTGAAAAATAATGGTATTAATTTCACATTAATAAATCCTAATCTTAATTATGGGTATGTATTATACACCCATTTAATTAATGCTTGCATCTAGGGTAACCTAAATGCCATGTCATTCATGTGATTGCGCATAGCATCAATATTATATTGATTGTGATATTCCTTTCCGGTATTTGGTTCTTCGCGATAGGATTCGATTCCGAGAGTGTTTGCAACGCCTCCGAAGATCAATACCCAGCTACTGAAGAGCAAGGCAAGCATAACCTATTATCTGCACATATAAGATTTCCAAAGTATTTTGATTCTTGTGATATGCATACGTTCAAAGATGTTTTGGTCGAGGTATAGAGTGTCACCTGCGTTGCATCGCCGCTTAGACTTGCTTAGTTGTTTCTTTCTCTACCTAGTCGAGAAGGTTGAGGTAGAATGGGTATGCATGATTTAGCTTATTATCTCTAAAGACTTGGACGAGAGGCCACATCAGGATTGTGGTGGGTTGTCTCGTTCTCGTCGACATTAGGAACTGAGTTCCTGGGTTCGGAACCAAGACTATTCGTGCATCCACACGGGGTATTCATTTCCCCCTCGACTCCAACTTGCCTAGCCTACTACGTGAAGCCACTAGTTCGAGTGTTCCAGTTGCAGGTGCGATAAAATGATTTGAGAAAAGTTAGGGCCAGGTTCAAGTGGGCTGCGGTCTCAGATCTTGGACTTGGCCACCCGCACTGGGGACCGCTGCGCGTTGGTGGTCAGACCTACTGTTGTGGCTCATGGAAATAGGCGAAGCCTAGGGAAAGGTCGTGGCCAACCCTCCTGCCAGCACTCCCAGGTAGAGTGCTAATGTCTGGCGTATCGGTTGGTTGGCGCGTGTGGGTAGTTACACCCACTGCAGGGTAAATCTTTTCGGAAAGCCGTGTCCATGGTTATGGACGACTTGGTACCTTATTTTGGTGATCATAGACAACTTAAAACTAATCATAAAACTGACAACTAAGGGTGGTTAGGATTGCTTCCTCGGGTTGAGCGAGGGGGTGATTCTTGTGGGTGGTGCAAACGATGACATCCTGGTGGCTACAGAAGATGGAGGATGAGGTCAGAGGTGTTACCTACTTACCCCATTTTAAAAGTCTACAGATGCGAGATTCTCTCCTTCCTCGATTTGAAAATAAAGATGGCTTTACGCAAAGAATTCATTCATACTCTATCAACGGGCAGATATATAATCGGTTAACTAAGTCTTGTTGAGTACCCCCTGTACTCAGCCTTGCGCACTTTTTGGACAGGTGCAGGCTCCTACTCCACTGATGGTTTCTACATGGACATCGACGAGTAAATCGGGCTCCTGCTCCAAGCAGCCTGGAATTGATGGGCGGGGCGTCGCTTATGTTATGGCCTCTTAGGCCTTTTGGTTATTGTTATGTAGCATAACATAATTTGCTTTCGTTGTTTGGTGTACTGTTGGGTCAGTGACCTCTGCTTGTAATATTTGCTAACTTCGCTCAACTAAGAGTTTGTATAATATTGCTTTGAGTCGTAGAGTCACTGTTGTGTTACCGAATGTTCAACTGTTGGCTCTCGAGATCGAGGTTAGGCTTATATCATATGGATATCTGGGATTTGTCTAGCCTGGCTCTCGGGGGTGCTACAGGTTTTGGTATCAGAGCAGGACTGCCTGTAGGAAACCCTTTTTGTTGGTTGATGTTGAGTTTAGTCTTTATGAAAACTATTTGAAACCTAAAATTATCTACGAAAATCTTGATAGGATGCTTTTTCTCCTTATCCATGAATCTATTCCTGGAGCCTCTTTTCTTGATTTGATTTCTAAAGGTTTACTATCTTATCTAATATCTCAAAATCTTAGGATTTCGAAGGTTGGGTAGTATTCTTTCGTACCTATTTTTGGTTGTGATTCTCAGAGTGTTCTATATGCTTCAATTCCGCTGAAGCATGTATCATTGGTTTTCCAAATTTGAATTCTAACTGCTGGTCCATCCCTTATCGTTGTTATCCTGTTAGTTTTCCACATCCTTTCATCTATCTTGTTTACCGGTGGATCTAACCTTCGTGGTCTCTGTTCTATTCTATCAGGATGTCAAGTGGTACTCGTGGCCAGGGACGTGGTGGTCGACACCATGGTGATGATGAACTGCCGCCACCTCCCACAATGGCGCAGGTTCTTCAGAACATCGAGAACAATCGCGTGAGGACGGAACATCTCCTTGAGCGTGTGGCCCAGAACAAAGAACGTCGTCCCAATGTTTGTGCTACACTTGGAGATTTCCTTAAAGCTCAGCCTCCTACCTTTGGTGAATACAAGGAGCCCCTTGAAGCTGATGACTGGCTCCGTACAATTGAGCGTAAGTTTGCTGCTCTCCATGTTCAAGCCAATGACCGTGTGAACTTCGCCACCTACCAGCTAGAGGGTGCGGCTGGCGCTTGGTGGGAAGGTTTCTTGGCGTTGCAGGCGCCGGGATATGAGGTCACTTGGGAAGAATTCCGTACTGCCTTTCGTGCTGCCTATATCCCTAAGGCAGTAATGAACATCAAAAGAAAGGAGTTCCTGGAACTATCTCAGGGAAGGCTGAATATCGAGGCTTACGGGCGTGAGTTCACTCGTCTCGCTCGATATGCCCCTCGAGATGTTACTGATGATGCGGATAAACAAGAGTTGTTTCGCAAGGGCCTAAACCCAGCACTTCGATATGAGTTGTTACCCTTTAAGTTCCAGATCTTCCAGGATCTGTACAATCAGGCTATCACTCTTGAGAATGGAAGAAAGGAAATGGATTCCGCTATGAAGTTTGCCTCCGGGGATTCTCGTGCATCTGGCTCTGGTTTCAAGAAGCGTCGTGTGTTCATCCCATACAGTGTTGTTCCAAGAGCTCCATATGCACCCAAGCCTGCTGGTTATGCTCCTCGCCCAACTGCACCCCATGCTACTTCGACCTATGGTGCTGGGAAAGGTTATCGTCCTCCAGGTGATGTTCCAGCCGGGGTCACATGTTATACTTGTGGTCAGCTCGGCCACTTCTCTTATGGGTGCCCACAGAATGCTGCTAAGGGTGGAGCTCCTCCGCCCAAGAAAGGTTCCAAACCGTCAGGTGCTGGACTTGGTCGTCTGACCCATGTCACTGCTGAGGCTGCTGAAGAAGATCCAAGCGTCATTCTTGGTACGCTTCACCTCAACTCAATTCCAGCTACCGTTTTGTTTGATTCCGGAGCATCACATTCATTCATTTCGCACAGGTTTGCCCAAAAGCATGGTATCCTTCTAGAGGAAATGTCTATGTCTATGGAGATTAACACCCCGGGATCTTGTTGGCGGGCAATTTGGACTGCCCTTGAGACCAACATTGTTATAGGCTTTTTATCTTATCCCATTTCCCTCATTGCCCTGAAGTCAACTGACCTTGACGTCATCTTGGGTATGGATTGGCTGGTACGGTACAAGGCCGTTATTGACTGTGCAGCCAAATCTGTGGATATGACCAATCCTTCCGGTGAAATTGTTCGGTACTGGTCTCCTTCCTCGGTACCTTCCTCGGCAACATCTTTTCCAAGCTCAGAGTTGTGTGCCATGGACGCCTCACCTACCCTTCAAATTCAAGATGTTCAGGTGGTTTGTGATTTTCCAGATGTTTTCCCTGAGGAGTTGCCTGGTATGCCACCTGATCGAAGTGTGGAGTTTGTTATTGAGTTGGTTCCTGGAACTGCTCCAGTCTCCAAAAGACCTTACCGCATGCCTAAGGAAGAGTTGGTTGAGTTAAAGAGACAGCTAGAGGAGATGGAAGGAAAGGGATTTATCCAACCTAGCACCTCTTCTTGGGGATGCCATGCACACTTTGTTAAGAAGCGGGACACCAACATTCCTCGACTGGTGGTTGATTATCGACCGTTGAATGTCGTGATAATAAAGAACAAGTACCCTCTTCCTCGGATCAATGATCTATTTGACCAACTATCTGGGGCTATTGTCTTCTCCAAGATGGATCTGAGGTCTGGATATCATCAAATCAAAATCCGGGAGGAAGACATTCCAAAGACGGCATTTCAGACTCGTTATGGGCTCGATGAGTATACTGTGATGTCCTTTGGTCTTACCAATGCTTCAGCCACCTTTATGCGGCTTATGAACTCAGTATTCATGGAGTACCTTGACAAGTTCGTCGTGATCTACATCGATGATATTCTAATCTATTCCAAAACCGAAGAAGAACACGTAGGGCATCTGCGTTTGGTGTTGACTAAGCTTCATGAGCATCGTCTCTATGCCAAGTTCTCCAAGTGTGAATTATGGTTGAAAGAGCTTATCTTTCCTGGCCATGTTGTGTCTGCCGATGGTGTTACCGTCATTCCGGAGAAAGTTCAAGCTGTTCTGGATTGGGAGACACCTAAATCAGCTAAAGAGATTCAGAGTTTTCTCGGACTTGCTGGTTATTACCGTCGCTTTATTGAGAACTTCTCCAAGATTGCAAAGCCCCTGACTGATCTTCTCAAGAAAGAAAACAAGTTTGAATGGTCAGAAAAGGCAGAAGAAAGCTTTCAGGTATTGAAAACCAAGTTGACTACCGCTCCAGTTCTTGTTCTCCCTGATACGAGCAAGGGTTTCGTTGTTTTCTGTGATGCTTCTCTTCAAGGGCTCGGATGTGTGTTGATGCAAGATGGTCATGTCGTGGCCTACGCCTCTCGACAGTTGAAACCACATGAGCTAAACTATCCAACTCATGATCAAGAGTTGTCTGCTGTCGTCCATGCTCTAAAGCAATGGCGGCATTATCTCTTTGGTAATCGATGCGAGATCTATTCGGATCATCAAAGTCTGAAGTATCTATTCACCCAGCCGGATCTGAATCTCAGACAGAGAAGATGGTTGGAACTCATCAAAGACTATGATTTGGGTCTCAACTACCAACCCGGCAAAGCGAATGTTGTTGCCGATGCGCTAAGTCGGAAGTCTTACTGCAACAATCTGATGCTTAAGAAAACTCAACCCTCCCTCTATGAAGAATTTGCACGACTCAATCTTGAAATTGTTCCAAGTGGATTTCTCGCAAATCTAGAGGTGAAACCCTCTCTCGAGGACAAGATCCGGGCTGCTCAGAAGCGAGACCCTGAAGTTACCCAGATAAAGCAGAACGTTGCTAGCGGAACGGATAAATGTTTCTCCCTTGATGATAAAGGTACTATCTACTTTGGTGACCGTCTTGTTGTGCCGAACCATCAAAAGTTGAAAGCACTAATCCTTCGGGAAGCTCATGAGTCACCTCTTTCTATCCATCCTGGTGGCACTAAGATGTATAGGGATCTTCGTCAAAGATTCTGATGGTCCCGGATGAAGCGAGAAATTGCTAAGTTTGTGGCAGAATGTGACGTTTGTCGTCGTGTTAAAGCTGAACATCAAAGGCCAGCTGGTACACTTCAACCCCTTTCTATTCCTGTCTGGAAGTGGGATGAAGTTGGTATGGATTTCATCACTGGTCTTCCAAAGACTCAAAAGGGAAACAATCCTATCTGGGTAGCCGTGGACCGCCTCTCTAAGGTTTCTCACTTCCTCCCCATCCGAGAAGATGTTACCGATATTCAACTTGCAGATCTGTATGTCTACCGGATAGTTGTTCTTCATGGTATCCCGAAGAAGATCATCTCTGATCGTGGAAGTCTGTTTAACTCCAAGTTCTGGTCGAGTTTCCAACAAGCTATGGAAACACATCTTTCCTTTAGCACTGCTTATCATCCTCAAACCCGTGGTCAGACAAAACGAGTCAATCAAATTCTTGAGGACATGTTAAGAGCCTGTGTCATATCCTTAAGAAAGAATTGGGAGAAGTGTTTTCCATTCGCTGAATTCAGTTACAACAACAGCTTCCAATCTAGTATTAGAATGGCACCCTTTGAAGCGTTGTATGGCAGGAGATGTCGTACTCCTTTGAATTGGTCTGAAACCGGTGAAAGATCACTCTTTGGGCCAGATATCATAAAAGAAGCAGAAGATCAAGTCAATATCATCCGTGAGCGTCTCAAAACAGTTCAGTCTCGTCAGAAGAGATATTATGACAGCCATGATCGAGATGTCCACTATGAAGTTGTCGAGTATGCCTATCTCAGGGTCACTCCTCTTCGGGTTGTCCGTCGTTTCGGTATCAAAGGCAAACTAGCTCCTCGCTATGTTGGTCCCTTTCGCATTCTTGCTAAGCGCGGAGAGCTTGCCTACTAGTTGGAACTACCCTCAAAGTTTCCAGACGTCCATGACGTCTTCCATGTTTCCCAGCTGAAGCGTTGCTTCAAAAATCCCATCTTTGGTGTTGATCATGAGACTCTTGACCTTCAAGAGGATCTAAACTATCGTGAATGTCCTATCCGTATCCATGATGAAGCCGAGCGTAAAACTAAACGTCAGAGGATCAAGTTCCTCAAAGTTCAGTGGTCTCATCAGTCCGAGGAGGAAGCAACCTGGGAACGCGAAGATCGTCTCCGACCTGAGTATCCTGACTTCTTTTCTAAAACCTAGGAATCTCGGGGCGAGATTCTTGTAAGGAGGGTAGATCTGTAACATCACAAGTTTGCTTAATAGAATAAAGGTGTGTTTTGAGCATTGCATGCATCTCATTTAATTTGGACAGGAATTGGCATTTAAACATTTAAATGTTTGGTTTCAAAAGAAAGGGGTAAACTCTTGTTAGTTTTGGTGAACTCAAAATATTCTAAATTTTCAAAATCCAGGACTGCCATTGGCTTCCTTGTGAAATTTTGAATCTCCTAGTATTTTTCTGCAAATTTTTCTCTTTACAGAAAAGCCCCAAATTATTTAAATAAGCAACCAGGGGCCTGTTTGTGAAGAAAACTGGCAATTAATAAGTTCTCCAGGGGGCTTTCCAGAAAATGGAGCCGTCTTCTTCCTTCCGACGGCGCGAGCGTGCGCTGTGGCGCGCCCGGCCGTCCGACGCCGCCTCTGCGCCGCGATTCCGGCCGCCAACCTCGCCCGGCCTACTTGTAGCCCGACGCCGCCAGGGAAACCCTAGCTTCTTTCTCCTCCTCCATTCTTCCCCCAACTCGCTGAAACCCTAGCCACGGGTCACCGGCGATTGCCGCTGTCTCCGGCCATCTCTATCTCCGTCGAGAAGCTCAGGAGTTGCGCCGTGTTCGTCTCTTCCTCCTCCTCGAGTCGTTGGTGCCGAGAAGACCGGAGCCCGGAGAAATCAACCGAATACCTCCGCCGCCCCGCCGCCGTCGAGCTCAATTTCCAGCCATCTCCGACCTCGTCTCGCCTCCTCGACCCCTCCAAGAGCTTTAGGGTGAGCTTCTGGTCCTCCCCGTGCCCTCCTTCTTTTTCCTTCCCCTCTAGTTCGCCCGGCCGCCGTGCGCCGCCGTCGGCTCCGCGGCGAGCCATATGGCGCCTCCGGTGACCATTTCTGGGCGGCGCCACCACCAACTGGTCCGCCTCGATCCCCTCTGGCGATTGCCGCAAGGCAATTCGACCAATTTGCTCGAATTCGAGCAGATCGTGCTCGGCAACAGAGGATTGCCATTGATGATGTCATCCGACGTCATCATTTCTTTTCTTTTATCATTTCTGATAATCTAATCTTTTTCTGTAATTATTTAATCTATTACATGTGGGACCTTGATGTCATAGTTTTAATATTTTCCATTACTATTTTCTGAAATGATTAAAAGTATGACATGTGGGGCCAAATTATTTAAATAATTTTGAATTAAATTAATTAAACTTTGAAAAATTCATAACTAATTCATTTTAAATCAGAAAAATCTGATTTTTATATCAAAATGTTCAGCAAAATAAAATCTATTCAATTATAATTTAATCATACATATGTAGTACAGTGAAAAATAATGGTATTAATCTCACATTAATAAACTCGAATCTTAATTATGGGTATGTTTTATACACCCATTTAATTAATGCTTGCATCTAGGGTAACCTAAATGCCATGTCATTCATGTGATTGCGCATAGCATCAATATTATATTGATTGTGATATTCCTTTCCGGTATTTGGTTCTTCGCGACAGGATTCGATTCCGAGAGTGTTTGCAACGCCTCCGAAGATCAATACCTAGCTACTGAAGAGCAAGGCAAGCATAACCTCTTATCTGCACATATAAGATTTCCAAAGTATTTGATTCTTGTGATATGCATACGTTCAAAGATGTTTTGGTCGAGGTATAGATTGTCACCTGCGTTGCATCGCCGCTTAGACTTGCTTAGTTGTTTCTTTCTCTACCCAGTCGAGAAGGTTGAGGTGGAATGGGTATGCATGATTTAGCTTATTATCTCTAAAGACTTGGACGAGAGGCCACATTGGGATTGTGGTGGGTTGTCTCGTTCTCGTCGACATTAGGAACTGAGTTCCTGGGTTCGGAACCAAGACTATTTGTGCATCCACACGGGGTATTCATTTCCCCCTCCACTCCAACTTGCCTAGCCTACTACGTGAATCCACTAGTTTGAGTGTTCTAGTTGCAAGTGCGGTAAAATGATTTGAGAAAAGTTAGAGCCAGGTTCAAGTGGGTTGCGGTCTCAGATCTTGGACTTGGCAACCCGCACTAGGGACCGCTGCGCGTTGGTGGTCAGACCTACTGTTGTGGCTCATGGAAATAGGCGAAGCCTGGGGAAAGGTCGTGGCCAACCCTCCTGCCGGCACTCCCAGGTAGAGTGCTAATGTCTGGCGTATCGGTTGGTTGGCGCGTGTGGGTAGTTACACCCCCTGCAGGGTAAATCTTTTCGGAAATCCGTGTCCACGATTATGGACGACTTGGTACCTTATTTCGGTGATCATAGACAACTTAAAACTAATCATAAAATGGTCAACTAAGGGTGGTTAGGATTGCTTCCTCGGGTTGATCGAGGGGGTGATTCTTGTGGGTGGTGGAAACAATGACATCCTGGTGGCTACAGAAGATGGAGGATGAGGTCAGAGGTGTTACCTACTTACACATTTTAAAAGTCTACAGATGTGAGAATCTCTCCTTCCTCGATTTGAAAATAAAGATGGCTTTACGCAAAGACTTCATTCATACTCTATGAACGGGCAGATATATAACAAGTTAACTAAGTCTTGTTGAGTACCCCCTGTACTCAGCCTTGCGCACTTTTTGGACCGGTGAAGGCTCCTACTCCACTGATGGTTTCTACATGGACATCGACGAGTAGATCGGGGTTCCCGGGCAGCAGCCTGGAATCGATGGGCGGGACGTCGCTTATGTTATGGCCTCTTAGGCCTTTTGGTTCTTGTTATGTAGCATAACATAATTTGCTTTCGTTGTTTGGTGTACTGTTGGGTCAGTGACCTCTGCTTGTAAGAATTGCTAATTTCGCTCAACTAAGAGTTTGTATAATATTGCTTTGAGTCGTAGAGTCACTGTTGTGTTACCGAATGTTCAACTGTTGGCTCTCGAGATCGAGGTTAGGCTTATATCAGATGTATATCTGGGATTTGTCTAGCTTGGCTCTCGGGGGTGCTACACCCTCGCAGGCAAAGGGTTCAGGAATGGCTTCTACTGGCCGCAAGCACTACAGGATGCAGTTGACATCGTTCAAGCATGCGAAGCCTACCAGGTCCAAGCCAAGAAAATCCATCAGCCCGTGTTGGGACCTCAAACCATCCTGCTCTCCGAGCCGTTCGCGGTCTGGGGGCTGGACAGCTTGGGACCATTCCCAACAGCGCAAGGGGGCTACCGCTACCTCTTCGTGGCCATCGACAAGGTCACCAAGTGGCCCGAGGTCGAGGCGACACGCACAGTTCTAGCAGGCGCAAGAGTGAAATTCATCAGAGGACTGGTATGCCGCTTCGGGGTGCCTAACCGCATAATCACCGACAACGGCTTGACGAGGGAGTTCAGCTCCAGGACGGCCATCCCACGAGCATCCTCCACCTAGCAATAGGCCTCCTTGGCGCGCTGGAGGCGGACCCCCAGCTTGGTGTTGGCCTTCTCAAGCTCCACGATCCGCCTGACGTCGTCGGCGTGCTTGGCCTTGAAGCGATCCTCCTGCTTCTTGGCCTTCTCGCGGTACTCCTTGGCGATGGACTGCCTAAAGCTCTTCTCCCGCTCCGCGAGATCCTTTTCCGCCTCCTCCTTCTTCTCGACAAACTGGACCTTGAAGCGCTCTAGGGCTTTGCTGCTGGGCGTCAACAGCCTCTTTGTGCTTCTGAAGCGCCTCGGTCAGGTTTCCCTCCCGCGTCTCGAGCTCCTCGTGCTTGGACGCAAGCTCGTTCTCCGGTTGGAGCCGCTGCTCGTCGCGCAGCAGCACCTCCTTCTCCTTGGAGACTAGCTGCCGCTCGCGGACGGCCATGCTTTTGTGGTCCTCCTCTAGAGTTGCTTGTGTAGCCTGGTGAGCGGAGAGGAGCTGGGACATAAGCTAGGGAAGCTCGCGGCGCTTCTGCGCCAGCGAGCCCTCCATGGCCTCGCGCTCGGCCCTCGCCTCGGCTAGGAGATCCGCAGTCGCATTGCGCTCCACCCGGAGGGGAGCAAGAAGCTTGTCTGCGTCGCTGATGGCCCCCTCACGGGTCTCCTTGGCGAAGCGGACGGCCTCCTCGCGCTTGGCCTGCAGCGCCGCGTCCTCTTGGCGCCTAGCCTCCATGGCAGCGTGGAAGGACGCACACGCCTCCGCGAACTTCCCGCGCTGCTGGGCGAGCTGGGCGTCCTCAAGGGCAAGGTGCGCCTCCAAGCCCTCCAGCGACTCCCGCACCAGGCGGAAGGCGACCTCGCTGTGCCCTTTTCTCCAGTCCCAGCCGCCAAGGACAATATCGCGGCAGGAGGAATGCCCTGCACCCGCGTCGAGCCTGGAGAACGGTCTCTCAGGGCGGGCCTGAGGGCTTGGCGGCCCGCCATCCTCCTTGGCGCCCAGGGCTGCTTCGCCGCCCTCGCCTTCCTGGCGCACCATCTCCAACTGCTCATTGCCTGCAGCGGGGCGCGGCGGAGACGAAGGAGGGGCTCCACCCTCAGGCTCACCAGCGCCAGGCTGGCCCTAGAACGCCTCAGCCTCCGGCTGCACAGGAGGAGTAGACGCGCGGGGCAGAGTTGCCTCGCGAGGAGGAGTCGCCTCGCGAGGTCGAGTTAGCTCGCACGGTGGCGTGGTCGCGCGAGGCGGAGTTGGGGCACGAGAAGGAGAAGGCACCCGCTCCTCATGCCCCTCGGGCACCACCTGCTCGGGAGACGGCGCAGTGGCCTCCGCCTGAGGCACTTCTTCGGTCGGGCCTGTGGAGGCCGTTCCTCGTGGCCTCCTGGCCGTGGCTCTCTTCACATCTGCTGCCTTGCGAAGCTTGCGGCGCTTTGCAGGCACAAGGTCACTGGCAAGCACCAGGGAAAGATATTCAGGGATGGTTGAAGAAAGAAAGACCAAGAAACAAACAAGTGATGATCAAAAACACTTACCCAGACTGCTTGGCGCCGGTGTCGACCCACGCCAAGCCTGACGAGCGCCATGAGGGCTTGGCCTTGGCGCCAGACCCCTCCGGAGGCGCCTCGGCTTTCCTCTTGGAGGGGACGTCTGATGGCCTCGCGCCAGGCCTGTCAATGGTCGCCCTTGACCGGGGCTCACGCCGCCCCGGCGTGACCTTCTCTTCAATGGCCTCGTCCTCCTCCTCCTCCATGAGGCACGAAGGCGCCACCACGAAGGCATCATCATCACCTGACGAGATCTCGCAGACCTCGTCAGTAAAAGTCCTGGCCCTTTAAGAGGACACCTCCCCTGCGGAGGGATTTTCCGCGGCCTCCTCCTCGCCTCGCCCTGCTCCCGAGGCGGAGGGTGACTCTGCGGCCTCCGCCTCCTGCACCACCGACACATGCGTCTCCTTCTCGCCTGCCGGGGTGAATGCAGGCACCCCGTCCAGGATGGCCAGGGGCTCGGTCATGTAGAGCTGGTGCAGGGGCCGTAGCGTGAGCGGGAAGTCCTCCACGGCTGGCACCACCGGGTTGATGAAGAACACGGATAGGACGCAGTCGACAGCCTCCTTGTTGTTGTCTTCACGATGCGGCGCGTCACGAAGTCCGCAACAATGATCTGCCCCGTGAGGCCCTCCTCTCGGAGATAGCTCATGCGGCCCGCCAAGATTGCATTGTCCGAGCCGCTGAAGGAGGCCTTGCCCCAGTTCGAGTTCTTCACGGGCGGCGCGTCGGGGATGTCGAGGAAGGCGCAAGGCTTTTCTACGCCAACGTAGAACCACCTCTGGCGGAAGTCGTCCACCTTCTTCATCACCGCCGTGACGGGCTTGTCATCGCTCCACGACATGGATATGTAGACGGTCCCCATGCCATCCACGATGCGGAAGGAGACGCATCCGGAGCGCTTGTTGCCCGCCGTGCTCCGGAGCGCATAGAAGCTCCTGAAGAGGGCTACCGTGGGCTCCACGTCCAGATATGCCTCGCAAAGATAGGCAAAGATGGAGAGGATGAGGACGGAGTTCGGGTGAAGGTCAAGGAGTTGGATCTGGTAGAATGCCAGGACCGCCTCCAGGAATGGAGAGAATGGCGGCACCAGCCATACGGCGACACAGTGCAGGAAGATGGGGTAAAACCCTCCCGGGCGCTTCCCGAGCTCCGCAACCCGGAGCACGGTGGCGCCGTGCTCGTTGGTCTGTGCCGCCACCAAGAAGCGGATCTTGTCCAGCGTCACGTCCTGGGTTCGCGCCCCAATTATCGCGGGGCCATGGTAGCCTACGAAGATGACGCCATGGTAGCCTTGCCTTTGCCCTTGGCGGGACTCATCGCCGGAGGAAGTAACGCGCGGTGGCGAAGAAAGCTGGAGGCAGAAGGAGGCAGGCGCGCCGGAGAGCGGAGGTAGAGAGCTCGAGACGAAGGAGGCTTGTGCGCAAAGGATGGGGAGCAGTAATGGCTCCCTGTCGCGCGCGCAGGCTTTATGTCCTGTCCGGAGCAGTTACCGGGGCGTGGTGGGACCCCCCACGACGCACGGCCCAGATCGTGCGCGGTCGTTTCTCAGCCAAGTGACGCGTGGCTTGGGCCGGCCGGACACTTTGGGCCCACGATGCTCCGGCTACGTCCATGGGCTCAGCCGCGCCCATCGCGGGCTCGGGGGCTACTGTCGGCCCAGCGAGGACCAGGGTGTGCAGAGTCCACTCTCCACAGGCCTCGCACGCGACAGATTCGGCGAAACGACTAAGGACCAAGCTACTGCTTGAAGAGACCCTCGAGAGGCAACTCCTCTTGAGGGCCTGAAGAGGAAGCGAGGGCCTGAAGAGGACCCTGCGCTTCAAGAGACTCCCCAAGGCTCTACTAGCCTGGAGAGAAGTCAACAGGAACCTCTACACAGGCCACCGCAGCCCTGTGGAGACACTTTGCGGCTAAGCAACCGCTGCAGGGTGCACATGGGCTCTGCAACAGCCGCAGAGTGACGCGAGCGTCGCAGTTGCCATTCTGGTGATAAAGGAGTCAACAAAGCTGCGTCGCCCGCGCTAGGACAGCAAATACTTTCCTCTTTAGTGGTAAAGCGGTTGGACGGTGCAATGCTCCAAGAATATCGTCATCATGGGCTCCGCCTTGACCTCTGCAACGCCTGCGAGCCGTTCTGCGCCGTCTGCAGCTTCTCAACCACTATTGCTAACTTTAGCACGGATGGACCGTGTCCATGGACATTTCTGCGGCGGTGGACTCCTCTCCTTCGCGCCACTGCCGTGTGGGAACCCACCCTCTGCGTATAGCGCTAGGATATGGCCCGAGGCTCCTTTAAAAGGAGCAGGGGCACCACCGTAGCAAGGAGATCGATCTATCGCATTCTAAACCTTTGTAACCCTAGCCAAGCGTGTAGGATAGCTAACTGCTCGAGGAGGAAGAAGACCATAGCTTCCCTCTTCAAGCGCCAAACTGCCTCAAGAGAGCCCTCGGCAAGCTCATTGTACTGTAGCATTCGCAGTGCAATACAGACAGGCTGGAGTAGAGGTGTTACCTCCTCCTGAGGGCAGTGAACCTGGGTACGGGCTGGTGTTCATCTATGTCGTGTTGTCCCTCTCCAAGCTCGGCAAGCATCGTCGTCGAGCCTCTCGAGGGTTGTTTGACCTCGGTGTTCAATCCCCCTTCGAACTACTCTTCAGAGTGTGGCTATCCCTGTTCCGTGAGAGTCACTCTCCGACAATCCCCAAGCTTTGGCTTTACTATCCTCTTATCACATTATATCATCCTTCTCTCTTGATCGTTGAAAACTTCCTCCACACCAAACTTAGAGTAACTTTATTAGATGGTTAGTGCATAAACAATTATGATATTTTGTTGGAACTCAATTTCTACCAATGCTACTGGACATTAGCTACAGCCACCGATACTTAATAGGATAAAAATAAACAATAAAAATAGCAAAAGAGGCATTGCAAAATAAATGGCAGAATCTGTCAAAAACATAACAGTCCGTAAAGACGATTTTTTTGAGCCACTTACTTGCTCAGATCAGAAAAATCAAAACTAATGAAAGTTGTTTATACATCTGAGGATTACGCACAAACAAGGGAGGATTTTTCTGATGTTCCAGTGAATTGATATGAATTTAACGGTGGACAGCGGAAATCTGTTTCAGCACAGGAATTGAATTTTAACATCAACTTTCGACTAGAGGCTTATCTTGACACAACATTGCAATAAAATAAAGATACAAAGGAATTGCTATAGAGGTAGGAAAATTCCTTCACATAAGAAAAATAAAATAAAATAACAGAAAATAAAAGTGGGTTGTCTCCCATAAGCGCTTTTGTTTAACGCCTTTGAGCTAGGCATAAAAAGTGAAACTCGAGTATAATGAAGAGATGAAGCATCAACACCATAATATGAATGAACAATAGAATCAAAAGGTAGCTTCATTCTTTTCCTAGGGAAGGTGTTCCATACCTTTCTTGAGTGGGAATTGGTACTTGATGGTACCTTCTTTCATATCAATAATAGCACCCACGGTTGTCAGAAAGGGTCTTCCCAACACAACTGGACAAGATGGACTGCATTCAATATCCAAGACAATAAAATCAACGGGGACCAGGTTATTATTAACCATAATAGTAATATCATTGATTCTCCCTAAAGATTTCTTCAAAGCATTATCAGCAAGATAAACATCCAAATAGCAATGTTTCAATGGTGGCAAATCAAACATATCATAGAGCTTTTTAGGCATAACGGAAATACTTGCACTAAGATAACACAAAGCATTGCAATAAAATTTATCTATTTTCATTTTAATGATGGGCTCCCAACCATGTTCTAACTTCTTAGCGATAGAAGCTTCAAGTCTCAATTTATCTTCCCTAGCTTTAATGAGAGCATTTGTAATATGAGTAGTAAAAGCCAAATTAAGAGAGCTAGCATTAGGACTTGTGGACAATTTTTGCAAGAACTTAATAACTTCAGAGATATTAAAATTATCAAAATCAAAATTATTATTATCAAAGCAAACCGAACCACTTTCTCTCACGTTCTTAAAAATTTCAACACTTTTGTCAACACTAGTTTCAGCAGTTTTAGGAAATTTTAATTTTTTGGATGAAGTAGAAGAGACATTTCCAACACCAATTATGTTACCATCGATAGAAGGAGGCTTACTAACATGTGAAACACCATTATTTTCAGAGGTAGTAATACTAAAAACTCTAACAATATTAGCCTCTTTCTCTAATTCTCTCTCTCTCTCTCTTTCCCATCTAGCACGAAATTGAGTCATCATCCTAACATTTTCATCAATTTGAATTTGGATCGCATTAATTTTAGCAAAGGGATTAACCTATTTAGTTTCAGTAGGAATAACTTTAGATTTTAAAATATTAACATCAAGGACAAGATTATCAACTTTAGACGCAAGTATATCAATTTTCCCAAGCTTTTACTCAACGGTTTTATTAAACAAAGTTTGTGTAGTGATAAAATCTTTTAACATGGTTTCAAGTTCAGAGGTGGTAGTCCTATTATTGTTATAAGAATTACCATAAGAATTACCATATGAGTTACCATTATTAGGAGGATATGGCTTATAGTTGTTATTACCATAGTTGTTCCTAGAGGCATTGTTGTTAAAATTGTTGCTTTTCATAAAGTTTACATCAACATGCTCTTCTTGTGCAACTAAAGAAGCTAATGGAACATTATTGGGATCAATATGGCATTTACCACTAGCAAGCATAGACATAATAATATCAATCTTTTCACTCAAAGAGGAGGTTTCTTCAACAAAATTTACCTTCTTACCTTGAGGTGTCCTCTCCGTATGCCATTCAGAATAATTCACAATCATATCATCCAAGAGTTTTGTTGCAGCCACCAAAGTGATGGACATAAAGGTACCTCCAGCAGGTGAATCCAATAAGTTTCTGGAAGAAAAATTCAGTCCTGCATAAAAGGTTTGCATGATCATCCAAGAAATCAGTCCATGGGTTGGAAAATTCTTTATCATAGATTTCATTCTTTCCCAAGCTTGAGCAACATGTTCATTATCTATTTGTTTAAAATGCATGATGCTACTTCTTAGAGAAATAATCTTAGCAGGAGGATAGTATTTTCCTATAAAAGCATCTTTGCATTTTATCCAAGAATCAATAATATTCCTAGGCAGTGAAAGCAACCATTCTTTAGCTCTTCCTCTCAAGGAGAAAGGAAATAATTTCAGTTTTATGATATCACCATCTATGTCTTTATATTTTTGCATTTCACATAATTCAACAAAATTATTTAGATGGGTAGCAGCATCATTAGAACTAACACCAGAGAATTGCTCTCTCATAACAAGATTAAATAAAGCAGGTTTAATTTCAAAGAACTCATCTTTAGATGCAGGTGGAGCAATAGGTGTGCATATAAAATCATTATTGTTGGTGCTTGTAAAATCATACAACTTAGTATTTTCAGCAGAACTCATTTCAGCAATTTACTTAACAAACCGAAATAACAAAATTAAAGAAAAATAACACAAACAAAAATAAACTAAAGCAAAAAAACTAGAAATAAAAGACTAAATTGAAATATAAAAAGTAATGCAAGTAACTAATTTTTATATATTTTTTATATTAAGCAAACAAAACAGTAATAAAAATAAACTAAGCAAGACAATAACAAAATAAAAAGATTGGAAGTGCGAAAACTCCCATCGTGAAGAATCTTAAAATCTCCCCGGCAACAGCGCCAGAAAAATTGCTTGATGCACACGGTGGGTGTGTTGTTGGGAGACCCCAAGAGGAAGGTATGAAGTAGTTCAGCAGCAAGTTTCCCTCAGTTATGAAACCAAGGTTATCGCACCAGTAGGAGATGAATGTTCACCTGAGGTTGTTGGCGGCGACGTTAACACGACGCAATACCAGCGTCAGCAGCGAACGTGGAGACACAAACAATCAAGACTTTGTCCCAACTTAACAGTGAGGTTGTCAATCTCGCCGGCTTGCTGTAACAAAGGATTCAACGTATGTGTGGAAGAACTATGTGTGTTTGCAGAAAGTAACAGGTTTGCAATTAATGAAAAGGACTGGGGTCCACAGTTCACTAGTGGTGTCTCTCCATAAAGAATAACATTCATCCATGCGTGGTAAACAAATTACAGCTAGGCAATTAACAGAATAATGATGAGAAACCCAATGCATATACTAACGATATGGTTCTAGTGTGAGATTCATTCGGGCATTACAACAATATACATAGATCGTTCCAGCCGCATCTATGACTAACATTCCACCTTCCGGTAAGCGTCTGCACCCCTTTTAGTATTAATTTGCATGGAACAGATTATCGCCTTAAGCATTGTGTGTAAAGTAAGTAAGTAACATCACCCTTAGACAAAGTACTACTATTTTATCCCTAGTAGCAACAGTACATCTACAACCTTAGAGCTTTCTGTTGAAAGTGAAGGGAATATGCCCTAGAGGCACTTAATAAAGATACTTTATTAGTCATATCCCAATTATTGCATTATATGTTTTATACCATGCCATAAATGTATTAAGCGGAAACATTAATACACGTGTGGTAGATAAACAACTAGGTTCCTAGTAGCCTCTACTAAGACTAGTTCACTATGCGATTGATGATCGAGGTTTCCCGATCATGAGACATGGCGTCTGTTAGCAATGGAGTCATATCGTTAGGTAGAACGATGTGATGGACTTACCAATAATTTTTAGGACGTAGTCATTTCGCCTTCCGTGAGATCAACTCTTATTGTTATTCCTGGAAGATACTTTAATCGCACCAAACGTCATATCTTATATAGTGTGACAATAAAGGTGATACTTTTGGGTATCGGAAGGGGGTAGTTGAGACGAGGGGTCAAGAGAGGGATTTGTCAGTCCATATAGCCGGATAGATACTCTAGGTCCCACTCGGTGAGATTATGTCAAATGAGTTTGCAAATATGTGACTGGGTCACCAGCTGACATAATATCATAGACGAGTAGAAGATAGTGTTGTCGGTAACGAGGTCAGCTAGGTATGGAGATATCTATGAACGATGCTCGGACACGCTAAGTATCGCTATCGCAAAAGGTTTAAGACTTAACGTTCAGGTTTGATAGATGAGAGCCATTCGTTATATCACATGGTTTAATTCATGGGGTCCAGGCCTACGAGTTAATCAATGATCGGAGAGGGGTCTCGATCATGTCTTTTATTATATCGAACCGCTAGGGTAACACACTTAAGGGATTTCGACAAGGCAACCGGAAAGGAAAGAGATCACCGGGAACGTCCAGGGAGTGGTCTGATGGAAATCGGTCAGCGACGAAATAGTTTTCGGAGCAAGAATAAATTATAAAATATATGTTTCATATTAATTAGTGTAATTAATGATTACATATAATTTTATATATTTATTTTCGAATTTTTAAAGGCAGATTTCCCTAAATGGGCCTTCTAGTGGAAAGAAGGCCCATGAGGGGGGAAGAGTGCCACACCACCCGGCTGGTGAGGTTGGCTGCTCCCTTGCCCCTTTATATAGAGGGGCACCCCTCGCCTTTTAATTCACCAATTAATTACCCATTCTCTCCTCGATAACGTGATTCCCTTTGTCGGAGTTGCGCCGAGAAGAGAGGGGGCCTCTCCACCATAGCCCGCTGCCACGCTGCTGGTGTTCCGGTCCAAGTCATCCGCTGCTCGTCCTGGACTGGAGCCCCGGAGGTCGTCGTCTCCACCGTATGTGTGTAACGCCCTATGAGGTGCTGCGCTAGTGGTGCTCGGAGGCCTACTTCCTCCACCCGACCTCGAGGTCATCTTCGTCGTCTTTGTCGCGCCGAGTTCTTTGCGACCTAGAGGTCGGCTATGTCGTCTTCGTAGTCAACGCTTGTGCGGGAGCGTTATCCCCGCTATTCAGTCTGCGAGGGTATGTATTCCGATCTCCGTAGTACTTCTATATATGCATAGTATAGATCTTGGGTAGTTTAAGGATATCGTTGCTAGGAAAAATTGTTTTCTGCCTGCGATCCCCTTCAGTGGTATCAGAGCCGATCTATCGTAGATATAGTTGTATGCTGTTAGAACCCGTGTTCTACACGGGGGCACCGTTCCTGTTATTCGCTACCCTCTAGCGTGCACTTGTGATTCCAGCGGCATCGAGTTGATGAAGCGGCCCGGACCGACTTTACGCGTACGCTTATGCGAGACTGGTTCCACTACTGACATACGGCTTGTACCATATCTATGGCTGGCGGGTATCAGTTTCTCTCTCTTTATTTGGCTTTGCATTTTCAATGGAGGGCCCGAAAGGGATGCTTAAACATGCAATTATTGGATCGTTGTTGTGGTCATAAGTTCGTATGTAAGAAGCGGTTCTTTTTACGACGACCCCAAGCCACATAAAATATGCAAAAGATAAAGTAGAACGCGTCTAACTTTATTTTGCAGGGGCAATGTGATATGGTCAAGGTAGGTTTATTAAATTGTTTATGAACTGTTGGCGCCAAGAAGACCATGGCGCATGGACCATATCACGTCGCATTACATTTGATGTTATTGTGTGCATCTTATATTGTGTGATTATATATTAGAATATATTAGTTACACGACAGTAGAAATATAAGGTAATCCCTCCAAAATACCACTACTGTTCTTCCTTTGACGTGCACCACCAAGAAAGTTCTACGTTATCAGGCAGGCCGTGATGATCGGGTGTCAAACATATCGTCGTTCGCATACAGTGGGTGTAAGCCATGTTGCACGCGCGTTCGTTGAAGGTTATTGTGGCGAGCCTAGCATATGCAGATATGGCCTCGGAACACGGAGGCCGAAAGGTCGAGCATGAGTCAGAGTTGTTGTGATCGACAGTTCGTTGTCCACCCTTGAAGTTGTGTTGCTGGCTCTGACGATGAGGGATTGCGCAATGGATGGGGGTCGTATAATCGCTGAAACGACCAGGATGGATGTTCGTTTGAGTGGGAGTTCTGGTAGTTATTTTCTAACATACCAGAAATCAAAATATAATGAACAAAGTCATGTTGTGCAAAACCTTTGTAGATATTGACCATTGTGATAGCTTCTTTAAAAATAGGCGCAATCCTACGATTGAGAAACTTAAAAGGTTGGGTCCAAACTTCATAGTTTTATATTTTAGCTTGAGGATACTCCTTGTTTGAACCGTTAGCTCTTTGTGATACAATACCCGATAGGAGATAAACCCGGAGATTCCACTAACAAAAGGATAATTTGGATTATCAGGTTTTGTGCGGATGATATCATCATAGTCCAGTGTATGCTATGATCTCTTCCATAGAGAATCAACGGTGGGTACGAGTTATTAGATCGCGCACATATGAGATGATCGCTAAGCTCGGGATACCCCTAAAGTTGGGTTGATGAAGATTATCAGTACGTTGATTGTTCTTCTTCTCAACCAAGATGGAAGAGAATACACACATTGAAGGAGCACGTGGCAGTCATACTAGATGACATTGGTCATATTTGATGACATATGGTCATACTTGATGAACATTGAGACACCTCGCTCAGCTCGATCACTGGATGACAGACGTCGTTGCCAAGTGCAAATGCTTTGTCATAGACTATGTCATGCAAGGGGAATCGTTCACCTTCATGGTTCTTGATTATGTTGGAAGTATCAAGAAGATGAAACAGATCGCCAGAAGTCATCAATGATGATGGTGTATATATGATATACACGTTAGGAATGTTTTACATACGCAAGTACTCGCAGTAGTGACTAAGTTTAATACACTAGTCATGTTTTATGAAAATCAGATTTACTACTTGAGTAGCTTGGAACGATGAGGCGACATTACGTGTTGATAATGGCACACAAATTGTTGTGATGGCCAAAGACACTCTCCCTCTAGGTCTACCATTTGAATAAATTCTTTTATGATCGCCTGTTAGTATGATCGTTATAGTGTGTCTCCTCTAGCGAGACAATTGTTCATATATGTTAGTGACAAATTCGTTGTCCTATACTTATGAAGTAATGATCATATGCCGATTTGAATTTAGATGGTAGAAGCTCCCACATTCATAATATTAATACCAAAAGATACAAACTTAATAAAGACACCACATATGTGTGGCACTGCCGTTTAATTCATGTCAATGTTATAGTCAATGAATTAGCTCCATAACGGAGGGATCTACAAGTCCTTAGATTTGATCTTTTGACACTTGCAAGATAACTAAGACACCATTTTCGAAAAACGGGCATATAACTTATTGATAGTCATGCATATAGATTTATGTGGATCAATTAAGTAATTGACGGGTAGTGAAGACCTTTATTTCGTGAATTTCATTGAACGTTTTGAGTATAACTTGTTGAGAATCATGCATATGGTTGTATGTGAATCAATGAAGTACTTTAACATGTAGTGGAAGTCTTTATTTCATGGAATTCATGAATATTCCGAGTAGATATAAGGATATCCACTCAAGGAATGTTAGTCTGGAAATTTTGATTCGATCAAACAAGTTCAGAAGGAAGTAGGAAATAAATTTAACAATAAAATCAAATTCCTGCGATACAGATCGAGTAAATACAGATTTGAGTTATAATGTTGGCACATCAATAGAAGACTTGTGAGAAGAGTTCCACAAATTACGTCGCATGGAACACCATAGTGTTATGGATTGTTAGGACATCGTAATCGCACCCGATCGGATAATGTGTGCTAAATAAATCTCTTATCGAATTATTGTGATCATTAGAGTCATATGGTAGAAATATAACATTCACGTTAGATAATAGGGAAACCATTTAAATCCACGGAGACAATACGATATGAGTGATGGCATGGCTTTTAGCCTAGATTGTCCTTTCAACAATTTAGTGTTTTGATGTAATCAAACCTAAAATGGATTAATCTTTGTAGTGTGTCGTACCTAAAGAGTTAGTAGGGTACATGTCTCACGACATAGGAAAAATCGTTGCCAGAATATACCTTGCGAAAGAAATAGTTTATTGTCCAAGGGTATAAGTGGGAAAGAAAGTAGAGCAAGGAAAAATTGATGAACTTTCTCTCCAGACATCAGAGTGGCGCAACCAAAAGTGTTTTTGGTGTCATGCTCCACAGCTTGAAAGAAGCTGATGATACAAGATCATGATGCTTTGAGCTCATACTAAGAACGTAGGCGTACGAGGTTGTGTTCCACACTATGTGTTACGACAATCTTGTTATAAAGTAATGTTAATGGAATATGACAGACCTACAAACTACGAAGAAGAGATGGTAGACCTAAGTCCGAGAAATGGCTATGAGTCATGATCCGAGATAAAATCCATGTACGATTACCACGTAATGACTTGGGAGATCTTCTTAATGGCATCTAGGCTGTGAATAGAATATGGAAATTTATGAGAGAGTAGATACTGATAAGGATCGATTTGTCGTAAAATAGTTCCGACATATTCAAAAGTTGACCACAACGAGATTTTGTCTCAAGTGGCGAAGCCTAAATCTATTCTGTGTCGTTTAGCAATTACTATAATTTTGAATGTGAAATTGATAGATAGATAAGGAAACCATGTTTCTTAATAGTGTCATTAAGAAAGAGTTGTAATCAGTACAATAATGGTTTGGTGATCCTGAGGATGCTAAACATGTATGCAAACTTCAGTTGTCCATTCATGGGCTGAATCAAGCATATCGGAGCTGGAATCTTCACTTTGATGATGTGATCAAAGGATTTTGGAGTTGTCCAAAATAGTTGAAGAATCCTGCATTTGCAAAGAAGTGAGTGGGAGCTAAGTAGCTTTTCTTGATCTTATATGTGAATGGCATATTTGAGTGGGAGCTAAAAGAAATTCCCATGGTCTTATATACGGATAGTGTATTTAAGTGGGAGCTAGGTGTCATTCATGATTTTATATGTAACGACATATTGAGAATGATACAGATCCTCTAGTAAACTATAAAGGATTATTTATGTGATTAAATTTTCTATGAATGAAGTTAGGAGTATTAGGCATCCAATCTATAATTGTATAGATCGTAAGGGGCTTAATAACAATACGTCGGAATATTTCCTAAGTTAAGATTCGGAAATGTTTCATAATAGAACAAGCGAAGAAGATTGTTCTTGCATGTATGACTGGGTAAAATATTAAGTTTATCTGGCATTATTAGTGATAGAAAATGATGTTCGACATTCTCTATGTATCAGACATAGACTCTATCAGACTGAAAGCTCGACCTTGTGTGACCCGAGTTCTTGGTTGAAGAACGGGTTCTAGAGTGATCCTTGTGTGGCTCAATGAACAAACGTTAAGTATATTTTTCAGTGTTTGTGAGAACTGAAGATATGTTTTCTAGTAAAAGGTAAGAGTGGAAAGACAACTTGCCGTAAAACGGTTACGATGATGCAAGTTATGACACTGACCCATACGACTAGAAATCTCATATAGGAGATGTCCTTTGTTTTGAAGAAAGACATGGTTAGTTTGCGAAGTCACATATGAATGCACTGTCGCATAATCTACGTAGGTATAGAAATATATGGCAACTTCAGAAGAAGCTAGTGTGATTGGACTGAGTCTCACTCCATCGACTAAGATATATTTCACCGTCATCATAAGATACGGGATGATGTCAAACTAGGTGACATAGAAGTGTCGCAAAGCACATATAGGTCTCAATGTGTAAGATATCTTGATTGCATTCCACTTCCACGAGGCAAGCATGCACCAAGATGCTATGGGTGTTGAGCTTTCACCAAGTTGTAAACTAGATTAAGTGTTACTCTAGTGCAAGTGGGAGACTGAAGGGAATATGCCCTAGAGGCACTTAATAAAGATACTTTATTAGTCATATCCCAATTGTTCTTTATATGTTTTATACCATTCTATAACTGTATTAAGCGGAAACATTAATACACGTGTGGTAGATAAACAACCAGGTCCCTAGTAGCCTCTACTAAGACTAGTTCATTGTGTGATTGCTGATCGAGGTTTACCGATCATGAGACACGGCGTTTGTAGGCAATGGAGTCATACCGTTAGGTAGAACGATGTGATGGACTTACCCATAATTTTTAGGACGTAGTCATTACGCATTCGACTGTGAGATCAACTCTTACTGTTATTCCTGGAAGATACTTTAATCGCACCAAACGTCATATCTTATATAGTGTGATAATAACGGTGATACTTTTGGGTATCGGAAGGGGGTAGTTGAGACGAGGGGTCAAGAGCGGGATTTGTCAGTCCATATAGCCGGATAGATACTCTAGGGCCCACTCGGTGATATTATGTCAAATGAGTTTGCAAACATGTGACTGCGTCACCAGCTGACATAATATCATAGACGAGTAGAAAATATTGTTGTCGGTAACGAGGTCATCTAGGTATGGAGATATCTATGAACGATGCTCGGACACGCTAAGTATCGCTATGGAAAAAGGTTTAAGACTTAACGTTCAGGTTTGATAGATGAGAGTCATTCGTTATATCACAGGGGTTAATTCATGGGGTCCAGGCCTACGAGTTAATCAATGATCGGAGAGGGGTCTCGATCATGTCTGTTATTATATCGAACCGCTAGGGTAACACACTTAAGGGGTTTCGACAAGACAACCGGAAAGGAAAGAGATCACCGGGAACGTTCCGGGAATGGTCTGATGGAAATCGGGCAGCAACGAAATAGTTTCGAAGCAAGAATAAATTATAAAATATATGTTTGATATTAATTAGTGTAATTAATGATTACATATGATTTTATAAATTTATTTTCGAATTTTTAAAGGCAGATTTCCCTAAATGGGTCTTCTAGTGGAAAGAAGGCCCATGAGGGGGGAAGAGTCCCCCCAAGGGAAGGAGGGCTGGTTCGGCCAGCCCCTAGTGGGCCACATGGTGCCCACTAGGGCCGGCGCGCCTCCAAGGGTCGTGGCTGGTGTGGGAATAGTCCCACACCGCCCGGCTGGTGAGGTTGGCTGCTCCCTTGACCCTTTATATAGAGGGGCACCCCTGTCATTTTAATTCACCAATTAATTTCCCTTTCTCTCCCCGATAACGTGATTCCATTTGTCGGAGTTGCGCCGAGAAGAGAGGGGTTCTCTCCACCATAGCCCGCTGCCGCGCTGCTGGTGTTATTGTCCAAGTCTTTCACTGCTCGTTCTGGACTGGAGCTCCGGAGGTCATCGTCTCCACTGTATGTGTGTAACGCCCTGCGAGGTGCTGCGCTAACGGTGCTCGGAGGCCTACTTCCTCCACCCGACCACGAGGTCATCTTCGTCGTCTTCATTGCGCTGAGTTCTTCGCGACCTAGAGGTTGGCTACGTCGTCTTCGTCGTCAACGCTTGTGCGGGAGCGTAATCTCCGCTATTCGGTCTACGAGGGTGTGTATTCTGATCTCCGCCGTACTACTATATCTGCATAGTGAAGATCTTGGCTAGTTTAAGGATAGATCGGTATGACACCTAGAGGGGGGTGAATAGGTGCTAATTCAAATTTTAGGTCTTTTTCAAATTAGGCTTGACACAAAAGGTAATTCTCTAGATATGCAACTACGGTGAATTTACCTATATGGCAAGCTAGCAACTAAGCAAGATACAATCTAAAGGCGGTAAACAAGGATAGAAGTAACCGAAGTGAAAGCACGAGACGACAAGGATGTATTCCCGAGTTCCACCCTTAAATGGGAGTATGTCTCGTTGGAGAGGTGTGAACAGACACAATGGTTCAACGGCCACAAAGGCATCACCCAAATCTCCGGTGAACCGTATCAAAAAGGTTTGGTCCACTTTCCACTATCGGAATCCTTCGAGGCAGAATCCGGAGCCATTACAACAACGATTCGGGGCATGACCCACAAAGGGCTTGGGGGCTCCCGAACAGCTACAAACTGTCACAAAGACAAAACGTAAGTACAACAATGCGCTAGGTTTTCCTAGTGGAAACCCTAGCAAATGGTCCCTCAAGTGAATGAGGAGGAAATGAAGAATGGCTCGGTGAAGATGTAGATCGAGGCCTTCTCCTTCAATCCTCCAAAGATCGACGAGTTTGGACGGAGGGATTGGGAGATCTAGTGATTCTTGGACTTGCAACAATGGTGTTCATCTTTGTTTGGTTGAGCAGCTTGGCTGGAAGAAGGGGGAGGGGTATTTATACCCCTCCCAGAAAAGTAACTGTTGCAGCCCACTTACACCCGAGACTCCGGTCCAGGAAGGCCGGAGACTCCGGATACCCCTCCTAGAAAAGTAACCGTTGCAGCCCACTTACACCCGAGACTCCGGTCCAGGAAGGCCGGAGACTCCGGTCCCTGAGGCCGCAGACTCCGGTCTCCACGGGCGGAGACTCTGGTGCTACTCCGGGGTCACTCCGGACCGCCCATCAGAGGCTGCCGTCTTCTGGGTCTTTTCCTCCAAAAAAGCTGGGACCGGAGACTCTCGCCCCTGAGCCCATAAAGGCCGGAGACTCTGGCCTGGGCAGAGGAAATGCTGGAAAGTCCCTTTTTGGATGATGACTTATGGATTATTTCTTTTCTTTCCTGCATCACTTATTTAAACATTAGATGGCTATATCCTAGTGTTGTTGCCTAACACACAAAACTATGAGAATATAAGATATGCTCTTTCAGTCTCCCCTTTTTTGGTGTTAGATGACAACACTAGGATTTGCAATAAGACATTATTCACAAACAACATGTTTCAAAAAGAATTGCGGAGCTCCCCCTACATGTGTGCATATAAGTAGTTTGCATTTGAATACAAATGCTCAACATGTATAGGAGAGACAACTCACAATTATATTTGAGCTAGCTAAGAGACTTTAGACATAATCAAAGAAATGGATTGAGAGGAAAGATTCATACCTTGTGCAAATTTAATAAGAAATGCAACCAATGCACAAAGATAAATATCACAATAATAAAAACCATCTCAACCATTGATAGAAATATCCATATGTCTTGGAGTGGATGATCCACGGTCTCACGAACATCAAATAGAACATAGTCTTACAAACATTTAACAAAGCAAATAGAGTTCAACAAGCGAGAATAAAAGGGGCACAAGATTTAACGAAATGATAAAAGAGCATGCTTGTGACCCGCCTATGCAAATCCCATGGTGAGAAGTTAATAGAACTACTTCTCCCCCTTTGGCATTGAAATGCCAAAAAGGGAAAGAGCAAGACTACCGCACCCCGAAGGCATCAATCGTAGTCATCTTCGTCGGCGTCGTCGTCACCATCATCATCATTATCATCACTACTAGCCTCTTCATTTTCTTCCTCACTATCTTCCTCACTCGCTTCTTCATAAGTCATGGGTGCCTTGCCGGTGTTGCGAGAAGAGGTAGGCATGGAGGACACATCTTGGAAATCACCACATGGAAAGGTATCACAATTTCATTCTTCAAGAGGGAGGGTGCGCTCGGATGGCAGGGAGGGAGGAGCACCTTGTGGACGAGGAGGAGTGTGGCCACCATTCTTCGTTTTGCGCATCTCCTTCATCATCTTGGCTTGGTTGGACAAGATCCTCTTGTTGGAGACATAGTTTTGATGGTTCTCCTTGTGCACCGCAATGCCCATGCACAACATAGTCTTTTGCCACCAAGAGACACGCTTCACCTCATTGTTGACATGGGTATGCCCACCCGAAAATGATGAGGAAGGATTGGTGACGAGGGATGTCCCCATCAATACCCATGGTTATTGGCCTAGGATAAGAGTTATGAGGTAGAGAACGTGTAGTGTTGGTAGATTCGTCGGCTGACAAGCGGGAATTACCCAGATTCGGTGCCCTCGAGTGAGGTAAAACCCTTACTCCTGCTTGTCTGTTATTGATTGTGTATATGTGGTGAGTACAGAGGTCTAGCAAGACGTCGATCTTTGTAGGGTTTGTCGGTTCTGGTTGGGCGTGTCCCTGATCGGTCGCCCTCCTATTCTTTATATAGTGGTACAGGTCTCGGGTCGTAACCGACTAGGACTACATTTATGGAAAGTATTACCGACTATGATATCTATGGTACAAGTCTTCGACTTGGGCTTCGTTTGTTGGGCTTCTTCAGCCCATTGACAATTTGGACTTAGTAATTACGTGCACCAGGTACCCACACGAAGGGGTACCCCTTTGTTATAACCTTGTCATTAGCCCCCGAGTGCTTGGCTAATTCGGAGAATCAGTCATGGACTCACTACATAGTGCATGTCTCATGTTTCATGCTTTTGGTATGCTATTTTTTACTTTTTTCTGACTTATGAATTATGACAAAGGATTTCGACTGAGTAGGCCTGGGATTATTTGATGAGTTGAAACCAGTTAACTGCACTTGGGCAAAATCTTACTAGCTTTCAATCAGGTTTCGAGTCCTTGGGCTCGAACCTGGAACATACTGGATAGACTCACCTCAAGCCAGTCGATGGACTTACTGATATTGTTCTGCAGTTTCGATTTGCTACCCAGCGCGTTCGCCAGGATTTTCATCGTATCTGTTCATACGGAAATGTCTAGGATTAAAACACTGCTGGAGTGATCCTCGGCCCACTCGATTGATCGATGGGTCTTACCTTTATATTTTTCGTATACCGCATCCGAGGTATAATCGACTGTTTTCCACTCGGGAATCCTTATGCTTTGAATGTTTTTTCTTTGGATCTATCGGGTGCACGACAGTGCTCCCGATGGGAGTAGCCCCCGAGATTGTGCTTTATTGCTTGCAGTAGAGGATAATCTCAATTTTGAGTTTTGTCAGTCGAACACTTTTTGGCTTCTCCTGATGGGAGTTTCCCACTCGACAACTTTTTGCATTTACTTTGCTTTTGAGTTGCGAGGATCTCTCCTTTTTTACTGTCGCATTGTGACGATCCTTTGTTGTATGTGTTTGCTTGCCTGTTAGGCGAATGATGTCATTTATGATACCCCTGACGTGCAAATAGTATTTTGATAGGATGTGACGCAATAGGTCCCCCTTTTTGACCGTTATGGACGTCGTTTCAGTTCTGATTTGACCTGACGTGACGGGATTGTCACAGACGTGATGATGATTACCTCGTTATGCGCGTGTAGTGGGCTATGTGGGCCATGGCGAGCACCCTCCGATTATGCCATGCGTTGTGGTAACTTTTTCTCGGACGGCTGTGATGAATGGTTGTCTTCACCGTAGATACAGTATCTTCTGTTACGTTTAATTTTACCTTGACATTTGTTCTCCGCCGTTCCTGCTTCATCTTCTTCCTCGCGCTCATCTTTGCATCTCTGCTCGTCCTCGCATCTGTTCTGGCCATGGCGCCCAGAACAATCTCTCCTCCTCCATTGGTCTCCCTTCTTCCATCACCACTCGGTCGAAGGAGGATAAGCTTATCTCTGGTGATTCCGCCGCCCTCCCTGCTGCTGTGGCGAAGAAGGTCACCGGGGATTGGGTAAAATCCATTGTTACAGAGAAGAAATTGGCAGATTTCCGTCATGCGGGGATTCTGTCCCCTGCCGCTCGGGCTCCTGCGCACAAAGAGGTACTTCCCATGCCTCTTCCCGGAGAGCGAGTTTGTTTTGCAGATTTACTTCCTCGGGAATATGGGTTTCCTTTGCATGATTTCGTCCGAGGCCTTCTGTTCTTCTATGGGATTCAGATGCACGACCTCGACCCTCATGGCGTTTTGCATATCGCCTGTTTCGTGATTTTGTGCGAGTGCTTTCTTGCGTTCATCCCAGCTGGGCTCTCTAGAAGTGTATTTTCAGAGTGCGTCTACTCCATTGTGATGGCCGCCCTTTTTTCACTGGTGGTTTCTGTATTGAAGTGCGCGACGGTTGTCGGTATTTTGATCTGACGTCAGCAGAGTCTGCCCAAAAATGGAGGAAAAAGTGGTTTTATGTCCCAGTCGCCCAGAGTATGCTACCTACTTTTTTGACTGCGCCCCTGTAGCATTAGCGTCTTGGGAGCATAGTTTGTCGACTGAGGAAAAGGATGAAGCCTCCTCTCATGCTTAGAATCCAAGAACTGCAAAAATTCGTCCAAAGGATCCAATTAATCAGCACTTATGTGAAGCGTCGAGTTTGCCCATTGCGTCAGCGGGTGCATCCTTTATGGCGATAAGAGGGGTGTCTTGATGCCACTCGCATGAGTAAAGTTGAGCTGGTAGACTGTGTATTTCATGGACATATCAAGTATATTACCGACATCTCTCCTACCGATAGTGCATCTTTCGACTTCTCTGTATTCCCTTATGGCCTTGGGACTCCTATTCCCACGGTACTTTTGAACTTTTCTTGCAGATCCTTGTTTACTGGCCATAAATATCTTCTTTGTGTATATGCGTTCACGACTGACTGGTCTTTCTTTTGCTACGCCCAGTGATTATCAATTGTTACTTCCTTGCCGCCTCTTCCTGAAGATGGTTCATCTACGGAGGCGACTCCTGCTGATGAGGTTGGCACACTCGTGACCTCCCATGCCTTGGGCTGTGTTGTTGCGTCTGAGGAGGAGGCTACTGAGCAGGCTCCTCTCTGCACGACAGTAGTTGCTCCTGCGACTAAGCCTTTAGTCAAGCGTCGTCGACTGCGCCGGACCGGCGATGCTTGCCCTATTATTTCTGACCAGTCACTACTCCATCTGCTGATGATGACCTGGAGAAATAAGTTTTTGGACTGACCATACTTTATTTGTTTTTACCGTTCTTTGTTTTTATTCCTCGAACAGTCCCTTTGTTGGGCAAGATCGTCGCTCTCCTTCTGCTGGGGCTGCTAAGCAACCGTCCTCCGCCTCTTCTTCTTGGGTTGATCATGTAAAATTCCTGCTTTTGCTTTGCTTGTCTTTCTCGTATTACTGCTCCTCTTTGACTCGACTATGTGTCGTCTGCTCCTTTTGCAGCCTTACGTGAACGGCTTGGTTGTTGTCGGCCAGGCTTCTGTTCAAGCTAAGGAGGAGCGAGTCCGCCTCCTTTCTGATTTAGAGCGAATCAGTCGTAAGACTCTCTCTTGTCGCCTGGTTTGTGAATTGTATGCTAGACATGGGTATCAACTTCCTGTGTTATGTTCATTGTAGAGGAAAAAGTTTCTCTTGAAGATAGGCTGGCCCTGCTAGAAAAACAACTTTATGATCAGCAAGTACGCACTCGCGAAGTCTCGGACAGCACACAACGTTCTTTAGTTGCGTCTATCCAAACACTTGGCGCTGTCTTCGCCGAGGTCTTGCCTGGGGCTGCGGTGCCATCGACTGTGGAGGAGTTTGCCACGGTGTTGGGTCTTGGCTCAACGACCATTAACACGTGGGCACGTGACTTGGCAGTCCGTGGCTTGGACGTTACTTTGAAGCTATTGCTAGCGAATGGCGTTGAAGCTAATTATGAAGCTGCTCTGTCGGATTACCCGAAGAAACCAAACGGGAAACCTTTGTCTTTCCGGTGAGTTTTCGATGCCGCTGCCCGCTTTGCAAAGGCTAGCATTTGCACTGGAGAGCGACGCCGCCATCTCTACTGAGCGCCAGTCTCGTGACGGTAAAGCAAAGATAACACTTCGCGAGTAACTGCTTCTTTTGTAATTTTCGCGGGACTTTTGTTATAAGATGATATCTTCGTGATACAAGTTTTGTGTGATTGTTCTCTGCTACATGTGCTTGTGAATAAGCTTTGATGACCTTTTTGCGTTCAGTAGGATCTAACCCTCAATTCTACCGAGTGAGTTTATATGATTTGACATTCTTAGTAAGACCCACTCCCAAGTATATCAGGTGGATTTATGTGAATGAGTACTCTTAACAAGATCCAATCATCAAGTCTATCGAGTGGGTTTATATGAATGAACAATCTTCAACAACACCCAGCCCCGATATGAACCGAGGATCCGACGCGCGGTCAAACAGGAGATGGAGTCCAACTCTGGTACATGTGCGCAGCGATCACGTGAAGCCCAACTTGCATACGAATCAGGCAGGAAAAGAAGAAGAGCTGCATGCAAACCGGAAGCAACACAAATCACCCATCGAGATCCCATCTACTCTTTCATTAATTACTGATCCAATTTATTTACAGCTACTCTCTACATGCATATTGTTTTCACACATTGTTTTTGAAGGAGCAAATCCACACATGTATCAGCAAATCAGCAATCGACGGAAGGCGGAAACAGAGTCATGGGAAAATCTTGGCGGCAACTTTATCGACCATCATCAAAATCCGACCGCCAAATTTCGACTTTATCAAAGAATACGGCAGCGCAATCATCTTCATCAACAAATCTTCATAGACAAAAGCGGCCATATCACAGCATTCTGTACATAGTAGATATAATCTACGCCACACCGCAAATACGTGAGTGAATCAAAGACGCGTCGTCATTCGTCCATCAGCTGCACATTACGGGAAGTCGACTAGCCAAACGGACGGCAAAGGAGCAGCGAGCCGCCGACTTCATGACGCGTGGCGCGTGGAATCAAGCATCGAGATGAGAAAAGCTACATCAAGCATCGAAGTCGCCACATGCTAATCACGGCAATTAATCTGATCAGCTCTGATGCCGTGTGCTAGCAGAACTCGTGAGTATCGGATCCAACAAATCCATCAACGGCACGATTTCCAAGGCTGTAAGAGGGATAAAAAAAAAGGAAAATCTAAATAGCATGCCCCTGCCACGGGCGTAGCTGGATGCAAGGAGATCCGGAAATTGTCTCTCCACATGTATGCATTGCACAAACAGTTTAATGTGAAATCCGAAAATTCAAAAAGTTGTGTAGCCCAAACCGCTTATTCGATTGAGAATTCGTTTTCACCGCTGAGCTAATCGCGACGAGATTTTCGAAACTAGATCCCATATTGACATATTCTGACAACTTTTTTTTCGGACCCAAAAGTTACCCACCCCGTAGCATATAAGTTACCAGGTTGTAGTATGTAAGTTACCAACCATAATTAACGGTTAATTTTCGGGTTGAAATAGAACAATTTTTATTGTTCTTTTTTATTTGTTAAATTACCACACCTAGTTATTCATAAGTGAATATCATGTTGGGATGGTAAATGTATCATACATAAGTTTATAACTATACACTAAAACACCCATTCAACTTCATAAGTATTAGAATGATAACTCTCGTTTTCATAGTGATAATTACATCATAAGAAAGACTATTGATAATACCCACCTAGTACTGATAACGTTACCCACACAGTACTGATGGATTTACCCACCTAGTACTGATAAAGTTACACATGTGTTAATGATATCACCCTAATACTAATTGTGTTGTCCTAAATTTATAATACCACGAAATTGATAAAGTTACCCATATGTTTTTCATGGTGAAGTTACCCACTCAGTGCTTATTAAGTTATCCATGTGTTCATGATTAGTTATCTACCACGAAATTGATGTAGTTACCATGTCCTCTAAATAATAGTTATCATGCTAATACTTATTCATGCATGATAAATTTACCATTTGAAAATAATGTGGTAACTTTAAATCTCGTAAAGATCTAAAATAACAAGAAAAATGTTCTATTTTCAACCCCAAAACTAATCTCTAATATGGTTGGTAACTTACGTATAAAAGACTGGATAACTTCTTTATTACGGGGTGGTAACTTTCTGGGAAAAAAAAAAGTTGTCGAAACATATCGACATAGGATTTAGTTTCGAAGATCTTGACGCGACTAGTCTAACGGTGAAAACAAATCATAAATTCGATAAACGGTTTGAGCTACAAAACATTTTGAGTTTTCAAATCTTGCATTTAATGCGCGATGATGTCAGCAATTTCGAATTTTAGTGCATGCATGCAAACATTGCTATTTCTCTCAGAGTCAGGAGAGCTAGCTGAGATTTTTTTATCGTCTAGCGTGTGGAGCTACGCCTGGTAGCAGGCGCCTGATGAATAGCACATTCCAAAAGGAAAATACAAGCCGGATTGAACTAGAAGCAAAAGCAAGCCACGATTGGCAGGGACACATGATCCATGCATGGTACGATCCAGCAATCGCCAGGCCAGACGAGTAGCAGCAACTATTTTCCAAAGACCACAACCGACGGCTCCTTCTATTCCTTCTACTTTCATCTTAATTATTATTCACTTACTTAATTATTCACCTGGATTATTTTCTTTACTCATAATCAATACGTGGGTAAATCAAATTGCAATTGGATCGGACTAGTACTACTACTTCAGACTGATCAACAATCATCCGCAACAAGCATCGGAACGGCACAATGAATTTGACCACGCGTATCCGACGGACTGGCGACTGACAGTGGTGGCACATGGTGTGACGAAACTACGCACCATCATCGGTTGTCCCACAAACCGCCATCAGCGTGAAAACATGTATACCTCATACTTAGGGGCTATGGATCAAATGTTTAACAACAAAAGCGTGGCAGCCTGCTTCAATCGTGGCCGCCTTCGACTCGTTACGCCGCAAGTAAGTGCAGCTACCGCCGCTGGCTCAACCAGTCGCAACCATAGTCGACTCCGACTCCGCCGCGGCGACATGATTAAATTCATCATCAACAAACAGTCGACAACTTCTTCGGGTGACGACGGCATTCCATGCATAAACGCGATCCAGTCTAACCACTAGACCAGAACAAGCTAAAGGTCCCGGTCCGGGAGGGCTTTTTATTCCGGGCACGCGCCCGGCACAGCGTGTTCGGGACAAATAGACTCCCCTATTTGTCCCGGGCACGCCACGGCCCGGGACCAATAGGGGGTCACGTGGCCAACTCGGATAGCTATAGGCTGGCTCTAATTTGTCCCGGTTCGTAATACGAACCGGGACAGTACTTACGATTTTTTTCCTATTTTCTTTTTTTTCCTATTTTTTGTTTACTGTTTTCTATTTTACTGATTATTTTACGTTTCTGTTTTTTATATTTATTTTTTATTTCAAACAAGATCGATTGTATATTATACGCTACTATATAGTATATATCATGAATACACAAATTTTTCCTCGGGATGGTCACATACTAGTAATATACGAGTTTAGAACCGTAATATCATGTCTAAATATTTACAACCGTAAAATCATGTCTAAATATTTACAATCAGAGATAATTAGATGACAGAAGAGGCATTCCACCCATTTTTTCCTCGGGATGGTATTTTTCGGCTGGATTATACTGCATTCTGCGTCTGGCTTTATGACATATTCAAGCAGAAATCCCGCAATTTACTCTGCAATTGGTAGTTGGCGGTATTTTGCATCAAGCCTGTTCCGAATCGTGTCAAACTAAAAAGGAGAGATCAACACCAATATATCAACCATCATTAAAATAATTCAATTTGAAAAGTGAACAAGTTTGAATAAATTGTTAACGTACGTCATTCTAGTCTGCCCCCTCATTGAAGTGAATTCGGATGATCTCGCAGACATAGAATCCACACAAATTGGTGCCTTGTTGCTGCTTCGCGCACTTTATGATAGAATAAGATAGGAAACTAATCAAAAAATAATCAAAAATATTGAAAAAATGGTATTGTGAGACTAAAAATTAAAAATTTGCATACGTGGAACATAGCTAGTACGGCTTACCTCTCTCCATTTAAAAGTGATCTTCCGGGCTATACCGACGTCCTTGTGGAAAGAGGTGAACTTGTCCCAAACACTGAAGTTTACGGTATGGAAAATTAGTAACAAAGTTTACTAATTACGATATATTATTAGAAAAGACGAGGTGGATTGTGATAATGAACGAAATTACCTCTGGAGCATCTCTTTCGTGCCGTTGAACTTTTCTTCAGGTTTCGATAATGGGTCCAAGACATCAACGATTGCCTTTTCAACATCAATCTTAAATAATACCCAGTGAAATCTGCCATATGTTTATATTTGTTAATAACTAAATCATCAATTACATATACTTAACATCGAGTGTGTATAAGAAAGTAAACAACTCACTCGAAGTTGAACGGGAAAATTATGGTGTTTTTGTAATGTTGCGTCATCAAGTAAGTAAGCAAAAGCTTCTCCGTATTCTCTGGGTAATGTAACAAATCATGATGATGAACTCGATTAGGGTCAATGAATCCAATCTTGTGATTGAGTCCCAACTTTCGAGATTGTATAATTTTCAGCCTGCATAATAGAGTACAAAAGGAATATAGTGATGAGGATAATTACAAGCAATAAAAAATTAGTTGAGCTAGAGAATTAATGACATATATACATAATTTAATTACTTACATGCAAAAGGCACTCATGATAGATTTGTCGAGCGCGTCAAATTGAATAACTGACATAATTCGCAATACTCGATTTGAATCTCATCATCACCTGGGGCATAAAAATCCTTTGGAATTTTCCCATAGAGCAAGTCTCCTTCTTGACTTGGTACGTATGTACCATGCATTTAGTTGGTGCAACCTAGCTGGTAGACTGCGCACCATAGAAGGCTCGACAAGATCTTCTCCTCTAACATATTTCCGCACCACCTCATGTATGATGACACTCTCGCCAGATTGTAATGCCTTAAGCTCTGCTAGAGTTCGACCCATATCTCTAGCTTGTTACGAAAGTACATCGTCGACCGGGTTCCTGTTGTAAGGCGCCAATTTGAGTGGGGGGGGGGGGGGGGGCGATTGTCCCGCCTGCATTCCGAGCTGTGGAACATCTTTCTTGTGGGTGGCAGCAAGTTTTTATTCTTCCCGCACTCTCCTAGCTGTACGCACCAGAACGCGTGTGTAGTCATCGTCCATATTTAGTTCATATTGCGACGGATGCGTAAGAAATTCTAGGGACCACCGTATCGCATCCGTAGAACATATCGGAAAAGGCAAAGACATCTTTTTTGCCTTCTTTCTCTGGGCAGCCTGGATCTCGTTCACCCATATATCGACATCTTCGCGAGAGTTTACAAAGCGAGACTTCCCTGTTTCACTTATCTGAGTACTAGTCGACGTTGCGGTGCACTTCCGTTTCTTTTGCGGAGGCGACGGAGTCCGTTGACGCGGTGGCGGAGTACGCTCACGCGACGGCGGAGATGGACTAGCGCTTTGGTTGTCGTTGTGGGGGGTGTCTGGACTAGCGCATTGGTTGTCGTTGTTGTAGTTTTGTGGACTGGGAGGGCGATTTTGGTGCATGTGTGGGAACACGATGTATTCCTTTTTCCATAAGCAGGTACTCTTGAGGGCAAATCTCAACTCAACCTCGTCTTCACCAGTAGGGAAGTCCAGCTTAATTCCCTCATATGACTTCATAACCTCATCAACCCCGGCAACAACATATCCATCTGGAATAGGGCGGCAATGGTAAGTTCCATTTGGTCTAGGCGGCAGGGCACAGCCGTGCGCCACCTTCACGGTTATGTTCAAGCATGGCACATGTAGGTCACAAAGTTCCCGCTGCACGATATTATCCACGGGGTGACGAGGACCCGACATATCATTGTGGCGATCGAGCTCACTCGAAGCCACGCTGCTTCTCCGCATTGATTTTGGATCAGGAGAAGGATCTTCGGGCGTCTCAGATTCGCAGGGCATCCGTCGAGTCTGCTTCTCTACCTTCAGCTCTGCTATCTCCTTCTCATGCTCTAGTAGTTTATTTTCCATCCTCTGGACCCGGTCGGCATGCTCTATCTTCTTTCTCGCTTGGGTTCTGTAAGTGCCAACATCTTTGGGAAATCCAAGTATCCACGGTACGGAGCCGACGGTTCCTCGTGTTCGTCCACTGTGTTCAGGATTCCCAAGTGCTCGCGATAGCTCGTCCTTCTCTCTATTAGGGTGGAACTTGCCTTCCGTGACCTCCTTCCATACCTCTCTGAGTGCTTCAATAGGGTTAGCTCCGTGCTCCTTGGTAAAAAGACAGTCACCTGTTACAGGGTCTAACTTTCCACCATGCCCATAGAACCAAGCCTTAAGGCGGTCTGGCCAGTCAAATGTCTCGATCTCTATACCTTTAGCCAATAACTCATCCTCCATTTTCGTCCACTTAGGCATGGCCGTCAGGTAGCCACCTGACCCCATGTTATGATGATATATCTTTTTTCAGCATTTTTCTTATTTCTCGCTGAGATTTTCTTAGCGGCTTCCGATTGCTTGTACGCCTTAAATTTTGGCCACTCATCTTTTATATTTTCATAGATTCCGACAAATTCTGGAGTCGTACCTTCAGTTACGAACTTGTTTAGCCTTTTCTGCCAGTTGCGGAATAGTTCAGCCATCTCCATATAAGTCCAATCCTTGCATCGATTTTGTAACTAGGTTCTATTCATCCTCCTCTTCCGGTAAACTGAAATTCTGCATGAGCTCGTCCCAAAGGAGTTGTCTGTCTTCATCCGAGACATAAATAACCCACTCTTTTGGCACCTTTGGCTTATACCATTCTTGAGCCCTGATGGAGAGTCTGTCCCGAACGATGACTCCGCACTGAGTTACAAATTTTCTTGCGTGGTTAGCGGGAGCAATCGGTTTGCCTTTTTCATTGATTACGTCAATGTGGTACTTCTGTTTCCCTTGCAGCTTTTTGGTCCCGGTTCGTGGCCCGCCTCGTTTCACGGATGCTTTTTTGCTTGGTCCCGGTTCGTGGCCCACCGACGGCTAAACACAAGAAAAAGTGATAGTTCATATATGTATACACACAAATCTATTCAACAGAGACAAACATCTGAGGACATATATCTACCTCGGCGGACGACTTTCCAACAGTAGAGTCGGTAAACTGTCGGTGAGCTGAATTGTCGGTGATGTCTATTCCGTCCGATCCATCACCGGAATCGTTCAGGAATTGTCCGGTGAAATCATCTAAGTGTTCCTCTTCTTGTTGAAGGTTCTCTTCTTGTTGTCCGGTGAAATCATCACTTTCGTGGATGATGCCGAACATGTTCTCTTCTTGTTCAAGGTTTCTACAGGTGTCCATAGTTTCTGCAAGGGATTTCAATTGTACAAACACATTTCAGTTTAAACCCGGAGCAAAGTTATTTGAATTAAGACATTTCAATTGTACAAACATATTTCAATCGTCTCGAGTATTTCAATTTCATTTACATTTCTCTTTGTAGTATCTAGAACTTTGCTAGGGCTCCGAGAGGGCGGCGGCGGTGGCTCCGTATATCTGCATTGTAACATTATAACATGTAAATAATTTAACCAACACGTGCTACAAATACTAATTTACATACTAATTTGCATACTACTCATACTATACGTCATTTATTTGAATACACAAGTACTTCAACTAACTACACGCGTTGCGGCCAGAGGTGGGGGTGCTCACCGCACCGGTATTGGGGCGAGAGACGTGCGCGCGGATGGCCGCGTAGATTCAAATTTTTAATTTTACGGGAGTAGACGACGGAGAGGAGACGGAGACGACGGGAGGAGACGGTGATGGCATGCTACAAATACTAAGTCACATTTGTAATTCAAATTTTATATTTATTGGCATACACATTTGTAATTCGCATACACATTTGTAATTCGCATAGTAATTCGTATACTAATTTGCATACACAAGTTTTTATTTGCATACAAATTTGTATGCTACAAATATTTAAAAAAATATATAAATTCACATGCTACAAATATTCAAATACTAATTGGCATACTAATTCGTATACAAATTTGCATACACAAGTTTTTTTTGCATACTACACATACTAATTTTGCATGCTACAAATACTAAAAAAAACTAATTAAAAAATGACTAGCACATATTCAACTCACAAAATACTAGCACACGGAGTTAACTATATTAATATTTCAGCTTACAAAATTAACTAACTAAACACAAAATTTAACTAACACATATTCTAAAAAACTTAAATAAAAAAACACAATTCTGGGGCTGACGTCACGCATCCGCCGAGCTGACATCAGCAATTGCAGCGGCGGGCAATAACAGCGGCGGCACGGCAACGAAGGCGTGCGGGCGCGCGGGCAGCAGTAGGTGGCGCGTCAACGGAGGGGTGCGGGCACGACGCGAACCTTCGGAGGCGCGGTCAACAGCGGCGGCGCGGACGGAGCCGCGGCGGAGACGCGGATGGAGTCGCGGGCAACAGCGGCGGCGCGGACAGAGGCGCGGACGGAGGCACGGGCGACAGCGGCGGAGCAGACAGAGGCGTGGATGAAGGCGCGGCGGAGGCACGGGACGACGGCGGCGGCGGCTAGGTCACGGAAAATTTTACCAGCACTTCGCGAGGAGATTGGAACTGCTCCGGGTGGTTGCTCGACCCGGGAGCCCTAAGTGTTGCTTTTATAGCAACACACTATCTGTCCCAGGACGTGGCTCCGACCGGGACAAATAGGGGTCATCTGTCTTGGGCCGTGGCTGCACCCGGGATAGATAGCTACCTATTTGTCCCGGGCTGAGCCACCACCGGGGATAGTTGGGGTTTTTTTTTCTGTTTTCTGTTTACTGTTTTTGTAAATTTTGGAATTTGAAAAAACTTTCAATATGAAAAGTGTTTGAATTTAACTAACTAATACAAAAACATTTTTTGTTTTCTATAATAATTATTTTAATTAGTTTAAAACTAGTTTGAATGTGAATTTGTATAACTTTTGCAAACTTTGGAATTTGAATAAACTTTCAATATGAAAATTGTTTGAATTTGACTAACTAATACAAAAACGTTTTGTCTTTTCTATAACCATTATTTTCATTAGTTTAAAACTAGTTTGAATGTGAATTTGTATAACTTTTGCAAACTTTGGAATTTGAAAAAAAAATCAATATGAAAAGTGTTTGAATTTAACTAACTAATACAAAAACATTTTATCTTTTCTATAACCATTATTTTAATTAGTTTAAAACTAGTTTGAATGTGAATTCGTATAACTTTTGCAAACTTTGGAATCTGAAAAAAATTCAATATGAAAAGTGTTTGAATTTGACTAACTAATACAAAAACATTTTCTCTTTTCTATAACCATTATTCTAATTAGTTTAAAACTAGTTTGAATGTGAATTTGTATAACTTTTGAAAACTTTGGAATTTGAGTGTTTCTATCTATGGCTTCTGAGCTGCTGTTCGATCAACACTTTAACTTCCAAACCGGGACTAAAGAAGCACACGGATCGTGTGTTTCTTTCAAGCACTTGTTAGCCGTTTGATCAGGTGTGTGTTTCTTTTGATTGCTTATGAGCTGTTCGATCAACGCTTTCACTTCCAATCCGGGACTAAAGAAGCACACGGATCGTGTGTTTCTTTGAAACAATTGTTAGCCGTTGGATCAGGGGTGTGCTTCTTTTGAGCACTTGTGAGCTGTTGGATCAACACTATCAGTACCACTGATTGAGCCCGTGACCCTTTATATAGCCCCCTCTCGGATGAGGCGAGCACTTAGTGTATCCTCCTTCTAGTGCCCGGCCGGGTGGTGTGGTATACAAATCACTCGGATTCCCTGCATATGCCCCACAGTGCATTTGATATGCAGGCACTCAGGAGCCACCGTGGGGCTGTATGCAGGTGAAATCGTGTGTTTTGTTCTATCAAAAGAATAGTTCAATTCATCTACTGAGTATATGCATGCGCTCAGGAGCCACCGTGGGGCTGTATGCAGGTGAAATCGTGTGTTTTGTTCTATCAACGCCGACGGATCCATTTGATATGCAGGTAAAAATGGAGCATCTTCTTCATATAAAATTTTTAATATATTAATTATTACACATCGCACCAACATCTCCATCACACAACACCGCCAGTTCTTCTGGGTCGGAACCATGGAGCATCTTCTTCAATCAACTTGATTATTGGGTTATTGTTCACTACGAATGGCGGAATTTCATCAAAATTATTATAATCATATGACATGTCTGTCTTGTCCTCCACTCCCACGATGTTTCTTTTTCCTGAAACAACTATGTGACGCCTCGGCTCCTCCACTCCCAGGATGTTTCTTTTTTTGGGTCTGCTAGACATGTCTTTCACATAGAAAACCTGAGCCACATCATTGGCTAGCACGAATGGTTCGTCTCTGTACGCAAGATTGTTTAGATCCACTGTTGTCATTCCGTACATCTTGTCTACCTCAACCCCGCCTTTCAGATTGACCCATTTGCACCGAAACAAAGGGATCTTAAAAGAAGGTCCATAGTCAAGTTCCCATATCTCCTGTATGCAACCATAATATGTGTTCTTCTGCCCATTGTTGTTTGTTGCATCAATGCGAACACCACTGTTTTTGTTCGTGCTCTTTTTATCTTGGACACTCATGTAATGTATTCCCATTTATCTCGTACCCTTGGAAAGTACATATAGTTGTAGATGGTGCCCTGGCCAACAAGTGTAACTGTTCATCAACCTTGTCTTTATTTTGAAGATGTGCTCGCAACCAACCGCCAAAAGTCGCCATGTGTGTACGTACAATCCAGTTGTCAGACTTCCCCGCGTGTAGTGAGCCTACAGGATTCTTGTGTTCATCGATATACGGGGCCACTAAGGTAGAACTTTGTAGAACTGTATAGTGTGCTTCAGTGAAAGAATGTCCATCCATAAAAAATTTTGATTTCTTTCCTAGTGTGCCTTTTCCACTAAGTCTACCCTCACGTCGTGATTGTGGAACACCTATCGACTTAAGGTCATGAATAAAGTCAACACAGAACTCAATGACCTCCTCGTTACCGTAGCCGTTGGAGATGCTTCCTTCTGGCCTAGCACGGTTATGAACATATTTCTTTAAGACTGCCATGAACCTCTCAAATGGGAACATATTGTGCAGAAATACAGGACCGAGAACTTGAATCTCTTCGACTATGTGAACCAGGAGATGCGTCATAACATCGAAGAAGAATGGAGGGAACACCAACTCAAAACTGACAAGACACTGGACCACATCATTTTGCAACCCTGGTAGAAACGCCGGATCGATTACCTTCTGAGATATTGCATTGAGGAATGCACAAAGCTTCACAATGGGTACTCGAACATTTTCCGGTAGTAGCCCCCTCAGTGCAATCGGAAGCAATTGCGTCATAATCACGTGGCAATCATGAGACTTTAGGTTCTGAAATTTTTGGAGTCTCACATTGACTATCCTCTTTATATTCGACGAGAAGCCAGCCGTGACCTTGATACTGCTCAGGCATTCAAAGAATATTACTTTCTCTTGTTTGGTAAGAGCGTAGCTGGCAGGACCTTCGTAGTGTTCGGGACTTAGGCCGTCTCGTTCTTTCACACGTTTCTGGTCCTCCCGTGCTTCCTCTGTATCTTTTTTCTTCCCGTACACGCCCAAGTAGCCTAGCAGGTTCACGCAAACATTCTTCGTCACGTGCATCACGTCGATAGCAGATCTAACCTCTAGGACCTTCCAATATGGTAGCTCCCAAAATATAGTTTTTTTCTTCCACATGGGTGCGTGCCCGTTAGCGTCTTTCGGAACCTGTTGTCCTCCAGGATCCTTTCCAAAGATTACTTTTAGATGCTTGACCATATCAAATATTTTTTCACCAGTACGGTTGACAGGCCTCCTACTGTGATCAGCCCCACCTTTAAAATGATTGCCTTTCTTCCTTGCGGTATGGATGATCGGAAGAAATCGACGATGCCCCAGATACACGCACTTCTTACATTTATCCAAATATAAACATTCAGTCTCACCCAAACAGTGTGTGCATGCATTGTACCCCTTTGTCGACTGCCCTGAGAGGTTAGCAAGAGCAGGCCAATCGTTAATTGTAACAAAAAGGAAAGCTCGTAGGTCAAAATCCTCATGTTTGTGCTCATCCCACACTCGTACACCTTCTTCCCGCCACAACTGTAAAAGTTCTTCAACTAATGGCCTGACGTACACATCAAGGTCGTCGCCAGGTTGCTTCGGGCCTTGGATGAGCAATGGCATCACAATGAACTTTCGCTTCATGCACAACTAAGGAGGAAGGTTATAAATACAAAGAGTCACAGACCATGTGCTATGACTGCTGCTCTGCTCCCCAAACGGATTGAAGCCGTCTGTACTTAGACCAAACCTTAAGTTCCTTGCGTCATCTTTAAATTCCGGGAACTCTCTCTCTCAATTTTTCTCCACTGCGACCCATCAGCGGGGTGTCTGCACATCGCGTCTTTCTTACGGTCCTCTTTGTGCCATCGCAACAACTTGGCATGCTCTTTGTTCGCGAACAGGCGTTTCAACCGTGGTATTATAGGAGCATACCACATCACCTTGGCAGGAACCCTCTTCCGGAGACGCTCACCCTCAACTTCACCAGGGTCATCTCGTCTGATCTTATACCGCAATGCAGTGCATACCGGACATGCATCCAAATTCTCGTACTCACCGCGGTAGAGGATGCAGTCATTAGGGCAGGCATGTATCTTCTGCACGTCTAATCCTAGAGGGCACACAACCTTCTTTGCTTCGTACGTGCTACCGGGCAACTCGTTGACCTTTGGAAGCATCTTCCTAATTATCTGCAGCAACTTTCCAAATCCCTTGTCAGTCACACCACACTCTGCCTTCCACTGCAGTAATTCCAGTGTGGTACCCAGCTTTTTCTGACCATCTTCGCAACTTGGATACAACAATTTCTTGTGATCCTCTAACATCTGGTCGAACTTCAACCTCTCCTTTTCAGTTCCGCACTTTCTCTTTGCATCAGCAATGGCCCGACCAAGATCGTCAGCGGGCTCATCTGGTGCCTCTTCATCTTCAGCTTCCCCCGTTGCAGAATCTCCGTACTCCGGGAACATAGGATAGTTGTCATCATCTTCCTCTTCTTAATTGTCTTCCATCATAACCCCTTTTTCTCCGTGCTTCGTCCAACAATTATAGCTGGGCATGAAACCATGCCGAATAAGATGACTTTGAAGGGTTCTCACGCTTGGGTGATCTGTCTTATTCTGACAGTTGACACATGGACAACACATGAAACGAAACCATTGGTACTGTGGGCCTGGGCTTTCTCGAGAAATTTCCTCAAACCCGGCATGTACTCGGCAGTGCGTCGGTCACCATACATCCATTCTCGGTCCATCTGCCTTATATATTTAACTATATCAATAACCATTACAGACCATCGAGAAATAACCACTGAACATGCACAATCAATTAATGACAAATGAAATGAGAAAAAATTAACCTCGATCGAAAAGAAGGATAAACTTCTTTAAGTGTACGTCAAATCATTTCATGAACTCTCTCGGTCATTTCATCGAACACCTTGCATGCATACTTAAAAAGAATAGACTAGCACACACCCCCTCCTTCCATTTCAAAAAAAATGCCTCCAATGGTTTTGGGAGGGGGCTGCTATCAGTATATATAGGCACCCATATTTTGTCCTGGTTCCAGCCACAAACCGGGACAACAAGGAGGCGCATTTGTCCGTTTGTGACTGAAACCGGGATAGATGGGTTTTTTCATTTTTTTTTGTTTTTATTTTCTTTTTCTGTTTTCTGTTTTAAATAACTTTTACAAACTTTGGATTTTGGAAAAACTATGAATATGAAAAGTGTTTGAATTTGGCTAACTAATACAAACCATTTTCCGTTTTCTGTTTTAAATAACTTTCGCAAACTTTGGAATTCAAAAACACTTTTGCAAACTTTGAAATAACTTTTGCAAAATTCAGATATATTTCGGTCAATACATGAGAACACGTGCACACCGAATTTTTGCGTAACGGAATACATATATAGTCTACTCATCAACGACATTAAGATGATCATACTCAGTATTATAGCCGTGTAGACTATCCTAACTCCGTGCAATCTCGAAGCCAAGGCGAGCGTCTAAATCAGCATATACGACTTGATCGTAACTCAATGGAACGTTGCCCCATCGGAAAATTAGGTCTTCTTCTAACGTGTCTTCCTTGTCGTCGTCCGTGTTCTTCTTCTTCTTCTTCTCAAGATTTGTCCCAATGACCGCATTAGAGAGAGCATAGAGACTCGGAGTAAAATTGCCGGTAGGGTTTCGGTGATCCCTCTGCAGGTCGACCGCAGACCGACTAATAATTCTGTAGTAGGCTAGCATTTTCATGTCATTATGGATTGCCACGCCGTAGAATTTGATTGTCTCATCAGCTAAGAAATCCACGAGGACCTGTGGCACCCGATCAGCTTCACAAATTTGGAAGACAAGAGTATCGGTCGCCACCGAGAGTTGAAGGACGGCGGCGCGCTGCGGATTATCCTTCCGTCGAAGGTCGGTGAACTCGCAATCGAGTCCAACGGCTTTGATCGGAGCGGCGTCGAGGAAGTAGTTCTTCACGTCGCGGATCCACTTCTCCACGCGGCATGCACGAAGGGTGACCCACACCTTGAACCGCATGCCTTCCGGACCGAGGCGGACGCGCGAGTGGCTTCATATGACTGGAGAAAAGAGAGCAGAGATGGTGTGTGGAGGAGCCGGATAGATGGTGTGTGGAGGAGCCGTACTGTGCATTTTATAGCGCTAGAGAGGCAGATGAATCGCCGGCCGGAGAGCAGAGGAATTAATCGCCGGAGGGCAGAGGAATCGCCGGCGGCGCTGTACTTCCGCTCGTCTTCTGTGCGCGTCAAAAAAACGCGACGAATGGCTCGGCTTCCGCGCGCACGTAACTGGAACCATAACATTTGTCCCAGTTCCAGTCACGAAGCTGGACAAGTAGGTGTACGCTGGAGCGCTCGGCGGGTGCTATCTTATTTGTCTCGGTTCGTGGCTGGAACCGTGACAATTGAATGTCGACTGGAGCGCTCAACGGGTTTTAACCCCATCTGTGCAGATTTACAATACGATCAGGACAAATGGGGTTTTGCAGTTTTTATCCTGTTAACGGATACCTCACAGCCGCGTTAATCGCGAGTCACACAAGCCAGCGAAGGATACAAGTCGAGCATCTGGTTAGATCGCACCACGGAGGATCCAAGTATGGAAGCAATTGCACAAGAAGTTTCTCCGCGGCCACCCACGTGGAGTACGAGTTGGACATGGACCCGATGCTTGTATCATAGGCGGAAATCAATTGATCAGGCTGGGCATGTCATCGTGATCATCACGCGTGTGCGAGGAAGCGGTCGGCCGGGAGACTATCGTGACGAAGGACTACTACTCAACAATCATGAGCAGCTGGACAACTACGTACGCAAGGCTGCATGCATTCATGATTATTTGCACACGACATCTATCTAGCAAAAGCAAAGACGTCGTCAAGTTTATCACTCTCGGCGAAATCAGCACGCAAAGCCCGCTCTCTTGGAAGACGCCACATTCTCTCGGCGCTGGCACTCGACATCAATAATGATATAAGCTTCAACCACTCATACTCGACATACTATTGACTCGGAAAGAGGATGGCATAAGCACACATGCGCCCGACGCTCGGGGGTTAGCGCCTTATCATCAACAACAAACATTCGTTGCCCCACATGATAAGACGACTCCAGAATCTTCAATAACTACACCGCGTCGACTACGGTATGCCGCGTTAAACTCTTCGCCGCACACTACGCCGCATCGACTCTGCTCCGCCGCCTCGAACTTTTCGTGGCACACTACACCGAGTCGACTCCGGTCCGCCGCGTCGAACTCTTCGCCGCACACTACGCCGCGTCGACTACGGTCCGCCGCGTCGAAACTCTTCGCCGCACACTCGCCGCGTCGACTCCGGTCCGCCGCATCGATTCCTTCCGGCAAAACACTGCGCCTCTCAACCCTACACTCGTGGGCTGCGCCGCACAATCCCAAACTTTGCAAAGCCTTGGCCGTACCCGAAAACTCGGGGCTGCGTCGCGCAGGTCAAGGAAAATACACAAACATCAGACACACCCCAATGCTCGAGGCTGCACCGCACAAAGTCAAAACTTCATAATTCACCTGACGTATCCGATGCTCGGGGGCTGCACCGCGCAAAGTCAAAACTTCATAATTCACCTGACGTACCCGATGCTCGGGGGCTACGGCGCAAGTCGTAACAAAATAAAGTCAAAACAGGTCACTCGACCGACTTGTCGATTTTGAAGATCAAGATCAAGCCAAGTCAAAACCGGTCACTTGACTGCCTCGTCGATTTGAAGGAGGCAATCAAACTGATACAAAATTGGTCACTCAATCGTTTCATAGACAAAAAGCGGATCAAAAATTTATCGACTGCATGCAAAAGATTCAAATCTTTGAGATTATTCTTAACTGCAAGCAATTAAGCATAATCTCGAGGGCTACTCCCATTGGGAGCGCTGTCGCGCACCCGATAGATTCTAAAAGCAAAAAAGGAGCAGTCAGTTTGGAGACTCGACTCCGTCAAAAGCAAAAACTCAAAAGAATTCCCGAGTAACGTCAGTCGATGATGTGTCGGATGCTGCATGCGTAAAATGCAAAGGTAAGACCCGCCGATTAGTCGAGATGGGCCGGGGACCACTCCGACACTGGTAACTCCCTGCAATTTGCCGTGTCAACAGACATGAAGAAAATCCCGACGGACGCGGTGGGTAGCAAAGTCCAAACTGTAGAACGATCTAGTAAGACCTCAACGGCCTGAGTCGAATCGGTCCAGTATGTTCCAGGTTCGAGCCCGGGGACTCGAACTTGATTGAAGGCTAGCAAGGTTTCGTCCAAATGTGTGGTTAGCTGGTCCCGACTCATCGAATAAAACCAGACCTACTAAGTCATACTACCTAGGCAAAACAAACAAAGCATTAGTCGACGTATTTCCGGCTCAGCATGCATAATCGAGACATTCCCGACTCAAAAGTACATAGCAAAGTTCATGCAAAATATCGGTCGACGACTTACCGACTCGATAAAAGCACAATCGAGACAGTCTCGACGCAAAATGCACATAGCCAAATGAGCAAAGAGTCAGATGGTGAAATACAACTGCAAATGAGTTCCTGCCCGATTCTTCGAATCGACCAGGCACTCGGGGGCTACTCCCATCGGGAGCGCTAAGCGCGCACCCGATGAACTAGTAGACAACACAGCAACAAATAACATGAAAGCTGAGTACCTGCTTGGACAGTGCAAAATTCATCGACTAACTCCCATCAAAAGGGGACTCGCCATCGTCTCGAGTGACACAATGGATTTATCAAAGTCGGGTTCTCTATAACCCGTGGATTTTTAAAGTCGGGTTTCTAATAACCCGCATGGATTTATCAAAGTCATATTCCCTATAGCTCGCACGGATTTATCAAAGTCGGGTTCTCTATAGCTCGCATGGATTTCTCAAAGTCGGGTTCTCTATAGACTGCGGGGATTTATCAAAGTCGGGTTCTCAATAACCTGCACCGGATTTATTATTGGATTTCATACACATATACTTTATTTCTCATAAATGATTCAGACTCACGAAGAATGGATAACATCATATGGACATTGATTACGCCTACTCGACATACTGTTATGAGTTTTTATCCGATACTTCGAATCGACCAGACACTCGGGGGCTAGTGACGTGGGTATGACCTCCGGGCACCCCACCATTGGTATACCTCGTGCAGCCCAGACGAAGGCCTACTGGGTGGCCCAATGAAGACCAGGACGCTATTAAGGAAATTACTTGAAGCACAAGACAAGAAATCTTAGGCGTAGTCTATAAGGACTAATGTAAACCGACCATGGCTGCATATATAAAGACAATGAGGGGTAGACAAACACATAGACGCCATAGCATAGACACAATTAGACATAGCATAGAGATCGACTCTCATCATATCACCCTTGCGGCCTCCGTGTAACCTCATATATCTTCATAATAAGGCACGCGGGAGTAGGTCTTTACCTCACAATGAGGGGCCGAACCTGGGTAAATCCTTGCTTGTCAGCCGTCCGGAACTACCAGCACGCATATCTTCTCCCTCAAAATATACCTAGGGTCTTCGACTCTAGGATTGCCAAGTGCATACCTCGACAGTCCACGAGCCGGACGAGGTCCCCTAGTCGGCGGGAGGTGACGGTGGCGCGACGATGAGCGGCGCGGGCGGCTGGGCAGCAGCGGGCGGCGCTGGCAGGTGACCGTGGAGGAGATCAAACTCCTCCGTCTCCCGCGGCATTAGCGACGACGGCGGCTGGATTCCCTTCAGTGTCCACCGCCTGCTCGAGCGCTTGCGCGCTCCGTCGGCGTTGACGCAGCGGCGGCGCTCTTGGCGGAGGTGTCATGGAAGGGTGTCCATGGTAGCCGGAATCGTCGACCGGAGGATAGGTTGGAAGTGGTCGGCGGCGAGAAATCTACGATGACCCACGCGCCTACCCCACGCGCCAACCTGACGCCCTACCCCACGCGTCGTCCCCACCAGTCACACCAGTGCCCCGGCCCCACCAGTCAGACTTTTGCCCCTGCCCCACGCGCCGACCCTAGGAAATCCCAACCGAGCCTACACACGAGCCGAGCCGCGCTAGGCCGACCCCACCAGTCAGGCCAAGTGCGGGTCAAACGAGGTTGACCAGAGGGAAACAAGGTTTGGCCGATATGCGAGCAAACGAGGGCACATACCAGAGAAACAGCGCAGGTATGGCACAGACTGATAAAACTCAGAGAAACATGACACATAACCAATTATCCCTTTGGTAAAACAAAGTTGTTCGAAAACCACACACATGGTGTTCGACAGAAGGGCAGGGGTTTTTGCTCAACTCAGAAAAATCTCAAATAAGTCTCACAGGGTATATTTGGCATAGGGAGGGTATCGAAGGAGTTTGGGCTCATTTGGTGGTGTGGAAAAGGGGTTTTGCAAATATCCACTAAGCCGGGTGTAGACGTCGATTTTTTACTTACAAAGGAAGTAGGTCAAAACTTGTTAAAATAAATTTGGCGTTCGACGGAAGAAGTGTAGTGAACGAAAAACATGCATCCCACTAATTTATGATAATTTTTCAGAGACTCCTAAATGAACTGAATTAAATTTGGTTCAGAGCCGACATTTAGCAGTCTACGTAGGAAATGAAAATTTTGTACCGGAGTATGAAATGTTTTTGAGCGGGTCGTTTAGAAATGGATAGGAGAGTCTTCAGTATTTAAGAAAGAGAAAATCGTAAGTCAAATCGCCTCAAAATGAAAACATTTATTAAAATGGGAAAGTTTTTCGGTGCCAAAAATGAATTACAAATACATTCTAAATTTTCGGGGTGTTACAACAGTCCATCCTACTGGCAGCTGTCAACCTCTGTTCCTTGGGTACATGGGAAATACTCCTCTACCACTGGCATAGACGTAGGGTTATTCTCATAAAAGAAGAGAAATATTTTTTCGATACTCATTCACATATGGCCATACTAAGCACCATACGAGTATTGCTCTCTTTGGCCGCCTCGCATGGTCTTCTCGTTTATCAAATTGATGTTAAGACAACTTTTCTAAATGTAGAGTTAGACGAGAAAATCTATATGTAACAGCCAAATGGCTATGTATTAGATGGTCAATAAAGAAAGGTATGTAAATTATTTAAATATATATATGGCATTAAAACAAGCACATAGGAAATGACATGAGGAGTTCAATACAACTTTAACCTCCGCTGGTTTTGTTGTTAACGAAGCTGACAAATGCGTATACTATCACCATGATGGGCGCGAAAGAGTTATAATGTGCTTTTATGTTGATGACATACTGATATTTTGGACCAGACTCAAAGTATTTGAGGAGATCAAGCCGTTTATATCTCAAAACTATGAGATGAAAGATCTTGGTGTGGCTGTTGTTATTTTGAACATCAAGCTACTGAGAGATAATGAGGGTGTGACTACTGTTTTGCAAAGAAGATTTTGGGTCGCTTTGGATATTCGGATTTCAAAATTTCTCAAACACCATATGACCCTTAGTTGTGTAGATTCAAAAATTCAAAGGCACAACTAAGGATCAACTGAGACACTCTCAAATAATTGGCTTACTCATGTACTTAGTTAGCACGACAATGTTTGACATCATGTTTGTTTTGTGCCAAGTGCAAACTGAGCCAGTTTGTTTCCAATCCGGGTTATGTGCATTGGGTTCCTGTAGAAAGAATCATGCGCTATCTGAAAGGTGATGTCAACTATGGACTTCATTATACAAGAAGCTCATCAGTGCTTCAAGGGTATAGTGATGCTAATTGGATCACTGATGCGGATACCCACAATAGAGTATGTGTTTACCCTTGAAGGTGGTGCTATTTTCTAAAGCTCTTGCAAGCAAAGGATCCTAACGAGATTGACAATGGAAGAATACTTAACATCATTAGACACATCTAGTGTTAAAGCAGGATGACTTCGAAATCTTTTGCTGGACTTGGCAGTGGTTAAAAAGCCAGTACCGCCTATCCTTTTGTACGGTCACAATCAAACATTGATTATCAAGGTCAAGAGTTCAAAAGACAACACGCAGTCAAATGATGACCCACAAGTATAGGGGGGTGTATCACAGTACTTTCGATAAATAAGACTGTCCAACCCAACGAGGAGCAAAAGGTGTTGACAAGTGGTTTTGATGAGGAATTCACTGTAAACACTAGCAGACAAGTGTTTAGTAGACTTTGAGACAACAGAGAAATAAAGTGCGAGTAAATAGAGCGCGGCAATTATAATTGCAGCGAGTGGCCCAATCCTTTTGAGAGCAAAGGACAAGCCGGTTTTTTTTACTTATGATGACCACACGTTCTTGAGGACATACAGGATTTCTGTCTAGTGCTTTCGCTTCATATTGATGAATAATCTTTAGTATTTAGATAAGTGCCATGTGGGTGAACCTATACTAACGCACCGCCCTTCCTGGGACTAATTCATACTTATGATTATACCCCTTGCAAGCATCCGCAAATACAAGAAAGTAATTAAGATAAATCTTACCATAGCCTTAAACTCTGAGATCTTGTGATCCCTCGCGCATCGGAAAACCAACGAGGGTTTAGGTTTCTGTCACTCCGGCAACCCCACAAATGATAACCGATTACACGATGCATTCCCCTAGGTCCATAAAGGCGAAGTGTCATGTAGTCGACGTTCACATGACACCACTAGAAGAATGACACCACAATTGAAATATCAAAACATCAAATATTAATCAACATAGTTCACTACTAACATCTAGACTTCTCCCATGTCCTCAAGAACACAACAAACTACTCACAACACACATAATGAACATGATCAGAGGTGATCAATGATGGATAACAATTTGAACATAAATCCTAGTTCAACGGTTTCACTCAATTGCATCAATAACAATAGCAATCAACACCGGAAGAGTTTCCCCTATCAAATACACAGAGTTTAGACCTAGATAATACAGCGGGAACAGAGTGAATGGATGGAGATGACGGCGTCGGCGGTACAGATGGTGGTGTTGGCGATGGTGATGGAGTGCAGCTCGACGACGGTGACGATGGCGACGATTTCCCCCCTCCGGAAGGGAATTTCCCCGGCGGCAACGCAGCCTGCCGGAGAGCTTTTCTCTCTTTGACTTCTCCGCCTCGTGGTGGCGGCGGAGATGGTTTTTGTCCGACATATGATTTTTAGGTCTTCGGGGGGAACAAGTACGCGAAGGGGTGCGCCAGGAGGTGGACCAAGGCGGCCACATCGCCTGCTCGAGCGGCAGGCTTGGGAGCCGCACCGGGAGGTGGTGTGGGCCCCCTGGGCCCCACCCCAGGCTCCCCTTTTGGCCTCCTTTGTGAAATAAATCAGAAATAAATCCCAGTTAGCCACTTTGTTCTTCGTGTCTTCGCAAATATTGTATCTTGATGGTGCTTTTTCCAGCATAATTCAGAATCCGGAGTTCCATCCCCCAATGATCATAAATCATGCAAAATAGATGAAATAACATAAGTATCATCTCCAACTACGATATATATCAATGAATAGCAGTAAATTATGATATCAAATAGTGATGGAAAATGGACGTATCAACTCCCCCCAAGCTTAGACCTCGCTTGTCCCCAAGGGAAAGCTGAACTCTGTAAACATGACCACAAGTTTATGGAGTGAAGTGTCGATAGAAAATATACGGACAAGAAGCATCACATGTATAAATGCACAAGTCATCTTAGATATTAACTCCGTTCATGTATAAATCAACTTGTAACAAGTAGAGGGAAACCACAGTGAGTTCATAAAGAAAAACATAGTTGGTGTTGGCAAACTTAGTCCTTGGACAGAGAACAATGAGCAATTGAGCTTAGTTTATAGAACAGCCCTCTTTATAGGTTGATAGCTCCAAAAGTCAAATTCATTAGATACCAACATTGTGCTAAGCAAGGAAGAATGAAAGACATGATTAACAATACTAATGTATGAACGGTTGAATCACAATCAACTCAAATGCTTACTTAAGATAGAAGGAGATCGGTTTACTGGCTCAACATAAAGTAAAAGATAGGCCCTTCGTAGAGGGAAGCAGAGATACAAGCATGTGCTAGAGGTTTTGGTTTTATAGGTTTTTGAAATAATATAGAGAGCATAAAAGTAAGTTTTTGAGCGGTGTTTGTTGTTGTCAACGATTTGTAATAGAGTTCTTGTCATCTTCCATACTAAGCAAGTTAAGGGTGGTTCCGATTTTTTTTAAAACAAGCCTTTATGATATTCATCTTCTTTTTCTATTTACTTTCACAGCCATAACACTCATCCCCACCTTTCTAACATAACCATGGCTAGCCGAATTCACGGGTGCCCACCAATCAATCTCAAACCATGGAGGAGTGCCTATATTTTTGAAAAAATCAACCTTTGATATTATAGTGGTCTGACCACTCGTTTGCAATATTAATGACGAGCAGATGTAGCATGCAAGTCATGGGTTACTTAATTAGTACGGAAGATAACAAACCCAACTATTATTTCCTCATGAGCTAGTGAACATTGACACAAATAATGGATAGTAATTTTGAATAAAGATAGCACAAGAAGTATTTACTTGGAGTGGCGCTAAATACCACATAGTAGGTAGATATGGTGTACACAGATGGCAGGGGTTTTGGTTCAAGATTTGGATGTATGAGAAGCATTCCCTCTCGATACAGGTCTTTGGCAAGCAAGGTTGGGTAGCAAGCATCAGAGTTGAAGGACACAAACAAACATACATGTAGCAAAAGTCAATCATGCAATTCTTACTTCAAAGCACACACAATTTTAAGTTGTGAATACTAAGCTTGGCATAGACAAGTGAGAAAGATCAATGAATGCTATATTCTACATGTAATTATTTTTTCTCTTAAGTCTCAAAGTATTGTAGCTACAGACCAATGCTAAGTTTGCCAAAGCCAAAAGATTTACTATATGTTCCCAAAGTGATCACTGAATGAGATATGCCCTACAGGCAAATAAATAAGTAGTATTTATTGCATTATCTCATAAGTTTATAATAGGTTTGTGTATTGTGCTATAAATGAATTAATCAGAATTATTAATACACGTGTGATACAAAGACAACCAGGTCCCTAGTTAGCCTCTATATGAACTAGTCCATTGGGCAACAGTTGATCGAGATTCTCGATCAAGGACAATGACGTCGGTTGACAATGGGGTCATCTTATTAGTTGAATAAGGTGATGGACATACGCAGAGTATTGCAATAAGATCGTATTACGATGTTTGTCATTTGCAATAAGATAGAATATGATAGCTTATTCCTTAGACCGTGAGACCGTACTTATTGATGCTTCGTAGGGGTGCTTTGAGAGCATCAAACGTTGTGTCTTATATAGCATGACAATAACGGTGTCCATCTTGGGTATCCGGAAAGAGCATCAAGACGTAAGGATCAAGAGCGGGATTTGTTCATTCTTGTAATGGAAAGATACTCTGGGCCCACTCGGTGATATTACATCTATATAGATGTGCAGCTTATGACTAGGTCATGGAGATGTAATATCACAGACAAAGACGTTAATAACCTTTGTCGGTAACGATATACAACAAAGACGTTGGATGTCTACGATCATATCTTGGACAAGATAGTATCGCAGAAACAAAGGGAATGAATATCATATTTATGGTTCAACGATGATATTCGTAGAATGCACAGGGGTCGTCATATATATCCAGGTATCCCTGACGGTAATTGGTGAGCGGAGTGTCTCGACCATGTCTGAAGTGTTCTCGAACCGTAGCGTAACAAACTTACGGTCTTAACGAAACCGGGAGATAGGTTTTGGAATAATATAGGATTTTGTTGGAGAGAGAGAAATGATCCGGAAAGAGTTCCGGTGATCCGGAAGGAGTTCCGGGAGGGTCTGGAATGGTTCCAGGGATGTCCGAAAGTTGTTCGGTTGGTTCGGAAATTATTTCGGAGTCACGGGATATTAAATAGTATTTAAATATATTAATTATGAATTAATTATATTTTATATTAATTTAATTATTAAAAAATAAAGGAAAAAGGGGGCTCCCACCTATATGGGCCCTAAGAGGGCCCAAGATGGGGGAGCCGCACCACCATGGGGGGAAAGGGGCTTGGGCCCCTAGTCCAACTCAGACTGGGTGGTTCGGTCAAACCCCCCTCCCCCTCATATTCCTTTAGTCCCACATGGGGGAGGCAAGGTGTTTGCACACCCCCTCCCCCCTTTATATAGCAAGGCATATTAATTGGATTAATTATAGAAAAATACAATTAATTGTATAGCAGGCCGGCCGAGTTGCTTCTCCGCCCGTTTTGCCCCCTCTCTCCACCTAAGCTATACCGCCGGGCGCCGTTGCCCTGCGGGATTCCAGATAAGTTCTACCCCTGCGATTTCAGCTGGATCTGAATGACCGGGGGTTGTCGTTAAGCTTCGTATGTTTGCGAGTGCTCGGAGGCGACTCTTTTGAGGAGCCTGGGCGACGTAGTCTCGCCCCCCTGCAGCTGCCGCGCCGCCTCCCCCCTGCCGCCGGCGTACTCCCCTTGCCGCCGGCGCCTCGACATCTTCCGCCCGGCGCCTGTCGACGCAGGTCATCGTCGACACCCCGGCGTCATCGTCTACATCATCGCGGCAAGTTCTCCGCGACCTCGAGGTCGGCTATGCACGACTTCATCGTCAACACTTGTGCGGGAGCGTAATCCCCGGTATCAGTATACATGGAGGTAATGTAACCCTTTCCGCCACCGTTATCGCATGTACTAGATAGATAGATCCTGGCTAGTTAGGGTTTTCATTCGCTAGAAAAATTATTGTTTTCTGCACCGGAACCCCTTCAGTGGTATCAGAGCCGATCTATGCGTAGTACTGCTGGTACGGTTAGAACTCATGTTGAATGAGGATGTCTTTCTTATATTTGCTACCCACTAGCGTGCACTTGCGATGCCTTCGGTATTGAGTTGATGAAGCGGCCCGGACCGACTTTACGTGTACGCTTACGTGAGACTGGTTCCACTGCTGACATACGGCTTGCACCGTATCTGTGCCTAGCGGGTGTCTGTTTCTCTCTCTCTAGTCGGCAAAGCATTTTCAATGGAGGGCCCGAAAGGGATGCTTAAACATGCAATTATACGATCGACGTTGTGGTACAAAGTTCGTAGGTAGGTAAGCGATTCTCTTACGAATAAGCCTATATGCCACGTAAAACTTGCAAAACTAAATAAAGCTAGAGGCGTCTTGTTTTGCAGAGCCGTTATTTTATGTGACATGGTTACGGTAAGTTTGATATTACTCGTACTGTCGGAGGCAATGGAGGGCTACATAGACTCGGAGCCATGCCGGGGCGCCGGGGGCCAGGCACATGGCGCCATGAAGGTCCAGGCGCATCGACCATGTCACATCGCACTTCATTGCATCATTATTGTGTGTTGTTGTGTGTGCATCCTATTGATTGCTTATATGCTAGATATACAACGGTAGCATCATGAATAGGATGTGTGAGGACCCCTCTGACTAACCGTCAGAGATGCCCACGTTATGTAAACAGATCACGATCCCATTGATCAGTGCATCGCGATCACATAACCAACATGGTATACAAAGTTACATCATACAACTCGAATAGTATAAGACTTACATAAATAATGGTCTCATGACCAAGTCCATGACGAAAATGAACTAAGGTGCAGCGGAAGGTTTCGACTAGCGTCGGCCCTCGTCACGTCTTGACGCATTCCCACAGAGCAGTTGAGCGGGACACTCAGTTGGTGTAGTCGTCGACGTACTCCTCCTTCTTGTCGTACAGTTCTTCATTTCAACCTGGACGTTTGAATATCCAGGGACACAGACATATGAGTACATTTACGTACTCGCAAGACCACCTCTAAGGCTTAAGTTTTCATGATAATGCAAGAAATTAATTTTCAAAAACTGGGATAGCTGCTATATACGACTATAGGGCTTAGTTTTCGAATACAATGCTTTTTGACTTAGGGATTACGACATCTCTATATCTTTGTTGAAGAAAACATTTATAGATAGAATTCTCTTCTCTTAGATATAACAATGACATATCTAAGTTTAAAACTTTCTTTTGTAAAACTTTGTCAAAACACTAGGATAGGGGTAACCCTCTTTCCTGACTTGCGATCGGACTGGTTGTCTCCCCGAGAGCAACCATCCTCACCCAAATTCCGTACCTCCCAGGTACCTGTTTGATGCCTCTTTGTTTTCCTCTGAAAACCACTTTCTCTTTTAAAACCATAAAACAGCCAGCATGCCTAGTGGGACCTTTCCAACCGTCCATGACCGCGGACGCGGCTATTCGAATAGATTTACACTCTGCAGAGGTTGTACACTTTACCCACACCAATCGGTCCTTCCGCCGTGTCTGCCACGGCCCGTCATACGACAGCATGCGGGGGTCCGGATAACGCGATCAAAGCCTTTCACTATGACCACCCTAGTATCGGGGCCTCCCGGTAGGTTTGTTCTCCTCGGCACCGTGTGTTCCACTAGACCTCTTGGTTTTTCCTCGGGACGCCACACCGCCACGTCAGGAGACCTGCCGTAATCGTCCGGCTGCTGATCCGCAGCAGTGTATTGTCTCTTCCGGACGACAACCCGGCTTTGAGGGCCCAGCCCCCATAGAAAGTATGAGAGCCCCAACACTAAAACAGACAAGCTTCCGGCTAAGCCCTACCCATGTCAGGTAGTGTGGCTGCACGGGTTAATTGTTCGGGCGGCAGCTAGGGTCACACTTTGTTTTTCAAAACACTTTCTCCTTCGACTACTCCCAGCAGCTCGGGTTTTCTCAAACATCTCCGATTGCTCCCAGCAACTCGGGTTTTAATAAAACACTTGCTAGCTGATTGCTCCCAGCAACTCGGGTTTTCCTCCGTTAAACAGCTTTATCAAATGGGTTCCCATCCTAAAGTTTTGAGGTAAGGAAATAAGAGTTCACTACTAGAAAACTTAATCTTTTTTATGGAGCCTTCAACAACAAGGCTCCCCAACTAAACTCCTTTTGTAACACCTATAATATTCTAGTAGATAACTTTGGCCAAACAATATTTTGTAAAATAGTTTTCGGGTGGCAAGGTACCACAAAAGAAATAAAACATGCATTATTTTATTTTTAAAACAAAACATGCCTGATAAAAATAATAGGATTCATTATAGTGGTGAGGTGTCTTGCTTGGCTCAGCAATATGTCCTTGGTCTTGGTCTTGATGCTCCTCGGGTTCATTCCTCACTTCCCGTTCCTTCCCGATCGTATCTAACGTCGTAAACAGGAAAATGAACCACACTCACAACACCAGACAAAACCACAAGGACATAACAAACAGCAAGCATTGTACAAGACACTGAGATACAAACAGAAGCAAACAAGACCTTTAGCTATACAACAACAATCAACAAAGTCCATAGAACTAAGACAACAACAGATTCTCCTAAGAAAATATACACAACAACTCTGATTATTAAAAAGGTAGCTCTTCAGAGCACTATAACAACACGTTACTTAGGGTTATTATATTATTTAATAAGAGTTGTTATATTTGTTTTAGGAAATACTTCAGACAAAAGTATCTTAGTAGATTAGGAAATACTTCAGACAAAAGTATATTAATTGCTTAGGAAATACTTCAAACAAAAGTATCCTAGCACACAAGCAAGTATTAACATTAACACTAGCATGGAGCACACTCACAAGCAGAGCATATAAACACAATTGATGTTATTATTAGGGTACAACGTGAATAATGCTAAACATAAGTAAACAATGCACCACACATTATAAAAGTGGTTCAACCAAGTCATTATTATTGGGTTATGGTTCTAAACTTCAAAAGTTGATTAGTAATATTTCTACAAATCACACTTGCTAAGAACAGATGATTAAAAGCTAATACTGTTATTAGCCAAATGTTGTTGTTTTGGAAGGTGAATCATAACTCCTAAGATAATATTCAGAACATTAAATCCTGCTACCATAGTACTCCTAATAACTATAGGAAACTATGAAAATTAGAGTTTGCCTTCAAAGCTATTATTAAACATAAACTAAAAACCACACAAATGCTACTGATCTCAAAACCTAAATGTTTATAGTTTAAGCCTTAAGTATCTCTTAGATGCAACACAAATTTATATAGATAGGTACTAGTTTTATCTTTCTGTACAAATTGGATTCACTTAATTTGGACACTCTTAGCTCAAGATATTCCATTTTAAGTGAAGAACATACTTTTAACTTGCTTTAATGTGCAACACAAAGTATAAATATTTTTGAGACAAAACCAGTGTGGTATGATAATCAAAACACATAGGTGCTACACAAAACTACTCCTAAACCATTTGTATAAACACACAAGGCACAAACAATTAAAACTAGATACATGCAAATAACAGAAAATAAGAATATCAATTTTAAAGTGTAATAACCTACTGTTTTAGCAAATAATCTACCAAGAGAAAAATATAAGATGAAAAATTCTACCAAGCTAGTATATGATATCTAATACCAATATCTACCACATGCAATTGGATTTACTCCAAAAAGAATTTTAAATAAAGATTTAAAATTCGTCAAATAGCTACTGATGTCATATTTAAACTTTATAGAACTTTATTTGGACACATCTCCTGCATTCAAGGCTTATAGATCTAGGTAGGTATTCTCCTGGGCTTTTCATAGAGCTAAAGTTTGCTAATTTTGGATCTATAAAACTCAAGTTATTAAGTAAATGGTGAAAATTTCACTTTTTACAAGATTGGACATAGAGCACACATACAATCATATTTTTTAAAACGGCCAGTGCCACATGGTGGAGAAAATACATAGCAATCCAATAAAATTTATTTCAAAAATTTATCATGCTCAGATCTACCAGAAATGAATTAATCGAAGCATGCACAGATAATAGGGAAATGAAAATTATTAAAGGCTGAAAAAAAAAGACAACGGGGCGCACTCGGGCCAGATCTGAGCAGATCCTAGCAGCACAGTGCTGGGCTGGCCCACGGCGCTACGCGGGAACCGGAGGGCTTATCGGCCGTTCGATCGGATCTGAGCGGACCAAAATAGAACCGGTTGATTTGAACTGAGGCCATCAATCTGGAAATCGACGCCTCTCGGTCGTCTCCTTCCTTGTGACGCCGGGACGAGAGGAAACCTAGCTGAGAGGAGGAGAGGATGCGCAGCTCACCTAGGGCTCATTCCAGGCGACGAAGAGGAGCGGAGGAGGATGCGGACGGCTAGGGAGAGGCGTGGGCAGCAGCGGTTCTTGAACGTTGAGGACGTCCGAAGGGGGCACGGCGAGGTCGCGGGAGCTCCGGTGTTCCTGCATGCAAGTGACGATGCCTAAGAGGGAGAACACGGAGAGGGGAAGGAGATGGTGCAAAGAGAAGGGAAAGAGAGGGACGGGGTCGACGGCGTTCGTGCTCGCAAGAGCTCGGGCCGAGCGGCGGTCCTCTCGCGTTCCAGAGCGGGAGAGGGAAAATGATCGCTCCGGAGCACACATGGAGGTGTAGGGGAGGGAGTATAAGCAGAATGGCATGGAGAGAGGGGATGGGGGAGCCTCGGCTAAAAATGATGAGGGGGTGGCCGGCTCGGTGGTCACGAGCACGGGTAGGGGAGAGAAAAGAGAGAGGTCGGGATTGGGCGATGTTGGGCGGTGGAGGAGCGTCTGTCCGTGCTGCAGGCGCGAGGAGAGGTCCAGAGGGGGTCGTGGGCACGGGTTGGTGGATGGGGGTGGTGTTCGACTGATTCCTGCCCAGCAACTGTTCGACGAAAGGCCAAAGAGAAAAGGACAAAAGATTAGGAGCAAGGGTTTTGGTCCAGGGCACGGCTGGGAGTTTTCCAGGGGTGAGGGATTCCATAGTAAACTCCAAACAACATGTTGGACAAGATTTTGAAGGGTGGATTTGGATGTTGATGAATTGGGGCTGATTAGACTAGGACACTTGCTTAGATGGATTAAGTCAACCCTTTGTCAAGAAAATTGAGATACAAGATGATTTGATTAGAAGGGGCCTAGGTGAAGGTTTTGGCTTAGAAGATGAGGTCAAATGGGATCAACAACACTTGCTACAAAAATGACAAATTGCTGAGTTATAAACAAGATGTGGTCACCTTATAATGTAGCACTTAAAACAAACATGCACTAATGATCAAACATGTTTGATTATTTTAAAAAATATATGGATAGATAGTAGAGATGATATGGGTGAGGTTAGGTGAGTTGCATTTCCAAATTGAAGAAAATAAACTCTAGTAGTCATGCTCTAGAAATGCTAAAAATTATCATGAGTGAAGATAGATTTCCTACCATTCTAAAATAGAAATTTAGGAAATATCAACACCAAACAATCTTACAATAGGTAACACATTCCACTCATGCAAGACAAACAATTCAAGCACTTATATCCTCCATTTAAACCATAACATTAAATGTGAACTCATAAAACACCACATGAAATAACAAACTCATGGGGAACAATTTAAGCACATAACATAAAGGCCAGCCACACATACAAATAGATAAACACCCACACAATCGGATCACTAACCATACTTTTAATATAAATCAAAAATATTTGTGAGTATGTGAGCAACAAAAATCAAGATGGGGTATTCCTGGCAGAAATAGAATTATTCCAACATGTTGAGCATTGATTTTCCAAAGGCTAATTGAATTGGTGCTTTTGGAAAAGAGAGTTAGTAATGCTTGCAACATATTACCATCCAATATAATTTAAGACTTGTTATATGGTCCTATATAGTTTTGCAAACATGTAGTTTTGGAAATACTTTTATTTTCTAAATAAAACTGCATTTGGGTAATTGTTAAAATCAAGACCTCATGATGACTATAGTTTGTTAAGAATAAGATAGGAGAAGATATATGTATTGTTTTACTTGTCATAATCCTGGATTTTCAGATGTCATATTATAACTTGAGTTTTAAGGTTGATAGCTAGAGAGGTCATCAACACAAACACAAATCAAAACAAAACTAGACAAACAAAGGAAACAAGAGTGAAAAACAATTATAAGTAATGCTTTTCAAAAAGTTTTTGTTCCCTCAGAATTTGGGTCTTTATTCATTAAGTTTTTTATGCTTCCAAAATTTGGGGTGTCACAGACCTTCCCCCCTTATAAGAATCTCGTCCCGAGATTCCTAAGTGTGTATTTAAGGGAGTGAAAGGAAAAGAGGGTTCAATGATTCTTCATCTTCCGAGGTTGTTGATTCCTGAATGAGGTTGCCTTGTTGATGAGACCTCGGATATCTTCTGGAAGACTTGGGTCTTTGCTGAGAGTGTTGACTTGAAGGTCGATGAGGATGCTGGGTTCTTGTTGAGCTGTCTTCAAAAACTTCAGGGATTGGGGCGCAAGGAACAACTTGTCACAATTATCTAATAAAACTAGCATGTGTCTTCCCCCCCTTAAAAGGGGGCACACATGAAGTGTTAAAGTTGATGGTTAAAGTTGTCGCCGACTTCAGGGTGTTGTTAGTCTTGAGCATCATGATGATCTTCATCTTGGTCGTAGCTCCTCGGTGATTGGGGCTGATGTAGATACTCGTCTCGATATTAATTTGATAAGAGATCAAATGGGGTTTTTCAGAAGAAAGATTAGTGAATGTTGTATTCACAAGATTCGAGCAAAGGACAATATTTTTGAATTATGGTTTCAACACAAAAGACTTGTGGAAATTCGTTTCACAATATTATAATGTCATGTATGGTGATATGTGGGGTATTATAATCATGCTCTATTTTAAATAAAGTATGGTCTGTCAGAATCCGTCTTAGAATCTCTTAATATGTTCGAAACATTATAGTCGATGTCCACTTTAGAAAATAGATACTTCTCTCAATGAAAATTCGTATGATCGACAAGAGTGTCGTCATGTATATGATTATATGATAATTCGGAATATACATGAATAATTCTTTGTAGATTACTCGCATTGGATGGGAGTGTATTTCAAAACCAAATTGAAACAAAACTTGGTTTGTTGTCTATATAATTCCGAGGAAAATATGCTTTTTTGAATTATGATTTATGGATTGGAATTAGAAGCTTGAAATAAGGTGTCAGACCTATATTCATAAAAGTAGAATATTGGAAGGTGTTCCAAATGGTAGATGTCTACAAATGAAAATTTGGTGATTAAGAGTGAGGGAGACTAGAAAATTGTTTTCTGCTTGCAATCCTCTTCATAAAGATCATAATATTTTCATGAAAGAAGCTTCTGGATAAAGTGATGTCATATTTCATATTGATGTCGGGTCACAGCACAATATTAAGTGTTTCAGATCTTGTTGACAGATCAAGGTGCACTTTATGAATACAAAGAAAGTTGAGAAAATATCAGAATACGAACAAAGGCTTTTTCAGCCTGGAAATCCAAGTTACATTTGCAAGGATTAAAATATTAATTGTTGCTACAATTCTTATTAGAGGAATAAGATTGTTTAATCATCATATAAAGTGTTATATGAGAAATGTGACTATAAGAAAGACGTGGAAGCATGTCTTGTCAAGAAATGTGTCTTGGACAAGATCAAATTTGTTGACTACATTTATGTAGACATGCTTGAAGTCTGAAGGACCTGTATTAATGTAATACTACAGTTTGTATTGAATTCAAATTGATAATAGATCAATGATTTTGGTTTGACCAAAATGTCGATTTTAAGTGGGAGTCTAAGTTAGTTCACTCAGGTGGAATATGTGAAGAACATATTTTTGAGTGGGAGCTTAGGAACTCAAATATGTGGATGACATATTTTTGAGTGGGAGCTTAGGAACTCAAATATGTGGATGAAATGTTTTTGAGTGGGAGCTCGTGTTCTCAGATATGTGGAGACATATTTTGAGTGGGAGCCGAATTCATCTTGTGTAATTAACACATTGTGAAATTGTACCAGTAGAATAGATGAGAATGATGAAGTTGTAAAACTATTTGAAAGTTAGTGTCTATTTGGAATAGAACGGGAATTTTAAATAGTTGGTCGACTTGTTTTGGATTATATCTGAGGAGTCAGAATAGAATCAAAAGGGATGGTTCTTGGAAATCCAATTGATCATTAAGAGTAATGATGCAATATAGTAATGGTTGTATGACATGTTGGTCTATTATGTAATATTAGACGTCATACAGAAACCATATTATCTGCTCGATGGAATATGACCGATGTTCTTAGAAGAGAGCAGTTATAAAAGTAAATTTAGAATTTACTGGAAGTAGAAGTGCGTTAGTTAATGGATTGACATTTGAATGTCGAGTTTTCTACATAGGTGTGAAAGTATGTAGATATCAGGAGTTTGTAATTGTTACAAGGGGCTCTATATGACTGAGTGTGTTTTCAAGGCAGTTATCTGGTTAGCATAATCAGAGTAAGCGCTGGGAAACAGAAGTCTCACTTAGTTATAGTATTTGCATATGTGTTATTGGATAACATGGTGATATCAAGCAAGTTAATATCAATGAATCGCAAAAGAACGCACAATAATGTATTGTACAGATTGTCAGAGTAACACTCTTACACAAGCAAGCATTATCAAATGGCGCTTATTTGATAAGAGATTTCGATGAAGTAAAATGCAGCTAGTTTATTTGTACTCTAGTGCAAGTGGGAGACTGAAGGAGATATGCCCTAGAGGAAAATAAATAAGTAGTATTTATTGCATTATCTCATAAGTTTATAATAGGTTTGTGTATTGTGCTATAACTGTATTAATCGGAATTGTTAATACACGTGTGATACATAGACAACCAGGTCCCTAGTTAGCCTCTATATGAACTAGTCCATTGGGCAACAGTTGATCGAGATTCCCGATCAAGGACAATGACGTCGGTTGACAAAGGGGTCATCTTATTAGTTGAATAAGGTGATGGACATACGCAGAGTATTGCAATAAGATCGTATTACGATGTTTGTCATTTGCAATAAGATAGAATATGATAGCTTATTCCTTAGACCGTGAGACCGTACTTATTGATGCTTCGTAGGGGTGCTTTGAGAGCATCAAACGTTGTGTCTTATATAGCATGACAATAACGGTGTCCATCTTGGGTATCCCGAAAGAGCATCGAGATGTAAGGATCAAGAGCGGGATTTGTTCATTCTTGTAATGGAAAGATACTCTGGGCCCACTCGGTGAGATTACATCTATATAGCTGCGCAGCTTATGACTAGGTCATGGAGATGTAATATCACAGACGAGTTAATAACCTTTGTCGGTAACGAGATACAACAAAGACGTTGGATGTCTACGATCATATCTCGGACAAGGTAGTATCGCAGAAACAAAGGGAATGAATATCATATTTATGGTTCGACGACGATATTCGTAGAATGCACAGGGGCCGTCATATACATCCAGGTATCCCTGACGGCCATTGGTGAGCGGAGTGTCTCGACCATGTCTGGAGTGTTCTCGAACCATAGCGTAACAAACTTAAGGTCTTAACGACACCGGGAGATAGGTTTCGGAATAATATAGGATTTTGTTAGAGAGAGAGAAATGATCCGGAAAGAGTTCCGGTGGTCCGGAAGGAGTTCCAGGAAGGTCTGGAATGGTTCCAGGGATGTCCGAAAGTTGTTCGGGTGGTTCGGAAATTGTTTCGGAGTCACGGGATATTAAATAGTATTTAAATATATTAATTATGAATTAATTATATTTTATATTAATTTAATTATTAAATAATAAAGGAAAAAGGGGGCTCCCACCTATATGGGCCCTAAGAGGGCCCAAGAGGGGGGAGCCGCACCACCATGGGGGGAAAGGGGCTTGGGCCCCTAGTTCAACTCGGACTAGGTGGTTCGGCCGAACCCCCCTCCCCCTCGTATTCCTTTAGTCCCACATGGGGGAGGCAAGGTGTTTGCACACCCCCTCCCCCCTTTATATAGCAAGGCATATTAATTGGATTAATTACAGAAAAATACAATTAATTGTATAGCAGGCCGGCCGAGTTGCTTCTCCGCCTGTTTTGCCCCCTCTCTCCACCTAAGCTATACCGCCGGGCGTCGTTGCCCTGCGGGATTCCAGATAAGTTCTACCCCTGCGATTTCACCTGGATCTAAATGACCGGGGGTTGTCGTTAAGCTCCGTATGTTTGCGAGTGCTCGGAGGCGACTCTTTTGAGGAGCCTGGGCGACGTCGTCTCGCCCCCCTGTAGCTGCCGCGCCGCCTCCCCCCTGCCGCCGGCGTACTGTCGGCCCAGTGGGAACTGGGGTATCAAGAGCCCATTCCCCCCAGGCCTCGGTCGCGGGCCAGACGGACGAAACGACTAAGGACAAGGCGCCACCGCCTGACAGGACCCTCGAGAGGTGATTCCCCTCGAGGGGCTGAAGAGGGAGCGAGGGCCACAAGGGACCCCTCGCCTCAGGGGATCCTCCCCGTCAAGGAACCATCCCGCCTGAGGGAAGTCCGGCAGGAATCTCCCCTCAGGCCTGGAGGGAAACGTCGTCGCCAAGGAATCCCGACAGAGCGCACGTGACCTCTGTCGCGCCCGTACAGAGGCGCTCACACCCCCGTCGCTGTCCCTGGCGATAAAGCGGTCAACAAAGCTGCGCCACCTGCTGCACAGCTGTGAGGACCTTCTACTCTGACGATAAAGCAGGTGGACGGCGCAACCCTCCAACAGAGATCGTCATCATGGGCTCCACCTCAGAGACTGCCCGCTCTAAGGGCCGTACAAGCGTGGTCGGCCGCCTGTCGGCCACGGCGCCACCTTTATCAACAATGGACCGAGTCCATGGATGAATGGAGCACGGTGGACTCGTGCTCGACCCCGCCACTGGCAAGTGGGAGCCACCTTGAAGGCCAAGCCGAAGAAGAAGGCCCGAGGCGCCTATAAAAGAGAGAAGACCTCCATCGTAGCAAGGGTCGGCTCTTTGCGTGCAAAACTCCCTTGTAAACCCTAGCAGCTCTGGTTAGGTTAGCCTCTTGCTGGAGGAGGAAGAAGATCATCGCTTCCCTCCCCAGGCAAGAACTGCCTCAAGGGGGCTTCCAGCAAGCTCAATTGTACTGTAACCTCCCACATATAATACAGATAGGCAGGAGTAGCGGTCTTACCTCCTCACGAGGGCCGTGAACCTGGGTAAAGGACGGTGTTTTCCTTGGTCGGGTGTGCGTCTTCTTCGGGTCCGGCGAGCAACGTCGCGGAGCCACTTGAGGGTTTAGACCTTCGCGTTCAATCCCCTCTCGAACTACACTTCAGGAAGTGACTACCCCCGATTCCCAAGGAGTCATAACCCGACATCTGGCGCGCCAGGTAGGGGATTGAGGCGCGTCAACAACCTTCGAGTTCGTCTCCGTGCCATGGTGAACACGCGCGCCACCCGCACCGCGCGAGTCAGTCGGCGTGCACCCGCGGGAACACGCGCGCCCCTAGGCGCCACGACCACCCACGCAAGGTGGGGCCGACCCCGCCAAGAGGAGCATGTCCCTTCTAGCCCTCACGTGGAGTCGCCGGAGCAGGACGCCGAGCACCAGGAGGACGCGTAGTCGCCGCACCCGACGCAGCGCCCGAGCGGCTCGGGCCCGGGGAGGACAGACCCTGCGAGCCACACCGCGCTGCTCATGGCGCAGGAGCTGCTCCGCTACCAGCCCACCGCTGAGGCTCACGAGCAATGGCTCCAACGCCTCAACCACCTCGTCGGCATCGCCACGACGCGCCCCGCTCCGTCGCAGTCCAACGCGCACCCCTCTCTCGCGGGCACGGTCGCAACAAATGCGCCTCCGCCACCTCCGGGGCCTGCGCCGGCCGCGGCACAGAGGGAAGCTTCGCACGAGACCTCGCCGCGCGATTGCATGATCGTACAGCGCACCGCGCCCGACGCCCGTGTGGGGATGGAGCTCCAGCGAGACCGACAGAACAGGCTCGTGGAGGAGCTCGGCCAGGCGGGATAGCAGAACCGCGGTGCGCTTCAGCACGGGGTCGCTACGTACACCTCGGGCTGCATGGCGTTCACACGCTCCCTGCTCCGCGTGGTCTGGCCGCAGAAGTTCAGGCCGGCTCTTCCCAAGGGCTACGACGGCTCCAGCAACCCCGTCGAGTTCCTGCAGGTCTACACCACCTCCATCCAAGTTGCGGGAGGAGACGACAAGGTCATGGCCAAGTGGTTCTCCCACGCGCTACGCGACTCTGCGCTGTCGTGGCTCCTGAACCTCCCAGAGGACTCTGTGAACTCCTGGGAGGAGCTCTGCAAGCAGTTAGTCTCCAACTTCAAGGGGACGTACGAGCGCTCCCTCACCCACAACGATCTGCGCGCTGTGGTGCAGAGGAAGGACGAAACGCTCCGCAAGTACATCCAGCGCTTCAGCCAGGTGCGCAACAAGATCCCGAACATCCCCGACACTCAAGTCATCGCCGCCTTCTGCGAGGGTGTCACCAACAGCAGGATGCTTGAGAAACTGGGCATCCACGACAAGCTCACCTTTGTGGTCAAGCTGTTTGACATGGCGGACAAGTGCGCCAAGGCTGAAGAGGGACTGCTCTTCGTGAAAATGTCCTCGAGAGGGGACGATCACGCTGAGGGGTCCAAGAGCCAGAAGAAGGAGGAGCCCAAGCGCAAGGCCACCGTAGTTCTCGCGGCAGAGCCCGACACAAAGGGCACCCGCAGGGACTCCCCCGAGGCGGGAGAAAGGAAAGATGATCACCGCCCTTTCTGCATCTACCACAACAGGCGCGGCCACTCTACGGAATCCTGCTACGACCTCAAAAGGTTGAGCAAGGAGCGCGAGCAAGTAGAAGACAGCGGCGGCCGCGGTCGAGGCCGTGGCTACCGCGGAGGCGGGCGCAAGGGCGGCTACCAGAAACCATCTGGAAATCGAGCCAACGCCGCAGAAAAGAACGGCAACCTCCTTGACGAGAAAGATGGCGGCTACCAAGCCCCGAGGGGCGCCATCGCCTGTATCCTAGGGGGGCGCAGGCGCCGAAGTCGAACAACCAGTTCAAGCAGATCGCCCGCGAGCTCAACGCCGCCCTCCCAAGCACGGAAACCTCCAGGCCCCTCAAGTGGTCGCAGTACACCATCGCCTTTGACGCTCAGGACCACCTCAATTCCACCAAGGCTGTTGGAACCCTCCCGCTAGTCTGCACCCCCACCATCGACAATGTGGCAGTCTCTAAGACGCTCATCGATGGCGGAGCGGGCCTGAACGTTATCTCCATAGATACGTTCGAAGCGCTTCAAGTGCCCTACGAGAGGCTTATGCCCTCGAGGCCCTTCACGGGGGTGACCAGCGGCTCAATCGAGCCTCTAGGCCAGGTCAGGCTTGCCGTCACCTTCGGGAGCGAGGAAAATTACCGCACCGAGCACATCGACTTCGATGTTGCGCACATCGGCCTGCCGTACAACGCCATCCTCGGCTACCCCGCGCTCGCGAAGTTCATGGCCGTTACGCACCATGCATATAACATGGTCAAAATCCCCGGCAGCGCCGGCACGATCACCATACGTGGGCATGTCCTGGACGCTACGCGCGCTGTGGAGACGGCCTACAAGACTGCCGCCATGGCCTTCCCCGCAGACGAGGACCAGGAGCCTCTCGAGAGGCCCAAGAAGAAGAAGCAGTTGTTCTCCCAGGAGGCAGCTGCTACAAAGAAGATCTCTCTGAGCTCAGAAAGCTCGGGGGCTGAAGGCTCGGGGGCTAGCGTCACCATTGGCGCCGCGCTGCCGCCCAAATAGGAAAGCGCGCTCGTCGCCTTCCTCCAGGCAAACTCTGACATGTTCGCATGGACACCGTCAGGTATGTCTGGTGTACCGAGGGAGGTGATCGAGCACCACTTGGCCGTGTGCCCAAACGCGCGCCCCGTCAAGCAAAAAGCAAGAAAACAAGCCCCCGAGAAGCAAGCATTCATCATCAAGGAGGTCGAGAAGCTCAAAGCGGCAAAAGTCGTCCGCGAAGTCGCACACCCCACTTGGCTCTCCAACGGCGTGGTAGTACCAAAACCCGCTGGCGGAGGCCGCTCGTTTAACTACTCCGCAATGGGACACCCTTCTCAAGGTGGGTCCCCTTTCGCACGACCTATTCTCCTCTGAATCGACTACACCGACGTAAACAAGGCCTGCCCCAAGGACCCTTACCCCATGCCCAGAATTGACCAGATCGTGGACTCCACGGCAGGCTGCGACCTCCTCTGTTTCCTCGATGCCTTCTCTGGTTATCATTAGATTAAGATGGCTAAAGAAGACGAGGAGAAGATGGCTTTCCTCACTCCATGCGGTGTGTATTGCTACGTCTGCATGCCCGTCGGCCTAAAAAATGCCGGAGCCACTTTCCAGAGGTTAATGAGGATAGCCCTTGGCGGGCAAATGGGGCGAAACGCGGAAGGCATGTGCGTTTTTGGAGTACCTTGGGGCAAATTGCTGGGCGTCCTCGTGTCTCATCGGGGCATAGAGGCGAAACCAGACAAAATCAAGGCCATAGAAGGCATGCAACCTCCACGCAGGCTCAAGGACATGCAACGCCTGGCGGGCTGCATGGCCAGCTTGGGTCGATTCATCTCGAAGTTCGGCGAAAGAGCCCTGCCGTTTTTCAAGATCATGAAAAGGACGGGCACTTTCAAGTGGACCCCTGAAGCTGAAAAAGCATTTGAGGACTTGAAGAAGTACTTGGCCAGCCAACCTGTAATGGTCGCCCCAAGGCCTGGTGAGCACCTGAAGCTGTACTTGTCAGCCACCCCACAAACAGCCAGTGCTGTCCTTGTGGTGGAAAGAGAGGAGCATGTACTTCACAAGAAGAGTGCAACCACTCCAAAGAAAAAGCCTCCTGATAAAGAGCTCGACGAAGGGGCGGTCATCACAAGGCCCACGCCAGGCCCAAAGCCTCAAGAGGAGACTGCCCCAAGCCAACTACTGCAAGAGGTTTGGGCCGAAGGGACCGAGGAGCCTCAAAAGGCTAACACACTCGAGGCCCAAGAGGATCGTTGCGAGGCAACGCCCCTAGAGGCCACGTCCCTCGAGGCCAAGTCCCTTGAGAGCAAGTCCCCCGAGGCCACGTACCTCGAGGCCAAGCCCCTCGAGGCCAAGTCCCTTGAGGCCAAGTCCCTCGAGGCCAAGACCCTCGAGGCCAACACCCTCGAGGCCCAGGCCAAGCCCCTCGAAGCCAACCCCATCGAGGGCCAAGCTGGGCCACCTCAGGCGAAAGACGCCAAGGAAACAGGAACTACCCTCGTCGAGCATCCAGTTTACTTCGTCAGCACAGTACTGCGTGATGCTCGCGGGCGGTACCCGATGCAGCAGAAGCTTCTCCTCGCACTCCTCATCGCCTCAAGAAATTTGTGGCACTACTTCCAGGGCACCCCATCACGGTGGTAACCTCTTTCCCCCTGGAGCAAATTCTGCGCAACCCAAATGCAACAGATCGTGTCGCAGGATGGAACATCGAGCTACAGCCATTCAATTTGCGCTTTGATACCACAAGGGTAATCAAAGGAAGAGCGCTGGCAGACTTCGTCGCCGAATGGACTGATCCAACCCCTGAAGAGCCCTGGGAAGAAGAGCACGAGTCCTCTGGATCAGCAATGCCCAGTTACTGGACCATGAAGTTCGACGGAGCTTTCGCTTGTCGCCACGGTGGGGCAGGTGTAGTCCTGACCTCACCAAAAGGCGACAAGTTGTATTATGCAGTCCAGCTGTGCTTCGGAATCGACAAGATATCCAACAACATCGTCGAGTATGAAGGGTTGCTTGCTGGCCTACGCGCCGCAATCGCCCTAGGCGTCAAGCATATACTCATAAAAGGCGACTCCCAGCTGCTCGTCAACTTCTCCAACAAAAGCTACAAGGCCAAGGACGACAACATGGCCGCATACCTTGAAGATGTCCGTAGGCTGGAGAAGAACTTCAGGGGAATGGAGCTCATGCACATCCCAAGAAAGGAGAACCAAGAGGGTGATGACATCGCCAAGCGCGCATCAAAGAGGCAAGCCCAGCTGCCAGGTGTCTTCGAAGAGAGGCTCGTCAAGGCGTCCATAAAGCAGCCTCTCGTAGCCCTGCCCGCCAGCACAGACGAAACGCTCCCGCCACCACCTGCAAGCGGAGCCCCAGGCTGCGGGCCCCCAACATTGGAGCCTCTGTTGCTCACAGCGGTGCACCAAGAGGTAGGATGGATCGACGAGATCAAAGACTACCTCCAAAAAGGGATCCTTCCCGAGGAAGATGTCGAAGCGGAGCGAATTGCCCGCCAAGCAAAATCATACCAAATCCTCGAAGGAAATCTCTACCGCAAGCGCCCAAACGGCATCGCGCTCAAGTGCGTCCCTCCTGAAGAAGGAAAAATGTTGATTAAGGACATCCACAGCGAGAAATGCGGCCACCATTCGTGTGCCCGCACCCTCGCAGGGAAAGTCTTCAGGAGCGGCTTCTACTGGCCTCAAGCGCTTCAAGATGCAACGGACATCATTCAAGCTTGTGAAGCCTGCCAATTCCACGCCAAGCAAATCCACCAACCAGCGCTGGCCCTACAAACCATTCCGCTCTCGTGGCCGTTTGCGGTCTGGGGGCTGGACATCCTGGGACATTTCCCAACGGCGCAAGGTGGATATAGCTACCTCTTCGTGGCCATCGACAAGTTCACAAAATGGCCTGAAGTGGAGGCGACGCGTACAATCACAGCAGGCGCGGCGGTGAAATTCATAAGAGGCCTAGTCTGCCGCTTCGGAGTGCCTAAGCGCATCATCACCGACAATGGCTCGCAATTCACAAGCGGCAACTTCAGAGCCTACTGCCAGAAAATGGGCATCAAGCTCTGCTTCGCCTCAGTCGCCCATCCGCAAAGCAATGGACAGGCTGAGCGCGCGAACGCAGAGGTCCTCAAAGGCCTGAAGACCAAGACCTTCGATGTCCTCAAGGGCCACGGCAAGGGCTGGATCAATGAGCTACCCTCGGTGCTCTGGTCCATCCGTACCACGCCACACAAGCCCACCGCGGAAACGCCGTTCGCACTCGTCTATGGAGCCGAAGCAGTCCTCCCCGCAGAGATAAAGCATGGATCCCCACGGGTACTGGCCTTTAATGAGGACCAGCAAGAGGACCTCCACAACGACGACATGCTGCTCCTTGAAGGGCTAAGACGCCGCGCCGCTCTACGGGCGGCCAAGTACCAGCAGTCCCTGAGGCGCTACCACAGCCGTAATGTGCGCTCGCGCACCCTGGAGGCAGGCGATCTCGTCCTCAGACGAATCCTCTCCAGGGAAGGCCTCCCCAAGCTATCCCCGATGTGGGAAGGTCCCTACAGGGTCACCCACATTGCCAGGCCTGGCGCGGCTCGCCTCGAGACGGAAGACGGCGTCCCCGTCAAGAATCCATGGAACATCATGCATCTACGTAAGTTCTACCCGTGATCATCATCACGTCAGGGCATTTAGCGAAAGAGGCAGCCCACGGCTCAACCTCCAAGCACCTTTTTGTCCCTCAAGGTTAAAAGCTCAAGGCTTAAACTCCGCAAACCTTTGTATCCACCAGGAACAAGTAAAAAAAAGGGTGATTATTGTCACGCCCGTGACCATTGTCACGTCAAGACGTCAAGCGGACGAGGCAGCCTACGGCTCAACCTCTAAGCATTTTTCGTCTCTAGAGATAAAAGCTTAAACCTCCAAAAATATAGCTTTGCCTCCTAAAGGAACAAATGCCAAAGTGGTCATTGCCACACCCGTGATCATTGTCACGTCGATAAAACAAAGCGGAAGAGGCAGCTTACGGCTCAACCTCCAAGCAATGTCGACTCTAGAGGTTAAAACACCAAAAGGCATAAACCTCAAACAAATGCTTTGTCTCCTAAGGGAACAAACGCAACCGTGGTCATTGCCACGCACGTGATCATTGTCACGTCGAGACTCCTAGCGGACGAGGCAGCTTACGGCTCAACCTCCAAGCATTCTTGTCTCCGGATGTTAAAACGCCAACGGCTTAAACCTCCAAAGCCCCAAAGGCTTCACTCGAGGGAAAAACCCTCCGAGCTCTCAATTAAAACGAGCCACCTCAGGCCGTTGAGAGTCTCAGCCACCAACAGGTGGTCCCCATGCCTCGACATGGTCAGAGCATTAACTTGGCAACCCAAGCATAATGACTCAATCTCGTTCCTATGTGAACTTAGCGCTTCGGCGCCGCTTAAAAAAACGTTTTTGGGGGGGTTTTACTTACGCATTACTATTGTTGAAGTGTGCACTTATATCTCTCCACATGCGTACCTCGCGAGCGGGGGCTGAGTACGGTGGCAGTGCCTCAAATGACACACCAGCAGCACTGCAAAATTCAAGAGTCCGAGCTCTGGCTGGAGGGCAATTCCCCACAAACAAGCCATCTCTACAGAGGTCCTTGGTACTTACTCTCCTCGCAAGGAACGCCTGAGGGGACCTATAAGCACGCACGATCCCTTGATCCGTGTTCTAGCGTTTGGGTTCGCCCCTCTTATACCTGCAGGGAAGAATTCCCCCGCGAGGCGAAGAGCCTCTTCGTGAGCGACCCCTCAAGTGGGCAACCTCGCTAGGCGAAATGCCTCCCCAGGAGCAACCCCTCAAGTGGGCAACCTCGCTAGGCGAAGAGCCTCTCCAGGAGCGACCCCTCAAGTGGGCAACCTCGCCAGGCGAAGAGCCTCTCCGTGAGCGACCCCTCAAGTGGGCAACCTCGCCAGGCGAAATTCCTCCCCAGGAGCAACCCCTCAAGTGGGCAACCTCGCCAGGCAAAAAACCTCCACAGAGCGAAAATCTCGAGAAGCTAAGTCTCGCACCCACGCTTTAAGAGCGTTATTCTTTCCCTATCGCGCGCTTCAGCCCCTCGAGCGACTTCGCTTTCCCTTACGCTTCATGGACTACTCGCACGTCTAAGGGGGGCACTTGAGCATCGCGACTCAAAGCTCTTACCTCTCCTAGGCCTAACCCCCCCCCCCCCCCGGCCTTGCGGAGTCTTTGCTCCCGCGGACCGAGGTGGCGGAGTCATGGTACGAAGGGATGGGACCTAACGACGCAGAGAACAAATAGACATGAAGATGAGTCCAAAGAGACCTCAAGAGCGGCAGAGGAGCTCGAATTTAAATAGCAATTAAAAGTATATTACAAGCCAAAAAGTCTTAAGATGTCTAAAGGCACAAAGCTGGTGCAGTTACAAGCGCCCGCAGGCACAGCCAAGAAAGGCTCAGGGGGATGCAGCAGCGCTTTGAGCCTCCGCAGCGCCATCTTCGACCTCGGCGGAGCGGGCCTCCTCCGCAGCGCCATCTCCGACCTCGGCGGAGCAGGCCTCCTCCTCCGCAGCGCCTCCTTCGACCTCGGCGGAGCGGGCCTCTTCCCCCCCGAAGTCCGGCGCAGCCTCCACACGCCTGAAGCGGTTGCAGAACGCATCCACCTGCTCACGAAGGGAAGCCGAGACGCGCTGCGCGTCCTCGCCGGGAGCAGCCTCAGTCACCAAACGGAAGTCGAAGTCCGGCACGAGGAGCTTGATGTTGGTGCAGATGCGATCAACAGCCACCCCCAAGAGTTGACTGCTCTCGTCTTCGATCACCCCCACGAAGCTCAGCGGCGGGGCCCTCCAGCGCCGTGAAAAGCTGGTCGAAGTAGGCCAGGAACGCAGCGGCGTCGTCGTAGTCTTGTGTCCAAGGATACGGTGCGTCTGCGCCAAGCCGCGCCGCAAGCTCACTACCACGAGCAACCAGCTCTTCAAACAGGTGGTCGCACTGCATCACAGGCGCAGTGGACGAAGGGCCAGCGCCGTGGGACGCCACGTCGCGGGCCTCCTCCGCTCGGCGCCAATATGCCTTGGCGCGCTTGAAGCGGCGCGCCAGCTTGGAGTTGGCCTTCTCGAGCTCAGCTAGCCGCTGAGCGTCTGCAGCATGCTCGGCCCTGAGGCGGTCCTCCCGCTTCCGCAGCCGAGCACGGTACTTCTGAAGAAGGGTCCGACGGAGATGTATCTCGTGCACCACGAGGGCCCTCTGCGCCGCTCTTGTCCTCTTGGCGAGGCGCCGCTCCTAGCACTCATCAGAGCGCCTCTGAGCAGCGACGTGCTCGTCGAACTTCGAGACCGCCTGTGCCAGGCCTCCCTCGCGCACTTCAAGGGCCTCGCGCTGGGCGGCCTGGTCTTTCTCCATCTGGAGACACCGCTCCTCGCGCCTCTGCAGCTCACTCCCCCTGAGGGCCAGTTGCCGATCGTGCTCGGCCAAGCACTTGCGGTCCTCCTCCAGAGCGGCCTGCGCAACCTGGGGGGCAAAGAGACGCTGGGACTCCAACTGGTCCAGCTCGCGTTGCTTCTGTGCCAGCGAGCCCTCCATCGCTTCGCGCTCAGCTGTGGCCCCTCGCAGGAGCTCCTCAGCGGCTTCGCGCTCTGCTTGGAGGAGCTCGAGTAGTTCTGTGCCATCGCGAATGGCTCCGTCGCGGACTTCCTTGGCAAAAGTGATGGCCTCTTCACGGGCTGCCTGCAGCGTCGAGTCCTCAAGCCGGCGCACCTCGACGGCCGCATGGAAGGACGACCACGACCTCGCAAGTTCCTCCTGCTGTTGGGCGAGCCGTATGTCACCAAGGGCAAGGTGTGCCTCCAGGCCCTCCAATGACTCCCGCACAAGGCCGAATGCCACCTCGCGGCGCCCCGTGCTCCAGTCCCAGCTTCGGAGAACCATTTCTTGGATGGCTGAGGGCCCAGCTGCGGCGGCCGGTCCCGAGAACCCTGCCCCAGGTCGGGCTGGGGGGCTGGGTGTGGCTTCACCTCCATCCACGCCGGCTGCAGCTGCGGTGCTCGAGCCCCGCGGGTGCTCATCTTCTCCGGCAGGGCGGGGTGGTGAGCCCGCGCCCCCTCCTGCGGCTGCACTTGCGCCCGCGAGAACCTCAGTCGCACCCCCCAAGGGAGGTGAGGTCGCACTTGCACCCGCTGAAGCCACGGCCGCTCCCTCGCAAAGTGGCGCGGGCGCCGCGGGCGAGCATGGTGAAGGTGACGCAGGCGGCGGCGTCGCTGCACGCGGCGATGGCGACGTGCGAAGCACAACTGCCTCGCGTGGGGGCGTAGCCGCGCAAGGAGGAGTCCGAGTGCGAGGCGGCGCGGGAGTCGTCTCCTCCGCGCTGTCCACAAGCAGAGACTCCGGAGGCGCCGTCTGAGGCTCAGACGCCCCCGCAAGGGGCACGGCCGCTCCCTCCTGAGGCGTCCCCGCCACTGGTCCTGGAGTGGGCGTCTCCACAGGCCTCGGGCGCTCGCCAGCCGCCACCGAAGCTGCAACACCCTTCACACCTGCTGCCTCGCGAAGCTTGCGACGCTTCGTAGGCACCAGATCGCTGGTAAAAGCCCGAAGAAGATTGTTCATGAGAAGACGGGGCAGTGGAAACTATAAAAGCCAAAAATGACCAAGTAGTGGGAATACTCACCATGAAGGGGAAGCTCCAGCGTCGACCCACGACAGGCCAGGAGAGCGCCAGGAAGGTGTGGGCTTGGCAGCTGATCCCTCCAGAGGCGTCGCTGCTTTTCTCTTGAAGGGGATGTCTGAGGGCCTCGCCCCGGAACGATCCACCGTCGCCGTGGTGCGAGGCTCACGCCTCCCCGGCGAAGCATCTACCTCAGAAACCGCCCCCGCCTCAGGCGCCACCTCCTCGAGACGCGAAGGCGCCACAACAAAGGCGTCGTCATCGCCCGACGAGATGTCGCAAATCTCGTCGGTGAACGGCTCGTACCTCGCAGGGGGCGCCTCTCCCGCCGCGGTCTCGTCCTCGCCGCTCCAGGCACGGGAGGTGGAGGAAGAATCAACACCCACATCTACGCGCACCGGCGGAGCGACCACCTGATCCGTCGAGCCCGCCAGACCTTGAGGAGTGAATCCAGCATTCCGTCCAGGATATCCATGCGGTCGCTCAGAGGAAGCTGGTGCAGGGGACGCACTGAGTCGGCGATCTTCCCTAGCACATCCGGACTGGCGAAGAGGATGTTTAGGATGGTGTCGACCATGTCCGAGCCAAGGTCCTCGGGATGGAGCCGCATTGGGTCGGAAGGGCCGGCATACATCCACATCGGCTCTGAGTGCGCCTGGAGGGGGGCGATGCGGCGTGCCACGAAGTCCGCCGCGACCATCTGACCTGTGAGACCCTCCTCGCGGAGAAATCTCAAACGCCCCTCCAAGTAAGTGTTGTCTGCACCACGGAGAGCAGACTTGCACCAGTGGGAGTTCCTCACGGGCGGCGCCTCCGGGACATCCAGGAATACGCAGGGCGACGAGACGCCGATGAGCAGCCACTTCTGGCGGAAGTCACCCACCTTCTTGAGCAGCGCCGTAACAGGCTTATCCCCACTCCAGGACATGGGGATATACACATGCCCCATGCCGTCCGCGATGCGGAAGGAGACGCACCCCGTCCTCTCGCCACCCGCCGTACACCGCAGCGAGTAGAAGGTCCTGAAGAGCGCAACCGAAGGGTGCACGCCCAGATAAGCCTCGCAAAGGTAGGCGAAGATGGACAAAATGAGTATGGAGTTCGGGTGAAGATGGAGAAGTTGAATTTGGTAGAACTCCAGTACTGCCTCCAAGAAAGGCGAGTACGGCGGCACCAGCCCGGCGGTGATGGTGTGGAGGAAAATAGGGTAAACCCCTTGGGGAAATCTCCCGAACCGGGCGGCTTGGAGTTCGCTGGCGCCGTGCTCGTTGGACGGTCCCGCAACCAGATGACGGATTTTCCCCAGCGCATGAAGATCGGTGCGCGCCCCCTCGAGTGCCGCGCCCCGCACTACTTCCATGGCCGCCGCCCGGGAAGAAGATCCCGCTGCGGCCTTACTTTTGCTCTTCACAGGGCCCATCGGAGAGGATTTGGGTTTTCGGTGAAGACAAAGATGAGAGATGCGCAGAGGAGAGCGGAGGCAGAGAGCTCTGAGAAGCGGAAACTTCTGCAGGGAGAACTATAAACGGTAACGGCTCTGCACGGCAACGCCTGGGCTTTATGTCCTCTCCAAGAGCAGTTACCAGGGCGTGGTGGGACCCCCCACGACTCACGCCCTAGATCGTGAAAAGCCGTTAGTCGTCCAAGTGCCGCGTGGCTCGGGCCGTCTGGGCACTAAGGGCCCACGACGCTTCGCCTAAGCCCATGGGCTCAGTCATGCCCATCATGGGCCCGGGGGCTACTGTCGGCCTAGTGGGAACTGGGGTATCAAGAGCCCATTCCCCCCAGGCCTCGCTCGCGGGCCAGACGGATGAAACGACTAAGGACTAGGCGCCACCGCCTGACAGGACCCTCGAGAGGCGATTCCCCTCGAGGGCCTGAAGAGGGAGCGAGGGCCTCAAGGGACCCCTCGCCTCAGGGGATCCTCCCCGTCAAGGAACCAACCCGTCTGAGGGAAGTCCGGCAGGAATCTCCCCTCAGGCCTGGAGGGAAACATCGTCGCCAAGGAATCGCGACAGAGTGCACGTGACCTCTGTCGCGCCCGTACAGAGGCGCTCACACCCCCGTCGATGTCCCTGGCGATAAAGCGGTCAACAAAGCTGCGCCGCCTGCTGCACAGCTGTGAGGACCTTCTACTCTGACGATAAAGCAGGTGGACGGCGCAACCCTCCAACGGAGATCGTCATCGTGGGATCCACCTCAGAGACTGCCCGCTCTGCGGGCGGTACAAGCGCGGTCGGCCGCCTTTCGGCCACGGTGCCACCTTTATCAACAATGGACCGAGTCCATGGACGAATGGAGCGTGGTGGACTCGTGCTCCACCCCGCCACTGGCAAGTGGGAGCCACCTTGAAGGCCAAGCCGAAGAAGAATGTGACGCCCGAAAATCGGTACTATGTAGATTTAAGCGATCCCGCCGAAATCCGCATAATAACGATTTTAGGTCGCCCACCAGACATAATGTGCACGCCGAAACATGCGCATTATGTGGGTGGAATTGTGATAACATTACAACAGTCCCGATACATCCACAAATACAACAGAAGATATAATACAACAACGACTCGGACGAGTCAAGATACAAATGATACAATACAAAGATACAAATGACAGCGGAAGCAAGAAAGTATCCGGCTACGGATAAGATTCAAATTGGACTAAGAGTCCTGAAGATAAGCATTGGCGCCATACCCCTGCCCAGCCAAGCCGGAGGGATTTCCAAGCTAACGTCGTCAGACTTCAAACCTGTTAACTGCACATAAAGCACATCCCAAAAGAGGGTCAGGGCACTCCCTGGCAAGCAAAACCGACTTGCCTACTTTCTACACCATCTCCCAAAATATAGGGGAGGTGGACTTAGCGGCAGCAGCACTAGCAACGTAAAGAGACACGCTACAACTTCCGTCTAATCAGAGAGGGATAAGAGAGCGCATAAGATAAACAACTACAACTAACACCAAACATAACCCATTCTCGAATTAACCCCCTCAACCAAATATGAGGAAGCAATTCGGGAAACTCACACATTGAACAGATTTTAGTTACCAGTTATTGTGAGAGTAATTCTATATTACTAGTCAGGTTAATTAACAATGATTAGGTGTAAGTTGTCTATGATCTTGTTAGCCAGCATCATCACCAAGTCGTCCATAACCGTGGACACGGCTCATCGATAAGATTATACCCTGCAGGGGTGCACTACTGGACCCGTACTCGTTCGATCAACCCCAAAAGCAAGCCAGAAGGTAGGGCATCTCAACACGGCAAATCTCTTCTCTACAACCCATCCAGGGAACCGCATGATTGTGTGCACGGCTAATCAGGTCCAGTGCCCGCGGGATACGACCTTCATAGCACTCTAAGAACGTGCCACCCTATATGAGAATCGACTACTCCATCATCATGAGATCGTTAGGTAACCATATGCATGCATCAAATGGAAAGCCCGAACTACTTGCGGCGCCCTGGATAAGAGGCGGATTAGATCGAAGCCGAGGGGGGCTCCATAGGGCCTCCCACAAGCGGTTAGTGCGCTCAAAATTGGATTCGAGGACAAGAACTGAGTTACTAGGTCGACACTTAGCAGAACAAAGCACCTCGCAAGGCCTTCCGCCGGTGCCTTATCTTTTAATTATAATACCCCAATATAAGACAACAATTTATTATGGTAGAATAACCTATCACGCTAAGCAGGTAAAAATAAATATGACATACGGACGACTCGCACAAACAACTCTAAGCATGCGCTACGACTCGCAAGGCCAACAGATAAACATGCAACAGGTATTAGGATGTGGGGATAAAGCTGTATGGGCTGCAGGATAAACATGTGATGGGATCGCGATAAAGAATCGAATACTAGGGTAGCAGAGATCAACGGCAGGAATGAAAGACAATGTATAGGTAAACAAGCAAACTTTGCTTGCCTGGAATCCCGCATGGAAGCAGATCTTGTCGTAGCTCACACATCTCAACGTCGTATCCGCGAAGAAGCAACAAACACTGGAAAGCGTAAAAGATGCATTTTACAACTACGGCAAAAGATCCAGCATGATCATATGAGCATGATGCATGGCATGGCGAGATGCAATTTGAGATGCACTTAACTCAAATTAAGCGGAACCGGGGTTCCGACAATTAATACTTAGGTGCAAGTTATTTATCTACTCCACAAATTAAATGTTCATTAACATGGCAAGACATGGCAAAGATGATCTAGTCAAATTAAATGGAATGGGGCAATACATATAGTGATTTGCCCCACACATTCCATATTTATTATTTAGGTGATTTGCTACACCCGCAAACCCAAGAGATGCAACACAGGCAATTATGATTGCGAAATGCACAAGATAGATGACATTTAATAAAATAGGTTTAGGGTTAGGGTTTGGGTCCGTACGTCGGATCGGGAGAGATAGGGTTCGAAACCGACGTCTTCGGTCCGTAGAGGAAGTAGTCGCTGTCGGGGAAGTAGCCCTCGCGGAACCGGGGCATCGTCGTTTGTCGGTGTCGTGGAAGTGGGCGGGAAGTAGTCCGGGTGGTCGTTGTTCGGATCACCAGCATCGGGTCGGTGGCGCACTTGTCGTATCCGGTCTTCGGGGCCACGACAACGGACACTGGAAGGGGCGCGCGCACACGCACGGGGCAGCACCACGAAGGGTGGACACACAGACAACAAAGTGCCGCCGGGGTGTTGCGGACATTTCGTCGAACACCTGGCGGGCGGCGGCGTGCACGCAACCGGAAATAGAAGAACGCACGGTGGCGCGGAGCGGCGCGCGGCACGGTGGCGTGGGACGCGGCGCGGAGGCGCGCGCGGCAGCCGGGGAGCACGGGGCGGAGGCACGTGGTGGCGTGCTAGGGAAAGCAGAGGGCGGCAACGTGGAGGTTGGGACACGCGTGGGAGGCGGCGGCCGGCTGTGGAGAAGCAGGGACAGCGAGCGTCGGAGGCGGCGCGAGCAAGGGCATGCGGCGGCGGCGAGCAGGGCGGCGGCCGGAGGCAGCTGGGGCCGGGGGAGCGCGGGCGTGAGGGAGCAGGGGAGGCGTCGGGCAGGAGCAGGGGGCGCGCCGGCGCGGCGGCGGGCTGCGCGCGGGAAGGTAGCGCGGCGGTGCAGAGGCTGGCGGAGGTGAGGGAGACGGGCCGGAGGCGCGGCGCGGCGCAGCGGCCGGCAGGCGAGCGGGAGGCGCAGGGGCCGGCACGGCAGGGGGGCGCGCGCGGCGCGGCGCGCGGCCGGCGGTGGGAGGCAAGGAGGCGCGGGCGAGCGCGGGCTGCGGTGCGGGCCGCGACGGCGTGTGGTGGCCGGAGGGCGCGGCCGGTGGCCAGAGGCGCAGGGGAGCTGGCGGGGCTGGCTCGAGCTGCGGGAGGATCGGGGCTGGTGCGGGAAGACTCTCCCGTGCGGGAAGGAAGAGAAGAGGAAAGAAAGGAAAGGAAAAAAAAAGAGAAAAAGGAAAAGAAAAGAAAGGAAGGGGAGAAAAGGAAAAAAGGAGGTGGGAAGAATCTTTTGCAAATTCCAGAAAAGAGAGGAGGGTGGCTGCAAAAATTGCAGGGGGTGGGAAGAAATTTCAGGGGGAAAACCTAGGGTTTGGTTAGATGGGCTTTTGGGCTTTTTATTTCTCTCCCGTTTAATTATTTTCCGATTTATATTTTTTTAAAACCAAATAGAAAAAGAATTTGAACACGAAACGTTTACAAAATATTTTTAGTTTTTATAGACAATTTAATAAACTAGTTTTCAACATTTTTAAAAGATTTGAAAATAACACATTTTTAATTAATTTGAAATGCATTTGAATTTAATTGTGGAAATTTAATTTAAATGCAACAAATTAAATTAATGCGATGCAATGCGATGCCATGTCGATGCAAAAAGAAAACTCACCAAATAAAAAGGAGATAAAATCCCGGGGCGTTACAAAGAAGGCCCGAGGCGCCTATAAAAGAGAGAAGACCTCCATCGTAGCAAGGGTCGGCTCTTTGCGTGCAAAACTCCCTTGTAAACCCTAGCAGCTCTGGTTAGGTTAGCCTCTGGCTGGAGGAGGAAAAAGATCATCGCTTCCCTCCCCAGGCAAGAACTGCCTCAAGGGGGCTTCCGGCAAGCTCAATTGTACTGTAACCTCCCACATATAATACAGATAGGCAGGAGTAGCGGTCTTACCTCCTCACGAGGGCCGTGAACCTGGGTAAAGGACGGTGTTTTCCTTGGTCGGGTGTGCGTCTTCTTCGGGTCCGGCGAGCAACGTCGCGGAGCCACTTGAGGGTTTAGACCTGCACGTTCAATCACCTCTCGAACTACACTTCAGGAAGTGACTACCCCCGATTCCCGGGAGTCATAACCCGACACGTACCCCCCTTGCCGCCGGTGCCTCGACATCTTCCGCCCGACGCCCGTCGACGCAGGTCATCGTCAACACCCCGGCGTCATCGTCTACATCATCGCGGCAAGTTCTCTGCACGGGTGTTTTTGCGATGGGAATGTTGTCGTCCGCGATAGTCATGAATTTCTGTGTGACGTTACTCAAGTTTTGTCTAGCCCCGGGTAACCTGGACCTAGTCCTTATATGCTCCGTTGTGCCTGGCTCCGCACCAGTCGACTGTGAGGATGAATACGCCAGTCTCCTTGCACTGAGCGAGTCGGCTCTGGCCTGCCTTTCGTTGAGGGTGTTCTGCAACTCAACTAACTCGAGGTTTTTCTTGCGTAATAGGTACTGGTATGCCAATAAAATCTCCATGGCGGAGTCGATGTGTAACAACGCGCCTATGTTAACAATATCCTCCAACCTGGTGGCCATCTGCTCTGTGATTTCTAGATCCTCACTTGCCATCCGTACTATGGTAGGGTATTGAGTTCCCTGGGGTGCCGGGTGCGGTGTAGGCGTGGCACCTGGAGTTGCATCCGCCGTGCATACTTGGATAACCTTCTGACTGCGCACGCTGCGCCCTCTGCAACTGTGCTCACGCTTACTATCCACGGACGAACCCCCACTGCGGAGTATTAATGCAACTTGGAAGCGACACAGTCAGAACAATAACACGCCACGCCTAACTCCTTGACGGACACGAACGGGTTTATAGTGCTCGAAGATGAAAGAGGAGTGGATTTGTTTGTTGTCGATGACTCGGGAATCGAAACTCCCGTTAGTGACGCAGATGCGATCTTGACTGTTGATGAAGACGCGGGAGTCGAGGATCCCACGGATGACGCAGATGAGATCTTGACTGTTGATGAAGACACGGGAGTCAAGGATCCCGCGGGTGACGCAGATGCGATCTTAACTGTTGATGAAGACACGGGAGTCGAGGATCCCGCGGGTGACGCAGGTGCGATGTAACATCCCAACATTTTATAAAGTTCAAAAATCACTAAAATTTAAAACTTTTGTTTTTGATTAACATAAAACATTAAATGCATAAGAAAACCAACTATAAAAGACTTCAAACATATTGAAAGAGTTTAATATTTCAAATATCTTAGTTTAACATTATATACAAAAGCTGTTTCAAGTTAAACATTTTATTATCCATTGTATTTCTTAAAACCTCAACAGCTAATTTGAAAAATGTTTTACAAACTTCAAACCATTTTATTGTAATAAATTAGTTTCTTTATAAGTATTTGAATTCAACCACTTAGCCATATCTATTCATAAATTAAAATAATATTTGCAAGTGTTCTTTGAAACTATTTAAAACATGATCTATTTGCCAAATGGTTTTCATTATTTTACCTAAGTTCAAAACATAGTTTTGGAAATTTCAAGTCTATTGTTTATAACTTTAATAACTTCAGAGATTTTATAATAAATGAATTATCCAAATAAACATTTCTTTAGCTTAAATGATTTCATTTATTTTCAAAACATAAAGGGATTTTCATGAATATATATTCTATATAAGGAAATGAATTAAATCTAAAATATTTTCCAAATTTGTTATGAAGTTTTCAAATGATTTATCTTAATATAAAACTTAATGGTGCACAAAATAAAATTGAATTAAAACTTGAATCCATTATAATTTCTATTACTTTAAAAATATTTATATTATGTTATTCTACTCTTATGCCAAAATAAAGATGAATAATTACAGTAAAATGAGTTTTAATAACTCTATTTCAAACATATTTTAATGTGGGTATTTTACAAATTTTATTTAGCAAAATGAAAATTTAATTAAGTTATAATTTCAAAATTGATATTAAGTATCAATTTTGTATTAAACCAATATTTCAGATTTATTAATTTTAAAAAAAATTCAAAACATGCCCACAACTGGTTTAACACAAAGATATTAATTTTACAAATTTTTAGAATTTTATTTGACATCATTTGGACATTTAAATCAAAAGTTATGAATTAATTGGAAAAAATCAGAAAAAGGAAAATCGTTGACGTCAGCGATGACGCCAGCTTCATCTTCAACCTCCGGCGACAATTCCGGCCGAAACTCCTCCCTCCCAAAATCGGATCAAATCAAGCGCGGATTTTCCCGATTTGTTTCCCGGAGCGCCCCCTTATAAACCCCAGGCCCTGCCGCACCTTTCCCCTCTTCCCCCTCTCGAAAACACGCCGCCAGGCCGCTGCAATAGCTCGCCGGAGCCGCACTGCCACCGCCGCCTCTCTCCATCGTTTCCGGTGAGGTAAACGTAATACCAAGCCCGAGACCCTCTCCTCTCCCTTCTCTGTGTTCTTGCGCAACTCTTGAACCCCCTCCTCCCTTATTTTCTGCAGAAGGACGTTGAGGACGAGCTCGACGGAAGTCCGCCGACGCCCGAGCCGCCTCAACCGCTCCTCCATGTCGCGCTTGGATGAATCCGGGGTCGCCACCACCACCATAAGATCCGCCGTGTTGCGCCGCGCCCGGGCCCGTCGTCCGCGCACTCCATTAAGTTCCTCCATTAATTTTATGTTTCTTCTGATTTAAAATTTCATTTCATGCATAGCATATTTTATTTTGTAGTTATATTTCCCATAAGAAAACTCCTTCCCCGTTTTCTCTAAGTTAGAAATATTTTCAACTTAGCATTTTGGTAAAGTGATACACTTAGACACTTAGGATTTCCAACATGGAGCTAGAAGATCAATGAAGGACTTAGCCAAAACAAGACTCTAGAAGAATCTCCAAGAAATAGAAGCACTTAGAAGAAAAATCAAGAGGAAGTTTATGAAGACCAACCAGAAATATTTTCTAAGTATTGCTCCCTCTCTCTTTCATTTCTCCTTTCTTCTCTTAGACCTCTCGAAGACTAAGTTAAATCCAAGACCAGCCTAGGTGAAAAAAAAATCATCAAGTCTGAAGATTATTCAAGTCTACCAAGAATTCAATCAAGACATCACCAAGGAGAATATTACAAGTCTGGAGATGAAGCCTGGAAGACCAACTACATCATTCTTACTATCTTTCCCTCTTTCCTAATCTTATCTTTCACTTTAGACATAAACGATTTCTGATCATGTTATTACCATCTTGAAGTTTGTTGGATCCTAGCGGCATAGTGAGATGAGCGGCCTGGAAATAAACCTTACATGTCCACGTACATGAGACCTGTTCCACAATTTAAGTGGCTGGCCGGGTGTCTGTCTCTCTCACTTTAGTGAATATCCAATTTACAAAGAGTTGATAATAATGGTTGATCACCTTGTAGACTTAGTATTTTCTCTAAGTATTTTTGCACATCATGACTAAGCCATTAGAGTGCTCATTCAAAATGATTTATAGCAAAGTTATTTTGTCCAAATCTATGAACTTTGACTGACATTTTTGCCTTGTATTAACTTAAAAGATTTCTCAGCATGACACACATTTCAAGTCCTTAGAAATAATTTGCATATCATACATGACATGTTTTCCTTAGAAGTTTTATGAAACTTATTTGTTCACTATGTACGTGCATGTATGTTTGATGATTGTTGTTTGTTGATTATTGTATTGGTGTTTGCTTATATTGTTTAGATTGAACGGAGAGCAAACATTCGTTGTTGAAAAGAGTTTGTGAACAACGACAACATTCAAAGGCAAGTGGCACACCTCATCAACTTCCTACTATTTTCTATATGCATTACTTAGTGTATTTTTATATAAGCATGTGTAGGATAGTATTTCTATGCTAAACCTGTGTGGAATTCCTTATTCATGTGTCTAGGTTCCTATGCAATACTTAGTAGAATTATTGATGCTATGCAAATGATGTTTTGTGAAAATCTAAATTCTACTAAGTTAAGAATGAAACACCTGGGTGGTAAAAGGTTGTATGGTGGCGAAGTTGAGTGGCTACTCAGGCCCATGTCTATGGTTTCTGGAGTACGTGCACTTGTGAACGGCCACCCAGGAACAGAGGAATCTGAAGAACTCCGAGTTACGATTGCTTCCAGTGCAGCCATTGCCATATGGGCTCTGGCTTGATCAATTATGTTGCGTGGACTCTCTCCGGCTTGACAAGCAGATGTAGGGGGATGTTAGGTGGAACGGGTCAAGCCAGAGTGGGAGGGAAAATGCTTCTGAAAGATCTCGTCTCATTCTTCTCCTTTCCTTATCACAAATGGTGTGTAAAGGATAATTTGGGTTGAATGGGTACAATGGTGAACGTGCATAACCTCTGCAGAGTGTAAAACTAAGTACTTAGCCGTGTCCCCGGTGCGGACAATTTGAGCAGCTGATCACGGACGTCAACGGAGGATTCCATCATTCCAACTTCAGAAATAAAACTTGATGGGTGAACAAGGGAAGATGAGATTTATGGTTTGCATGCCATACTTGTCTTAATTCTAAGAAAGTGTTTTCTAAAGAGATAGGAAAAATTGGCTTTATGCAAAATAGCCTTGAACTCCACCAGCCAAATATGCATATAGGCTATAGAGTTATTCCATTAAGTGTCCACCATAGTGTCACTTGCCAGACTCCATTTTTAATGGAATCTGACCCACTCTGTTGCAAAATTTTATTTGTTACAGGTTATTCAAATGACGAGTGAGGTTTCGTTAAGGGATTTCGAGTCTACAACCAACATGTTTTCGCCTGTGGCAACATGAAGTTGTTGGAGACTCACTGCTATTGTATTTCTGCTGTGTACTTTTTCAATGCTAGCTTTATGCTATGCAACTTGTATCGAATATTTTGTAAGTCTGGATCATCGATGTAATAAAATTGATACTTTGTTGTGATATTACATCGTAAACTGTGTGTGCAAACGAATCGATCCAGGGATTTGCACTATACACAGGTATCTGCCTTATTTAAAGTGCGGGTACGCTACATATGGTATCAGAGCACTGTGTTGCCTGTAGGTTCGAAACCCTAGGTTTGGATAGAAATAGGATTTTACCATAGGATTCAAAATCTATTTTATTCAGTTTTCTGAAAACAAAACTTTTTATTTTGTCTTCCTCATACTCTCATCTACTATCAACCTTCTGAAAACAATCTTATCTTTTTCTAGATGACCATGTTCTTGTAGACTAAGTCTGAATCTACTGCTTCATATGGAGAAGCTTCAATTCAACTTGAAATTCTACATGCATGGAAGACCACTGAAGAACCAGGATTTGGCCAACACTTCTAAGATATCCAAGAAAGTTGAACAAGAACTTGAAGCACTCAAGAAAAAGATAGATTAGACCACCTACCTATTAGAATAACAAGATATGTTGATGTATTGACCTATCAAATTGTGGTATGGCAGTACTATCAATTTTGTCTCTCCATGACAATGGTGTGTTTCGTTCGATAAACGAGTAGTTCGAACTCTCAACAGAAATTCAAAAATTTTCACGTATGTGTTTGCTTGTGTTTGAACCTTGATTGATTGTTTGTGTTTGAGATTGCTTGCCTTGTTCTGAATTTATTGAATTAGGATTTCTCCATAGTACATATAACTCAACTCATTTATTCTCTAAACCAAACAGATGTCTCACCCCAATACCAACACCAATGATTTGCACACAACTATGCGACTACTATTAGAGAACCAGAGTCAGTTGTGGAAATTGATCAATGACAACCTGCCTAAGATTGATCAAAACCATAGCGAGTTTGAAGAGAGTCTTATGACCAAACCAAAGGCATGCAAAACTTGTGGAGAGATAGGACATACGTCCAAAGAATGTTCTGATGAGTGGCCCCATGGTCCTACCAGACATCTAGTTAAAGGATGCCCCACAAGTCAGGTTACTTGCTTCTTGTGTGAAGGAACAAATCATGTCCCAATACAATGTCAACTTTATACCTAGGTGCAACAAGCTATTCAGCATCCCAAGATAGTAATGCAACAGTCTCTCATGAAGACCCTAGAGGAACAAGGACATTATTCATCGAACTGCATAAAGAATAAGATTGGTAAGGATACTGAACCAAATCATTGTCCAAGGACGATTGAAGCTCCTACCAAGATGGATAATGAAGTGAGAATAAAGACACACCCAAAGATACCTAAAAGTACCTCCAAGTGTTGCTATAAGTGTGAAGGAGATAACCTAGCTCGAAATTGTCACCTCAAACGAGACTGGACTTCTTTAATTGAGATAGAATACAGCAAACAAGATTTGGAAGAACTGTTAACCCTGGAAACACCAAAGAAGAAGAAGAACTTAAGTGACGTAATTTGCTACAAATGTAAGGACAAGGGACATTATGCTGATAAGTGCCCAGGAAAGATGAAGGAGATCTGCCTTAACCACTCGCACAAAAATGATATCAGTCTCGTGACGTGCCACAAGTGTAATGATAAAGGGCACTATGCCAACGGTTGCCCTAATAAGAGGAAGGAGGTGTCCATCAATGGGACTATGTGGAGTGTAGTAAGTCTTTAATCATTCCTTCCACCACATATCATTGTAATCTGAATACTTTTACACCCTACATCAGAAAAGTAAGCGATATTAAACAAAGTTCCTAGACTGACCACAAAAATTTCTTTTAAGGGTGGTAGCCCAACCAGATAATTCAAACCCAGGTGCCTTAAACCTAGAGAGCCCAAACCCTTTTCTTTCTGGCCTCCCCAATCAGAAAAAGCATCCCCTGCCGGCTCTCAAAGTTTCCATGTCAGAAAATTTCATTCCTTGAAACCTCTCGAGTTATCAGAATCATCCAAGCATTTGCTTTTCTTTCTAGCCTCTCCAAATCTCGAGGACGAGATTCCTTTTAAGGGTGGTAGTCTGTAACATCCCAACATTTTATAATGTTCAAAAATCACTAAAATTTAAAACTTTTGTTTTTGATTAGCATAAAATATTAAATGCATAAGAAAACCAACTATAAAAGACTTCAAACATATTGAAAGAGTTTAATATTTCAAATATCTTAGTTTAACATTATATTCAAAAGTTGTTTCAAGTTAAACATTTTATTATCCATTGTATTTTTTAAAACCTCAACAGCTAATCTGAAAAAAAAATACAAACTTCAAACCATTTTATTGTAATAAATTAGTTTCTTTATAAGTATTTGAATTCAACCACTTCGCCATAGCTATTCATAAATTAAAATAATATTTGCAAGTGTTCTTTGAAACTATTTAAAACATGATCTATTTGCCAAATGGTTTTCATTATTTTACCTAAGTTCAAACCATAGTTTTGGAAATTTCAAGTCTTTAGTTTATAACTTTAATAACTTCAGAGATTTTATAATAAATGAATTATCCAAATAAACATTTCTTTAGCTTAAATGATTTCATTTATTTTCAAAACATAAAGGGATTTTCATGAATACATATTCTATATAAGGAAATGAATTAAATCTAAAATCTTTTCCAAAGTTGTTATGAAGTTTTCAAATGATTTATCTTAATATAAAACTTAATGGTGCACAAAACAAAATTGAATTAAAACTTGAATCCATCATAATTTCTATTACTTTAAAAATATTTATATTATGTTATTCTACTCTTATGCCAAAATAAAGATGAATAATTACAGTAAAATGAGTTTTAATAACTCTATTTCAAACATATTTTAATGTGGGTATTTTACAAATTTTATTTAGCAAAAATAAAATTTAATTAAGTTATAATTTCAAAATTGATATTAAGTATCAATTTTGTATTAAACCAATATTTCAAATTTATTAATTTTAAAAAGTTTTCAAAACATGCCCTTAACTGGTTTAACACAAAGATATTAATTTTACAAATTTTTAGAATTTTATTTGACATCATTTGGACATTTAAATCAAAAGTTATGAATTAATTGGAAAAAATCAGAAAAAGGAAAATCGCTGACGTCAGCGATGACGTCAGCTTCATCTTCAACCTCCGGCGACAATTCCGGCCGAAACTCCTCCCTCCCAAAATCGGATCAAATCAAGCGCGGATTCTCCATGATTTGTTTCCCGGAGCGCCCCCTTATAAACCCCAGGCCCTGCCGCACCTTTCCCCTCTTCCCCCTCTCGAAAACACGCCGCCAGGCCGCTGCAATAGCTCGCCGGAGCCGCACTGCCGCCGCCGCCTCTCTCCAACGTTTCCGGCGAGGTAAACGTAACCCCAAGCCCGAGACCCTCTCCTCTCCCTTCCCCGTGTTCTTGCGCAACTCTTGAACCTCCTCCTCCCTTATTTTCTGCAGAAGGACGTCGAGGACGAGCTCGACGGAAGTCCGCCGACGCCAGAGCCACCTCAACCGCTCCTCCACGTCGCGCTTGGATGAATCCGGGGTCGCCACCACCACCATAAGATCCGCCGTGTTGCGCCGCGCCCGGGCCCGTCGTCCGTGCACTCGGGGAGCCCACGCAGCGTCGTCGGTGTCCACGATTGGCCACCGCTGCCGTCGGCCCCGTCTCCGGCCACCCCGGCGCCGCCACGTCCTATTCCACGCGACCGAGACCGTTCGATCCGCGATCAACGGTCCAGATCAGATCGCCCCCGAAGAGGTATCTCCATATCTGGTCTGTCCGATCTTCATAAAATCCTACGGCCTCAGTTAACCCTAGATCAGAGCCAATCAGAGCTTGCCACCTCAGCACCAGCGTGTAATTTTTTTTTCTATTTTAAATTTAATTGGAAGTTTTGCATAATAGTCCCTGTAATTAAAACATCTATAACTGTTTAACCACAACTCCAATTTTGACAAATTTTATATTTTTGGAAAGCCCTCGACATGTAGAATATTTTAGATCTGTTAGATTTCAAATTTGACTTAGTTTAAAATATTCAAATTTCTAATGGATGATTTGAGTATATTTGGCATAACTTTAAATCTATAATCCCAAAAATTGCAAATAAAATTGTTTTAGAAACTTTAGAATATTTGTAGTGTGATGCATCTGCTACAAAATATTTTTGAGTAATATTTAAATAAATTCATAGTATATATTTAAATTGAATAGTTGAGTACTTTAACTTCACTATTAATAGAAATATTAATTTTGATTAAATCCAGTTTCAATAAATCTAATTAAATGCACTCTGTCTATTTACACTATTTATAAAAAAATTATAAAAATTTAAATCATAGAAAACTTTATTCTTATAATTATACCTTTTACTATATTTTTTCCAAAAATAGAAATTAATTAAATTGCATTTATAAATCATACATATTTATAAATATCACAAAAATTAATTTTATGTTTCTTGTGATTTAAAATTTCATTTCATGCATAGCTTATTTTATTCTGTAGTTATATTTCCCATAAGAAAACTCCTTCCCCATTTTCTCTAAGTTAGAAATATTTTCACCTTAGCATTTTGGTAAAGTGATACACTTAGACACTTAGGATTTCCAACATGGAGCTAGAAGATCAATGAAGGAATTAGCCAAAACAAGACTCCAGAAGAATCTCAAAGAAGTAGAAGCACTTAGAAGAAAAATCAAGAGGAAGTTTCAGAAGAATCTCAAAGAAGTAGAAGCACTTAGAAGAAAAATCAAGAGGAAGTTTATGAAGATCATACATAAAATGGCTCCCCCCCCCCCCCCCCGAGCTCTGGTGGCTCCCATGGCGATTACTTTGGCGATCTCGGTGCCCACCTCATCTAGGTCCTTCCATGGCCGCTGGAAGAGTGAGGATGGATCCATTCAATGATCCCTCCTCCATTGCCCATCTCCTGGACTTCTCCATTGGTCACCAATTCAGATCTAAGGTTCGCCATCTCTTTGCCTCCTCGGTTAGCCCTGTCTCCTCCTATAGACGTTTTTATCTTGTGGTCTCCTTTGGTCGTGCTGCCTTCCGTTTGGATGTTTTGAATGTTAGGTTGGCCCTCTCGGCGGTGTTGGGAGTGGCCTATGATGAGATTGGTACGTCGGTTCTTGCCGATAGAGTATTCAAATTTGCAGTCAGTTCAAAAGAGGTGGGATTCTTGATCTGTAATTTGAGATCTATTGACTGCAAAATGTTCAAATGTTATTTTCATCTCTGGGGTCATGGAGGACCTAACTGGATGAGAGAAGAAAAGATCTGGCATCATCAAATGAATGCGGAATGGTCTCAGGTGGGTGCACGTCGATCACGTCCCCATGCAAACCCTAGACAACCACCTGTTCCTCAAATTTTTCAGCGTCTCCGGTTGCATCTAGAGACCAATCTGCCCAGCTCTTCTGTTCTCACGGGTGCTAACACAATTCCAGTTGGTGGTCGTCATATTACGGATTTAGATCCTACTATTACTATGGAAAATCATAGTGTTCATCTGATCACGATTTCGTCGGCGCAAAAGCGGGATCTTTCCATATTTGCCTCTCGCCCAAATCTGAAGTTGCAATGGAGGCCCATTCAGAGGCAAGTGCAAATTCCCTCTGTGGCCCGTACAGAGGCCCAACAACCTCTGGTTTCTAAAGCTGCAAATCTAGCCCATTCAATAGAGGAGATTAGTTGCTGCTCCAGATGCCTCAGTCCATTTCATATTAAGATTAATTGTTCTAATCAGATTTGCTGTAGAATTTGCTCAAGATACGGTCACATTGCCCGTAATTGCTTTGATCGTTATAACCATAAGAGGATCTTTCGTCGAGTTGCTGCTAAGGAAGTCTCTTTGCTGAATAAAGAAATACCAATCGACAGAACTGTTTCGGCACCTTCCCCTGTTTTCCCCTGCTTCCCCTGCACCGGCGACTCCGCCAGCCCACCGCCGTCGGTTCCGACTCACATTGAAGCAATGGCGAACTACCCCGTCGACCCTATCCCCTATCTGCCTCCTGGAGCGGGTTATGAACCTTTTAGTCCTCTCCGACCGCAACGTGGCTACGTGGTCATTGGCGGCTCTACTCCTGAGGTTTGCGATGACTGGGCGATCATCCTCCTCGAACCAGAGCCTACCTGGGAGCAATTTGAAGGTACTTCTACTCTGATCACTGCTCAGATGGTGCAGCGTGGATATGATATTCGCCAAGTCAGTCGTTGTGCGATGGGTGCTGCGATGGTTAGATTTGATGGGGTTATTGACCGTGACAGTGCAATTAGGAACAACCCCTATTTTATTGGTGATTCTGTGATGCGTGTCATTGAACATGATAAAGGAAGAAACTTCAGAGCTGCCACTTTTACTCATGATGTCTGGCTTATGCTACTGAACTTTCCTCCTGAGTGCTGGAGCCTTAACACCATTATTTCCACCTTTGCTCCATATGGGCGTTTCTTGATTTGGAATAGAGATGATTCCAACAAGGCTCGGATTCTTGTGAAAATAAGGGCTTTTGACATTGATAGAATTCCGGGCAGTATTGTTGTTATCCAGAATTTCAGTGAGGATGGCAATGGTGGTTCTTGGTCCTGTCCTTGTATCATTCTGAATAGACGTATGCTGGGAGCAGGGGCAGGTGATGAAGATCCTCTCCCACCAGAGGGTGAGAACCCACACCCAGTTCCTATTGTGGTTGATGGATTTGCTATGTGGCATGAGGAAGAAGCTCAAGTTGTGCCACATGTCCTTCCTGTTAATGAGGAGCCTGTTCTAGTCACCCCACCACAGAGTCATGTCCCTGATGTTAACATTGTCTTACCAGCACTGGATGAACCTGTTCCTGATCATGCACCTGTGATAGAAGAACTTGTTGATGCTCATGTAGTGGAAGCCCCAGTTAATGAGCCAGTTGATGTTCTAGTTGTCCAAGCTGCTCCACCTCCAGGGCAACCTATCTTTGTGGATGTGTTCCCCCCAGCTCGCAACCAACCTGTCCCCTCCTTAGGAAACACAAGAAACATCTCATCTGAGAATTCTGATGCAGTTGAGAATGATGCAGTTCATTTTCTAACTAACCACAATGCTGCAGTTCGTAGCAATTCACAGGCTGATCAACAACTAGGTACCTCAGCTGCACCAACTGCTACCCCATCTGCCTCAAGGAAGAGAAAAGGAAAAACCATTATGTCTGTTGAACAGGTCAGGAGAAGCACCAGAATTGCAAAGCTCAAGGAGGGCTACAAGGATGTACCTGCTGATACTGTCATTGAGGACCTTGAGGATGATGATGAGGACCAGGATAGGGGAACTCTCACTGTTCTTATCAGGGATGTCAGTGCTCCTGCACCACCTTTTCTGCCTTTGGAGACTATCCAGGCTTTGGCCACTGGACGTTGTCAGATGCATCCTGAGGATGTATCAGAAGATAGTTTGAACTATGACAGTACCAATGATAGCGTCGAATAAGCTATGCGAAGAGCGGGACAGCGGGATCTTTTGCCTCATTCACTCTTGCTACTTTTATGTTTATCTGGCTTGTAATATGTTGGTACCCTTTTGCTATCTGCTACTCTACCAGTATAGACCTCTATCCTACCAGTATGGACTGTATTTGGCTGCTTATGAACTTGCTGTATGCTCTTTTGCTGTCAGTGTGCCATATTTGTGCTAGCTGATGTTGACAGCTTTTCTCAGATGTTTGTGTTTGTTTATTCTGGGATATGTTTACAGTCTGTTTTCCTTCCGGATGTATCATCTGTTTCATTCATACAATTTGGGTTGTATCTGGCAGTTGACTGTTGGCTCTTTTTTATGTTCATGGAGGATTGTCTCTTGCAACTGTTTCTGCTTGTCCCTGGGCTTTTTAATATTGCTCAGCATAAACCACCTAAAATTGGTTATCAATGAGTAGACAATGTAATATTTTGGATTGGAATCTGAGAGGGATTAACTCACAGACCAGATGGGATGACATTAGGCAGAACATTAATGAATCAAATTGCAATATCATTTGTTTCCAAGAAACTAAAAAGAGCACTTTGACCTCCAATATGTCAGGAACTTTTGCCCTAGACGTTTCAATAAAAAAAATTATTCTCCTTCTATGGGGAGCTCTGGGGTATAATAACTTTATGGAATGGGAACCTCTTTGATGGTACTCAGATTTCCTTTTCTAAATTCCATGTGACTGTTCAACTGATCTGTAAGATTACTGGTCAGGTTTGGTATCTTACAAACGTATATGGACCAACCTATCCTGCTGAGAGAGCTCTCTTTCTTAATTGGCTGATGAACATCGACACAAGTCCCATGCATTTGTGGATGATACTTGGTGACTTTAATCTGATTAGGGGTCCAGAGAATAGGTACAGACCTGGAGGAGACATCAATAATATGCTTGCTTTTAACAGATTTATTAGCCATCATTATCTTATTGATATTCCTCTAAAGGGTAGATCTTTTACCTGGAGTAACCTGCAAGCTGATCCCTTGCTTGAAAAGTTAGATTGGGTTTTTACCTCTGCCAGCTGGACAGCTTTATTCCCTAATACTCTTGCTAGTCCTCTAGCTAAATTATCATCAGATCATGCCCCTCTTAAGGTTCAGGTTGGTATCCATGTTCCAAAAGCACAGATTTGAAGAATTTTGGCTGGGGATGCAGGGTTTTGCACAGATTGTATCTCATAATTGGCAGCATCGGGGGTCCTATAAAAATGTTGCACAGGATATTACAACGAGACTGAAATCTTTGAGATATGGATTGAAGCGATGGAGCAAAAGCCTGTCTCAGTTAAGTAAGACTATTCAGTCATGCAACTATGTGCTAGCTTTATTGGATGGCCTAGAGGACCAAAGGTTACTCTCTATTATTGAATCCAATTTTAGAAGAGTACTTAAAATCCATTTGACCAAACTACTGGAGGCCAAGAGGATTTATTGGCGTAGTAGGGATAAAATCAGATGGGCTAAGCTGGGAGGTGAAAACACAAGTTTCTTCCATACCTATGCCACCAAAAGCTTCAGATGTAATTATATTGCCATTTTAAGCACAGAGGATGATCGTTTGGTTTGTGATCATGAAGATAAAGCGGCAGTAATTTGGCAGTCTTTTAAACAGAGGATTGGTTGTTCTGATAATCCAATTATGCTTTTTGATCTAGATAACCTCATTGTACCCAACTCCAATACTGATTTTGCTAGCCTTGAGGTCCCCTTCACAAAGGATGAAATTGATGACATTGTTAAGTTTATGCCAACAGATAAGTCACCTGGTCCTGATGGGTTTAATGGAGCTTTCCTAAAAAATGCTGGAATCAAGTTAAGGAGCAATTCTATCAGTTGTGTTTTAGCTTCTTTGCAGGTGATTTGGATATCTCCAGCATCAATACAGCCTTCATCACTCTAATTCCTAAGAAAGTTGATCCAGAATTTGTTAATGATTATAGACCTATCTCTCTGGTCAGTATCACTTTGAAGTTATTGACCAAGTTGTAGGCTAATAGGATGCAGAAGGTTATTATCCAAGCATTGCACAAGAATCAGTATGGATTCATCAAAAACAGAACCATTCAGGACTGTCTTGCATGGGCATTTGAATACATACACCTCTGTCACAAGTCTAAGAGAGAGATCATTATCTTGAAATTGGATTTTGAAAAATCTTTTGACAAGGTTGAATATTCTGCAATTCTGTTCATGCTTAAGCATTTAGGGTTTGGAGACCTTTGGTTGAAATGGATATCCAAAATCCTGCATACTGCTTCCACCTAAGTACTTTTGAATGGTATACCTGGAAAAAAAAATTGGTGCAAAAGAGGAGTTAGGCAAGGTGATCCTTTGTCTCCTTCGTTGTTTGTGACTACTGCAGAGCTTCTACAATTCGTCATTAATGCTGCTTGGCAATCTGGAGAGATTGGTTTGCCCCTTGATTGTTCTTATGGGTTAGATTATCCTATAATTCAGTATGCTGATGACACTTTGCTAATTATGTCAGCATGTGCTGAACAACTGAGAAGGTTGAAAGTTATCCTGGATAAATTTTCTCTATCTACTGGATTAAAGATCAATTTCAGCAAATCCTCCATGGTACCTATCAATGTTGATCAAGATAAAAGTGTTGAGCTGGCTCTGATTCTGGGGTGTAAAATTGAGGTCCTACCTTTTACTTACCTTGGTTTGCCTTTGGGGACTACTATACCAAAGATGGAAGATCTTATTGGAATTATTCATAGGATTGACAGAAGATTAGTTGGCATTGCTGATACACTATCCTATGATGGACGACTGGTGGTGATTAAATCCATCATTTCTGCTATACCCAATTTTGCTATGTGCACTTTGAAACTGCCATTGGGTTTCCTGGACTACATTGAGGGATCTACCAGGGGCTTCTTTTGGAGAGGGAAAGATATTCATAAAAAAGGTAAATGCTTGGTCAAATGGGAAAATGAATGTAAGCCAAAGCGAGTGGGTGGATTGTGAAGGAGATATGCCCTAGAGGCAAATAAATAAGTAGTATTTATTGCGTTATCTCATAAGTTTATAATAGGTTTGTGTATTATGCTATAACTGTATTAATCGGAATTGTTAATACACGTGTGATACATAGACAACCAGGTCCCTAGCAAGCCTCTATATGAGCTAGTCCATTGGGCAACAGTTGATCGAGATTCCCGATCAAGGACAATGACGTCGGTTGACAATGGGGTCATCTTGTTAGTTGAATAAGGTGGTGGACATACGCAAAGTATTGCAATAAGATCGTATTACGATGTTTGTCATTTGCAATAGATAAGAGTATGATAGCTTATTCCTTAGACCGTACTTATTGTTGCTTCGTAGGAGTGCTTTGAGAGCATCAACGTTGTGTCTTATATAGCATGACAATAACGGTGTCCATCTTGGGTATTCCGAAAGAGCATCGAGACGTAAGGATCAAGAGCGGGATTTGTTCATTCTTGTAATGGAAAGATACTCTGGGCCCACTCGGTGATATTGCATCTATATAGCTGCAGCTTATGACTAGGTCATGGAGATGTAATATCGCAGACGAGTTAATAACCTTCGTCGGTAACGAGATACAGCAAAGGCATCGGTGTGTCTACGATCATATCTCGGACAAGGTAGTATCGCAGAGACAAAGGGAATGAATATCATACTTATGGTTCAACGACGATATTCGTGGAATGCACAGGGGTCGTCATATATTTCCAGGTATCCCTGACGATCATTGGTGAGCGGAGTGTCTCGACCATGTCTGGAGTGTTCCCGAACCGTAGCGTAACAAACTTAAGTTCTTAGCGACGCTAGGAGATAGGTTCTGGAATTATATAGGTTTTTATTGGAGAGAGAGAAATGATCCGGAAAGAGTTCCGGTGGTCCGGAAGGAGTTCCGGGGAGCTATGGAAGGGTTCCGAGAATGTCCGAAAGTTGTTCGGGTGGTTCCGAAATAGTTTCGGAGTCATGGGATATTGAATTATATATAAATATATTAATTATGAATTAATGGGATTTTTATATTAATTTAATATTAATTAAATAAAGGAAAAAGGGGGCTCCCACCTACATGGGCCCTAAGAGGGCCCAAGAGGGGGAGCCGCACCCCACAAAGGGGGGTGGGCCCCAAGGGGGTTCGGCTGGCCCATGGTGGGTGCGCACCACCCCCCAACCTTTAGTCCCACATGGGGGAGCCAAGGGGGTTGGCACACCCCGTTCCCCCTTTATATAGCAAGGCATATTAATTGATTTAATACATAGGAAATTCAATTAATTCCCAATTTCTCTCTCGATCCCGTGGTTCCCAAGTTGGAGCCGCGCCGAGCTGAGGAAGGGGGTCTCTCTCCACCTAAGCCATACCGCAGAGCGCCGTTGCTCTGCGGGATTCCAGATAAGATCTACTCATGCGATTTCAGCTGGATCTGAATGACCGGGAGTTGTCGCTAGGCTCCGTATGTTTGCGAGTGCTCGGAGGCTACTCTATTGAGGAGCTTGGGCGACATCGTCTCGCCCCCTGCAGCCGCCGCGCCTCCCCCCCTCTGCTGCCGGCGCAGCAGCCCCGGTGCTGGCGCTCTGCCTTCTTCCGCCCGACGCCCGTCGACGCAGATCATCGTCGACATCCCGGCGTCATCGACTCCGACATCGCGGCAAGTTCTCCGCGACCTCGAGGTCGGCTACGTACGACTTCATCGTCAACGCTTGTGCGGGAGCGTAATCCCCGCTATCGGTCTACATGGAGGTAATGTAACCCGTTCCGCCACCGTTATCGCATGTACTAGATAGATAGATCCTGGCTAGTTAGGGTTTCGCTCGCTAGAAAATTATTGTTTTCTGCACCGTAACCCCTTCAGTGGTATCAGAGCCGATCTATGCGTAGTACTGCTGGTACGGTTAGAACTCATGTTGAATGAGGGCGTCTTTCTTATATTTGCTACCCTCTAGCGTGCACTTGCGATGCCTTCGGTATTTAGTTGATGAAGCGGCCCGGACCGACTTTACGCGTACGCTTACGCGAGACTGGTTCCACTACTGACATACGGCTTGCACCGTATCTGTGGCTGGCGGGTGTCTGTTTCTCTCTCTCTAGTCGGCAAAGCATTTTCAATGGAGGGCCCGAAAGGGATGCTTAAACATGCAATTATACGATTGACGTTGTGGTACAAAGTTCGTAGGTAGGGAAGCGATTCTCTTACGAATAAGCCTATTTGCCACGTAAAACTTGCAAAACTAAATAAAGCTAGAGGCGTCTAACTTTGTTTTGCAGAGGCGTTATTTCATGTGACATGGTTACGGTAAGTTTTGATATTACTCGTACTGTCGGAGGCAATGGAGGGCTCTGTAGACTCGGAGTCATGCCGGGGCGCCGGGGGCCAGGCACATGGCGCCATGAAGGTCCAGGCGCATCGACCATGTCACATCGCACTTCATTGCATCATTATTGTGTGCTGTTGTGTGTGCATCCTATTGATTTCTTATATGCTAGATATACAACGGTAGCATCATAAATAGGATGATCCCTAACAAATACCAAAATTGTGTTCTCCCTCGTTGCGCACCACCAAGAAAGTTCTACGTTATGAGGCAGGCCGTGATGATCGGGTGTCACACATCTCGTCGTTCGCATACAGTGGGTGTAAGCCATGTTGCACGCGCAGGTCTTCGAGGTTTGATTGGCGAGCCTAGCATACTCAGAGGTATGGCCTCGGGACACGGGAAGATCGAAAGATCGAGCACGAGTCACAGAGTTGTTGTGATCGACATGTTATGTCCACCTTTGAAGCTGTGCTGCCGGCCGTGATGATCGGGGGTAGTGTGGTGGATGAGGGTCGTGTAATCGCCATTATTATTTTTAGGGATAATAATATTGGTGTGGTGTGTTTTTGATAATGAGATTATAGAACTAAAACTCACCTATATATTATAAACTTATCTTACCTCTTTTGCGATCACATCTGAAGACTACGGAACTACGCTTCGGTTACTTCTTCAAGAGCTCGGCTTCTACCTTGGAAGCCGACGGGTCCAACTTCATCAGCTGGTGCATTGGTTTTAGAAACATTCTCCAAACACAACAAACATCCTATATGTGCTAGAACATTAGTTAGGAGTTAGACCAGATGATTCTGATAGCAAGGAGCAAGATGATGAGTTCCGTAAGCATCATGACATGTTCATGGAAGTGACGATCGTCATGAGCGTATGCCTAGCACCTGAGTTGAAAGTTGTTTCAACACATGGAGCCATATGTCGTGATTGATGCGATCAGAGGTCCCTTCAAAGATGAATTGAGTCTTGAGCGGTTCAGACAGCTTAGAAAGTTCCGGACCATTCACATGGGGAGCATACCTGTCTCGAAACTCAGTTGAAGAAGTTGTGTGACATCTACTTCAAGCTTACGAATATCTACGATTTCTAGATAGCGAACTCCAGTGCAATAGAGATTGCGCTTTACCTCCTAGCTCTGAATAGCATGTGCGTGAATATGCTATAGAGACACGGTGAGCTTCTTCACGTTCGTGAACAAGTTCAAATCTCTAAAAGTTGATTCATCGAAGAAGAGTTCTTCGACGCTATGGGTATATTTGATATACGAAGATATAAATGTATTCTTCTCATACTTGATGAAAAGTGTTTGATAATTTTTCTGTTTGTGAAACAGTCCCTGATTATCACAAGTATGTGGCGAAGGGTGACGTGACAGTGCACAAGTGATGGCAAGTTTACGGCCAGTAGTGCTCACGCCCTCGAGATATCATATTAGTTATCATCAATAGTTTTTTATGAGACATTTTGTAATAGTGAGAATATGATCTAGTTTGGTGTCCTGAATGTTACAAGACATAATTATTCATATAGAACACATCAGTTGTTTTATGTTATGAAACAAAGCAGTTGTTTTATGTTATGAAACAAAGCAGTTGTTTCATGTTATGAGTAATTTGCATCACATCTCAATTACATTATGCATATGATATACATTTATAATAGCGGGAATGATAAAATTATGTGTCCAAAGAGCAAACACCATCGAATTTAGTCATAAAGGCAATGAAAGAAGTAATGGATAATTTTGGTCCATTTAAGTATTTCGAGTGCCAAAATTGATTAAGTTTGAAATGCAGTATTGAAGTTGCAATGCTAGAGGAATTGATTGAGAGTCATTTTTAAATGATAAATCAATGGTGTTATTGCATGATCCGAATTGTTCCATGATTTTGGTAAATAGGAGTATTTGCCCGATAAATTATGGAGTCTGAAATTAATTTGATAATAGATCAAATGGGGTTTTTCAGAAGAAAGATTAATGAATATTGTATTCACAAGATTCGATCAAAGGACAATATTTTTGAATTATGGTTTCAACACAAAAGACTTGTGGAAATTCGTTTCACAATATTATAATGTCATATATGGTGATATGTGGGGAATTATAATTATGCTCTATTTTAAATAAAGTGTGGTCTGTCAGAATCAGTCTTAGAATCTCCTAATATGTTCGAAACATTATAGTCAATGTCCACTTTAGAAAATTGATATTTTTCTCAACAAGAATTCATAGGATCGACAGTAATGTCGATGTGTATATGATTATGCGATAATTCGGAATATACATGAGTAGTTCTTTGTAGATTGCTCGCATTGGACGAGAGTGTATTCCAGAATCAATTAGAAACAAAGTTCAGTTTGTTGTCTATGTAATTCCGATAAAAGATGAGTTTTCGAATTTTGGTTTATGGATTGAAATTAGAAGTTTGGAATAAAGTGTCAGACTTATGTTGGAAGATGTTCCAAAGAGTATATGTCTGCTAATGAAAGTTTAATGATTAAGAGTGAGGGAGACTAGAAAATTGTTTTCTGCTTGCAATCCTCTTCATAAAGATCATAATATTTTCATGAAAGAAACTTCTAAATCAAGTGTTGTTATATTTAATATTGCTGTCAGGTCACAGCACTGTATTAAGTATTTCAGATCTTGTTGACAGATCAAGGTGCACTTTATGAATACAAAGAAAGTTGAGAAAATATCGGAATACGAACAAAGGCTTTTTGAGCCTGGAAATCCAAAGTTGCATTTGAAAGGATTAAGAGAGTAATTGTTGCTGCAATTCTTATTAGAGGAATAAGATTGTTTAATCGTCATATAAGGTGTTATATGAGAAATGTGACTATAAGAAAGACACGGTAGCATGTCTTGTCGAGAAATGTGTCTTAGACAAGATCAAATTTGTTGACTACATTTATGTAGACATGCTTGAAGTCTGAGCGATTTGTATTAATGTAATACTGTAGTTTGTATTAAATTCGAATTGATAATAGATCAATGATTTTGGTTTAACCAAGATGTCGATTTAAGTGGGAGTCATAGTTAGTTCACTCAGGAGAAATATGTGAAGAACATATTTTTTAGTGGGAGCTTGGGAACTCAAATATGTGGATAACATGTTTTTGAGTGGGAGCTCGTGTTATCAAATATGTGGAGACATAATTTGAGTGGGAGTCGAATTCATCTTGTGTAGTTAACACATTGTGAAACTGTACCAATAGAATAGGATGAAGTTGTAAAACTATTTAAAAGTTAGTGTCTATTTTGAAATAGAACGGGAATTTTAAATAGTTAGTCGAGTTGTGTTGGATTATATCTGAGGAGTCAGAATAGAATCAAAAGGATGGTCCTTTGGAATCCAATTGGTCATTAAGAGTAATGATGCATGAAGGTAATGGTTGTATGACATGTGGGTCTATTATGTATATATTAGACATCATACAGAAACCATATTATCTGCTCGATAAAATATAACCGATGTTCTTGGAGTAAAGAACAGTTATGAAAGTAAATTTGGAATTTACTGGAAGTAGAAGTGCGTTAGTTAAGGGATTGACATTTGAATGTCAAGTTTTCTACATTGGTGTGAAAGTATGTAGATATCGCGAGTTTGTAATTGTTACAAGGGGCTCTGCATGGCTGAGTGTGTTTTTCAGGGCAGTTATCTGGTTAGTATAATCAGAGTAAGCGCTGGGAAGCAGAAGTCTCACTTAGTTACGGTATTTGCATATATGTTGTTAGACAACATGGTGATATCAAACAAGTTGATGCCAGTGAATCGCAAAAGCATGTACAATCATGGATTGTGCAGTAACACTTTTCCACGAGCAAGCATTATCAAATGATTCTTATTTGATAAGGGATTCTGATAAAGTAAAATGCAGCTAGTTTATTTGTACTCTAGTGCAAGTGGGAGACTGAAGGAGATATGCCCTAGAGGCAAATAAATAAGTAGTATTTATTGCGTTATCTCATAAGTTTATAATAGGTTTGTGTATTATGCTATAACTGTATTAATCGGAATTGTTAATACACGTGTGATACATAGACAACCAGGTCCCTAGCAAGCCTCTATATGAGCTAGTCCATTGGGAAACAGTTGATCGAGATTTCCGATCAAGGACAATGACGTCGGTTGACAATGGGGTCATCTTGTTAGTTGAATAAGGTGGTGGACATACGCAAAGTATTGCAATAAGATCGTATTACGATGTTTGTCATTTGCAATAGATAAGAGTATGATAGCTTATTCCTTAGACCGTACTTATTGTTGCTTCGTAGGAGTGCTTTGAGAGCATCAAACGTTGTGTCCTATATAGCATGACAATAACGGTGTCCATCTTGGGTATTCCGAAAGAGCATCGAGACGTAAGGATCAAGAGCGGGATTTGTTCATTCTTGTAATGGAAAGATACTCTGGGCCCAGTCGGTGATATTGCATCTATATAGCTGCAGCTTATGACTAGGTCATGGAGATGTAATATCGCAGACGAGTTAATAACCTTCGTCGGTAACGAGATACAGCAAAGTCATCGGTGTGTCTACGATCATATCTCGGACAAGGTAGTATCGCAGAGACAAAGGGAATGAATATCATACTTATGGTTCAACGACGATATTCGTGGAATGCACAGGGGTCGTCATATATTTCCAGGTATCCCTGACGATCATTGGTGAGCGGAGTGTCTCGACCATGTCTGGAGTGTTCCCGAACCGTAGCGTAACAAACTTAAGGTCTTAGCAACGCTAGGAGATAGGTTCTGGAATTTTATAGGTTTTTATTGGAGAGAGAGAAATAATCCGGAAAGAGTTCCGGTGGTCCGGAAGGAGTTCCGGGGAGCTATGGAAGGGTTCCGAGAATGTCCGAAAGTTGTTCGGGTGGTTCCGAAATAGTTCGGAGTCATGGGATATTGAATTATATATAAATATATTAATTATAAATTAATGGGATTTTTATATTAATTTAATATTAATTAAATAAAGGAAAAAGGGGGCTCCCACCTACATGGGCCCTAAGAGGGCCCAAGAGGGGGAGCCGCACCCCACAAAGGGGGGTGGGCCCCAAGGGGGTTCGGCTGGCCCATGGTGGGTGCGCACCACCCCCCCAACCTTTAGTCCCACATGGGGGAGCCAAGGGGGTTGGCACACCCCCTTCCCCCTTTATATAGCAAGGCATATTAATTGATTTAATACATAGGAAATTCAATTAATTCCCAAGTTCTCTCTCGATCCCGTGGTTCCCAAGTTGGAGCCGCGCCGAGCTGAGGAAGGGGGTCTCTCTCCACCTAAGCCATACCGTAGAGCGCCGTTGCTCTGCGGGATTCCAGATAAGATCTACTCCTGCGATTTCAGCTGGATCTGAATGACCGGGAGTTGTCGCTAGGCTCCGTATGTTTGCGAGTGCTCGGAGGCTACTCTATTGAGGAGCTTGGGTGACGTCGTCTCGCCCCCTGCAGCCGCCGCGCCTCCCCCCCTCTGCTGCCGGCGCACCAGCCCCGGTGCTGGCGCTCTGCCTTCTTCCGCCCGACGCCCGTCGACGCAGGTCATCGTCGACACCCCGGCGTCATCGACTCCGACATCGCGGCAAGTTCTCCGCGACCTCGAGGTCGGCTACGTACGACTTCATCGTCAACGCTTGTGCGGGAGCGTAATCCCCGCTATCGGTCTACATGGAGGTAATGTAACCCGTTCCGCCACCGTTATCGCATGTACTAGATAGATAGATCCTTGCTAGTTAGGGTTTCACTCGCTAGAAATTATTGTTTTCTGCACCGTAACCCCTTCAGATTGGGCATCCTGAATCTCAGAACCCAAAATATTGCCTTACTCATGAAATACATTTTTAAGTTCATGAATAAGGATGATTTGCCTTGGGTCAAGCTTATATGGCAAGCATATTATGGGAATGATAGAATACCACAAAACACTGGCCCTGTTGGTTCTTTCTGGTGGAAAGATTGTCTAAAGTTACTTGATAACTTCCTGGAGTTGGCTGCTTGTGTCCATGGTGAAGGTGGAACTGTAAGACTTTGGATGGATAACTGGTCTGATGAGCTTCTTCGGCACAAACTACCTCACCTTTGCTCCTTTGCGAAGTCACAATCCATTTCCCTTAAACAGGCTCTTGCTGTATTTTCTGATGAAGAGTCATTGGATTTGTTTCACACCCCACTTTCAGTTCTTGCTGTTCATCAATTTGCCCAGTTCAATAATTTGCTGACAGGACAATTGGATATTTCTTCTGCTGATAGGTGGGTTCTGTCAACCAGCAACAAAAATTATTCGAGTAAGAGGGTTTGTGAGACCTTAATGCCAAAAAATCCTGCATAAGATCTTCTTTTGGATCTGGAAATCCTGTGTTCTCCCAAAACATAAGATCTTCTTTTGGCTTTATTGCAAGGCAGATTGAACACAAGAGACCTCCTAGCTAGAAAGCATTTTCAGATTGAGGACTATAATTGTGTCCTATGCTCTCAGGGGATGACTGAAGAGTTTATCCATTTATTCTTTGAATGCGACTTCGGCAGGAACTTTTGGTGGAAATTATATCTTGAATGGGATACGGATCTGGACCTCTTCTCCATGTTGATTAAAGCAAATAAAACTTACAGGCTGATTTGCTATAAGGAAATTCTCATTATTGGTTGCTGGAGTATTTGGACCCATAGGAACAGATGTATTTTTGACTCTCAGCCTATTTTTCTTGAGGCTTGTTTCCAGGACTTTATTTGTTCTTTTAGATTGGTTATGCATAGAGCTAAACCTTCCCTAAAGGAGGGGATGACCCAATGGGTGGACACTTTATGAACTTTTCCTTGTATTTGTACAGCTGTCAATGAGAAAATAGAAAATTAAACAGTAGGGATTTTTCCCTACTGTTTTGCGCTTCAAAAAAAAAGTTTATGAAGACCAACCAGAAATATTTTCTAAGTCTTGCTCCCTCTCTCTTTCATTTCTCCTTTCTTCTCTTAGACCTCTTGAAGACTAAGTTAAATCCAAGACCAGCCTAGGTGAAAAAAAATCATCAAGTCTGAAGATTATTCAAGTCTACCAAGAATTCAATCAAGACATCACCAAGGAGAATATTACAAGTCTGGAGATGAATCCTGGAAGACCAACTACATCATTCTTACTATCTTTCCCTCTTTCCTAATCTTATCTTTCACTTTAGATATAAACGATTTGTTATCATGTTATTACCATCTTGAAGTTTGTTGGATCCTAGCGGCATAGTGAGATGAAGCGGCCTGGAAATAAACCTTACATGTCCACGTACATGAGACCTGTTCCACAATTAAAGTGGTTGGCCGGGTGTCTGTCTCTCTCACTTTAGTGAATATCCAATTTACAAAGAGTTGATAATAATGGTTGATCACCTTGTAGACTTAGTATTTTCTCTAAGTATTTTTGCACATCATGACTAAGCCATTAGAGTGCTCATTCAAAATGATTTATAGCAAAGTTATTTTGTCCAAATCTATGAACCATGACTGACATTTTTGCCTTGCATTAACTTAAAAGATTTCTTAGCATGACACACATTTCTAGTCCTTAGAAATAATTTGCATATCATACATGACATGTTTTCCTTAGAAGTTTTATGAAACTTATTTGTTCACTATGTATGTGCATGTATGTTTGATGATTGTTGTTTGTTGATTGTTGTATTGTTGTTTGCTTATATTGTTTAGATTGAACGGAGAGCAAACGTTCGTTGTTGAAAAGAGTTTGTGAACAACGACAACATTCAAAGGCAAGTGGCACACCTCATCAACTTCCTACTATTTTCTATATGCATTACTTAGTGTATTTTTATATAAGCATGTGTAGGATAGTATTGCTATGCTAAACCTGTGTAGAATTCCGTATTCCTGTGTCTAGGTTCCTATGCAATACTTAGTAGAATTATTAATGCTATGCAAATGATGTTTTGTGAAAATCTAAATTCTACTAAGTTAAGAATGAAACACCTGGGTGGTAAAAGGTTGTATGGTGGCGAAGTTGAGTGGCTACTCAGGCCCATGTCTATGGTTCCTGGAGTACGTGCACTTGTGAACGGCCACCCAGGAACAGAGGAATCTGAAGAACTCTGAGTGACGATTGCTTCTAGTGCAGCCATTGCCATATGGGCTCTGGCTTGATCAATTATGTTGCGTGGACTCTCTCCGGCTTGACAAGCATATGTAGGGGGATGTTAGGTGGAACGGGTCAAGTCAGAGTGGTGCTTCTGAAAGATCTCGTCTCATTCTTCTCCTTTCCTTATCACAAATGGTGTGTAAAGGATAATTTGGGTTGATTGGGTACAATGGTGAACGTGCACAACCTCTGCAGAGTGTAAAACTAAGTACTTAGCCGTGTCCCCGGTACGGACAATTTGAGCAGCTGATCACGGACGTCAACGGAGGATTCCATCATTCCAACTTCAGATATAAAACTTGATGGGTGAACAAGGGAAGATGAGATTTATGGTTTTCATGCCATACTTGTCTTAATTTGAAGAAAGTGTTTTCCAAAGAGATAGGAAAAATTGGCTTTATGCAAAATAGACTTGAACTCCACCAGCCAAATATGCATATAGGCTATAGAGTTATTCCATTAAGTGTCCACCATAGTGTCACTTGCCAGACTCCATTTTTAATGGAATCTGACCCACTCTGTTGCAAAATTTTATTTGTTACAGGTTATTCAAATGACGAGTGAGGTTTCGTTAAGGGATTTCGAGTCTACAACCAACATGTTTTCGCCTGTGGCAACATGAAGTTGTTGGAGACTCACTGCTATTGTATTTCCATTGTGTACTTTTTCAATGCTAGCTTTATGATATGCAACTTGTATCCAATATTTTGTAAGTCTGGATCATCGATGGAATAAAATTGATACTTTGTTGTGATATTACATCGTAAATTCTGTGTGCAAACGAATCGATCCAGGGATTTGCACTATACACAGGTATCTGCCTTATTTAAAGTGCAGGTACGCTACATGCGATCTTGACTGTTGATGAAGAGGCGGGAGTCGAGGATCCCGCGGGTGACGCAGATGCGATCTTGACTGTTGATGAAGACACGGGAGTCGAGGATCCCGCGGGTGACGCAGGTGCGATCTTGACTGTTGATTAAGACGCGGGAGTCGAGGATCTCGTGGGTGACGCAGATGCGATCTTGACTGTTGATGAAGACGCGGGAGTCGAGGATCCCGTGGGTGACGCAGTTGCGATCTTGACGCCCATGTTTGCCGATTTAACCGGGCTTGCCACATGGAGAGTTCCCCATTGGTTGACCAAGAAACGGAAGCTGCCAAAGGTCAGATCCATACCTGAGTATACATGCGCGAACGCTGATCGCTCCGCAGCCGAGTGCGGGACGAACTCGAAGGTCCCGAGCGCGTACGGCTTTCTTAGATCCAGAGATTCCCGTGACGGTCCTGACGCTGCTGCTGATGGAGCCTCCGACTCCGATGATCCAACACCCTTCTTTCCCACAGATGGCGCCAGTTGACGAGGGATCAACTCGACAAGTCCCATGGTGATGCACCTAGGGTTGTATCGATATGGGTATTGGCGAACTCGGACGGCTGACGAGCAAAGTGTTGCTCGTCCAATCTATATTATCAATCTCACAATTGGATTACAGGAGTTCCCGGCGAGTCGGTGTCTCGCTAGGGTTTGGGTATCTTTAATTGCGTGTGTCCTTTACTTCCCTCCTGACCCATATATATAGGGATCCAGGTCTCAGGAGTTTGGATACGAATAGAATTACATTTATTAGATACCTAAGTCGGAACGAAACCGCCTAACTTGATTCATACCCTTCCTACCAAAAAGCCCTTTATCTTCTTCTTTATACGGGCCAGCAACTGGGCCTGGCAGGAATCCGGCCTTTAATATAGCATGCTGGGTATACCCATCGGGTATAACCACAACACTCGGGGGAGAACATAAAAGATTATTTTTCATAGGAAGTGGGTTAGACTTAAAAAGTTGTTTATATTTTCCTCTTGATGCTCTCTTTAGTTTTTCAACTCTCATTTTTATGAGAGCATCATAAAAATCACTATGCCTATCTTAATAGCTATAAAGAAAGAGCTTATGGGAGACAACCCACTTTTATTTTCTGTCAGTTAGTTTTACTTTTCTTGTGTCAAGGACTTGTCCTACCTCTGTAGCAACTCCTTTGTATCTTAATTTTATTGCAAAGTTGTGTCAAGTTAAGCCTCTAGTCGAAAGTTGATGTTAAAATTCAATTGATGCGCTGAAACAAATTTCTGTTGTCCATTGTTAAATTCATATCAATTTACTGGAACGTCAGAAAAATCTTCCCTTTTTGTACACAATCGGCAGATATATACGAAACTTTCATTAGTTTTGAGTTTTTCTGATCTGAGAAAGTTAAGTGCCTCGATAAAATTCGTCTTTAGGGATTGTTCTGTTTTTGACAGATTCTATCATTTTCTTTCGCAATGCCTCTTTTGCTATTTTGATTGGATCTTTTTATCCTACTAAGTATGAGTGGTTGTAGATAATGTCCAGTAGCATTGGTAGCAATTGTGTTCCTACAGAATATCATAATATTTTTGTGCACTAACCCTCTAATGAGGTTACTCCAAGTTTGGTGTGGAGAAAGTTTTCAAGGATCAAGAGAGAAGGATGATATAATGTGATCAAGAGGATACTAATGCCAAAGCTTAGGGATGCCCCGGTGGTTCACCCAATATAAATCAAGAAGACTCAAGTGTCAAAGCTTTGGGATGCCCAAGGCATCCCATTCTTCATTGACAAACTATCAGGTCCTCTCTAGTGAAACTATATTTTAATTCTGTCACATGTTATGTGCTTATCTTGAAGTGTCTATTTGTTTTTGTTTTTGTTTTTTTATTTTCATTCTCTGAATAAAATGGATCCTAGCATTCTTTTATGTGGGAGAGAGACACGCTCCGCTTTTTCATATTAATACTCGTATTCTTCACTTATATTCGTTGAGTATTCGTCTTTTGTTATCGTTTTCTCTCTAGATCTTGTTTTTCATGCATCTCTTGTTAGAGTTGTTAGCTTTGTTATATAACACTCTCATATCTCATTGTTTAATTAATTGGAGAGTTTATCTTTTAAATAAGTTGATTGGTGTTTGGTTGAGAACATAAAATGCTAAATGTGGTAGATGGTATAATTAAATGATACATTAATTTTATAGATCAATAAATTGTGTTACTTGAATCATTGATGTTCTTTTGAGATATTAATTTGCTTAATGGTAAACATGATGGTCTAGTAAAGTGAAATGATTAAATGGTTGGTCTAGAGAAACTTGAAAACTGTGTCACACTTAAATTTCTAGTTGATTACATAATGGTATAACTTATATTTGCCTAAAGCAACATTAATGACTTTATGTTATGCGCTACGGTCGGGGAAGCCAACGGTGACTTTGTCATTCGCCACGATCCCTCTAGGAGTAATTTTCATTATGCCTTGTATGATCATATTTTTATTTGAAATCTTTTTACTCGTGAGTTCTAAAACTTCGGTTTTCATGACACTTCCACCACCATATTGCTAGCCTCTTCAGTACTTTGCATTGCCCTTTCTCACATTGAGAGTTGGGGCATTTTTCGCGGGTACATCCAAACTCGTGGGAGATCTTCATCTTGTTCTCCTAAACATAAGCCAAATATCTTCCTCAAAACAACCACCATACCTACCTACTATAGCATTTCCATAGTTGTTCTGAGATATATTGTCATGCAACATCCATCTTACTTTACATGACTTGTTGTCATTCATTACTTATTTATTGCTTTGCGTGTTTATATAAAGCTTATATATGGTTTTACCCATTTTACGCTAGATCACTGCATAACCTGCTACACTGGCAGAGGCACCGTTGTCATATGAATTCTTATGTCACATTCATATTAGTTACTTGTATCATCAGTATGTTGTTTTATCATCATTAGTGTGTTTTCATATATCATATATCATATTAGGATGCTTGCCCCTAAAAGTAAAAAGAGCCATGTAGGCCATCGAAAAGAGAAACAGAAAAAGAAAAAAATAGAAAAATAGAGAAAAAGAAAAGAAAAAAAGAAAGAAAGAAAAGAAATTAAAAAAGGGGGCAGCATTACTATTCTTTACCACACACTTGTGCTTATGTTACAGCACCATATCATCTATAGCCATCACTTGTGCTCATGTCATAGCACCATATCATTTGTGCTCATGTTAGCACCTTTACTCCATATGAGAGAGTTTTCATGTCATTAGGTGCATAACTATGTGGGGAACTTTACACTAGAAATTGGCTTGTATATTCCAATGATGAGCCTCCTCAAAAGTGCTCTAGATCTTCGTGCGCAAGCAAGTTGGATGCACCCCCACTAGTTCCAATGGAGAGTTTTCATATACTTATAACTCATTGTGCATCCGTTGTATGGCAATCACTACTCCTTGCATAGATTTGATTGTATGACTTTCTCTTGTCTAATGATCATTTATAGCTTTGTGAGTCTTTCTTCTGTTGGCATTCCAAACCTCCGTTAACATTCTCTTAGCCATAACATCCTAGTGCCAGGAACCAACGTTGAACGCTTGCTTGTTTCTTTTGAACAAATAATATATTGATCTTCTACATGCATATTGATATTGCTTGACTTGATCCTTTCATTAAGTTGTCATGTTTGTTGGAAGCATTAGATGATTATATTGTTGTTCTTGAAGCCTAAATCATCTCTAATATCTACTTTGCACGGTTGATTGCTATCTACTATTATATCATTGAAAGCTTTGCTTGCTTCACCTACTTGTTTATTCATTACTCGTTTGATATCAATATAAACTACAACCCTTATTAATTTGATCTCAGTTTACATGCCTTACATTATTACATGATCAAGATTTTGTTTAAGCATGTCACTTCAGAAATTTTCTTCTTTTATCGTTCTTGCCTACTCGGGACGAGAAAAACAAAGCTTGGGGATGTTGATACGTCTCCAGCGTATCCATAATTTATTATGTTTCATGCTATGTTATATAATATTATTACATGTTTTATATGCATTTTATATAGTTTTATGCATTTTCTGGGACTAACCTATTAACAAGATGCCACAGTGCCAGTTCTCTGTTTTCTGCTGTTTTTGGTTTCAGAAAAGTACTTAAAGAAATATCCGCCAAATTGGAAATAAATCAACCAGGAAATAGTTTTGGAATATTAGCGTCGCGAAGAACCGAAGACGAGACGAAGAAGGGCAGCGAGGGGCCCTCACCACCTACTGGCGCGGGCCCCAGCCTGGCCACGCCAGGAGGTGAGGAGACTGCCTCGGGCGGCCACCGACCTAGGTCTTTCGCCCATATAAACCCCCTGACCTAAAAACAGAGGACGGTTGAACACTATTTCCTCCACGAGTCCCGAGCCGCTACCGTCATCACCACCACTTTGGGAGAGATCAGAACTTCTCCCCGGCACCCTGTCGGGAGGGGGAATCATCCCCGGAGGACTCTACGTCACCATGACCGCCTCCGGACTGATGCGTGAGTTACCTGGGACTACGGGTCCATAGGAGTAGCTAGATGGTTGTCTTCCACTCTTGTGCTATCATGTTTATATCTTGTGAGCTGCCTATCATGATCAAGATCATCTTTATGTAATTCTCCATGTTGTGTTTGCTGGGATCCGATGAATATTGAGTACTAAAGTTATTGCTTCATAATATATCATGTGTGATTTAATGATCTTGCATGCTCTCCGTTACTTGTGTGTGCTTTGGCCAAGTAGATGCTCGTAACTCCAAGAGGGGGTATATATGCTTGATAGTAGGTTCATGTTTCTATTTAATCTGGGGCAGTGACAGAAAGCTCTAAGGTTGTAGATGTACTGTTGCTAATAGGGATAAAACAGTAGTAGTTTGTCTAAGGATGATGTTACTTACTTACTTACTTTACACACAGTGCTTAAGGCGATAATATGTTGCATGCAACTTACTACTGAAAGGGGTGTGAACACTAACCGGAAGGTGGATTATTAGTCATAGATGTGGTTGGAACGGTCTATGTATATTGTTGTAATGCCCGAATGAATCTCACACTAGACACCATATCATTAGTATATGCATTGGGTTGCTCATCATTATTCTGTCAATCGCCTAGTTGTAATTTGTTTACCACGCATGGATGAATGTTATTATTTATGGAGAGACACCACTAGTGAACTATGGACCCCAGTCCTTCTCGTTAATCTGATAAAACCACAACTGCAAACCTATTACTTTCTGCAAACAAACATCTTTCTTCCACACATATGTTTAATCTTTTGTTACAGCAAGCCGGTGGGACTGACACCCTCACCGTTGAGTTGGGGCAAAATACTTTGATTGTGTTGTGTGCAGATTCCACGTCTCCGACGCCACACCAAGAGTTTCTGGCGCCGTTGACACCTCGAGGGGAACGTTCATCTCCTACTTGTTCGATAACCTTGGTTTCATACTAAGGGAAACTTGCTGATGCACTACTTCACACCTTCCTCTTGGGGTCTCCCAACAACACACCCACCGTGTGCATCAGGGTCATCCTAGAAATAATGCCTCAAGTCATAAAATAATTTTCTTCTTTGTTGAGCTGAAAAGGTTGGAGGCAAATACTTGGAAACAATAAAGTTTGCATAATCTGTATACCAAGGACTATCTCGTGAACTCACCCTTATTGCAGCCAATTGTTCATTTGGAAAACTATCATTAACAGGTATAGGATCATAAGCAATGTTTTCCAATCTAGAAAAATTATCAGCGACAGGATTATCAGCACCTTTCCTGTCTACAATGTGTAAGTCGAATTGTTGCAAAAGTAATACCCATCTAATAAGTATATGCTTTGCATCTTTCTTTTCCATAAGATATCTAATTGCAGCATGATCAGTATGAATAATGAATTTATAATCAACAATGTGTTGTCTAAATTTATCACAAGCAAACACAACAGCTAGAATTTTTTTTCAGTTGTAGCATAATTCTTTTGAGCAGAATCAAGAGTCTTACTAGCATAATGAATAACATTTTATTTCTTATCTATTCTTTGTCCAAGAACAACACCAACAGCAAAATCACTAGCATCACACATAATTTCAAATGGCAAATTCCAATCAGGTGGTTGAACAATAGGAGCAGTTATTAAAGCTTTCTTAAGAGTCTCAAAAGCTTCCTTACAATCATCATAAAAAACAAAGGGTATATCTTTTTGCAGGAGATTAGTAAGAGGCTTTGATACCTTGGCAAAGTCTTTGATAAACCTTCTATAGAAACCAACATGACCAAGAATACTACGAATACCTTTAACATCTCGGGGGCAAGGCATTTTCTCAATTGCCTCCACTTTAGCTCTATCAACTTCAATACCTCTTTCAGAAATTTTATGTCCAAGAACAATCCCTTCATTAACCATAAAGTGACATTTCTCCCAATTAAGAACAAGATTAGTTTCCTCATATCTCTGCAAAACTTTATCAAGATCGTGCAAGCAATTATCAAAAGAAGTGCCATAGACGAAGAAATCGTCCATGAACACCTCCACAATTTCCTCACAAAAACCATGAAAGATAACAGACATATATCTTTGAAAAGTAGCAGGAGCATTACATAAACCAAAAGGCATACGCCTATAAGCATAAGTACCATAGGGACAAGTAAACGTGGTTTTCTCTTGATCTTCAGTTTTAACAGCAATTTGAGAGAAACCAGAATAACCATCAAGAAAGCAAAAATGAGTTTTATTAGCTAATCTCTCCAACATTTGATCAATGAAAGGTAATGGATAATGATCTTTCTTAGTGACTTTATTAACCTTTCTAAAATCAATGCACATTCTATAACCAAAAAATACTCTCTGAGGAATAAGTTCATCATGATCATTAGGTACGACAGTAATTCCACCCTTCTTAGGGACACAATGCACAGGACTAACCCATCTACTATCAGCAATAGGATAAATGGTACCAGCATCAAGAAGTTTTAATACCTCATTTCTTACCACTTCGTTCATCTTAGGTATTAAACGGCGTTGATGTTCAACAACTGACTTCGCATCGGGCTCCATATTAATAGAATGCTGACATATGGAAGGAGAAATCCCCTTCAAATCATCCAAAGTATAACCCATAGCTCCACGGTGTTTCTTCAATATTTCCAATAATCGTTCTTCTTCTTTACCTGAAAGGTTAGCACTAATAATAACAGGATATATTTTCTTATCATCAAGATGAGCATACTTAAGATTATCAGGCAAAGGTTTTAAATCAAAGACATGATCCTCTTTAGGTGGAAGTGTTTTACCCAAGTCTTCCACTTTCAAATTATGTTTAAGAATAGGTTGACGGAGGAATATTTCCTCTAGTTCATTTCTTTGTTCCATAAAAGTTTCATCTTCATGATCTTCCATAAATTGCTAAATATAATTAGTAGGAGCAAGAGAAATAGACGCAAGTTGTTCCACTCTAAAATCTTCATTAGGACATTCGGGTTCGTAAGGAGTTTTAGCAAATTTTGAAAAATTGAATTCATAAGAATCACCAGCAAATTTAGTAAGGATTTTCTCTTTCCTACAATCTATAACAACACCACAAGTATTCAGAAAAGGTCTACCAAAAATAATAGGACAAGTCTTACTAGCAGTAGAACCAAGTACAAGAAAATAAGCGGGATATTTAGTCTTACCACATAGAACTTCAACATCTCTAACAATACCAATGGGAGAGATAGTTTCTCTATTAGCAAGTTGAATAACCACATCAATATCTTCAAGTTGGCTAGGACCAATTTCATGCATAATCTCTTTGTAAAGGTCATAAGGAATAACACTTGAACTTGCACCAATATCACATAACCATAATAGCAATGATCACCAATTTTAACGGATAACACAGGAACACTAGCCTTTCTTGGCTATGTAGGATGAGAGACAACATTAGAAGCATCATCACCAAGTATAAAAAACTCTTCTCCCACATTTTCAGAAACAAGTTCTTTAACTGTAGCCACAGAAGGTTCAACTTTAATTTGTTCATCAGGTTCTTTAGCTTTTTTATCACTTTTAATAACCACACTAGCCATAATAGAATGTTCTGTCACTTTAACAGGAAAAAGAATTTTATCAATATAAGGCTCATGAATGATATGATCAACAATATTAACTTCAATACTTTTAGCTAAAGGAGCAACAGGTTTATCTTTATAAGGTTCATGATATTTTTCAAACCCCTTCTTGGGCAAACCGAAATAATCAGCAATGGATTTATAATAATTTGCAACAACGTGAGAATCAAGACCATAAGCATTATTAATATTTCGAAATACATCAGTGTTCATAAAACTCTTAATGCATTCAAAGTCATATTTTATACCTGACTCCCTACCTTTTTCGTTCTCCCATGCTTCGGTATTTTCTTCAATACGATCAAGAAGATCCCATTTAAACTCCTTCTTATTACGAGTGAATGATCCAACACATGAGGTATCCAATAATGTTTATCTTCAAACGAGAGTCTTGCATAGAAGTTATATACAATAATATTACCAGGAAGCTCATGGATGGGACACCTTCAATCTACCCCACGCTTGGGCAATACTCTCTCCATCATGAGGCCATAAGTTATATATAGAATTCCGATCTTGATGAATTTCACTTGAAGGATAAAATTAAGAATAAAAGTGAGGTACAATTTCCTCCCATCCAAGAGAATCCTTGTTCTTCAGCAGTTTATAGCTATGCGCAGCTCCCCCACCAAGTGATATGGAGAATAGTTTCTTCCTGACTTCGTCCATCGTAATACTTGCACACTTGAACAACCCGCATAATTCATGTAAATACAGCAAATGATCACCAGGTGTGACGCCCTAAAATCGATACTATGTAGATTTAAGCGATTCCGCCGAAATCCGCATAATAACGATTTTAGGTCGCCCACCAGACATAATGTGCACGCCGAAACATGCGCATTATGTGGGTGGAATTGTGATAACATTACAACAGTTCCGATACATCCACAAATACAACAGAAGATATAATTACAGCAACGACTCGAACGAGTCAAGATACAAATGATACAATACAAAGATTCAAATAACAGCGGAAGCAAAAATAGTATCCATCTAAGGATAAGATGCAAATTGGACTAAGAGTCCTGAAGATAAGCGATGGCGCCTTATCCCTGCCCAGCCAAGCCGGAGGGATTCCCAAGCTAACGTCGTCGGACTTCAAACCTGTTGACTGCACATAAAGCACATCCCAAAAGAGGGTCAGGGCACTCCCTGGCAAGCAAAACCGACTTGCCTACTTTCTACACCATCTCCCAAAATATAGGGGAGGTGGACTTAGCGGCAGCAGCACTAGCAACCTAAAGAGACACGCTACAACTTCCGTCTAATCAGAGAGGGATAAGAGAGCGCATAAAGTAAACATCTACAACTAACACCAAACATAACCCATTCTCGAATTAACCCCCTCAACCAAATATGAGGAAGCAATTCGGGAAACTCACACGTTAAACTGTTTTAATTATAATTTATTGTGAAAGTAATTCTATATTACTAGTCAATTTAATTAACATTAAAATAGGTGCAAGTTGTCTAGATCTTGTTAGCCAGCATCATCACCAAAGTCGTCCATAACCGTGGACACAGCTCATCGATAAGATTATACCCTGCAGGGGTGCACTACAGTACCCATACTCGCATGATCAACCCGCTAAGGCCTCTCAACACGACTCATTCCTTCACTACAGCAAGTCCAAGTGCCACCCATATGAGTTGTTACCCGCGTCAGGAGTCCGGCCGAATCTCAATTGCGGACTCATTAGTTTGTGTCTGCTCACCATGTGGCTCAAACCACAGTAGGAACTGTCCGCTTCGTGAGCACCACCCCTGTATGACCCCCCGTATCAAGTAACCTCTCATCGATCATCATCATCATCATGCACATGCATATGAGCGAATGGAAAACCCGAACTACTTGCGGCACATGGACGAGCTGCGGATCCGTTCAAAGTCGAGGGGGGCTCCATTGGGCCACCCACAAGTGGTTAGTGCGCTCAAAATTGGATCCGAGGACAAAATCTCAGTTCCTAGGTCGACACTGAGCAGAACAAAGCACCTCGCAAGGCCTTCCGCCTGGTGCCTTATCATTTAGTTATAATACCCCAATATAATACAACATTTTATTAAGGTAGAATAATATATCATGCTAAGCAGATGAAAACATAAGACCAACAGATGACTCGCACAAACAACTCTAAGCATGCGCTACGACTCGCAAGGCCAACAGATAAACAAACAACAGGTGATGGGATGTGGGGATAAAGCTTTATGGGCTGCAGGATAAACATGTGATGGGATCGCAGTTCAAGAATCGATAACTAGGGTAGCAGAGATCAACGACAGGAATGAAAGACAATGTATAGGTAAACAAGCAAATTTTGCTTGCCTGGAATCCCGCATGGAAGCAGATCTTGTCGTTGCTCACACATCTCAACGTCGTATCCGCGAAGAAGCAACCAAACACTGGAAAGCGTAAAAGATGCATTTTATAACTACGGCAAAGATCCAGCATGATCATGTGAGAATGATGCATGACATGGCAAGATGCATTGCGAGATGCACTTAATCCAAATTAACCGGAACCGGGATTCCGACAATTAATATTTAGGTGCAAGTTATTTATCTACCCATCGAATTAAATGTTGATTAGCATGGCAAGACATGGCATGGGTGATGTAACAAAATTAAATGGAATAGGGCAATTATTTAGTAAAGCCCAACACAATCCATATTTAATTATATAGGTGCAACAAATAAATTACACTAAGCAATCAAAATAAAATATGCAAAATGGCATACAAATGGCATATTAATATTCATTGCATTTTTCTGATATAAAAACATATAAAGATTATTTTATTTGGAGTTATAGATTAAAAGTTATTAGCATATTAAGTTTAGGGGTGTTTCTGAAAATAGGCAGGGACATGTTGGTGAGGAAACAGTGCTGGGGAGGTGCCCTGGGTAGAAAACAGCAACTACAGGGGGCTCTGAGTAAAACTGCAGGCGCAGGGGTCCTCCTCTGACTTTTCTCACCCGAGGACACCCTACACCAGGGGCTGTCAAGCGGGCCCGTGCGCCTCGCTGGTGTGTGGGTGTGCTGACTGGATGCTGCGGCGCGCGGCGGGCGCCCACTGTCGCTGACAGGTGGGGCCGGGGTGTCAGGCGGGAAAGAAAAGTAAAAAGGCGCTTTTAATCAACATGCGCGTGAGGGAGGGATCGAACCCGGGTCTCCAGCGCGGGACGGTTCGCTGCGCTAGCCACAGGGATCGGGGATAGTGTTGGTGATAGCTCCAGGCTCGGTTTGGATTTATCAGTAGAACGTGCTATTGAATACATCTGACGAAACTGAACCTGCCTCTGGGAAACAGAGCAGCGACGGACCGAAAGTGGCCACCGGCGATGACCTCGATCGGGAGGCGCTGGGCGATTGTGCGTGGGGGCTGGTGCTGGGGTGTGGTTCGGGCTGCAGGGTGGATGTGGGGGGCGCTGTGGAGGCAAAGGGAGTGCAAGGGCGAGGCAGAGGAGGCAGCAATTCGTGCGCGAGCTCGCAGCAATGGCGGACAACGGGGCACCGGAGAATAACGTGGACGAACTCGAGCCCTAGAGCATGGATTCGACAAGCAGAGCACGGGAATCGGAAGGTGAGCTCACTGTGGTTGTCGAGGACGCGGCGAACGAGCTCGGGGAGGCAGGGGGTGGCCGGAATGGCGCGGCGGAGGCCTCCCGGTGATGAGGACGGCGGGGAAAAAGGTGGACGAAGGCTGCGGCTCCCCGCACGAATGACTCGGGGAGGGGGGTTGACGACGAAGCGGCGCTGATCCGAGGCACCTCTGCTTGTCTTCGTCGGCGCCGGAGCTGTAGGGGACGGCGAGGACCTTCGGGGGTGCTCAACGGTGGAGGAAACCAGAGAGGGGATCGAGGTGGAGAGGAAGAGAGGGAAGGGGCGGCGGCGGCTGGGGAAGAAGGGGAGGGAAGCTAGGGTTCAAGGGGAGGCTCGGGGCTAAGTAGGGGAGGAGGGGAGCACGTGGTGGGGATCACCATGGCTGAGGTGTAAAGCGAGCTCCTCTGGTTGTCGTACGGAGAAAAAAGGAGACAGGTAAGGGGGCTTGGGCCGGAGTTGGGCCAAGTTTGGCCCACTTCGGCCAGGCTAGCATTTTTTTCTCTGTTTTCTTTTTCTTTTTGTTTAGTATTTTCTGTGTTTGTATTTGAAAACAAAATAGAAAAAGAGATAAAAACTTTTAGGCAATTTTAATAGTTTTAAAATATACAAAATAATTTACTGGTTTGATTATTTGTAAATAATTTGAAACTTCATTTGAATTTATTTGAAAAGCATTTGAATTCAAATTGTGTGATTTGAATTTAAAGGGAGTTTAAATTTAAATGCAAACAATTAAATGAAGTGACCAATGCATGATGAAATGATAACATGATGATGCACAAAAGAAAAACAACAACAAAAAAAACTAATTGGGCATAAATCCCGGGGCGTTACAACCGACACCACTAACAAGGGATCTCGTCCCGAGATCCACGCCGAGACCACAAGAAGAGAGGGGTAACTATCGAGTCTTCACGCTCCGGGATGAACTTCTCGACACCACTAACAAGGGATTGTTGCTCCACCTTGAAATTCTCGACACCACTAACAAGGGATTGTTGCTCACGACGAAGACGACTCCGAAAGATCGAACCTAATAGGGTAAAAGTCAAGAAATCGTCCACCCACACGTAGGCTCCTAAAACTTTGAAAGTTGGATAAGAGAAGAGACTCCAAAACAAGTAAGGTAAGAGGAGAAATAGAATAGAGGTAAGGAATAAAAAGAATCCTATTGAGATCTTTTCAAAATAATTTTAGTCAAATAGTTTAGACACTCTACAAACATCGACCGTTAGCGAGGTTATCCTACAGGCTTTTGCGGACCCGCTGCTTCGATAACCATTCGTATCGAAACAACAAGGCGATCGAAACCAAGGCTCTGATACCACTTTGTGACGCCCTAAAATCGATACTATGTAGATTTAAGCGATTCCGCCAAAATCCGCATAATAACGATTTTAGGTCGCCCACCAGACATAATGTGCACGCCGAAACATGCGCATTATGTGGGTGGAATTGTGATAACATTACAACAGTTCCGATACATCCACAAATACAACAGAAGATATAATTACAGCAACGACTCGAACGAGTCAAGATACAAATGATACAATACAAAGATTCAAATAACAGCGGAAGCAAAAATAGTATCCATCTAAGGATAAGATGCAAATTGGACTAAGAGTCCTGAAGATAAGCGATGGCGCCTTATCCCTGCCCAGCCAAGCCGGAGGGATTCCCAAGCTAACGTCGTCGGACTTCAAACCTGTTGACTGCACATAAAGCACATCCCAAAAGAGGGTCAGGGCACTCCCTGGCAAGCAAAACCGACTTGCCTACTTTCTACACCATCTCCCAAAATATAGGGGAGGTGGACTTAGCGGCAGCAGCACTAGCAACCTAAAGAGACACGCTACAACTTCCGTCTAATCAGAGAGGGATAAGAGAGCGCATAAAGTAAACATCTACAACTAACACCAAACATAACCCATTCTCGAATTAACCCCCTCAACCAAATATGAGGAAGCAATTCGGGAAACTCACACGTTAAACTGTTTTAATTATAATTTATTGTGAAAGTAATTCTATATTACTAGTCAATTTAATTAACATTAAAATAGGTGCAAGTTGTCTAGATCTTGTTAGCCAGCATCATCACCAAAGTCGTCCATAACCGTGGACACGGCTCATCGATAAGATTATACCCTGCAGGGGTGCACTACAGTACCCATACTCGCATGATCAACCCGCTAAGGCCTCTCAACACGACTCATTCCTTCACTACAGCAAGTCCAAGTGCCACCCATATGAGTTGTTACCCGCGTCAGGAGTCCGGCCGAATCTCAATTGCGGACTCATTAGTTTGTGTCTGCTCACCATGCGGCTCAAACCACAGTAGGAACTGTCCGCTTCGTGAGCACCACCCCTGTATGACCCCCCGTATCAAGTAACCTCTCATCGATCATCATCATCATCATGCACATGCATATGAGCGAATGGAAAACCCGAACTACTTGCGGCACATGGACGAGCTGCGGATCCGTTCAAAGTCGAGGGGGGCTCCATTGGGCCACCCACAAGTGGTTAGTGCGCTCAAAATTGGATCCGAAGACAAAATCTCAGTTCCTAGGTCGACACTGAGCAGAACAAAGCACCTCGCAAGGCCTTCCGCCTGGTGCCTTATCATTTAGTTATAATACCCCAATATAATACAACATTTTATTAAGGTAGAATAATATATCATGCTAAGTAGATGAAAACATAAGACCAACAGATGACTCGCACAAACAACTCTAAGCATGCGCTACGACTCGCAAGGCCAACAGATAAACAAACAACAGGTGATGAGATGCGGGGATAAAGCTTTATAGGCTGCAGGATAAACATGTGATGGGATCGCAGTTCAAGAATCGATAACTAGGGTAGCAGAGATCAACGGCAGGAATGAAAGACAATGTATAGGTAAACAAGCAAATTTGGCTTGCCTGGAATCCCGCATGGAAGCAGATCTTGTCGTTGCTCACACATCTCAACGTCGTATCCGCGAAGAAGCAACCAAACACTGGAAAGCGTAAAAGATGCATTTTATAACTACGGCAAAGATCCAGCATGATCATGTGAGAATGATGCATGACATGGCAAGATGCATTGCGAGATGCACTTAATCCAAATTAACCGGAACCGGGATTCCGACAATTAATATTTAGGTGCAAGTTATTTATCTACCCATCGAATTAAATGTTGATTAGCATGGCAAGACATGGCATGGGTGATGTAACAAAATTAAATGGAATAGGGCAATTATTTAGTAAAGCCCAACACAATCCATATTTAATTATATAGGTGCAACAAATAAATTACACTAAGCAATCAAAATAAAATATGCAAAATGGCATACAAATGGCATATTAATATTCATTGCATTTTTCTGATATAAAAACATATAAAGATTATTTTATTTGGAGTTATAGATTAAAAGTTATTAGCATATTAAGTTTAGGGGTGTTTCTGAAAATAGGCAGGGACATGTTGGTGAGGAAACAGTGCTGGGGAGGTGCCCTGGGTAGAAAACAGCAACTACAGGGGGCTCTGAGTAAAACTGCAGGCGCAGGGGTCCTCCTCTGACTTTTCTCACCCGAGGACACCCTACACCAGGGGCTGTCAAGCGGGCCCGTGCGCCTCGCTGGTGTGTGGGTGTGCTGACTGGATGCTGCGGCGCGCGGCGGGCGCCCACTGTCGCTGACAGGTGGGGCCGGGGTGTCAGGCGGGAAAGAAAAGTAAAAAGGCGCTTTTAATCAACATGCGCGTGAGGGAGGGATCGAACCCGGGTCTCCAGCGCGGGACGGTTCGCTGCGCTAGCCATAGGGATCGGGGATAGTGTTGGTGATAGCTCCAGGCTCGGTTTGCATTTATCAGTAGAACGTGCTATTGAATACATCTGACGAAACTGAACCTGCCTCTGGGAAACAGAGCAGCGACGGACCGAAAGTGGCCACCGGCGATGACCTCGATCGGGAGGCGCTGGGCGATTGTGCGTGGGGGCTGGTGCTGGGGTGTGGTTCGGGCTGCAGGGTGGATGTGGGGGGCGCTGTGGAGGCAAAGGGAGTGCAAGGGCGAGGCAGAGGAGGCAGCAGTTCGTGCGCGAGCTCGCAGCAATGGCGGACAACGGGGCACCGGAGAATAACGTGGACGAACTCGAGCCCTAGAGCATGGATTCGACAAGCAGAGCACGGGAATCGGAAGGTGAGCTCACTGTGGTTGTCGAGGACGCGGCGAACGAGCTCGGGGAGGCAGGGGGTGGCCGGAATGGCGCGGCGGAGGCCTCCCGGTGATGAGGACGACGGGGAAAAAGGTGGACGAAGGCTGCGGCTCCCCGCACGAATGACTCGGGGAGGGGGGTTGACGACGAAGCGGCGCTGATCCGAGGCACCTCTGCTTGTCTTCGTCGGCGCCGGAGCTGTAGGGGACGGCGAGGACCTTCGGGGGTGCTCAACGGTGGAGGAAACCAGAGAGGGGATCGAGGTGGAGAGGAAGAGAGGGAAGGGGCGGCGGCGGCTGGGGAAGAAGGGGAGGGAAGCTAGGGTTCAAGGGGAGGCTCGGGGCTAAGTAGGGGAGGAGGGGAGCACGTGGTGGGGATCACCATGGCTGAGGTGTAAAGCGAGCTCCTCTGGTTGTCGTACGGAGAAGAAAGGAGACAGGTAAGGGGGCTTGTGCCGGAGTTGGGCCAAGTTTGGCCCACTTCGGCCAGGCTAGCATTTTTTTCTCTGTTTTCTTTTTCTTTTTGTTTAGTATTTTCTGTGTTTGTATTTGAAAACAAAATAGAAAAAGAGATAAAAACTTTTAGGCAATTTTAATAGTTTTAAAATATACAAAATAATTTACTGGTTTGATTATTTGTAAATAATTTGAAACTTCATTTGAATTTATTTGAAAAGCATTTGAATTCAAATTGTGTGATTTGAATTTAAAGGGGGTTTAAATTTAAATGCAAACAATTAAATGAAGTGACCAATGCATGATGAAATGATAACATGATGATGCACAAAAGAAAAACAACAACAAAAAAAACTAATTGGGCATAAATCCCGGGGCGTTACACCAGGCTGGACATTTCCATCCCCAACATAGCGGTTATTCATAACACGTTTAACAATTTTTAAAGATATTTTAAATGGCTCAATATCATCAGGAGGCGCCTCATGTTCTACCTCAGCAGCGGTAGAAGACTTCCCAAACAGGAACGCAATATTTCTTTTCTCCATTATCAAGCAAATAAGGAGATAGAAATGAAAACAACTCTTACAGTTGTAGTTTTCCTTACCAATTCCTCTTACCAATATCGCTTCACTCCCTGGCAACGGCGCCAGAAAATAGTCTTGACGACCCACAAGTATAGGTGGTGTATCGTAGTACTTTCGATAAATAAGAGTGTCGAACCCAACAAGGAGCAGAAGGTGTTGACAAGTGGTTTTGATGAGGAATTCACTGTAAACACTAGCAGACAAGTTTTTAGTAGACTTTGAGACAACAGAGAAATAAAGTGCGAGTAAATAGACCGCGGTAATTATAATTGCAGCGAGGGGCCCAATCCTTTTGAGAGCAAAGGACAAGCCGGTTTGTTTATTTATGATGACCAAACGTTCTTGAGGACATACCGGATTTCTGTCTAGTGCTTTCGCTTCATATTGATGAATAATCTTTAGTGTTTAGATAAGTGTCGTGTGGGTGAACCTATGCTAATGCACCACCCTTCCTAGGACTAATACATACTTATCATTATACCCCTTGCAAGCATCCGCAAATATAAGAAAGTAATTAAGATAAATCTAACCATAGCCTTAAACTCTGAGATCCTGCGATCCCTCGCGCATCGGAATACTAACGGGGGTTTAGGTTTCTGTCACTCCAGCAACCCCACAAATGATAACCGAGTACACGATGCATTCCCCTAGGTCCATAAAGGCGAAGTGTCATGTAGTCGACGTTCACATGACACCACTAGAAGAATGGCACCACAACTTAAATATCAAAACATCAAATATTAATCAACATAGTTCACTACTAACATCTAGACTTCTCCCATGTCCTCAAAAACACAACGAACTACTCACAACACACCATAATAAACATGATCAGAGGTGATAGAATGATGATACAAATCTGAACATAAACCCTAGTTCAACGGTTTCACTCAATAACATCAATAACAATAGCAATCCACACCGGGAGAGTCTCCCCTATCAAATACACAGAGTTTAGCTCTAGATGTTACAACGGGAACGGAGTGGATGGATGGAGATGACGGCGTCGGCGGTGGAGATGGTGGTGTTGGCGATGGTGATGGAGTGCAGCTCGATGACGGTGACGATGGCGACGATTTCCCACCTCCGGGAGGGAATTTCCCCTACGGCAACGTGATGGTTGCTACGCATCTGGTTGGTGAATTCCCAAGAGGAGGGTGTGAAGTAGCAGAGCAGCAAGATTTCCCTCAGTTATGAAACCAAGGTTATCGAACCAGTAGGAGATGTACGTTCCCCTCGAGGTGTCAACGGGGCCAGAAACTCTTGGTGTGGCGTCGGAGACGTGGAATCTGCACACAACACAATCAAAGTATTTTGCCCCAACTCAATGGTGAGGGTGTCAATCCCACCGACTTGCTGTAACAAAGGATTAAACGTATGTGTGGAAGAAAGATGTTTGTTTGCAGAAAGTAACAGGTTTGCAGTTGTGGTTTTATCAGATTAATGAGAAGGACCGGGGTCCACAGTTCACTGGTGGTGTCTCTCCATAAATAATAATAACATTCATCCATGCGTGGTAAACAAATTACAGCTAGGCAATTGACAAAATAATGATGATCAACCCAATGCATATACTAATGATATGGTGTCTAGTGTGAGATTCACTCGGGTATTACAACAAGATACATATACCGTTCCAACCGTATCTATGACTAATAATCCACCTTCCGGCTAGCGTCCGCACCCCTTTTAGTATTAAGTTGCATGCAACAGATTATCGCCTTAAGCACTGTGTGTAAAGTAAGTAAGTAACATCATCCTTAGACAAAGTACTACTGTTTTATCCCTAGTAGCAACAACACATCTACAAACTTAGAGCTTTCTGTCACTGCCCCAGATTAAATAGAGACGTGAACCTACTATCGAGCATAAATACCCCCTCTTGGAGTTACGAGCATCTACTTGGCCAGAGCACACACAAGTAACGGAGAGCATGAGAGATCATTAAATAGCACACACATGATATATTATGAAGCAATAACTTTAGTACTCAATTTTCATCGGATCCCAGCAAACACAACATGGAGAATTACATAAAGATGATCTTGATCATGATAGGCAGCTCACAAGATTATAGCACAAGAGGAGAAGACAACCATCTAGCTACTGCTATGGACCCGTAGTCCAAGGTAGACTACTCACGCATCAGTCTGGAGGCGGTCATGGCGACGTAGAGGCCTCTGGGGACGGTTCCCCCTCCCGGCAGGGTGCCGGGGAGCAGTTCTGATCTCTCCCGAAGTGGTGTTGACGACGGCGGCGGCTCGGGACCCGTGGAGGAAAAAGTGTTCAATCGTGCTCTGTTTTTAGGTCAAGGGGGTACTTGTACGTGAAAGACCTAGGTCGGTGGGCGCCCGAGGTGTCCTCCTCACCTCCTGGCGCGGCAGGCACGTGGGCCGCGCCACCAGGTGATGAGGGCGCCTCGCGGCCCCTCTTCATCTCGTCTTTGGTTTTCCTGGTCGCAAATATTCCAAAAATAAATACTGGTTGGCTCGTTTCCAATTTGGCGGATATTTCCTTAACAGCTTTTCTGAAACCAAAAAACAGTAGAAAACAGGAAACTAGCACTTTGCATCTTGTTAATAGGTTAGTCCCAGAAAATGCATAAAACTATATAAAATGCATATAAACATGTAATAACATGATATAACATAGCATGGAACACAAGAAATTATGGATACGTTGGAGACGTATCACAACGCAGCCTGCCGGAGATCTTTTCTCTCTTTGACTTCTCAGTCTCGTGGTGGCGGCGGAGATGGTTTCTGTCCAACAGATGCTTTTTAGGTCTTCTAGGGGAACAAGTACGCGAAGGGGTGCGCAAGGAGGTGGGCCAGGGCGGCCACATCGCCTGCTCGCGCGGCTGGCTTGGGAGCCACGCCGGGAGGTGGTGTGGGCCGCCTAGGCCCCACCCAAGGCTCCCCTTTTGGCCTCCTTCGTGAAATAATTCAGAAATAAATCCCAGTTAGTCACTTTGTTCTTCTGGTCTTCGCAAATATTGTATCTTGACGGTGCTTTTTCCAGCAGAATTCAGACTCCGGAGTTCCATCCCCCAATGATCATCAATCATGCAAAATAGATGAAATAACAAATATATCATCTCCAAAACAGATGCTTTTTTATCACTTTTAATAACCACACTAGCCATAATAGAATGTTTTGTCACTTTAACAGGAAAAAGAATTTTATCAATATAAGGCTCATGAATGATATGATCAACAATATTAACTTCAATACTTTTAGCTAAAGGAGCAACAAGTTTATCTTTATAAGGTTCATGATATTTTTCAAACCCCTTCTTGGGCAAACCGAAATAATCAGCAATGGATTTATAATAATTTGCAACAACGTGAGAATCAAGACCATAAGCATTATTAATATTTCGAAATACATCAGTGTTCATAAAAGTCTTAATGCATTCAAAGTCATATTTTATACCTGACTCCCTACCTTTTTCGTTCTCCCATGCTTCGGTATTTTCTTCAATACGATCAAGAAGATCCCATTTAAACTCCTTATTACGAGTGAATGATCCAACACATGAGGAATCCAATAATGTTTATCTTCAAACGAGAGTCTTGCATAGAAGTTATATACAATAATATTACCAGGAAGCTCATGGATGGGACACCTTCAATCTACCCCACGCTTGGGCAATACTCTCTCCATCATGAGGCCATAAGTTATATATAGAATTCGGATCTTGATGAATTTCACTTGAAGGATAAAATTAAGAATAAAAGTGAGGTACAATTTCCTCCCATCCAAGAGAATCCTTGTTCTTTAGCAGTTTATAGCTATGCGCAGCTCCCCCACCAAGTGATATGGAGAATAGTTTCTTACTGACATCGTCCATCGTAATACTTGCACACTTGAACAACTCGCATAATTCATATAAATACAGCAAATGATCACCAGGCTGGACATTTCCATCCCCAACATAGCGGTTATTCATAACACGTTTAACAATTTTTAAAGATATTTTAAATGGCTCAATATCATCAGGAGGCGCCTCATGTTCTACCTCAGCAGCGGTAGAAGACTTCCCAAACAGGAACGCAATATTTCTTTTCTCCATTATCAAGCAAATAAGGAGATAGAAATGAAAACAACTCTTACAGTTGAAGTTTTCCTTACCAATTCCTCTTACCAATAGCGCTTCACTCCCTGGCAACGGCGCCAGAAAATAGTCTTGACGACCCACAAGTATAGGTGGTGTATCGTAGTACTTTCGATAAATAAGAGTGTCGAACCCAACAAGGAGCAGAAGGTGTTGACAAGTGGTTTTGATGAGGAATTCACTGTAAACACTAGCAGACAAGTTTTTAGTAGACTTTGAGACAACAGAGAAATAAAGTGCGAGTAAATAGACCGCGGTAATTATAATTGCAGCGAGGGGACCAATCCTTTTGAGAGCAAAGGACAAGCCGGTTTGTTTATTTATGATGACCAAACGTTCTTGAGGACATACCGGATTTCTGTCTAGTGCTTTCGCTTCATATTGATGAATAATCTTTAGTGTTTAGATAAGTGTCGTGTGGGTGAACCTATGCTAATGCACCACCCTTCTTAGGACTAATACATACTTATCATTATACCCCTTGCAAGCATCCGCAAATATAAGAAAGTAATTAAGATAAATCTAACCATAGCCTTAAACTCTGAGATCCTGCGATCCCTCGCGCATCGGAATACTAACGGGGGTTTAGGTTTCTGTCACTCCAGCAACCCCACAAATGATAACCGAGTACACGATGCATTCCCCTAGGTCCATAAAGGCGAAGTGTCATGTAGTCGACGTTCACATGACACCACTAGAAGAATGGCACCACAACTTAAATATCAAAACATCAAATATTAATCAACATAGTTCACTACTAACATCTAGACTTCTCCCATGTCCTCAAAAACACAACGAACTACTCACAACACACCATAATAAACATGATCAGAGGTGATAGAATGATGATACAAATCTGAACATAAACCCTAGTTCAACGGTTTCACTCAATAACATCAATAACAATAGCAATCCACACCAGGAGAGTCTCCCCTATCAAATACACAGAGTTTAGCTCTAGATGTTACAACGGGAACGGAGTGGATGGATGGAGATGACGGCGTCGGCGGTGGAGATGGTGGTGTTGGCGATGGTGATGGAGTGCAGCTCGATGACGGTGACGATGGCGACGATTTCCCACCTCCGGGAGGGAATTTCCCCTGCGGCAACGTGATGGTTGCTACGCATCTGGTTGGTGAATTCCCAAGAGGAGGGTGTGAAGTAGCAGAGCAGCAAGATTTCCCTCAGTTATGAAACCAAGGTTATCGAACCAGTAGGAGATGTACGTTCCCCTCGAGGTGTCAACGGGGCCAGAAACTCTTGGTGTGGCGTCGGAGACGTGGAATCTGCACACAACACAATCAAAGTATTTTGCCCCAACTCAATGGTGAGGGTGTCAATCCCACCGACTTGCTGTAACAAAGGATTAAACGTATGTGTGGAAGAAAGATGTTTGTTTGCAGAAAGTAACAGGTTTGCAGTTGTGGTTTTATCAGATTAATGAGAAGGACCGGGGTCCACAGTTCACTGGTGGTGTCTCTCCATAAATAATAATAACATTCATCCATGCGTGGTAAACAAATTACAGCTAGGCAATTGACAAAATAATGATGATCAACCCAATGCATATACTAATGATATGGTGTCTAGTGTGAGATTCACTCGGGTATTACAACAAGATACATATACCGTTCCAACCGTATCTATGACTAATAATCCACCTTCCGGCTAGCGTCCGCACCCCTTTTAGTATTAAGTTGCATGCAACAGATTATCGCCTTAAGCACTGTGTGTAAAGTAAGTAAGTAACATCATCCTTAGACAAAGTACTACTGTTTTATCCCTAGTAGCAACAACACATCTACAAACTTAGAGCTTTCTGTCACTGCCCCAGATTAAATAGAGACGTGAACCTACTATCGAGCATAAATACCCCCTCTTGGAGTTACGAGCATCTACTTGGCCAGAGCACACACAAGTAACGGAGAGCATGAGAGATCATTAAATAGCACACACATGATATATTATGAAGCAATAACTTTAGTACTCAATATTCATCGGATCCCAGCAAACACAACATGGAGAATTACATAAAGATGATCTTGATCATGATAGGCAGCTCACAAGATTATAGCACAAGAGGAGAAGACAACCATCTAGCTACTGCTATGGACCCGTAGTCCAAGGTAGACTACTCACGCATCAGTCTGGAGGCGGTCATGGCGACGTAGAGGCCTCTGGGGACGGTTCCCCCTCCCGGCAGGGTGCCGGGGAGCAGTTCTGATCTCTCCCGAAGTGGTGTTGACGACGGCGGCGGCTCGGGACCCGTGGAGGAAAAAGTGTTCAATCGTGCTCTGTTTTTAGGTCAAGGGGGTACTTGTACGTGAAAGACCTAGGTCGGTGGGCGCCCGAGGTGGCCTCCTCACCTCCTGGCGCGGCAGGCACGTGGGCCGCGCCACCAGGTGATGAGGGCGCCTCGCGGCCCCTCTTCATCTCGTCTTTGGTTTTCCTGGTCGCAAATATTCCAAAAATAAATACTGGTTGGCTCGTTTCCAATTTGGCGGATATTTCCTTAACAGCTTTTCTGAAACCAAAAAACAGTAGAAAACAGGAAACTAGCACTTTGCATCTTGTTAATAGGTTAGTCCCAGAAAATGCATAAAACTATATAAAATGCATATAAACATGTAATAACATGATATAACATAGCATGGAACACAAGAAATTATGGATACGTTGGAGACGTATCACAACGCAGCCTGCCGGAGATCTTTTCTCTCTTTGACTTCTCAGTCTCGTGGTGGCGGCGGAGATGGTTTCTGTCCAACAGATGCTTTTTAGGTCTTCTAGGGGAACAAGTACGCGAAGGGGTGCGCAAGGAGGTGGGCCAGGGCGGCCACATCGCCTGCTCGCGCGGCTGGCTTGGGAGCCACGCCGGGAGGTGGTGTGGGCCGCCTAGGCCCCACCCAAGGCTCCCCTTTTGGCCTCCTTCGTGAAATAATTCAGAAATAAATCCCAGTTAGTCACTTTGTTCTTCTGGTCTTCGCAAATATTGTATCTTGACGGTGCTTTTTCCAGCAGAATTCAGACTCCGGAGTTCCATCCCCCAATGATCATCAATCATGCAAAATAGATGAAATAACAAATATATCATCTCCAAAACAGATGCTTTTTTATCACTTTTAATAACCACACTAGCCATAATAGAATGTTTTGTCACTTTAACAGGAAAAAGAATTTTATCAATATAAGGCTCATGAATGATATGATCAACAATATTAACTTCAATACTTTTAGCTAAAGGAGCAACAAGTTTATCTTTATAAGGTTCATGATATTTTTCAAACCCCTTCTTGGGCAAACCGAAATAATCAGCAATGGATTTATAATAATTTGCAACAACGTGAGAATCAAGACCATAAGCATTATTAATATTTCGAAATACATCAGTGTTCATAAAAGTCTTAATGCATTCAAAGTCATATTTTATACCTGACTCCCTACCTTTTTCGTTCTCCCATGCTTCGGTATTTTCTTCAATACGATCAAGAAGATCCCATTTAAACTCCTTATTACGAGTGAATGATCCAACACATGAGGAATCCAATAATGTTTATCTTCAAACGAGAGTCTTGCATAGAAGTTATATACAATAATATTACCAGGAAGCTCATGGATGGGACACCTTCAATCTACCCCACGCTTGGGCAATACTCTCTCCATCATGAGGCCATAAGTTATATATAGAATTCGGATCTTGATGAATTTCACTTGAAGGATAAAATTAAGAATAAAAGTGAGGTACAATTTCCTCCCATCCAAGAGAATCCTTGTTCTTTAGCAGTTTATAGCTATGCGCAGCTCCCCCACCAAGTGATATGGAGAATAGTTTCTTACTGACATCGTCCATCGTAATACTTGCACACTTGAACAACTCGCATAATTCATATAAATACAGCAAATGATCACCAGGCTGGACATTTCCATCCCCAACATAGCGGTTATTCATAACACGTTTAACAATTTTTAAAGATATTTTAAATGGCTCAATATCATCAGGAGGCGCCTCATGTTCTACCTCAGCAGCGGTAGAAGACTTCCCAAACAGGAACGCAATATTTCTTTTCTCCATTATCAAGCAAATAAGGAGATAGAAATGAAAACAACTCTTACAGTTGAAGTTTTCCTTACCAATTCCTCTTACCAATAGCGCTTCACTCCCTGGCAACGGCGCCAGAAAATAGTCTTGACGACCCACAAGTATAGGTGGTGTATCGTAGTACTTTCGATAAATAAGAGTGTCGAACCCAACAAGGAGCAGAAGGTGTTGACAAGTGGTTTTGATGAGGAATTCACTGTAAACACTAGCAGACAAGTTTTTAGTAGACTTTGAGACAACAGAGAAATAAAGTGCGAGTAAATAGACCGCGGTAATTATAATTGCAGCGAGGGGACCAATCCTTTTGAGAGCAAAGGACAAGCCGGTTTGTTTATTTATGATGACCAAACGTTCTTGAGGACATACCGGATTTCTGTCTAGTGCTTTCGCTTCATATTGATGAATAATCTTTAGTGTTTAGATAAGTGTCGTGTGGGTGAACCTATGCTAATGCACCACCCTTCTTAGGACTAATACATACTTATCATTATACCCCTTGCAAGCATCCGCAAATATAAGAAAGTAATTAAGATAAATCTAACCATAGCCTTAAACTCTGAGATCCTGCGATCCCTCGCGCATCGGAATACTAACGGGGGTTTAGGTTTCTGTCACTCCAGCAACCCCACAAATGATAACCGAGTACACGATGCATTCCCCTAGGTCCATAAAGGCGAAGTGTCATGTAGTCGACGTTCACATGACACCACTAGAAGAATGGCACCACAACTTAAATATCAAAACATCAAATATTAATCAACATAGTTCACTACTAACATCTAGACTTCTCCCATGTCCTCAAAAACACAACGAACTACTCACAACACACCATAATAAACATGATCAGAGGTGATAGAATGATGATACAAATCTGAACATAAACCCTAGTTCAACGGTTTCACTCAATAACATCAATAACAATAGCAATCCACACCAGGAGAGTCTCCCCTATCAAATACACAGAGTTTAGCTCTAGATGTTACAACGGGAACGGAGTGGATGGATGGAGATGACGGCGTCGGCGGTGGAGATGGTGGTGTTGGCGATGGTGATGGAGTGCAGCTCGATGACGGTGACGATGGCGACGATTTCCCACCTCCGGGAGGGAATTTCCCCTGCGGCAACGTGATGGTTGCTACGCATCTGGTTGGTGAATTCCCAAGAGGAGGGTGTGAAGTAGCAGAGCAGCAAGATTTCCCTCAGTTATGAAACCAAGGTTATCGAACCAGTAGGAGATGTACGTTCCCCTCGAGGTGTCAACGGGGCCAGAAACTCTTGGTGTGGCGTCGGAGACGTGGAATCTGCACACAACACAATCAAAGTATTTTGCCCCAACTCAATGGTGAGGGTGTCAATCCCACCGACTTGCTGTAACAAAGGATTAAACGTATGTGTGGAAGAAAGATGTTTGTTTGCAGAAAGTAACAGGTTTGCAGTTGTGGTTTTATCAGATTAATGAGAAGGACCGGGGTCCACAGTTCACTGGTGGTGTCTCTCCATAAATAATAATAACATTCATCCATGCGTGGTAAACAAATTACAGCTAGGCAATTGACAAAATAATGATGATCAACCCAATGCATATACTAATGATATGGTGTCTAGTGTGAGATTCACTCGGGTATTACAACAAGATACATATACCGTTCCAACCGTATCTATGACTAATAATCCACCTTCCGGCTAGCGTCCGCACCCCTTTTAGTATTAAGTTGCATGCAACAGATTATCGCCTTAAGCACTGTGTGTAAAGTAAGTAAGTAACATCATCCTTAGACAAAGTACTACTGTTTTATCCCTAGTAGCAACAACACATCTACAAACTTAGAGCTTTCTGTCACTGCCCCAGATTAAATAGAGACGTGAACCTACTATCGAGCATAAATACCCCCTCTTGGAATTACGAGCATCTACTTGGCCAGAGCACACACAAGTAACGGAGAGCATGAGAGATCATTAAATAGCACACACATGATATATTATGAAGCAATAACTTTAGTACTCAATATTCATCGGATCCCAGCAAACACAACATGGAGAATTACATAAAGATGATCTTGATCATGATAGGCAGCTCACAAGATTATAGCACAAGAGGAGAAGACAACCATCTAGCTACTGCTATGGACCCGTAGTCCAAGGTAGACTACTCACGCATCAGTCTGGAGGCGGTCATGGCGACGTAGAGGCCTCTGGGGACGGTTCCCCCTCCCGGCAGGGTGCCGGGGAGCAGTTCTGATCTCTCCCGAAGTGGTGTTGACGACGGCGGCGGCTCGGGACCCGTGGAGGAAAAAGTGTTCAATCGTGCTCTGTTTTTAGGTCAAGGGGGTACTTGTACGTGAAAGACCTAGGTCGGTGGGCGCCCGAGGTGGCCTCCTCACCTCCTGGCGCGGCAGGCACGTGGGCCGCGCCACCAGGTGATGAGGGCGCCTCGCGGCCCCTCTTCATCTCGTCTTTGGTTTTCCTGGTCGCAAATATTCCAAAAATAAATACTGGTTGGCTCGTTTCCAATTTGGCGGATATTTCCTTAACAGCTTTTCTGAAACCAAAAAACAGTAGAAAACAGGAAACTAGCACTTTGCATCTTGTTAATAGGTTAGTCCCAGAAAATGCATAAAACTATATAAAATGCATATAAACATGTAATAACATGATATAACATAGCATGGAACACAAGAAATTATGGATACGTTGGAGACGTATCACAACGCAGCCTGCCGGAGATCTTTTCTCTCTTTGACTTCTCAGTCTCGTGGTGGCGGCGGAGATGGTTTCTGTCCAACAGATGCTTTTTAGGTCTTCTAGGGGAACAAGTACGCGAAGGGGTGCGCAAGGAGGTGGGCCAGGGCGGCCACATCGCCTGCTCGCGCGGCTGGCTTGGGAGCCACGCCGGGAGGTGGTGTGGGCCGCCTAGGCCCCACCCAAGGCTCCCCTTTTGGCCTCCTTCGTGAAATAATTCAGAAATAAATCCCAGTTAGTCACTTTGTTCTTCTGGTCTTCGCAAATATTGTATCTTGACGGTGCTTTTTCCAGCAGAATTCAGACTCCGGAGTTCCATCCCCCAATGATCATCAATCATGCAAAATAGATGAAATAACAAATATATCATCTCCAAAACAGATGCTTTTTTATCACTTTTAATAACCACACTAGCCATAATAGAATGTTTTGTCACTTTAACAGGAAAAAGAATTTTATCAATATAAGGCTCATGAATGATATGATCAACAATATTAACTTCAATACTTTTAGCTAAAGGAGCAACAAGTTTATCTTTATAAGGTTCATGATATTTTTCAAACCCCTTCTTGGGCAAACCGAAATAATCAGCAATGGATTTATAATAATTTGCAACAACGTGAGAATCAAGACCATAAGCATTATTAATATTTCGAAATACATCAGTGTTCATAAAAGTCTTAATGCATTCAAAGTCATATTTTATACCTGACTCCCTACCTTTTTCGTTCTCCCATGCTTCGGTATTTTCTTCAATACGATCAAGAAGATCCCATTTAAACTCCTTATTACGAGTGAATGATCCAACACATGAGGAATCCAATAATGTTTATCTTCAAACGAGAGTCTTGCATAGAAGTTATATACAATAATATTACCAGGAAGCTCATGGATGGGACACCTTCAATCTACCCCACGCTTGGGCAATACTCTCTCCATCATGAGGCCATAAGTTATATATAGAATTCGGATCTTGATGAATTTCACTTGAAGGATAAAATTAAGAATAAAAGTGAGGTACAATTTCCTCCCATCCAAGAGAATCCTTGTTCTTTAGCAGTTTATAGCTATGCGCAGCTCCCCCACCAAGTGATATGGAGAATAGTTTCTTACTGACATCGTCCATCGTAATACTTGCACACTTGAACAACTCGCATAATTCATATAAATACAGCAAATGATCACCAGGCTGGACATTTCCATCCCCAACATAGCGGTTATTCATAACACGTTTAACAATTTTTAAAGATATTTTAAATGGCTCAATATCATCAGGAGGCGCCTCATGTTCTACCTCAGCAGCGGTAGAAGACTTCCCAAACAGGAACGCAATATTTCTTTTCTCCATTATCAAGCAAATAAGGAGATAGAAATGAAAACAACTCTTACAGTTGAAGTTTTCCTTACCAATTCCTCTTACCAATAGCGCTTCACTCCCTGGCAACGGCGCCAGAAAATAGTCTTGACGACCCACAAGTATAGGTGGTGTATCGTAGTACTTTCGATAAATAAGAGTGTCGAACCCAACAAGGAGCAGAAGGTGTTGACAAGTGGTTTTGATGAGGAATTCACTGTAAACACTAGCAGACAAGTTTTTAGTAGACTTTGAGACAACAGAGAAATAAAGTGCGAGTAAATAGACCGCGGTAATTATAATTGCAGCGAGGGGACCAATCCTTTTGAGAGCAAAGGACAAGCCGGTTTGTTTATTTATGATGACCAAACGTTCTTGAGGACATACCGGATTTCTGTCTAGTGCTTTCGCTTCATATTGATGAATAATCTTTAGTGTTTAGATAAGTGTCGTGTGGGTGAACCTATGCTAATGCACCACCCTTCCTAGGACTAATACATACTTATCATTATACCCCTTGCAAGCATCCGCAAATATAAGAAAGTAATTAAGATAAATCTAACCATAGCCTTAAACTCTGAGATCCTGCGATCCCTCGCGCATCGGAATACTAACGGGGGTTTAGGTTTCTGTCACTCCAGCAACCCCACAAATGATAACCGAGTACACGATGCATTCCCCTAGGTCCATAAAGGCGAAGTGTCATGTAGTCGACGTTCACATGACACCACTAGAAGAATGGCACCACAACTTAAATATCAAAACATCAAATATTAATCAACATAGTTCACTACTAACATCTAGACTTCTCCCATGTCCTCAAAAACACAACGAACTACTCACAACACACCATAATAAACATGATCAGAGGTGATAGAATGATGATACAAATCTGAACATAAACCCTAGTTCAACGGTTTCACTCAATAACATCAATAACAATAGCAATCCACACCGGGAGAGTCTCCCCTATCAAATACACAGAGTTTAGCTCTAGATGTTACAACGGGAACGGAGTGGATGGATGGAGATGACGGCGTTGGCGGTGGAGATGGTGGTGTTGGCGATGGTGATGGAGTGCAGCTCGATGACGGTGACGATGGCGACGATTTCCCACCTCCGGGAGGGAATTTCCCCTGCGGCAACGTGATGGTTGCTACGCATCTGGTTGGTGAATTCCCAAGAGGAGGGTGTGAAGTAGCAGAGCAGCAAGATTTCCCTCAGTTATGAAACCAAGGTTATCGAACCAGTAGGAGATGTACGTTCCCCTCGAGGTGTCAACGGGGCCAGAAACTCTTGGTGTGGCGTCGGAGACGTGGAATCTGCACACAACACAATCAAAGTATTTTGCCCCAACTCAATGGTGAGGGTGTCAATCCCACCGACTTGCTGTAACAAAGGATTAAACGTATGTGTGGAAGAAAGATGTTTGTTTGCAGAAAGTAACAGGTTCGCAGTTGTGGTTTTATCAGATTAATGAGAAGGACCGGGGTCCACAGTTCACTGGTGGTGTCTCTCCATAAATAATAATAACATTCATCCATGCGTGGTAAACAAATTACAGCTAGGCAATTGACAAAATAATGATGATCAACCCAATGCATATACTAATGATATGGTGTCTAGTGTGAGATTCACTCGGGTATTACAACAAGATACATATACCGTTCCAACCGTATCTATGACTAATAATCCACCTTCCGGCTAGCGTCCGCACCCCTTTTAGTATTAAGTTGCATGCAAAAGATTATCGCCTTAAGCACTGTGTGTAAAGTAAGTAAGTAACATCATCCTTAGACAAAGTACTACTGTTTTATCCCTAGTAGCAACAACACATCTACAAACTTAGAGCTTTCTGTCACTGCCCCAGATTAAATAGAGACGTGAACCTACTATCGAGCATAAATACCCCCTCTTGGAGTTACGAGCATCTACTTGGCCAGAGCACACACAAGTAACGGAGAGCATGAGAGATCATTAAATAGCACACACATGATATATTATGAAGCAATAACTTTAGTACTCAATATTCATCGGATCCCAGCAAACACAACATGGAGAATTACATAAAGATGATCTTGATCATGATAGGCAGCTCACAAGATTATAGCACAAGAGGAGAAGACAACCATCTAGCTACTGCTATGGACCCGTAGTCCAAGGTAGACTACTCACGCATCAGTCTGGAGGCGGTCATGGCGACGTAGAGGCCTCTGGGGACGGTTCCCCCTCCCGGCAGGGTGCCGGGGAGCAGTTCTGATCTCTCCCGAAGTGGTGTTGACGACGGCGGCGGCTCGGGACCCGTGGAGGAAAAAGTGTTCAATCGTGCTCTGTTTTTAGGTCAAGGGGGTACTTGTACGTGAAAGACCTAGGTCGGTGGGCGCCCGAGGTGGCCTCCTCACCTCCTGGCGCGGCAGGCACGTGGGCCGCGCCACCAGGTGATGAGGGCGCCTCGCGGCCCCTCTTCATCTCGTCTTTGGTTTTCCTGGTCGCAAATATTCCAAAAATAAATACTGGTTGGCTCGTTTCCAATTTGGCGGATATTTCCTTAACAGCTTTTCTGAAACCAAAAAACAGTAGAAAACAGGAAACTAGCACTTTGCATCTTGTTAATAGGTTAGTCCCAGAAAATACATAAAACTATATAAAATGCATATAAACATGTAATAACATGATATAACATAGCATGGAACACAAGAAATTATGGATACGTTGGAGACGTATCACAACGCAGCCTGCCGGAGATCTTTTCTCTCTTTGACTTCTCAGTCTCGTGGTGGCGGCGGAGATGGTTTCTGTCCAACAGATGCTTTTTAGGTCTTCTAGGGGAACAAGTACGCGAAGGGGTGCGCAAGGAGGTGGGCCAGGGCGGCCACATCGCCTGCTCGCGCGGCTGGCTTGGGAGCCACGCCGGGAGGTGGTGTGGGCCGCCTAGGCCCCACCCAAGGCTCCCCTTTTGGCCTCCTTCGTGAAATAATTCAGAAATAAATCCCAGTTAGTCACTTTGTTCTTCTGGTCTTCGCAAATATTGTATCTTGACGGTGCTTTTTCCAGCAGAATTCAGACTCCGGAGTTCCATCCCCCAATGATCATCAATCATGCAAAATAGATGAAATAACAAATGTATCATCTCCAAAACAGATATATATCAATGAATATCAGTAAATTATGATATAAAATAGTGATGCAAAATGGACGTATCATCAAACACATAAGAATGAGATTAGAAGCTTTCCGACATTTGAGAAACTCCAGAGTTATAGCGTTTGATTATATCTGGTCGGATAAGAATCTGACGTATCCCTGTTCTAAAAGGCTATCACATGTTATGATAGAAATTGCACCTAGAGAGATGGTATGAGACCCACGAGTTGTCATGGCAGTAAACGAATCTACGTAATCGGAGATCCCGTAAACTAGGATATGGGAAAACAAGCTAGTAGTTACCCGGGGAGAGTATTTTACGAACCCACTCCGCTGGAGATGCAATACTTTCTGCAACTGTATGATAGGTTCATTTTTGTCTTAATGTGTTCCAAGGCTTCACGACGCTATCCTACATAGCAATCTTTGGGGTACCATATCTATATGAATCTGACTGCTGGTCAAAGTCTATGAGATTTGGTTGATCTTTTGTAAGTTCATGTATAGGTTATGAGTGTGACTAATGTGCTCCACCCGAGGGGTCAAACTTGACAACCTAGTACTAGTAAGACATTTGTGGTGAAACTATTTCACGCTAAACTGACAATTCAAGCCTAGTCCATTTTAAGTTGTGAAGTAGTGTAACTGTTTACTCTAGGTGGATGTAATCTTAAGCGGATCTCCACAAAAATTACTGGCAGATAAAAAAGAGAGTGTATGTCATGGTTCTTTGAAATCTGGTGGGGGATTGCTGAAATATTGTGCTTAAATATTAGGTGGGCTTTTAGACCATTTATAAATGAGTTAAATATACCCTGGGTACTTGTACTTAATTTGAAATCACAGTACGGTACTCATACTCTATAATACACACAATTTGGAACTCGAACTTGATGGGACATGAATGTACGGTACTTTTTACCGTACATGGAGCCGTATTGTGGTTCCGAATAAAGTACAGGTACTAGTCGTTTGTAGGGAGGGATTTTTTTGCATAGAGAGGCATGCAAAAAATGCACTGAATACATGGAGCCTCTGTCGTCATGCAAAAAATGTATTGTTGTAATATGAATGGAAATGTGATCATCTATTTATCAATCTTTGGCACATAACTATTGAGGTACTGAAATCAACTTCAAGCACATGATTGAGGTACTAAAACCATTACGCAAGTACTGCAAAGAACCTCAAGCACGTAATTGAGGTACTGAAAACATTACCCAAATACTGAAAACAACTTGAAGTACATAATATCTTGAACCACAACTTAGATGATTGCATCAGTGCAAAATATCAAGTACGTACCCTAAGAAAAACTAGGTAGCAATACAGCAGATAATGAAAACTACTTAAAACATCAAACATGGATGTTTTCTTCAGTGGTGGTTGATTCTTTCCTACATTATTTGTCTGCCCTTATCGTTTTTCACGAGCAGAAGCTTGCCTTTCTTCATCTTATCTAGATTCAGTAGCCATTCTTCTTGTATATGCTAATGGATAACCATGGAGGGAATTTTGTCTCCTGATGTCAGAAGTCGCCATGCCGTTCATCTCAAGTTTCCACCGAAAACATCTGTCATGACAATCCCACGACAACCTCCATGCCCAACACAATTCTCTCCATGAGTCCATGGTTTATCTCAACAGAGGACCGACTGACGCGTTTATCTCAGCATCATGCTGAGAGAAAGGCCAAAAGGGAATTACATAAACAAGAAGCTGCCGCAGCAAAGACAGAAGAGGGGAAGAGAGCTCTTGTAGCAAAGGAAGAAGAGAAGAAGAGAGCTGCATTGACAAAAGAAGAAGAGAGGAAGAGAGTAGCTGCAGCAAGAGCATAGGAGCAAAGGATTGCTGGACTAGAAATTGCATATACAAGAAGAATGGTGCTGAAACTAGAGAAGATGAAGAAAGGCAAGCTTCTGCTCGTGAAAAACGACAAGGGCAGACAAATAATGTACGAAAGAATCAACCACCACTGAAGAAAACATCCATATTTGATATTTTTAAGTAGTTCATTATCTGCTGTAATGCTACCTAGTTTCTCTTAGGGTACCTTGTACTTGATATTTTTGTACTAATGCAATCATCTAAGTTGTGGTTTAGGATATTATGTACTTCAAGTTGTTTTCAGTATTTGGGTAATGTGTTCAGTACCTCAATTTTGTGCTTGAGGTTCTTTGCAGTACTTGTAATGGTTTCAGTACCTCAATTATGTGCTTGAAGTTGATTTAAGTACCTCAATAGTTAGGTGCAGAAGATTGATAAATAGAGAAGATTGATAAATAGATGATCATATTTCCATTCATATTACAACAATACATTTTTTAAATAACGACAGAGACTCCGTGTAAGAAGCCCTCTATCAAATTACAGAACATTCAATGCATTTTTTGCATACCTTTCAATGTAAAAAAGCTACAAATAATTGGTACCTGTATTTTATTTGGAACCTCCGTGTACGACTCTTTATAAATCCAAAAAATCCGCTTTCGAAAAAAGTACATATATCCAAGGTGTATTTAACTCTTTATAAATCCTAAAAAATCCATAAATGGCCATGGTATCATCCTATGCGTGTGGAGCCAGCAACAATCACGAAGAATAAAAAATCAAACATATTATACTACCTAATCTTTTAATCGGGGAACATTTTAGTTAGGTTCACGTGGCCGACACGAACTAGCCACCACGTACGGCAAATAGACGCAACGTGGCGCACGCTGACAGAAAGTGTGTGAGACGGAGACTCCGTGAAGGGAATATATCAATATACTTTTCCCTCCACGCTACTGTGCTGTATCTTCACTCCCAATCTCAATCCCCAGCTTTAAAATGCCGCAGTAAATCCTCATCATTCCCACCGATTCCCATCCTTGCTCTCCAGAACTCTCTGCTCCGCCTCCCAATTCCCCCAGACCCAATCGCATCCCACCTTGTTACCCCAGAGCCCCGCCGGAGAAGATGGTGGGGAACGACTGGATCAACAGCTACCTGGAGGCCATCCTCGACGCGGGCGGCGCCGCGGGGGACATCTCGTCCGCCTCTGTGGCCGGAGGCGGTGCTGGGCCGGGTGCTGGTGCAGGCACCGCCGGGGACAAGCGCGACAAGTCGTCGCTCATGCTCCGAGAGCGCGGCCGGTTCAACCCCGCGCGCTACTTCGTCGAGGAGGTCATCTCCGGCTTCGACGAGACCGACCTCTACAAGACTTGGGTCCGCGTAAGCGTCGCCGCTGCACCTCATCCCTTTTTTTGCTAAGTTGATAGTATTTGTTTCGGTGCTGTTTCTCATCACATTTTGAGGTTGTTTCTGCTGCTTTTTTCTGGACTTGTATTTTATTAAGACGTCGGCGATGAGGAGCCCGCAAGAGAGGAATACGCGGCTGGAGAACATGTCCTGGAGGATCTGGAACCTCGCCAGGAAGAAGAAGCAGGTAAATGATGCATGCACCGATGATATAAATATGTTGTCAATGCCTGGATTGCTTGGATTGTTGCATGCTTGGTTCCTAACTAGAAGGAAAAGGCGCACGTTGCCGCGCCTATTTTTCCTATGTTATTCATTAACTTTAATATATAAAATTGAAGTATTATGAACTAACTTTAGATGTTGCCTACATTATATATAGCATGGATTAGCACAAAGTATATATGGAATCGAATGCTGATAGATCACCTTCACCATGCCGCCTTTCGACGTGGACGACCATTCGACGTGGATGACCAATATTCGGAGATATTTGGCCTAAAATTGTCACTACTTAGTCACTCCATCGAGTAGAATTCATATTTGTTTGGACTGTCAATCTCGAGACCTTCCGACAAAAAAATCACTCCATGAATCAAGTAACCAAACAGAAAGTATACACTTTTCTTTGTTAGCACTTGGACAATTTTGACAGCGAGTGACTTTGCAGTCTACTAACACTGTTGGTTTTACAAATTGGTGGTACCTTGGAAGGTCTATGTTCTGGGTAATATTGGTCACAGCTTTCTAAGTAAAGCTTTAAAAATCGTAATGGCAAACATAAGAAGAGTGCCGAAAGAATATCCGTATCATAGGCAGGGCGTTGCCGCGAGAATTTGTAACAATCTTCATTCTACTCCCTCCGATTCATATTAATGGACTTAACTTTGTCTAGATACGAATGCATCTAGTCAATGTTTGGACTAGATGCATTCGTATCTAGACAAAGTTAAGTCCATTAATATGGATCGGAGGGAGTATTGTTATTTTTGAGAATACTGAATGTGGAGAAAAATAACAACCAAATCAATACAAAGCAGTAAGCAACTATAAACTTAATTAGAAAAAATCAGCAGCTTGTAGATGTAAACCTACACATTGGTGATCACATGCATAGAGTTAAGGTGCCATCTCACAGATTCTATAAACCTCAAAGCAACCAACATATCACCTGACAATAGAACAAAGCATTATCAGTACTCTAAAGTTTGTCGTGGTATCTACAATACAAACAACGGCATGTCGTCATAATTACATTAGTTAAAAAACTAACATGGGAGGAAATTTAAAAACATCTATAAACGGGAAGTTAAGTCTTCCAGGCCACATGTCGTACAATGTTGGAAAGTTCTTTGGTCCCAGACGGTAGCTTGGATCAGTTGGATCTTAATCAGCCAGATGATAAGAAGTGATAACCTGCTCATAACGCATGCATTGCGGATGGTGCAAAATGGGTGATCCCATTCAGCAATACTTCAAAGTTAAATTTATATGATGTTAATGTTTTAACTCACCGGTTCTTGAACAACGACATTGTGATGCACAAATGCAGTGTCAAGAAAGAAAATGCCCCTAGTGTAAAAAAATCGTTTTGGGACGCACTTTGACAGCACCAGCACATGACAAATGCTAACCGACCTGAAGATTTACATTGACTGACTATCAGAACGATAATACCGATGAAATATTAAACACAGACTATCTCTGTACCACTCTGGTGTACTTATTTCTAACTCTAACTTCTAGGATTCTCTTAAGGATTTAGTGATGGGAAAGTGGCCTGCTTCACATTTTGGTCAAGCGGAAGATTAGCAGTTTTATTTGAAAACAAAGACGTACAAAATCTGTGTAAGTAAACAGGTGGACAATCACCACCATCATTTGATGAGATTCATTCGGCTACATGCAGGTTATTCAAGTCATCAATAACCAATATTGATCTAATAGATCTCATTTACTAATAGGCAAGTGGAACCTCTTTCACATGATGTTCAGAAAACGCCATGGTCTAGTTCGTAAGTGACCGTAAAAAAGTTGAGAAATAGTGCAGCAGTAGCTTGGAATAGAATAACCTGAGAGGAAGATACAAAGATGTAAACAGAAAACCAAAGAAAAAAACTTGGCTTCTACCAGCCACTCAACATATGTGTAAGCAGTAACTTTAAATATTCCGTAGGAAACATGATTTTTATCGGAACAAATAGATAAATGGAAAAGAAAACAAACATTTATGTGCATTGTGGTTATTTTTGTTTCACATTGTGAAGATTACTGTGATTCTTCATTCCTCTTATCTGCGTATACAAAGAACATATAACGCTAATTTGAATAGCTGTCACTGTGAACATTTGAAACTTAAAATCTGAAACCAATTAGATAATACAATAATAGCCACACAAATCAGCACAATAAGATGGAACTTCAATAATCGATTGTGGAATCATCTCGTGTAGATGCGGGAATATCGCCTAACAGATGACAATTCTACTGTCGTCATGTGCATATAAGAATATTTAGACTGTAATTATCTTTCTATACATTAGATACAATTATGTAAATGGAAAAGATGGCATGTATCGCTGATATCAGAGAACATTACTCTTAGGCGGTAGTGGTTGAACATGAAAAAACAATGGAATTAAGGTTTGATTGGTATAGCAAAAAGAAGGAAAGGGTGTTAGATTGGTATATCCCCGTAGGTTTTGAAGAGAACATTAGACTGAAGCAAAAGATTTTGATGAAAACATCAGACTGTAGCAAAACATGCATGCTGTTATTGAAAATTCGGAAATTCCATGTGTGTCATCGACCGAACACCCAAAAAGGTAGCCATAAACCATACCAAAAACAAACTGAATCTCGATCCAAATATCTTAACACCATCATCCAAAGATTCAGAGATACCTTAAAGGTGTAAAATGTTTTCTCCCTTGCTAATATACACAATCTGGCCCTCCACAGCTAGCCATCATAGCCGGCTGTTATCAACCAGCGAATGGCCTCCTCGGTGCTTGGAGCTTTCATTGAGTGGCACGACTGAATGAATCAGTAGAAGATTTCTCTGGTCTGCTTGGGAATCTGTAGAGGAACCGATTTAAGAGATTTTCAATGGTGCGTGAAGCAGGGAGGCGAAAATGGGAGCAAACCACTCAGGATAATTCTCTCAATAAAAATGGTATTGCGCATAGCTTCTCAAGACTCACAGGATAGCTTCTCAAGACTCACACGCTTCTCAAGAGACTAACAGAGTGATTTCGTCTCAATAACTTCTTATGTTGACTGGTCTGTCACATTTCCAGATCTATTGCTGCTGAGGTTAGCCTTTAAATCATGCACGTATGTTATATATAGTACTCCTGCATAGGAAATATATAATGAATAATTAGAGGCAATTATGGCCCAATCGGAAAACTGATTTGAATGTTTATGCTATAGTTCAGACAATTGGCAGAAGAATACAATAAACAAGGTTGCATCATTGAAACAAGATCAATATAATTCTGAACGTGTATGTATGTCAATGGTTAAGCACAAACGATCATGACAAGCACAAATCTTAAGTAATGTAAAATATAATGAGCTTCAGTTCAAATTACTTGTTATGTATAAGGATATCACCCAATAAGTTCCACCATAGTCACTTCCATAATCAGAAAAATAAGTTTATGCAAGTAAGAGAGGGAAACAAAATCTAAGCATACATCAAGTGAAGTGGCAAGACGTCAATATTGAATTAGGGACATGAGTGTCATGCCAATTGTCATACTATCAAATATCAATTCCATCAGATTGATAAGCATTGTCATCAGGAATTGTTAATACTTACTTTTGATGTCATGTCACAACTCACAAACAGACACAGGCGTGGTCCTGGTTTGCTCGACATTGTCGTCAGCTCGTTACTGAATATATATGTGCATCAATGGGGATGAGAGAGTGGAAGGGATAGTGGTTTTGTCTGCATTGCATATTGCCTGCATTGCCGAGCTGGATAGTGGTTTTGTCAGCTGACATGGGGAGTGGACGGGAGTACTGTAGCGCACAACCCCATTCATCAACAGAGAACACACATTTTTTTATTAATTTGCATGTTGCCGCACTCTGTACAATCTCTCTTACAACGTCAGCACTTCGCCTATGAAGCACACCACGAGAAAAGAATGGAAGAACATAAGAACAGAGTAATGGAAAAAAACATAAGAAAAGAGAAATTGACATCAAGAACATAAGTCCTAGTCAGCTAGCTAGCTGATCGATCCATCTAACTTAACTTGCTTCTTATTGTGGCCACTATTTCATCCTACCCTTTGAGCATTTCACTAATAAAATTCAAGTTGTTGATTAAGTTCAGAATTACTCCATAAACAATGGCATTCTAAAACTAACTGACTACAAAATTCAAATCGTTCAGAGTACATGGCATTCTAAGACTATGGTTATCTACTGTAGAGGTCAATTTAGATGTTCATCAAAAAGAGCTAGCTAGTGAGAATATTACCAAACTCAATTCATCAGACACGCAAAGACGCCATACACCACCACTGGCATCCATCAAATTTAAACGTGCAAGCAAACTGTAACAAGATTCTTACTCTAACCCGTTCATCACAGTGAGTGAGCTAGAAGATGCTGCACAAAGACAACCATCCCAACAGTAACTATTGTCGAATATCAGTTACCGGTAGGGGATATGTCGTCAGTCTAAATTCAGTAGACAAAGGATATGTATTCTTAGTAGCAATAATAACACTATATAAATCGGATAAAGATAAGTAACTCACTTTAAATTGGGGCAGGAACAAGAGCACAACAACAAGAAATCAACATACATGGGTTCAAGAAAGAAATAAGTAACTCACTTTAAATTGTTTGCCTTGTTCATTTGTTAAACCGTTGGACACTTTCGCGTATAGATTTGCATTTAGGACATCAAATTCTGTATTTTCAAAATCATACAAAACAACAGTGTAATCATTGAAACTCATCCACATCTGCCAAGAAGTGCATTGCAGCTTGTCAGCGGCTATAACGATCAAGAGAATCTTATCTCTAGAATCAGCAACAACATATCTTACCCAATTTCCACCATTTTTGTGCCACAATACTGCTTTGGTTGCAATAGCTGCAGTCAGAACATCTACCCAATAGAGCACACAAAACAACTCAGTTCACAAGCACCAGCAAGAGACATGCCTATTCACATCACCTACAAAGTAGCAACTCTGCTTCTTTTTTCTTTTCCATTGAATCTTCGATGGAAGATGGGCATCTGAAACTGAAAAGAGATTGAAGCACACAATTAGATAGCTTAATTATCTTATTTACACCACATGATTATATATATCTGAATAGTGGCCTACAAAGAATAGCTTAACTATCCTACAAAGAAGAAAACAGAAAAAAAATAGCTCCAAGACTAACTTAATTTTAAGCAAGGTATCAAAATCTTTGCTGCTCACAGTAGATCAGCACTAACAATATTTTGAGATAATATACACCACATTATTTTCACATCAGTTCCAGGTGACCACCACAAGCATGTCGGCGTGGTGCAGAGGCTTGAAAGCCCAAATAAGAAATCCATAAGGGTTCCATGAACAGATTAGAAAAAAGGCAAATGGAGAGTTAGGTAAGGGCACCTCAATCAGCTCTTCCCCATGTCGTTGCCACCGTCCATATTGTCGGCCTCGTCCGGAAGGCGCCCCTGCAACGCCTCCTCCCGCCAAGAATAGGGGCCTCCCAGTATGGCCATGTACGCTCTCCACTCGCCATCCGCTTTGCCACTGACGTCCTCCAGCGTCTCTTCCAGCCGGGCACCGTGGCTGTCTCGCCTAGCTCCATACGCTCGCCAACGGAGAGACGCGAGCTCCGTCTAGGTCTCCGGCCTGACTGGTCCTCCTCCCACCGCCATCCTCTTACCCTCTAGACTCTTTCACACAACACCCTTGCTTCCCATGGAGGCGATCTTGCAGGCACAGACGGTCGGTGATGCAGCATCAACCATCAGGAGATGCAGCGAGATGCAGCGGCAGAGGAGGAGGAAGCACACGGCGGTGTTGGAGTTCACGGGAGGAGAGGGGATTGGGGAGAGACGTGGGGGATTGGGGCACGCGCCCGAGGAGATTTATTTTTTCCAAGAAAAGATGTGGAAGAAAGGGAGAGAGACAAAACGGTGAATCGACCTAGTACTTCCAACCAAACCATGTGTAAACTCTCCTTTAGCGCTGAAGAGAATTGTGATGCAGACAGGTGGGACCGTAAAGCGCTGGTGGGGCCGCAATGCACCACATGCCTCTATAACCAGGGAGCTTAGGTTTGGGAAGGATTTTATTCTTCAATCTACGAGCCTGGGGCGGGTGGGCCTAGTGGGGTTCACACATGGTGGTTTGGGGAGGACGCAGAGGCATACTCGCCACCCTCCAATGCCGCGACATCTCCGTTGGTTGTACTTGGCCTGGATATAGCCTAGGCGGGCTTAGATCTCTAGGTGGACCGTGGTCGCTCTTTGGTGAGGGGCGTGGTTGTGTAGATGGCAAGGGGTGGGTGCGGCTAAGGTGAATCCAAGATCGCGTCATAGAGTGGAGGCCTCGCTTGGTGATAGCGGGTGGCGGTGCAAATGTTTCTCTCGGCGAAAGCTCAGCACTCTGAAACCCTCTTGTTGGCGCAATTGTGATCACTAACCCCACTTTACAAACTCTGATGCCAGTGACGACGATGCCTGCGGGTGTCCTAACCCTCTTGTGGGCGCAATTGTGATCACTTTCCCCACATCATTGCTCCGGGTGAAAACCCTTTGTGCATCTCGACCTCAACAACGGCAACATGTATCGTCGTCACTCCCTTCAGGGCATCATTGTGGAGCTCTGCTACCTTTGGGTTTCGTTCCAGTGTCATGGTGGGCGGATTCAGATCCTGTCTCGAGGTCCTTCTGGCGATGGCGTGGGGAGTCTCGACACTCCTAACTCATACATGTGACTATGTCTCCACCACCCTTTCTTCCATTCCTTCCATTATCAAGTCCACTGATAGGATCAACATGATCAACGCTCCATGTTTGGAGCGACTAGGCAAGCGGTGAAGACAATTTGGTTGTTGTGATGCTACTAAGTCCCATTGTTTCAGAACGAGGCGTGGTGGTGGCACCTCTAGTTGTTTGTTTCGTTGGAGTGTGGGTACTCCTATACTTTTTATGAGGTCTTTTCAAAATATAGCATGCTACAAACGCTATAGCGTGCTATTTTTAAAATAGCGTTTGACAAAAAAAACTGTAATATATAGCCTGAATAAGTGAATATTAAGGATACTAGTCCACTTAACCAAATCCATGGCACAAACATAAAATAGGAGATACATATCCATGAACAAAATAACAAGGTTTAAAATAGAACCACCAGATTGCAGTGTACAACATTAATCAGAATTATTGGCCTCATTTCTTCTTCACTAGACGAACAACCAGATTGCACACCATCATCATTACCGAAGACAGGAAGCATCTTCTACCTAGGAACTCTCTTTCTTTGTGATGTTGATCCTTCAACTTGTATATCATCAGGTTCATAGGAGCTTGGGAGTTCTTCCTAGGAACTCTATCTCCTTGTGATGTTCTTCCTAGGAGCTTGGGAGCTGGACTTTTATAGTTTCGTTACGTGTTTGGGCCGATGGAAGCTGGGCTTTTGTTTGGGCCAATGAGCTCCAGACCCAGTTTTTCAATTTTTTGGTAGCGTGCTATACGCTATATTATTTAGCATGGTATAGCGTGTATATATAGCGCGCGTAGCGCCGTAGCGAGCATTTTAGGCTAAATATCGCGTAGCCCCTCAGAAACGTTGTAACACGCTATAAACGCTGATATAGCACGCTATTTTTTTCGTTGCTTTTTATTACATGTGTTCTACTTTGTAAGAGGCTTCTTTCATCACTTTATATTTGGGTTGGTAATATGATTTTACTTACAAAGCCGAGCGAAAACATCTTTTGAGGAGTGAGAGCTAAGAGAAAACAACCTTGGCACTTAACACATACTAGCTCTGTTTTGTTTCTTAATATAAGACGTTTTAGCCTTTTTTCACATTCACATGTCCAAGCTTGTATCTAGACATGTTTTAGTGTCTATATTTACTCATTTTTATGTGTATCTAGACAACATGTGTAATAGCTAAAACATTTTATATTAAAAAAGGAGGGAGTATGAGATATGTAATTTTGATATGGTAAACAAGTATTCACTTTGTCATATGGAAGCATGAGCTCAATACATACATGCATGTAGGAAATCTTTTGACGATCGAAAATTCTAACCCAATTGACGATCCGGTGCTTCGTCTCAACAACTACTTCGAAACAAGATCCCATCTTAAATATGTTTTGACGAACAATTTTTGTTGTCATCAGTTGCCAGGTTAAGTTACGACATTGGTAATTAATATTAATAGTTGCCATCCGAATCATGCATAGTTGACAAGTAATGTTTACATGTTTTTCTGTTATAGCCATGATCTACACTTTCAAAGAGTGATGATTTGATCACTCTAAACACGGAAAATTTAAAATTAACGTCACCAATGAGTTACTTTGGGAGTAGAGAAATTCAAAAAGTCTGACAACTATTTGATTTTAATCTGTTAACCAACTTATCAATACTTGGTGACTAATTGAGTATAATCTGGTAACTAGTGTCGGAAAAAAGTTATCAAAATGAGATCTAGTTTTAAAGTTCTCGTCATTACAAAGTCAACCATGAAAACATATTTGAATTTCGACACGGTTTAAATCATGCATGTGTGCAAAGTGAGATCGATGGGCTGAGTTGAGCCACCGTATGGAACTCTAATCGGGGGCACGTTCCCTAGTTAGCTAAGTCCATTAATTAATGTAGGTTTTGATGGTTTCTAATTTATTTTGTTAGTTATGATATAAACGTTTAAAAAAAATCATCCATGGGCTGAAACTATTTTCAAATCTGATCTGAGGCGGCACTAACATGGATGGAGCCGAGCACGTGCAGGTCGGCGTGCTCAGCGCCAACCGATTCCTCATGTGGTATTAGTTTCGTCAAGGGGGTAGATTTGGAAAAAAAATACGCTTATGATGGTGGTGCTGAGATAACATGATAGATCTCCCTCCAACCTCATACAACGTGTAGGAGTTGGAGATTTGGAATGAGAGTTTAACGGTAGATACATTCATCCATTGATTGGCTTGATGGAATGGGAATTTAGTGTTGAACTCGCACAAGTCTATTAGTTGAGGACCTTGCTAAAAAATAAGTGGGTGTTTATCATTCAAAAATTGTCCATACCTTCTCTTTCCAAAGCATTGTAAAGTAGAAAAAATGTACCTTCTTTCCTCTCCTCCGCGCTTGCAGTTGCACGGGATATATTCCATCTACTCATAGTTAGTGTAGTCTAAATCTTTCCCACGCTTATATCAAAGGATGTCTTGACCCTAAAATCGAGCTGGTCCTAAATGCTCCGTGCACATCCTTCCTACGGTTTGTGAACCAGCTTCATCAATATTTGTCATCTTGGGTCCAAGATGCTGTCCGCAAGGTAGTAGCTATACTATAGTTGTATGTAAAGCCGTTGTAGCAAACTCAACCAGGTGAAGTTTCACCAATTGTAATCGGTGTCATGAGTGGTGACCATTGAAGAACATCGCATTCCGATATGAATGGTGACCATGGAAGAACATCACATTCCGCCTTGGAATTGTCCATGCCATGTTGTAGTACAATTCTTTCGACTCAAATGACTCAAATGCGTGCAATCTAATGCATGCAATCATGGTTTTTAAGGCGACGCCTTAACGCCTTAAGAGGAGGGGGCGCCTTGACGCCAGTGGTCATCAACTAGATCTGCCGGATATGTGGGAGTCTCCACAAAGTAGATCTGCATCAACTTCTCGTGAGCTTTAATCCTTTCCCTCCATAACTTATGTCGATCGAAAACTGAACTATGGTGCTTCGGCTTTTTATTCACGTGCATAGCCAAGACCAGTTCCCCTCTTGAAGATCCTATTCTTCATTGGAAGAATTGTTAGGAAGAATCATTGGACGAGTTTAATCTACACACGTAAATTCAAACTAATTTAAACTACAAACAACACTCACTATATTCATCTACGAACTTGAAATTCAGAGACAACATATACCTTGCCAATATTTTGTCAAACACCTTAAGGGCGTTGAAAGTTGCGACGACCGCCTGGTGTCAGACGTCAGAAGAATCAGTGCTCGGCGGCCGCCGTGACGGCGACAGCGGGGCCGATTCACTGCGGTGGCGGCAGCTCGCGGATGGCCATGAGACGCGGCGACATGTTGGGGAACTGGCGTGGTAGCTACCGTGACATGGATTGGAGCACGTTGAGTCACCGGAGGAGGTGGGGGAAGGGGCGGGTGGCGGCGCGAGGACGAGGAGATCTGGCAGTTGGTCACCCGCGTGCGAGATTTTGTTTTCCAGAAGCCAGCACACAAAATGTCCCCACGTGCCGCAGTTTCCATCGCGCTGGATCAATTATATAGCATGTTGGTTTATGTAGTGCCTGCTGGAGCGTCGTGTTTGCCCTCCTCAGCGCGCTAAAATAGCTGTTTTCGCAGCATATAAACCACGTTTGTTGGAGATGATAATCTAATACGGGAATCAAGACCAATAACATTCTACACATGGTCTACTCATGCACTTAGCTTATTGGACGTGAGGGAAATAAAGAGAGATGGTGGGTTGCACCTTCCTGATGCATTTTCTATTCATCACTACATAATCTGTCTTCAAAATTTCATATTCCCACTTATTTGAGGACGGAGGAGTAGGCCTTAAACTCACATTTCTTTCCAAACAGGCTGATAGGGTTTGAGAGAAAGAAGCTCCTTTCTTTCTCTACCTCTCCTCTAGGGTTTGAGAGTATCCGGCAGTTCTTTGGTGGTTTGAGCGTGGACTAGATTGTGTTTTCACGGTTGCATGTAGGGTGCTGCATGTAAAATTTCAAGGACCTAGTTGTAATTTCTGTTTTCTGTGTGGCCCCTTCTATAAAAGTGTACCCACCGCCTTGGTTAGTACAGAATCTGGGTCCTTTGGGACTTTTTCCCGTCAAGAAAACTGATGGATCTTCTTTGTAGCCAATGTCTGCTTGGATTGTCCTTGCTGATGCTTCTTGTTAGCTAGAAAGCTCCAGCTCTTTAGTCTGTTTGGACTTTGGATGACTTCTCTTGTATCACAAAGCACGTATGCTTGTGAACGATTTGGTACACGTGCATCCGTTGGACTCCGATGGGTATCCAGGTGTTCAGGCTGAACTGCACTATCCACACTTCAAGGAAAAAGTGGTTTCGTCACGTGTCGCCATTCCAATGAGTGTTGATCCATTGTTGGGTGTGATTCCTCAGGAAAAATGGTGGGTCTGATTATGTGGGACATGTCCAATTTTCTCTCGGCTCCAAGGGTCTATCCAGGTGGGTACTTGGTTTGTTGCCTGGAAAACTTGTCATGTTTGTGTTAGGCCATGTACAATGGAAGGTGCCTAGTGGGGTTCTTAAACAAATAAACCAAACTTTTTCATCAGCACTGATGCTTATTTCTATAAGTGAGATGCCTAGTTAAGCATTTCTCTAGTCTAGATAAGCACTGGTGCTTAATATAAACTGGTTTATTTTTCCAAGCACTTCTAAAAGAACCTTCCATTGTGCATGCCCTTAGGAAAAAAGCAATTCCACATCACAGTTTGGGATGTGCTCTAGTCCGTTAAGGTGTTACTAACATTCATAGTCCTACTACACGTAGTTTGTGTAGCACTGCTAGTCCCAGTGCATTCTTCTCTTGTACAAACATATTTGTCGCATACTCCTATCTGTGTCGCACTATGGTGTCTCGAAATTTGTACTCGAGTTGTTAGTTGTCACTGATTTTGTTACTAGGTCTCTTCCCAACCACGGTGGTTGAATCAGTCAATTGTTTGACCTTCGTGGTTTTGATGATAGCCCAGTCTTAAGAAGGATGTTGTTCTTTCCCTTGGCTCTTCAGTGAAATAATTAGCAACTTTAGCTAGTAATTGCGTTTTTCTAGATTTATAAATGTCAGAATACAGGTGCACAAAAAATGTTCCTTTTGGTCAGATGTATTTTGTTGTACTGGTCACCTTGCTTTGAACCAATCATCTCAATTGTTCTGGGACCTCAAGTGGCTAGACTATCTCTCATGCCATAATTATACTCCCTCTGTGTCTTCTTTCATGCTATAAAGGTGTATAAGTTTTCTGAAAAATTCAAACTTGACTATCTTTGACCAAGATTTTAGAAAACTATTAACATCTACAAACTTGGTCAAAGATAGTCAAATTTGACTTTTCTGGAAACTAATATACCTTCTAATAAGGAAGGGAGGGAGTCAAATTTGAGAACTAGGCTGTGGCCTAGTGGCAAAGGGCTGGCAGTGGCAACCCTGCGTCCAGGGTTCGACTCCCGATGCAAATTCTTGTGCCTCACCTGGGTGGCTGCTACCTATACAATAGAAAGTCCTGGGTGCTAGTGTCCATGGATCTCATTTTTTTTAAATTTGTATGTACAATACTAACTGAGAGCTTTTACACTTATAACTTATTGTATTTGAAGCAAAGAAGAGTCTTATATATAACAACTACTTTTTTTTAGCGAAAACGCAAAGGACCTTTGTGTTTTATTTTATTGGAAAGATAGAGTTGTTTACCAAAGAGGCGCATTTTCGCTAAAAATTACAATGCTTAGTGCACGTACCAGGTAGACGGCAAGATAACTCTCAGCCCTAAGGCTCCTGCTTGTGCCCACATCCTGGCTTCCTCCTTGATCTTGACTAGCAGGTCGTGTATGAGGGGTTGTGCTCCTTCAAATACAGTCATTGCGCATCTTCCAAACCATCCAAGGTGTGAGGAGGGTGATGGAGGCTAACCCCTTGCGCATTGGCTTGGGCGTGTTCGTCTTGGTATTGGTCCACCATTCATTGAGTGAACTTTCATGTCGTGGCGCCGCAATTGGAACACGCAACCATGCAAGAACCTCATGCCAGACCTGCCTGGTGAATGGGCACTCCAGGAGGAGATGTCTCATTGTCTCAGGAGACTGATTGCAGAGGAGGCAGCAGGGATGGTGAGGGAGTCCACGCCATGCCAACCTAGCAGCCGTCCAACAACGGTCAAGATTGGTCAGCCAATGGAAAAACCTGACCTTCGGCGGCGCCCATGTCTTCCATGTGAGCTTCCACGCTGGGCAGGTGATCGACCCCTGGAATGTGGCCTGGTAGGCGGAGCTTGCTGTGTAGGTTCCGCTGGACGTCCACCTCCAAATCATCTGGTCTGGTATGTCTGTGAGAATAAAATTCTCGATCGCCAGCCAAATCTGGATGTACTGGCCAATTTCCATGATGCCTATGGTTCCCTGGATGCCCCGAACCCAGGAATTGTTGTCTTGTAGGCCTTCAGCAACAGTTCTTGTCTTGCGGCGACGCTTGGGAATGCAGGCGTATAGGGCAGGAGCTAGCTCGGAGATGGCTTTGCCATTGATCCAGCGGTCCTGCCAGAATCGTGCCGTCAAGCCGTTCCCCACCTCCATAGTGGTCGATGCGAAGAACAAAGCACGTTCATGGGCGGAGAAACAACTACTACTTTGAACACTTCTCATTCCCCAAAGTATACATGAACATGAGTACATGACCACATGTTTTCACCAACATTTCTGTTGTATATCATGTTATTTGATCATTTCTGTTCCTGATTTGTGTAAAATACAGATTGAAGGTGAGGAAGCCTCCTTAAAATCGAAGAAACGTCTTGAACGTGAGAAGGCTCGTCGAGATGCTGCTGCTGATTTGTCTGAGGACTTATCCGAGGGAGAAAAAGGAGAAAACATTAATGAATCATCTGTTCACGATGAGAGCACAAGGGGACGAATGCCAAGGATAGGTTCAACTGATGCTATTGAGGTGTCGGCAAATCAGCACAAAGATAAAAAACTGTACATAGTGCTAATAAGGTATGGATATAATTTAGTTCCTGCATGTTTGCTTATAGACTGTTCTGTTATAGATAGAGACACCTACAACTGGAAAGTACATATGATGATCACAATGGACGTTCAAGTGTATTTTGATTGTTTGAAACATAATTACGTGGTTTGGTCCAACCATCGTTGTCGAGCTCCGATCCAGATTGATCAATCTAGATCAGGATTAAAAAATTCTTTGACTACCCCTATTTGTTGTCCGGTAGCAGGCAACCAGGCAGTGAAAATAGGGAGGAAGAACAAATGAGTATCATTGTCCTTGACTCCTTGCTATTGCATCTCCACGGACATCCTAATCATTTAAAATCGCTTGTTGACGATCAATACACAAACTATTGTTCTCGGCTTGTGCAACATGTCAATTGTTATTACAAATCAGCAACAAAATATTGCAAATAATAGATAAATAGAAGATAAAATTATGATGTATGCTGACACTGGACATAAAACAATAATTTGATGTTAGAAAAGAAGACAGCACACAACATAATCCTCTTGATGAGAAACCTAAAATAATTTCATTGGCTAACATTACAATGGGTAAACATTAGATCAAATAAAACGGAACAACACGCTGAAGCCCACGTTTAGACAATAGTGTGAGTTGCCCCAAAAGTCACCTTGTCATCCAGTGTTAAACTCTCTGATGGAAGGAATCGTAGCCATAATGTACGGATTTTGTGGTGCCGCTTGAGAAGATGCAGATGCAGATCTCCTCCCCAAGTAACTTCGGATTAAATCCATCAACATTCAGCACTTCGCAGTGCAGCCATACATACTGAAAAGCTTAATTTATGCCTTGCCTGATGCAAATAATACAATCGACCATAGGTTGTCCTCAATACCAGCATGAGTGGGTGTATAACAAAACGTACCTTCTACTCCCTCTGTGGATAGGACAGCCTGAATATATCTAAGTGTCAACGTTGTAAATCTGCAAATGTATCCGAGAACAAATTAACAAAATTAAACTGGTATTTTGGTCTAGCACATGAAGAATGGTGCTAAAGAAGAAAGAACAAGTCAAAGAGCATCTTAAAGATCAAATGTAATTTACGTAGCATAAAGAGTTTCGTGAGTCATTTGGAAAGTAGTGATGCATTGGGTCGAGCACCTTCTAGGCATTAGACAAGCGGTTGTTTTTGTACTGATCAGATCGCTGCACCAGGCGATGTGTCCAGTGAGGTGTGTAGGAGAAGACATGTGAACGATGAAGTGGAGAAGGAGGAGATGATGGCTCGCATAAGTAAGACGACGTCTCCGGGGCACCGGACGAAGTGGAGAAGGAGGAGATGATGGCTCGCATAAGTAAGACGACGTCTCCGGGGCACCGTCGGCAGTGACGGTGTCCTCCCCGCAGTAGCTCTTGCGTGAAGAAGAGCAGCGTCGTGTGCCGGGCCTTGCGTGCGGAATCCGGCGTTGCAGGGGAGCGGGCGTTGCGACTTCACGCGGCGAGCGCGACGGTGCGGGTGATTGGCCAGTGGTTAGAGCAGTCGTGTACGTGTGAGGCAACAGTCATGCACGAGTCATGGAGATGAATCTGCGACGGGATTACCGTGCCGCTAAACATGCATCTAATTATGGTCATGAATGACTGACGTAATTATTACAGCATGAAAGGTGCTAAGCGGATCGTGGAACCAGCTAGAGAAATTTCGTCCGCCAAACCATCGTCCGCCCATGTTAATTGCTAACTGCACCCGGGCATTAGATTTGGTTAATCTAGACCGTTAGAACTGGTTAATCAGGATAATTTGATGGTGATAATAGGTTTGGGTACACAAAACGGGGTGGCCGTAAGAAAGAAAATGTTCGCTTGTTTAATAGTAGTATAGATTAAATATGCCATTCTGTTTTTATAAGGTTAGAGCCCAATGGACCAAGGTGTTCGATTTTTGTACCTAGATGTAGATTCTATACGTAAAATAGAGCATATCTTTTCACTTTTTATAGTGGACATTGCTTCCATGGACGCTTTGACATTTTCTGTTCTCTTGCAGTATTCATGGTCTTATACGTGGTGAGAATATGGAGCTTGGGTGTGATTCAGATACAGGCGGTCAGGTACTTATGTGTCCCTGACTTCCATGTTTGTGTCCTTGATGTTGACTCCATATGTGTGCCTAACTATTACATTCCTGGTAGGTTGGTCTATATGCCACTGATGCCTGAGTTGAACTATTCCATAACCTGCAGGTCAAATATGTTGTAGAGCTTGCTAGGGCGTTAGGTGAAACACCTGGAGTATATAGAGTGGATTTGCTGACAAGGCAGATTTCTGCACCTGATGTTGACTGGAGTTACGGGGAACCTACAGAGATGCTGAGTCCAAGAAATTCTGAGAACCTTGGGGATGACATGGGTGAAAGCAGTGGTGCTTATATTGTCAGGATACCATTTGGACCAAGAGAAAAGTATATACCTAAAGAGCAGCTCTGGCCCCACATCCAGGAATTTGTTGATGGTGCACTTGTCCATATCATGCAGATGTCCAAGGTTCTTGGTGAACAAGTTGGTAATGGACAACCAGTATGGCCTGTTGTTATCCACGGACACTATGCTGATGCAGGCGATTCTGCTGCTTTATTATCTGGGGCACTCAATGTCCCAATGGTATTCACAGGCCATTCTCTTGGCAGAGACAAGTTAGAGCAACTTTTGAAGCAAGGACGTCAAACCAGGGACGAGGTAAATGCAACATACAAGATAATGCGTCGTATTGAAGCTGAGGAACTTTGTCTTGATGCATCTGAAATTGTAATTACAAGCACTAGGCAAGAGATAGAGAAACAATGGGGATTATATAATGGATTTGATGTAACTATGGCGAGAAAACTCAGAGCAAGAATAAAGCGTGGTGTCAGCTGCTATGGTCGTTACATGCCTCGTATGATTGTGAGTCTTCCATCTACATGAATTCCTTCCTGTTGTAATGCATTTCATTATTTCACTATTTTTATACATTGTTATCAGGCAATTCCTCCTGGCATGGAGTTTAGCCATATTGTGCCTCATGATGTTGACCTGGATGGTGATGAAGCAAATGAAGTTGGCTTAGGTTTACCGGATCCACCTATTTGGGCTGATGTGCGTTCTTTTTATTTTTATCCATCCTAAAGATATGCAATAATAATTATCAATGTGCCACTGAAATCACATGTTATATTTTACCTTACTGATTTATTTGAAATTTTTTCAGATAATGCGTTTCTTCTCAAACCCTCGTAAGCCCATGATTCTTGCTCTTGCTCGGCCAGATCCCAAGAAGAACATCACTACACTGGTCAAGGCATTTGGTGAACACCCTGGATTAAGAAATTTAGCAAATCTTGTATGTGCCAGTCCTGTGTAGTTTCTCTTGTTTCCTTGATTGTTTTTTTTTCTGTTTATCTGACAGTTTAGTTTATAATAATCTTCTCTGTCACCAACTATCGCCGCCTGTTCTTCGTCTTGATAACTATTCTTTATTTGCAGACACTGATCATGGGTAACCGTGATGTAATTGATGAAATGTCAAGCACAAATGGAGCTGTTTTGACATCAGTACTCAAGTTAATTGACAAATATGATCTATATGGCCAAGTAGCATATCCCAAGCACCATAAGCAATCTGAAGTTCCAGATATTTATCGTTTGGCGGCAAGAACAAAGGTAGCAAAATATATCTTCCTATTTTGAAATAGTTTGTAGGATCTCTACGATAAGTGTGCTAGTGGATTTTTGGCACTGTACCTCCTAGGAGGTTTTAGCAACTCTCTCTTTCCAATGTAAAGAAACGCAAATGTCATTTGTGTTTCCTCTAAAAAGTAAGCTAGTGGATTCTCTGACATGGTATCATAATTAAGTGACCTGCCAGTATTAGTTATCTCATGCATATCTTGTCTCCTTTTTATTTGCTTTTGGCCTTTTGACTTGTATTTTTGCTTCTTCTTCTTGCTCAGTCTGACCTACAGCAACATATTGACTGCTACTTTTGACCTTGGATGTTCACTGATTCAACTGTAATATAATGTACTCTGCCTCCTAGGAGGCTGTATCATCACACACTGCCTTTTCAGTGAAATGAAACGGAAATGTCATTTGCGTTTTCTCGAAAAACAAACTGACTGCTACTCTTTTATGGCTTACTCCCATTTTCATACTAAATAAATGCTTATTTCAGTTCTTGTTGTTTTCAGGGTGTTTTTATTAATTGTGCTTATATTGAACCATTTGGACTCACCTTGATAGAGGTAACTTCTTTAACATTTCACTTAGTCCTTTCTTTATGTGTGGATTGATAATGTTTATGCAATTCTTACACCTTCCTTGTCAGGCTGCGGCTTATGGTCTCCCAATGGTTGCTACCCAAAATGGTGGCCCTGTCGACATCCACCGGGTACTGCTCTAACTTTGTTTACATTTGGTGTTCTCCATAAAAAAAAATTGTTTACATTTTGCACTGAAATTACTTACGGTCTGTTTATTGATGTGCTTTTGTTTTGGTGTCATTTTTAATTCAGGTTCTTGACAATGGTATTCTTGTTGATCCCCACAACCAAAATGATATAGCTGAGGCACTTTATAAGCTTGTTTCTGATAAGCACTTGTGGGCACAATGCCGTCAGAATGGTCTGGAAAATATCCATCGATTTTCTTGGCCTGAACATTGCAAGAACTATTTGTCACGGGTTGGCACGCTGAAGCCTAGACATCCACGATGGCAAAGGAGTGACGATGCTACTGAAGTTTCTGAAACAGATTCACCTGGAGACTCTTTGAGGGATGTTCACGATATATCTCTTAATTTGAAACTTTCGTTGGACAGTGAAATATCAGACACCAAGATAAACATTGAAAGGAATTCCACCAATGCCAGAAGAAACATTGAGGAAGCTGTAGTAAAATTTTCGGATGCTGTTAGTGCTGGCTCAAATGATAAGTCTGGTGAGAGTGCCAGCACAGGCTCTAATAAATGGCCATCTTTGCGAAGGAGAAAACACATCATTATTATTGCTGTAGATTCTGTGCAAAGTGCCGACTTGATTCAGATTATCAAAAACCTTTTTGTGGCTTCAAGCAAAGAAATTTCATCTGGTACTGTTGGTTTTGTATTGTCAACATCTCGAGCAATATCAGAGATACATCCTTTGTTATCATCTGGCGGCATACAAACTACAGCTTTTGATGCATTCATATGTAGCAGTGGCAGTGATCTTTGTTATCCATCTTTAAATTCGGAAGACATGCTTAGCCCTACCGAGCTTCCATTTATGATTGATCTTGATTATCACTCTCAGATTGAATATCGTTGGGGAGGGGAAGGATTAAGGAAGACACTAATTCGTTGGGCAGCAGAAAAGAACACTGAGAGTGGACAAGAAGTAGTTGCTGAAGATGACGAATGTTCATCCACTTACTGCATTTCATTTAAAGTGAAGAATACTGAGGCTGTATGTATCGTCTTTTTCTTTTGTGCCCTCCTCATTTTTACTGATTTTTCCGACCTTGTCTACGGTTCTGGTGTTCTCATTTTGTTTCAACTTTCAATTGGTTTAGGTCCCTCCTGTGAAGGATCTTAGAAAAACAATGAGAATTCAAGCACTGCGCTGTCATGTATTGTACAGCCATGATGGTAGCAAGTTGAATCTTATACCTGTCCTAGCATCACGATCCCAAGCACTAAGGTTTGACTATTCCTCTAACTGTTCTTTTGTTTCATGAGCATAGCCTTGAATCTTCAGTTGAGTAAAATATTATACTGTTATCCTCTATCGGCCACTAGAAGCAGTTTTGATCACCAGCTTGTATGAAGTGAACAATTTTTTCTTTCGAATTGTATCTGTGACTACTGCTGTTTGGTTACCGTGGGCTTCCTTATCTTTCGTGATGTTTGTTTCAAAATCAAAAGCCCCTTCCAATTTTTTTTTGTCTGGTTGGCCCTTCAACCCTGGTTATGCCGCTGATGGACTCCAGATCAGCTGCACAAGCACAGCCTACGTAACAAGGTTATCTGCCCTCTCAGCATGCAGCAAGGCGAGATTGCTTTCGACGGCTGCGAGATCTAAGCCTTTTAAATATAAGTTTTATCCTTTTCTTTCCTCCAGGGTCCTTTGACACCCCATTGTCTTCTTTTACTCGCCTGATGTGCTTTCCTGCCTAATGAGAATATATGAAAGCCTCTTTCATGTAGACTAAAATCATTTCAGTTTCGCTGAGTTTTCAGACAAAACTACCAAATTGGCAATGATGGAAGTTATGAATTGTTTTTTCTGATTGTATGTTGGTTCATCTGATGCAGGTACTTGTATATAAGATGGGGGGTAGAGCTATCTAACATGACAGTGGTTGTTGGTGAAAGTGGTGATACAGATTATGAAGGGCTACTTGGAGGTGTGCACAAGACCATCATACTTAAAGGCTCATTTAATGCTGCTCCAAACCAGCTTCATGCTGCCAGAAGCTATTCACTACAGGATGCTGTATCGTTTGACAAACCAGGAATAGCTCCAGTTGAGGGATATGACCCGGGTGACCTAAAATCAGCTCTACAACAATTCGGTGTGCTGAAGGACTAAAATGACAAAATCATCAGCAGAGCAGTTAGTAGGTACGTTGAGTCACACTTTGTTAATATTGAATGTTATATCCAGTGAACTTAAGAGCCAACTGAATATTCAAATTGCATGGTTAGAGGTCTGCATATCAAGAGTAAGGTTGTCTTTCAGTATGGCCATTTAGTTTCACTTATTATTATTTTGAAATTATTACTAAACATTAACAATACAGCAACAGTATTTCGTCGATTCAACCAGCTAGTCATTTCTTGTTTTTATATGCCATAGATGTCATGAAATGCTTAATTCCTTGTATAAAGGACAAAATGCTTTATTTAACTGATATGTGCATAAAGAAAATACATGCATGGATGCATTTAGTTGAATTGGAGTTTTTGGAAGTTCCAAAAACAACTGGTATATGTATTTTATTTGGCTCCTGCCTTTTCTGTTTGATATATAGAATATTCGCCTTACATATGACAGGCTCTTTTATTAGATCAAATGTCAGGCTCTCTTTTCGAGTGTAAAGGTTTACATAAACTCCACATAGTTTTACAGGAGCTTGCATTAGTTCTTTAGGATTCCTCTGTTAAGTTTTTGCATGCAAATAGTCCTCTAGTTTATTCTGGCTTTGCGAACAAGAAGATTTGCTGGATAGAACTTTCTGAAAGTTTCTGTAATTTATATACTCCCTCCGTCCACAAATAAGTGTCTCAAGTTTGTCAAAAGGAAGATGTATCTCTAGATACATCTTCCTTTTGACAAACTTGAGACACTTATTTTGGGACGGAGGGAGTATTTGTTTATCTTAACATGATAATAATATATTCGTTTGACTGGTTTATCATTACATTCTAAACTACTGTATTTATTCAGTGGCATCCAGATAGAGAAATGTGCAGCACCTCTGCTGTTTACGACACCTCACATGGCAGAATAAGCTCTGTTTAGATTTATCTTCTACAGCTCTTCCTTGAAACCAAATGAATGGATGATTTGTCTTCTGCAGCTCTTCGTTGAAACCAAAAGATTGGAAGATACGAACTTGGGTCAGTTTTTTGTCCGGGGCAAAACTCATCGCAGTGATTCTATTCTGTAACTACAATCATAATAAGGAAGACGGAACATCTTTCTTGAATTTGGTGATTTCCTCGATCAAAGTTTGTGTTGCTCCCCTCAAATTGTAATACTAGTCTCTACTATATAATTGTGCCTAACAACCACGTGTAGTGCGTTTTAGCCCGCAGTCCAACTTAAGTTATCCATCTTTGCAATTTTGCCCCCAATCCCCTGCCTTGTTTCTACTGTAAGTGACGTCTTGCTCGGATGGAGGCGAGGTTAGGGGGGGCAGTGGTTGCCTGTGAGGGATGAAAGGGATTGGGAGGGGATATGTTGTCCTATGCAGGGGTGGAAGGGGAAGGAACCCATCCCTGTTAGCTCGGGTGCCGGCACCGTCGGGACTGGCTGCGGAGGCTCAGCGGCGGTGGGAGGGTCGACTTGGTCGGGCGTCGTTTCTGCGGGCGGTCGTGGTCAAGGGAGGTGGAGCTTCAAGGGTCACATAGGCGGTGTTCGGGCATCCAGCGGTGCCGCAAGGGTTCTGAGGGGTCTCTTTCATCCTCCTGCATAGCTAGGTGAAGCAAGCTGATCCTTGAGAGAAGATACTCCCTCTGTTTTTAAATATAAGATGTTTTACCTATTACACATGTTGTCTATATACACACAAAAATGCAAAAATGAGTGAATATGGATACTAAAACATCTCTAGATATAAGTTTGGACATGTGATTATGAAAAAAAAGGCTAAAACATCTTGTATTAAAACACATAGGTACTCCTTGAGACAATCCAAACTTAGAACGTCATGAGCAACAAAAAAAAACAGTGACCGGAGTTTTTTTGGAAAGGCTGGGAGGGGTGTCAACTTTTTTGCTCGGTGAAAATCACGAAACTATGTCTTCTTTTCTCTCATTTGGATGCAACTTTATAGATGTCGAGCTTTTCGAAGATGAACGTTTGTTGTTGCACAAATAAAGTATCAATTTAAATTTCACATTATGAACATGTTTCGAGTTGAATTGAACATGAGAAGTGGAAAGTCCATCTACGAATTGTCTAAAAATGGGGAAAAGGAATCAACAAAGGGAACATTTTAGTTTATTTACACACTCAAGAGCCAAAAGAAGCTCACAGTTTATTCGCAATCAGGAGAGCTATAGTTAAGGTTCTATCTCATTCTCACCACAAGGACTAAAAAAAACGATCCTAAACTCTTATACCCGGCACGAACACCGGCCTCAGTGCAGGGCGTTAACCACGACAGGGCTCCTGACATAATGGGTCCCATCAGACCAGACTAGCTTCCCGAAGACGTAGCCCCTCCCGAGCTTGTCCTTCTGCGACGCCACCGTCACGTTGAACTCCTTCTCCTCGCCGCCCTTCTGGAACACCAAAACCGTCGGGTCCACAGTCATGTTGATCCCGAACGGCGCGCGCCACGATGCACGGTACGTACCGGACCGGCCGACATTCTTGAGCCGTCGCTTGAGCGTCATGGTGCGGCGCAACGCCGGAACCACGATGGACGGGTAGTTAAGGTCCTCCATCGGCGGCGGGTTGGCCGGGCAGGCGAATTTCCCGGCGCTTAGCCGGCTCAGGTCCTTGGTGGTGAAGCCCAGGGAGCAGAGGAATGTGAAGTATTCGTTAGGAGTGACGTCGTAGACGAGGCCAGGGTCGACGGCGCGGTTCGGATGCACGTTGCCGGCGCCGTAGGCGAACGCAGTGGCCTCCTTCCCGTCCTGCTCGCGCATAGGCGCGCCCGTATTGTCCTGGGTACGCGCGGTAGTCATGATCGCGGACCGCATCGCCGCGGGGCTCCATTCCGGGCGCGCCGCCTTGAGGAGCCCGATGACGCCGGACACGTGCGGGCACGCCATGGACGTCCCTGACATGATGGCGTACTCCGACCGGCGCTTGTCGGTGGCCACCTCCGTGGGGCTGACATACTCGGTGAACGCGGCGAGTATGTCCACCCCTGGCGCGGCAATGTCTGGCTTGAGCACGTAGGGAAGCGTCCCGCTGGGCCCGCGGGAGGAGAAGGCCGCCATGGAGGGCGAGTTCTTGACTCCGAGCTCCGTCTTGGAAGGGGAGATGTTGGCCCGCGGTTCCGACGACGACGCCATGTACTTGTAGAGCGAGACGGCCTCGCTGTAGGTGATCATAGTCGCCGGGAGGACGTGCGGGTCGGCTTCGACGTCGTTTCCATCCATCTCGCCGTTGGCCAGGATCATCCCGACGCCGCCAGCGTGCAGGACTGACATACCCTTCATCACTCGTGGAATATCCCCGCCGCGGACACACACCACGATCTTGCCCTTCACCTTGGCCGGGTCAAGGCATCCCATCGCGCAGTTGGTCGCGAGGTTGGCGGTGCAGTTGGGGAGCGCGGCGCTGCTGGCGTTGATGACCGGGAAGAGCTTGTTGGAATGCAGGTCGGAGGACTCGAGGCTCATCCCTCTCATGTGCGCGCTATTGCCGAGGGTGATTTGGTTGGGGAAGTCCCTGTCGACGGTGCTGGCGGCAACGGTGGTGACCCATGGCGCGGCGTTGACGACTGTGTCGTCGAATGGCCCAGAGTTCCCGGCGGAGCAGACGACAGAGACGCCGTGGATGGTTGCGTGGAGGGAGCCGAGTGTGACGGGTTCGTGGAAGAAGGAGCTGGCATCAGCGAGGGGCGCGTCCTGGCCGAAGGAGACGGAAATGACGTCGGCGCCGTCGTGGACGGCCGATTCGAAGCCCGCCAGGACGTCGGCAGTGGCGCACTCCCCGGACCAGCACACCTTGTAGGCGGCGACGCGGGCACGAGGTGCGCCGCCCTTGGCGGTGCCGTTGGCATAGCCGAAGAGGCTGGCGCGCGGCACGAAGCGTCCGCCAGCTGTGGAGAGCGTGTGCGTGCCGTGTCCCTCCGTGTCGCGCGTCCAGTTGCCGTCTACCGCCCCCGGGTTGGACAGCAGCATGTCGCTGTTGAAGTACTTGGCGCCGATCAGCTTCCTGCAATGCCATGCATGTCACAAAAATTATCTAGATGTATAAAATTCAATTACCGCGTTCAAATTCATTTTTAAGTCAAACAATAAGTCGGACGGGGCGATGAGTTACGTACTTGTTGCAAGGCACTCCATACTTGGCGCTGTCGGAGCAAGAACCCTTCCAGCGCTTGGGTACCTCGTCCATGCCCTCGTCGTTGAAGCTGTTGGACTCTGGCCAAACACCTTCACACGTGCCAATTCATACATTATTAATCGTCTTTTGTTTTGTTTTGTTTTGTTTTGGGCGAGTAGGTGATTGAGATCGAGATCAGGAAATGCCATTATCATTGAATTTATTTACCGCTGTCGAGGTTAGCGATGATGACGTTCTGGCCGAACTTGGCGTGCTTCCAGATGGAGTCAGGGAGGATCTGGCCGTCTCTTTCCATGTCCATGAAATCCCACGACCTCGTCGTGTGAAGCTTCAGCATCTTGCTCTCCATCACCGTCACCACCTCTGGGTGCCCTGCTCCATCAATCAATCAAGGAAAAGCATATGGAAATTATTACTTATATTTCTTCTCCTTCTTTTCAGTTATTAATCTTCCCCGCATCAACATGGAGGGAATTCATAAATAAATGATGGTTCGGCCAGCTTCCTTACTTGCCATCTGGATCGCTACTTCGTCGTCCAAATATGCCGCGAAGCCGTTGATGTTCTTCGTGTATGAGTAGAAAATCGCATTCTTTGCCATCTGCTTGCTGTTTAACCTCACATGTCAAAACATTTGCTCCGATAATTCTAATTACTTAGAGGAGGCCGCTTGCGTAATATGTATATATACATATATATTACCTTCCAAGAACCGATCCCAGGAGCTCATGGTGCGACTCCGTGGCGCGCGCGTGATCCTCGACCGACGCATCGCGGCCGTACGCGTGTGCTCCAAGGTATACCACGTACGACTGTGCATCATCATATAAACATCACAAATGACGTAAGTTAAGGAAAAGAAAACAATCAAATACATCGGTGATCTCTAGCTTGTATCGTTTGCTTGCCTTCTTCCATGCTTCGACGAGGCGGCACTCGGCGGCGCATAGAAGAAGGACTACGGTGAGGAAGAGGGCCTGGCCCGACATTTTCTTCAATGGTGGTTTGCCCACGGCCGGCGAAATGGTGTGATAGAGTGATCTCTAACTGAAGGTATAAATAAGCTTGATTCGCGAGGCTAGGATCATGGAGAGAGTTTCAGGAGGAGGTTCTATATTTGGCTGGTTTTGACTGCGGAAAAAGGAGAGCAGATCGGCCCAGGAACACTTCAACGTCCAACTGACCTTTTCCTCTTTTTTTTGCATAATATAAATCAAAGTATTGTTGCACTTTTAAGAACTTCTCTACAATGATTCTTTTTTACATCGCAGTGCTTCCACATAATTAGTGCGGTGTCATATAATGGCATCTAAGATATTCTGCATTTGTTAAAACCATCAGCGCCAATCTTACATAATAGAAAAATACCCCATGCGTTGCACCGGATCCACCTATTTGGGCTGATATGCGTTCTTTTTATTTTTATCCATCCTAAAGATATGCAATAATAATTATCAATGTGCCACTGAAATCACATGTTATATTTTACCTTACTGATTTATTTGAATTTTTTTCAGATAATGCGTTTCTTCTCAAACCCTCGTAAGCCCATGATTCTTGCTCTTGCTCGGCTAGATCCCAAGAAGAACATCACTACACTGGTCAAGGCATTTGGTGAACACCCTGGATTAAGAAATTTAGCAAATCTTGTATGTGCCAGTCCTGTGTAGTTTCTCTTGTTTCCTTGATTGTTTTTTTTCTGTTTATCTGACAGTTTAGTTTATAATAATCTTCTCTGTCACCAACTATCGCCGCCTGTTCTTCGTCTTGATAACTATTCTTTATTTGCAGACACTGATCATGGGTAACCGTGATGTAATTGATGAAATGTCAAGCACAAATGGAGCTGTTTTGACATCAGTACTCAAGTTAATTGACAAATATGATCTATATGGCCAAGTAGCATATCCCAAGCACCATAAGCAATCTGAAGTTCCAGATATTTATCGTTTCGCGGCAAGAACAAAGGTAGCAAAATATATCTTCCTATTTTGAAATAGTTTGTAGGATCCCTACGATAAGTGTGCTAGTGGATTGTTTGGCATTGTACCTCCTAGGAGGTTTTAGCAACTCTCTCTTTCCAATGTAAAGAAACGCAAATGTCATTTGTGTTTCCTCTAAAAAGTGTGCTGGTGGATTCTCTGACATGGTATCATAAATAAGTGACCTGCCAGTATTAGTTATCTCATGCATATCTTGTCTCCTTTTTATTTGCTTTTGGCCTTTTGACTTGTATTTTTGCTTCTTCTTCTTGCTCAGTCTGACCTACAGCAACATATTGACTGCTACTTTTGACCTTGGATGTTCACTGATTCAACTGTAATATAATGTACTCTGCCTCCTAGGAGGCTGTATCATCACACACTGCCTTTTCAGTGAAATGAAACGGAAATGTCATTTGCGTTTTCTCGAAAAACAAACTGACTGCTACTCTTTTATGGCTTACTCCCATTTTCATACTAAATAAATGCTTATTTCAGTTCTTGTTGTTTTCAGGGTGTTTTTATTAATTGTGCTTATATTGAACCATTTGGACTCACCTTGATAGAGGTAACTTCTTTAACATTTCACTTAGTCCTTTCTTTATGTGTGGATTGATAATGTTTATGCAATTCTTACACCTTCCTTGTCAGGCTGCGGCTTATGGTCTCCCAATGGTTGCTACCCAAAATGGTGGCCCTGTCGACATCCACCGGGTACTGCTCTAACTTTGTTTACATTTGGTGTTCTCCATAAAAAAAAATTGTTTACATTTTGCACTGAAATTACTTACGGTCTGTTTATTGATGTGCTTTTGTTTTGGTGTCATTTTTAATTCAGGTTCTTGACAATGGTATTCTTGTTGATCCCCACAACCAAAATGATATAGCTGAGGCACTTTATAAGCTTGTTTCTGAGAAACACTTGTGGGCACAATGCCGTCAGAATGGTCTGGAAAATATCCATCGATTTTCTTGGCCTGAACATTGCAAGAACTATTTGTCACGGGTTGGCACGCTGAAGCCTAGACATCCACGATGGCAAAGGAGTGACGATGCTACTGAAGTTTCTGAAACAGATTCACCTGGAGACTCTTTGAGGGATGTTCACGATATATCTCTTAATTTGAAACTTTCGTTGGACAGTGAAATATCAGACACCAAGATAAACATTGAAAGGAATTCCACCAATGCCAGAAGAAACATTGAGGAAGCTGTACTAAAATTTTCGGATGCTGTTAGTGCTGGCTCAAATGATAAGTCTGGTGAGAGTGCCAGCACAGGCTCTAATAAATGGCCATCTTTGCGAAGGAGAAAACACATCATTATTATTGCTGTAGATTCTGTGCAAAGTGCCGACTTGATTCAGATTATCAAAAACCTTTTTGTGGCTTCAAGCAAAGAAATTTCATCTGGTACTGTTGGTTTTGTATTGTCAACATCTCGAGCAATATCAGAGATACATCCTTTGTTATCATCTGGCGGCATACAAACTACAGCTTTTGATGCATTCATATGTAGCAGTGGCAGTGATCTTTGTTATCCATCTTTAAATTCGGAAGACATGCTTAGCCCTACCGAGCTTCCATTTATGATTGATCTTGATTATCACTCTCAGATTGAATATCGTTGGGGAGGGGAAGGATTAAGGAAGACACTAATTCGTTGGGCAGCAGAAAAGAACACTGAGAGTGGACAAGAAGTAGTTGCTGAAGATGACGAATGTTCATCCACTTACTGCATTTCATTTAAAGTGAAGAATACTGAGGCTATATGTATCGTCTTTTTCTTTTGTGCCCTCCTCATTTTTACTGATTTTTCCGACCTTGTCTACGGTTCTGGTGTTCTCATTTTGTTTCAACTTTCAATTGGTTTAGGTCCCTCCTGTGAAGGATCTTAGAAAAACAATGAGAATTCAAGCACTGCGCTGTCATGTATTGTACAGCCATGATGGTAGCAAGTTGAATCTTATACCTGTCCTAGCATCACGATCCCAAGCACTAAGGTTTGACTATTCCTCTAACTGTTCTTTTGTTTCATGAGCATAGCCTTGAATCTTCAGTTGAGTAAAATATTATACTGTTATCCTCTATCGGCCACTAGAAGCAGTTTTGATCACCAGCTTGTATGAAGTGAACAATTTTTTCTTTCGAATTGTATCTGTGACTACTGCTGTTTGGTTACCGTGGGCTTCCTTATCTTTCGTGATGTTTGTTTCAAAATCAAAAGCCCCTTCCAATTTTTTTTTGTCTGGTTGGCCCTTCAACCCTGGTTATGCCGCTGATGGACTCCAGATCAGCTGCACAAGCACAGCCTACGTAACAAGGTTATCTGCCCTCTCAGCATGCAGCAAGGCGAGATTGCTTTCGACGGCTGCGAGATCTAAGCCTTTTAAATATAAGTTTTATCCTTTTCTTTCCTCCAGGGTCCTTTGACACCCCATTGTCTTCTTTTACTCGCCTGATGTGCTTTCCTGCCTAATGAGAATATATGAAAGCCTCTTTCATGTAGACTAAAATCATTTCAGTTTCGCTGAGTTTTCAGACAAAACTACCAAATTGGCAATGATGGAAGTTATGAATTGTTTTTTCTGATTGTATGTTGGTTCATCTGATGCAGGTACTTGTATATAAGATGGGGGGTAGAGCTATCTAACATGACAGTGGTTGTTGGTGAAAGTGGTGATACAGATTATGAAGGGCTACTTGGAGGTGTGCACAAGACCATCATACTTAAAGGCTCATTTAATGCTGCTCCAAACCAGCTTCATGCTGCCAGAAGCTATTCACTACAGGATGCTGTATCGTTTGACAAACCAGGAATAGCTCCAGTTGAGGGATATGACCCGGGTGACCTAAAATCAGCTCTACAACAATTCGGTGTGCTGAAGGACTAAAATGACAAAATCATCAGCAGAGCAGTTAGTAGGTACGTTGAGTCACACTTTGTTAATATTGAATGTTATATCCAGTGAACTTAAGAGCCAACTGAATATTCAAATTGCATGGTTAGAGGTCTGCATATCAAGAGTAAGGTTGTCTTTCAGTATGGCCATTTAGTTTCACTTATTATTATTTTGAAATTATTACTAAACATTAACAATACAGCAACAGTATTTCGTCGATTCAACCAGCTAGTCATTTCTTGTTTTTATATGCCATAGATGTCATGAAATGCTTAATTCCTTGTATAAAGGACAAAATGCTTTATTTAACTGATATGTGCATAAAGAAAATACATGCATGGATGCATTTAGTTGAATTGGAGTTTTTGGAAGTTCCAAAAACAACTGGTATATGTATTTTATTTGGCTCCTGCCTTTTCTGTTTGATATATAGAATATTCGCCTTACATATGACAGGCTCTTTTATTAGATCAAATGTCAGGCTCTCTTTTCGAGTGTAAAGGTTTACATAAACTCCACATAGTTTTACAGGAGCTTGCATTAGTTCTTTAGGATTCCTCTGTTAAGTTTTTGCATGCAAATAGTCCTCTAGTTTATTCTGGCTTTGCGAACAAGAAGATTTGCTGGATAGAACTTTCTGAAAGTTTCTGTAATTTATATACTCCCTCCGTCCACAAATAAGTGTCTCAAGTTTGTCAAAAGGAAGATGTATCTCTAGATACATCTTCCTTTTGACAAACTTGAGACACTTATTTTGGGACGGAGGGAGTATTTGTTTATCTTAACATGATAATAATATATTCGTTTGACTGGTTTATCATTACATTCTAAACTACTGTATTTATTCAGTGGCATCCAGATAGAGAAATGTGCAGCACCTCTGCTGTTTACGACACCTCACATGGCAGAATAAGCTCTGTTTAGATTTATCTTCTACAGCTCTTCCTTGAAACCAAATGAATGGATGATTTGTCTTCTGCAGCTCTTCGTTGAAACCAAAAGATTGGAAGATACGAACTTGGGTCAGTTTTTTGTCCGGGGCAAAACTCATCGCAGTGATTCTATTCTGTAACTACAATCATAATAAGGAAGACGGAACATCTTTCTTGAATTTGGTGATTTCCTCGATCAAAGTTTGTGTTGCTCCCCTCAAATTGTAATACTAGTCTCTACTATATAATTGTGCCTAACAACCACGTGTAGTGCGTTTTAGCCCGCAGTCCAACTTAAGTTATCCATCTTTGCAATTTTGCCCCCAATCCCCTGCCTTGTTTCTACTGTAAGTGACGTCTTGCTCGGATGGAGGCGAGGTTAGGGGGGGCAGTGGTTGCCTGTGAGGGATGAAAGGGATTGGGAGGGGATATGTTGTCCTATGCAGGGGTGGAAGGGGAAGGAACCCATCCCTGTTAGCTCGGGTGCCGGCACCGTCGGGACTGGCTGCGGAGGCTCAGCGGCGGTGGGAGGGTCGACTTGGTCGGGCGTCGTTTCTGCGGGCGGTCGTGGTCAAGGGAGGTGGAGCTTCAAGGGTCACATAGGCGGTGTTCGGGCATCCAGCGGTGCCGCAAGGGTTCTGAGGGGTCTCTTTCATCCTCCTGCATAGCTAGGTGAAGCAAGCTGATCCTTGAGAGAAGATACTCCCTCTGTTTTTAAATATAAGATGTTTTACCTATTACACATGTTGTCTATATACACACAAAAATGCAAAAATGAGTGAATATGGATACTAAAACATCTCTAGATATAAGTTTGGACATGTGATTATGAAAAAAAAGGCTAAAACATCTTGTATTAAAACACATAGGTACTCCTTGAGACAATCCAAACTTAGAACGTCATGAGCAACAAAAAAAAACAGTGACCGGAGTTTTTTTGGAAAGGCTGGGAGGGGTGTCAACTTTTTTGCTCGGTGAAAATCACGAAACTATGTCTTCTTTTCTCTCATTTGGATGCAACTTTATAGATGTCGAGCTTTTCGAAGATGAACGTTTGTTGTTGCACAAATAAAGTATCAATTTAAATTTCACATTATGAACATGTTTCGAGTTGAATTGAACATGAGAAGTGGAAAGTCCATCTACGAATTGTCTAAAAATGGGGAAAAGGAATCAACAAAGGGAACATTTTAGTTTATTTACACACTCAAGAGCCAAAAGAAGCTCACAGTTTATTCGCAATCAGGAGAGCTATAGTTAAGGTTCTATCTCATTCTCACCACAAGGACTAAAAAAAACGATCCTAAACTCTTATACCCGGCACGAACACCGGCCTCAGTGCAGGGCGTTAACCACGACAGGGCTCCTGACATAATGGGTCCCATCAGACCAGACTAGCTTCCCGAAGACGTAGCCCCTCCCGAGCTTGTCCTTCTGCGACGCCACCGTCACGTTGAACTCCTTCTCCTCGCCGCCCTTCTGGAACACCAAAACCGTCGGGTCCACAGTCATGTTGATCCCGAACGGCGCGCGCCACGATGCACGGTACGTACCGGACCGGCCGACATTCTTGAGCCGTCGCTTGAGCGTCATGGTGCGGCGCAACGCCGGAACCACGATGGACGGGTAGTTAAGGTCCTCCATCGGCGGCGGGTTGGCCGGGCAGGCGAATTTCCCGGCGCTTAGCCGGCTCAGGTCCTTGGTGGTGAAGCCCAGGGAGCAGAGGAATGTGAAGTATTCGTTAGGAGTGACGTCGTAGACGAGGCCAGGGTCGACGGCGCGGTTCGGATGCACGTTGCCGGCGCCGTAGGCGAACGCAGTGGCCTCCTTCCCGTCCTGCTCGCGCATAGGCGCGCCCGTATTGTCCTGGGTACGCGCGGTAGTCATGATCGCGGACCGCATCGCCGCGGGGCTCCATTCCGGGCGCGCCGCCTTGAGGAGCCCGATGACGCCGGACACGTGCGGGCACGCCATGGACGTCCCTGACATGATGGCGTACTCCGACCGGCGCTTGTCGGTGGCCACCTCCGTGGGGCTGACATACTCGGTGAACGCGGCGAGTATGTCCACCCCTGGCGCGGCAATGTCTGGCTTGAGCACGTAGGGAAGCGTCCCGCTGGGCCCGCGGGAGGAGAAGGCCGCCATGGAGGGCGAGTTCTTGACTCCGAGCTCCGTCTTGGAAGGGGAGATGTTGGCCCGCGGTTCCGACGACGACGCCATGTACTTGTAGAGCGAGACGGCCTCGCTGTAGGTGATCATAGTCGCCGGGAGGACGTGCGGGTCGGCTTCGACGTCGTTTCCATCCATCTCGCCGTTGGCCAGGATCATCCCGACGCCGCCAGCGTGCAGGACTGACATACCCTTCATCACTCGTGGAATATCCCCGCCGCGGACACACACCACGATCTTGCCCTTCACCTTGGCCGGGTCAAGGCATCCCATCGCGCAGTTGGTCGCGAGGTTGGCGGTGCAGTTGGGGAGCGCGGCGCTGCTGGCGTTGATGACCGGGAAGAGCTTGTTGGAATGCAGGTCGGAGGACTCGAGGCTCATCCCTCTCATGTGCGCGCTATTGCCGAGGGTGATTTGGTTGGGGAAGTCCCTGTCGACGGTGCTGGCGGCAACGGTGGTGACCCATGGCGCGGCGTTGACGACTGTGTCGTCGAATGGCCCAGAGTTCCCGGCGGAGCAGACGACAGAGACGCCGTGGATGGTTGCGTGGAGGGAGCCGAGTGTGACGGGTTCGTGGAAGAAGGAGCTGGCATCAGCGAGGGGCGCGTCCTGGCCGAAGGAGACGGAAATGACGTCGGCGCCGTCGTGGACGGCCGATTCGAAGCCCGCCAGGACGTCGGCAGTGGCGCACTCCCCGGACCAGCACACCTTGTAGGCGGCGACGCGGGCACGAGGTGCGCCGCCCTTGGCGGTGCCGTTGGCATAGCCGAAGAGGCTGGCGCGCGGCACGAAGCGTCCGCCAGCTGTGGAGAGCGTGTGCGTGCCGTGTCCCTCCGTGTCGCGCGTCCAGTTGCCGTCTACCGCCCCCGGGTTGGACAGCAGCATGTCGCTGTTGAAGTACTTGGCGCCGATCAGCTTCCTGCAATGCCATGCATGTCACAAAAATTATCTGGATGTATAAAATTCAATTACCGCGTTCAAATCCATTTTTAAGTCAAACAATAAGTCGGACGGGGCGATGAGTTACGTACTTGTTGCAAGGCACTCCATACTTGGCGCTGTCGGAGCAAGAACCCTTCCAGCGCTTGGGTACCTCGTCCATGCCCTCGTCGTTGAAGCTGTTGGACTCTGGCCAAACACCTTCACACGTGCCAACTCATATATTATTAATCGTGTTTTGTTTTGTTTTGTTTTGGGCGAGTAGGTGATTGAGATCGAGATCAGGAAATGCCATTATCATTGAATTTATTTACCGCTGTCGAGGTTAGCGATGATGACGTTCTGTTTCCATGTCCATGAAATCCCACGACCTCGTCGTGTGAAGCTTCTGCATCTTGCTCTCCATCACCGTCGCCACCTCTGGGTGACCTGCTCCATCAATCAATCAAGGGAAAGCATATGGAAATTATTACTTATATTTCTTCGAGGTATTAGCATTGGACATATAACAAGTTACACGATGGGAACAATTTCATACAACTAGTTGTAAATATGTAAAAACTCATACAAATACTTATCTGGTTGTGCAAATTCATACGAACGAAACTGAAATTGTCACCGATGCGATCCACGTCAGGTCGTTTTTTTTGAAGAAACATCCTCATCAAGTATAAGTTACACGAATCGATCCAAGAGGCATGCACAGAGAGTGCGGACTAATTATTAGGTACCTATGTTTTTTGAAAATTACAATCAGGTCCTTTCCCTACTCATATATAAGGAACAAACACCAACTTCGCAATCAGACTACCTCCTTCCCCCGTGCCGACGCTGCACCGCCACCTTCCCCCCTTGCACCGCGGCACACTCAAAAAAGTGACACATTGTACCAAGCCACACACTACATTGCGTGAAAACCAAGTTAACAATAAAATATGAACGAAAGCATCATATAGACCGAACCTTTCATCCATAACAGTACACAACAACAAATTTCAGTTCATAATTGGCCAAAACAGGGCATGCTCCAAATGAATTTCCGCTACGTACATAACACAATTATAACCGTATGTATCACTGATCTGCAAAGGAATTCAACTAAAAACCCCTAAACAACGAGAATTAAGCCGCCCAAGCCGATGGCGGAAAACACATAAACTCCAAATCGATTTGCGCTACCATCGCCGATTCCAGCACAGATGCACGCGCAAGAGCTATATTGTCCACCATCAGTGCGATTCCCACCATAATTTCTGACCAATCGATGTCTAATCGACTTGACGGCGGAAATGAACGCACCAAGTCGCAGAACTTTTCGCAAGGGGAAGAAGAACGCACAACGCCAGGGAAACTCACCGTAGTCCGGCGCCTCCATGTCGTAACGACGGTATATTGGATCGTCCGACATGGCCGTGACGAACGGCGGCGCAGCGGGGAAGATGGCGGTGCGACGTCAACACGGCCGAGGGAAGGAGGTGGTCTGATTGTGAAGTTGGCGACTGCTTCCATGTATACGAGTAGGGAAAGGACCTGATCGCAATTTTCGCAAAACACAGGTACGTAATAACTAGTCCGTGCTCTCTGTGCATGCCTCTTAGATCAATTCGGGCAAATTATACTTGCTGAGGACGTTTCTGCAAAAAAATGACCTGACGTGGATCGCATCGGTGGCCATTTTAGACTTGTTTGTATGAATTTGCACAACTAGACAAGTATTTGTATGAGTTTTTGCATATTTACAACTAGTTGTATGAAACTTCAACATGCAACTTGTTGTACCTCCAATGCTAATACCTCTATTTCTTCTCCTTCTTTTTAGTTATTAATCTTCCCCGCATCAACATGGAGGGAATTCATAAATAAATGATGGTTCGACCGGCTTCCTTACTTGGCATCTAGGTCGCTACTTTCTCGTCCAAATATGCCGCGAAGCCGTTGATGTTCTTGGTGTATGAGTAGAAAATCGCATTCTTTGCCATCTGCTTGCTGTTTAACCTCACATGTCAAAACATTTGATTCGATAATTCTAATTACTTAGAGGAGGCCGCTTGCGTAATATGTATATATACATATATATTACCTTCCAAGAACCAATCCCAGGAGCTCATGGTGCGACTCCGTGGCGCGCGTGATCCTCGACCGACGCATCGCGGCCGTACGGGTGTTCTCCAAGGTATACCACGTACGACTGTGCATCATATAAAAATCACAAATGACGTAAGTTAAGGAAAAGACAACAATCAAATACATTGGTGATCTCTAGCTTCTATCGTTTGCTTGCCTTCTTCCATGCTTCGACGAGGCGGCACTCGGCGGCGCATAGAAGAAGGACGACGGTGAGGAAGAGGGCCTGGCCCGACATTTTCTTCAATGGTGGTTTGCCCACGGCCGGCGAAATGGTGTGATAGAGTGATCTCTAACTGAAGGTATACATAAGCTTGATTCGCGAGGCTAGAATCATGGAGAGAGTTTCAGGAGGAGGTTCTATATTTGGCTGGTTTTGACTGCGGAAAAAGGAGAGCAGATCAGCCCAGGAACACTTCAACGTCCAACTGACCTTTTCCTGTTTTTGTCTGCATAATATAAATCAAAGTATTGTTGCACTTTTAAGAACTTCTCTACAATGATTATTTTTTACATCATAGTGCTTCCACATAATTAGTTGGGTGTCATATAATGGCATCTAAGATATTCTGCATTTGTTAAAACCATCAGCGCCAATCTTACATAATAGAAAAATACCCCATGCGTTGCAGCAGGGAAATCTTTAAAAATGAATTTTATGTAAATGAAATTATATAAGATGCATCAAATATTCAATTGTCAAGAGCCACTTGCTTACACTAAATTTAGATCATGTGAAATTATTGAATATTTGAGGACTAAGTATTAGTGACCTGTAACATGGATTGGTTGCATGAAAATCATGTTGCATGAAAACTATTATTAAATATTGTTAATGGAGATGATGTGGATAATTGATTGGCCAAAATAGTGGGTGATATGGATAGCTTGCATGTTGAGATAGAAAAAATACATTTAGTGGAGTTTTTCTTTATAAGCAATATAGATAGATGGGTATTGCTAATCATAAGATACGACCCATCAAAAGAATCTGAACATAATTCTCGATTTAGACAATGTTGTATTCTACTAACATGTAAAGGAAGGGGATCGCAGACAGAAACAATAATTTTTCTATTAACGATATCATTAAACTAGCCAGAATCCATACTATGCAGATATAGTAATACGACGGAGATCGGAATACATACCCTTGTAGACCGAAAGCGGGGATTACGCTCCCGCACAAGCGTTGACGACGAAGACGACGTAGCCAACCTCTAGGTCGCGAAGAACTCGCCACGACGAAGACGACGACGATGACCTCGAGGTCGGGAGGAGGAAGTAGGACTCCGAGCACCGCTAGCGCAGCACCTCGCAGGGCGTTACACACATATGGTGGAGACGACGGCTTCCGAAGCTCTAGTCCAGGAAGAGCAGCGGAAGACTTGGACCGGAACACCAGCAGCACGACAGCGGGCGTATGGTGGAGAGAACTCTCTCTCTCTCTCTCTCTCTCTCTCTCTCTCATCGGCGCGACTCCGACAAAGAGAATCACGTAATCATGGAGAAATTGAGAATTAGTTGGGTGAATTGAAAGGCCAGGGGAGCCCTTCTATATAAAGGGGCAAGAGAGCTGCCCAACTTGCCAGGCTGGCGGTGTCGAGTGGGACTTCCCCCCCCCCCCCCTCATGGGCCTTCTTTCCACTAGAAGGTCCATTTAGGGAAATCAGCCTTTAAAAATTCGAAAATAAATAAATACAAATATATTTAACTATTAATTACACTAATTAATATTAATTGCATATTATATAATTTATTCTGACTCCGAAAACTATTTCATCGCTGCCCGATCTCCATCGGACCATTCCCGGGACGTTCCCGGTGTTCTCTTTCCTTTCTGATTGTCTTGTCGAAACCCCTTAAGTGTGTTACCCTAGCGGTTCGATATAATAACAAACATGATCGAGACCCCTCTCTCATCAATGATTAACTCGTAGGCCTGGACCCCGTGAATTAACCCCTGTGCTATAACGAATGACTTTCATCTATCAAACCTAGACGTCGAGTCTTAAACCTTTTACCATAGCGATACTTAGCGTGTCCGAGCATCGTTCATAGATATCTCCATACCTAGAATGATCTCGTTACCGACAACACTATCTTCTACTCGTCTGTGATATTATGTCCTGGTGACCTAGTCACATGTTTGCAAACTCATTTGACATAATCTCCCCGAGTGGGCACTAGAGTATCTATCCGGCTATACGGACTGACAAATCACGCTCTTGACCCCTCGTCTCAACTACTCCCTTCCGATACCCGAGAGAGACACCTTTATTGTCACACTATATAAGATATGACGTTTGATGAAATCAAAATATCTTCCGAAAATAAAAATAAGAGTTGATCTCACGGTCGAATGCGTAATGACTATGTCCATCACATCATTCTCCCAATGACATGACTCCATTGCCAACTGACGACATGTCACATGATCGGGAAACCTCGATCATCAATCGCACAATGAACTAGTCTTAGTAGAGGCTACTAGGGACCTGGTTGTTTATCTACCACACGTGTATTAATGTTTTCGCTTAATACAGTTATAACATGGTATAAAACATATAATGAACAATTGGGAATAAACTATCTTTATTAAGTGCCTCTAGGGCATATTCCTTTCTTTATCCCACTTGCACAAGAGTAACACTTAATCTAGTTTATAACTTGGTAAAATATCAACACGCATAGCATCTTGGTGCATGCTTGTCTCGTGGAAGAGGAATACAGTCAACAGATCTCACAAATTGAGACCTATATGTGCTCTGCAACACTTCTATGTCACCTTGTTTGACATCATCCCATATTACGATGACGGTGAAATATATCCTACTGGATGGAGTGACACTCGAACCTATGCTCGAAAACTGTTCAGTCCAATCGCACTTGCTACTTCTGAAGTTGTCATATATTTCTATACCTATGTAGATTATGTGATAGTGCATTCATATGCGACTTTGCAAACTAACCATGTCTTTCTTCAAATCAAAGGACATATCATATATGAGATTTCTAGTCGTATGGGTTAGTGTCACAACTTGCATCATCGTAACCGTTTTACGGCAAGTTGTCTTTCCACTCTTACCCTTTACCGGAAAACATATCTTCAGTTCTCACAAACACTGAAGAATATACTTAACTTTTGTTCATTGATCCACAGAAGAATCACTCTAGAACCCGTTCTTCAACCAAGAACTTGGGTCACACCAAGTCGAGGTTTCAGTCTGATAGAATCTATGTCTGATACATAGAGAATGTCAAACATTATTTGCTATCACTGAAAATGCCAAGATAAACTTAATATTTCACCTAGTCATACAAGTAAGAACCTTTTCCTTTGCTTGTTCTATTCTGAAACACTTCAGAATCTTAACTTAGGAAATATTCCGACCTAATGTTATTAAGCCCCTTTTGATCTATACAATTATCGATCGGCTGCATAATACTCCTAACTTTATTCATAGAAAATTTAATCACTTAAATAATCCTTTATAGTTTACTAGAGGATCTGTATCATTCTTAATATGTCGTTACATATAAAATCATGAATGACACCTAGCTCCCACTCAAATATGCCTTCCTCATATAAGATCAAGAAAAGCTACTTAGCTCCCACTCACTTCTTTGCAAATGCAAGTTTCTTCAACTATTTTGGACAACTACAAAATCCTTTGATCACATCATCAAAGTGAAGATTCCAGCTCCGATATACTTGCTTCAGCCCACGAATGGACATGTGAAGTTTGCATACATGCTTAGCACCCTCAGGATCACCAAACCATTATTGTACTAATTACAACTCTTTCTTAATGATACCATTAAGAAACATGGTTTCCTTATCCATCTATCAATTTCTCAATTTGATATTATAGTAATTGCTAAATGACCCAGAATAGATTTAGGCTTCGCCACTTGAGACAAAATCTCGTTGTGGTCAAATTTTGAATATGTCGGAACTGTTTTACGACAAATTGATCCTTATCAGTGTCTACTCTCTCATAAAATTCCATATTCTATTAACAGCCTAGATGCCTGATACGTCTCCAACGTATCTGTAATTTCTTATGTTCCATGCTATGTTATACCATGTTATTACATGTTTTATATGCATTTTATATAGTTTTATTCATTTTGGGGAATAACCTATTAAGAAGATGCCAAAGTGCCAGTTCCCTGTTTTCTGCTGTTTTTGGTTTCAGAAAAGTACTTAAGGAAATATTCTCGGAATTGGAAATAAAACATCCTTAAATTATTTTTGGAAAAGGAACGTTCCAGAACACCGAAGACGAGACGGAGAGGGGCCACGAGGCGGCCACCCCACCCCGTGGCGCGGCTCCCTTTCTGGCTGCGCGAGGAGGTTGTGTGGGCCCCTCAAGCGCCCACCGACATCGCCCTTTCGCCCATAAATACCTCCTGACCTAAAAACGATCGCATGATGTTCATAGTTTACTCCATGGGTCCAAAGCGCCACCGCCATCGAAGACAAGATTCGCGGGACAGAAGTCTCTGTTCCGGCACCCTGCCGGGACGAGGAATTGCCCCCGGAGGCATCTCCATCGATGCCACCGCCATCTCCATCACCGCTACTGACTCCTACGATGAGGAGTGAGTAGTTCTCCCCCGGGGCTGCGGGATCTATGGAAGCCATGTGGTTTATCTCTCTCTCTCTCTCCCATGATGTGATCTTTTATGTGATCATGAGCTTTGTAATCTAGTTGAATATGTGATGCTACCCTTTATCTATTATGCACTCTAGAGGTTACTTTAATATGAATTCCGGGTTATTCACGGTTGTAATGGTGACAGTGTGTGCACCGTGTGTGATTCCTATATGACATTGTTGGAGTTAGTTTACTCTGACTTTGAGACTGCTCTCGTAGCCCTACACAATGATTGGTGTTTGTTATCCAACATGAGAGTGTTTGAGAGTAGTGTTTATTTATTTAACTTTGATGTCATTGTTGAGAATGTCCACTGGTGAAAGTAGGATCCCTAGGCCTTGTTTCTAAGCATTAAAACACCTTTTCTAACAAGTTCTGCTACATGTTTGCTTGCTGCCATTTTTATTACAGATTGCAATTACAACTTATAATCATCCATATTACTTGTATTTCACTATCTCTTCGCATAACTAGTGCACCTATACATCTGACAAGTGTATTGGGTGTGTTGGGGACACAAGAGAATTGTCGTATCTTAATTGCAGGGTTGTTCGAGAGGGTTATCTTTGACTTTTACCTCCCTGAGTTCGATATACCTTGGGTGATTTACTTAAGTGAAACTTGCTGCTGTTATACAAACCTCTGCTCTTGGAGGACCAACACTGTCTACAAGAATAGAAGCGTGCGTAGACATCAAGCTATTTTCTGGCACTGTTGCCGGGGAGGTGAGCGCTTGAAGGTATCTCCTTTAGATTCTGCAGTTATTACTTTTTATTTTCACTAGTTAGGCTAATGGAAAACAACAAAAAAATAGAGATCTCTATGAAATTTATATTGCATTAGGACATGATAATTTTGAAGAGAACATTAAAAAAACCTATGAAGTTTGTTTACATAATAGTGGTAGTAATGTTATTATTATAAACTCTTTGGACACTATTATTGCTAAGGCTGTGGAAAAACCTAAGCTTGGGGGAGCTAGTTTAAACAAAGATAATCGTTTTTGCTCCTCAGCTTTGGAGGAATTATTTAGTCTTGGTAATGTTTTACCTCCAATATGTGATAATTTTAATAATGCTTGTGATATTCTAAAAACACCTGAAGAAATAGTGCCATTTAAAATACCTAAGAATATTATTGAACGTGTTATGAATAACCTCTATGTAGGGGATGGAACTGTCCATCCTAGTGATCATTTGCTATTTTTACATGAATTATGCGAGTTTTTCAAGTGTGCAGGTATTTCAATGGACAAAGTTAAGAAGAAATTATTTTCTATATCACTTGTTGCAAGGGCTGCAAGTTGGTATAAATTGTTGAAGAATCAGCACTCTCTTGAATGGGAGGAGGTTGTATCTCTCTTTTATTCTAAATTTACCCTTCAAGTGAGATTCACCAAGATCGTAATTCTATATATAATTTCTGGCCTCTTGAAGGAGAAAGCATTGCTCAAGCTTGGGGAAGGCTAAAAACATTAATACTCAAATGTCCTAACCATGAGCTTCCTGATAATATAATTGTTAATAATTTTTATGCAAGACTTTCAGGACATCGCAAGGATTATCTAGATGCTTGTTCGGAGGGCTCTTTCACAAGAAAGAAGGTTGAAGCTAGATGGGATCTCCTTGAAACAATTCTAAACAATGATGAAGATTGGGAGAATGACAAAGGTAAAGAATCAGGTATAAACTATGAATATGAGTGCATTAAGTCTTGTGTTGAAACTGCTAGTTTTAAAGAGCTTAGTGCTAAATATGGTCTTGATTCTCATATGATTGTTAATTATTTTAGAACCTTTGCTTCTCATATTAATGTTCCTAAAGAAATTTGGGACGTGTATCATGAACCTTTCAAAGACACTTACATGGAAAAAGAAATTGGTGTTAATGATTGCAATAAACATGCTCAAACTTATGATAATACTATTTCTTATAAGCATGTTAATTTTTGTGGAATGCATAGACCTTGTGGAATTAATCAAATTGAAGATGAATGTTGTATCCATCATAGGAATGAAAACACTAGAGGTTGGTATAAAGTTTTAAGAGATCATGGTAGCACGATTTGTGCCACCTATCCTTTTATTTGTGAACTTTGCTATGAAAAAGGTCATTTCAAATTTCAATGCTCAGGTTATAATAAGGATAGGTGAATTTTGTGATAACATGATGACCTCTAATCAACATGATGAACTTACATTATTTTTGGGGTGTGAAGAGATATCAAGAAAAACTTCTTTGATTAATACGAGTGATATTGATATGAATGATTTGTTGCATGTACGTTATCTCTATTGTGTTAATAATTGCCATGCAAACACCTACATACAAAATATTATAAAGGATGAGACTTCACCAAAGTATGACAAGACTAATATGTGTTTTCATCTTATTAATGAAAGAGAGGAATTTCTCCCAAGTTTCTTCCATTGTCTCTAATAGTAAACCAGGTTGTGTGGAGAAGCTTGCTTTCAAGCCTCTCCCTCCAAAAGAGGAAAATAAGAAGAAAAATGGAAAGAGGAAGAAGAAGAGGAATAAAACGAGAGAGGAAACAATATCTTCTCCCAAACTTGTTGCTCCTATTTCAATTAATACCTATAACTATGAATCCGATGATTCTGAACTTGATGATGTACCTATGCATGTTATTTACATTAGTGATCATGATTGGGAAAAGCACACCTCTTTTGATATTGAAGATCTTTGGGATAATAATTCTGAAAATGATGATGTTAATAATTGCTGCACTATTAATATTATCTATGTTCCTTCCCTTGATGATATAGAGAGCTCTGAGCTCGGGGATGAGGTGTTTTAAAATCCTTTTGCTACTAATGATTATATATTTGATACATATCCTTCTAGTAAAAATGATGACATGTTTGCAAATGAACACACTTTAGAGTATAATTATTCTATTGCTTATGATGATACTATGCCTCCGGTCTTTGATAATTATAAAGAATACTATGACATGGGTTATAATTACAATTATACTTTTGAAACGTGTCATAATTATAGAGGAATCACTCAAACCAATGCTTTTAATATACAACTTGTCTATCGTGTTCAAGTTCTTTATGATGATCCTACTCCCTTTGTCATTAATGAGAAGAACTTTTCTTATGAGGGAGATAATGATACTTTTATGCATATGGATCATGATAAGAATGTTTCATGTGATGGTTATATTGTGGATTTCATCAATTATGCTACTGAAATTTATTATGAGATAGGAAAACAGGGTTGTAAAAGTTTTCAAGTTACTAAAACACCTCTCATTATGTTGAAAGTTTTGAAGTTGCATTTGTTTCATGTTGCTATGATAGTTGCTTTATGTTTCAATAATTTATCGTATTGCAAGGTTCCTTTGCATAGGAAGTGGGTTAGACTTAAATGTGTTTAGGTTTAACTCTTGATGCTCTCCTAGTTTTCAACTCTAATTTTTATGAGAGCATCATACGAATCTCTGTGCCTAGCTCAAAGGCGTTAAACAAAAGCGCTTAAGGGAGACAACCCACTTTTATTTCCTGTTATTTTATATTGCTTGTGTCAAGGACTTGTCCTACCTCTGTAGAAATTCCTTTGTATCTTTATTTTATTTCAATTTTATGTCAAGTTAAGCCTCTAGTTGAAAGTTGATGCTAAATTTGGATTCCAGCGCATAAACAGATTTCTTCCGTTCACCGCTAAATTCATAACTCTTCACTGGAACTTTAGAAAAATCTTCCCTTTTGTGTGCATAATCCACATATGTATACTCAACTTTCATTAGTTTTGAGTTTTCTGATCTGAGCAAGTTAAGTGCCTCGAAAAAATTCATCTTTACGGACTATACTGTTTTGATACATTCTGCCATTTATCTTGCAATGCCTCTTTTGCTATTTTGATTGGATCTTTTTGTTACATTAAGTATCAGTGGCTGTCGCTAATGTCCAGTATTATTGGTAGCAATTGTGTTCCTACAAAATATCATATTTTTTTGTGCACTAACCGTAGGTTTACTCTAAGTCTGGTGTGGAGGAAGCTTTCAAGGATCAAGAGAGAAGATGCTATGATGTGATCAAGAGGATAGTAACGCCAAAGCTTGGTGATGCCTCGGTGGTTCACCCCACCATATTTCAAGAAGTCTCAAGCGTCAAAGCTTGGGGATGCCCAAGGCATCCCCTTCTTAATCAACAAACTATCAGGTCCTTTCTAGTGAAACTATATTTTAATTCCGTCACGTCTTATGTGCTTACCTTGAAGCGTCTGTTTTTTTTTGTTATTGTCATTCTCTGAATAAATTGGATCCTAGCATTCTTTTGGGTTGGAGAGATACACGCTCCGCCTTTTCTTATGAATACTCACATTCTTCACTTATATTCGTTGAGTATTCTTTTCATGCTATTGTTTGCTTTCTAGCTCTTGTTTTTCATGCATCTCTTCCTAGACCTGTTAGCTTTGTTATATTATACTCTCATATATCATTGTTTAATTACTTGGAGAGTTTATCTTTTAAATAAGTTGATTGGTGTTTGGTTGAGAACAGAAAATGCTAAATGTGGTAGATGGTATAATTAAATGATTCATAATCTCGTAGATCATTAAATTGTGTCACTTGAATAATTGATGTTGTTTTGAGATATTAATTTTCTTAATGTTAAATATGATGGTTTAGTAAAGTGGAATGATTAAATGGTTGGTCTAGAGAAACTTGAAAACTGTGCGACACTTAAATTTCCAGTTGATTGCATAATGGTATATGACTTCTTTTTGCCTAAGGCAACCGTAATGACTTTATGTTATGCGCTACGGTCGGGGAAGGCAACGGTGACTTTGTCATTCGCCACGATCCCTCTAGGAGTAATTTTCATTATGCCTTGTATGATCATATTTTTATTTGGAATCTTTTTACTTGTGAGTTCTAAAACTGCGGTTTTCATGGCACTTCCACCACCATATTGCTAGGCTCTTCGGTACTTTGCATTGCCCTTTCTCACATTGAGAGTTGGTACATTTTTCGCGGGTACATCCAAACTCGTGGTAGATCTTCATCTTGTTCTCCTACACATAAGCCAAATATCTTCCTTAAAACATCCACCATACCTAACTACTACAACATTTACATAGCTGTTCTGAGATATATTTCCATTCAACATCCATCTTACATTGCATGACTTGTTGTTATTCATTACTTATATATTGCTTTGCGTGTTTCTATAAAGCTGATGTGTGGTTTTACCCATGTTACGCTAGATCACTGTATAACCTGCTACACTGGCAGAGCCACCGTTGTCATATGCATTCTTATGGCACATTCATATTAGTTACTTGTATCATCAGTATGTTTTCTTATCATCATTAGTGTGTTGTCATATATCATATTAGGATGCTTCCCCCTAAAAGTGAAAAGAGCCATGGAGGCCATCGAAAAGAGAAACAGAAAAAAGAAAAAAAATAGAGAAAAAGAAAAAAAGAAAGAAATAAATAAATAAATAAAAAAGGGGGCATCATTACTATTCTTTATCACACACTTGTGCTCATGTTATAGCACCATATCATTTATAGTCATCACTTGTGCTCATGTTATAGCACTGTATCATTTATGATCATCATTTGTGCTCATGTTTAGCTCCTTTACTCCATATGAGAGAGTTTTCATGTCTTATTTGCGTAACTATGTGGTGAACTTTACACTATAGAACTTGGCTTGTATATTCCAATGATGAGCCTTCTCAAAAGTGCTAAAGGTCTTCGTGATCAAGTAAGTTGGATGCACCCCCACTAGTTCCATTGAAGAGCTTTCATATACTTATAGCTCCATGTGCATCCGTTGTGTGGCAATCACTACTCCTTGCATAGCTTCGATTGTAAGACTTTCTCTTGTCTAATGATCACTTGCAGCTTTGTGAGCCTTTCTTCCGTTGGCCTTCCAAACCTCCGTTAACATGCTCTTAGCCATAACCTCCTGGTGCCAGGAACCAACATTGAACGCTTGCTCGTTTCTTTTGAACAAATAATGTATTGATCTTCTACGTGCATATAGATATTGCTTGACTTGATCCTTTCATTAAGTTGTCATGTTTGTTGGAAGCATTAGATGATTATATTGTTGTTCTTGAAGCTTAAATCATCTTTAATATCTACTTTGCACAGTTAATTGCTATCTAGGACTATATCATTGAAAGCTTTGCTTGCTTCACCTACTTGTTTATTATTACTCATTTGATATCAATATAAACTACAACCCTTATTCATTTGATCTCAGTTTACATGCCTTACATTATTATATGATCAAGATTATGTCAAAGCATGTCACTTCTGAAAATATTATTTTTATCGTTCTTGCCTACTCGACGAGTAGAACTAAGCTTGGGGTTGTTGATACGTCTCCAACGTATCTATAATTTCTTATGTTCCATGCTATGTTATACCATGTTATTACATGTTTTATATGCATTTTATATAGTTTTATGCATTTTCTGGGACTAACCTATTAACAAGATTCCAAAGTGCCAGTTCCATGTTTTCTGTTGTTTTTGGTTTGAGAAAAGTACTTAAGGAAATATTCTCGGAATTGGAAATAAAACATCTTGAAATTATTTTTGGAAAAGGAACGTGCAAGTAAATCTAAGACGAGACGGAGAGGGGCCACGAGGCGGCCGCAACACCCCATGCCGCGCCAGGAGGTGGTGTGGGCCGCCCGGGCGCCCACCGACATCGCACATTCGCCCATAAATACCCCCGGACCTAAAAATGATCGCACGATGTTCATATTTTGCTCCACGGATCCAGAGCGCTGCCGCCATCGAAGACAAGATTCGGGGGACAAACTTCTCTATTCCGGCACCCTGCCGGGACGGCGAATTGCCCTCGGAGCCATCTCCATCGACGCCACCGCCATCTCCATCGCCGTTGCTGACTCGTACGATGAGGAGTGAGTAGTTCTCCCCCGGGGCTGCGGGATCTATGGAAGCCATGTGGTTTATCTCTCTTTCCCATGATGTGATCTTTTATGTGATCATGAGCTTTGTAATCTAGTTGAATATGTGATGCTACCCTTTATCTATTATGCACTCTAGAGGTTACTTTAATATGAACTTCGGGTTATTCACGGTTGTAATGGTGACAGTGTGTGCACCGTGTGTGATTCCTATATGACATTGTTGGTGTTAGTTTACTCTGAGTTTGAGGGTGCTCTCCTAGCCCTACACAATGAATAGTGTTTGTTATCCAACATGAGAGTGTTTGAGAGTAGTGTTTTTTATTTAACTTTGATGTCATTGTTGAGAATTTTCACTGGTGAAAGTAGGATCCCTAGGCCTTGTTTCTAAGCATTAAACCACTGTTTCTAACAAGTTCTGGTACATGTGTGCTTGCTGCCATTTTTATTACAGATTGCAATTACAACTTATAATCATCCATATTACTTGTATTTCACTATCTCTTCGCATAACTAGTTCACCTATACATCTGACAAGTGTATTGGGTGTGTTGGGGACACAAGAGACTTCTCGTATCTTAATTGCAGGGTTGGTCGAGAGGGTAATCGTTGACCTTTACCTCCCTGAGTTCAATATACCTTGGGTGATCCACTTAAGGGAAACTTGCTGTTGTTCTACAAACCTCTGCACTTGGAGGCCCAACACTGTCTACAAGAATAGAAGCGTGCGTAGACATCAATGTCATCAAGAAGATCTCCCAAGTCATTACCTGGTAATCATACATGGATTTTATTTCGGATCATATATGACTCACAGCCATTTCTCGGACTTAGGTCTACCATCTCTTATTTGTAGTTCGTAGGTCTGTAATATTCCATTAACATGACCTTCATAACAAGATTGTTGTAACACAGTGTGGAACACAACCTCGTACGCCTACGTTCTTAGTATGAGCTCAGAGCATCATGATCTTTTATTGTAGTGCCCATGCTTATGAAAGCAGTGACACATATGAATAATGTAAAGACTTGGATCACATAAGTCTCACATTCTCCAATAAGATGAAATATCACAGTACAATGTCATAATTTATTACAGAACGAGACGAATGATCGAAAAACAAATATCCTTACAACTTAGCATAGCGGAAATGCTAGCTGAATCAATAGTTCACACTTTATTTCAGAGTTCAAACATAATACTAAAGGTAGCATGGAGCTACATCTTCTCCATGAAGCCACTGGCAAATCATGTTGGTTGTAGCTCGAAGAAGACCCCCTTACTCCTCATTCGGACATTCTGCAAGATTTAGTTGCAGCCCAGCTATAAAGGGTCAGCACAATTGAATTGTGGTGGCAAGTGACTTTAATTCCTAATGTTCTACTATACTATAACTATATGCTTAATTTGGCTGGTGGAGCTCAAGGCTATTGCGCAAAGCAAATTTTCTCCTACTTTTGATAAACAATTTTCTTAAATCAATATCTTCTCCTTCAGAGACAATCTCGAGACAAGTCCATGTCTCCTACCCATGTTCACCCAACAAAAGTTTTATTAAGAAATTTGAGATGAGGAGATTTTCAGAACACAACCTTGTGTAGTTACTCAAATTGTCCGTTGCCGGGGACACGGCTAAGATCTTAGGTTTTAACTCTCGAGAGGGTGTGCACTTTCACCATTAGACTCAATCAACCCAAACTATCCTCTACACTCCTTTAGTGAGAAGGAAAAGGAGAAGATTAAGACGAGACTTTTCAGAAGTTGCTTTCCCATGATCATACTAAGAGATTACCACCATCCTATCAACTCTACCACCATCAATCTCTTGACCCAGGTCCACAACAATTTACTCCATCAAGACAGAGCCCATATTGACCAATGGTTGCACGATAAGCAACTAGACTCAGTGTAGACTTAAATCTCATAGCCCTGGGTGGCCTACCACAAGTGAGCAACTCAGGTTAACACCGCATATCATGGCCCCAGGTAAGTAGAAACTACCCTGGGCGAAGATAACCATGACACTAGGCCCTAAGAAGCCACTCAACTTGAAACCTCCTCGATCGACCCAATCCACCCAGGCGTTAAATTTATTTAGTGGAAATTTTCATTTATCACATCAACCATAAAACAATCATTTTTGCAGCAGTTGCTTCCACTAAATTATAATAGGGGTCTAATCTGGAATTTCTAAGGGGAAACCTAAAAGGTTTGCATAACATACTACAATCTCCCAAAAACCTATCATGCATACTACTTTTGCAAATACTGTTTGAAAACACTAGATATGCAATAGAATAAAATAGTAGGTGTTTTATGAAGTCACTTGCCTGAAGAAAGTTGTCGTTTCTCACTCACTCTTGTCCAAGTCAAAGTTGCTCCCCGTTTCAAACTATATAGTAAAAGGGCATCCAATAAACAAGCAATTCAACAAACACAAAACAAATAGAAACATACAAGCGTAATAAGGCTTAGAAGTGGATTTGGTCAAGGTGTCACATAATTCAATATGCAAAAAGAATTTATGTGATTGCGTTTAGGGTTTCGTCAAGGGATGGTCTTCAAAAGTTTACACAAAGGGATATCAAGATTGCTTAATCACAATTTAAAAGCAAGGTTTAAAACGCTAATACCTCTATAATTATTTATTTACATTTTCCCAAGGTTATGTTTAAAATTAACTTTAACCAAATTCATATTCAAGAATTTCTTAACTTTCTCAAATCTAAACATTTTCAATCACCAACTTAAAGGTTTATAGTATTAATAATAACTTAGTTATTTGAAATGGTATAATGTTTTAAATCACATTTTTAGTAACACCTAATTAACCAATAACATTTATAAACACTTGTAAATGAACTAAAATCATTTAAAGGGTTTTAAACACACTTACTTATTAATGTTATGAAATATATAATAAAACATGAATTTGAGCTTTCTCTGGACAAGGACAATTATTTATGTCTTTGGTGCAAAATAATAAATTTTAAATTAATAGACCTTATAATGTGCTAAAATAAATCAGATTAAGTCTCTGACCTTTAAATTCATTTTAAATTGTTCAAAACCTTATTTATAACAAAATTTTGTAAATGGGGTTAATAGACAGAGGGCTTTTAATTAAATTTATAGCAATTGGATTTAATCAAAAATAATGTTTGCATTAAAAGTTATGTAAAAAATCGTCAAACTATTCAAATTAAACATACAACTATTAAATCATCAAAATAATTCTCGAAATTATTTTATAATCAGAGGCATCATATAACACATTTTATAAAGTTTCTAAAACAATTTTATTTGCAATTTTTGGATTTATAGATTTAAAGTTATGACAGAAATACTCAAATTCACCATTTGAAATTTGAATATTTTTGAACTAAGTCAAATTTGAATTTTGGCAGATCCCAAATTTTCTACATGTCCAGGGCTTTCCAAATATGTAAAAATATTTGAATTTGGATAAGTGGTTATAAAGTTATGATAGATCTAAGTGTCAGGGGCTTTTCTGCAAAACTGCCATTTAATCTAATTAAAAGAAATTAATATCCACGTGTGCGCTGACTGGACCTGACGTGGCTGCTGACTGGGTAGCTGACGTGGATAAGTGAAACGATTTGGATCGTCAGATCCAGATCTAACGGCCAGAAGGGAATCGTACCGATTCGATTAACATTTCTAATCCTGGCCATTGATTGAAGATCCGAGGGCTCTCACGCGTCGTCCAGAGACTAGCGGCGCTAGGTCGCCGGAGTCTCGCCGGAGACAGTGCCGACGATGACATCGCGGCGTTTTACGCGCTCTACGGTGTCCCGGGATGAACGGAACTAACCAGGGCGTGCAGGAGGTCGCGGCGGAGATGGTGGCGAGGTGGCGGTGCTCGGCGTGCTCCGGTGCTCCTCCAAATCCTCGCCGGAGTTGCGCATGGCGGCGGCTCGCTTCGGTCGTGCACGGGCGCGATGATTTGTTGCGGAAAGAAGCGAACGAGGACATCACAAAGAAGCGCACGACTACGGGGGACCGAGAGAGAGGCGAGGGAGGGACCGAGGAGCTCGGCACTCACCGGAATAAGCAGAGGATGGCGGCGGAAATGGATGAACGGCGGCGGTGATTGTGGACAGCCCGGGGGTGCTCCGGCTAGGGTTCCTCGGGGAAAAGAGAGGGGGAAGGCGTGGGGGTTAAAAGGGGCAGGGGAGGGAACCAATCCCGCAAGAACCTCGACGAAATTTTGGAAAGAAATCGGGGCGTGAATCTCGGCCTAAGGAAGACGACGATGACGTCACGCCGACGTCACCCTTCCTTTTTCTTTTCTGATTTTTATTTCCTTATTTCATAACTTTTAATTTAAGTGTCCAAAAGCAGTCAAACAAATTTCTAAAAATTCGTAAAATTATTATCTTTGAGTTAAACCATTTGTGGGCATGTTTTAAACATTTTTGAAATTTAATATCTTTGAAAAATTCATTTAATACCATTTTGATACTAAATATCAATTTTGTAGTTATATATTAAATTAAGTTTTCTTTTGGCTAAATAAAATTTGTAAAATACCCATTCTCAAATATGTTTTGGAATTAAGTTATCTAAACTCATATTCTATTATTACATAATAACTAGCTTTAATAGATTATTAAATCACCTTTTATACCTATTTGAATTAAGTAGAGAAAATGTAATGTAATCATTTTAGTTTGAAGTATTTTGGGCACATTTTATTTATAATAAGATAACTCCATTGAAAGCTTCATAACCACTTTGGAAAATATTTTAGATTTAAAAACAAAAGTATACTCCTGAAATTCATTTTATGTTTTGGAAATAAAAGAAGATCATTTTAAGTTAATGGAATGTAATTGGATAATCCATTTATACAAAACATATGAAGTTATTAAAGTTATAAACTATAGGTTGAAATTTCAACACTATGTTTTTGTACTTAGTGGATCTAAAGAAAAATCATTTGGCAAATGGATCCTGTTTTAAATTATTTAACATTACACTTGTAATTACATTTTAAATTATGAATTGCTAAGGCTAAGTGGTGGAAAAAAATATTTATAAGGAAACCCTTCTAATTAATGAAATGGTAAACACATTTGTCAAATTACATATTGAGGTTTAATATCTACAAAGGATATAATCTTGGATAAATCTTTCGGAAGTAAAAAAAAATCTTTCCAAGATAATTAAAATACTAAAACTCTTCTAGATGCTTGAAGTCTTTTATAATTGGTTCTCTTATGCATTTTATTATTTTAATCAAAATAAAAGTTTTAAATTTTTGTGATTTTTGAACATTCCAAAATATTGGGATGCTACATTTATCATCAACTTCTTTCCAGTTGTGGAGCATGACACCGGAAACACTTTCCATTGCGCCAGTCTGATGTCTGGAGAGAAAGTTCATTAACTTCGTCTTGCTCTACTTTCTTTCCCACTTATACCCTCGGACAAGAAACTATTTCTTTTGCAAGGTATATTTCGGCAAAGTTTTTGCCTATATCGTGAAACATGTACCCAACTTATTCTTTAGGTATGGTACACTACAAAGATTCATCCATTTTAGGTTTGATCACATCGAAACACTAAATTGATGAAACGACAATCTAGGCTAAAATCCATGCCATCACTCATATGGTATTGTCTCCATGGATTTAAACGGTTTCCCTATTATCTAACGTGAATGTTACGTTTCTACCATATGACTCCAATGACCACAATAATTCGATAAGAGATTTATTTACCATACACTATCCAATTGTGTGCGATTACGGCGTCCTAACATGGCATAACACTATGGTGTTCCATGCGACGTAATTTGTGGAACTCTTCTCACAAGTCTTCCAATGATATGCCAACATTATAACTCAAATCTTTATTTCCTCGATCTGTATCGCATGAATTTGATTTCGTGTTAAATTTAATTTCCTACTTCATTCTGAACTTGTTTGATCGAATCAAAATTTCCAAACTAACATTCCCTAAGTGGATATCCATATATCTACATGGAATATGCATGAAGTCTATGAAATAAAGACTTCCACTATACGTTAAAGTACTTCATTGATTCACATACACCCATATGCATGATTCTCAGCAAGTTATACTCAAAATGTTCAGTGAAGTTTACGAAATAAAGGTCTCCACTTCACGTCAATTACTTCATTGATCCACATACATCTATATGCATGATTATCAATAAGTTATATGCCCGTTTTCCGAAAACGGCATCTTAGTTATCTTTCAAGTGTCAAAAGATCAAACCTAAGGACTTGTAGATCCATCCGTATGGAGCTAATTCATTGACTATAACATTGACATGAATTAAACGATAGTGCCACACGAATGTGGTGTCTTTATTAAGTTTGTATCCATTGGCATTAATATTATGAATGTGGGAGCTTCTACAATCTAAATTCAAATCGGCTTATGATCATTACTTCATAAATATAGGACAACGAATTTGTGACTAGCATATATGAACAATTGTCTCGCTAGAGGAGACACACTTAAAACGATCATACTAACATGCGATCATAAACGAAATTATTCAAATGGTAGATCTAGAGGGAGAGTGTCTATGGCCATCACAACAATTTGTCTGCCATTATCAACACACAATGTCGCCTCATCCTTCTAAGCTATTCAAGTAGTAAATCTGGTTTTCATAAAACATGACTAGTATCAAAAACTTAGTCACTACTGTGAGTACTTGCTTAGGTAAAACATTCATAACGTGTATATCATATATACACCATCATCATTGATGACTTCCGGTGATCTGTTTCATCTTCTTGATTCTTTCAACGCAATCAAGAACCGTGAAGGTGAACGATTCCCCTTGCAGGTCATAGTCTATGACAAAGCATTTGCACCTGGCAACGTCGTTTGTCATCCAGTGATCGAGCTGAGCGAGGCCTCTCAATGTCATCAAGTATGACCATATGTCATCGAGTATGACCAATGTCATCAAGTATGACTAGTGTCATCAAGTATGACTGCCACGTGCTCCTTCTATGTGTGTATTTTCTTCCATCTTGGTTGAGAAGAACAACAGTCAACGTATTGATAAACTTCATCAACCCAACTTTAGGTGTATCCCGAGTTTAGCGATCATCTCATATGTTCGCGATCTAACAACTCATACCCACCTTTAGTTCTCTATGGCAGAGATCATAGCATACACTGGACTATGATGATATTATCCGCATAAAACTTTGATAATCCAAATTATCCATTTGTTAGCGAAATCTCCGAGTTTATCTCCTTGCGGGTATTGTATCACAAAAGGATAATGGTTTAAACAAGGAGTATCCTCAAGCTAAAGTATAAAAACTATGAAGTTTGGACCCAACCTTTTAAGTTTCTCAATCGCAGGATTGCGCCTAAATTTAAAGAGGGCTATTACAATGGTTAATGTCTACAAAGGTTTTGCAAAACATGAAGACTTTGTTCACTAAATTTTGAGTTCTAGTATTTTAGAAAATAACTCCAAGAAATCCAACTCAAACGAACATCTCTCCGAATCGTTTCAGCGATTACACGACGCCCATCCATTGCGCAACCCCTCATCCTCAGATCCGGCAACACAACTTCAAAGGTGGACTTCGAAATGTCGATCACAACAACTCTGTGACTCATGCTCGAACTTTCCGCCTCCGTGTTCCGAGGCCATGACTGCATAGGCTAGGCTCACCACAATAACATTCAACGTAAACGCTTGTGTAAAACTGTCTTACACCCACTGTATGCGAACGACCATATGTCTGACACCCGATCGTCACGGCCTGCCTCATAACGTAGAACTTTCTTGGTGGTGCACGTTGAAGTAAGAACACTAGTGGTATTTTGGAGGGATCATCTTATATTACTACCGCAGTGTAACTAACTTATACTAATATATATAATCACACAATATAAAATGCACACAAACCATCAATATGTAATCCGACGTGATATGGTCCATGCGCCATGGTCTTCTTGGCGCCCACAGTTTATAAACAATTTAATAAACCTACCTTGACCATATCACATTGCCCCTGTAAAATAAAGTTAGACGCGTTCTACTTTATCTTTTGCATATTTACGTGGCTTGGGGCTTTCGTAAAAATAACTGCTTCTTACCTACGAACTTATGACCACAACAACGATCCAATAATTGCATGGTTAAGCATCCCTTTCGGGCCCTCCATTGAAAATGCAAAGCCAGCTAAAGATAGAGAGAGAGAGAGAGAGATAGAGAGATAGATAGACACCCGCCAGCCACAGATATGGTACCAGCCATATGTCAGTAGTGGAACCAATCTCGCGTAAGCGTACACGTAAAGTCGGTCCGGGCCGCTTCATCAACTCAATACTGTCGGAATCACAAGTGCACGCTAGAGGGTAGCAAATAATAGGAACGGTGCCCCAGTGTAGAACACGGGTTCTAACAACGTACATCTATATCTACGCATAGATCGGCTCTGATACCACTGAAGGGGATCGCAGACAAAAAACAATAATTTTTCTAGTAACGGTATCCTTAAACTAGCCAGAATCCATACTATGAAGATATAGTAATAAGACGGAGATCGGAATACATACCCTTGTAGACCGAAAGCGGGGATTACACTCCCGCACAAGTGTTGACGACGAAGACGACGTAGGCGCACTCTAGGTCGCCAAGAACTCTACGCGACGAAGACGACGAAGATGACCTCGAGGTCGGGAGGAGGAAGTAGGCCTCCGAGCACCGTTAGCGCAGCACCTCGCAAGGCGTTACACACTTACGGTGGAGACGACGACCTCCGAATCTATAGTCTAGGACGAGCAGTGGAAGACTTGGACCGGAACACCAGCAGCACGACAACGGGCGTATGGTGGAGAGAACTCTCTCTGTCCTCGGCGCGACTCCGACAAAGGGAATCACGTAATCGAGGAGAAATTGAGAATTAATTGGGTGAATTAAAAAGCCAGGGGTGCCCCTTTATATAGAGGGCTGCCCAACTAGCCAGGCTAGCGGTGTGGGACTATTCCCACACCCCAGTTCGGCCAAAAAACAGCCGCCGGCCCTAGGTGGGCCCCATTTGGCCCACCTAGGCCGGCCCTCCCCCAAACCGAACCCTGAGGGGGACTTCCCCCCCCCTCTGGGCCTTCTTTCCACTAGAAGGCCCATTTAGGGAAATCAGCCTTTAAAAATTCGAAAATAAATAAATAAAAATATATTTAACTATTAATTACACTAATTAATATTAATTACGTATTATATAATTTATTCCGACTCCAAAAACTATTTCGTCGTTGCGCGATCTCCATCGGACCATTCCTGGGACGTTCCCGGTGTTCTCTTTCCTTTCCGGTTGTCTTGTCGAAACTCGTTAAATGTGTTACCCTAGCGGTTTGATATAATAACATACATGATCGAGACCCCTCTCCGATCAATTATTAACTCGCAGGCCTGGACCCCGTGAATTAACCCCTGTACTATAACGAATGACTTTCATCTATTAAACCTAGACGCCGAGTCTTAAACCTTTTGCCATATCGATACCTAGCGTGTTTGAGCATCGTCCATAGATATCGCCATTCCTAGCATGATCTCGTTACCGACAACACTATCTTCTACTCGTCTGTGATATTATGTCCTGGTGACCTAGTCACATGTTTGCAAACTCATTTGACATAATCTCACCGAGTGGGACCTAGAGTATCTATCCGGCTATACGGACTGACAAATCCCGCTCTTGACCCCTCGTCTCAACTACTCCCTTCCGATACCCGAGAGGGACACCTTTATTTTCACACTATATAAGATATGACGTTTGATGCAATCAAAGTATCTTCCGGGAATAACAATAAGAGGTGATCTCACGGTCGAAGGCGTAATGACTACGTCCTACAAATTATGGGTATGTCCATCACATGATTCTCCCAATGACATGAATCCATTGCCAACTGATGCCATGTCACATGATCGGGAAACCTCGATCATCAATCACATAATGAACTAGACTTAGTAGAGGCTACTAGGGACCTGGTTGTTATCTACCACACGTGTATTAATGTTTCCGCTTAATACAGTTATAGCATGGTATAAAACATATAATAACAATTAAGAATAAACTATTTTTACTAAGTGCCTCTAGGGCATATTCCCTTCAGTTAAATATCTCTATTTGTTCTAAATCTTCGGAAAGGGAGAGGACCGAAAATTATGGTGAGGAGATTCCCATGGCGATCTAGGGTTTAGGCCCGTCTCATCGCCGGCGTCACTATGGTGCCGGCGCCCACCTCCCCTCCACACCTCACGGTACGTCTCTCTGAAGTGGAGTCCAACCGCACGTGATCCTCGCGATGGTACACATTGCATGGAAATAGAAGGCGACCTACTCCCTGGTCAAGGATCTAGACCGTGGCCGTTTCAAGACCTATGATGGTGAACTATGCCTTTGGAGGCCGAACAACATGGTAAGGACATGATCGCCCTCAAGAATGCCAAAGGAGAAACAATCATTGACAAGTATATCGAGAATGGTGAGATGATCCGGACGAGAACTGAGGTGAGATATCCTGATCACCCTGTAATGGTTTTCAATTGTACTGTTGCTCCTGTGGAGGCCGATGGGTCTACATGTTATAGCTCAATATGACTGCATGGATCATCACTATATCTTCCTCAGTTAGTGACTATTTTCAAATTGGAATGGACTTCTCTTCTGGTTTAAGTTCAACTCAGAGGTTAAAAAATAATTAAGATCCACTGTCCACGCTCTGAGCAAGGCAAACCAGTTTCAGCTAGAAGATTCTCTTGGTAATCCACTTTTAGAATAACTGAAGACCTTAGCCTTGGAATCCTGCAATGGTGGATTGTGTGATGATCTACATGTTCAATATCTGAGCGACAGAGTTTTCAGGTTTTCGGTTTCATCAAAGAGTGGGTTTCTAGTGCTGAGTCTCAAGTCCTTCTCATATCCTACTTTTAAATGTTATTTCCATTCATAGGGCAATAGGGGTCCAAATTGGAAAAGAGAATTCACATTCTGGCAGAGGGAATGCAATGGTGAGTGGGCCGTGGTGAGTCTAGTCGTCAAATAGTGCTGCACTTTTTGATTTGCAATCAAGGCCGAGTAAATCCATTTTACGAAAGAATGATGATGTTAAGGAGAAGAGAAACATTTCTTTCGGTTTTGTGCTAGTGATGCTCTCACACCGTTGAGATACCCCAAGAGGAAGGAGTTGAGAGTACATCAGGAAGTTTTCTCTCAGTTATGAAACCAAGGTTATCGAACCAGTAGGAATTGAAGGTTCTTCTGGAGGTGTCAACGGCGCCGGAAAAGGTCTTGCGTCGAAGTTTGACGTGGAACCTGCACACAACACAATCAAACTACTTTGCCCTAACTTAACAGTGAGGTTGTCAATCTCACCGGCTTGGTGTAACAAAGGATCGAACGTATAGTGTGGAATATGATGTTGTTTACAGAGAATGAAAGTAACAGTTTGCAGTAGGTTGTATTATCAGATGTAAAAGAATGGACTGGGGTCCACAGTTCACTAGTGGTGTCTCTCCATGAATAATATTAGCATACATGTGGGTAATCAAATTAAAGCTGGGCAATTGACAAAATAAAGAACTGCATAATGATGCATATACTATAGTCATGATGTCTAGTATGAGATTCATTTTGGCATTACAATCATTTGGGTATTACAACAATATACATAGACCGTTCCAACCTCATCTATGACTAATAATCCACCTTCCGATTAGCGTCCGCACCCCTTTCAGTATTAAGTTGCAAGCAACAGATTATTGCATTAGGCAAAGTGTGTAATGTAAGTAATACAAATGTGGTTAGACAAAGTACTATTGTTTTATCCCTAGTAGCCTAGTAGCAACAGTACATTCACAATCTTAGAGGTTGCTATCACTCCCCAGATTAAATGAAGACATGAACCCACTATCGAGCATAAATACTCCCTCTTGGAGTTACAAACATCTACTTGGCCAGAGCATCTACTAGTAACAGTGAAGGGGATCGCATGCAGAAAACAATAATTTTCCTAGCAACCATATTCTTAAACTAGCCAGAATCTATATTATGCAGACATAGTAATACGACGGAGATCGGAATACATACCCTTGTAGACCGAAAGCGGGGATTACGTTCCCGCACGAACGTTGACGATGAAGACGATGAAGCCGACCTCAAGGTCGTGTAGAGGAAGTAGATTTCCGAGCACCGCTAGCGCAGCACCTCGCAGAGCATCACACACGTACGGTGGAGACGACGACCTCCGAAGGTCCAGTCCAGGACGAGCAGCGGAAGACTTGGACCAGAACACCAACAACACGACAACGGGCGTATGGTGGATAGAACTCTCTCTACTCGGCACAACTCCGACAAAGGGAATCACGTAATCAAGGAGAAATAGAGAATTAATTGGGTGAATTAAAAGGCGAGGGGTGCACCTCTATATGAAGGGGAAGGATGGGCGTCCAACTTGCCAGCTGGGCTGTGTGGGACTAAACCCCACACCACCATGCGTCGGCCAAGGAGCCGCCAGCCCTAGGTGGCCCCTATTTGGCCCACCTAGGCCGCCTTCATCCCAATCCGCACCAAGGAGGGGAATCCCCCCCCCCCCCCCATGGGCCTTCTTTCCACCTGAAGGCTCATTTAGGGAAATCAGCCTTTAAAAATTTGAAAATAAATAAATAAAATAGTGTTTAATTATTAATTACACTAATTAATATTAAACACATATTATATAATTTATTCTGACTCCGAAAACTATTTCGTCGCTGCCCGATCTCCATCGGACCATTCTCGGAACGTTCTCGTGTTCTCTTTCCTTTCCGGTTTTCTTGTCGAAACCCCTTAAGTGTGTAACCCTAGCGGTTCAATATAATAACAGACATGATCGAGACCCCTCTCCGATCAATGATTAACTCGTGGGCCTGGACACCTTGAATTAACCCTTGTGATATAACGAATGATTTTTGTCGATCGAACCTAGACGTTAAGGCTTAAACCTTTTGCCATAGTGATACTTAGCGTGTCCGAGACTCGTTCATAGATATCTGCATACCTAGCTTGATCTCGTTACCGACAACACTATCTTCTACTCGTCCGTGATCATATGTCCGGGTGACCTAGTCACATGCTTGCAAGCTCATTTGACACAATATTACCGAGTGGGCCCTAGAGTATCTATCCTGCTATGCAGACTGGAAATTCCCGCACTTGATCCCTCGTCTCAACTATTCCCTTCCGATACCCGAGAGGGACACCTTTATTGTCACACTATATAAGATATGACGTTTGATGCAATCAAAGTATCTTTCAGGAATAACAATAAGAGTTGATCTCATGGTCAAAGGCGTAATGACTACATCCAACAAATAATGGGTATGTTCATCACATCGTTCTACCAACGATATGAATCCATTGCCAACTGACGCCATGTCACATGATCGGGAAACCTCGATCATCAATTGCGCAATGAACTAGTCTTAGTAGAGGCTACTAGGGACCTGGTTGTTTATGTATCACACGTGTATTAATGTTTCCGCTTAATACAATTATAGCATGACACAAAATATATTATGAACAAACGAGATATGATAAATAAAACACTTTATTAATTGCCTATAGGGCTATCTCCTTCAGTCTCCCACTTGCACTAGAGTACAATTTAATCTAGATTACAAGTTGTCGGCCCAGTGAGGACTGGGGTGTGTAGAGCCCACTCTCCCCAGGCCTCACACGCTGACAGATCAGACGGAACGACTAAGGACCAAGCCACCGCTTGGAGAGACCCTCGAGAGGCAACTCCTCTTGAGGGCCTGAAGAGGAAGCGAAGGCCTAAAGAGGACCTGCGCTTCAAGAGACTCTCCCGAGGCTCCACCCGCCTGGAGAGAAGTCAACATGAATTCCTCCGCAGGCCGCCTTGGCTCTGAGGAGAGACTTCGCGGCTAAGCCACCTCTGCAGAGCGCACATGTCCTCTGCAGCAGCCGCAGGGTGACGACGGCACTCCGGTTGCCGTTCTAGTGATAAAGGAGTCAACAAAGCTGCACCGCCCGCGCCAGGACAACTGGAATTTTCCTCTTTGGTGATAAAGCGGCTGGACGGCACAACACTCCAAGAAGACCGTCATCGTGGGCTCCACCACGATCACTGCAACCCCTGCGAGCCGTTCTGCACGGTCTGCTGCCTGTCCGCCACCGCACTCAACTTTATCGCGTATGGACCGCGTCCACAGAGGTGGGAAGAACGGTGGACTCCATCTCACCACGCCACTGCCTAGTGGGAGCCCACCTTGACCGCACGACGCCACGAGGATGCCGGAGGCGCATATAAAAGGAGCAAGAGCTCCACCATAGCAAAGGATCAGCCAATTGCTTGCTAAACACTTGTAAACCCTAGCCCAGCAAGTAGGATAGCCATCGGCTCGAGGAGGAAGATGACCACTGCGTCCCTCTCCAAGCACGAACTGCCTCAAGAGAGCCCTCGACAAGCTCACTTGTACTGTAACCTTTGCAATGCAATACAGACAAGCAGGAGTAGCGGTGTTACCTCCTCCTGAGGGCCGTGAACCTGGGTACGGGCCGGTGTTCCTCTCCAGGCCCGGCGAGCACAGTCGTCGTGCCTCTCAAGGGTCGCTTGACCTCCGTGTTTAATCCCCCTTTCGAACTACTTTTCAGGGTGTGACTACCCCTGTTCCGTGGGAGTCACTCTCTGACATTTGGCGCGCCACACTAGAGCAAAACAAGCCACTGGTCCCGGGCCGGCAGGGCTTTTTGTCCCGGTCACGCACCCGAGACAGCGTGTTCGGGACAAATAGCCTCCCCTATTTGTCCCGGGCACGCCACGGCCCGGGACCAATAGGGGGGCCACGTAGCCAAACAAGCCAGCCTCTGGCTGCAACTCATTTGTCCCGGTTCGTAATACGAACCGGGACAGTATATATGATTTTTTGTTTTCTTTTTTTGTTTCTTTTATTTTGTTTCCTGTTTTCTATTTGTGTTTCTGTTTTTGATATTTATGTTACCGATTCTTTTGTGTTCCTGTTTTTTCATTTATGTTTCATTTCAAACAAGATCGAGTTGCATTTTATACATTACTATATAATATATATCATGAATACACGATTTTTTCCTCGGGATATAGTCATGAATACTACTAGTACACGAGTTCTCCCAAACAAATATTTACAACAAATATTTACAACCGGAAGATCATGTCAATATTTACAAACAGAGATCATTACATGACAGAGAGGCATTAGACCCTATTTTTTCCTCAGGATGGTCTTTTTCCCGGCTGGATTATACTGCATTCTGCGCCTGGCTTTATGACATAGTCAAGCAGAAAGCCCGCATTTTCCTCCGCAATAGGTAGTAGGCGGTCTTTTGCATCAAGCCTGTTCCGGATCGTCTCAAACTAAAAATGAGAGATCAACACCAATATATCAACCATTATGAAAATAATTCAATTTAAAAAGTGAACAAGTTTGAATAAATTGTTAACGCACCCTATTCCAGTCTGCACCCTCATTGAAGTGAATTCGGATGAACTCGCAGACATAGAATCCACACAAATTGGTGCCTTGTTGCTGCTTCGCGCACTTTATGATAGAATAAGATAAGAAACCAATAAAAAATAATCAAAAATATTGAAAAAATGGTATTGTGAGACTGAAATTAAGAATATGCATACGTGGAACCTAGCTAGTACGGCTTACCTCTCGCCATTTAAAAGTGAGGTTCCGGGCTATACCGACGTCCTTGTGGAAAGAGGTGAACTTGTCCCAAAACCTGAAGTTTACGGTATGGAAAATTAGTAAAGAAGTTTACTAATTACTATATATTATTAGAAAAGACAAGGTCGATTGTGATAATGAACGAAATTACATCTGGAGCATCTGTTTCGTGTCGTCGAACTTTTCTTCAGGTTTCGATAATGGGTCGAAGACATCAATGATTGCCTTTTCAAATTCAATCTCAAATAATACCCAGTGAAATCTGCCATATGTTTATATTTGTTAATAACTAAATCATCAATTACATATACTTAACATCGAGTATGTATAAGAAGGTAAACAACTCACTCGAAGTTGAACGGGAAAAGTATGATGTTTTTGTAATGTTGCGCCATCAAATAAGTAAGCAAAAGCTCCTCCGTACCCTCTAGGTAATGTACCAGACCATGATGATAAACTCGATTAGGGTCAATGAATCCAATCTTGTGATTGAGTCCCAGCTTTCGAGATTGTATAATTTTCAGCCTGCATAATAGAGTACAAAAGTAATATAGTAATAACTATAATTACAAGAAATGAAAAATAAGTTGAGCTAGAGAATTACTGACATATATACATAATTTAATTACTTACATGCAAAAGGCACTGATGATAGATTTGTCGAGCGCGTCAAAATTGAATAACTTCCATAATTCGCAATACTCAATTTGAATCTCATCATCACCTGGGCCATAAAAATCCTTTGGAATTTTCCCATAGAGCCAGTCTCCTTCTTGACTTTCCGTAGTATGCATGTACCATGCATTTAGTTGGTGCAACCTAGCTGGTAGAGTGCGCACCATAGCAGGGTCGACAAGATCTTCTCCTCTCACATATTTCCGCACCACCTCATGTATGGTGACACTCTCGCCAGATTGTAATGCCTTAAGCTCTGCCAGAGTTATACCCATATCTCTAGCTTGCTGCGAAAGTACATCATCGACCGGGTTCCGGTTGTAAGGCGCCAATATGAGTGGAGGGATCGATTGTCCCGCCTGCATTCCGAGCCGTGGAACATCTCTCTTCTGGGTGGCAGCAGATTTTTATTCTTCCCGCACTCTCCTAGATGTACGCACCAGAACGCGTGTGTAGTCATCGTCCATATTTAGTTCATATTGCGATGGATGCGTAAGAAATTCTATGGCCCACCGTATCGCATCCGAAGAATATACCGGAACAGGCAAAGGCATCTTTTTTGCCTTCTTTCTCTGGGAAGCCTGGATCTCGTTGACCCATATATCGACATCTTCGCGAGAGTTCACAAAGCGAGACTTCCCCGTTTCGCTTTTCTGAGTACTAGTCGACGTAGCGGTGCACTTCCGCTTCTTTTGCGGAGGTGGCGGAGTACGCTCACGAGGCGGAGTACGCTCACGCGACGGCGGAGATGGACTAGCGCCTTGGTTGTCGTTGTGGGGGGTGTCTGGACTAGCGCATTGGTTGTCGTTGTTGTAGTTATGAGGGCTGGCATGTGGACTGGGAGGGCGATTTTGCTGCATGTGTGGGAACACGATGTATTCTTTTTTCCATAAGCAGGTACTCTTGAGGGCAAATCTCAACTCAACCTCGTCTTCACCCGTAGGGGAGTCCAGCTTAATTCCCTCATATGTCTTGATAACCTCATCAACTCCGACAACAACATAGCCATCTGGAATAGGGCGACAATGGTAAGTTCCATTTGGTCTAGGCGGTAGGGCAAAGCCGTGCGCCACCTTCAAGGTTATGTTCAAGCATGGCACATATAGGTCGCAAAGTTCCCGCTGCAAGATATTATCCACGGGGTGACGAGGACCCATCATATCATTGTGGCGATCGAGCTCCGTCGACGCCACGCTGCTTCTCCGCATTGATTTTGGATCAGGAGAAGGATCTTCGGGCGTCTCAGATTCACAGGGCATCCGTCGAGTCTACGCTGCCTTCAGCTCTGCTATCTCCTTCTCATGCTGTAGTAATTTATTTTCCATCCACTGGGCCCGGTCGGCATGCTCTTTCTTCTTTCTCGATCGGCTTCTGTAAGTGCCAACATATTTGGGAAACCCAATTATCCACGGTACGGAGCCAACGGTTCCTCGTGTTCGTCCACTGTGTTCAGGATTCCCAAGGACTCGCGATAGCTCGTCCTTCTCTCTGTTAGGGTGGAACCTGCCTTCTGTGACCTCCTTCCATACCTCTCTGAGAGATTTAATAGGGTCAGCTCCGTGCTCCGTGGTAAAAAGACAGTCACCTGTTTCAGGGTCTAACTTTCCACCATGCCCATAGAACCAAGCCTTAAGCCGGTCTGGCCAGCCTAATGTCTCGATCTCTATACCTTTAGCCAAAAACTCATCCTCCATTTTCGTCCACTTAGCCATGGCCGTCAGGTAGCCACCTGACCCCATGTTATGGTGATATATCTTTTTCTCTGCATTTTTCTTATTTCTCGCTGAGATTTTCTTAGCGGCTTCCGATTGCTTGTACGCCTTAAATTCGGGCCACTCATCTTTTATCTTTTCATAGACTCCGACAAGTTCTGGAGTCTAACCTTCAGTTATGAACCTGTTTAGCCTTTTCTTCCAGCTGCGGAACAATTCACCCATCTCAATATAAGTCCAGGCCTTGCATCGATTCTCTATAACCGGCTTCTCTACATCCTCCTCTTCCGGTAAAGTGAAATTCTGCATGAGCTCGTCCCAAAGGAGTTGTTTGTCTTCATCCCTTACATAAATAACCCCCTCTTTTGGCACCTTTGGCTTATACCATTCTTGAGCCCTGATGGAGAGTCGGTCCCGAACGATGACTCCGCACTGAGCTACAAATTTCCTTGCGTGGTTAGCGGGAGCAATCGGTTTGCCTTTTTCATTGATCTCCTCGATGTGGTACTTCTGTTTCCCTTGGAGCTTTTTGGTCCCGGTTCGTGGCCCGCCTCGTTTCACGGATGCTTTTTTGCTTGGTCCCGGTTCATGGCCCGCCGACGGCTAAACACAAGAAAAAGTGATAGTTAATATATGTATACACACAAATCTATTCAACGGAGACAAAAACCAGAGGGCATATATCTACCTCGGCGGCCGACTTTCCAACAGTAGAGTCGGTGAACTGTCGGTGAGCTGAACTGTCGGTGACGTCTATTCCGTCTGAATGCCCCTCCAGTCCATCACCGGACTCGTTCAGAAATTGCCCGGTGAAATCGTCTAAGTGTTCCTCTTCTTGTTGGTCCAATCCATCACTTTCGCGGATGATGCCGAACATGTCCTCTTCTTGTTCAAGGTTTCTACCGGTGTCCATAGTTTCTGCAAGGGATTTCAATCCATATACATTTGCAATAGTAATGTGTTAATAATGTAGTCGAACAATATATAATATGTTAATTTATATTTCAATCATCCATTTATATTTAGCCAAATGTATCGAGTATCTCAATTTTTATCTATATTTCTCTTTTGAAGTCTCTCGAACTTTACTAGGGCTCCGAGAGGGCGGCGGCTATGACGCGGTGACAAATCCGAGTACCTGCACGCAAAATCCAAGAAAGAAAAATAGAGACTTAACCTTCTAACACTTAACCAAAATTGGGAAATTCTAACACTTAACAAACATTGAGGATTTCTAACACTTAACACTTAACAAATTAACGAACTACACAACTGAACTAACTAAACAATTGATATGAACTAATATGAACATTTTTACGATACAACATTATAGATTATATTTTTCTGAACATTTTTATATAAAGTTTGCATTTTTCTGATTTAATATCAATTAGTTATGAATTATCAAATTTTCAATGACGTCAGCATGACGTAAGCATGACATCACGGATGCAATTCCTCTCCCGTGCGAGATCAATCCATTGATTCACTGCGTATTTGGATAAATTGCGAGTGTACGACGTCAATTAGCGCGGAGACAAACCTACTGCTACTAGCGCCGCCAAGAAAAGGTCATCGGAAGCTCACCGGCGATGAACTCCGGCGGAAACCCTAACAATGACGGAAACCCTAACCCTAACCGAACTCCGCCGAAAACCCTAACCTAATAGAGGGTACAGGGAGGTTGGAATGCTCACCACGAGCCCTCCTAACTGCTCGGAGAAGCGAGCACGGCCGGAGGAGAGCCTGACGCGGCCGGAGGCGAAGAAGAAGACGCGCGGGCAACGACGTCGAGCGAAGACGACGGACGACCTCGGCGGGGAGCTCTCCGGTGACGGGGACGGAGTAGAGGACCGCGGTGATCTCCGGCGACGGGGACGGAGTAGAGGACCGGGGTGGCGGCGGCTCTCCGGCGACGGAAAAATCGGGCAGCGTAACAGTAGGAAGGGGAAATTGCTCCGGGTTGAGCCACCACCCGTGGCTAAGTGTTGTATATATAGCCCCCACCTATTTGTCTCGGGTGGTGGCTAAGTGTTGTATAGATAGCACCCCATCTGTCCCGGGCTGAGCCACCACCCGGGATAGATGGGGGTTTTTCTTTTTCTTTTCTTTTTCTGTTTTCTGTTTTAAATAACTTTGGAATTTGAAAAAACTTTCAATATGAAAAGTGTTTGAATTTGACTAACTAATACAAAAACATTTTCTCTTTTCTATAACCATTATTATAATTAGTTTAAAACTATTTTGAATGTGAATTTGTATAACTTTTGCAAACTTTGGAATTTTAAAAAACTTTCAATATGAAAAGTGTTTGAATTTGACTAACTAATACAAAAACATTTTCTCTTTTCTATAACCATTATTTTAATTAGTTTAAAACTATTTTGAATGTGAATTTGTATAGCTTTTGCAAGCTTTGGAATTCTGAGCTGTTCGATCAACACTTTAACTTCCAAACCGGGACTAAAGAAGCACACGGATCGTGTGTTTCTTTCAAGCACTTGTAAGCCGTTTGATCAGGTGTGTGTTTCTTTTGATTGCTTCTGAGCTGTTCGTTTAACGCTTTCAGTTTCAAACCGGGACTAAAGAAGCACACAGATCGTGTGTTTCTTTGAAACACTTGTTAGCCGTTGGATCAGGGGTGTGCTTCTTTTGAGCACTTGAGAGCTGTTGGATCAACACTATCAGTACCACTGGTTGAGCCCGTGACCCTATATATAGCCCCCTCTCGGACGAGGCGAGCACTCAGTGTTTCCTCCTTCTAGTGCCTAGCCGGGTGGTGTGTGGTATACAAATCACTCGGATTCCCTGCATACGTCGACGGATCCACTATGGGGCTGTATGCAGGTGAAATCGTGTGTTTTGTTCTATCAACGCCGACGGATCCATTTGATATGCAGGTAAAAATGGAGCATCTTCTTCATATAAAAAGTTTAATATATTAATTATTACATATCGCACCAACATCTCCATCACACAATACCGCCAGTTCTTCTGCGTCGGAACCATGGAGCATCTTCTTCAATCAACTTGATGATTGGGTCAATGTTCACTACGAAAGGCGGAATTTCATCAAAATTATTATAATCATCTGACATGTCTGTCTTGTCCTCCACTCCCACGATGTTTCTTTTTCCTGAAAGAACTATGTGACGCCTCGGCTCCTCCACTCCCAGGATGTTTCTCTTTTTGGGTCTGCTAGACATGTCTTTCACATAGAAAACCTGAGCCACATCATTGGCTAGCACGAATGGTTCGTCTCTGTACGCAAGATTGTTTAGATCCACTGTTGTCATTCCGTACATCTTATCTACCTCAACCCCGCCTTTCAGATTGACCCATTTGCACCGAAACAAAGGGATCTTAAAAGAAGGTCCATAATCAAGTTCCCATATCTCCTCTATGCAAACATAATATGTGTTCTTCTGCCCATTGTTGTTTGTTGCATCAATGCGAACACCACTGTTTTGGTTCGTGCTGTTTTATCTTGGACACTCGTGTAAAATGTATTCCCATTTATCTCGTACCCTTGGAAAGTACATATAGTTGTAGATGGTGACCTGGCCAACAAGTGTAACTGTTCATCAACCTTGTCTTTATTTTCAAGATGTGCTCGCAACCAACCGCCGAACGTCGCCATGTGTGTACGTACAATCCAGTTGTCAGACTTCCCCGCGTGTAGAGAGCGTACAAGATTCTTGTGTTCATCGATATACGGGGCCACCAAGGTAGCACTTTGTAGAACTGTATAGTGTGCTTCAGTGAAAGAATGTCCATCCATACGAATTTTTGTTTTCTTTCCTAGTGTGTCTTTTCCACTAAGTCTACCCTCATGTCGTGATTGTGGAACACCTATCGGCTTAAGGTCATGAATAAAGTCAACACAGAACTCAATGACCTCCTCGTTACCGTAGCCGTTGGAGATGCTTCCTTCTGGCCTAGCACGGTTATGCACATATTTCTTTAAGACTGCCATGAACCTCTCAAATGGGAACATATTGTGCAGAAATACAGGACCGAGAACTTGAATCTCTTCGACTAGGTGAACCAGGAGATGCGTCATAACATCGAAGAAGGATGGAGGGAACACCAACTCAAAACTGACAAGACACTGGACCACATCATTTTGCAAACCTGGTAGAATCGCCGGATCGATTACCTTTTGAGATATTGCATTGAGGAATGCACAAAGCTTCACAATGGGTACTCAAACATTTTCCGGTAGTAGCCCCCTCAGTGCAATCGGAAGCAATTGCGTCATAATCACGTGGCAATCATGAGACTTTAGGTTCTGAAATTTTTGGAGTCTCACATTTACTATCCTCTTTATATTCGACGAGAACCCAACCGTGACCTTGATACTGCTCAGGCATTCAAAGAATATTACTTTCTCTTGTTTGGTAAGAGCGTAGCTGGCAGGACCTTCGTAGTGTTCAGGACTTAGGCCGTCTCGTTCTTTCACACGTTTCTGGTCCTCCCGTGCTTCCTCTGTATCTTTTTTCTTCCCGTACACGCCCAAGTAGCCTAGCAGGTTCACACAAACATTCTTCGTCACGTGCATCACGTCGATAGCAGATCTAACCTCTGGGACCTTCCAATATGGTAGCTCCCAAAATATAGATTTTTTCTTCCACATGGGTGCGTGCCCGTTAGCGTCTTTCGGAACCTGTTGTCCTCCAGGACCCTTTCCAAAGATTACTTTTAGATCCTTGACCATATCAAATATTTCTTCACCAGTACGGTTGACAGGCCTCCTACTGTGATCAGCCTCACCTTTAAAATGCTTGCCTTACTTCCTTGCGGTATGCCTGATCGGAAGAAATCGACGATGCCCCAGATACACACACTTCTTACATTTATGTAAATATAAACATTCAGTCTCACCCAAACAGTGTGTGCATGCATTGTACCCCTTGGTCGACTGCCCTGAGAGGTTAGCAAGAGCAGGCCAATCGTTAATTGTTACAAAAAGCAAAGCTCGTAGGTCAAATTCCTCATGTTTGTGCTCATCCCACACCTGTACACCTTCTTCCCGCCACAACTGTAAAAGTTCTTCAAATAATGGCCTGAGGTACACATCAAGGTCGTCGCCGGGTTGCTTCGGGCCTTGGATGAGCAATGTCATCATAATGAACTTTCGCTTCATGCACAACCAATGAGGAAGGTTATAAATACATAGAGTCACAGGCCATGTGCTATGACTGCTGCTCTGCTCCCCAAACGGATTGAAGCCGTCTGTACTTAGACCAAACCTTAAGTTCCTTGCGTCATCTTCAATTTCCGGGAACTCTCTCTCAATTTTTCTCCACTGCGACCCATCAGCGGGGTGTCTACATATCACGTCTTTCTTACGGTCCTCTTTGTGCCATCGCAAAAACTTGGCATGCTCTTTATTCGCGAACAGGCGTTTCAACCGTGGTATTATAGGAGCATACCACATCACCTTGGCAGGAACCCTCTTCCGGGGACGCTCACCCTCAACTTCACCAGGGTCATCTCGTCTGATCTTATACCGCAATGCAGTGTATACTGGACATGCATCCAAATTCTCGTACTCACCGCGGTAGAGGATGCAGTCATTAGGGCATGCATGTATCTTATGCACGTCTAGTCCTAGAGGGCACACAACCTTCTTTGCTTCGTGCCTGCTGTCGGGCAACTCGTTGACCTTTGGAAGCATCTTCCTAATTATCTGCAGCAACTTTCCAAATCCCTTGTCAGTCACACCACACTCTGCCTTCCACTGCAGTAATTCCAGTGTGGTACCCAGCTTTTTCTGACCATCTACGCAACTTGGATACAACAATTTCTTGTGATCCTCTAACATCTGGTCGAACTTCAACCTCTCCTTTTCAGTTCCACACTCTCTCTTTGCATCAGCAATGGCCCTACCAAGATCGTCAGCGGGCTCATCTGGTGCCTCTTCAGCTTCAGCTTCCCCCGTTGCAGAATCTCCGTACTCCGGGAACATAGGATAGTTGTCATCATCTTCCTCTTCTTCATTGTCTTCCATCATAACACCTTTTTCTCCGTGCTTCGTCCAACAATTATAGCTGGGCATGAAACCATGCCGAATAAGATGACTTTGAAGGGTTCTCACGTTTGGGTGATCTGTCTTATTCTGACAGTTGACACATGGACAACACATGAAACCATTGGTACTGTGGGCCTGGGCTTTCTCTAGAAATTTCCTCAAACCTGTCATGTACTTGGCAGTGCGTCGGTCACCAAACATCCATTGTCGGTCCATCTGCATTATATAATGAACTACATCAATAACCATTACAGAACATCGACAAATAAACACTGAACATGCACGGTATCAATTAATTACAAATGAAATGAGAGAAAAATTAACCTTGATCGAAAAGAAGAATAAACTTCTTTAAGTGTACATCAAATCATTTCGTGAACTCTCTCGGGCATTTCATCAAACACCTTGCATGCATACAAAAAAAAAGATTAGCACACACCCCCTCCTTCCATTTCAAAAAAAATGCCTCCAATGGTTTTGGGAGGGGGCTGCTGATTAGTATATATAGGCACCCCCCCATTTGTCCCGGTTTCAGTCACAAACCGGGACAACAAGGAGGCCCATTTGACCCGGTTTGTGACTGAAACCGGGACAGATGGAGGTTTTTTCATTTTTTTTTTCTTTTTTTATTTTCTTTTTCTGTTTTCTGTTTTAAATAACTTTTGCAAACTTTGGATTTTGGAAAAACTATGAATATGAAAAGTGTTTGAATTTGACTAACTAATACAAAACCATTTTCTGTTTTCTGTTTTAAATAACTTTTGCAAACTTTGGAATTTGAAAACACTTTTGCAAACTTTAGATATATTTCGGTCAATACAAGAGAACACGCGCACACAGAATTTTTGCGTAACGGAATACATAGATAGTCTACTCATCAACGACATTAAGATGATCATACTCCGTATTATAGCCGCGTAGACTATCCCCCTTCCGTGCAATCTCGAAGCCAAGGCGAGCGTCTAAAGCAGCATATACGACTTGATCGTAGCTCAATGGAACGTTGCCCCATCCCTAAATTAGGTCTTCTTCTAGCGTGTCTTCCTTGTCGTCGTCCATGTTCTTCTTCTTCTTGTATTTCTTCTTCTTCTCAAGATTTGTCCCAATGACCGCATTAGAGAGAGCATATAGACTAGGAGTAAAATTGCCAGTAGGGTTTCGGCGATCCCTCTGCAGGTCGACCGTGGACCGAATAATAATTCCGTAGTAGGCTAGCATCTTCATGTCATTATGGATTGCCACGCCGTAGAATTTGATTGTCTCATCACCTAAGAAATCCACGAGGACCTGTGGCACCCGATCAGCTTTGCAAATTTGGAAGACAAGAGTCTCGGTCGCCACCGAGAGTTGAAGGACGGCGGCGCACTGCGGAGTATCCTTCCGTCGAGGGTCGGTGAACTCGCAATCGAGTCCAACGGCTTTGATCGGAGCGGCGTAGAGGAAGTAGTTCTTCACGTCGCGGATCCACTTCTCCACACGCCATGCACGAAGGGTGACCCACACCTTGAACCGCATGCCTTCCTTCTTGTAGTAGTACAACTCGGACCGAGGTGGACGCGCAAGTGGCTCCATAGGACCGGAGAAAAGAGAGGAGAGATGGTGTGTGAAGGAGCCCGAGAGATGGTGTGTGGAGGAGTCGTACTATGCAGTGCATTTTATAGCGCCGGAGAGGAAGATGAATCGCCGGCCGGAGAGCAGAGGAATTAATCGCCAGAGGGCAGAGGAATCGCTGGCGGTGCCGTATTTCCGCTCGTCTTCCGTGCGCGTCGAAAAAACGCGGCAATGGCTCGGCTTCCGCACGCGCGTAACTGAAACCATGACATTTGTCCCGGTTCGTGACTTGAACCGGGACAAAAAGGGGTACGCTGAAGCGCTCGGCGGGTGCTACCTCATTTGTCCCGGTTCGTGGCTGGAACCGGGACAAATGGGTGTCGCCTGGAGCGCTCGGCGGGTTTTATGCCCCATCTGTCCCGGTTTGCAGTACGACCGGGACAAATGGGGTTTTGGAGTTTGGTCCTTTAGCCTGTTTTCTACTAGTGCCAGGTAGGGGGTTGAGGCGCGTCAATGACCTTCGAGCCGCCTCCGCGCCATGGCGGACACCCGCGCTACTCGAGCCGCCCTCACCAACAGACGCGCGTCAGAAGGAGCTCGCGCCGCACCCGGCGCCACAACCACGCGCGGACGGCGGGGACGTCCCCGCTGTGAGGAGCGCGCCAACTCCGGCCCTCATGTGAAGGAGCACGAGCACGACGCCGATCATTAAGAGGACGCGCAGTCCTCGCACCCGACGTAGCGCCCGAGCGGCTCCGCCCAAGGAAGGACAGACCCCGCACCGCACACCGCCCTGCTAATGGCGCAAGAACTTCTCCGCTACCAGCCTACCGCTGAGGCCTCAACAACCTCGTGGGCATCGCCACGTCTCGCCCCGCTCCATCGCAGTCCATCGTGCACCCCTCCCTCGCGGGCATGGCTGCGCCAGACGCGCCTCCGCCTCCTCCAGGGCCTGCACCGGCCGCGACGCAGAGGGCTGCCTCCCACGCGTCCTCGCCTCACGACTGCCTGATCGTGCAGCGCATGGCGCTAGACACGCGCGTGGGGATGGAGCTCCAGCGCAACCGCCAGAACTGCCTCGTGGAAGAAATTGGCCAGGCGGGCCAGCAGAACCACAACGCGTTGTAGCCCGGGGTCGCCACGTACGCCACGGGCTGCATGGCGTTCACCCACTCCCTGGGCCGTGTGGTCTGGCCCCCAAAGTGCAGGCCGGCTCTCCCCAAGGGCTACGATGGCTCCAGCAACCCCATCGAGTTCCTGCAGCTGTACACCACCTCCATCCAGGCGGCAGGCGGAGACGACAAGGTCATGGCCAACAGGTTCTCCCACGCGCTTCACGACTCCACGCTGTCATGGCTCCTGAACCTCCCGGAGGACTCTGTGAACTCTTGGGAGGAGCTTTGCAAGCAGTTCGTCTCCAACTTCAAGGGGACGTACGAGCGCGCTCTCACCCACAACGACTTGCGCGATGTGGTGCAAAAGAAGGATGAGACCCTCCGCAAGTACATCCAGCGCTTCAGCCAAGTGCGCAATAAGATCCCGAACATCCCTGACACCCAAGTCATCACCGCCTTCCGCGAGGGCATTACGAACAACAGGATGCTCGAGAAATTGGTCATCCACGACAAGCTCACCTCTGTGGTGATGTTGTTCGACCTGGCTGACAAGTGCGCCAAGGCTGAGGAGGGACTCCTCTTCATCAAAGTGTCTTCACGAGGGGACGACCACGCGGAGGGGTCCAAGAGCCAGAAGAAGAAGGAGGAGCCCAAGCGCAAGGCCACCACGGTCCTCGTGGTGGAACCAGACGCTAAGGGCACCCGGAGGGACTCTCTCGAGCCTGGGGACAGAAAGGACGACCATCGCCCATTCTGCATCTACCACAACACGTGCGAACACTCTACGGAGACCTGCTTCGACCTCAAGAGGCTGAGCAAGGAGCGCGAGCAAGCTGAGGGCAGCGGCAACCGCGGTCGAGGCCGTGGCTACCGCGGAAGCGGGCGCAAAGGCAGCTACGAGAAGCCATCAAGCAATCAGGCCAACGCCGCTGAGAAGAACGGCAACCTCCCTGACGAGGAAGATGGGGGCTACCAAGCTCCAAGAGGCGCCATCGCCTGCATCCTCGGGGCAGCACAGGCGCCCAAGTCGAACAACCAGTTCAAGCAGTTCGCTCGCGAGCTCAACGCCGCCCTCCCCAGTCTCGAGACCTCCAGGCCCCTCAAATGGTCGCAGTACACCATCGCCTTCGACGCTCAGGACCACCCCAAGTCCACCAAGACTGTTGGAACCCTCCCGCTGGTCTGCAGCCCCACCATCGACAACATCGCCGTCTCCAAGACACTGATCGATGGCGGTGCAGGCCTGAATGTCATCTCAATCGAGACGTTCGAAGCGCTTCAAGTGCCCTACGAGCGGCTCATGCCCTCTAGACCCTTCACGGGAGTCACCAACAGCTCAATCGAGCCTCTGGGGCAGGCCAGGCTTGCCGTCACCTTCGGCAGAGAGGAAAACTACCGCACTGAGCACATCGACTTCGACGTTGCGCACATCGGTCTGCCGTACAACACCATCCTCGGCTACCCCGCCCTCGCAAAGTTCATGGCTGTCACGCATCATGCCTACAACATGGTCAAGATTCCCGGCAGCGCTGGCACCATTACCATCCGTGGACATGTCCTGGATGCTACGCGCGCTGTCGAGACAGCCTACAAGGCAGCCGCCATGGAATTCCCTGCTGATGAGGACATGGAGCCTCTCGAGAGACCCAAGAAGAAGCAGTTGTTCTCCCAGGAGCCAGCCGCGATCAAGAAGGTCTCTCTAAGCTCCAGCAGCTCGGGGACTGAAGGCTCGGGGGCTAGCGTCACCATTGGCGCTGCTCTGCCTCCCAAATAGGAAAGCGCGCTCGTCGCCTTCCTCGGGGTAAACTGTGACATGTTCGCATGGACTCCGTCAGATATGTCCGGTGTACCGAGGGAGGTGATTGAGCACCACTTAGCCGTGTGTCCAAACACACGCCCGTCAAGCAAAAAGCAAGAAAGCAAGCCCCCGAGAAGCAAGCGTTCATCGTCAAAGAGGTCGAGAAGCTAAAAGCGGCAAATGTCGTCCGCGAAGTCGCGCACCCCACTTGGCTCTCCAACGGCGTGGTCGTCCCAAAACCCGTCAGAGGAGGCCGCCTCTGCATCGACTACACTAATGTCATGCCAAGAATCGACCAGATCGTGGACTCCGCGGCAAGCTGCGACCTCCTCTGCTTCCTCGATGCCTTCTCTGGATATCACCAGATCAAAATGGCTAAGGAAGCCGAGGAAAATACGGCATTCCTCACCCCTTGTGGTGTGCATTGTAATGTCTGCATGCCCTTCGGCCTGAAAAACGCTGGCGCCACCTTCCAGAGGCTCATGAGGATAGCACTTGGCGAGCAAATGGGCAGAAATGCAGAGGCTTACGTCGATGACATCGTCGTCAAGTATCGAGAGGGAGATACACTCCTCAGGGACCTCGAAGAGACCTTCGCCAGCCAGCGCAAGGTGAACATCAAGCTCAACCCCGCCAAGTGCGTCTTCGGAGTGCCTTCAGGCAAATTGCTTGGCTTCCTCGTGTCCCACCGGGGCATAGAGGCAAACCATGGCAAGATCAAAGCCATAGAGGAAATTCAACCTCCATGCCGGCTCAAGGACATGTAACGTCTAGCAGGCTGCATGGCCAGCTCAGGTCGATTCATCTCCAAGTTTGGCGAGAAAGCTCTGCCATTCTTCAAGATCATGAAGAGAACTGGCACCTTCAAGTGGACTAGCGGAAAAAGCCTTCGAGGACTTGAAGAAGTACTTGGCCAGTCCACCAGTCATGGTTGCCCCAAGGACAGGCGAGTACCTGAAGCTGTATCTATCAGCCACTCCGCAGACCGCCAGCGCCGTCCTAGTGGTAGAAAGAGAAGAGCCAATCCTCCACAAGAAGAGTGCAACCACTCCAAAGCCAAGACCGCCTGACGAAGATCTCTACAAAGGGGCAGACCCCACAAACCCAGCGCCAGGCCTAGAGCCACAAGCGGAGCCTGCATCAAGTCAACCTCCACATGCTGATTTCGCCAAGGAACCTAAAGAGCCTCCATAGGCCAACCCCCTTGAAGGCCCTTAAGAACCTCCACATGCTAACCCTCTTGAAGGCCCTAAAGAGCCTCCACATGCCAACCCCCTCGAGGGCCCTGTAGAGTCTCTCCAGGCAGACAGCGCTGCGCCTAAACTGACAACCCTTGTCGAGCATCCTATCTACTTCGTCAGTACAGTGCTGCCGGATGCTCGCGAGCGATACACAATGCAGCAGAAGCTCCTCATTGCGCTCCTCATCGCCTCAAGAAAGCTACGACACTACTGCCAAGGGCACCCCATCACGGTGGTCACCTCATTCCCTCTGGAACAAATCCAGCGCAACCCTAACGCCCCAGATCGTGTCGCGGGATGGAACATAGAGCTACAACCATTCAACTTGCGCTTCGATACCACAATGGTAATCAAAGGGAGAGCGCTGGCAGACTTTGCCGCCGAATGGAATGATCCAACCCCTGAAGAGCCTCTAGGAGAAGAACCAGAGCTCTCTGGAGACAAAATGCCCAACCACTGGACCATGAAATTTGACGGAGCTTTCGCTTGCCGCCATGGCGGGGCTTTAGTTGTCCTGATCTCGCCCAAGGGCGACAACTATAATTACGCGGTCCAACTGTGCTTCGGAATCGACAAGATCTCCAATAACATTGCTGAGTACGAAGGCTTGCTCGCCGCCTACGCGCTGCCATCGCCCTAGGCATCAAGCACCTACTCATCAAGGGCGACTCCCAGCTGCTCGTCAATTTCTCCAACAAGAGCTACAAGCCTAAGGACGACCATATGGCCGCATACCTTGAAGAGGTCCACAGGCTTGAGAAGCAATTCAGGGGCATGGAGCTCATGCACATACCAAGGAAGGAAAATCAAGAGGCCGATGACATCGCCAAGCGCGCATCAAGGAGGCAAGCCCAGCTGCCATGCGTCTTTGAAGAGAGACTCGTCAAGGCATCCATAAAACAACCTTAAGAGGCCATGCCTGCAAGCACAGACGAAGTGCTCCCGCCACCACCTGCAACCGGGGCTCCCAATTGCGGCCCCGCCTACAGGGGAGCGTCTGTTGCTCACAGTAGTGCATCAAAAAATAGCCTGGATCGACGAGATCAAAGACTACCTCGCCAAAGGGATCCTTCCCGAGGAAGATGTTGAAGCGGAGCGAATTGCCCGACAGGCAAAATCCTACCACATCCTCGAAGGAAGTCTCTACGCAAGCGCCCAAATGGCATCGTGCTCAAGTGCGTCCCTCGTAAAGAAGGCAGAATGCTGATCAAGGACATCCACAACGGGGAGTGCGGCCACCATTCGTGCGCCCGCACCCTCGCAGACAAAGTCTTCAGGAGTGGCTTCAACTAGCCTCAAGCACTTCAGGATGCAGTTGACATCGTTCAAGCATGCGAAGATTGCCAATTCCACGCCAAGCAAATCCATCAGCCCATGCTGGGACTTCAGACCATTCTGCTCTCCTGGCCGTTCACGGTCTGGGGGTTGGACATATTGGGACCATTCCCAACAGCGCAAGGGGGCTATCACTACCTCTTCGTGGCCATCGACAAGTTCACCATGTGGCCCGAGGTTGAGGCGACACGCACAATTCCAGCAGGGGCGGCAGTGAAATTTATCAGAGGCCTGGTCTGCCGCTTCGGAGTGCCTAATCGCATCATCACCGACAATGGTTCTGTCGTGGTGGTGTCCCGGCAGATGCCATAGGATGGCTAATGTGTGGGGCCGATGGACGTTGGTGGATCCGGGGAGGGATAGCGAGCTGAAAAGCTCACACGGGGGGGATCCCGGTGTAACCGAGATCTCCCAAGAACGAGAAACAAGATCAAAACGCAAGGGGAAGGATCTAGCAAACACGAACAAATGCACGAAGGCACACAACACACACACACGATGTACCCAGGTTCGGGGCCCTCGTGAGGAGGTAACACCCCTACTCCTGCCTTTCCTTCTCTATATAAGTGTGGAACAAGGACTACAACTTGCTCTTAGAGCTCTTGAGGTGAAGAACACGAAGAACTAGATGAACTCAAGGGAGGATGTAGTAAATGCTCTAGGAGTAAATGAGACTAGAGTTTTGGCTCTCAAGTTGGTCTCTCCTTCACAGGAGCAGTTATGGCGCCTTTTATAGAGTTCCGACCAGGAGGGCCGGAAACCCTAATCCGTCTTGGCCCCACCGGACAGGCCTAACCGTTATGTCGACACCGGCTAGTGCGACCTAGTTGGCGTGCTATCCGGCGTAGCCCCTTCGTCATCATTCCGGCAAGGACAGCAGGCGCCGTCCTGGAACATCATTGTCCCCTTGTCAGAGACAGGACATGTCTTTGCCCATCCCGGATAGCCTTTTCCGGATTGACGGGCTAGGCACGTTCAGTCTTGTCGTACCGTTGTCGTACCGGCTGACGCGCTCCCGTGTCAGGCGGGAGGTGACCATGCTTCCGTGTCAGGTGGGAGGTGACCATGCTTCCGTGTCAGGCGGAATGGTACTTCCCCCCGCATAAGGCGGGAAAGCCTGCTGCAGACCGTTGACGGCCTACCGGGATCCCACATGCCGGTAACCTTCTTGCTCGACCTTGCGAGTCCTTCCTGCACAAGCCCAGTAACCTGATAGAACCGAGACAAACGTTCCGGTTAGTACTTACCCTGATTGCCTATCCGGTACGCCCGAGTAGTTCTCCTTCCGAGAGTCTACTCGGAGCCATAAAATCCGAGATCCTTTCCGGATGCACCTGAGTTCGTCTTAGGATGAGTATCTCTAGGCCTAGCCTCCCGAAGATGTCTTAGCCTATCAGCAAAGACATCTTCGAGAAGCTAGTTCTTAGAGGAACCACCCGCTGATGCTTGTGCTGTTATGAGGGCTCGGGGTGGCTATTTATAGCCGCCAGAGATGACCCTTGCGTCTGCCAGGAGGCACCTTGCACTCTACCAACTCTGAAAGGTCAAGCTGCCCCTTCAGTGCACTAGGGGGTGGCCCTTGCTCTTGCCAAAGGTCAAGCACTGTTGCCACACTGTTGAATTACGCCGGGATCTGCCCTACCCGGGGGGCAGCCCCCCGACACTAGTCCCCGAAGCTGGTGCTGCGCAGCGACCCCAGACGATGAGCGGGATCAGCTTTAATAACAACAATTACCCCAGGAAATAGGTGACGACCCTTTGACTTGATGCCGAGATGAGTTTTACCGAGATCTCCGCACCGAGATCCTTTCGACCGGAAGGCCATGCTCCCAACTGGATAGTGCCACGTGAGTGAATCTTTATCGTTGGCTCCGCATTGAATTCCAGACCTCTGGCTGGGTCCCACTCGAGGTCCTGTCGAATCAGAAACACACTCGAGTGCTTCTGACCGAGCACGCCGCTGCTCGGGTTCACGCGCCGGGATCCGCTGCCGATCCGAAGTCCAACCGTTGGGGCTCTGTGGCCCGCGGTGTGGCCGGATCGGGCGCTCCGGTGGACACCACGTGTCGCGCGGCACAAAATTGATCCCACCCACGATCCGAGAGATTGTGGGCGGGAAATTCGGAAACCGCTCCGGATCCCCCCATAAATAGGGGACCGGAACGGTCACTTCTTCTTCTTCCCCAACTCTTCACTTCTCCCACCACCGTCACAAGCGCCTCGGCGTCGCCGCGCCCGGAGCTCAAGCACCGCGGCTCCCGCTGGTGCCAGAGCTCTTCGTCTCCATCGTCGGATCGCGCTGTTCTCGCTCGCCACCGGCCTCACTTTCTCCGGTGAGTTCTTCCATCCGCTCCGGTGAACTTCCCCACGGTGAGGTTGCTTCGCGCTCGGCTGTGAAACGACGCCACCGCGGGTTGCGCCGCCGCCGGCAAGCACGAGCCGCGCGGCGTTGACGAGGATGCGTTCCACACTTTACTTTTCGTTAGCACTTAGGCCACCTTTGTATCTTGCCCGGGCATATTTGCGTCGATTAAGTTTCGATTTATTCGTGTTCGGTAGATCTTATTTGCTAGGAATCCGGTTGCATTTAGGAGTTTGCGATCCGGTATCTTAGCTCCCGGTATACTAACTTCGACTAACTGTCGTTGCGCCTGCAGAATAGCCCGGACACATCCGCAGATCCTTCCGACATGGCTGAAGAGAGTGTTCGGGGGTGTTGGGATGGGTCCGAGACCATGCAGAAGGATCTCAACTAGCTGTACCGGACTCACCGGATTCCGCCAGAAGTCGAGAGTCGACTTCCGGAGGACGAGGTCCAACCGGAACCCCAACCCGGGGAGTACGTTGTATTCCTCACGCATTTCGAGCGTGGGTTCGGGCTTCCGGCTAGCCCTTTCTTCCGCAACTTCCTCGACACCTACGGCCTCCAACCTCATCATCTCCCGGCCAACGCAAATATGATGCTTTCGGTCTTCACCACCTATACGGAAGCATATCTCGGCGTGTGGCCTTTCTTGGACCTCTGAGCCAAGTACTTCATCCTCCGTCGCCAAGTCATCCCCAATCCGGATAAGAAGGTCAAAGACTTAGTCGACTGTGGGGCGGCCACTATAATTCCCCGCGTTGACTCCGGATTCCCCAAAGTCCAGGGGCTAGAATCCTGCCGGAAGTGGCAGCGTAGCTTCTTCTACGTGAAGAACCGGGAGGTGTCGGGAGATGGTCCGGGATCCTCGAACCCGGATTTCATCAATTTGCCTAAGTTCGCCATCGGTCCTCCCCGCGAATTCGACCTCTGGAACCGGCTCCCGGATACCGAGGAGGTTCGATGCATGCACGACGTCCTCAACGTGCTGACGGATAAGATGACTGGCGACGATCTCCTGCGTTGCTTTATCATTCGCCGCGTCTGCCCTCTACAAACCCGAGTGCACAAGATGTGCCATATGGACGGGATACTAGATCCCACCAGGACCAGCTTCTTCGGGTTGGACCATTCCGCAGTCGCCCGGCGCGTTCGAGCTATTGCTCGAACTAAGATGCCCGATGAGTACACTTGGGGTCTTATCGGGGGTTCCTGGAAAAAACCACTGCGACAGGTGCTTCTGTCTGTCTTTCGCAAACTTACATTTGCACCCGGATTCTGCTGGAAACCGACATGGTTGTCATGCAATGACTTGTTCGTGCAGTTATCCGAGCGTCAGACCAAAGAGGACGCTATGCATGCCGGTGGGAAGTTCGTGCCGAACAACCCGGCACCGGAAAAGATGCCGAGAGAGGATCCCGACGGCGAGGACCATCTTGCCATCCCTCTAGCTCGTGCCGCTGCTCCGGGTAACCCTTCAACTTCAGAGGCTATTTCCGTTTCTTCAGATGATGAGGATGAGATTGATTGTCAAATACTCGATGTGATTGACGCTCTTCCCCTCAACTGGGCTTCGCAAGTGGCTCCGAAACCAACGGCCGTGACGAAGCGCGCCGAGACCCGGAAGCGTGCGGCTTCCGACACCACCCCTGCCGGTGCATCCGGCATCACCCCCAAGAAGAGCAGGCCGAACAAGCAAACGGCCGAGAAGCCTCCCCGCCGAAGGAGAGGTCCTCCCACCGTCGATTCCGGGTAAGATATTTTTTCTTCGAGTTACATGGTTTTGTCTTCTCCTGAAGTATTTACTGATATACTTCTTTCAGCGATGCACTTGACGTCCCGGCATCCGCGGCTTCCCATCCTCCGGGATCCCGCACCCCTAGCCCGCCTCGGGCTGCTCCTTCTCCATCTCGACCTTCCGCCCTAGGGAGCGAGCATCCTGCTCCTGGTGCCGCGCAGACTGCCACTGCGACTCCGGACGCTCGTCCCGTGGTGGACGAGATTCCGGCCCAGGCTACCGCCGCATCGGAAGACATCTTCCTTCCAGACAGTCCGCGCAGGGTTCCTGGGCTTGAGACGGAGATCGCAAGTCCTCCTTTGTAGGTCGTGCCGGGAGCCTCCTCCCGGCAGGCCCCGGGCAAGACTGCTCCGCCGAAACAGCCTACGGCCCCTTCCCGGCAACCCGACCATCCTGCCGGGAAAGCGCGCAGCAAGGCCGCCGGGCAGAAAACAACCTCCACCAAACCTACTGCTCCCCCGACATCTTCGGCCCAAGACTTGGCCCTAAGCACGGGTAAGTTTTCGCGATTACCGCCATCTCCTACCGTAAGCTCCTTTATGCCTTCAGGATCCCGGGAGGTCGTTGCTGCTAGCGCGCCTGGCGGTTCCGGCGTGCGTGTTGTTGAAGAATACAACAAAGCCTGGATTTCCGCCGATGCCTCCGAGATCGTGGAGGACTTGCACGCTGCCAGCCCTAGCCGCAACGCCCAAGCTCTACATGCTCTCCAGGTGGCCGCGCTGGACGTTACTCGGGCGGTCGATGTAAGTTTGTTCCCTTTATCTTTTCCAAAAATTATTTGTTCCATCCCCAGTAGTCCCCGAGATTGGTGCTTAGTGCTCTAGATTCCACCGAATAGCAGACCACTAGGCTCCAATCTTAGAGAAAATCACAGGACTCGGAAGACGAGTCCCCGAGATCCTCCCTACCGAGTAGCTTTAAAATTGTTCCATCTCCACTAGTCCCCGAGATTGGTGCTTAGTGCTCTAGATTCCACCGAATAGCAGACCACTAGGCTCCAATCTTAGAGAAAATCACAGGATTCGGAAGACGAGTCCCCGAGATCCTCCCTACCGAGTAGCTTTAAAATTGTTCCATCTCCACTAGTCCCCGAGATTGGTGCTTAGTGCTCTAGATTCCACTGAATAGCAGACCACTAGGCTCCAATCTTAGAGAAAATCACAGGACTCGGAAGACGAGTCCCCGAGATCCTCCCTACCGAGTAGCTCTAATTGACATAGATCTCGGAACATCCCGAGTACTTGGGATCCTTCCCGAGATTGATATAGCTTTCTTTGTTTGAATTCAGGACTGCGGCAAGAAACGGGGCAGCATCTTCCACCGACTTCTTTCTGACTTCGGTCAGTCCAAGAAGTGCGAGGGGCGCCTCCGAGAGGAGCAGGATGCCGCGCGCAAAATCTCGGTGGAACAAAAGGCTGCGCTTGCCGCGACCCAGTCCGAGATCGCGCGGCTAAGCGCCGAGCTCGAGAATGCCAAAGTCGCCGCGACCGACATGAAGACGCGCTTCGTAGAGGCGTCGAAGAAGCAGAAGGAGACCTTGGATCAATCCGAGGCGCGCGCGCTCCACGCCGAGACCGGGCTGGCGCTTCTTCGGTCACAGGCCGATACTTGGCTCTCTGAGCTAACCGTGTTGAACCGGGATCTGAACAGTAATTTTACCGACATCCCTTTCTCCTGCTCTTTTTCTTTACTGCTACCATCCTCTTGACCTAGTCACGTGACAACTCTTCTTCTTAAAGGGCAATTCGAGCACTCCCGCGACGCTTCCAATCTTGCCGTCGCCGCCGCCCGGGAGATGCGTGCTGGGAAGGGCCCTGTCTCGGACTCTTGGGACATTGAGGATCACCTCACTGCCCTGAAGGCCCGGATAGTGCCTCTCCGGTCGATCGGGACCGAGTTGATCAGCGCCGCGGTCCACGTCCATGGCGCACTATGGCGGGGCGTCAGCGCGACCCTCTCGGTCAGCGAACTGGCGACCGCGCTCCGAGCTGCCGGGAGGCGTGTCCATGCTTGGAAGCGCTCCGGTGCGCGAGCTGGCGCCGATCAAGTCTTGACCCATGTACTTAGTTGGTACGAGGGTCTCGACCTTGACGTGGTCCAGCGCCTGCGCACCATCTCGCCGTGGTGCACCGATCCGGCCAAGGTTCAGCGGCGCCAATAAGTGGCGCATCGCATCGCCTCCTGGTCCGACATCGGCGTCTTCACCACCAGCCTCGTCACCTCTGACTCCAAGTCAGATTACGAGGATGACGGCGAGACCGGTGCAACCGATGACGTGGACGCCGAGATCCTGGAGAAGGACGACGCCGCTTTCGGTGCCGCCACCGAGACCATGGTCTCCCGGGATGCTTCTACTCCATCGCCACCCGAGGCCTCTCAGGCCGAGGCGCGTCCAGATGCCCCGAGTACCGCTGCCGGCGCGGAGGATACCGTCACCGCCGGTCCTGCTGCTGCCACCACCGAGAAGCCGGCTTCCCCTATCCCTTAGAAATACTTAAGTGTAGAATTGTTAAATCCCCGGGATGCCGGGTGCAAGATGTAATATACACTCTTAAGATTCATATTTCGTACTATGTTATATATAAAAACGCGCTATGTTGGTTTACTCTGCAACGAGTCCCCGAGTTCCTTTTCATGTTTACCGTACTTAGGCAATCTCTGCTCTTGTCTACCATTTCGGCGTTCGACAGTCGAGTCACGAAATTCCATGCACGGCATACATTACTTAAGAATATCCGAGTTCTAGTTAACCGAATTCCCGACATAAAAATAACCGGGTTAGTAAAACAGATATGCCGGATAAGTTCCTGCTCCGAGTCCCCGAGACCGTTTTCGTGTTCCCCACATTTGATTCTCTTTGCTCTTGACTACCATTTCGGCGTTCGTCAGTCGAGTCACAAGATGGTTTCACATGACATACATTACTTTGACTTTGAGAATCGATTTCGGAACTTTCCCGGCATATAGAGAACATAAAAAACAGGTACCAGGCAGTCCCCGGGTTCCTTCTCGGGATTCCGACATGAAATAATAAATAAACGGAACAAAGTAAATGGGCACGCAACAAGGCAGTCCCCGGGTTCCTCCCGAGGTGCCGAACTTTCATTAATAGATAAAAATCATAATACAACATACATTGTGCCCTTTACGTGTAAAAGGGTCGAAGCAGGGCTAGATTCCATGGACGCTTGGTTTCCTCACCGGATTTGTCCATTACACCTTTCCTAGCCTCCTGTGCATCTACAAGATAATAAGAATCATTGTGCAATGCCCTGCTTATCACAAAAGGTCCCTCCCATGGAGGTGACAGCTTATGCATTCCGGCCGTGCGTTGGATGAGCCTCAGCACAAGATCCCCTTCTCGCAACACTCTCAGGGTGCACCTTCCGGCTATGATAGCGACGGAGATTTTGTTGATAAATTGCCGACCGGGATAATGCCAATTCTCTTGCTTCTTCAAGTAAGTCAACATCATCTTCTCGGGCCTCTTTCGCCTCGGTCTCGGTGAACATTGTCACTCTCGGGAAATCATATTGTATGTCGGTCAGGAGTACTGCCTCGGCACCATACACCATGAAGAATGGCGTATACCCGGTAGATCTATTCGGTGTGGTCCGGAGACCCCATAATACTACGGGTAACTCCTCTATCCAGCATCCCGGAGTTCTCAATAGTGGTTCGATCAAGCGGGCTTTGATGCCGGCCAAGACCAGTGCATTTGCTCTCTCAACTGGCCCGTTTGCTTCCGGGTGTGCAACTGATGCTACATCCAACCGGATTCCCTTCTCAGCACAAAATCGAGCGAATTCCCCCACAGCAAAATTGGTGCCATTATCCGTGATAATGCTGTGCGGGTATCTGTACCTCAAGATGATGTCTTTCAGGAATTGCACGGCGGTGTGTCCGTCACACTTCCGGATTGTCTTGACCTCTATCCACTTGGTGAACTTGTCCACCATGACCAGTATGTGTGTCATATTGCCTCTTGCCGGCTTGAACTGCCCGACCATGTCCAAACACCATACCGCGAATGGCCAAGTGATAGGGATTGTCTTCAGTGCCGATGCCGGCATATGTATTTGGTGAGCAAACCTCTGGCATCCTCCACATTTACGTACAATGTCTTCTGCCTGCTGCAACGCAGTAGGCCAGTAGAACCCATGTCGGAAAACTTTCGCCACCAGGGCCCGGGATGATGGATGATGTCCACATTCCCCCTGATGTATTTCGAGCAGCATCTCTTGGCCTTCTTCCGGTTCCACACATCTCTGGAGTATCTCGGTGACACTTCTCTTATATAGCTCTTGATTGATGACGGTGTATGCTTTTGACCTTTGCACTATCTGTCGGGCTTCCACTTCGTTCTCCGGGAGGGTTCCTTCCAAGATGTAAACCATAATGGGCTGTGCCCATCCCGGGACTGGTCGAACCGGGAACATGGGAATATCTATGTCCATTGGCTCTGCCGACATCACCTCCATCATCATCTTTCTTTGCCTCTCTGAGCACTGTGATGCAGTCCCCGGGTTCGATGCGATGCTCCTGACTTCCACTTCCATGGGTACAGCTTCCGAACCCGGATCCTTTGGGATGAAGATAGAATCCGACTCGGGTGAGGGCTGAATAGATGGGTTCCTCAGGTGTTCGAGAGCGATCCCGGGAGGGATGGCGTCTCGAGATGACCCCAGCTTGGACAATACATCCGCTGCCTCGTTTTCTCCTCTGGGTATGTGCTTGAACTCGCATCCCTCAAAAAATCCGGATATTTTCTGCACATGAAACCGATACAAGGCCATGTTGGCATCCAGTGCATCCCAGTTCCCCGACACCTGCTGCACCACGAGGTCGGAATCGCCGAAACACTCTATCCGGCGGATGCCGATCTCCTTGGCGACATTCAGTCCATGAACCAAGGCCTCGTACTCAGCGACATTGTTAGATGCTCGGAAATGAATTTGCAGGACATACTTCAGCACATCTTGTTTTGGTGAGGTGAGAACCACTCCGGCACCCAACCCGATCTTAGCCTTGGAGCCATCGAAATGCATCCTCCAGAAATTGTAATCCGGCATCGGAGGTTCATACTGCATCTCGGCCCAGTCTACCAAAAAGTCCGGCAGCGCCTGCAACTTGATGGCATCTCGTCTCTCGTATGCCGGAGCGTACGGAGACAACTGGATGGCCCATTTGGCAACTCGGCCGCTAGCATCTTTACAACCGATGATCTCGGCGAGGGGAGCCTCGCACACCACTGTGATTGGGTGCTCTTGGAAGTAGTGCTTGAGCTTGGTCACCGCGATGTACACTCCATACGCCATCTTCTGGTAGTGCGGGTAGTTCTGCTTGGATTCCGAGATCACCTCACTGAGGTAATACACCGGTCTCTGTATCAGCTTGTCCCCTTCTTGCCTCTCTACCACGATGGCTACACTTACTACCCGGTTGGTGGTAGCAATATACAACAACATAGGCTCCTTGGGCAACGGGGATGCCAACACGGGTGCTGTTGAAAGCATTCTCTTCAAGTCGTTGAACGCCGCATCAGCCTGCGGGGTCCAAACGAATGTTTTGCTCTTCTTCATCAATTGGTATAGGGGCAAGGCCTTCTCACCTAGTCGGCTCACAAACCGACTTAGGGATGCAAGACATCCAGTGAACTTCTGCACATCTTTGAGACGTACAGGCAATTTCATGCTCTCGATAGCACGTATTTTACCCGGGTTGACCTCAATTCCTCGGCTTGAGATGAGGAAACCGAGTAACTTTCCTGCCGGAACGCCGAATGTGCACTTATCCGGATTCAACTTCATCCGGAATCTTCTTATCTTAAATGTTTCCCTCAGATCATCGATCAATGAGGCTTTTTCTTTTGTTTTTATGACTATGTCATCGACATAGACCTCGGCATTCCGGCCTATCTGGTCATGCAAACATTTCTGCATGCACCTCTGGTACGTGGCACCAGCATTTCTCAAACCGAAAGTCATGACACGATAGCAATAAGCCCCATATGGGGTAATAAAAGCAGTTTTCAATTGATCATCCGGATTCAAAGGTATCTGGTGAAAACCAGAATAGGCATCTAAAAAAGTTAAGAGTTCACTCCCGGCAGTGGAATCGATCACTTGATCTATCCGGGGTAGTGGAAAGGGGTCCTTCGGACATGCCTTGTTGAGGTTGATGAAGTCGATTCACATGCGCCACACCTTAAGCAGGAGGGGATCATCTTTCTTCTTCTCTACCAGGACCGGATTCGATATCCAATCCGGGTGAAGCACTTCCATCACGAATCCGGCAGCAAGCAGTATAGCGAGATGCTCCATGATGGCAGCTCTTCTTTCATCCGAGAGGCGCCTCGTCGGTTGGTTCACCGGCTTCGCATCCGGTCTAACAAACAGAGAGTGCTCAGCCAACTCCCTCGGAACACCTTGCAGATCGTCACTCGACCATGCAAAAGCATCCCGATTCTCACGGAGGAAGTCGACGAGCTCGCCTTCCTATTTGCTGTCCAGGTTGCTGCCAATAATGATTTGGCGCTCCGGGTTGCTGGGGTCCACCCCCACCTTCTTCGTCTCCTTAGGTGGCTGGAATGATGCGCCCTGCTCCGGGTTCACCATTCCGGGCATTCCGAGTTGGGAGGTCTTGGCCAGCGCCACCACCTGCTGGATCCTCTTATTTTCTTCAGCTATCACTAGGGACTCGGCCAAGCACGAGCCGGCTGAAGCACACTCCATGGAGCGCTTGTAGTCTCCCGAGATGGTGATTATGCCGTTAGGACCCGGCATCTTCATCTTCATCTTCAGGTAACCCATGTGAGTTGAGATCATGAACTTGGCCAGGTCTGGCCTGCCGATCAGTGCGTGGTACGGGCTTTCGAGGTCCACGACCTCGAATTCCAAGCTCTCGGTTCGGCAGTTTTCCCGGGTTCCGAATAACACCTCAACCCAGATTTTACCCATAGGTGAGCAAGAGACTCTGGGCACAATGCCATGCAAGGTCGTCTCGGTAGGTAGCAAGGTGTTCAGGGACACCCCCAGCTTCAGCATCGTATCCTTGTACATGATGTTAATGGCGCTGCCATTGTCAATCAGAACCCGACTGAAGCGGACGTTGAGGCTTGGTCTGACAAAGGTTGGGTCTACCACCAAAGCGTACGCCCCCGGCTTAGGCATAACTCTGGGATGATCCTTCCGGCTCCACATGATCTCCATCTCGGACCAGTGCAAGAATTTGGGCACCGCCGGAATCACAGCGTTCACTTCCAGGGCGCGCTGTCGCACACTCTTCCGGTCAGTGGGCTCGGTCACGAAGACCACATAGCTCTGATGTGCCTCCCGGTAGTTGCCTTGCTGATGTCCGGCTTGATCACTGGGGCCTGCACCATTGTCGTTCCGGGTGTGCACCACGTTCACCGGCCGAGGTGGGGGTCCTCGGTGAGGCTGGTTAATCCGGATCGCGTTGGCTCCTGAAGTCGGAGGGGGAGGTCTTGGAATGTTGGGTCGAGATGCCGGAGCACTCGGCCGAGTAGCCCCCGTGCTGCCCTCCTGCAATGTGCGCTGGTACCAGCTGCACTGCCTACTGGAGTGGTTCGCCGGCTTGTTGGCCTCCAGGGTATGGTAACAGCATTGCTTGTTGAGCATCTCTTCATACGTCAAGGGCTTCTTCTGGTCCACCCAAGTTTTCTGAACTTCCTGGCTCTGACCCCAAGCCGGGCCACTTGTTTTCTGCCGCTGACTGTTGCCGGCATCTTCTTGATCTCGGGTCACAGCTGCGACATGCTGTGCGGCATGGTGGTACTCGGGATGATTCCTCTTCTGGCCAAAATCTTGGCGATCATGGCTTCTGCTCGATCCCGAACGCTGAGGTCCCGCATTCCTCCTGTTGGAGTCACCGACATCCACCAGGGGTTGCATGGGATCTCCAAGCGTGTAGGTATCGGCGATGCGCATGGTCTCTGCCAAGGTCGCCGGCATCTTCCTTTGCAACTTCTGCCAAAGCATTGAGCCATGCCGACATCCTTGCGCAAACCAGGAGATGGCCTGTGCCTCTACCACTCCTTCGCAAGAATTGCGAATATTGCTCCACCGGGTAAGGTACTCCCGGCCAGTCTCGTTGCTCCTTTGCCTACAGATGGCGAGCTGTTGAGGTCTGTTTGGCCTTTTGTACGTGCTGGTGAAGTTGCTGATGAACGCCTCCTCGAAATCTAACCAGCATTCTATGCTGCCAGTTCTCAAGTTGTTCAACCAGATTCTGGCAGGTCCTTCCAACATCTGCGGCACGTAACGTACCGCCCAGCGTCTGTTTCCACCGGCTATGCTTACTGCAGTTACATATTCGGTCAACCAGTCCTCCGGCTTCTTGCTGCCGTCATAGGTCTTAGCACCTCGGTTGAGCTGGAAATTCCGGACAGGTGGCTCCCGCATGATCCGAGGTCCAAAGCAGGCAGGTCCCGGAGGTCCTTGCTCTTCCACTTGCTCGGATTGGTGAATCCGGTCGAGCCGGATTCTGGCATCGGTCGGATCTAGTTGTCTGGTTCCTATCCGAGATCCCAAAGGATTCTCATTGGGTTGGTACCCGAGCTGCTGCAACCTTGAGTTGCCATCGTTGTGCCTGTCTTGTACCGGGATCACAGCCTGCTGCGGGACAGATGCGGCCTCCCTTCGCTGATTTTCCTGCGCGTGTGGCGGATTCCGGGATGGATTACCACGGCTAGCCGGGTTATTGTTTCCTACACCTCGGTCGCCACCACCACGAGTGCTCTCTGCTTGCCCCGAGTTACGCTGCCCGGCTTGCTGGATACCGGCAAAGGCCGGGTCATAAGTCTGCAACTGCTTGTTTTTTCCGGAGCCCCGACTTCGGCTCCGGCTCTTGCTCTTGCTCTTGCTTCTGCTTGGATGCGGGGAGGAGGCCTATCCGCCCGATCTCTGGCTGTCAGCCCTAGCTGAATGCACTTGGGATCCCGCTCCGGGGTTCTTTTTCTTGAAGGCCTGATTCTGCCGGTTGGCCTCGACGACCAACTTATTCACCCGCTCCTGCTGTTTGCGCAGAGCCTCACCGGATAGCCCTGCCAACTCCGCCATGGCGGCTTCGGCAGCCCTAAGAGTTTTTGCCGGCAAGCTGTATACTGGCTTCCCCGCCGAGATCATACTGCCCGCTTGGCTGGTTGCGGCCCCACCGGCCAGCTCGTCATTCACCATTCTGCCTTTTTTGCGCCGATCCGCGATGCGCTTGTCCCGGGAGTCTATCTTGAGGAATCTGTGAGCTGCATTGTACTCCCGGAGACTGGCATTGAGCTCACGCCGGATCTCGGCAATCTCTTGCGCTTCGGCGAGCAGCAACCTACGTTGCTCTTCCAAGTCAGCCGAAGTGGCCTGGGTGTCTGCCTCAGCTGTTAATGGGACAGCCAACTTGGCCACCAGACCCGAGAGGGGATCCGGGCGACGACGAGGCTGGGACGGCTACGGATCGCCGTCTCGGGCCGTACCTCTTTCCTGAGGAGGTTTGGCCAAACGAACATGGCTGCTACCGGCATCGCCGTCGGCGTCCTGGTACTCCTCCTCTGTTGTCCCGACCATCATGACCGCGACAGAGCTCGTGGTGCGACCGACACACGGATCCCGAGTGGCGCGGAGCATGGGAGGATCCTCAGCTTCCAGGACAACGTCCGGGTAGCTGCAGATAACTTCGGTGGCGACGTAGGTGGTGAAGCCACCGAAGTCGATGAGGCATCCGTTCACCGGGAAGGGTCTGTTCCGAAAACACCCGGCGTTGTCGCTGACGAAATCCATCTCGCCCAGCTTGACGACAAGGCCAGAGAGAACCCGGACGTCGAAGTGAACGGGGGAACCCGTCCGGATGTGTACACCAGCCAACGCCTATGTCAGCCCCACGGTGGGCGCCAACTGTCGTGGTGGTGTCACTGCAGATGCCATAGGATGGCTAATGTGTGGGGCCGATGGACGTTGGTGGATCCGGGGAGGGATAGCGAGCTGAAGAGCTCACACGGGGGGGATCCTGGTGTAACCGAGATCTCCCAAGAACGAGAAACAAGATCAAAACGCAAGGGGAAGGATCTAGCAAACACGAACAAATGCACGAAGGCACACAACACACACACGATGTACCCAGGTTCGGGGCCCTCGTGAGGAGGTAACACCCCTACTCCTGCCTTTCCTTCTCTATATAAGTGTGGAACAAGGACTACAACTTGCTCTTAGAGCTCTTGAGGTGAAGAACATGAAGAACTAAATGAACTCAAGGGAGGATGAAGTAAACGCTCTAGGAGTAAATGAGACTAGAGTTTTGGCTCTCAAGTTGGTCTCTCCTTCACAGGACAGTTATGGCGCCTTTTATAGAGTTCCGGCCAGGAGGGCCGGAAACCCTAATCCGGCTTGGCCCCACCGGACAGGCCTAACCGTTATGTCGACACCGGCTAGTGCGACCTAGTTGCCGTGCTATCCGGCGTAGCCCCTTCGTCATCATTCCGGCAAGGACAACAGGCGCCGTCCTGGAACATCATTGTTTCCCTGTCAGAGACAGGACATGTCTTTGCCCATCCCGGATAGCCTTTTCCGGATTGCCGGGCTAGGCACGTCCAGTCTTGTCATACCGTTGTCGTACCGGCTGACGCGCTCCCGTCTCAGGCGGGAGGTGACCATGCTTCCGTGTCAGGTGGGAGGTGACCATGCTTCCGTGTCAGGCGGAATGGTACTTCCCCCCGTATCAGGCGGGAAAGCCTGCTGCAGACCGTTGACGGCCTACCGGGATCCCTCATGCCGGTCACCTTCTTGCTCGACCTTGCGAGTCCTTCCTGCACAAGCCTAGTAACCTGATAGAACCGAGAGAAACGTTCCGGTTAGTACTTACCCGGATTGCCTATCCGGTACGCCCGAGTAGTTCTCCTTCTGGGAGTCTACTCGGAGCCAAAAAATCCGAGATCCTTTCCGGATGCACCTGAGTTCGTCTTAGGATGAGTATCTCTAGGCCTAGCCTCCCGAAGATGTCTTAGCCTATCAGCAAAGACATCTTCGAGAAGCTAGTTCTTAGAGGAACCACCCGCTGATGCTTGTGCTGTTATGAGGGCTCGGGGTGGCTATTTATAGCCGCCAGAGATGACTCTTGCGTCTGCCAGGAGGCACCTTGCACTCTACCAACTCTGAAAGGTCAAGCTTCCCCTTCAGTGCACTAGGGGGTGGCCCTTGCTCTTGCCAAAGGTCAAGCACTGTTGCCACACTGTTGAATTACGCCGGGATCTGACCTACCTGGGGGGCAACCCCCCAACAAGTTCGCAATTCACCAGTGGCATCTTCAGGGCTCACTGCGAAAAAATGGGCATCAAGGTCTGCTTCGCCTCGGTCGCTCATCCAAAGAGCAATGGCTAGGCTGAGCGAGCAAATGCAGAAGTCCACAAGGGCCTAAAGACCAGGACCTTCGACATCCTCAAGGGCCACGGCAAGGGCCACTGCAAGGGCTGGATCAGCGAGCTCCCTTCGGTGCTCTGGTCCATCCGCACAACGCCACCCAAGCCTACGGGAGAAACACCGTTCGCCCTCGTCTATGGGGCCGACACAGTCCTCCCCACAGAGATAAAGCATGGATCCCAACGGGTCCTTGCCTTTAACGAGTACGAGCAAGAAGATTCCACAACGACAACCTGCCGCTTCTTGAGGGATCACGCCGCCGTGCCGCCCTCCGGGCGGCAAAATACCAGCAGGACCTGCGACGCTACCATAGCCGCAACATGCGCTCGCGCACGCTGGAGACAGGTGATCTCGTCCTCAGGCGAATCCTCTCCAGGGAAGGCCTCCACAAGCTGTCACCCATGTGGGAAGGCCCCTACAGGGTCACCCACATCGCTTGGCCTGGCGCGGCTCGTCTCGAAACTCAAGACGGCATCCCCGTCAAGAATTCGTGGAACATCATGCACCTACGCAAGTTCTACCCGTGATCATTGTCACGCCCATGATCATTGTCACGTCGGAAGAGGCAGCTTACGACTCAACCTCCAAGCATTTTTTGTCTCCAGAAGGATAAAAAGCAAACATGATCATTGTCACGCCCGTGATCATTGTCACGTCAAGACATCTGGTGGAAGAGGCAGCTTACGGCTCAACCTCCAAGCATTTTTTGTCTCTAGAGGTTAAAAGCTCACGGCTTAAACTTCCAAGCTCCAAAGGCTTCTCTAGAGGGTAAAACCCTCCGAGCTCTCAGTGTAACGAGCCACGTCAGGCCATAGAGAGTCTCTGCCACTAATGGGTGGTTCCTATGCCTCGACATGGTCAAAACATTAACTTGGCAACCGCAAGCATAATGAGACAATTTTGTTCCTAAGTGAACTTTGCGCTAAGGTGTCGCTGTGTAATATTTGGTGGTGAGTTTTATTTCCGCGTTACTTTCTTGAAATGTGCGCTTATATCTCTCCACATGCGGACCTCGCGAGCGGGGGTTAAGTACGGTGCCAGTGCCTCAAATGACACACCAACAACACTGCAAAATCCAATGATCCGAGCTCTGGCTGCAGGGCAAGCTCCCACAAACACGCTATCTCTAAAAAGGACCTTGGTACTTACTCTCCTTGTGAGGAACACCTGAGGGGACCTATAAGCACGCATGAGTCCCCAGCACCGTGTACAAGCGTTTGGGTTCGCCCCTCTAACATTTACAGCGAAGAAACGTCCCTACAAGCCTGAGGAGGCAGCCGGGAAAAACCCAAGCGAATGATGTGTTAAGTATTGGGTTGGTGAACATGCAGTCACCCTCAGTCTTGTGGTCATCTTCTTTGCTCCTGTATAGATGGAATTGCACCCACCAGTACTCTTGGCCTTCATCCATGAAAGGAAAACCTTTGTATACTGCTTCTCTTTCAAAACCTAAGCTCTTCATGTTATCCTTATGTGCTCTTGGAAACTCTGTCTCACATTCCAAGGTCATGGTCATCACTGGTCCTTTCTTGAGTGATTCAATGAGGGCGGTCATCCAAAAAAAAACAAGATAAGATACTTAGAAAGGAAATAGTTAAGATAGTTACAAGAATGATGTTTGAAAAGTTCTTATTTTTAGCAAAACTGAATGAAATAGATTTTCAATCCTATGGCCAAATCCTATTTCTATCCAAACTTAGGGTTTCGAATCTACAGGGAACACAGTGCTCTGATACCAGTTGTAGCGTACCTGCACTTAAAATATGGCAAGGTACCTGTGTATAGTGAAAATCCCTGGATCGATTCGTTTGCACACACATTTCACAATGTAATATCACAACAAAGTATCAATTTTATTACATCGATGATCCAGACTTGGAAAATATTCTTTAACAACTTGCATAGCATAAAGCTAGCACAGAAAGAGTAAACAGCGGAAATACAATGGCAGTGAGTCTCCATCATCTTCAGGTTGCCACAGGCGAAACATGTTGGTTGCAGACTCGAAACCTTTAAACGAAACCTCACTCGTCACCTGAACAATCTGCAATAAGAAAAATATTGCAACAACGTGGGTCAGATTTCATTAAAAATGGAGTCTGGCAAGTGACACTATGGTGGACACTTAGTGGAATAACTCTAATAACCTATATGAATATTTGGCTGGGGAGTTCAAGGCTATTTTGCAATAAGCCAATTTTTCCTAACTCTTTGGAAAACACTTTTCTCCTATTTGAGACATCCGTGGCACGAAATCCACTGTCTCATTCTATTCCTGTTCACCCATCATGTTTTAATTTAGAAATTGGAATGGTGGAATCCTCCGTTGATGTCCATGATCAGCTGCTCAAATTGTCCGTACCGGGGGCACGGCTAAGTACTTACTTTTACACTCTGCAGAGGTTGTGCACGTTCACCATTGTACCCATTCAACCCAAACTATCCTTTACACTCTGAAGTTATAAGGAAAAGGAGGAGAATGAGACGAGATATTTCAGAAGCATTTTCCCTCCCACTCTGGCTTGACCCGTTCCACCTAACACCCTCTACATCTGCTTGTCAAGCCGGGGCGAGTCCACGCGACATAATTGATCAAGCCAGAGCCCATTGGCAATGGCTGCACTAGAAGCAATCTTCACTCGGAGTTCTTCACATCCGTTTATTCCCTAGGTGGCCATCCACAAGTGCACGTACTCCAGGCACCATAGACATGGGCCTGAGTAGCCACTCAACTCGACACCATATACAACCAATCCACCCAGGAGGTTATTTATTAACTTAGTAGAAGTTAGATTTTCACAAAACAACATTTGCATACCATCAATAATTCTACTAGGCATTATATAGGTACCTAGACACATGAGTAAGGAATTTCTACACAGGTCTAGCATAGCAATACTATCCTACACATGCTTATATAAAAATACACTAAGTAATGCATATAGAAAATAGTAGGAAGTTTATGAGGTGTGCCACTTGCCTTTGGATGATGTCTTTGCTCACAAACTCTTTTCAACGTTACTCGGGACTCTCCGTTCAGTCTAAACAATATAAACAAACAACAATACAACAATCAACATAAAACACAACATCACAACGCATACAAAACACATACAGACAAGTTTCATAAACTTCTAAGGAAAAATATGTCATGCATGATGTACAAAATATTTCTAAGGACTAAAGATGCAAGTCATGCCATGAAACCTTCTAAGTTAATGCAAGGCAAATATGTTGGTCAAAAATGCCTAAGGACTAAGGTCATAGGTTGGTCAAAATACTTTGCTATAAATCATCTGGAATAAGCACTCTAATGGCTTAGCCATGATGTGCAAAATACTTAGAGAAAATACTAAGTCTATTCTTCAAGGTGATCAACAATTATTAACAACTCTTTTTAAATTGGATAATCACTATAGTGAGAGAGGCAGACATCCGGCCAGCCACTTTTTTATTGTGGGATATGTCTCATGTACGTGGACATGTAAGGTTAGTCTCCAGGCCGCTTCATCTCACTATGCCACTAGGATCCAACAAACTTCGAAGATGGTAATAACATGACCAAAAATGGTTTATGTCTAAAGTGAAAGACAAGATTAGGAAAGAGGGAAAAGATAGAAGGAAAGAAGTAGTTGGTCTTCCAGGTTTCATCTCCAGACTTGTAACTTTCTGCTTGGTGATGTCTTGATTGAATTTTTGTAGACTTCATAAATCTTCAGACGTATTATTCTTGTATCACCGAGACTGTTCTTGGATTTAACTTAGTCGTCACGAGGTCTAAGAGAAGAAGGGAGAAAAGTGAGAAGGGAAAGCAAGACTTAGAAAATATAGCTGGTTGGTCTTCATGACTTCTTCTTGATTTTCTTCTAAGTGCTTCTACTCCTCGAATATACTTCTGAAGTCTTGTTTTGGCTAAGTCCTTCATTGGCCTTGTAGCTCCATGTTGAAAATCCTAAGTGCCTAAGTGCATATCACTTTTACCAAAATACTAAGTTGAAAATAGTCCTAACTTAGAGAAAATAATGAAGAGGTTTTCCTATGAGAAATATATCTATATGAGATAATATGTTATGCATGCAATGCACTTTTTAATCATAAGAAACATCATACTAATTCTTTTGTGATATTTATAAAGTATGCATTAGGCTATAAATGCAATTTAATTAATTTCTATTTTTGTAAAATTTAAATAAAGGAATAAAAAGAAGATTAAAGTTTTGTGTGATTAAATTTTTATAATAAGATTTTATAAACATTGTTAATAGGCAGAGGGGATTTAAATAAATTTATAGCAATTGGATTTACTCAAAATTAGCTTTTCTGTCAAGAGTTATGTCAAAATTAATCAACTTAAACATATAACTATTAAATCATAAAAATAATACTAAAAAATATTTTATAACAGAGGCATCATATTAAAAATATTCCAAAGTTTCTAAAACAATTTTATTTGCAATTTTTGGATTTATAGATTTAAAGTTATGATAAATATACGCAATCCATCTATTTGAAATTTGAATATTTTAAACTAAGTCAAACTTGAATTCTAACAGATCTACAATATTCTACATGTCAAGGGCTTTCCAAATATATAAAATTTGTCAAATTTGGATATGAGGTTAAAAAGTTATAACAATTCTAGTAGGCAGGGACTTTTCTGTAAAACTGCCAATTAAACTAAATCGAAAAAATCATTTTCCACGTCAGCGTTGACTGGGCAGTGACATGGCCACTGACTTGGCGCTGAGCTGGATAAGTGGTTGGATATGGATCGTCAGATCTAGATCTGACGGTCTGTATCGAATCGTACCGGTTTGTTTGGCAAGATCTAATCGTGGCCACCAGATCTAAATCGGACCGCTCAGGATTGCTAGGTTCATACCTCGCCAGTACAGAGGTCGCTAGAGATAGTGAAGACGACGGCGCGGCTTTAGCGAGGAAGAGGACGGCACTCCGGCGGTTCCCCGGACGCGCGGATGACTCCCTGAGTGTGGTGCATCGCGGCGAAGAAGATGGAGGTGACAATGTCGTCTTGGGCGCTCTGGAGCTCCGTGGAGGCGTGGCCGAAGGTGCTCGGGCGCCGGCGAGCTTTGCTTGTCTATGCCCCACACGATTGGTAGAGGAGGAGACACGGGGAAGGCGTCCGCGGGTGCGCACGAGCGAGGGGAGGAGAGTGGAGGGGGTCTCAGGGGTGGGGGCTTGCTTTCTCGCCGGTATTCGAAGGAAAAGGCCGGCAGCTCAGTGAAGTCCGGCGAGCAAATTGGTACGGCCTGGCGGCGTGGTTTCGAGGGGGAGGAGAGGGGAAACGCAGTTGAGGAGCAGGGGATCTTATAGGGTCGATCGACCGAAGGAAATCGCGTAATTTGTGCACGGATTGGAGGAAGGAAATCGCCAACGTAATTTTCGCCTGGACGTTGAAGACGACATGACGTCAGTAGTGACGTCATCAATTTTTCTTTTTTCTTTTTCCCTTTAATTCATATCTTTTGATTTAAGCGTCCAAATGGAGTCAAATAAAATTCTAATAATTTGTAAAAGCAATATCTTTGTGTTAAACCAGTTGTGGGCATGTTTTAATACTTTTAAAAAATCAAAATATTGAATTATATATTAAATACAAATTTGACACTTCGGGTTAAATTTGAATTTAGGGATTTAATAAATTCATTTGGGGTAAATAAAATTTATAAAATTGCCACAATCATATATGTTTGATATAAAGTTAATTTAAACTCATTTTCAATAACCATTCATTTTTATTTTGGTATAATAGTAAAATAACTAAATATAAATATTTTTAAGGAAATGGGAAATATAATATATTCAATTTTAATTCAAAATATTTTGTGCACCATTATGTTTTATATTATGCTAATTCATTTGAAAACTCCATAACATACCTTTGGAAAAGATTTTAGATTTATTTCAATTCTTATATTAAATATATTCATGAAAATCATTTTATGTTTTGAAAATTAATGAAAATAATTTAAGTCAATGAAATGCTTATTTGGATAATTAATTAATTATAAAATATATGAAGTTTTAAAGATGTAAAGTATATACTTAACTTTCCAAAACTATGTTATGAACTGATGTAATGGAATGAAAGACATTTGGCAAAAGTACCATGTTTAAAAATAGTTTAAAAGGAAATTTGTAAACATTATTTTAATTTATGAAAAGCTATGGCTAAATGGTTGAAATCAAATACTTAAAAGGAAACTTTTTATTACATGAAAATGGTTTGAAGGTTGGTAAATCATTTGTCAAATTATATATTGAAGTTTAAGAAATATAATGGATAATATAATGTTTAAGCACTCTAATGGCTTAGCCACGATGTGCAAAATACTTAGAGAAAACTTCTAAGGAAAAATATGTACAAAATGAACAAACAAGTTTCATAAACTTCTAAGGAAAAATATGTCATGCATGATGTGCAAAATATTTCTAAGGACTAAAGATGCAAGTCATGCCATGAAAACTTCTAAATTATTGCAAGGCAAATATGTTGGTCAAAAATGCCTAAGGACTAAGGTCATAGGTTGGTCAAAATACTTTGCTATAGATCATCTTGAATAAGCACTCTAATGGCTTAGCCATGATGTGCAAAATACTTAGAGAAAATACTAAGTCTATTCTTCAAGCTGATCAAGATTTATTATTAACAACTCTTTGTAAATTGGATAATCACTATAGTGAGAGAGACAGACACCCGGCCATCCACTTTTTTATTGTGGGACAGGTCTCATGTACGTGGACATGTAAGGTTAGTCTCCAGGCCGCTTCATGTCACTATGCCGCTCAGATCCAACAAACTTCGAAGATGGTAATATGTAGCGTACCTGCACTTTAGATAAGGCAGATACCTGTGTATAGTGCAAATCCCTGGATCGATTCGTTTGCACTCACAGTTTTTGATGTAATATCACAACAAAGTATCAATTTTATTACATTGATGATCCAGACTTACAAAATATTCAATACAAGTTGCATAGCATAAAGCTAGCGTTGGAAGAGTAAACAGCGGAAATACAATAGCAGTGGGTCTCCAACAACTTCATGTTGCCACAGGCGAAAACATGGTGGTTGTAGACTCGAAAACTTTAAACGAAACCTCACTCGTCATTTGATCAATCTGCAATAAGAAAAATATTGCAACAACGTGGGTCAGATTCCATTAAATATGGAGTCTGGCAAGTGACACTATGGTGGACACTTAATGGAATAACTCTATAGCCTACATGCATATTTGGCTGGTGGAGTTCAAGGCTATTTTGCATATAGCCAATTTTTCCTATCTCTTTGGGAAACACTTTCTTCAAATCGAGACAAGTATGGCATGAAAACCATAAATCTCATCTTCCCTTGTTCACCCATCAAGTTTTATTTCTGAAGTTGGAATGATGGAATCCTCCGTTGACGTCCGTGATCAGCTGCTCAAATTGTCCGTACCGGGGACACGGCTAAGTACTTAGTTTTACACTCTGCAGAGGTTGTGCACGTTCACCATTGTACCCATTCAACCAAATTATCCTTAACACACCATTTGTGATAAGGAAAGGAGAAGAATGAGACGAGATCTTTCAGAAGCATTTTCCCTCCCACCTGCCTTGACCCGTTCCACCTAACACCCCCTACATCTGCTTGTCAAGTCGGAGAGAGTCCGCGCAACATAATTGATCAAGCCAGAGCCCATATGGCAATGGCTGCACTGGAAGCAATCGTCACTCGGAGTTCTTTAGATTCCTCTGTTCCTGGGTGGCCATTCACAAGTGTACGTACTCCAGGAACCATAGACATGTCTTGAGTAGCCACTCAACATAAACCATACAACCACTTACCACCCAGGTGTTTCATTAACTTAGTGGATGTACTCTCAGGTGAAAATCACCATGCTCACGGCCCTAAGTAGAATAGACATTCATCCTAGGCGACGACAACCATGAGCACAACCCTGAGTAATAACTTAATATTTTGTTAAACTTTTCATCAATTGCATAGCATCAATATTTCTGGTAAGTATGATATAGGAACCTAGACACAGGAGTAAGTGAATTCTACACAGGTTTAGCATAGCAATACTATCCTACACATGCATATAAAAATACACTAAGTAATGCATATAGAAATAATAGTAAGTTTATGAGGTGTGCCACTTGCGTTTGGTTGATGTCTTTGCTCACAAACTCTTTGCAACAACGAACGTTTGCTCTCCGTTCAATCTAACAATATAATCAAACAACAAAACAACAATCAACAAACAATACAACATCAAACATACATGCACATTCAAAGTGAACAAGCACACTTCTAAGGAAAATATGTCATGCATGAGGTGCCACATATTTCTAAGGACTATAGGTGCAATGTCATGCCATGAAAATCTTTTTAAGTTAATGCAAGGCAATTAGGTTGGTCAAAAATGACTAAGGGTTATGGTCATGAGTTGGATAAAATAACTTTGCTGTAATTCATCTTGAAAAAGTTCTCAAATGTCTTAGTCTTGATGTGTATAAATATTTAGAGAAAACTACTAAGTCTATAGTGAAAACAAGATTTGGAGAGAGGGAAAGGATAGAGAGATAAGTGTTGTTGATCCTTCAGACTTCATCTCCAGACTTGTATTATTCTCCTTGATGATGTCTTGAATAATCTTCAGACTTGATGATTTTTGCTTCACTTGGGCTGGTCTTGGATTTAACTGAGTCTTCAAAAGGTCTAAGAGAAGAAAGAAGACATGAAAGAGAGAGAAAGCAGAACTTAGAAAATATTGATGGTTGGTCATCATGATCTTCTTCTTGATTTTCTTCTAAGTGCCTCTACTCCTAGAAGGTACTTCTGAAGTCTTGTTTTGGCTAAGTCCTTCATTGTCCTTCTAGCTCCATGATGAAAATCCTAAGTGTTTTAAGTGCATATCACTTTTACCAAAATACTGAGTTTTGAAAATAATCCTAACTTAAAGAAAATGGGGGGGTTCTCTTATGGAAATATACTACATAATAAAATATGCTATGCATGAAATGAAATTTTAATTCACAAGAAACATAATACTAATTTTTGTGATATTTATAAATATGCATGAATTTATAAATGTAATTTAATTAATTTCTATTTTTGGAAAAATATACTAAAAGGTATAATTATAAGATTAAAGTTTTCCATGATTAAATTTTATAACAAACTTTTATAAATAGTGTAAATGGACAGGGGGCATTAATTAGATTTATTGATTTGGATTTAATCAAAATTAATATTTCTATTAATAGTGAAGTTAAAATACTCAATTATTCAAATTAAATATATACCTATGAATTGATTCAAATATTACTCAACAATATTTTATATCAGTGACATCAATTTACAAATATTCCAAAGTCTCTTAAACAATTTTATTTGAAATTTTTGAATTTACAGATTTAATGTTATCACAAAAATACTCAAATTCTCCATTTGAAATTTGAAGATTTTAAACTAAGTAAAATTTGAAATCTAACAGATCTAAAATATTCTACATGTCAAGAGCTTTCCGAATATATAAAAATATTTGAATTTGGATAAACAGAGAAAAATATATGATAAAACTAATGTGTAGGGTCTTTTTTGCAAAACTGCCAAATTAATTTAATTCGAGAAATTCGTTTTCCACGTCAGTGCTGACTGGGCGCTGATGAGGCACGACGTGGCGCTGACTGGATCCTACGTGGATAAGTGAGTAGCTCTGGGCCGTCAGATCTGGATCTCGCGGTCCAAAACAACTCGTACCTCTTCGCGTGAAAGTTCTAATCATGGCCGCACAAAATAGATCGGACGGTCCAGATTGGATCGACCAAAACCGTGCGGCGCTAGGTCGCCGGAGTTGCTCTGATGCGGCGGTGCCATGGCCGGAACTCGCGTTCAAGACGATCTACGGGTCCTCGAGCATAACTGATCGTACCAGGGAGAAGTAGAGGTCGAGACGGCTTGGGTGGCGTGGCAGTGGTCCCCGGGGCGTCTCGGTTCGTCTCCAGTAGCTCGCTGGAGTCGGAGACCGTGACAGTTTGCTTCGGGTGAGGAAGAACGCGACGACCTGGTGCACGAAAAATAACCCGAGCGAGTCACGAGGATGCGGATGATGCCAGGGGGTCTAGAGAGAGGCGTCTGGGTGCTTGGGGAGCACGGTACTCACCGGAGTTTGCAGAAACAGGCGGCGGAAATGGCGGCACGGTGGCGACGATTTGCGGGCGGTCTGGGGGCGCTCGGGCTAGGGTTTTCGGGGAAAAACAGGGAGGAGAGGCAGGGTTATTTGTAGGGTAGGAGAGGGGAAACAAATCGCGTGATTCGAGCTCGGATTTTGGAAGGGAATCGGAGACGGAATCGGGCGCGATTTTCGTCTGAGAAGGAAGACGATGACGTCATCGCTGACGTCACAAAGAAATTTCCTTTTTCTGAATTTTCCATTTTCTTAATAACTTTTGATTTATAACTCTAAATGAAGTCAAATCAATTCCTAAAAATTTGTAAAATTCTTATCCTTGCGTTAAGCCAGTTGTGGAAATATTTTGCACATTTTTGAAAAATAATATTTTGAATTATTGCTTAAATACAATTTGACACTTTATGTTAAATTAAAAAAATAGGGTTTAATAAATTCTATTTTTGGCTAAAATAAATCCTATGAAATACCCATATTCAATTGCTTGAATTTTTGTTATGTAAACTCATACTCCATTATTAAATAAATTTTAACTTTAATAGATTATTAAATATCATTTTACAACTATTTATAATGAAAAATAGAAAAGCAATGTAATCATTTTAATTCAATGTATTTTGTGCACCATTAAGTTTCATATTAAGATAATACAATTGAACTTCATAACAACTTTTGGAAAAGCTTTTAGTTTTAATTCATTTCTTACTTTGAATATATTAATCTTTTCATGCTTTGAAAATGATGAAACTCAGTTGAGCAAAATAAATGCTTAATTGGAGAATTCATTAAATTTTATGAAGTTTTAAGTTATAAATTATAGGCTTATAATTTCCAAATTATATTTTGACTTAGTCAAAGGAATGGAAACCATTTGGCAATTATATCCTTTTAATAGTTTTGTATCTATGAATAGATATGGTTAAGTGGTTGAAATCAATCACTTATAAGTAAGTTATTTTATTGAAGTAAATGTTTTGAAGTTTACTAAAATTAGGCTTAAGAAAATACAATGAGATAATATTTTTTTTTAACTTGAAACAACTTTTGAAGATTAGTGATTACTTGAGATATTTGAATTAATAAACCTTTTTAATATGCCTGAAGTCTTTTATAATTTGTTTTCTTATGTATTTTAATGTTTTATTTTAATCAAAAACAAAAGTTTTAAATTTTTGTGATTTTGAACATTATAAAATGTTGGGATGTTACAGACTACCACCATTAAAAGGAATCTCGTCCCCGAGATTCGGAGAAGCTAGAGAGAAGCACATGCTTGAATGATTCTGATAAATTTTGATATGTTTTGAGAAATAAATTTTCCGATGTAGAATCTGGAAAATGGATTTGGGGCGGCCAGAAGAAGGACAGTTTGGGAATTTCTGGGTTATGCGACGGGGTTTAAATTTAACTGGGTGGCTACCACCCTTAAAAGAATTTTGTGGTCAGTCCAGAAACTTTATTTAATCTTGTTTATTTCTCTAATGTAGAGCGTACAAGTTTTTAAAATACAATGGCATGTGGTGGATACAGAAGTTTTAGCACTCACATTTTTCCACTTGGTCCTTGAAGAGATTTATTCTTCTTCCACTCAGGACAGCCACTGGCATAGTGTCCCGTATCTTTGCACTTGTAGCATCTTATGTGACTAAGACCCTTTTTGGATTCATCCTTTTGTCTTTGTTCTTCCAGGGTCTTCATGAGAGACTGTCGCATTAATTCCTTGGCTTGCTTGCTAGCTTGTTGCACCAAGGGATAAAGTTGACACTGAAATGGGAAATGGTTTGTTCCTTCACACAGGAAGCAAGTAACCTATCTTATGCGGCGTCTTTTAACTGGACGTCTGGGTTGACCATGGGGCCACCAATCAGAACAATTTTTGGACGTATGTCCTATCTCTCCGCAAGTTTTGCATGCCTTTGGTTTGGTCATAAGGTCCTCTTCAGCAACACTTTGGTTTTGATCAGTCTTAGGCGGGTGGTCATTGTTCACCTTCTGACTCTGGTTCCTTAACAGTATTCGCGTAGTTGAGTATAATTCACCGTTGTTGATATTGGAGTGAGGCATTTGTTGGTTTTAGAAAATAAATGAGTTGATTTATATGTACTATGGAGAATTATTAATTAAATAATTTCAGAACAAGACAACCAACTCCTAACATAATCAATCAACATGGTTCAAACACATGCAAACACATACATGAAAAGTTTTCCAACTTATTTTGAGAAATCAAACTAACCATTTATCGAACGAAAACACACCAATGTCGTGGAATTACAAAAATGATAGTACTGCCATACCACAATTTGATAGGTCAATACATCAAATCGATACGATAAGCTAAATGAGATAAATGGTGGTCCCTCTAACGTGATTTTTATTGCTCCACTTATTCCTCCTTAATCTCACGCTTGCGCTTCATTGCGTGGTTATTCGACACAGGCGTGACTTCTCCCTCAATTGACTCTTCAGAAAGCACCTCTTCAAGGTCTTCTTCCTTCTTTACCGCTGCGGTTACTACCACATTTCCAGTGCATTGGTCACTTTCTTCAGCTACTGGCGGTGGTGGAGGTGCATTGAGTTGTGCCTCAAGAGTGGCAATCTGCTCATCCTTGTCAAGATTCTGCAAATGTAGTTCATGGATGAGTTGCTCCATATGGCCAATAAGGGTTTCAGAAGTCTAGAGTTCTTGGGTTTTTGCGTGTATGACAGCTCGGGCATGATCTGCGATGTTATAAGCTTGCTGAACCTTTCTGGTCAGACGGTTCATGAGAAAATCCAAGTCTTCAAACATCTTGTTAGTGATGGGCAGGTCCAAGCGATTTCTCGTGTGAGCCATTGAGTGGCCATGTGCATCCCTCTTCCCAAAGGCACGGAAGGGTGATTCTCGTGCCAGCTTGTTGCGATACTTATAACACAATCGGGCCATCAAGTCCAGCACAGCTATGTTCACTCCTTCAATCCATTCAGGGTAGTAGGTGACATAGTCCACGGGCTCGAAGTCTGGCATCGTGGGGTCTGGGGTCATAACTGTGCGGATTTCCCAACGCGTCACATCAGGTATGTCGGTCTCTTCCTTCCTTCCTCGGAAATAGGGCGGTCGTAGCTTCAATATACTTGTCAACCTGGACAGCTGCCTCCCAAAGATGAAATCCGACAAAACACCAGCATACGCGGTCTCAGTGTACTCTCCCATCTGGAATTTTGAACTGGTAAGAGTATTAGAATTTAAAGCGAAAAGGTAAAAGGTACAAGATAAGAAATTTGGTGTTTTTTTTAAGAAAAATTCCTCAAGTTTGTAACTTAGTATATTTAAAACTATTTAACTTTTGGTCATTGTCCAATCCTAGGGTTTCGAACCTACAGGCAACACAGTGCTCTGATACCATCTGTAGCGTACCTGCACTTAAGGAAGATACCTGTGTATAGTGCAAATCCCTGGATCGATTCGTTTGCACACACAGTTTACGATGTAATATCACAACAAAGTATCAATTTTATTACATCGATGATCCAGACTTATAAAATATTCAATACAAGTTGCATAGCATAAAGGTAGCTTTGGAAGAGTAAACATCGGAAATACAATAGAGTGGGTCTCCAACAACTTCATGTTGCAATAGGCGAAAACATGTTGGTTGTAGACTCGAAAACTTTAAACGAAACCTCACTTGTCATTTGATCAATATGTAATAAGAAAAATATTGTAACAACGTGGGTCAGATTCCATTAAAAATGGAGTCTGGCAAGTGACACTATGGTGGACACTTAATGGAATAACTCTATAGCCTACATGCATATTTGGCTGGTGGAGTTCAAGGCTATTTTGCATAAAGCCAATTTTTCCTATCTCTTTGGAAAACACTTTCTTCAAATCAAAACAAGTATGGCATGAAAACCATAAATCTCATCTTCCCTTGTTCACCCATCAAGTTTTATTTCTGAAGTTGGAATGATGGAATCCTCCGTTGACGTCCATGATCAGCTGCTCAAATTGTCCGTACCGGGGACACGGCTAAGTACTTAGTTTTACACTCTGCAGAGGTTGTGCAAGCTCCCATTGTACCCATTCGACACAAATTATCCTTTACACACCATTTGTGATAAGGAAAGGAGAAGAATGAGACGAGATCTTTCAGAAGCATTTTCCCTCCCACCTGCCTTGACCCGTTCCACCTAACACCCCCTACATCTGCTTGTCAAGTCGGAGAGAGTCCATGCAACATAATTGATCAAGCCAGAGCCCATATGGCAATGGATGCACTGGAAGCAATCGTCACTCGGAGTTCTTCAGATTCCTCTGTTCCTGGGTGGCCATTCACAAGTGTACGTACTCCAGGAACCATAGACATGGCCTGAGTATAGCCACTCAACATAAACCATACAACCACTTACAACCCAGGTGTTTCATTAACTTAGTGGATGTACTCTCAGGTGAAAATCACCATGCTCACGGCCCTAAGTAGAATAGACATTCATCCTAGGCGATGACAACCATGAGCACAGCCCTGAGTAGTCACTTAATATTTTGTAAATGTTTTCATCAATTGCATAGCATCAATATTTCTGCTAAGTATGATATAGGAACCTAGACACAGGAGTAAGTGAATTATACACAGGTTTAGCATAGCAATACTATCCTACACATGCATATAAAAATACACTAAGTAATGCATATAGAAATAATAGGAAGTTTATGAGGTGTGCCACCTGCCTTTGGTTGATGTCTTTGCTCGCAAACTCTTTGCAACAACGAACGTTTGCTCTCCGTTCAATCTAACAATATAATCAAACAACAAAACAACAATCAACAAAAAATACAACATCAAACATACATGCACATTCAAAGTGAACAAGCACACTTCTAAGGAAAATATGTCATGCATGAGGTGCCACATATTTCTAAGGACTATAGGTGCAATGTCATGCCATGAAAATCTTTTTAAGTTAATGCAAGGCAATTAGGTTGGTCAAAAATGACTAAGGGTTATGGTCATGAGTTGGATAAAATAACTTTGCTGTAATTCATCTTGAAAAAGTTCTCAAATGTCTTAGTCTTGATGTGTATAAATATTTAGAGAAAACTACTAAGTCTATAGTGAAAACAAGATTTGGAGAGAGGGAAAGGATAGAGAGATAAGTGTTGTTGATCCTTCAGACTTCATCTCCAGACTTGTATTATTCTCCTTGATGATGTCTTGAATAATCTTCACACTTGATGATTTTTGCATCACTTGGGCTGGTCTTGGATTTAACTGAGTCTTCAAAAGGTCTAAGAGAAGAAAGAAGAAATGAAAGAGAGAGAAAGAAGGACTTAGAAAATATTGCTGGTTGGTCATCATGATCTTCTTCTGGATTTTCTTCTAAGTGCCTCTACTCCTAGAAGGTACTTCTGAAGTCTTGTTTTGGCTAAGTCCTTCATTGTCCTTCTAGCTCCATGATGAAAATCCTATGTGTTTTAAGTGCATATCACTTTTACCAAAATACTGAGTTTTGAAAATAATCCTAACTTAAAGAAAATGGAGGGGTTCTCTTATGGAAATATACTACATAATAAAATATGCTATGCATGAAATGAAATTTTAATTCACAAGAAACATAATACGAATTTTTGTGATATTTATAAATATGCATGAATTTATAAATGTAATTTAATTAATTTCTATTTTTGGAAAAATATACTAAAAGGTATAATTATAAGATTAAAGTTTTACATGATTAAATTTTATAACAAAATTTTATAAATAGTGTAAATGGACAGGGGGCATTAATTAGATTTATTGAAATTGGATTTAATCAAAATTAATATTTCTATTAATAGTGAAGTTAAAATACTCAATTATTCAAATTAAATATATACCTATGAATTGATTCAAATATTACTCAAAAATATTTTATATCAGTGACATCAATTTAAAAATATTCCAAAGTCTCTAAAAAAAAATTATTTGAAATTTTTGAATTTACATATTTAATGTTATTACAAAAATACTCAAATTATCCATTTGAAATTTGAATATTTAAAACTAATTCAAATTTGAAATCTAACAGATCTAAAATATTTTACATGTCAAGAGCTTTCCAAATATATAAAAATATTTGAATTTGGATAAACAGAGAAAAATATATGATAAAACTAATGTGTAGGGTCTTTTCTGCAAAACTGCCAAATTAATTTAATTCGAGAAATTCGTTTTCCACGTCAGTGCTGACTGGGCGCTGACTAGGCACGACGTGGCGCTGGCTGTGCATGTCAAGTGAGTAGGTCTGTGCCGTCAGATCTGGATCTGGCGGTCCAAATCAACTCGTACCTCTTCGCGTGAAAGTTCTAATCGTGGCCGCACAAAATAGATCGGACGGTCCAGATTGGATCAACCAAAACCGAGCGGCGCTAGGTCGTCGGAGTTGCTCCGATGCGGCGGTGCCATGGCCGGAACTCGCGTTCAAGACGATCTACGGGTCCTCGAGCATAACTGATCGTACCAGGGAGAAGTAGTGGTCGAGACGGCTTGGGTGGCGTGGCAGTGGTCCCCGGGGCGTCTCGGTTCGTCTCTAGTAGCTCGCCGGAGTCGGAGACCGTGACGGTTTGCTTCGGGAGTTTGCAGAAACAGGCGGCGGCAATGGCGGCACGGCGGCGACGATTTGCGGGTGGCTTGGGGGCCCTCGGGCTAGGGTTTTCGGGCGAAAACATGGAGGAGAGGCAGGGTTATTTGTAGGGTAGGAGAGGGGAAACAAATCGTGTGATTCGAGCTCGGATTTTGGAAGGAAATCGGAGACGGAATCGGGCGCGATTTTTGTCTGAGAAGGAAGACGATGACGTCATCGCTGACGTCACAAAGAAATTTCCTTTCTCTGAATTTTCCATTTTCTTAATAACTTTTGATTTATAACTCCAAATGAAGTCAAATCAATTCCTAAAAATTTGTAAAATTCTTATCCTTGCGTTAAGCCAGTTGTGGAAATGTTTTGCACGTTTTTGAAAAATAATATTTTGAATTATTGCTTAAATACAATTTGACACTTTATGTTAAATAAAAAAATAGGGTTTAATAAATTCTATTTTTGGCTAAAATAAATCCTATGAAATACCCATATTCAATTGCTTGAATTTTTGTTATGTAAACTCATACTCCATTATTAAATAAATTTTAACTTTAATAGAGTATTAAATATCATTTTACAACTATTTATAATGAAAAATAGAAAAGCAATGTATTCATTTTAATTCAATTTATTTTGTGCACCATTAAGTTTCATATTAAGATAATACAATTTAACTTCATAACAACTTTTGGAAAAGCTTTTAGTAGTAATTCATTTCTTACTTTGAATATATTAATCTGTTCATGCTTTGAAATGATGAAACTCAGTTGAGCAAAATAAATGCTTAATTGGAGAATTCATTAAATTTTATGAAGTTTTAAGTTATAAATTATAGGCTTATAATTTCCAAATTATATTTTGACTTAGTCAAAGGAATGGAAACCATTTGGCAATTATATCCTTTTAATAGTTTTGTATCTATGAATAGATATGGTTAAGTGGTTGAAATCAATCACTTATAAGTAAGTTATTTTATTGAAGTAAATGTTTTGAAGTTTACTAACATTTGTCAATTTATAAAATGAGGCTTAAGAAAATACAATGGGATAATAAATTTTTTAACTTGAAACAACTTTTGAAGATTAGTGATTACTTGAGATATTTGAATTAATAAACCTTTTTAATATGCCTGAAGTCTTTTATAATTGGTTTTCTTATGTATTTTAATATTTTATTTCAATAAAAAAAGTTTTAATTTTTTGTGATTTTTGAACATTATAAAATGTTGGGATGTTACATAATAACATGACCAAAAATTGTTTATGTATAAAGTGTAAGACAAGATTAGGAAAGAAGGAAAAGATAGAAAGAAAGATGTAGTTGGTCTTCCAGGTTTCATCTCCAGACTTGTAACTTTCTCCTTGGTGATGTCTCGATTGAATTTTTGTAGACTTGAAAAATCTTCAGACTGGATGATTCTTGTATCACCGAGACTGGTCTTGGATTTAACTTAGTCGTCACGAGGTCTAAGAGAAGAAGGGAGGAAAGTGAGAAGGGAAAGCAAGACTTATAAAATATAGCTGGTTGGTCTTCATGACTTCTTCTTGATTTTATTCTAAGTGCTTCTACTCCTCGAAGATACTTCTGAAGTCTTGTTTTGGCTAAGTCCTTCATTGGCCTTCTAGCCCCATGTTGAAATCCTAAGTGCCTAAGTGCATATCACTTTTACCAAAATACTAAGTTGAAAATAGTCCTAACTTAGAGAAAATAATGAAGAGGTTTTCCAATGAGAAGTATATCTATATGAGATAATATGTTATGCATGCAAGGCACTTTTTAATCATAAGAAACATCATACTAATTTTTTTGTGATATTTATAAAGTATGCATTAGGCGATAAATGCAATTTAATTAATTTCTATTTTTGTAAAATATAAATAAAGGAATAAATATAAGATTAAAGTTTTGTGTGATTAAATTTTTATAATAAGATTTTATAAACAGTGTTAATAGGCAGAGGGGATTTAAATAAATTTATAGCAATTGGATTTACTCAAAATTAATTTTTCTATCAAGAGTTATGTCAAAATTATTCAAATTAAACATGTAACTATTAAATCATCAAAATAATAATAAAAACTATTTTATAACAGAGGCATCATCTAACAAATATTCCAAAGTTTCTAAAACAATTTTATTTGCAATTTTTGGATTTATAGATTTAAAGTTATGATAAATATACGCAAACCATCCATTTGAAATTTAAATATTTTAAAATAAGTAAAATTTGAATTCTAACAGATCTACATTATTCTACATGTCAAGGTCTTTCCAAATGTATAAATTTTTTCAAATTTGGATATGAGTTTAAAAAGTTATAACAATTCTAGTAGGCAAGGACTTTTCTGTAAAACTGCCAATTAAACTAAATCGAAAAATTCATTTTCCACGTCAGCGCTGAGTGGGCAGTGACATGACCGCTGACTTGGCGCTGAGCTGGATAAGTGGTTGGATCTGGATCGTCAGATCTAGATCTGACGGTCTGTATCAAATCGTACCGATTCGTTTGGCAAGATCTAATCGTGGCCACCAGATCTAAATCGGACGGCTCAGGATCGCTAGGTTCATACCTCGCCAGTGCAGAGGTCGCCGGAGATAGTGAAGACGGCGGCACAACTCGAGCGAGGAAGAGGACGGCGCTCCGGCGGTTCCCCGGACGTGCGGATGACTCCCCTGAGTGTGGTGCGTCGCGACGAAGAAGATGGAGGTGACGATGTCGTCTCGGGCGCTCCGGAGCTCCGTTGAGGCGTGGCCGAAGGTGCTCGGGCGACGACGAGCTTTCCTAGTTCGTGCCCCGGACGATTGGTTGATGAGGAGACACGGGGAAGGCGTCTGCGGGTGCGCACGAGCGAGGGGAGGAGAGTGGAGGGGGACTCAGGGGTGGGGGCTTGCTTTCTCGCCAGTATTCGAAGGAATAGGCCGGCGGCTCGGTGAAGTCCGGCGAGCAAATTGGAACGGCCTGGCGGCTTGGTTTCGAGGGGGGGGGAGAGGGGAAACAAAGAGGAGGAGCAGGGGATCTTATAGGGTCGATCGGCCGAAGGAAATTGCGTAATTTGCGCACGGATTGGAGGAAGGAAATCGCCGTCGTGATTTTCGCCTGGACGTTGAAGACGACATGACGTCAGCAGTGACGTCATCAATTTTTCTTTTTTTGTTTTTCCTTTTAATTCATATCTTTTGATTTAAGCGTCCAAATAGAGTCAAATAAAATTCTAAAAATTTGTAAAAGCAATATCTTTATGTTAAACCAGTTGTGGGTATGGTTTTAAGCCTTAAAAACTTCAAAATTTTGAATTATAGATTAAATACAAATTTGACACCTTGGGTTAAATTTGAATTTAGTGATTTAATAAATTCATTTGGGGTAAATAAAACTTATAAAATTTCCACAATCATATATGTTTGATATAAAGTTAATTTAAACTCATTTTCAATAACCATTCATTTTTATTTTGGTATAATAGTAAAATAACTAAATATAAATATTTTTAAGGAAATGGGAAATATAATAAATTCAATTTTAATTCAAAATTTTTTGCGCACCATTATGTTTTATATTATGCTAATTCATTTGAAAACTCGATAACATACCTTTGGAAAATATTTTAGATTTATTTCATTTCTTATATTGAATATATTCATGAAAATCATTTCATGTTTTCAAAATTAATGAAAATAATTTAAGTCAATAAAATGCTTATTTGGATAATTAATTAATTATAAAATCTATGAAGTTTTAAAGATGTAAAGTATAGAATTAACTTTCCAAAACTATGTTTTGAACTCATGTAATGGAATGAAAGACATTTGGCAAAAGTACCATGTTTAAAAATAGTTTAAGAGGACATTTGTAAATATTATTTTAATTTATGAAAAGCTATGGCTAAATGGTTGAGATCAAATACTTAAAAGGAAACTTTTTATTACATGAAAATGGTTTGAAGGCTGGTAAATCATTTGTCAAATTATATATTGAAGTTTAAGAAATATAATGGATAATATAATGATTAACTTGAAACAACTTTTGAAAATAATGTTTATTTGAGATATTTGAAATATTAAACTTTTTCAAGATGTTTGAAGTCTTTTATAGTTGGTTTTCTTATGCATTTTAATATTTATTTTAATCAGAACAAAATTTTAATTTTTTAGTTATTTTTAAACATTCCAAAATATTGGGATGCTACAGCGAGTCTGCTCTCTCCGTTCCCTGTACAACCGGCACAGGCACCTCCTTCCCCGCTAGGCCTGCCGGGGTAAACAGGGGCATCCCCTCCAGGATGGCCAAGCGCTCGGTCATGTTGTACTGGTGGAGCGGCCGGAGCGTGATGGGGAGCTGGTCCATGGAAGGAACCACCGGGTTGATGAAGAGCGCAGACATGACGTTGTCGACGGCGTCCTTGTCGTTGTCCTCACGGTGGAGCCGCATCTTGTCCTGGGAGCCTGAGTACATCCACCTGGGCGTCGAATGCGCCTAAAGGGGAGCGATGCGGCGCGTCACGAAGTCCGCAACGATGATTTACCCCGTGAGGCCCTCCTCGTGAAGTTAGCTCAAGCGGCCCGTCAAGCTTGCGTTTTGCGCGCCGTCGCAGGGGGCCTTGCCCCAGTTGGAGTTCTTCACGGGCGGTGCGCTGGGAACCTCGAGGAAGGCGCAGGGCTGCTCCACCCCGGCGCGTTGGAGTTTTCTTTGGTCAAAACTTTATCACCATTTTAAACGCGTTGGTCATAACCCAACTGAGAGGGACAAAATTATGACTTTAGTTTTAGAAAGGTCATAACACGCAGACACCAATTGGTCATAAATTCTAATAGCACTGATATATTTGTGTGAGTTAGCTGACACCTAAGCCAACTCGCCTATGTGTCACTATCTATCGCCTACGTGTCCGACCATGTCTGTAGTGCCCAATCTTACGAAAGCAATGGCACATATGAATAATGCAAAGACTTGGATCACATAAGTCTCACATTCTCCAATAAGATGTAATATCACAGTACAATGTCATAATTTCTTACAGAACGAGACGAATGATCCAAAAAGAAATATCCTTACAACTTAGCATAGCGGAAATGCTAGCTGAATAAATAGTTCACACTTTATTTGAGAGTTCAAACGCAATACTAAAGGTAGCATGGAGCTACATCTTCTCCATGAAGCCACTGGCAAATCATGTTGGTTGTAGCTCGAAGACGAACCCCTTACTCCTCATTCGGACATTTTGCAAGGTTTAGTTGCAGCCCAGCTATAAAGGGTCAGCACAATTGAATTGTGGTGGCAAGTGACTTTAATTCCTAATGTTCTATTAAGCTATAACTATATGCTTATTTTGGCTGGTGGAGCTCAAGGCTATTGCGCAAAGCAAACTTTCTCCTACTTTTGATAAACAATTTTCTTAAATCAATATCTTCTCCTTCAGAGACAATCTCGAGACAAGTCCATGTCTCCAACCCATGTTCACCCAACAAAGTTTTATTAAGAAATTTGAGATGAGGAGATTTTCAGAACACAGCCTTGTGTAGTTACTCAAATTGTTCGATGCCGGGGACACGGCTAAGATCTTAGGTTTTAAGTCTCGAGAGGGTGTGCACTTTCACCATTAGACTTTTTTTTTGAGGCGCAAAACAATAGGGAAAAATCCCTACTGTTTAATTTTCTATTTTCTCATTGACAGCTGTACAAATTACATGGAAAAGTTCATAAAGTATCCAACCATTGGGTCATCCCTTCCTTTAAGGAAGGTTTAGCTCTATGCAGAATCAAACTAAAAGAACAGATAAAGTCCTGGAAACAAGCCTCAAGACAAATGGGCTGAGAATCAAAAATACATCTGTTTCTATGGGTCCAAATACTCCAGCAACCAATAATAAGGATTTCCTTATAGCAGATTAGCTTATAAGTTTTCTTGGCTTGAATCAACATGGATAAGAGGTCCAGAACCGTATCCCATTCAAGATAAAGTTTCCACCAAAAATTCCTGCTGAAATCACATTCAAAAAATAAATGGATAAACTCTTCAGACATACCCTGTGAGCATAGAACACAGTTATAATCCTCAATCTGAAACTGCTTTCTGGCTAGGAGGTCTCTTGTGTTCAATCTGTCTTGCAAAAGCAACCAAAAAAATATCTTATGTTTTGGTAGAACTCTGGATTTCCAGATCCACTGGAAGGGGGATGGTGCAGGAGTATTTGCCATTAAGGTATCATAAACCCTCTTACTCGAGTAACTTTTATTGCTGGATGACATAATCCACCTATCAGCAGTAGAGATATCCATGTGTCCTGTCAGCAAATTGTTGAACTGGGCAAATTGATGAACAGCAGGTACTGACAGTGGGGTGTGAAACAGTTCCAGTGACTCCTCATCAGATAGTACAGCAAGTGCCTGTTTAATGGAAATGGATTGTGACTTCGCAAAGGAGCAAAGGTGAGGTAGTTTATGCCTAAGAAGCTCATCAGACCACTTATCCATCCAAAGTCTTACAGTTCCACCATCACCTGGGACACATGCTGCCAATTCCAGGAAGCTATCAAATAACTTTAGACAATCCTTCCACCAAAAAGAACCTACAGGTCTAGTGTTTTGTGGTAATCTATCATTCTCATAATGTGCTTTCCATATAAGCTTAACCCATGGCAAATCGTCCTTATTCATGAACTTAAAGATGTACTTCATGAGTAAGGCAATATTTTGGGTTCTGAGGTTTAGGATGCCCAATCCACCCAATCTCTTTGGCTTGCATACATTTTCCCATTTGACCAAGCATTTACCTTTTTTATGAATATCTTTTCCCCTCCAGAAGAAACCCCTGGTAGATCACTCAATATAGTCCAGAAAACCCAAAGGCAGTTTCAATGTGCACATAGCAAAATTGGGAATAGCAGAAATGATGGATTTAATCACCACGAGTCGACCATCATAGGATAGTGTATCAGCAATGCCAACCAGCCTTCTATCAATCCTATGAATAATACCAATAAGGTCTTCCATCTTTGGTCTAGTAGTCCCCAGAGGTAAACCAAGGTAAGTAAAAGGTAAGGCTTCAATTTTACACCCCAGGACCATAGCCAGCTCAATACTTTTATCATGGTCAACATTGATGGATACCATAGAGGATTTATTGAAATTGATCTTTAATCTAGTAGATAATGAAAATTTATCCAGGATCACCTTCAACCTTCTCAGTTGTTCAACACATGCTGGCATAATAAGCAGAGTATCATCTGCATATTGAATTATTGGATAATCTAACCCAAAGGAACAAGACAGGGGAAAATCAATCTCTCCTGATTGCCAAGCAGCGTTAATGACAAATTGAAGAAGCTCAGCAGCAGTCACAAACAGCAAGGGTGACAAAGGATCACCTTGTCTAACTCCTCTTTTACACCAAATTTTTTTCCCAGGTATACCATTTAAAAGTACTGAGGTGGAAGCAGAATGCAGGATTTTAGATATCCATCTTAGCCAAAGGTCTCCAAACCCTAAATGCTTAAGCATGAGCAGAATAGCCGAATATTCAACCTTGTCAAAAGCTTTTTCAAAATCCAACTTCAAGATAATGATCTCTCTCTTAGACTTGTGACAGAGGTGAATGTATTCAAATGCCCAAGCAAGACAGTCCTGAATGGTTCTATTTTTGATGAATCCATACTGATTCTTGTGCAAAGCTTGGATAATAACCCTCTGCATCCTATTGGCAAGCAGCTTGGTCAATAACTTCAAAGTGATACTGACCAGAGAGATAGGTCTATAATCATTTACATATTCTGGGTCAGTTTTCTTAGGAATGAGGGTTATGAAGGCTGAATTGATACTGGAGATATCCAAATCACCCGCATAGAAACTAAAACACAGCTGATAAAACTGTTCCTTAACTTGATCCCAACAATTTTTTAGGAAAGCTCCATTAAACCCATCAGGACCTGGTGATTTATCTGTTGGCATACACTTTACAATGTCATCAATTTCTTCCTTTGTGAATGGTACTTCAAGGCTAGCAAAGTCAATATTATAGTTGGGAACATCAAGGTTATCAAGATCAAAAAGCATAATTGGGTTATCAGTACAACCAATCCTCTGTTTGAAAGACTGCCAAATAATTGCTGCTTTATCATCATGATCACAAACCAAACGACCATCCTCTGTGCTCAAAATAGCAATATAATTACATCTGAAGCTTTTGGTAGCATAGGTATGGAAAAACCTTGTGTTTTCACCTCCCAACTTAGCCCATCTAATTTTTTCCCTACTGCGCCAATAAATCCTCTTGGCCTCCAGAAGATTGGCCAAATGAGATTTAAGTACTCTTCTAAAATTGGATTCAATAATAGAGAGTAATCTTTGGTCCTCAAGGCCATCCAATAAAGCTAGCACAAAGTTGCATGACTGAATCGTCTTACATAACTGAGACAAATTTTTACTCCATCGCTTCAGTCCATATCTCAAAGATTTCAGTCTCGCAGTAATATCCTGAGCAATATTTTTAAAAGAACCCCAATGCTGCCAATTGTGAGATATAACCTGTGCAAAACCCTTCATCCCCCACCAGAACTCCTCAAACCGAAAAATCTGTGCTTTTGGAACATGAATACCAACCTGTACCTTTATAGGGACATGATCTGATGATAATTTGGCTAGTGGGGTAGCAAGTGTGTTAGGGAATAAAGCAGTCCAGCTGGCAGAGGTAAAGACCCAATCTAACTTTTCAAGTAGAGGATCAGCTTGCATATTACTCCAGGTAAAAGATCTACCCTTTAGAGGAATATCAATAAGATCATGATGGCTAATAAATCTGTTAAAAGCAAGCATATTATTGATGTCACCTCCAGGTCGGTTCCTGTTATCTGGGCCCCTGATCAGATTAAAGTCACCAAGTATCATCCACAAATGCATTGGATGTGTGTCAATATTCATGAGCCAATTAAGAAATAGTGATCTCTCAGCAGGAAGGGTCGGTCCATAGACATTTGTAAGGTACCAAACATGGCCAGTTATCTTACAGATCAGTTGAACAGTCACATGGAATTTAGAGAAGGAAATCTCAGTGCCATCAAAAAGGTTCCCATTCCATATGGTTATTAAACCCCCAGAGCTTCCCACAGAAGGGGAGAACACAAATTTATTGAAACGTCTTGGGCAAAAGTTCCCGACATATTGAAGATCAAAGTGATCTTTTTTGGTTTCCTGGAAACAGATGATATTACAGTTTGACTCATTAATGTTCTGCCTAATGTCATCCCATCTGGTTTGTGAGTTAATCCCTCTCAGATTCCAATCCAAAATATTCCATTGTCTACTCATTGGAAACCAAAAAAGGGTTGATTAACGCTGAGCAATATTAAAAAGCCCAGGGACAAGCAGAAATAGTTGGTAGAAACCATCCTCCGAGGACCTAAAGTGAGCCAGCAGATAATTTCCATATACAGCCCAAATTGGATAAATAAAACCTCCCGAAGGATAACAGACTGTAAATAAAACTCAGAACAAGCAAACACAGACTTCTGAGAGTAGTTATCAGCACCAGATATCACACAAAAGGCACTTTGACCGCAAAAGTGCATACAACCAAGTTCACAAGTGGCCAAGAGACCATACTGACAGGATAGAAGTTTAAGCTGATAGGATATCATATTACAAGCCAAAATACAATAAAAGAAGCCCAGGTGAATGAAGTACAAGATCCAGCTGCCCCCCTCTTCACATAATTTATTCAATACTGTCATTGGTACTGTCATAGTTCAAGCTATCCTCTGATACATCCTCAGGGTGCATCTGACAAGGTCCAGTAGCCAAAGCCTGGATAGTCTCAAGTGGCAGAAAAGGAGGAGCAGGCGCATTGGCATCTCTTACAACAACAGATAGAGCACCCTTGTCCTGGTCTTCATCTTCATCCTCCTGGCCCTCAATGCCAGAATTAGCAGGTATATCCTTGTAGCCCTCCTTGAGCTTAGCAATTCTGTTGCTTCTCCTGACTTGTTCAACAGACATAATGGCTTTTCCTTTTCTCTTCCTTGAGGTAGAAAGAGAAACAGATGGAGCAGCAGAGGTACCAAGTTGCTGGTCAGCCTCTGGAATGTTACTAACTGCAGCAATAAGATCAGTAGGGTGTTGAGCTGCAACATTCTCAACTGCAGCAGAAGTCTCAGATGAAATGTTGCTCATGTTGCCTAAGGAGTGAGCAAGTAGATTGCGTTCTGGTGGGAACACCTCCACAAAATTAGGCTACAAGTAGATTGCATTCACCATTAGACTTAATCAACCCAAACTATCCTCTACACTCCTTTAGTGAGAAGGAAAAGGAGAAGATCAAGACGAGACTTTTCAGAAGTTGCTTTCCCATGATCATACTAAGAGATTACCACCATCCTATCAACTCTACCACCATCAATCTCTTGACCCAGGTCCACATCAACTTACTCCATCAAGACAGAGCCCATATTGACCAATGGTTGCACGATAAGCAACTAGACTCAGTGTAAACTTAAATCTCATAGCCCTGGGTGGCCTACCACAAGTGAGCAACTCAGGTTAACACCGCATATCATGGCCCCAAGTAAGTAGAAACTATCATGGGCGAAGACAACCATGAAACTTGGCCCTGAGAAGCCACTCCACTTGAAACCTCCTCGATCGACCCAATCCACCCAGGCGTTAAATTAATTTAGTGGAAATTTTCATTTATCACATCAACCATAAAACAATCATTTTTGCAGAAGGTGCTTCCACTAAATTATAATATGGGTCTAATCTGGATTTCTAAGGGGAAACCTAAAAGGTTTGCATAGCATACTACAATCTCCCAAAACCTATCATGCATACTACTTTTGCAAATACTGTTTGAAAACACTAGATATGCAGTAGAATAAAATAGTAGGTGTTTTATGAAGTCACTTGCCTTATGAAAGTTGTCGTTTCTCTTACACTCTTGTCGAAGTCAATGGGTGCTCCCCGTTTAAAACTATATAGTAAAAGGGCATCCAATAAACAAGCAATTCAACACACACAAAACAAATTGAAACATACAAGCGCAATAACGCTTAGAAATGGATTTGGTCAAGGGTGTCACATAATTCAATATGCAAAAAGAATTTATGTGATTGCGTTTAGGGTATAGTCAAAAGTCAAATTGGACATTTTCAATTTGAAAAGATTGAAAGATCACAGTGTCCAAATGAAATAGTCTTTAAACGAAGAGATCCTAAGATGGTTTAATCATAATTTAAAAGCAAGGTACAAGATTTTACAACAACCATCCATATTTAATTTCTTTTACCAAAGGTTATGTTTTCAGAATTTTAAATTTCAGCAAATTCATATTCAAGAATTTCTTAATTTATCATATCTAACATTTTCAAATCCCAACTGAAAGGTTCATAGTATTAAAATATACAACCTTGTTATTTGAAATGGCAAAATGTTTTAATTCACATTTTTAGTAACACCTAATTTACCAATATCATTTATATAAACTTGTAAATGAATTAAAATCATTTAAAAAGTTTTAAATTAAAACTTACTTATTAAAGTTATGTATTATATTAATAAACAGAAATTTGAGCTTTCTCTAGACTAGGACAATTATTTATGTCTTTGGTGCAAAGTAATAAATTTTTAAATTAATAAACTTTATAATGTGCTAGAATAAATCAAATCAAGTCTCATGATCTTTAAATTCATTTTAAATTATTCAAGCACTATTTATAACAAAATTTTATAAATGGGGTTAATAGACAGAGGGCTTTTAATTAAATGTATAGCAATTGAGTTAAATCAAAAATAATGTTTGTATTAAAAGTTATGTCAAAAATAGTCAAACTATTCAAATTAAACACACAACCATTTAATCATCAAACAAATTTTCAAAATTATTTCATAAAAGATGCAACATATTACACATTTTATAAAGTTTCTAAAATAATTTTATTTGCAATTTTTGAATTTACAGATTTAAAGTTAAGACAGAAATACTCAAATTCACCATTTGAAATTTGAATATTTTGAACTAAGTCAAATTTGAATTTTGGCAGATCCAAAATATTCTACATGTCCAGGGCTTTCCAAATATGTAAAAATATTTTAATTTGGATAAGTGGTTAAAAAGTTATGATAGATCTAAGTGTCAGGGGCTTTTCTGCAAAAATGCCAATTAAATTGAATTAACAAAATTAAAATCCACGCGGCGCTGACTGGACTGCTGACGTGGGTCTGACTGGCGCTGACGAGGCAACGACGTGGAAAGCTCCTATTCGTCTATACCGGTTCACTTAAGTGATCAAACCGGAGCCGATGGATCAAGATCGGACGGTCGGGGGGGGGGGGGGGGGGGGGTGGTCATACCGGGCGGCGCGGGGTGGCCGGAGTAGATGGAGGACGCGGCGGCGTGGTGCTCGGCGAGGACGACGGCGGCGCGGCGAGGCTCCCCTGGATGCGTGGATTGCCTCCCCGGATGTGGCGCTTCACGGCGAAGAGAACGGCGGCGTCAGCGTCGACTCGACCGTCCTGGTGGAGGCGTGGAGAAGAGGCCGAGGTGGCTCGGACGTCGACGAGCTCCGGTCACCTCCTTCCTCGACAAACGGCTGCGGAAGGGGTGCGTGGAAGAGATTAGAAGGCGCGCGCGGCTATGGCGAATAAGCTGGGCACGGTCTCGGGCAGGGAGATGGCTTACCACGCCGGGGAATCGATGAAAACGGCGGCAGAAATCCGAAGTCCGGCGAGCAATTACACGAGCATGTCGGCGTGCTGGGCTAGGGTTTTGGGGGGGGGAGGAGGCGGCGGAGATGGGCTTTAAATGGGGACAGAGGGGAGTACAAGGCGATCATCACGGTGAGAATAGAGGGAAGGAGATCGCCGGCTGATTTTCGGTGCGTGATTCCCGCTGGAGGAAGATGACGACCTCCCCTGACAGATGGGTACCGCCTGTCAGGAAATTTTCTTTTTCCTTTTCTGATTTTCTATTTTCTTAATAACTTTTGATTTATAGCTCCAAATAAAGTCAAACAAATTTCTAAAAATTTGTAAGATTATTATCTTTGTGTTAAACCAGTTGTGGGAGTGTTTTGAACACTTTTCAAAAATAATAATTTTGAAATATTGATTAAATGCAAAGTTGACACTTTATGTTTAATTTAAAACTAGGGTTTAATTAATTTTAATTGTGGCTAAAATAAATTCTATGAAATATCCATATTCAATTATGTTTGAATTTAAGTTATTAAGCTCATCTTCAAATATTAAATAAATTTTAGCTTTAGTAGATTATTAAATAGCATATTACAACTATTTGAAATGAAAAGAGAAAAAGTAATGTAACCATTTTTAATTCAAAATATTTTGTGCTCCATTTTATTTTATATTAAGAACATTCATTTGAAACTTCATAAACAACTTTGGAAAAGATTTTAGATTTAATTCATTTCTTATATATAATATATTAATCAGTTCATGCTTTGAAAATAAATGAAATTCATGTATGCAAAAGAAATGTTTATTTGGGTATTTCATTAAATTCAATTTATGAAGTTTTAAGGTTATAAACTATAGGCTTATAATTTCCAAACTATATTTTGAACTCAGGTAAATGAATAATAATCTTTTGGAAATTAGACAATGTTTTCAATAGTTTAAAATTCCCTTGTAATTGTTATTTTAATTTATTTATAGCAAGGCTAAGTGGTTGAAATCAATTATTTATAAGTAAACTATTTACTTAAAATAAAATGGTTTGTACTTCATAAATCATTTGCCAAAATACAAATTAGGGTTTTTGGCATACAATAGATAATGAGATGTTTTATTGGAAATAACTTTTGAAATAATGACACCTTGGGAATTTTGAAATAATAGACTTTTTCAAATTTGTTGAAGTCTTTTATAGTTAGTTTTCTTATGCATTTTAATATTTTATTTTTATCAAAACAAAAGTTTTAAATTTTAGTGATTTTTGAACATTCCAAAAAGTTGGGATGTTATAGACTACCATCCTTAAAAGGAATCTCGTCCCCGAGATTCGGAGAAGCTAGAAAGAAAAGCAAAAGCTTAAAATGATTCTGATAATGATTCTGATACTCGAGAGGTTTTGAGAAGGTTAAATTTCTGACATGGAAACTTGAAAACTTGTAGGGGATGATTTTTCTGATTGGGATGGCTAGAAAGACATGTAGTTTGGGATCTCTGGGTTATTGCGGCAGAGATTTATTTTTATTTGGGTGGCTACCACCCTTAAATAATTTCAGGTCAGACAAACAAACACATCAAGCAATCAAATCAAAAGCACAACTCAAGGTTCAAAATCGCTAGATATTAATAATCCTGAAAACTCAAGGTTTTTAAATTCTCAACTCCAAAAACGATTTAGGTTCCAAAATAAACACGCTGGTACTGCCATATCACATTTTGATAGGTCAATACACTAAACTGATACGATAAGCTAAGATAGGATAAATGGTGGTCTCTCTAACGTTTACTTGACTTGCTCCCCTTATTCCTCTTTGATCTCCCGCTTGCGCTTTGTTGCGCGGTTGTTCACCTCAGGTGTGTCTTCTTCCTCACTTGACTCCTCAAAAATCACCTCTTCGGGGTCTTCTTCCTCCTGTTCTTCCTCCTTTACATTTGCGGGTGCAGCCACTTCTCCAGTGCCTTGGTCACCTTCTTCTTCAGTTACCAGTGGTGGAGGTTAAGGTGGGTTGAGCTGTGCCTGAAGTGCGGCAATCTGCTCATCCTTATCAAGGTTCTGCAACTGTAGATCATGGATGTGTTCCTCCCTGTGGCCGATAAGGGTTTCAGAAGTCTGGAGTTCTTGGGTCTTTGCGTATATGACGGCCCGAGCGTTATCCGCGATGTCATGAGCTTGTTGAACCTCACGGGTCAAGCAGTTGACGAGAAAATCTAGGTCTTCAAACATTTTATAGATCAGGGGTAGGCCCAAGCGATTCCCAGTGTGAGCCATCGAGTAGCCATGTGCATCTCTCTTCCCAAAGGCACGGAAGGGCGAACCCGGTGGTAGGTTGTTGCGATACTTGTAGCACAGACGAGCTATTAAGTCCACCATAGCTACGTTCACTCCTTCAATCCACTCTGGGTAGTAGGTGACATAGTCCACGGGCTCGAAGTCTGGCATCGTGGGGTCTGGGGTCATGATTGTGCGGATTTCCCAGCGCGTCACATTAGGTATGTCGGTCTCCTCCTTCCTTCCTCGGAAATAGGGCGGTGGTAGCTTCAATTGACTTGTCAACCTGGACAGCTGCCTCCCAAAGATGAAATCCGACAAAATACCAGCATACGCGGTCTTAGTGTACTCTCCCATCTAAAATTTTGAAAAAGGTAAGAGTATTAGAATTAAAGTGAAAGAGAAAAGAAACAAAACAAGAAAAATATAATGTATAAAACGAAAAAAATAACTTAAAAATGTTTGACTTTTGGTTTCTGTCCAATCCTAGGGGTTTTCGAGCCTACAGGCAACATTCGTGCTCTGATACCATCTGTAGTGCCCATGCTTACGAAAGCAATGGCACATATGAAAAATGCAAAGACTTGGATCACATAAGTCTCACATTCTCCAATAAGATGTAATATCACAGTACAATGTCATAATTTATTACAGAACGAGACGAATGACCCAAAAACAAATATCCTTACAACTTAGCATAGCGGAAATGCTAGCTGAATAAATAGTTCACACTTTATTTCAGAGTTCAAACGCAATACTAAAGGTAGCATGGAGCTACATCTTCTCCATGAAGCCACTGGCAAATCATGTTGGTTGTAGCTCGAAGACGACCCCCTTACTCCTCATTCGGACATTCTGCAAGGTTTAGTTGCAGCCCAGCTATAAAGGGTCAGCACAATTGAATTGTGGTGGCAAGTGACTTTAATTCCTAATGTTCTATTAAGCTATAACTATATGCTTATTTTGGCTGGTGGAGCTCAAGGCTATTGCGCAAAGCAAATTTTCTCCTACTTTTGATAAACAATTTTCTTAAATCAATATCTTCTCCTTCGTAGACAATCTCGAGACAAGTCCATGTCTCCTACCCATGTTCACCCAACAAAGTTTTATTAAGAAATTTGAGATGAGGAGATTTTCAGAACACAGCCTTGTGTAGTTACTCAAATTGTCTGATGCCGGGGACACGGCTAAGATCTTAGGTTTTAAGTCTCGAGAGGGTGTGCACTTTCACCATTAGACTTAATCAACCCAAACTATCCTCTACACTCCTTTAGTGAGAAGGAAAAGGAGAAGATCAAGACGAGACTTTTGAGAAGTTGCTTTCCCATGATCATACTAAGAGATTACCACCATCCTATCAACTCTACCACCATCAATCTCTTGACACAGGTCCACATCAACTTACACCATCAAGACAGAGACCATATTGACCATTGGTTGCACGATAAGCAACTAGACTCAGTGTAAACTTAAATCTCATAGCCCTGGGTGGCCTACCACAAGTGAGCAACTCAGGTTAACACCGCATATCATGGCCCCAAGTAAGTAGAAACTATCCTGGGCGAAGACAACCATGAAACTTGGCCCTGAGAAGCCACTAAACTTGAAACCTCCTCGATCGACCCAATCCACCCAGGCGTGAAATTAATTTAGTGGAAATTTTCATTTATCACATCAACCATAAAACAATCATTTTTGCAGCAGGTGCTTCCACTAAATTATAATAGGGGTCTAATCTGGAATTTCTAAGGGGAGACCTAAAAGGTTTGCATAGCATACTACAATCTCCCAAAACCTATCATGCATACTACTTTTGCAAATACTGTTTGAAAACACTAGATATGCAATAGAATAAAATAGTAGGTGTTTTATGAAGTCACTTGCCTTATGAAAGTTGTCATTTCTCTTACACTCTTGTCGAAGTCAATGGGTGCTCCCCGTTTCAAACTATATAGTAAAAGGGCATCCAATAAACAAGCAATTCAACACACACAAAATAAATTGAAACATACAAGCGCAATAAGGCTTAGAAATGGATTTGGTCAAGGGTCTCACATAATTCAATATGCAAAAAGAATTTATGTGATTGCGTTTAGGGTATAGTCAAAAGTCAAATTGGACATTTTCAATTTGAAAAGATTGAAAGATCACAGGATCCAAATGAAATAGTCTTTAAACGAAGAGATCCTAAGATGGTTTAATCATAATTTAAAAGCAAGGTACAAGATTTTACAACAACCATCCATATTTAATTTCTTTTACCTAAGGTTATGTTTTCAGAATTTTAAATTTAAGCAAATTCATATTCAAGAATTTCTTAATTTATTATATCTAACATTTTTAAATCCCAACTGAAAGGTTCATAGTATTAAAATATACAACCTTGTTATTTGAAATGGCATAATGTTTTAATTCACATTTTTAGTAACACCTAATTAACCAATATCATTTATATACACTTGTAAATGAATTAATATCATTTAAAAAGTTTTAAATTAAAACTTACTTATTAAAGTTATGTATTATATTAATAAACAGAAATTTGAGCTTTCTCTAGACTAGGACAATTATTTATGTCTTTGGTGCAAAGTAATAAATTTTTAAATTAATAAACTTTATAATGTGCTAGAATAAATCAAATCAAGTCTCATGATCTTTAAATTCATTTTAAATTATTCAAGCACTATTTATAACAAAATTTTATAAATGGGGTTAATAGACAGAGGGCTTTTAATTAAATGTATAGCAATTGAGTTAAATCAAAAATAATGTTTGTATTAAAAGTTATGTCAAAAATAGTCAAACTATTCAAATTAAACACAGAACCATTTAATCATCAAACAAATTTTCAAAATTATTTTATAAAAGATGCAACATATTACACATTTTATAAAGTTTCTAAAATAATTTTATTTGCAATTTTTGAATTTACAGATTTAAAGTTATGACAGAAATACTCAAATTCACCATTTGAAATTTGAATATTTTGAACTAAGTCAAATTTGAATTTTGGCAGATCCAAAATATTCTACATGTCCAGGGCTTTCCAAATATGTAAAAATATTTTAATTTGGATAAGTGGTTAAAAAGTTATGATAGATCTAAGTGTCAGGGGCTTTTCTGCAAAAATGCCAATTAAATTGAATTAACAAAATTAAAATCCACGCGGCGCTGACTGGACTGCTGACGTGGGTCTGACTGGCGCTGACGAGGCAACGACGTGGCAAGCTCCTATTCGTCTATACCGGTTCACTTAAGTGATCAAACCGGAGCCGATGGATCAAGATCGGACGGTCGGGGGGGGGGGGGGTGGTCATACCGGGCGGCGCGGGGTGGCCGGAGTAGATGGAGGACGTGGCGGCGCGGTGCTCGGCGAGGACGACGGCGGCGCGGCGAGGCTCCCCTGGATGCGTGGATTGCCTCCCCGGATGTGGCGCTTCACGGCGAAGAGAACGGCAGCGTCAGCGTCGACTCGACCGTCCTGGTGGAGGCGTGGAGAAGAGGCCGAGGTGGCTCGGACGTCGACGAGCTCCGGTCACCTCCTTCCTCGACAAACGGCTGCGGAAGGGGTGCGTGGAAGAGGTTAGAAGGCGCGCGCGGCTATGGCGAATAAGCTGGGCACGGTCTCGGGCAGGGAGATGGCTTACCACGCCGGGGAATCGATGAAAACGGCGGCAGAAATCCGAAGTCCGGCGAGCAATTACACGAGCATGTCGGCGTGCTGGGCTAGGGTTTTGGGGGGGGGGGGGGGGGAAGGAGGCGGCGGAGATGGGCTTTAAATGGGGACAGAGGGGAGTACAAGGCGATCATCACGGTGAGAATAGAGGGAAGGAGATCGCCGGCTGATTTTCGGTGCGTGATTCCCGCTGGAGGAAGATGACGACCTCCCCTGACAGATGGGTACCGCCTGTCAGGAAATTTTCTTTTTCCTTTTCTGATTTTCTATTTTCTTAATAACTTTTGATTTATAGCTCCAAATAAAGTCAAACAAATTTCTAAAAATTTGTAAGATTATTATCTTTGTGTTAAACCAGTTGTGGGAGTGTTTTGAACACTTTTCAAAAATAATAATTTCGAAATATTGATTTAATGCAAAGTTGACACTTTATGTTTAATTTAAAACTAGGGTTTATTTAATTTTAATTGTGGCTAAAATAAATTCTATGAAATATCCATATTCAATTATGTTTGAATTTAAGTTATTAAGCTCATCTTCAAATATTAAATAAATTTTAGCTTTAGTAGATTATTAAATAGCATATTACAACTATTTGAAATGAAAAGAGAAAAAGTAATGTAACCATTTTTAATTCAAATTATTTTGTGCTCCATTTTATTTTATATTAAGAACATTCATTTGAAACTTCATAAACAACTTTGGAAAAGATTTTAGATTTAATTCATTTCTTATATATAATATATTAATCAGTTCATGCTTTGAAAATAAATGAAATTCATGTATGCAAAAGAAATGTTTATTTGGGTATTTCATTAAATTCAATTTATGAAGTTTTAAGGTTATAAACTATAGGCTTATAATTTCCAAACTATATTTTGAACTCAGGTAAATGAATAATAATCTTTTGGAAATTAGACAATGTTTTCAATAGTTTAAAATACCCTTGTAATTGTTATTTTAATTTATTTATAGCAAGGCTAAGTGGTTGAAATCAATTATTTATAAGTAAACTATTTACTTAAAATAAAATGGTTTGTACTTCATAAATCATTTGCCAAAATACAAATTAGGGTTTTTGGCATACAATAGATAATGAGATGTTTTATTGGAAATAACTTTTGAAATAATGACACCTTGGGAATTTTGAAATAATAGACTTTTTCAAATTTGTTGAAGTCTTTTATAGTTAGTTTTCTTATGTATTTTAATATTTTATTTTTATCAAAACAAAAGTTTTAAATTTTAGTGATTTTTGAACATTCCAAAAAGTTGGGATGTTATAGACTACCATCCTTAAAAGGAATCTCGTCCCCGAGATTCGGAGAAGCTAGAAAGAAAAGCAAAAGCTTAAAATGATTCTGATAATGATTCTGATAATGATTCTGATACTCGAGAGGTTTTGAGAAGGTTAAATTTCTGACATGGAAACTTGAAAACTTGTAGGGGATGATTTTTCTGATTGGGATGGCTAGAAATACATGTAGTTTGGGATCTCTGGGTTATTGCGGCAGAGATTTATTTTTATTTGGGTGGCTACCACCCTTAAATAATTTCAGGTCATACAAACAAACACATCAAGCAATCAAATCAAAAGCACAACTCAAGGTTCAAAATCGCTAGATATTAATAATCCTGAAAACTCAAGGTTTTTAAATTCTCAACTCCAAAAACGATTTAGGTTCCAAAATAAACACGCTGGTACTGCCATATCACATTTTGATAGGTCAATACACTAAACTGATACGATAAGCTAAGATAGGATAAATGGTGGTCTCTCTAAACGTTTACTTGACTTGCTCCCCTTATTCCTCTTTGATCTCCCGCTTGCGCTTTGTTGCGCGGTTGTTCACCTCAGGTGTGTCTTCTTCCTCACTTGACTCCTCAAAAATCACCTCTTCGGGGTCTTCTTCCTCCTGTTCTTCCTCCTTTACATTTGCGGGTGCAGCCACTTCTCCAGTGCCTTGGTCACCTTCTTCTTCAGTTACCAGTGGTGGAGGTTAAGGTGGGTTGAGCTGTGCCTGAAGTGCGGCAATCTGCTCATCCTTATCAAGGTTCTGCAACTGTAGATCATGGATGTGTTCCTCCCTGTGGCCGATAAGGGTTTCAGAAGTCTGGAGTTCTTGGGTCTTTGCGTGTATGACGGCCCGAGCGTGATCCGCGATGTCATGAGCTTGTTGAACCTCACGGGTCAAGCAGTTGGCGAGAAAATCTAGGTCTTCAAACATTTTATAGATCAGGGGTAGGTCCAAGCGATTCCCAGTGTGAGCCATCGAGTAGCCATGTGCATCTCTCTTCCCAAAGGCACGGAAGGGCGAACCCGGTGGTAGGTTGTTGCGATACTTGTAGCACAGACGAGCTATTAAGTCCACCATAGCTACGTTCACTCCTTCAATCCACTCTGGGTAGTAGGTGACATAGTCCACGGGCTCGAAGTCTGGCATCGTGGGGTCTGGGGTCATGATTGTGCGGATTTCCCAGCGCGTCACATTAGGTATGTCGGTCTCCTCCTTCCTTCCTCGGAAATAGGGCGGTGGTAGCTTCAATTGACTTGTCAACCTGGACAGCTGCCTCCCAAAGATGAAATCCGACAAAATACCAGCATACGCGGTCTTAGTGTACTCTCCCATCTAAAATTTTGAAAAAGGTAAGAGTATTAGAATTAAAGTGAAAGAGAAAAGAAACAAAACAAGAAAAATATAATGTATAAAACGAAAAAAATAACTTAAAAATGTTTGACTTTTGGTTTCTGTCCAATCCTAGGGGTTTTCGAGCCTACAGGCAACATTCGTGCTCTGATACCATCTGTAGTGCCCATGCTTACGAAAGCAATGGCACATATGAAAAATGCAAAGACTTGGATCACATAAGTCTCACATTCTCCAATAAGATGTAATATCACAGTACAATGTCATAATTTATTACAGAACGAGACGAATGACCCAAAAACAAATATCCTTACAACTTAGCATAGCGGAAATGCTAGCTGAATAAATAGTTCACACTTTATTTCAGAGTTCAAACGCAATACTAAAGGTAGCATGGAGCTACATCTTCTCCATGAAGCCACTGGCAAATCATGTTGGTTGTAGCTCGAAGACGACCCCCTTACTCCTCATTCGGACATTCTGCAAGGTTTAGTTGCAGCCCAGCTATAAAGGGTCAGCACAATTGAATTGTGGTGGCAAGTGACTTTAATTCCTAATGTTCTATTAAGCTATAACTATATGCTTATTTTGGCTGGTGGAGCTCAAGGCTATTGCGCAAAGCAAATTTTCTCCTACTTTTGATAAACAATTTTCTTAAATCAATATCTTCTCCTTCGTAGACAATCTCGAGACAAGTCCATGTCTCCTACCCATGTTCACCCAACAAAGTTTTATTAAGAAATTTGAGATGAGGAGATTTTCAGAACACAGCCTTGTGTAGTTACTCAAATTGTCTGATGCCGGGGACACGGCTAAGATCTTAGGTTTTAAGTCTCGAGAGGGTGTGCACTTTCACCATTAGACTTAATCAACCCAAACTATCCTCTACACTCCTTTAGTGAGAAGGAAAAGGAGAAGATCAAGACGAGACTTTTGAGAAGTTGCTTTCCCATGATCATACTAAGAGATTACCACCATCCTATCAACTCTACCACCATCAATCTCTTGACACAGGTCCACATCAACTTACTCCATCAAGACAGAGACCATATTGACCATTGGTTGCACGATAAGCAACTAGACTCAGTGTAAACTTAAATCTCATAGCCCTGGGTGGCCTACCACAAGTGAGCAACTCAGGTTAACACCGCATATCATGGCCCCAAGTAAGTAGAAACTATCCTGGGCGAAGACAACCATGAAACTTGGCCCTGAGAAGCCACTAAACTTGAAACCTCCTCGATCGACCCAATCCACCCAGGCGTGAAATTAATTTAGTGGAAATTTTCATTTATCACATCAACCATAAAACAATCATTTTTGCAGCAGGTGCTTCCACTAAATTATAATAGGGGTCTAATCTGGAATTTCTAAGGGGAGACCTAAAAGGTTTGCATAGCATACTACAATCTCCCAAAACCTATCATGCATACTACTTTTGCAAATACTGTTTGAAAACACTAGATATGCAATAGAATAAAATAGTAGGTGTTTTATGAAGTCACTTGCCTTATGAAAGTTGTCATTTCTCTTACACTCTTGTCGAAGTCAATGGGTGCTCCCCGTTTCAAACTATATAGTAAAAGGGCATCCAATAAACAAGCAATTCAACACACACAAAATAAATTGAAACATACAAGCGCAATAAGGCTTAGAAATGGATTTGGTCAAGGGTCTCACATAATTCAATATGCAAAAAGAATTTATGTGATTGCGTTTAGGGTATAGTCAAAAGTCAAATTGGACATTTTCAATTTGAAAAGATTGAAAGATCACAGGATCCAAATGAAATAGTCTTTAAACGAAGAGATCCTAAGATGGTTTAATCATAATTTAAAAGCAAGGTACAAGATTTTACAACAACCATCCATATTTAATTTCTTTTACCTAAGGTTATGTTTTCAGAATTTTAAATTTAAGCAAATTCATATTCAAGAATTTCTTAATTTATTATATCTAACATTTTTAAATCCCAACTGAAAGGTTCATAGTATTAAAATATACAACCTTGTTATTTGAAATGGCATAATGTTTTAATTCACATTTTTAGTAACACCTAATTAACCAATATCATTTATATACACTTGTAAATGAATTAATATCATTTAAAAAGTTTTAAATTAAAACTTACTTATTAAAGTTATGTATTATATTAATAAACAGAAATTTGAGCTTTCTCTAGACTAGGACAATTATTTATGTCTTTGGTGCAAAGTAATAAATTTTTAAATTAATAAACTTTATAATGTGCTAGAATAAATCAAATCAAGTCTCATGATCTTTAAATTCATTTTAAATTATTCAAGCACTATTTATAACAAAATTTTATAAATGGGGTTAATAGACAGAGGGCTTTTAATTAAATGTATAGCAATTGAGTTAAATCAAAAATAATGTTTGTATTAAAAGTTATGTCAAAAATAGTCAAACTATTCAAATTAAACACACAACCATTTAATCATCAAACAAATTTTCAAAATTATTTTATAAAAGATGCAACATATTACACATTTTATAAAGTTTCTAAAATAATTTTATTTGCAATTTTTGAATTTACAGATTTAAAGTTATGACAGAAATACTCAAATTCACCATTTGAAATTTGAATATTTTGAACTAAGTCAAATTTGAATTTTGGCAGATCCAAAATATTCTACATGTCCAGGGCTTTCCAAATATGTAAAAATATTTTAATTTGGATAAGTGGTTAAAAAGTTATGATAGATCTAAGTGTCAGGGGCTTTTCTGCAAAAATGCCAATTAAATTGAATTAACAAAATTAAAATCCACGCGGCGCTGACTGGACTGCTGACGTGGGTCTGACTGGCGCTGACGAGGCAACGACGTGGCAAGCTCCTATTCGTCTATACCGGTTCACTTAAGTGATCAAACCGGAGCCGATGGATCAAGATCGGACGGTCGGGGGGGGGGGGTGGTCATACCGGGCGGCGCGGGGTGGCCGGAGTAGATGGAGGACGCGGCGGCGCGGTGCTCGGCGAGGACGACGGCGGCGCGGCGAGGCTCCCCTGGATGCGTGGATTGCCTCCCCGGATGTGGCGCTTCACGGCGAAGAGAACGGCAGCGTCAGCGTCGACTCGACCGTCCTGGTGGAGGCGTGGAGAAGAGGCCGAGGTGGCTCGGACGTCGACGAGCTCCGGTCACCTCCTTCCTCGACAGACGGCTGCGGAAGGGGTGCGTGGAAGAGGTTAGAAGGCGCGCGCGGCTATGGCGAATAAGCTGGGCACGGTCTCGGGCAGGGAGATGGCTTACCACGCCGGGGAATCGATGAAAACGGCGGCAGAAATCCGAAGTCCGGCGAGCAATTACACGAGCATGTCGGCGTGCTGGGCTAGGGTTTTGGGGGGGGGGGGGGAAGGAGGCGGCGGAGATGGGCTTTAAATGGGGACAGAGGGGAGTACAAGGCGATCATCACGGTGAGAATAGAGGGAAGGAGATCGCCGGCTGATTTTCGGTGCGTGATTCCCGCTGGAGGAAGATGACGACCTCCCCTGACAGATGGGTACCGCCTGTCAGGAAATTTTCTTTTTCCTTTTCTGATTTTCTATTTTCTTAATAACTTTTGATTTATAGCTCCAAATAAAGTCAAACAAATTTCTAAAAATTTGTAAGATTATTATCTTTGTGTTAAACCAGTTGTGGGAGTGTTTTGAACACTTTTCAAAAATAATAATTTCGAAATATTGATTTAATGCAAAGTTGACACTTTATGTTTAATTTAAAACTAGGGTTTATTTAATTTTAATTGTGGCTAAAATAAATTCTATGAAATATCCATATTCAATTATGTTTGAATTTAAGTTATTAAGCTCATCTTCAAATATTAAATAAATTTTAGCTTTAGTAGATTATTAAATAGCATATTACAACTATTTGAAATGAAAAGAGAAAAAGTAATGTAACCATTTTTAATTCAAATTATTTTGTGCTCCATTTTATTTTATATTAAGAACATTCATTTGAAACTTCATAAACAACTTTGGAAAAGATTTTAGATTTAATTCATTTCTTATATATAATATATTAATCAGTTCATGCTTTGAAAATAAATGAAATTCATGTATGCAAAAGAAATGTTTATTTGGGTATTTCATTAAATTCAATTTATGAAGTTTTAAGGTTATAAACTATAGGCTTATAATTTCCAAACTATATTTTGAACTCAGGTAAATGAATAATAATCTTTTGGAAATTAGACAATGTTTTCAATAGTTTAAAATACCCTTGTAATTGTTATTTTAATTTATTTATAGCAAGGCTAAGTGGTTGAAATCAATTATTTATAAGTAAACTATTTACTTAAAATAAAATGGTTTGTACTTCATAAATCATTTGCCAAAATACAAATTAGGGTTTTTGGCATACAATAGATAATGAGATGTTTTATTGGAAATAACTTTTGAAATAATGACACCTTGGGAATTTTGAAATAATAGACTTTTTCAAATTTGTTGAAGTCTTTTATAGTTAGTTTTCTTATGTATTTTAATATTTTATTTTTATCAAAACAAAAGTTTTAAATTTTAGTGATTTTTGAACATTCCAAAAAGTTGGGATGTTATAGACTACCATCCTTAAAAGGAATCTCGTCCCCGAGATTCGGAGAAGCTAGAAAGAAAAGCAAAAGCTTAAAATGATTCTGATAATGATTCTGATAATGATTCTGATACTCGAGAGGTTTTGAGAAGGTTAAATTTCTGACATGGAAACTTGAAAACTTGTAGGGGATGATTTTTCTGATTGGGATGGCTAGAAATACATGTAGTTTGGGATCTCTGGGTTATTGCGGCAGAGATTTATTTTTATTTGGGTGGCTACCACCCTTAAATAATTTCAGGTCATACAAACAAACACATCAAGCAATCAAATCAAAAGCACAACTCAAGGTTCAAAATCGCTAGATATTAATAATCCTGAAAACTCAAGGTTTTTAAATTCTCAACTCCAAAAACGATTTAGGTTCCAAAATAAACACGCTGGTACTGCCATATCACATTTTGATAGGTCAATACACTAAACTGATACGATAAGCTAAGATAGGATAAATGGTGGTCTCTCTAACGTTTACTTGACTTGCTCCCCTTATTCCTCTTTGATCTCCCGCTTGCGCTTTGTTGCGCGGTTGTTCACCTCAGGTGTGTCTTCTTCCTCACTTGACTCCTCAAAAATCACCTCTTCGGGGTCTTCTTCCTCCTGTTCTTCCTCCTTTACATTTGCGGGTGCAGCCACTTCTCCAGTGCCTTGGTCACCTTCTTCTTCAGTTACCAGTGGTGGAGGTTAAGGTGGGTTGAGCTGTGCCTGAAGTGCGGCAATCTGCTCATCCTTATCAAGGTTCTGCAACTGTAGATCATGGATGTGTTCCTCCCTGTGGCCGATAAGGGTTTCAGAAGTCTGGAGTTCTTGGGTCTTTGCGTGTATGACGGCCCGAGCGTGATCCGCGATGTCATGAGCTTGTTGAACCTCACGGGTCAAGCAGTTGACGAGAAAATCTAGGTCTTCAAACATTTTATAGATCAGGGGTAGGTCCAAGCGATTCCCAGTGTGAGCCATCGAGTAGCCATGTGCATCTCTCTTCCCAAAGGCACGGAAGGGCGAACCCGGTGGTAGGTTGTTGCGATACTTGTAGCACAGACGAGCTATTAAGTCCACCATAGCTACGTTCACTCCTTCAATCCACTCTGGGTAGTAGGTGACATAGTCCACGGGCTCGAAGTCTGGCATCGTGGGGTCTGGGGTCATGATTGTGCGGATTTCCCAGCGCGTCACATTAGGTATGTCGGTCTCCTCCTTCCTTCCTCGGAAATAGGGCGGTGGTAGCTTCAATTGACTTGTCAACCTGGACAGCTGCCTCCCAAAGATGAAATCCGACAAAATACCAGCATACGCGGTCTTAGTGTACTCTCCCATCTAAAATTTTGAAAAAGGTAAGAGTATTAGAATTAAAGTGAAAGAGAAAAGAAACAAAACAAGAAAAATATAATGTATAAAACGAAAAAAATAACTTAAAAATGTTTGACTTTTGGTTTCTGTCCAATCCTAGGGGTTTTCGAGCCTACAGGCAACATTCGTGCTCTGATACCATCTGTAGTGCCCATGCTTACGAAAGCAATGGCACATATGAAAAATGCAAAGACTTGGATCACATAAGTCTCACATTCTCCAATAAGATGTAATATCACAGTACAATGTCATAATTTATTACAGAACGAGACGAATGACCCAAAAACAAATATCCTTACAACTTAGCATAGCGGAAATGCTAGCTGAATAAATAGTTCACACTTTATTTCAGAGTTCAAACGCAATACTAAAGGTAGCATGGAGCTACATCTTCTCCATGAAGCCACTGGCAAATCATGTTGGTTGTAGCTCGAAGACGACCCCCTTACTCCTCATTCGGACATTCTGCAAGGTTTAGTTGCAGCCCAGCTATAAAGGGTCAGCACAATTGAATTGTGGTGGCAAGTGACTTTAATTCCTAATGTTCTATTAAGCTATAACTATATGCTTATTTTGGCTGGTGGAGCTCAAGGCTATTGCGCAAAGCAAATTTTCTCCTACTTTTGATAAACAATTTTCTTAAATCAATATCTTCTCCTTCGTAGACAATCTCGAGACAAGTCCATGTCTCCTACCCATGTTCACCCAACAAAGTTTTATTAAGAAATTTGAGATGAGGAGATTTTCAGAACACAGCCTTGTGTAGTTACTCAAATTGTCTGATGCCGGGGACACGGCTAAGATCTTAGGTTTTAAGTCTCGAGAGGGTGTGCACTTTCACCATTAGACTTAATCAACCCAAACTATCCTCTACACTCCTTTAGTGAGAAGGAAAAGGAGAAGATCAAGACGAGACTTTTGAGAAGTTGCTTTCCCATGATCATACTAAGAGATTACCACCATCCTATCAACTCTACCACCATCAATCTCTTGACACAGGTCCACATCAACTTACTCCATCAAGACAGTGACCATATTGACCATTGGTTGCACGATAAGCAACTAGACTCAGTGTAAACTTAAATCTCATAGCCCTGGGTGGCCTACCACAAGTGAGCAACTCAGGTTAACACCGCATATCATGGCCCCAAGTAAGTAGAAACTATCCTGGGCGAAGACAACCATGAAACTTGGCCCTGAGAAGCCACTAAACTTGAAACCTCCTCGATCGACCCAATCCACCCAGGCGTGAAATTAATTTAGTGGAAATTTTCATTTATCACATCAACCATAAAACAATCATTTTTGCAGCAGGTGCTTCCACTAAATTATAATAGGGGTCTAATCTGGAATTTCTAAGGGAAGACCTAAAAGGTTTGCATAGCATACTACAATCTCCCAAAACCTATCATGCATACTACTTTTGCAAATACTGTTTGAAAACACTAGATATGCAATAGAATAAAATAGTAGGTGTTTTATGAAGTCACTTGCCTTATGAAAGTTGTCATTTCTCTTACACTCTTGTCGAAGTCAATGGGTGCTCCCCGTTTCAAACTATATAGTAAAAGGGCATCCAATAAACAAGCAATTCAACACACACAAAATAAATTGAAACATACAAGCGCAATAAGGCTTAGAAATGGATTTGGTCAAGGGTCTCACATAATTCAATATGCAAAAAGAATTTATGTGATTGTTTTTAGGGTATAGTCAAAAGTCAAATTGGACATTTTCAATTTGAAAAGATTGAAAGATCACAGGATCCAAATGAAATAGTCTTTAAACGAAGAGATCCTAAGATGGTTTAATCATAATTTAAAAGCAAGGTACAAGATTTTACAACAACCATCCATATTTAATTTCTTTTACCTAAGGTTATGTTTTCAGAATTTTAAATTTAAGCAAATTCATATTCAAGAATTTCTTAATTTATTATATCTAACATTTTTAAATCCCAACTGAAAGGTTCATAGTATTAAAATATACAACCTTGTTATTTGAAATGGCATAATGTTTTAATTCACATTTTTAGTAACACCTAATTAACCAATATCATTTATATACACTTGTAAATGAATTAATATCATTTAAAAAGTTTTAAATTAAAACTTACTTATTAAAGTTATGTATTATATTAATAAACAGAAATTTGAGCTTTCTCTAGACTAGGACAATTATTTATGTCTTTGGTGCAAAGTAATAAATTTTTAAATTAATAAACTTTATAATGTGCTAGAATAAATCAAATCAAGTCTCATGATCTTTAAATTCATTTTAAATTATTCAAGCACTATTTATAACAAAATTTTATAAATGGGGTTAATAGACAGAGGGCTTTTAATTAAATGTATAGCAATTGAGTTAAATCAAAAATAATGTTTGTATTAAAAGTTATGTCAAAAATAGTCAAACTATTCAAATTAAACACACAACCATTTAATCATCAAACAAATTTTCAAAATTATTTTATAAAAGATGCAACATATTACACATTTTATAAAGTTTCTAAAATAATTTTATTTGCAATTTTTGAATTTACAGATTTAAAGTTATGACAGAAATACTCAAATTCACCATTTGAAATTTGAATATTTTGAACTAAGTCAAATTTGAATTTTGGCAGATCCAAAATATTCTACATGTCCAGGGCTTTCCAAATATGTAAAAATATTTTAATTTGGATAAGTGGTTAAAAAGTTATGATAGATCTAAGTGTCAGGGGCTTTTCTGCAAAAATGCCAATTAAATTGAATTAACAAAATTAAAATCCACGCGGCGCTGACTGGACTGCTGACGTGGGTCTGACTGGCGCTGACGAGGCAACGACGTGGCAAGCTCCTATTCGTCTATACCGGTTCACTTAAGTGATCAAACCGGAGCCGATGGATCAAGATCGGACGGTCGGGGGGGGGGGGGGGGGGGTGGTCATACCGGGCGGCGCGGGGTGGCCGGAGTAGATGGAGGACGCGGCGGCGCGGTGCTCGGCGAGGACGACGGCGGCGCGGCGAGGCTCCCCTGGATGCGTGGATTGCCTCCCCGGATGTGGCGCTTCACGGCGAAGAGAACGGCAGCGTCAGCGTCGACTCGACCGTCCTGGTGGAGGCGTGGAGAAGAGGCCGAGGTGGCTCGGACGTCGACGAGCTCCGGTCACCTCCTTCCTCGACAAACGGCTGCGGAAGGGGTGCGTGGAAGAGGTTAGAAGGCGCGCGCGGCTATGGCGAATAAGCTGGGCACGGTCTCGGGCAGGGAGATGGCTTACCACGCCGGGGAATCGATGAAAACGGCGGCAGAAATCCGAAGTCCGGCGAGCAATTACACGAGCATGTCGGCGTGCTGGGCTAGGGTTTTGGGGGGGGGGGGAAGGAGGCGGCGGAGATGGGCTTTAAATGGGGACAGAGGGGAGTACAAGGCGATCATCACGGTGAGAATAGAGGGAAGGAGATCGCCGGCTGATTTTCGGTGCGTGATTCCCGCTGGAGGAAGATGACGACCTCCCCTGACAGATGGGTACCGCCTGTCAGGAAATTTTCTTTTTCCTTTTCTGATTTTCTATTTTCTTAATAACTTTTGATTTATAGCTCCAAATAAAGTCAAACAAATTTCTAAAAATTTGTAAGATTATTATCTTTGTGTTAAACCAGTTGTGGGAGTGTTTTGAACACTTTTCAAAAATAATAATTTCGAAATATTGATTTAATGCAAAGTTGACACTTTATGTTTAATTTAAAACTAGGGTTTAATTAATTTTAATTGTGGCTAAAATAAATTCTATGAAATATCCATATTCAATTATGTTTGAATTTAAGTTATTAAGCTCATCTTCAAATATTAAATAAATTTTAGCTTTAGTAGATTATTAAATAGCATATTACAACTATTTGAAATGAAAAGAGAAAAAGTAATGTAACCATTTTTAATTCAAATTATTTTGTGCTCCATTTTATTTTATATTAAGAACATTCATTTGAAACTTCATAAACAACTTTGGAAAAGATTTTAGATTTAATTCATTTCTTATATATAATATATTAATCAGTTCATGCTTTGAAAATAAATGAAATTCATGTATGCAAAAGAAATGTTTATTTGGGTATTTCATTAAATTCAATTTATGAAGTTTTAAGGTTATAAACTATAGGCTTATAATTTCCAAACTATATTTTGAACTCAGGTAAATGAATAATAATCTTTTGGAAATTAGACAATGTTTTCAATAGTTTAAAATACCCTTGTAATTGTTATTTTAATTTATTTATAGCAAGGCTAAGTGGTTGAAATCAATTATTTATAAGTAAACTATTTACTTAAAATAAAATGGTTTGTACTTCATAAATCATTTGCCAAAATACAAATTAGGGTTTTTGGCATACAATAGATAATGAGATGTTTTATTGGAAATAACTTTTGAAATAATGACACCTTGGGAATTTTGAAATAATAGACTTTTTCAAATTTGTTGAAGTCTTTTATAGTTAGTTTTCTTATGTATTTTAATATTTTATTTTTATCAAAACAAAAGTTTTAAATTTTAGTGATTTTTGAACATTCCAAAAAGTTGGGATTTTATAGACTACCATCCTTAAAAGGAATCTCGTCCCCGAGATTCGGAGAAGCTAGAAAGAAAAGCAAAAGCTTAAAATGATTCTGATAATGATTCTGATAATGATTCTGATACTCGAGAGGTTTTGAGAAGGTTAAATTTCTGACATGGAAACTTGAAAACTTGTAGGGGATGATTTTTCTGATTGGGATGGCTAGAAAGACATGTAGTTTGGGATCTCTGGGTTATTGCGGCAGAGATTTATTTTTATTTGGGTGGCTACCACCCTTAAATAATTTCAGGTCATACAAACAAACACATCAAGCAATCAAATCAAAAGCACAACTCAAGGTTCAAAATCGCTAGATATTAATAATCCTGAAAACTCAAGGTTTTTAAATTCTCAACTCCAAAAACGATTTAGGTTCCAAAATAAACACGCTGGTACTGCCATATCACATTTTGATAGGTCAATACACTAAACTGATACGATAAGCTAAGATAGGATAAATGGTGGTCTCTCTAACGTTTACTTGACTTGCTCCCCTTATTCCTCTTTGATCTCCCGCTTGCGCTTTGTTGCGCGGTTGTTCACCTCAGGTGTGTCTTCTTCCTCACTTGACTCCTCAAAAATCACCTCTTCGGGGTCTTCTTCCTCCTGTTCTTCCTCCTTTACATTTGCGGGTGCAGCCACTTCTCCAGTGCCTTGGTCACCTTCTTCTTCAGTTACCAGTGGTGGAGGTTAAGGTGGGTTGAGCTGTGCCTGAAGTGCGGCAATCTGCTCATCCTTATCAAGGTTCTGCAACTGTAGATCATGGATGTGTTCCTCCCTGTGGCCGATAAGGGTTTCAGAAGTCTGGAGTTCTTGGGTCTTTGCGTGTATGACGGCCCGAGCGTGATCCGCGATGTCATGAGCTTGTTGAACCTCACGGGTCAAGCAGTTGACGAGAAAATCTAGGTCTTCAAACATTTTATAGATCAGGGGTAGGTCCAAGCGATTCCCAGTGTGAGCCATCGAGTAGCCATGTGCATCTCTCTTCCCAAAGGCACGGAAGGGCGAACCCGGTGGTAGGTTGTTGCGATACTTGTATCACAGACGAGCTATTAAGTCCACCATACCTACGTTCACTCCTTCAATCCACTCTGGGTAGTAGGTGACATAGTCCACGGGCTCGAAGTCTGGCATCGTGGGGTCTGGGGTCATGATTGTGCGGATTTCCCAGCGCGTCACATTAGGTATGTCGGTCTCCTCCTTCCTTCCTCGGAAATAGGGCGGTGGTAGCTTCAATTGACTTGTCAACCTGGACAGCTGCCTCCCAAAGATGAAATCCGACAAAATACCAGCATACGCGGTCTTAGTGTACTCTCCCATCTAAAATTTTGAAAAAGGTAAGAGTATTAGAATTAAAGTGAAAGAGAAAAGAAACAAAACAAGAAAAATATAATGTATAAAACGAAAAAAATAACTTAAAAATGTTTGACTTTTGGTTTCTGTCCAATCCTAGGGGTTTTCGAGCCTACAGGCAACATTCGTGCTCTGATACCATCTGTAGTGCCCATGCTTACGAAATCAATGGCACATATGAAAAATGCAAAGACTTGGATCACATAAGTCTCACATTCTCCAATAAGATGTAATATCACAGTACAATGTCATAATTTATTACAGAACGAGACGAATGACCCAAAAACAAATATCCTTACAACTTAGCATAGCGGAAATGCTAGCTGAATAAATAGTTCACACTTTATTTCAGAGTTCAAACGCAATACTAAAGGTAGCATGGAGCTACATCTTCTCCATGAAGCCACTGGCAAATCATGTTGGTTGTAGCTCGAAGACGACCCCCTTACTCCTCATTCGGACATTCTGCAAGGTTTAGTTGCAGCCCAGCTATAAAGGGTCAGCACAATTGAATTGTGGTGGCAAGTGACTTTAATTCCTAATGTTCTATTAAGCTATAACTATATGCTTATTTTGGCTGGTGGAGCTCAAGGCTATTGCGCAAAGCAAATTTTCTCCTACTTTTGATAAACAATTTTCTTAAATCAATATCTTCTCCTTCGTAGACAATCTCGAGACAAGTCCATGTCTCCTACCCATGTTCACCCAACAAAGTTTTATTAAGAAATTTGAGATGAGGAGATTTTAAGAACACAGCCTTGTGTAGTTACTCAAATTGTCTGATGCCGGGGACACGGCTAAGATCTTAGGTTTTAAGTCTCGAGAGGGTGTGCACTTTCACCATTAGACTTAATCAACCCAAACTATCCTCTACACTCCTTTAGTGAGAAGGAAAAGGAGAAGATCAAGACGAGACTTTTGAGAAGTTGCTTTCCCATGATCATACTAAGAGATTACCACCATCCTATCAACTCTACCACCATCAATCTCTTGACACAGGTCCACATCAACTTACTCCATCAAGACAGAGACCATATTGACCATTGGTTGCACGATAAGCAACTAGACTCAGTGTAAACTTAAATCTCATAGCCCTGGGTGGCCTACCACAAGTGAGCAACTCAGGTTAACACCGCATATCATGGCCCCAAGTAAGTAGAAACTATCCTGGGCGAAGACAACCATGAAACTTGGCCCTGAGAAGCCACTAAACTTGAAACCTCCTCGATCGACCCAATCCACCCAGGCGTGAAATTAATTTAGTGGAAATTTTCATTTATCACATCAACCATAAAACAATCATTTTTGCAGCAGGTGCTTCCACTAAATTATAATAGGGGTCTAATCTGGAATTTCTAAGGGGAGACCTAAAAGGTTTGCATAGCATACTACAATCTCCCAAAACCTATCATGCATACTACTTTTGCAAATACTGTTTGAAAACACTAGATATGCAATAGAATAAAATAGTAGGTGTTTTATGAAGTCACTTGCCTTATGAAAGTTGTCATTTCTCTTACACTCTTGTCGAAGTCAATGGGTGCTCCCCGTTTCAAACTATATAGTAAAAGGGCATCCAATAAACAAGCAATTCAACACACACAAAATAAATTGAAACATACAAGCGCAATAAGGCTTAGAAATGGATTTGGTCAAGGGTCTCACATAATTCAATATGCAAAAAGAATTTATGTGATTGCGTTTAAGGTATAGTCAAAAGTCAAATTGGACATTTTCAATTTGAAAAGATTGAAAGATCACAGGATCCAAATGAAATAGTCTTTAAACGAAGAGATCCTAAGATGGTTTAATCATAATTTAAAAGCAAGGTACAAGATTTTACAACAACCATCCATATTTAATTTCTTTTACCTAAGGTTATGTTTTCAGAATTTTAAATTTAAGCAAATTCATATTCAAGAATTTCTTAATTTATCATATCTAACATTTTTAAATCCCAACTGAAAGGTTCATAGCATTAAAATATACAACTTTGTTATTTGAAATGGCATAATGTTTTAATTCACATTTTTAGTAACACCTAATTAACCAATATCATTTATATACACTTGTAAATGAATTAAAATCATTTAAAAAGTTTTAAATTAAAACTTACTTATTAAAGTTATGTATTATATTAATAAACAGAAATTTGAGCTTTCTCTAGACTAGGACAACTATTTATGTCTTTGGTGCAAAGTAATAAATTTTTAAATTAATAAACTTTATAATGTGCTAGAATAAATCAAATCAAGTCTCATGATCTTTAAATTCATTTTAAATTATTCAAGCACTATTTATAACAAAATTTTATAAATGGGGTTAATAGACAGAGGGCTTTTAATTAAATGTATAGCAATTGAGTTAAATCAAAAATAATGTTTGTATTAAAAGTTATGTCAAAAATAGTCAAACTATTCAAATTAAACACACAACCATTTAATCATCAAACAAATTTTCAAAATTATTTTATAACAGATGCCACATATTACACATTTTATAAAGTTTCTAAAATAATTTTATTTGCAATTTTTGAATTTACAGATTTAAAGTTATGACAGAAATACTCAAATTCACCATTTGAAATTTGAATATTTTGAACTAAGTCAAATTTGAATTCAGGCAGATCCAAAATATTCTACATGTCCAGGGCTTTCCAAATATGTAAAAATATTTGAATTTGGATAAGAGGTTAAAAAGTTATGATAGATCTAAGTGTCAGGGGCTTTTCTGCAAAAATGCCAATTAAATTGAATTAACAAAACTAAAATCCACGCGGCGCTGACTGGACTGCTGACGTGGGTCTGACGAGGCAACGACGTGGCAAGCTCCTAATCGTCTATACCGGTTCACTTAAGTGATCAAACCAGAGCCGATGGATCAAGATCGGACGGTCGGGGGGGGAGGGGGGGGGGGTGGTCATACCGGGCGGCGCGGGGTGGCCGGAGCAGATGGAGGACGCGGCGGCGTGGCGCTCGGCGAGGACGAAGGCGGCGCGGCGAGGCTCCCTGGATGCGTGGATTGCCTCCCCGGATGCGGCGCTTCACGGCGAAGAGAACGGCGGCGTCAGCGTCGACTCGACCGTCCTGGTGGAGGCGTGGAGAAGCGGCCGAGGTGGCTCGGACGTCGACGAGCTCCGGTCACCTCCTTCCTCGACAAACGGCTGCAGAAGGGGTGCGTGGAAGAGGTTAGAAGGCGCGCGCGGCTATGGCGAATAAGCTGGGCACGGTCTCGGGCAGGGAGGTGGCTTACCACGCCGGGGAATTGATGAAAACGGCGGCAGAAATCCCAAGTCCGGCGAGCAATTACACGAGCATGTCGGCGTGCTGGGCTAGGGATTTTGGGGGGGGGGGGAAGGAGGCGGCGGAAATGGGCTTTAAATGGGGACAGAGGGGAGCACAAGGCGATCATCACGGTGAGAATAGAGGGAAGGAGACGCCGGCTGATTTTCGGTGCGTGATTCCCGCTGGAGGAAGATGACGACCTCCCCTGACAGGTGGGTCCCGCTTGTCAGGAAATTTTCTTTTTCCTTTTCTGATTTTCTATTTTCTTAATAAATTTTGTTTTATAACTCCAAATAAAGTCAAACAAATTTCTAAAAATTTGTAAGATTATTATCTTTGTGTTAAACCAGTTGTGGGAGTGTTTTGAACACTTTTCAAAAATAATAATTTCAAAATATTGATTTAATGCAAAGTTGACACTTTATGTTTAATTTAAAACTAGGGTTTAATTAATTTTAATTGTGACTAAAATAAATTCTATGAAATACCCATATTCAATTATGTTTGAATTTAAGTTATTTAAGCTCATCTTCAAATATTAAATAAATTTTAGCTTTAGTAGATTATTAAATAGCATATTACAACTATTTGAAATGAAAAGAGAAAAAGTAATGTAACCATTTTTAATTCAATTATTTTGTGCTCCATTTTATTTTATATTAAGAACATTCATTTGAAACTTCATAAACAACTTTGGAAAAGATTTTAGATTTAATTCATTTCTTATATATAATATATTAATCAGTTCATGCTTTGAAAATAAATGAAATTCATGTATGCAAAAGAAATGTTTATTTGGGTATTTCATTAAATTCAATTTATGAAGTTTTAAGGTTATAAACTATAGGCTTATAATTTCCAAACTATATTTTGAACTCAGGTAAATGAATAATAATCTTTTGGAAATTAGACAATGTTTTCAATAGTTTAAAATACCCTTGTAATTGTTATTTTAATTTATTTATAGCAAGGCTAAGTGGTTGAAATCAATTATTTATAAGTAAACTATTTACTTAAAATAAAATGGTTTGTACTTCATAAATCATTTGTGAAAATACAAATTAGGGTTTTTGGCATACAATAGATAATGAGATGTTTAATTGGAAATAAATTTTGAAATAATGACACCTTGGGAATTTTGAAATAATAGACTTTTTCAAATTGGTTGAAGTCTTTTATAGTTAGTTTTCTTATGCATTTTAATATTTTATTTTTATCAAAACAAAAGTTTTAAATTTTAGTGATTTTTGAACATTCCAAAAAGTTGGGATGTTACAATGTCTCTATATATCTCCTACGTGTCACCATACTTACATGTGGGGCATGTTTTAAGGTGTTGACCGTTGACAAATGTAAGATATGACAAGTGGGTCCCGCCCCGCCGGACTGACAAGCGGGTCCCGCACCAGGCTAAAAAATGGGACCCGCCCCACCGGACAGACAAGTGGGTCCCGCCCCGCCGGGCTGACAAGCGGGTCCCGCCACAGCATGCTCAGACAAGTGGGTCCCGCCTCGACCCGCCGGACTGACAAGCGGATCCCGCACTAGGCTGACAAATGGGACCCGTCCCACCGGACAGACAAGTGGGTCCCAGCCCGTCGGACTGACAAGCGGGTCACGCCACAGCGCGCTCACATAAGTGGGTCCCGCCCTGACCCGCTGGACTGACAACCGGGTCCCGCCACAAAGCTTGCACGCTCAAAGTGCTAATATTTAGCAAAAATAGGGGTAAGGGGACTCGAACCCGCGACGTCCTATTGGGCTAGAGAGCTCCAAACCACTGGACTATAATTGAACTTGTGATAAGAGAAGGAACTTAAGCCTTCTTATCCACACGCCACCAGATAAAGGCCTGGGCCCAAACTAATGGGCCGGCCAACTTTTTTTTCTTTTATTACTCTTTTATATTTCTCTTACAACTTTCGATTTTTAACTTCTATTTCAACCAAATAAATTTTGTAAAAATTGTAAAATTGTACTCTGTAATTACAGACTATTAGAGACTAAATTTAATCAAATTGAAATTCTAAAATTCAAGTAACCTTATATATTGCTTTACATGGGGTTTTGAAAATACGATTAAGACCACGGATATTTCCATTGCTATTTAGGTGTCGAATATTGACAAACAAATGTTATACCTATGATAAAGTATATACTTTTGTATGCAAAAATTATTTTTTAAAAAAATCATGAGCAAAGTAAGAAGCACCCGTGGTTCAAATTTGACCCTTTTCCAGCTGAATCAGCGAAAATTTGTCATTTTTACGAGAGCTAGATGAACAGTCTTACACAAACAAACTTTTGGGTATTTGTAGATAACATATGGTCTGATATTTTACAAAAATGATGTGTTCCAAATATGCAACATATTTTTGGTATGTGCTTTACAAAAAAAAAATCATTTTTCGCACTTGGAAAATAGAAAAATGTTTGTTGTGTAATAAAGTTGAAAACTTTGTTCGGCAACATTGTTCCCCATCCAAATAAACACGCTTGAGCGCAATATGGCACCATTTTAGCAAACTATGCCACGGTTATCGCCATAACATTGGTCATTTGGGCTGAAAGCCACGAATCTTCGTACATGAGAGGTCATTTCTGTGAACACTTTTTTGAAGTATATTCAGTTTTCCAAGTTTGTTAATTTTCCTCAAAATTAGGTCACATATAATGACACTTGGAGAAGGATTCACGCCTTTTTGATTTTTTTAATTCTATGCGCTGATTTCAAAATACGGTCAAAACGGGGGGGGGGCGTGACCGTTCGTATCTAGGGGTGGAATTTTGTCAAACTCTTGGTGTATCTCTGATGAAACATCTACTTTTGTACCTATAAATGAAATTTTCAAAAAATCATGAGCAAACTATAAACCACTTGTAGTTCAAATTTGACCCAGTTTCAGCTGAATTCGCAGGAATTTGTCTTTTTGGAAAGGGGTGGACGGAAATCTTTTAGGACACAACCATTTGGCTATTTGCACATGAAATGTGGTCTAATATTTTATAAAAAATAATATCTCCCATTTTGCAACCTATGTTTGGTAGATGCTTCACTAAAAACACTTTTTTTACACTCGGAAAATGATATATGTTTTTTTATACAAAGAAAATGAAAACTTTCTTCGGCAACATTGTTCTACATTCCAAGATGCATTTTTGTGCGCAATATGAGATCATTTAAAAAAACTATGTCACGGTTATCGCCATAACATTGGTCATTTGGGCTGAAAGCCACGAATCATCGTACATGAGAGGTCATTTCTGTGAACACTTTTTGAAAGTATATTCAGTTTTCCAAGTTTTTTTCCTCAAAACTAGGTCACATATAAAGACACTTGGCGAAGTATTCACACCTTTTTGATTTTTTGAATTCTATGCGCCGATTTCAAAATACGATCAAAATGGGGGGCGTGACCGTTCGTATCTAGGGGTGGAATTTTTTCAAATTCTTGGTGTATTTCTGATGAAACATCTACTTTTTTACCTATAAATGAAATTTTCAAAAAATAATGAGCAAACTATAAAGCACTTATAGTTCAAATTTGACCCGGTTTCAACTGAATCGGCGGGAATTTGTCTTTTTGGAAAGGGGTGGATGGAAATCTTTTAGGACACAACCATTTGGTTATTTTCATATGAAATGTGGTCTCATATTTTATAAAAAATAAGATCTCCCATTTTGCAACCTATTTTTGGTAGATGCTTCACAAAAAAACCCTTTTTTTACACTCGGAAAATGATATATGTTTTTTTATACAAAGAAAATGAAAACTTTCTTCGGCAACATTGTTATCCATTCCAAGATGCATGTTTGTGCACAATATGAGATCATTTGAACAAACTATGTCACGGTTATCGCCATAACATTGGTCATTTGGCCTGAAAGCCATGAATCTTCGTACATGAGAGGTCATTTCTGTGAACACTTTTTGAAAATATCGTCCGTTTTCCAAGTTTGTTATTTTTCCCGAAAAGTAGGTCACATATAATGACACTTGGCGAAGGATTCACATATTTTTTATTTTTTGTGAATTCTATGCGTCGATTTCAAAATACGGTCAAAACGGGGGGCGTGACCGTTCGTATCTAGGGGTGGAATTTTGTCAAAATCTTGGTGTATCTCTGATGAAACATCTACTTTTGTACCTATAAATGAAATTTTCAAAAAATCATGAGCAAAGTATGAGGCACACGTAGTTCAAATTTGACATGTTTCTAGATGAATTGGTGGAAATTTGTCTTTTTTATAAGTGATGGATGAAAAGATTTATACACAGAACCTTTTGGTTATTTGTACATAAAATATGTTGTAATATTTTAAAAAATGGTGTGGTCAAAATATTCAACATATGTTAAGTATGTGTTTCACCAAAACACTCAGACATGTTATGAACCAATCACAATGCAAAACACTTCTCCCACGGATCACCCTACCGTAGGCAATCCAAGTCGTTCAAACTATGGCAATCGACGTCTCTCACTCACCTCTCCTACAGAAAAGAAAAAAAGCAAACACACCGCCCGACCCCAAACCCTAGCAAGCACACCCACCCTCTCGTCATTCCTCACTCGATCCCCTTCCCTCTCCAGACGCCGCCTCCCTCCTTCTCCCCTTCCCTCTCCAGATCGAGATCGCCGCCGCCTCCCTCTTTCTACCCTTCCCTCCCCGGCGGGTTCCATCCGTCGCCACCCTCAGCCCTGGCTCCTCCCTCCTTCCTCCATGTTCTCCTTCCCCAGTCCGTGATGTGGACCGAGAGCGGCGACGTCGGGAAGGTCTTCAACGGTGACAAGGACCACGGCGGGGTGGTCAACAACACGCGCCTCAACCTCAACGCCCTCAACGGCGACAAGGACCACGACGAAGAGGCCTCCCCTGGGGCGAAAAGGCCTACGCCACCGGCGGCGGCAGCGCCAACGTCCCACACGGCGAGCCCACCGTCCGCATCTTCTGCAAGGCCGACGACGGGTTCAACGCCACCGTCCACCACGGAAAGCACTCCCAAGGAGAGGGTCACCCTTTAAGTAACTCCCCCACAATCCAGTAGCTGCTACTCTTGTGTATTATTTAGATATGAGAGATCAAGACTGATGTTCTTTGTCTCTTCAATCCAACAGGCGGGATGACTTTCAACCGAAAGCGGGATAAGCCCAGTAAGATCTCCTGAAAGAGGTGTATTTCTCAATACCGATCCAGAGTTTTACAGTACTTAATTCCTTGCTGCTTTCGATTCTATAGTAGTAATACCAGTAGTACTATTGATTAGGTGACTGCAATCTGTTAACATGCTAAATGCAATTGGTTTGGTGACTGCAATATGTTAACATGCTAAATGCTACTGAAATTATTATTGTCTAGTTGTTGTTGTTCAACTAATTAGTACTTCAACTAGTATTAAAATGTTGAATTACTCATATTACAGTTATATATATCTATTAACTCGGCGACGGCGGCGGACGAGCAGGAGGCAGGGCTCGCATGGATTCGGCTAGGGTTTGTACCTCGCCGCCTCTTCCCCGCATGCTGGTTGCCAGGTATGAGGTCAACCTTACCTTCCCTAGTTCCCATCCTAGTACCCAGGCCGTGTCTCTCTGTATGGATGTTTATGGATATGCAACTGTATTGTTGTTTCTGAAGGGGATCGTGTGCAGAAAACAAAAAATTTCCTAGCAACAATATCATTAAACTAGCCAAGATCTACACTATGCAGATATAGAAGTACGGCCGAGATCAGAATACATACCCTCGTAGACCGAATAGCGGGGATTACGCTCCCGCACAAGCGTTGACGACGAAGACGACGTAGCCGACCTCTAGGTCACGGAGAACTCGGCGCGACGAAGACGACGAAGATGACCCCGAGGTCGGGTGGAGGAAGTAGGCCTCCGAGTACCGCTAGCGTAGCACCTAGCAGGGCATTACACACATACGGTAGAGACGACGGCCTCCGAAGCTCCAGTCCAGGACAAGCAGCGAAAGACTTGGACCGGAACACCAGCATCGCGGCAGCGGGATATGGTGGAAGAGATCCCCCTCGCAACTCGGTGCAACTCCGACAAAGGGAATCATGAGATCGAGAGAGAATTGGGGAGTTAATTGGTGAATTAAAAGGCCAGACGTCCCCCCAGATCGTGCGCAACCGTTACTTGTCTGAGTGTCGCGTGGCTCGGGCCGGCCGGGCACTATGGGCCCACGACACTCCGCCTGCGCCCATGGACTCATTCGCACTCATCGCGGGCCCGGGGGCTACTCGTCGGCCCAGTGGAGACTGGGGTATGAAGAGCCCACTCCCCCAGGCCTCGCACGCCGGCTAATCAGACAAAACGACTAAGGACCAAGCCTCGCCGCCTGGCGGGACCCTCGAGAGGCAATTCCCCTCGAGGGCCTGAAGAGGAATCGAGGGCCTCAAGGGGACCCCCTCTTAAGGAGATCCTCCCGAGGCGCCAGCGCGCCTGGAGGGAAGTCAACAGGAATCCCTCCATAGGCCTCCCCAGGCCTGTGGGGAAACGTCGCGGCCAAGGAAGTACGGCGGGGCGCACATGGCCTCTGCCACGCCCAAATGGTGACGCAGGCACTCCCGTTGCCGTTTTGGTGATAAAGGAGTCAATAAAGTTGCGCCGCCTGCTCCAGGACTGCCAAGACCTTCTACTCTGGTGATAAAGCAGATGGACGGTGCAACCCTCCAAAGAGAACGTCATCGCGGGCTCCACCTCAGAGACTGTTGTCCCTGCGGGCAGTACTGCGTGGTCGGCCGCCTGTCGGCCACGGCGCCCAACTTTATCGATGATGGACCGCGTCCATGGACGATCCCGCGGTGGTGGACTCCCGCTCCTCCACGCCACTGCCGAGTGGGAGCCACCTTGGACGCCGAGCAGAAGAAGAGCGCCTGAGGCGCCTATAAAAGGGGCAAGACCTCCATCGTAGCAAAGGTCGGCCAATTGCTTGCTACAACACTTGTAAACCCTAGCGCTGCTGAGTAGGATAGCCTCTGGTTGGAGGAGGAAGAACATCATTGCTTCCCTCCCCAGGCAGGACCTGCCTCAAGGGGGCCCTCGCCAAGCTCTGTTGTACTGTAACCTCCATAGTTCAATACAGACAAGCAGGAGTAGCGGTCTTACCTCCTCTCGAGGGCCGTGAACCTGGGTACGGGCTGGTGTCCAACTTTGTCGTGGGTGTTTCGTCTCTAGGTCCGGCGAGCAACGTCGCCGTGCCCCTCGTGGGTCTTGACCTTCGCGTTCAATCCCCTTCACGAACTACACTTCAGGAAGTGATTACCCCCGATTCGAGGGAGTCATGACCCGACACCTATGGAGCCCCCCTCGACTTTTAACGGATCTTAAGCTTGTCCATGTGCCACAAGTAGTTCGGATTTTCCATTTGCTCATATGCATGTGCATGTGCATGATGATGAGAGGTTAAGTGATATGGGGGGTCATATAGGGGTGGTGCGCATGAAGCGGACAATTCCTACTATGGTTTGAGCCGCATGCCGCGCATGCACAAACTAATGAGTTCGAAGATTTAGCCGGACTCCTGACAAGGGTAACAACTCATATTTTACAAATAAATATTTCCAAAGGTGGATGTATCCAGACTAGAACATATATGCCAAGTCTTGCCATGTTAACTAACAATTATTTTGATGGATAAATAAATAACTTGAACCTAAATATTAATTGTTGGGATTGCATTCCCGCTTAATTGGATTAAGTGCATCTATTATTGAATCTTTCCATGTCATGCATCATCTCATGATCATGCTGAATCTTTTGCCGTAGTTGTAAGATGCATCTTTTACGTTTTCCGGTTTTTGTTGCTTCTTCGCAGATAAGACGTTGAGATGTGTGAGCAACGACAAGATCTTCTTCCATGTGGGATTCCAGGCAAGCAAAGTTTACTTGTTTACCTATACATTGTCTTTCATTCCTGCCGTTGATCTCTGCTATCCTAGTATTCGATTCTTGTGTCGCGATCCCATCACACGTTATCCTGCAGTCTATACAGCTTTAGCCCCACAACCTATTACATGTTGCATGTTTATATGTTGGCCTTGCAAGTCGTAGCGCATGCTTAGAGTTGATTGTGCGAGTCGTCTGTTGGTCTTATGTTTCACATGTTTAGTATGTTAGAATGTTCTACTTTAATAAAATGATATCTTGTGTTGGGTAATATAACTAAATGATAAGGCACCGGCAGAAGGCCTTGCGAGGTGCTTTGTTCTGCTATATGTCGACCTAGGAACTGAGATTTTGTCCTCCGATCCAATTTTGAGCGCACTAACCACTTGTGGGAGGCCCTATGGAGCCCACCTCGACTTTTTTTTGAAACCTTAATACTGCAGGGGATCCCCCCATAGCCTCACCTCCTCATTTTATTTATACACAGAAAGATATGTACACAGTTATAGAATACAAAGAAGTTAAAGGAACTTACCAAAAAATAGATCGAATGTAAGTTGTCAATCCATAATGGCAGACTATCTAGATGCTTACCCTTCACCCTATACTTAAGAAAGGTGATCTCCTGTTCAAAGCAAGATTTCCAACCTCTGAAAGTTGGTCTTATGTTTTTGAATATCCAGTTATTCCTCTGTTTCCAAATACCCCAGCAGGCAAGTATTACTATCTCAGGAAAGCAAGGACCCTGAAACCCTCTTTTAGCAGCCATCAATGTTTCAAAAATTGATCCAGGTATCCATGGAATTTGCAAATAATTCCATACTCTTGTACTGAACATGCAGTTAAAGAAGAGGTGTCGCCAATCCTCATAATGCTGCCCTGGGCAAAGCTCACAATTATTAGTGTCAGAGACATTCCAGTGCCTTCTTACTAACATATCTCTAGTGTTTATTTTGTCATGGAGCAATAACCATGAAAAGATCTTGTGCTTTGACTAACATTTGCTTTTCCAAATCCAACAGGAGGGGGCATGATTAGAAATATGTGCAAAGTTATGTTTATATACAGCTCTTGCCATAAATACTCCCTTTGCCAGAGTACATATCCACTTATCATCAGACGTTGCATTCAACACAATACCCTGTATCATTACTTGCAACTGATTAAATTCATAGTAAGCTTCAGCAGTCAGAGGAAGATGGAAATGCTGCAACCAGTTTTCATTATTTATAAACTACGCCACTGACTGCAATTTATCCAGAACAAAAGAGAACAGCCTTGGAAAAATAAATTCCAATTTGTCCTGCAACCAAAGGTCAGACCAGAACAATATTGTTACTCCATTGCCAACTTGACATTTTGTTATTTCTCTATATGCATATGTCAATGAGATAATCCCTTTCATCCAAAAGGATCCAGAGGTAACCACAACATGTGGCACTGAGTTACAGTAGTAACTATCTTTGATTAACTGAACCCAATGAGTCTGATCATTATTGTAAAACTTATGTAAGTGTTTTAATAGTAAAGCTGCATTCTGCACTTTCAGATCAATGATTCCAAGACCTCCTTTATTTTTTGGTTTACATACCATATCCGAGGCTGCCAAGGATTGTACCTTATCTTTATCTTTTTTCCTCCAAATACAATGTCGTCTGCCTCTATTAAGTACATCGAAAACCCCAATGGGAATCACAAGCAACAACAGGAAGTAAGTTGGCAGCAAGGACATCACCGAGTTAACAAGCACTAGCATGTCCCCATATGAAAGAAAGGAAGTTGTAGCAGATAACCTTCTTTCAACTCTATCCATAAGAGGTGCCAGATCTCAGATAGTTGGTTTGGTTGTACCCATGGATAATCCCAGATATGTAAAGGGCATTGTTCCAACCTCATACACAGAAACACTGCCAGCTCTGCCACTTCAGTGGGAGTAATATTGATTGGGAGCATGGATGATTTGTGATAATTTATTTTTAATCCAGTAAAAGCTGCATATATCTGCAGTATCTCCTTAAACACTAAGAGATCTTGTTTGTTGGCTGGCAAAATGATAATTGTATCATCTACATACTGGACAATTGGAAAGTCTCCTCTGATTGGGATGGGTGCACTCAGCAAACAATCAGCATATGCTTTGTTAACTAAACTTTGTAAGACATCAGCACCTTCCACAAACAACAGAGGGGAGAGAGGATCGCCCTGCCGCACTCCTCTTCTACAGAAAAACGGTTTTCCAGGTATTCCATTTAACAGAACAGAAGAAGACCCATACTCTAATATTTCTTTGACCCACAACAGAAATAAATCTGGGAAGCCCTTGGCTCTGAGCACTGTTAAAATGGCTGCATGATCCAAAGTATCAAAAGCTTTCTTGAAGTCTATCTTAAGGATTACATATTTCCTTTTGGATTGTTGGCATTGAAAAATATACTGAAAAGACCATCCCAGGCAATCTTGAATTGTTCTTCCTTTTATAAACAATATTGGTTCGCATGAATAGTTCTTGTGATGACTTGCTGTAATCTGTTGGCTACTAATACTTTCGAGATAGTTTCAGGAGATAGTTTCCAGAGATAGTTTCTTGGGAATTAGTGTAATGAAAGAGCCATTAATACTTTCGAGCTGAGCATTGCCAGTGAAGAACTCATTGCATAGTCTGATGAAATCATGTTTAACTATGTGCCAGCATTTCTTTAGAAACAAACCATTGAAACCATCAGGCCCTGGAGCTTTCTCGTATTTCATATGCTTTACTATTCCATCTATTTCCTCCAGGGAAAAAGGCTCAACCAAAGAAATAAGATCGTGCACTGGCTGGAGTATTTCACTCAGGTTAGCAGGGACGACAGTTATTCCTAAAGTTTTGCCAGAAGGCAACAACTTTTTGTTGGTGATCAACCAAAATAACACCATCATTATTGGCAACTTGAGCAATTATATTGTGTCTATATCTCTCTGTGGCTTTGGCGTGAAAAACTTCGTATTTCCACCACCAAGTTGAACCCATCTAATGGTACATCTCTTCCTCCAGTATTCAGATTGGATGAACAGTAACTTTTTAAGGTGTTCCTTGACAATATTCCTGAAGTTAAACTCTGGCCTGCTCAGGTCTCTTTCTTCCTCTAAATTATCAAGTAGCATGATTACTTTATTGCATGTATCAATCAGAAGCTTGATTTGAGACAGGTTCCTCCCCATCTCTTTAACTCATGCCTCAGGTTTTTGAATTTTGCAGTGAGTATACCAGAGGCTGTTTTGGCGTGTACTGGACAATTCCAAACCTTAGCAACGAGGTCAATGAATCCAGGTTGTTGAACCCAATGATTTTCAAATCTGAATATTTTTGCCTTCGGAATATTTGTGGAGATATGCACCACACATGTGACGTGATCAGAGGTGGATCTAGCTAGAGGATGCACTAAAGTATTCGGATATTTGAGTGTCCAATCACATGTTATGAAAAACCAGTCCAATTGTTCAAGCAAAGGCTGATCCTGCATATTTGACCATGTGAAAGATCTTCCTTTAAAGGTAATTCGATCAAACCAAGGTAACTTATATTTTCATTAAAAATGAAAAAATCATTCATATCCGCTCCATCTCTGTTTCTATTCTACACAGATCTCATAAAGTTGAAGTATCCCAGCAACAACCAGTTCTCATGCGTTGGGATGCAGAGATCATGTAACCACTGTACGAACAGTTCTCTCTCAGGGCCAGTACATGGTCCATAGACTATTACAAGTGTCCAAATCTCCTTACTATGTTTAGAGGTGAATTCCACTGTAATTGCTCCTCTCGTGATTTCAATCAATTTACAATCGAAGATGGCACTGTTCCATACAACAATTATTCCCCCAGAGGCCCCAACTGACGGTGAGTATGCAAAGTGATCAAATATGTTTTGGGAAAAAGGTTCTAATGAAGGAATGATCAAAACTTTGGCATTTGGTTTCTTGGGGGCATATCACTGCACACTGACTTTCATCAATTTTATTATAAACGAGAAGTCTTTTGTCTTTATCGTTTAAACCTCGGACATTCCAGTCTAGGACTTTCCAATCTAACATCCATGTCGGTGTACTATCCATTAACACAATTTGATTTGTGAAACACAGCTGCTAAGCATAACATAATAACCATGTTCATAGACTGAATATATATATTATCACTGACATCTATGCAGAAACGGCAAAAGCAGAAGTCCACATTATGCATCACATATAACTGGCATACTGACCATAACTGACACACATACCATAACTGAAGAGTAGCAAGTTCAGAGAAACTGACAGCAACATACTCATATGTATCACAGTACACATAGATCACACCAGTGACATAACCATAAGTACCAAAAGACACTAAAAGTAACAAAATAACACCAGGTCATATAGCATAAAGAAACACCACCCACACATGGGCCAGAAAGATGGGCCTTATTAATCATCTAGCTTGGTATTGGGCTTTCCTTTCTGAGGCTGGGCCTTAAGCCTTTCCTCTGTGAGCTGTGCATTAGGGATATCTAGGTTCTGGCCCACTTGCTGAAGGACTCGGATTGAAGTTAATGGTGTAACTGGTTCTGGTTCTTCATCCTGGTTGCCCATTGGCCTAGATGATCTCGACTTCTTCTTTGGTGTTGGTTTATCCCTTATTGGTTCCAAATGGAAACCATTTGCTTTGACAACCTGCCTTGTGCTCCTCACTTCAGAGGTGCTTGCTGGAGTGTATTGCTTGGCTCTTCCCCTTTTCCTTGCAGTTTGCTGGACAGAGGTATTACTATCTGTTTGCTGAGTGATGTGCATCATTTGCTCTTGTGTATCACATTGCTCTGCTGCCATTGTGTCAAAACACAGTTTCCTAACAATGTTGATGGTAGTGATAGCTTTGTTTGTGTTTGTATTGGTGTTTCCATTAGCAGGATAAGTGTGCTTTGGCTCAGAGACTATACTGAAACTGTGAGTAAACTTCCATGGCATCCCCACAGGAATGTATCTCGTGGCAAGTGAAGGCATCACAGTCTGGAAGTATCTGAAAAGTTGCATACTGGGAGGGAGCTCAGGGCCAAAGCACTTCCTCTAGTTGCTTGTTAGACCTGGTACATGGGAGCTGGTGAATACTGGATCAGCCACACTTTGAGTGAACACATAGTTGACAATCAGGTTAGCTTGCTGGTTGACTGAATTTTCAGAGTTGTTGATCACAAGTGACCCAGAGTCTTGCATAGCCTCTGGTTCTTCAACATGATATTGCTGCATGCCATCCATTAATGGTTCATCATGAACCGGTGGCTGAACAGGGTTTTTATTCCAACCAATCTCCGGATACTGTGGCATATTTTTTTTTGCCAAAATCATGCTGCATGAGGTTTCTAGGTAAAGGGTGAGGGTTTCCATCGAGAGGCATGGGATCTTCATCAGCTCGTAACACGTCAGCAAAGTCTGCACTCAAGATATTACATGGTGCAGTCCAGGATTCTTTCACCCCACCTAATGTGCTGTAGTTTCCAAATACCACATCACGGGGAACTAGTTGAGGATAGGTAAATTTGGCATAAACCATGGTCCTATCCAATGCAGCATCAATATGGTGCCAGTGCAACATTCGACCAAAAGTTGAAATTGCTCCCGCAATGTCAGTGTCATTGCGGTAGTCAAGCGGTAACCCTAATAACATAAGCCAGCAAGTCCTATATCCTTGTATAGCTTTATGAATCTGAGTACGATCATCATGGTTCATGAATCGAACAAAAACATCTGGATGTCTGTCAGGACTGAATTCATATGGACCATTCTGAACCAGAGCAGATCTAGCAGCCGCACTACGCATCTGGAACATTCTATACCAGAAATACAAGGCTGCACATCCTCAACTATACGCTGTAGCTGTTGTTCGACATAGATACGAACCTGTTGACGCAAGATAAGTTCCTCTTCAAGCGGCTGAGCTGGCTCCACAATGGCGATGCAATATTCCTCATGTGTTCTCGGCAGAGCTGTCTGAGACGTGAAGAAGGTGCGGGGCAGCCGTGTATCCCCACCATTGATGATCTGGAATCCCTGAGGCACCCAACGCTCTGGGTTGAGCTCAAAAGTCGCCATCGCTCTCGAGCTATGTTTTGGAGGTGGCGGCGGAGGATTCTGTAGAGGGCTCGAAGTTGTAGTGCTATCAGGTGTATTTGTGGTTAAAGAAGTCGTATCGGCGTCGGCTGTTAGGCATGTGTTGTTGGCGCGAGATCCGGAGGACTCTGCATTCCTTTTACCGGTTTTAGATCCTTTAATCACCCAAATCTTTCCTTGATTAGGATCTTTTACAAGACAGTTTTTCTCGATATGTCTGAGACGGAAGCAACCCCGACATCGCATCTTATTCATGCAATCTTTTGTCTCATGGGCCATTTTAAGGCATCTGCCACACTTCCAGAAGCGATACGCAATATCATCAACAACCTTGTCCAGCCCATGTAACCCGCGCTGGGTAGGCCCAGTTGACGAAGAGGGTTCAAAAATATTTAAAGCAATCATTACCGCGCTTGCTTCATTCAGAGACTCTCCTGACGGACAGGAGACACTGCTTGCTCCATGCAAATGCTGATTAACAGTGTTAGCCACTAACAATGGTTGATCAGTAAAGGAACCGAAAACTTTATCAATCCATTTTCCTTTTACATTATCAGGCTGGGTGTATCCTTTGCATGCTTCATACTGAATAGATTCTGCGAAGACCAACGATTTCCTGGGAGCATCCTTGGCCCTCAGAATTGATTTGGGCTTAGGTTGATCCATTGCCAATAAAGCTTTAGCTTTCTTTCTGGCCGGACTGATCTCCACCCATTCTTCTTGACATTCCATGCACCAAGATCTGTACTCATTGACCCAATCAGGCCCCCCACGTCCCCAAAGGTAGAAGAAACATTTGAACTATTTGCAGGAGTATTGTCTTATGTTATAAACCATAAACCCTACTCGCTGGCACGACACATGGAAGGCAAAAGTACGATCATTGAGCAAGGAGACCTTAAGATCATCACAGTATCCACCCAAGACTGCCTCTAGGGCTAGACTTACTAAATCTTCAGTTAATTTGAAGTTTGCACGACCAAAAGAGGCTACCATAACGAAATGCTCAGTATGGTATGAAGGATGAACAGATTTGTAAAACTTTTTCCTGACCATCTAAGCAAACTGTTTACCCGGTGCAAAATCCAAACCTAATGCAAGAGAGGCATAGACTGCAGAAGGGGGAACAACCTCAAGGGCAGGAGATCCCTCATCAAAGGATCCGACAATAGATGAGTCAACCGTGATACTATCCGCGATAGCCGGATTAGCTAGATCCTTCAGCCTAGATCGTGACGAACTAGTGGATCGGATACATGATCCAACTATAACACAATATGCAGGAAATGTTACCTCAGATCCGATGTCGATGGATTCTCCAGATCGCATGTGGCGTCCCACGATCGCTTCTCCCTTGGCGTTCTTCAAGGCGATCCAATCATCTCTTCTCCAAAGATGAATAGCGCCATCATACGTCTTCATGCGTCCACGATCTAGATCCTTTGCGGTGGAGTAGGTCACCTTCCAGATCCATGCAGGTGGGATCATGGTTGGTGGGAGGGTTTAGGAATTGGTTGATGTCTTGGGTTTGCAGGTGGTGGCGGAGAGAATGGCCGGAGTAGAAAGGTGTTTGTTTGGCCGGAGATGTGAGATTGCCGGCGTGAGGGTCAGGGTGGGGGCGAGGTGGGGGAGGTCATCCTCGTATCATTATCCAACAAAATCGCCCCCCTCGACTTTGAACGGATCTTCAGCTTGTCCATGTGTCGCAAGTAGTTCAGGTTTTCCATTTGCTCATATGCATGTGCATGATGATGATGATGATGATGATGATGATGAGAGGTTAAGTGATATGGGGGGTCATATCAGGGTGGTGCGCGCGAAGCGGACAGTGCCTACTATGGTTTGAGCCGCATGGCGCGCATGCACAAACTAATGAGTCCGCAATTGAGATTCGGTCGGACTCCTGACGTGGGTAACAACTCATATGTGTGGAACTTGGACCATCTGTAGTGAAGGAATGAGTCTTGTTGAGAGGCCATGATGTTTGATTGGGTTGATCATGCGAGTATGGGTACAGTAGTGCAACCCTGCAGGGTATAATCTTATCGATGAGCCGCGTCCACGGTTATGGACAACTTGGTGATGATGTTGGCTAACAAGATCTAGACAATTTGCACCTAATTGATGTTAATTAACTGGACTAGTAATATAGAATTACTTTCACGATAAATGGTAACTAAAACTGTTCAATGTGTGAGTTTCCCGAATTGCTTCCTCATACTTGGTTGAGGGGGTTAATCCGAGAATGGGTTATGTTTGGTGTTAGTAATAGTTGGTTACTTATGCGCTCTCTTATCCCTCTCTAATTAGACGGAAGTTGTAGCGTGTCTCTATTAGCCCTATATTTTGGGTGATCTTGAAGAAAGTAGGCAGGTTCGTTTTTCTTTTCAGGGAGTGCCCTGACCCTTCTTTTGGCTGTGCTCTATGTGCAGTCAACATGTTTGAAGTCCGACGACGTTAGCTTGGGAATCCCTCCGGCTTGGGCTGGGCAGGGATATGGCGCCATCGCTTATCTTTAGGATTGTTAGTCCAATTTGCATCTTATCCGTAGTCGGATACTGTTTTGCTTCCGCTGTCATTTGTATCTTTGTATTGTATCATTTGTATCTTGACTCGTTCAAGTCGTTGTTGTATTTATATCTTCTGTTGTTGTTGTGGATGTATCGGAACTGTTGTAATGTTATCACAATTTCATCCATATAATGCACATGTTTTGGCGTCCACATTATGTCTGATGGGCGACCTAAAACCGTTATTATGCGAATTTCGACGGAATCGGTTAAATCTTTATAGTACCGATTTTGGGGCGTCACAAGACCTTGAGGAACGGAAATCGACATCAGGTTATTTATTTACTTTAGCTGGTGGTGCTATTTCTTGGAAGAGTAAGAAGCAAGAGCGTGTGGCGTTATCTTCGATGGAGGCTGAATACATAGCTGCTTCTGAAGCTGTAAAAGAATGTGTATGGCTGCAAGAGTTTTTATCTTCACTCAATATTGTGGAAAGTGCATCCAGACCGGTGATAGTTTCTTGTGATAATCAGGCGGCGATCAAGGTGTCAAGGGATCCTAAATTTCATAGTAAGAGTAAGCATATAGAAGCAAAGTTTCACTACATTTGTGATGTAATAAATAGGCTGAAATTTGTTCAGCTGGAATATTTGCCTAGCGTCAACATGGTAGCAGATCCACTGACTAAATCCCTTAGTCAGTAAGTATTTCACAAACATGTTGGTGATATGGGTCTTAGGAAGTTTGATTAAATGTTTTTCAGACAAGTGGGAGATGTAGGAATTATTTGTGTCTTGCAAACATTATACTACATTATTTTACATATGTGAGTTATAAGTCTCAATATGGAATTGCTTATATTCTGAATTGTTGAATATATAAATTTGTACTTGAGGAATAATCTCAAGGTGCTGAGGACGACTACACCGCAATACAGTTTGATTATATATACTGGAAAAATATATTGCTCGGGCACGGAATAGGGTGGAAATTATATAATAGGTTGTTTACAGGATCAGCTCTGTAAGCTGTTAATGCCTACATGATTAAGGAAACATGTTGCTTAATCGTGACGTACGACTCACACGTGCGTGTTGAGAACTAGCATTAGGATTGGAATCTGGAAATGATTAGTTATGATCATGGTTGTTTAACTAAATCAAGAGTCTATTTGGAATCCTATACCGTACTGGTAAAACCAGGAATTAGGCGTATAAATAGTCCTTAACCTCTAGCCCTGTTAATTGTAATGTGAGCCGCACCATGGATAGGCAAGGGAATAGGAGTTAGGCTAATTACTTCTAAACCGAAATCCTACAGTGGAGGTTTCGTCCAGGCCGCCACGTCCATGCCAGGAGTGTACTGGCGGAGGCAGCACCCATGAAGTGGACTGTGAGGAGTGTGGGCACAACGCTTGCATCCAGGCCATGAAAGGGGTTTGAACTTTGATATGGCGTCCGTGGCAGCGATATCTGGTAGTGTGGTCCACTATTTTTCCATGAAGTGCGGTACTCCAGGCTCTGTCGTCGGGAAGACGGGATGGAGACCACTCACGACGTACCTATGCGCCGCCCGTCAAATCCCATCTACAGCCGCTCGTCGACCACCGTCGTCGGCCAGCAGCGGGTAGCGCCTGGAGTGCACGCCGGGCTTGTCCGACAGATCCAGCTTAACGCCCATGGCGCTCGTAAGCTCCCCATTCCCGTCCGACAATTGCAGCACCTCTTCGCCGACGCCCAGGCTCTCCTTCCAGGCCCACATCACGAATGCGTCGTTGACGGAGACGCATGCCACGGTGTCCACGCCCTTGGCGCGGAGCTGCCCGGCCTTGGCCACGAACCCCGGGAGGTGCTTTTGGGTGCAGGTGTGCGTGAACGCACATGGGACCGACAAAAAGACCACCTTCTTATCCTCGCCGTCGGGGGCGTCGAAGTAGGAGAGTGTGGCGTCAGGGAGCCCGGTCGCCAACCGCGATGGCGGATGCGGCCGCGGCCGGGGACGCGATCACAGGTTGAATCTACCTACGAACTCCCATTTAATACAGTAGTAAAATTTAATACAGTAGTAAAGATAAGTCGTTTTGGTGTGAGATTGATAAAATATTTGAAACATATTGTTTAATAACCAATTGCTTAACTTTTTCACATACGAACTGACATTGCACTACCAAAGTATAACTTAAAGTACGAAATGATTGTACTCTCCGTACACAAATAAGAGTCTCAAGTTTGTTAAAAAGAAGATATATCTAAAAATGGTTTTATCTAGATACATCTTTTTTTGACAAATTTGACATACTTATTTATTAACGGAGGGAGTATATAATCTTAAGAGCAGGTGCAAGCATCATTTGAAGCAAGTGGGCGGAGTCACATCTTTATATCTAAGTAGAAATGACCCACAAACTGATTTTCCTTCCCTCCTCATTATGCCATGTTGTCCCACATGCGGTTGCTCGCTACTCACATCGTCCATGTTCCATTCCCGCACGTACGAAACCAGCGCTGATCATCCCTTTGTGGCTCGCCGAGCCATCCTGCCATCCGCTGGTCGTTCATCCTATGGAACGAGAGCAGTAATTGTTTGTGCTCGGTGTTGGCTAAGCAGTAATCACCAAAAATCAATCCTCCGTCCCAGCGACGGACGACCTCCTCGCCATATGCTTCTGTCGTGACTGAACGCCTCCCCGCAAATAATGCTCATGAAACCGATGTATCCATCCTAGCATTCATGGAGTAGTTCCGCTGCTGCCTCCAGGTTAAAATGAAGGAGATCGTAGGCATAAGACAATAATTTTTCTAACAACGATAAGATTAAACTATACAAGATCTGTATTATGCAGATATAGTAATACGGAGGAGATCGACATACATAACCTTGTAGACCGAAAAGCGGGGATTACGCTCCCGCACAAACGTTGTCGACGAATCCGACGAAGACAACCTCGATGTCGTGTAGAGGAAACAGACCTCCAGCACCACTAGCGTGGCACCTCGCAGAGTTTCACACACATACAGTGAAGCCGACGACCTCCAAAGCACCAATCCAGGACGATCAGCGGAAGACCGGGACCGGAGAACCAGTAGCACGGCAGCGTGTGTATGGTGGAGAGAACTTTCTCCTTAGTGCTACACCAACGGGGGAATCACGTTAATCAAGGAGAAATTATAGAGAAATTGGAGTTATTAAAAAGTAAAGGGAGCACCTCTATATAAAGGGGGTAGAGGGCTGCCAACCTCGCGAGCCAGACGGTGTGGGACTAAACTCCCACACCCCCAGCCAGCCAAGGAGGTGCGCCGGCCCTAGGTGGGCCCTACTTGGCCCACCTAGGCTGGCCTCTCCGTCATACGCACCAAGGAGGGGAGTTATCCCCCCTCATGGGACTCCTTTTCACCAGAAGGCCCATTTAAGGTATGCAACCTTTAACAATTCAAAATTAATTAAATAAAAATATATTTAACTATTAATTACACTAATTAATATTAAGCACACAATATATTATTTATTTTTGCTACGAAATTTATTTCCCGGCTCTCCGATCTTCATCGGATCTTTCTCGGGACGCTCCCGGTGCTCTCTTTCTTAGTTTCTCTTCCGGTATATATGTCGACACCCCCTAAGTGTGTTACCCTAGCGGTTCGATATAATAACATAAATGATCGAGACACTTCTCATGACTAATTCGTGGGCCTGGATCCCCAGAATTAATCCCTGTGATATAACGAATAACTTTGTCGTTCAAACCTAGACGCCGAGTCTTAAACCTTTTGCCATGGCGATACTTAGCGTGTCCGAGACTCGTTCATAGATATCACGATACCTAGCTTGATCTCGTTATCGACAACACTATCTTCTACTTCTCCATGATATTGTATCCAGGTGACCTAGTCACATGCTTGCAAACTCATTTGACATAATCTCATCGAGTGGGCCATAGAGTATCGATCCTGCTATACGGACTGGCAGATCCCGCTCTTGATCCCTCGTCTCAACATACTCCCTTCCAATACCTGAGAGGAACACCTTTTTAGTCTTACTATTAAGACATGACGTTTAATACAATCAAAGTATCTTTCAGGAATAGCAATAAGAGTTGATCTCACAATCAAGTGCGTAATGACTATGTCCTACAAATATTGGGTATGTCCATCACATCGTTCTATCAACGATATTACTCCATTGTTAACTGACGCTATGTCACATGATCGGGAAAGCTCGATCATAGATTGCACAATGAACTAGTCACGTAGAGGCTACTAGGCACCTGGTAGTTTTACGTATCACACGTGTATAAATGTTTCCGCTTAATACTGTTATAGCGTGACACAAAAGCGTATTATAAACAAATAAGATATGATAAATAAAACACTTTATTAATTGCCTCTAGGGCATATCTCCTTCAGTAACCCACTTGCACTAGAGTACAATTTATTCTAGATTACAACTTGGTAAAATCCTAACACCCATAGCATTTTGGTGTTTTACATGCTTGTCAAGTAGAAGAGGCTTTGTCAGAGGATCTACCACATTCAGATCTGTATGCACTTTGCAAATCATCACATCGCCTTCCTGTACATACTGTCGTATCACATGTAAGCGTTGGAGAATGTGTTTGGCAGTTGAGTGAGACCTTGGTTCCTTCGCGTTAGCAATAGCACCAGTATTCTCGCAATAGAGGGTTACGGGGTCTTGCGCACTAGGGAACACTCCAAGCTCAATGATGAACTTCCTCAGCCACACAGCTTCATTCGCGGCTTCAGAAGCAGCGATGTACTCCGATTCCATTGTAGATTGGGCCACGATGGGTTGCTTCCCACTTCTCCAGCTCACAGTGCCTCACCTTGAAAACATATCTTGTTTGTGACTTAGAGTGATCTGGGTCTGTCCTGAAACTTGCATAACCGTAACCTGTTACACCAAGTTCTTGATCACAGTCATCATACTCAAGGACCATTTCCTTTGTCTTCTTGAGATTCTTAAGAATGCACTTAACAACTACCCAATGATCCTTTCCCGGATTACTTTGGAACCGGCTCGTCAAGCTAAGAACCAATGCTATATCAGGTCGAGTACTTAACATGGCATACATGATCGATCCTTTGGCTGAAGCATAATGATGTTTAGCCATCTCGGCTTTATCATGTTTCGTCACTGGACACTGAGCACTGCTGAATGTTTTATTCTTGACAACCGGCAGAGAACCTTTCTTTGCCGTCTCCATACCAAACCGTTTTAGTATTTTGTCAAGATAAGTATTCTGACTCAACGCTAATAGACGTCTTGATATATCACGATAGATTTTAATGGCTAAGACGAATGCAGCATTTTCTAAGTCCTTCATTGAAAATTTACTGTTTAAATATTTCTTCACGCTATTCAGAAGATCCACATTATCCCCTATTAGTAATATGTAATCCACATATAATACTAGGAACACAACTGAGCTCCCACTCATTTTCTTGTAAATACAGATCTCTTCTATATTTTGGATAAATCCAAACCCTTTGATCACCTCATCAAAGCCAAGATTCCAGCTCCGAGATGCTTGCTTCAGTCCATAAATGGAACGCTGAATCTTGCATACCTTGAAGGAGAAATGCCCTAGAGGCAATTAATAAAGTGTATTCTTTATCATATCTTGTTTGTTTATAATGGGTTTTTTTCTCATGCTATAACCGTATTAAGCGGAAACATTAATACGGGTGTGATGCGTAAACAACCAGGTCCCTAGTAGCCTCTACTAAGACTAGATTCGTTGCGCGATTGATGATCGAGGTTTTCCGATCATAGGGCATGGCGCCGGTTGGCAATGGAAGTCATATCTTTGGAGAACGATGTGATGGACATACCCAGATTTGGAGGACGTAGTCGTTACGCCTTTGACCGTGAGATCATTGCTTATTGTTATTCCTGGAAGATACTTTGATCGCACCAAACGTCGTATCTTATATAGTATGACAATAACGGTGATACTTTTGGGTATTGACGAGGTGTTAACTCGACAAGTCCCAGGGTTGTGCACCCCGGGTTGATTGATGGGGAGAGAGATGAGTGCAAGGTGATCACGACGGCTGACAAGCGAGGTTTACCCAGGTTCAGGCTCCCGGAGGATAACACCCTACTCCTGCTTGTCTGGTTATTGATGCGGGTAGCGATTACAATGGCGAGATTGCGATCTCGCTAGGGTTTGTCGTAGTGGTTATGAGCGTGTCCTCTAGGACGGGCAACCCTCCTGGCTTTATAGGTAGCCAGGTCTCGGGTGGTTGGTACAGATACGGTAGGTCACAAGACCTAGCCGAGTTAGACTAGGATACCTGGTACCCCGAGTGGGCCTTCTGCAGGCCTTTCCATCCTTGGCGCGGCCCAGGTAGCGTCATCGTGGGCTACCCGCAAGGCAGCCCCACGTCAGGTATCGAAAGGAGTAGTTGAGACGAGGGGTCAAGAGCGGGATTTGCTAGTCCGCATAGCATGATAGATACTCTCGGGCCCACTCGGTGAGATCATGTCTAATGAGCTTGCAAGCATGTGACTAGGTCACGGAGACATGATATCATAGACGAGTTGAAGATAGCGTTGTCGGTAACGAGGTCAAGCTAGGTATGGAGATATCTATGATGCGACACTCGGACACGCTAAGTATCGCTATGGCAAAAGGTTTAAGACTTTGCGTTCAGGTTTGATAGATGAAAGTAATTCGTTATATCACAGGGACTAATTCATGGGGTCCAGGCCTACGAGTTAGTCATTGATCATAGAGGAGTCTTGATCATACCTGTTATTATATCGGACCGCTAGGGTAACACACTTAAGTGGTTTCGACAAGACAACCGGAAAGGAAAGAGATCACCGGGAACGTCCCGGATGGGTCCGATGGAGATTGGCCAGCGACGAAAGAGTTTTCGGAGCTAGAATAAATTATATATAATATGTTTGATATTAATTAGTGTAACTAATATGCAAATATGATTTTATATATTTATTTTCGATTTTATTTAGGCTGATTTCCCTAAATGGTCCTTCTGGTCGAAAGAAGGCCCAAGAGGGGGAAAATCCCCAAGGGGATTTGGTGGGGGGCTTGGGGGCCGATCCAAGTGGGCCAAGAGGCCCACTAAGGGGCCGGCGCACCCAGCCATGCCGCACCAGGCATGTGGGATTAGTCCCACATTGCCTGGTGAGGAGGTTGGCTAGCCCCTGGGAGCCTATATAAGAAGGGGCACCCCTGGCCTTTTAATTCACCGATTAATTCCCTAATTCTCTCTCGATTTCGTGATTCCCTTTGTTGGAGTTGCGCCGAGTTGAGAGGGGGGTCTCTTCCACCATAGCCCGCTGCCGCGCTGCTGGTGTTCCGGTCCAAGTCTTCCGCTGCTCGTCCTAGACTGGAGCTTCGGAGGCCGTCGTCTCCACCGTACGTGTGTGACGTCCTACGAGGTGCTGCGCTAGCGGTACTCGGAGGTCTTCTTCCTCTACACGACCTTGAGGTCGGCTTTGTCGGTCTTCATCGACTACGTTTGTACGGGAACGTAATCCCGTTTTCGGTCTACAAGGGTATGTATTCCGATCTCCGTTCGTACTACTATATCTGCATAGAATAGATCTTGGCATGCTTTTAGGATATCGTTGGTAGGAAATTATTTGTTTTCTGCACACGATCCCCTTCAGTGGTATCAGAGCCGATCTATCGTACATATAGCTGTACGCTGTTAGAACCCGTGTTGTACACGGGGGCACCGTTCCTGTTATTTGCTACCCTCTAGCGTGCACTTGTGATTCCAGCAGCATTGAGTTGATGAAGCGGTCCGTACCGAATTTACGCGTACGCTTACGCGAGAATGGTTCCAGTACTGACATATGGCTTGTACCGTATATGTGGCTGGCGGGTGTCAGTTTCTCTCTCTTTAGTTGGTCTTGCATTTTAAATGGAGGGCCCGAAAGGGATGCTTAAACATGCAATTATTGGATCGTTGTTTTGGTCATAAGGTTCATAGGTATGAAGCGGTTCTATTTACGAAAGCCCCAAGCCACGTAAAATATGCAAAAGATAAAGTAGAAGCGTCTAACTTTATTTCGCAGGGGCTATGTGATATGGTCAAGGTAGGTTAATTAAATTGTTAATAAACTGCGGGCGCCAAGAAGACCATGGCGCAATGGACTATATCACATTGCATTACATTTGATTTTTTGTGTGCATCTTATATTGTGTGATTATATATATAGTATATATTAGTTACACGGCGGTAGCTATATAAGATGATCCCTTCAAAATACCACTAGTGTTCTCCCTCCAACGCGCACCACCAAGAAAGTTCTACGTTATGAGGCAGGCCGTGATGATCGGGTGTCAGAAATTTCGTCGTTCGCATACAGTGGGTGTAAGTCATGTTGCACAAGCGTCAGCGTGGAGGTTATGGCGGCGAGCCTAGCATATGCAGATATGGCCTCGGAACAGGGAGACCGAAAGGTCGAGCACGAGTCACAGGCGAACTTTTGTCTACTCTTGAAGTTGTGTCGCCAGCTCTGATGATGAGGGGTGGTGCAATGGATGGGGGTCGTGTAATCGCTTAAACGACCAGGAGGGATGTTCGTTTGAGTGGGAGTTATGTTAGTTATTTTCTAAAAATACTATAACTCAAAATTATTATGAACAAAGTCTTATGTTGTTGCAAATTCCATTGTAGATGTCTCGCCCCTCGTTTAACCTAGGTCAGTTCCTTGAGAAAGAAAAACTTAAGACCAATGGGTCAAACTTCATGGCCTGGTTCCGCAACCTGAGGATCCTCCTCACTCCCCATAGGGTGGCCTAGGTCATTGAGGCCGCCATAGGTGACCCTCCCGTAGATGAAGCCTCTGAGGACCAGATCGGAGGATTCTGCCTTTGTCCAGAGTGGCATGCTCTACGCCATGGAAGCCGACCTGCAGAAGCGCTTCGAGAAGATGAGCGCCTTCGAGATTATTTTTGATCTGAAGGCTGTCTTCGCGCCGCAGACTAAGGCTGAGAGATATGAAGCTTCTAAGCTTTTCTTCTCGGCTAAGATGGAAGAGCATAGCAGTGTGAGCGAGCATGTGGTCAAGATGTCTGGCTATGTTCAACGCCTGAATGCTCTGGAATGCAAGATTCCCGATGAGCTGGCAATTGATAGGGTGTTGCAATCGTTGCCCCCTAGCTATAAAGGCTTCGTCATGAACTACAACATGTAGGGCATGGCTAAGTCCCTGGGTGAAGTGTTCGTGATGCTCAAGACTGCTGAGGTGGAGATTAAGAAGGAGCCCACGTTGTTGATGATCAACAAGACCGTCGATTTTAAGAAATCCGGTGGCAAGGGAAAGCAGAGCTGGAAGTTCAGGAGGGAAGGCAAGATGAGTGCCAAGCCAAAGACTAACAGATCTGGTCCCAGAGCTAGCGTGGAGTGCTTCTACTGCAAGGGAAAAGGTCACTGGAAGCGCAACTGCCCCAAGTACCTGGAGGATAGGAAGTCTGGCAAGACGGTCGACAAAGAGTAAGGTATATTTGATATACATGTTATAGATGTGTACCTTACATCCGCCCGAAGCAACACGTGGGTATTTGATACTGGTTCTGTTGCTCATATATGTAACTCTCGGGAGGAGTTACGGAATAGGCGGCGGTTGGCTAAGGATGAGGTGACGATGCGCGTCGGCAACGGATCGAGAGTCGACGTGGTGGCTGTCGGCTCGCTCCCTCTACATCTACCATCGGGATTAGTTTGGTTTTAAATAAGTGTTATTTTGTGCCATCCTTGAGTGTAAACATTATAAGTGGGTCTTGCCTGTTACAAGACGGTTATTCATTTAAATCAGTATCAAGCAGTTGTGCTATTTATATGAATGATATCTTTTATGTTGATGCTCTCGAGAATAACGGTTTATTCTTGTTGAATCTCGATCGTAGTACTCACATCCATAACATAGAAGCCAAACGGATTAAGTGCAGTGATGATACCGCCATGTATATGTGGCATTGCCGTCTTGGTCATATTGGTGTAAAGCTCATGAAGCAACTCCACTCCGATGGACTTTTGAACTCGTTGGATTTCGGATCCCTCGATACATGCGAACCATGCCTTATGGGCAAAATGACCAAGACACCGTTCAAAGGTTTCGTTGAACGGGCGTCGGATTTATTGGGGATCATACATACATATGTGTGTGGACAGATGAGCGTTTCGACATGCAATGGTTATCGTTACTTCGTCACCTTCACTGATGACTTGAGTAGATACGGTTATATCTACTTGATGAAACACAAGTCTGAAACATTTGAAAATTTCAAAGAATTCCAGAGTGAAGTTGAGAATCAGCTTAATAAGAAAATCAAACACCTCCGATCTGATCGTGGTGGCGAGTATTTGAGTTTTGAGTTTGGCACACATCTGAAGAGTTGTGGCATAGAACCCCAACTTACGCCAGCCGGAACAACGCAGCATAACGGCGTGTCCGAGCGACGTAATCGTACTCTACTGGATAGTGTTCGATCTATGATGTCTCTTACTGATTTGCTCGTGTCCTTCTGGGGTTATGCGTTAGAAACAGCCGCATTTATTTTAAATAGGGCTCCGTCCAAATCCGTTGAAACGACACCGTATGAATTATGGTATGGCCAAAAGAAACAACCGCATTCAATTTAAATAAGTTATCATTTCTGAAGGTTTGGGGTTGCGAGGCGTATGTTAAGAAACTACAACCCGACAAACTCGAACCGAAGTCGAAGAAAGTCGTCTTTGTAGGATATCCGCGGGAAAACGTTGGGTACACCTTCTACAACCAAGCTGAGGGCAAAACTTTTGTCGCGAAGACCGGTACCTTTCTAGAGAAGGAGTTTCCCGCAAAAGGAGTAAGTGGGAGGAAGGTAGACCTCGATGAGATCGTTGTTCCTGAACTCGAGATTCCGAGTGGCGCAACGGAAGCAATTCCGGAAACGTCCTCCGTGGAAGGAGTGGGAGAAACTGTCGAGAAAATTATTCTACCTCGTAGGTCTGGTAGATCTCGGATCGCACCAGAATGGTATGGCAAGATGGTTTGCACCGTCATGTTAGTTGAACAAGACGAACCTACGAACTACAAGGAGGCGATGGCGAGTCTAGAGTCCGAGAAATGGCTTGAAGCCATGAAATCCGAAATAGGATCCATGTATGACAACAAAGTGTGGACTTTGATTGATATTCCCGAAGGGCGCAAGGCCGTCGAGAATAAATGGATCTTTAAGAAGAAGACTGATGCTGATGGTAATGTGACCATCTATAAAGCTCGGCTTGTCGCAAAAGGTTTCCGACAAGTTCATGGGATTGACTACGATGAAACTTTTTCACCGGTAGCGATGCTTAAGTCTATTCGGATTTTGTTAGCAGTAGCTGCCTATTACAATTATGAAATCTGGCAGATGGACGTCAAAACAGCCTTCATAAATGGAAACATTGAGGAAGAGTTGTACATGGTACAACCGGAAGGTTTTGTCGATTCAGGGAATGCTAACAAGGAATGCAAGCTTTAGCGATCCATCTATGGATTGAAGCAGGCATCTCGGAGCTGGAATCTTCGCTTTGATGAGATAATCAAAGGTTTTGGATTTATCCAAAATTTGGAAGAGACCTGCATTTACAAGAAAATGAGTGGGAGCTCGGTTGTGTTCTTAGCACTATATGTAGATGACATATTGCTGATTGGGAATGATGTGGAACTTCTTAATAGCATGAAGGAATATTTAAAAAGAAAATTTTTCATGAAGGACTTAGGAGAAGCTGCATACGTCTTAGGCATAAAAATCTATCGTGATAGATCAAGGCGCCTATTAGCGTTAAGTCAGAGTACTTATCTTGATAAAATACTGAAGCGTTTCGGTATGGATAAGGCAAAGAAGGGTTCTCTGCCGGTTATCAAGAATAAGATATTGCGGAAGGCATAGTGTCCGGTAACGGAACTGGATAAGGCCGATATGACTAAACATCTTTATGCTTCAGTCATATGATCGATCATGTATGCAATGTTGAGTACTAGACCGGATGTGGCATTAGCTCTAAGTTTGACAAGCCGGTTCCAGAGTAATCCTGGAATGGCGCATTGGATAGCTGCTAAGAGCATTCTTAAGTATCTCAAAGACAAAGGAAATGTTCCTTGTCTATGGTGGCTGCGATGAAGAACTTGGCGTAACGGGTTACGTGGATGCAGGTTTCTGCTCAGACCCCGATGACTCTAAGTCACAGACAGGTTATGTGTTCAAGGTGAATGGAGGCGACGTGTGCTGGAGAAGTGGGAAGCAACCCATTGTCGCACAATCTACAATGGAGTCGGAGTACATTGCTGCTTGCGAAGCCGCGTATGAAGCTGTGTGGCTGAGGAAGTTCGTCATCAAACTTGGAGTGTTCATGAGCGTGCAAGACCCCGTGATCCTCTTCTACGACAATACGAGTGCCATTGCTAACGCAAAGGAGCCAAGGTCTCACTCCACCGCCAAACCCATTCTCCGACGCTTCCATGTGATACGTCAGTACGTACAAGGAGGCGATGTGAAGATTTGCAAAGTGCATACGGATCTGAATGTGGTAGATCCGCTAACGAAGCCTCTCCCGCTTGATAAGCATGAAAAACACCAGTTAGCTATGGGTGTTAAGCTTTTACCAAGTTGTAATCTAGATTAATTTGTACTCTAGTGCAAGTGGGAGACTGAAGGGGATATGCCCTAGAGGCAATTAATAAAGTGTATTCTTTATCATATCTTGTTTGTTCATAATAGGTTTTTGTGTCATGCTATAACCGTATTAAGCGGAAACATTAATACGGGTGTGATGCATAAACAACCAGGTCCCTAGTAGCCTCTACTAAGACTAGTTTCATTGCGCGATTGATGATCGAGGTTTCCCGATCATAGGGCATGGCGCCGGTCGGCAATGGAAGTCATATCGTTGGAGAACGATGTGATGGACATACCCAGATTTGGAGGACGTAGTCGTTACGCCTTTGACCGTGAGATCAACTCTTATTGTTATTCCTGGAAGATACTTTGATCGCACCAAACGTCGTATCTTATATAGTATGACAATAATGGTGATACTTTTGGGTATCGGAAAGGAGTAGTTGAGACGAGGGGTCAAGAGCGTGATTTGCCAGTCCGCATAGCAGGATAGATACTCTCGGGCCCACTCGGTGAGATCATGTCTAATGAGCTTGCAAGCATGTGACTAGGTCACGGAGACATGAGATCATAGGCGAGTTGAAGATAGCGTTGTCGGTAAGAGGTCAAGCTAGGTATGGAGATATCTATGATGCGACACTCGGACACGCTAAGTATCGCTATGGCAAAAGGTTTAAGACTTTGGGTTCAGGTTTGATAGATGAAAGTCATTCGTTATATCACAGGGATTAATTCATGGGGTCCAGGTGACGTGGGGCTACCTTTCGACTAGCCCACAATGAGGCTACATGGGCCGCCCCAAGCATGGAGAAGCCCACAGAAGGCCCACTCGGGGTACCACGTATCCTAGTCCAACTCGGTTAGGTTCCATAACCTGCCATATCTGTACCAACCACCCGAGACCTGGCTACCTATAAAGCCAGGAGGGTTGCCTGTCCTAGAGGACACGCCAATAGCCACCACCACAAACCCTAGCGAGATCGCAATCTCGCCGCCATTGTAATCGCAACTCGCCATCAATAACAGACAAGCAGGAGTAGGGTGTTATCCTCCGGGAGCCTGAACCTGGGTAAAACCTTGCTTGTCAGCCGTCGTGATCACCAACGCTCCTCTCTCTCCCCCTCAATCAACCCGGGGTGCACAACCCTGGGATTTGCCGAGTTACACCCTTGTCAATTGGCGCCGTCTGTGGGAAAGACATCAAGCGTTGGAATCATGGTCGCACCGGCTCCATCCGCAATGAAGATCGGGATCGACGTCACTCGGGAGCCCATCCGCTTCGGCTCCTTCGAGTACGTCCTCCACCCGCCGGTCCATCGCCCGGTGTACGCCAATCTGCGCAAAGGTATACATATCACCTTTGGCTCCATATACTGTTTCGTTGACAGTCGTGGCATGTTCAGGTCTGCGACAGCCGCGCCACACGTGGCCACGGCACCCGCATCCATTACTCGCGTGCCACCATCAACGTCACCCGCCGCGGGAGCTGCTCCTGCCACGTCTACGAAGATCGTACCTGCATCGACTATATCGTCGACCTCGGCGACCGCCGCGCAGATCGAGTCTACTCCGACCATCTCGATCGCACGGTCGACAAGGCCAAGATCTACCTTAACTACAACTGCACCAGTGCGTGCGACTAAGGGCGTACCGTCGACTGCCGCGTCGCACGCACCCTCGTGGGACCATCAAGTCTACCCCAAGCCAATCACACTCGCCCCTGCGACTGCGAAACCTCCGTCCGCGACCACGGTGACGATCCTCCGAAGACACAACGGAGACTACGCTGCCCACGTAGCAGCAATTTTCGACCCCGAGCAAGATTCGGATCAAGGAAGCAGCAGCGGCAGCGTAAACACTCCTACTGAAGTTTTCCCCCAACAAGTCTTCATGGCCAACACCGAGCCTCTAGAAGGTAGCGAGGAACCCGCATACCCACTAGAGGTGGTCATGCCTGACCAGACACGGCTCACCATCACACGAGACATGGGAATCAGAGCCCTGAAGCATGTTGACGACTGCACTTTCCCTGCACTCGACGTGCCTAGAGAAGACCACCTGGCGGTCCAGTACTTGCTACGCAAGGAAGGAGAGCGACTTCGTGCCGAAAAGGCCGAACTGCTCAGGCGCAAGAGGGACGCGGATGCATCGAGTGCCAGACGGGCCGCCATATCGTTCACTTCCTCCTCATAAGTTAACCAAGGAGGACGGCGACACAGAGCTCGTGTTCCCCACATGACAGACGCTGATCGAACAAGGGTCACCCGCAACCTTGACTCATCCTTCATCACCGAGGACAAGAACGGGATACCTGTCCCCAAGACTGCAAACGCCGCCATCATGTCAGTCGAGACATATCTCCGGCTCACGCAGCCGCCGGAGGGAGATCCACGCGCCCTTCTCCACAAGCAGCAGATCATGTCCATGAAGGCAATCGAGGAAGCCTTGGCGACTGGAGCACCCAACAACCGGATACGTGAAGAACGGGATCGCCAAGCCCGCGAGCCAGCAACATCAGGGACACTGGCAGGGCAGCCGCTGAGACAAGCCCAACCAGGTGAAGATCTCCGCAACATTATCACACAAAGGACAGTAGACCGGAATCGCAGCCAGCGCTCGGCTGACGCGATGAACCTGGATGATCGCTTCAACATTCGCGACACCCGCATGCCTAAGGGTTTCAAGCTGACGGCAGACACCCCCAAGTATGACGGAAAGCAAGACCCGCGCCTATGGCTCGAAGATTACCTCATTGCCTGCACCTGTCAAGGCGGGACGTCGACTACGGCAATGCAGTATACCCAGCTCATGCTCACGGACTCAGCCCGCGGGTGGCTTACCAGCCAGCCCAAAGACTCCTTCAAGACCTGGGAAGAATTCCAAGATACTTTCATAAAAAGCTTCTCTGGAACATTCGCAAGGCCGACAACATACATCGAGTTGCAGGCCTGCAATCAAGGAAAGGACGAGTCGCTCCGCGCGTACATCCAGCGATGGACACTCCTCCGAAATACTATGGAACCCGTCTCAGAAGACAGGGTGATGGATGCTTTCATGCACGGCGTCGCTCGCCGTGATCTCCGTGAAGAATTTGGTAGGCTCCAGCCGAAGACTACGATCGAGCTCATGAAGGTAGCCAACCAGTGGGACGAAGGAGAGGACTACGTCCGCGACACCTGCCCAAAGAAGGAAGCCGAGACAAACAACTGGCGAGACGGACGCCAGAAAAAGAAGCAACGTTTCACCCACTCAGACACCATCGAGTTAGTAGCGGCGGGATATCAAACCCTCCGTGATGACACACGAGATAACAGTCGGCAGCATGATCAGAGTCGGCAGTCCAGCTCGGGGCAGTACAATCGCAGCAGCGGCAACATTAGCCACAACGACGGAAGACAGAAACGCGAGTGGAAGCGTCCATTGACTCCAGCCGAAGAACTGATGCAACCTTGCAAGCATCACTCGTTCCGCAACCCGGAGACAGGCAAGTGGGGCTCCAACCACCTGTTGAAGGACTGTCGCAAGGCTCGGAAGATTTACCAGGCTATGCAGCAGATCATTACTCCCGTCCAAGCATTGATGACGACTCCACAGCTCGCTATTCAGGCAGCACCCGTAAACAACAACACAACACAAGCGGCTGGAACCTTCCCCCAGCAACAGCCGCAGCATGACACCCAGATGGTGGCACATGAAACATACCCAACTACGCGAGGACAGATCAACATGATTCAAAAAGAACGCCCTTCGAACAGGGTCCAGAAGCTCATCACACGCCAGGTACTCCAGGCTACCACCAGCACACGCGCAGTACCGGAATACCTGAGAGAGTCAGAGACGCCAATCACATTCTCCAGGGCAGACCACCCGTCGGAGGTGCCGCGACCCGGTCACGCTGCTCTGGTTATCGAAGCCCTAATTGGAGACTACAGCCTGAAGAAAGTATTCTTGAACGGAGGCAGCGACATCAACATCATATTCGCCGACACCTTGAGAAGAATGAACAAGTCGACAGAGAAGTTGCCGGAGTCGGAGACCACCTTCCACGGCATAGTACCAGGGCAAGCAATCACGCCCATGGGAACAATCACACTCGACGTCATCCTCGGCACACCCGAACACTTCAGGAAAGAGTCGATCGACTTTGAAGTTGTCGACTGGAAATCACAGTATCACGCTATACTTGGGCGCCCAACTTTTGCCAGGTTCATGGCCATACCTCATTATGCCTACCTCATGATCAAGTTGCCCGGACCCAAAGGAGTAATCACCGTGCGTGGCGACTTCGACCGCTCGAACAGCTACGACCGAGAGTTCAGCAGGATCTCTGAGTTCTTCGGGGTCGAAGAGCACTTCAAGGCCATATCAGCCGACAACGACAAGACCATCTTTCCACCTCGCAAGAAGCCAGCTAAGGACGCCGCCTTCAACACAAACGACGACACCGTCACCCACCAGGTCCATCCGACTGACAGCAGCAAGACGGTCAAAGTATCGTCAAGCTTGACCCCTGCATAGGAAAGCGCGCTCGTCGAGTTCCTACGTGAGAACTGGAAGATCTTTGCATGGCAACCTTCTGACATGCCAGGAATACCCAGGGAACTCGCCGAGCACTCTTTAAAAGTCCACAAGGACGCAAGACCAGTCAAGCAAGCCACGCGACGATTCTCAGGTCCCAAACGCGACGCAATCACCGCAGAAATCGACCGACTGCTGCACGCCAAGTTCATCCGAGAAATCAAGGACTCGGACTGGGTCGCCAACCCCCTCCTGGTGGAAAAGAAGAAGACGAAGAAACTGCGCATGTGTCTAGACTTTACAGCAGTCAACAAATGTTGTCCAAAGGATCACTTCCTGCTCCCGCGGATAGACCAGATCGTCGACTCGACAGCAGGCTGCGAGCGCCTATCTTTCCTGGACGCCTACTCAGGTTACTAGCAGATCAGGCTGAAAGTCGAAGACGAAGAGAAAACAGCATTCATCACACCCGACGACGTCTTTTGCTACCAGACGATGCCCTTCGGGTTGAAGAACGCTGGCGCCACATATCAACACACCATGCAGGCATGCCTTAAGGGGCTTATCGGGCAAATTGTCCAGGTCTACGTCGATGACATCGTTGTCACGACCCGGAAGGAGGACACCCTAGTCGACAACCTTCGCAAGGTCTTCGCAGCACTCGACGCATATCAGATCAAACTCAACCCAGAGAAGTGCGTATTCGGCGTGCCAGCAAGAGAATTACTGGGTTACCTTGTCTCGGCAAGAGGAATCGAAGCAAATCCTGAGAAGGTGCAAAACATACTCACGATGCCAGCACCCACCAAGCTCAGGGAAGTGCAACGACTAGCCGGCCGAGTCGCAACTCTCAGCCGGTTTATAAATAACTTGGGTGAGAAGGCCTTACCCTTCTACCAACTGATGAAGAAGACGGACAAATTCGAATGGACACAGGAGGCGCAGGAGGCGTTCGACCATCTCAAAAAGACCCTGACGACTTCCCCAGTCCTAGTGGCACCACTCGAGAACGAGCCACTATACCTATACGTCTCAGCGACAAACAGGGTGGTGAGCACGGTACTCGTGGTTGAGCGAGAAGAAGAAGGGCACCCTCATCCTATCCAGAGGCCAGTTTACTACCTCAGCGACGTCCTCACACTGTCGAAGCAAAACTACCCGCACTACCAAAAGCTGGCGTACGGGGTCTTCATGACCTCACGGAAAGTTGTCCACTACTTCTCAGAGCACCCGATCACGGTGGTAAGCTCCTCCGGCCTGGTAGACATCCTCACCAATCAGTGCGCGACAGGACGAGTCGCCAAGTGGGTTGTCGAGCTAGGACCCTGGGGGTTGAAATATGCTCACCCGAAGTCCATCAAGGCCCAAGTCCTTCCGGAATTCACTACCGAGTGGATAGAAGCCCAGCTACCTAACATCCCAGACTTGTCCAATGCATGGACCATGTACTTCGACGGCTCCAAGAAATTCACGGCGGCTGGGGAAGGAGTTGTGCTCATCTCCCCCAAAGGCGACAAGCGGAAGTACGTCCTGCAGATGGATTTCCCAACACCCTCCAACAACGAAGCCGAATACGAGGCCCTGATCCACGGCATGCGGATGGCCAAGAACTGTGGCGCCACGCACCTTATGATTTACGGCGACTCCTACCTGGTTGTGCAGCAAACCATGAAGTCCTGCGACGCCATCGCCGACAACATGATCGCTTACAGAGACCTGTACAACCAGCTGGAGGGCAACTTCGACGGCTGCGAGCTACGACACATCGGCCGCGACAGCAACGAGGAAGCCGACATCCTCACCAACATGGGGTCAGACAGGGTACCAGTACCACCTTTCGTCTTCCTCGAGCGCATCACGCAAAGGTCCATCAAGACTCGACCCGCAGCAAAACCCTCCACACCGGCAACAAGCACCGCGAACCAGCCTAGCCAAGCAAAGGAGCCCATGGAAGTGATGCTAATCGAAGCTACCTGGACAGAACCATACCTGGCATACATACTGCACCAGAGGTTGCCAGCAGTCCCAGTCGAAGCAAAGCGCATCATCAGGCGCTCCAAAAGTTTTACCGTCATTAACGGAGAACTCTACAAGAGAAGCATCTCAGGCATCCTGCAAAGGTGCATAGATCCAGTCGACGGCCAGGCCATACTACTCGACATCCACGTGGGCATCTGCGGGCATCACGTCAGCAGTCGAGCACTGGTGGCCAAAGCACTACGAGCAGGGTTCTACTGGCTAACAGCTATGCAAGACGCAGAAGATCTAGTAAAGAAGTGTACCGGCTGCCAGGAGTTCGCCAACAAGCCGCACGCGCCGGCCTCTGAGTTGAAGACAATACCACTAGCATGGCCCTTTGCCCAATGGGGACTGGACATGGTAGTCCCGCTGAAGAAATCCTCACCCGGCGGGCACACTCACCTCTTGGTCGCAGTCGACAAGTTCACCAAGTGGATTGAGGCCGCACCCATCACAAGTTCGACTGCGTCTTCAGCGGTCAACTTCATCAGGTCCATCATCTTCAGGTTCGAAGTGCCGAACGGGATCATCACAGACAATGGCTCGAACTTCAAAGCCGAAGAATTCAAGGACTTCTGCTCAGATCAAGGTATCAAGCTCAACTATGCGTCTGTCTCGCACCCGCAATCCAATGGACAGGTGGAGAAGGCCAACGGTCTAGTCTGCAGCGGCATCAAGAAACGACTGCGTGTGCCACTCAGGCGCGCAGCGGGCGCATGGGTCGAAGAACTGCCGTCAGTCCTCTCGAGTCTGCGGACCACGCCCAACAAATCCACCCACTACACTCCATTCTTCATGGTCTACGGTGCAGAAGCAGTCCTACCCTGCGACATCAAGTTTGACGCACCACGGGTGGTCTCCTACGACGAGTCAGATGTAGAAGAGGCACTCGAAGACAGCATGGACATATTGGACGAAGCACGCGACATCGCCCTGGCGCGATCAGCCGTTTACCAGCAAGACCTGCGCAACTATCACGGACGGAGACTGCAACCAAGAGCTTTCGTCAAGACAACCGGACGAGTTAGTCGTTGATCATAGAGGAGTCTTGATCATACATGTTATTATATCAGATTGGTAGGGTAACGCACTTAAGTGGTTTCGACAAGACAACCGGAAAGGAAAGAGATCACTGGGAACGTCCCGGGAGGGGTCCGATGGAGATCGGGCAGCGACGAAAGAGTTTTCGGAGCTAGAATAAATTATATATATATGTTTGACATTAATTAGAGTAATTAATATGCAAATATGATTTTATATATTTATTTTCGAATTTATTTAGGCTGATTTCCCTAAATGGGCTTTCTGGTCGAAAGAAGACCCAAGAGGGGGAAAATCCCCAAGGGGATTCGGTGGGGGCTTTGGGGCCGGCCCAAGTGGGCCAAGAGGCCCGCTAAGGGGCCGGCGCACCCAGCCATGCCGCATCTAGCATGTGGGATTAGTCCCACATTGAAGGGGTTACGGTGCAGAAAACAATAATTTTTCTAGCGTACGAAACCCTAACTAGTCAGGATCTATCTATCTAGTACATGCGATAACAGTGGCGGAACGGGTTACATTACCTCCATGTAGACCGATAGAGGGGATTACGCTCCCGCACAAGCGTTGACGATGAAGTCGTACGTAGCCGACCTCGAGGTCGCGGAGAACTTGCCGCGATGATGAAGACGATGACGCCGGGGTGTCGACGATGATCTGCGTCGACGGGCGTCGGGCGGAAGAAGGCAGAGCGCCAGCACCAGAGGCGGTGCGTCGGCGGCAGAGGGGAGAGGGGCGCGGCGGCTGCAGAGGCGAGACGATGTCGCCCAGGCTACTCAAAAGTAGTTACCTCCGAGCACTCACAAACATACGGCACTTAGCGACAACCCCCGGTCATTCAGATCAAGCTGAAATCGCAGGGGTAGATCTTATCTGGAATTCCGCAGAGCAACGGCGCTCTACGGTATAGCTTAGGTGGAGAGAGGGGGCAAAACGGGCGGAGAAACAGCTCGGTCGGCCTGCATACAATTAATTGTATTTTCCAATGAATTAATACAGTTAATATGCCTTGCTATATAAAGGGGGAAGAGGGCGTGCAAACCCCTTGGCTCCCCCATGTGGGACTAAAGGAAGAGAGGGGAGGGGGGTTCGGCCGAACCCCCTTGGGCCTCTCCCTCTTCTAGTCCAATTCGGACTAGGGGGCTTGAGGCCCCCTTGCTTGGTGCGCCACCCCCTCATGGGCCCTCTTTGGGCCCATGTGGGTGGCAGCCCCTTTTTCTCCTTTATTTAATTAATATTAAATTAATATAAAATATAATTAATTAATCATTAATATATTTAAATACTAATTAATATCCCATGACTCCGAAACAACTTCGGAACCACCCGAACAACTTTCGGACATCCCTGGAACTATTCCAGACTTCCCCGGAACTCCTTCCGGACCACCGGAACTCTTTCCGGATAATTTCTCTCTCTCCAACAAATTCCTATAATATTCCAGAACCTATCTCCTAGCGTCGCTAAGACCTTAAGTTTGTTACGCTACGGTTTGAGAACACTCCAGACATGGTCGAGACACTCCGCTCACCAATGATCGTCAGGGATACCTGGAAGTATATGACGACCCCTGTGCATTCCACGAATATCGTCGTTGAACCATAAATATGACATTCATTCCCTTTGTCTCTGCGATACTACCTTGTCCGAGATATGATCGTAGACACACCGATGTCTTTGTTGTATCTCGTTACCGACGAAGGTTATTAACTCGTCTGTGATATTACATCGCCATGACCTAGTCATAAGCTGCGCAGCTATATCGATGCAATATCACCGAGTGGGCGCAGAGTATCTTTCCATTACAAGAATGAACAAATCCCTCTCTTGATCCTTACGTCTTGATGCTCTTTCGGAATACCCAAGATGGACACCGTTATTGTCATGCTATATAAGACACAACGTTTGATGCTCTCAAAGCACTCCTACGAAGCATTAATAAGTACGGTCTCACGGTCTAAGGAATAAGCTATCATATTTCTTATCTATTGCAAGTGACAAACATCGTAATACGATCTTATTGCAATACTTTGCGTATGTCCACCACCTTATTCAACTAACAAGATGACCCCATTGTCAACCGACGTCATTGTCCTTGATCGGAAATCTCGATCAACTGTTGCCCAATGGACTAGCTCATGTAGAGGCTTGCTAGGGATCTGGTTGTCTATGTATCACACATGTATCAATAATTCCGATTAATACAGTTATAGCATAATACACAAACCTATTATAAACTTATGAGATAATGCAATAAATACTACTTATTTATTTGCCTCTAGGGCATATCTCCTTCAGTCTCCCACTTGCACTAGAGTACAAATAAACCAGCTGCATTTTACTTTATCAGAATCCCTTATCAAATAAGAATCATTTGATAATGCTTGCTTGTGGAAGAGTGTTACTGCACAATCCATGATTGTACATGCTTTTGCGATTCATTGACATCAACTTGCTTGATATCACCATGTTGTCTAACAACATATATGCAAACACCGTAACTAAGTGAGACTTCTGTTTCCCAGCGCTTACTCTGATTATACTAACCAGACAACTGCCCTGAAAAACACACTCAGCTATACAGAGCCCCTTGTAACAATTACAAACTCGCGATATCTACTAACTTTCACACCAACGCAGAAAACTTGACATTCTAATGTCATTCCAACAACTAACACACCTCTACTTCCAGTAAATTTTAAATTTACTTTCATAACTGCTCTTCTTCCAAGAACATCGGTTATACTCCATCGAGCAGATAACATGGTTTCTGTATGATGTCTAATATTACATAATAGACCCACATGTCATACAACCATTACTTTCATGCATCATTACTCCTAATGATCAATTGGATTCCAAAGGACCATCCTTTTGATTCTATTCTGACTCCTCAGATATAATCCAAAACAACTCGACTAACTATTTAAAATTCTCGTTCTATTTCAAAATAGACAATAACTTTCAAATAGTTTCACAACTTCATCCTATTCTATTGGTACAGTTTCACAATGTGTTAACTACACAAGATGAATTCGACTCCCACTCAAATTATGTCTCCACATATTTGATAACACGAGCTCCCACTCAAAAACGTGTCATCCACATATTTGAGTTCCTGAGCTCCCACTCAAAAATATGCTCTTTACATATTCCACCTGAGTAAACTAACATTGACTCCCACTTAAATCGACATTTTGGTCAAACCAAAATCATTGATCTATTATCAATTCGAGTTTAATACAAACTATAGTATTACATTAATAAAAATCCCTCAGACTTCAAGCATGTCTACACAAATGTAGTCAACAAATTTGATCTTGTCCAAGACACATTTCTTGACAAGACATGCTACCGCGTCTTTCTTATAGTCCCATTTATCATATAACACCTTATATGACGATTAAACAATCTTATTCCTCTAATAAGAATTGCAGCAACAATTTACTCTCTTAATCCTTTCAAATGCAACTTTGGATTTCAAGGCTAAAAAAAACCTTTGTTCGTATTCCGATATTTTCTCAACTTTCTTTGTATTCATAAAGTGCACCTTGATCTGTCAATGTAGCGTACCTGCACTTTTAATAAGGCAGATACCTGTGTATAGTGCAAATCCATGGATCGATTCATTTGCACACACAGTTTACGATGTAATATCACAACAAAGCATCAGTTATATTACATCGATGATCCAGAATTACAAAATATTTTATACAAGTTGCATAGCGTAAAGCTAGCATTGAAAAAGTACACAGCGGAAACACAATAGCAGTGAGTCTCTATAACTTTCATGCTGCCACAGGCGAAAACATGTTGGTTGTAGACTCGAAACCTTTAAACGAAACCTCACTCGTCTCCTGAACAATCTGCAATAAGAAAATATTGCAACAACGTGGGTCAGATTCCATTAAAAATGGAGTCTGGCAAGTGACACTATGGTGGACACTTATGGAATAACTCTAAAGCCTATATGCATATTTGGCTGGTGGATTTCAAGGCTATTTTGCATAAAGCCAATTTTTCCTATCTTTTTGGAAAACACTTTTCTTGAAATCAAGACGAGTATGGCATGAAAACCATAAATCTCATCTTCCCTTGTTCACCCATCAAGTTTTATTTCTGAAGTTGGAATGGTGGAATCCTCCGTTGACGTCCGTGATCAGCTGCTCAAATTGTCCGCACCGGGGACACGGCTAAGTACTTAGTTTTACACTCTGCAGAGGTTGTGCACTTTCACCTTTAGACTCAATTTGTCCGGGAAATCCTATACACGCGGAGTGTATTATGGAAAGGAGAGAATTGAGACAAGAACTTTCAGAAGAAGAATGCAACCATACTAGCAAGACCCGTTCCACCTATCATCCCCCTACATCTGCTTGTCAAGATGACAGGTTGCACCCTCACAACTTAATTATTCTAGACAGAGCCCATTGTCAAAAGGCTGCACGGGAAGCAATCGTCACTCGGAGTTCTTCAGATTCCTCGGTTCCTGGGTGGCCATTCACAAGTGTACATACTCCAGGAACCATAGACATGGACCTGAGTAGCCACTCAACATAAACCATACAACCACTTACCACCCAGGTGTTTCATTAATTTAGTGGATGTGCACTCTCAGGTAAAAATCACCATGCTCACAGCCCTAAGTAGAATAGACATTCATCCTAGGCGACGACAACCATGAGCACAGCCCTGAGTAGACACTTAACATTTTGTAAAACTTTTCATCAATTGCATAGCATCAATACATCTACTAGTATGATATAGGAACCTAGACACGGGAGTAAGGGAATTCTACACAGGTTTAGCATAGCAATACTATCTTACTCATGCATATAAAAATACACTAAGTAATGCATATAGAAAATAATAGGAAGTTTATGAGGTGTGCCACTTGCCTTTGAACGTTGTCGTTGTTCACAACTCTTTTCAACGATACTCGGGACTCTCCGTTCAATCTAACAGTATGGACAAGCAACAATACCACAATCAACAGCAAGCACAACTTCACAATACACACAAAACACATACTAGATGAATAAATAAGTTTTATAAAACTTTCTAAGGAAATATGTTTATGCATGATGTGAAAAATGCTTAGAGAAAATTACTAGTTCTATTCTTCGAGGTGATCAACAATTATTATCAACTCTTTGTAAATTGGATATTCACTAAAGTGAGAGAGACAGACACCCGGCCAGCCACTTAAATTGTGGAACAGGTCTCATGTACGTGGACATGTAAGGTTTGTTTCCAGGCCGCTTCATCCCACTATGCCGCTAGGATCCAACAACTTCAAGATGATAACATCATGATCAAGATTTGTTTAAGTTAAATGAGAAAGATAAGATTAGAAAGGAAAGGAAGAGATAGAAAGAGAGAGATGAAGTTGTCCTCCAGGCTTCATCTCCAGACTTGGTCGTTCTTGTATCTTCGAGGCTGGTCTTGGATTTACTTAGTCATCATGAAGTCTAACAAAAGAAGGAGGGAGAAAGATGAAAGAGGGAGAAAGACTTAGAAAATATTTCTGGTTGGTCTTCCAGCTCCATGCTGAATTTTACTAAGTGTCTCAGTGTAGCACTTCACAAAAATGCAAAGTTGAAATTATTTCTAACTTAGAGAAAACTAATGAAGAGGGGTTTTCCTATGAGAATAAAATATGCTATGAATGAAATGAAATTTTTAATCACAATAAACATCAAAATAACTTTTTTGATTTCTTTATAAATATGCATGAATTTATAAATGCCATTTAATTAACTTCTAATTTTGGAAAATATAATAAAAGGAATAATTGTAAGATTAAAGTTTTCTATGATTAAATTTTTATAATATAATTTAATAAATAGTGTTAATAGACAAAGGTATTTTAATTAAATTTATAGCACTTTACTTTAATCAAAAATACTATTTTTATTAATAGTTATGTTGAAAATACTCAAACCATTCAAATTAAATACATAACTATGAATTCATTCAAAAATTAATCAAAATTACTTTATAGCAGTGGCAATAATTTACAAATATTCTAAAGTTTCTAAAACAATTTTATTTGTAATTTTTGGATTTACAGATTTAAAGTTATGACAAAAATACTCAAATTCACCATTTGAAATTCGAATATTTACAACTAAGTCAAATTTGAAATCTAACAGATCTAGAATATTCTACATGTCAAGGGCTTTCCAAATATATAAAAATATTTGAATTTGGATAAATGGTTAAAAAGTTATGACACATCTAAGTGACAGGGGCTTTTCTGCAAAACTGCCATTTTCTCTAATTAAAAGAAATCAAAATCCACGTGGCTGCTGACTGTGCCCTGACTGGGCTGACACTCTGGCGCTGACGTGGATAAGGCAGATAATCTGGGTCGTCAGATCTGGATCTGGCGGTCCAGATCTGTTCGTACCGCTTCGATTTAAAAGAATCTATCGTGGCCGATGGATGGAGACCTAACGGTGCAGATAGAGTGACCTAAATCGGGCGGCGCTAGGTCACCGGGGACCTCGTCGGAGACGATGCGCGCGGCGGCGACATGCTCGGATAATCGTTCCTTATGGTCTACGGCTTACGGGGACCAACGAATCATACCGCAAGGAAGAGGAGACCGAGGCAGAGACGGTGGCGCGACACTGGTCTCCGGTGCGTTCCCTCTCGCCTCCTATTGCTCGTCGGAGATGCGCACAGCAGCGGTCCTCCTCGGGGGTGCACAGACTGTTTGCTCTGGAGCGGAAAAATTAGGGAAAAGATGTCAGTGAGGTTCGTGCGGATGTAACAAGGAGAAAGAAAATGAAAAGAGGTCTCGGGGTCGACGGAGTTCACCGGAAACGAAGAAGTTCGCCGTCGGCCGTGGCGGAGCTCCGAGGACGAACTCGAGCAGCCTGGGGGCTCTCGGGCTAGGGTTTCTTGGGGAAAAAGGGAGAGGAGAGGTAGTAGATTTATAGGGCAGGGTCGGGGTGCTCATTAAGCCTCTTAATCGCGCGGAATCAGGACGAGAAATTCTCGCCCGAAACTGTCGGGCGCGTGATCTTCGGCGCGAGCTTGAAGACGACCTGACGTGTGGACCCCACACGTCAGTGAGAGGAAGAGGGGATACGGCTGGGCGTTGGGCCGCTACGCGCCGCTCGCGCGCGATAGAAACTGGGCTTCGGCCCGGTTAGTTTTTCTTTTTCTTTTATTCCTTTCTTTTTCTGTTTTCTAGATTTTAAATAACTTTTAAAATATGAATTCAAATAAAATCAATTTAGTTTTTAAAATTTTATAAAAACAATATCTATCATTTAGAATATTTATAGTTATGTTTTGAACACTTTCAAATTTAATTATTGCTTTAATACCAATTTGATGCCTAAGGTCAAATTTTTACATTTAAGCTTATTTAATTTCATGTTGGCCGAAATCATTTTATCATAATACAATACTTATATAAATTTGGAAGTAAGTTCATTAAACTTATTTTCCAACATTAAAACATTTTGGCTTTAGTACAACAATTAAATGACGTAACACATCTATTTGAAAATGGAAAAGGGAAAATATAATGTATTCATTTTAAGTCAAAATATTTGGTGCACCATTATATTTTATATTAGAATAACTTACTTGAAAACTATACTAGATACCTTTGGAAATATTCTAGTTTTAATTCATTGTTTATACTGAATATATTCAGAAAATCATTTAATGTTTTGAAAATACATGGAGATCATTTAAGCTAATGGAATGATTATTTGTATAATTCATTAATTATATAATCTATGTAGTTTTAAGGTAATGAAAAATAAAACTATAATTTCCAAAGCTAAACCTGGATTTAGTCTGATGAATGAAACTATTTGGCAATTATTCTTCTTTAAATAGTTTTAAAATAGATATGACTAAGTGGTTGAATTTAGTTTCTTATAAGGAGACTATTTTATTAGATATAAATGGTTTGAGGTATTTACCTCTTAGGGTTTTGAAATATTACTCTTTTTCATTAAGTTTGAAGTCTTTCATAGTTGGTTTTCTTATGCATTTAACATTCTATTATTAATAAAAATAAAGTTTTAAATTTTTGTGATTTTTGAACATCATAAAATGTTGGGATGTTACAGACTACCACCCTTAAAAGGAATCTCGTCCTCGAGATTCGAAGTTAAAAAGACAAAGTAAAAACTCGAAATGATTTTGATAGCTCGAGATGTTTGAGAAATGAAATTCCTGACATGGAAACTTGAAAATTTGGCGGCGAATGATTTTTCTGATTAGGAGGGTAGAAAGATAAATAGTGTGAGATCTCTGGGTTTAAGCGACTGGGTTTGAATTATCTAGGTGGCTACCACCCTTAAAAGAAAATTCTTGTGGTCAGTCTAGAAACTTTGTTTAATCCCTTTTATTTCTCCGTTGTAGAGCGTACAAGCATTCGAAATACAATGACTGGTGGTAGCTACGCGAATTTTGAGCACTCGCGTTTTCCACTTGCTCCTTGAAGAGATTTAATCCTCTTCCACTCCGGGCAGCAACTGGCATAGTGTCCCTTATCCTTGCACCGGTAGCATGTTATGTGGCTAAGATTCTTCTTGGATCCACTCTTTTGTCTTTGTTCCTCCAGGATCGTCATGAGAGACTGATGCATTCCTTTCTTGTCTTGCTGGTTAGCTTGTTGCACCAAGGGATAATAGGGACATTGGATTGGAACATGGGTCGTTCCTTCACACAGAAAGCAAATAATCCTTTTGGAACGGCGTCCATTACTTGGACGTCTAATATGACCATGGGGCCACTCATCAGAGCAATCTTCGGACGTATGTCCTAATTCTCCACAAGTTTTGCATGCCTTTAGTTTGGTCATAGGGTCCTCTTCAACATCTCTATGATTTTGATCAATCTTAGGCGAGTGGTCATTGCTCACATTCTGACTCGGGTCCCTTAACAGTATTCGCGTAGTGGGATAAAATTTATTGATATTGAAGTGAGACATCTGCTGGTTTTTAGAGAATAAATGAGTTAATTTATATGTGTTATGGAGAATTCAATAATTTTAGAACAAAGCAATCAATTCCTAACAAATCTATCAACATGATTAAAACACAAGCAACACATAAATTTCACACTTATTTTTGAGAACTCGAACTAATCATTCATCGAACGAAAACACATCAATGTCATGGGATTACAAAAACGATGGTACTGCCATACCACAATTTGGTAGGTCAATACATCTAATCGATATGATAGGCTAAAAGAGATAAATGGTGGTCCCTCTAACATGGTTCGTGTTGCTACACGTATTCCTCTTTGATCTCACGTTTGCGCTTCATCGCGTGGTTATTTGCCACAGGTGTGACTTCTCCCTCAGTTGACTCTTCAAACAGCACCCCTTCTGGGGCTTCTTCCTCTGGTCCTTCCTCCTTCGTAGCTGCAGGTACAGTCACATCTCCAGTGCCCTGGTCACCTCCTTCTTCAGCTACTGGCGGTGGTGGAGGTGGAATGAGTTGCGCCTCAAGCATGGCAATTTGCTCATCCTTGCCAATGTTCTCCAAATGTAGGTCATGGATGAGTTCCTCCAAATGACCAATAAGATTTTCAGAAGCCTGGAGTTCTTGGGTTTTTGCGTGTATGACGGCTTGTGCATGATCCGCGACATCATAAGCCTGTTGGACCCTCCTGGTCAGACAGTTGATGATATAATCCAAGTCTTCGAACGTCTTGTTAACGATGGGCAGGTCCAGGCGATTTCCCGTGTGAGCCATCGAGAGACCATGTGCATCCCTTTTCCCGAAGGCTCGGAAGGGCGATCCTGGTGCTAGCTTGTTGCGGTACTTGTAACACAAACGAGCCATTAAGTCCACCATAGCTATGTTCACTCCCTCAATCCACTCTGGGTAATAGGTGACATAGTCCACGGGCTCGAATTCTGGCATCGTGGGATCCGGGGTCATGATGGTGCGGATTTCCCAACGTGTCCCATGGGGCATGTCGGTCTCCTCCTTCCTTCCTCGGAAATAGGGTGGTGGTAGCTTAAATACACTTGTCAACCTAGACAGCTGCCTCCCAAAGATGAAACCCGACAAAACTCCAGCGTACGCAGTCTCAGTGTACTCTCCCATCTAAAATTTTGAACAGGTAAGAGTATTAGAATTTAAAAGAAAAGGAAAGATGCAAGATAAGATAAATAATGTAAAACAATAATAAAGGAAATTTCAAAATTTACTCATGTTTTGGAAACCTAGTTTAGTTAACTAATTAACCTTTGGGGTCTCAGTCCAATCCTAGGGGTTTCGAACCTACAGGCAACACAGTGCTCTGATACCATCTGTAGCGTACCTGCACTTTTAATAAGGCAGATACCTGTGTATAGTGCAAATCCCTGGATCGATTCATTTGCACACACAGTTTACGATGTAATATCACAACAAAGCATCAGTTATATTACATCGATGATCCAGAATTACAAAATATTTTATACAAGTTGCATAGCGTAAAGCTAGCATTGAAAAAGTACACAGCGGAAACACAATAGCAGTGAGTCTCTATAACTTTCATGCTGCCACAGGCGAAAACATGTTGGTTGTAGACTCGAAACCTTTAAACGAAACCTCACTCGTCTCCTGAACAATCTGCAATAAGAAAATATTGCAACAACGTGGGTCAGATTCCATTAAAAATGGAGTCTGGCAAGTGACACTATGGTGGACACTTATGGAATAACTCTAAAGCCTATATGCATATTTGGCTGGTGGATTTCAAGGCTATTTTGCATAAAGCCAATTTTTCCTATCTTTTTGGAAAACACTTTTCTTGAAATCAAGACGAGTATGGCATGAAAACCATAAATCTCATCTTCCCTTGTTCACCCATCAAGTTTTATTTCTGAAGTTGGAATGGTGGAATCCTCCGTTGACGTCCGTGATCAGCTGCTCAAATTGTCCGCACCGGGGACACGGCTAAGTACTTAGTTTTACACTCTGCAGAGGTTGTGCACTTTCACCTTTAGACTCAATTTGTCCGGGAAATCCTATACACGCGGAGTGTATTATGGAAAGGAGAGAATTGAGACAAGAACTTTCAGAAGAAGAATGCAACCATACTAGCAAGACCCGTTCCACCTATCATCCCCCTACATCTGCTTGTCAAGATGACAGGTTGCACCCTCACAACTTAATTATTCTAGACAGAGCCCATTGTCAAAAGGCTGCACGGGAAGCAATCGTCACTCGGAGTTCTTCAGATTCCTCGGTTCCTGGGTGGCCATTCACAAGTGTACATACTCCAGGAACCATAGACATGGACCTGAGTAGCCACTCAACATAAACCATACAACCACTTACCACCCAGGTGTTTCATTAATTTAGTGGATGTGCACTCTCAGGTAAAAATCACCATGCTCACAGCCCTAAGTAGAATAGACATTCATCCTAGGCGACGACAACCATGAGCACAGCCCTGAGTAGACACTTAACATTTTGTAAAACTTTTCATCAATTGCATAGCATCAATACATCTACTAGTATGATATAGGAACCTAGACACGGGAGTAAGGGAATTCTACACAGGTTTAGCATAGCAATACTATCTTACTCATGCATATAAAAATACACTAAGTAATGCATATAGAAAATAATAGGAAGTTTATGAGGTGTGCCACTTGCCTTTGAACGTTGTCGTTGTTCACAACTCTTTTCAACGATACTCGGGACTCTCCGTTCAATCTAACAGTATGGACAAGCAACAATACCACAATCAACAGCAAGCACAACTTCACAATACACACAAAACACATACTAGATGAATAAATAAGTTTTATAAAACTTTCTAAGGAAATATGTTTATGCATGATGTGAAAAATGCTTAGAGAAAATTACTAGTTCTATTCTTCGAGGTGATCAACAATTATTATCAACTCTTTGTAAATTGGATATTCACTAAAGTGAGAGAGACAGACACCCGGCCAGCCACTTAAATTGTGGAACAGGTCTCATGTACGTGGACATGTAAGGTTTGTTTCCAGGCCGCTTCATCCCACTATGCCGCTAGGATCCAACAACTTCAAGATGATAACATCATGATCAAGATTTGTTTAAGTTAAATGAGAAAGATAAGATTAGAAAGGAAAGGAAGAGATAGAAAGAGAGAGATGAAGTTGTCCTCCAGGCTTCATCTCCAGACTTGGTCGTTCTTGTATCTTCGAGGCTGGTCTTGGATTTACTTAGTCATCATGAAGTCTAACAAAAGAAGGAGGGAGAAAGATGAAAGAGGGAGAAAGACTTAGAAAATATTTCTGGTTGGTCTTCCAGCTCCATGCTGAATTTTACTAAGTGTCTCAGTGTAGCACTTCACAAAAATGCAAAGTTGAAATTATTTCTAACTTAGAGAAAACTAATGAAGAGGGGTTTTCCTATGAGAATAAAATATGCTATGAATGAAATGAAATTTTTAATCACAATAAACATCAATATAACTTTTGTGATTTCTTTATAAATATGCATGAATTTATAAATGCCATTTAATTAACTTCTAATTTTGGAAAATATAATAAAAGGAATAATTGTAAGATTAAAGTTTTCTATGATTAAATTTTTATAATATAATTTAATAAATAGTGTTAATAGACAGAGGTATTTTAATTAAATTTATAGCACTTTACTTTAATCAAAAATACTATTTTTATTAATAGTTATGTTGAAAATACTCAAACCATTCAAATTAAATACATAACTATGAATTCATTCAAAAATTAATCAAAATTACTTTATAGCAGTGGCAATAATTTGCAAATATTCTAAAGTTTCTAAAACAATTTTATTTGTAATTTTTGGATTTACAGATTTAAAGTTATGACAAAAATACTCAAATTCACCATTTGAAATTTGAATATTTACAACTAAGCCAAATTTGAAATCTAACAGATCTAGAATATTCTACATGTCAAGGGCTTTCCAAATATATAAAAATATTTGAATTTGGATAAATGGTTAAAAAGTTATGACACATCTAAGTGACAGGGGCTTTTCTGCAAAACTGCCATTTTCTCTAATTAAAAGAAATCAAAATCCACGTGGCTGCTGACTGTGCGCTGACTGGGCTGACACTCTGGCGCTGACGTGGATAAGGCAGATAATCTGGGTCGTCAGATCTGGATCTGGCGGTCCAGATATGTTCGTACCGCTTCGATTTAAAAGAATCTATCGTGGCCGATGGATGGAGACCTAACGGTGCAGATCGAGTGACCTAAATCGGGCGGCGCTAGGTCACCGGGGACCTCGCCGGAGACGATGCGCACGGCGGCGACATGCTCGGATAATCGTTCCTTACGGTCTACGGCTTACGGGGACCAACGAATCATACCGCAAGGAAGAGGAGACCGAGGCAGAGACGGTGGCGCGACACTGGTCTCCGGTGCGTTCCCTCTCGCCTCCTATTGCTCGCCGGAGATGCGCACAGCGGCGGTCCTCCTCGGGGGTGCACGGACTGTTTGCTCTGGAGCGGAAAAAATAGGGAAAAGATGTCAGTGAGGTTCGTGCGGATGTAACAAGGAGAAAGAAAATGAAAAGAGGTCTCGGGGTCGACGGAGTTCACCGGAAACGAAGAAGTTCGCCATCGGCCGTGGCGGAGCTCCGAGGACGAACTCGAGCAGCCTGGGGGCTCTCGGGCTAGGGTTTCTTGGGGAAAAAGGGAGAGGAGAGGTAGTAGATTTATAGGGCAGGGTCGGGGTGCTCATTAAGCCTCTTAATCGCGCGGAATCACGACGAGAAATTCTCGCCCGAAACTGTCGGGCGCGTGATCTTCGGCGCGAGCTTGAAGACGACCTGACGTGTGGACCCCACACGTCAGTGAGAGGAAGAGGGGATACGGCTGGGCGTTGGGCCGCTACGCGCCGCTCGCGCGCGATAGAAACTGGGCTTCGGCCCAGTTAGTTTTTCTTTTTCTTTTATTCTTTTCTTTTTCTGTTTTCTAGATTTTAAATAACTTTTAAAATATGAATTCAAATAAACTCAATTTAGTTTCTAAAATTTTATAAAAACAATATCTATCATTTAGAATATTTATAGTTATGTTTTGAACACTTTCAAATTTAATTATTGCTTTAATACCAATTTGATGCCTAAGGTCAAATTTTTACATTTAAGCTTATTTAATTTCATGTTGGCCGAAATCATTTTATCATAATACAATACTTATATAAATTTGGAAGTAAGTTCATTAAACTTATTTTCCAACATTAAAACATGTTGGCTTCAGTACAACAATTAAATGACGTAACACATCTATTTGAAAATGGAAAAGGGAAAATATAATGTATTCATTTTAAGTCAAAATATTTGGTGCACCATTATATTTTATATAAGAATAACTTACTTGAAAACTATACTAGATACCTTTGGAAATATTCTAGTTTTAATTCATTGTTTATACTGAATATATTCAGAAAATCATTTAATGTTTTGAAAATACATGGAGATCATTTAAGCTAATGGAATGATTATTTGTATAATTCATTAATTATATAATCTATGTAGTTTTAAGGTAATGAAAAATAAAACTATAATTTCCAAAGCTAAACCTGGATTTAGTCTGATGAATGAAACTATTTGGCAATTATTCTTCTTTAAATAGTTTTAAAATAGATATGACTAAGTGGTTGAATTTAGTTTCTTATAAGAAGACTATTTTATTAGATATAAATGGTTTGAGGTATTTACCTCTTAGGGTTTTGAAATATTACTCTTTTTCATTAAGTTTGAAGTCTTTCATAGTTGGTTTTCTTATGCATTTAACATTCTATTTTAATAAAAATAAAGTTTTAAATTTTTGTGATTTTTGAACATCATAAAATGTTGGGATGTTACAGTCAACAAGACCCGAAACACTTAATACAGTGCTGTGACCCGACAGCAATATTAAATATAACAGCACTTTACTTAGAATTTTCTTTCATGAAAATATTATGATTTTTATGAAGAGGATTGAAGCAGAAAACAATTTTCTAGTCTCCCTCACTCTTAATCACTAAACTTTCGTTAGCAGACATATACTCTTTGGAACACCTTCCAACATAAGTCTGACACTTTATTCCAAACTTCTAATTCCAATCCATAAACCATAATTTGAAAAATCATCTTTTCCTCGGAATTACATAGACAACAAACTGAGCTTTGTTTCTACTTGGTTTTGGAATACACTCCCATTCAATGCGAGTATTCTACAAAGAACTATTCATGTATATACCGAATTATCGTGTAATCATATACATGTTGACACTACTGTCGATCTCACGAATTCTTGATGAGAAAAATCATCTATTTTCTAAAGTGGACATCGACTATAATGTTTCGAACATATTAGGAGTTTCTAAGACTGATTCTGACATACCACACAATTCCCCACATATCACTATATGTGACATTATAATTTTGTGAAACAAATTTCCACAAGTCCTTTTGTGTTGAAACCATAATTCAAAAATATCGTCCTTTCATCGAATCTTGTGAATACAATGTTCACTAATCTTTCTTCTGAAAGACCCCATTTGATCTATTATCAAATTAATTTCAGACTTTATGATTTGTCGGGCAAATACTCCTATTTACCAAAATCATAGGACAATTCGGATCAAACAATAAACACCATTAATTAATCATTAAAAATGACACTCAATTAATTTTCTCTGGTATTGCAACTTCAATACTTGATTTCAAGCTTAATCAACTCGGCACTCGAAATACTTAAATTGACCAAAAACATCCATTACTTCTTTCATTGCCTTCATGACTAAACTCGACGGTGTTTGTTCTAGTAATAGAACTCTTATTCATAGGACACGCTATTTTATCATTTCTACAATTATGAATACTTATCATACAATCAATGTAACTGAGATGTGGAATCTTTCTTCATAATATAAAACAACTGACTTGTTCCATAACATAAAACAACTGAACTTGTCTTATTACCTGAATAACTTTGTCTTGCAACAATCAAGACACACACTCACTCACTATTACAAAATATCTTACCAAAAACTATTAATGATAACTATGATAACTTGAGGACGTAAACACCAAAAGGCCATCAACTCCTTGATTACCAGCTTCAGCGCCAGGTCACATCAAACTGCGCCGCATATATGTAATAATTAGGACCTGTTTCACAAACAGAACTAGTATCAAATACTTCATCATATACCAAGAGGCGAATTCATAATTCTGCATATATCAAATATATACCTGTAGCATCGAAGATCTCTCCTTCGATGGAATCAACCTTCAGAGATTTGAATTCAGACACAAACTTGTAGAAGTTCATATCATCGGCCTTCAAAATGTACTTGCGTACATGCTTCTCATAGCTAGGAGGTAGAGATATCAGGACAGTCTGAATGGCACAAGAATCTGCCATCCAGTAATCGAAGACCATCGTCAGCTGGAAGTAGATGTCATACAATCTCTTCAAATGTGTCTTCAGACAGGTATGCTCCTCCATGTGAATGGTCTGGAACATTCTAAGCTGCCTGAATTGCTCACGCTTTAATTCATCCCCGAAGTGTGTCTTTACCGCATCAATCATGACGCTTGGCTCCTTGCGTCGAAACAACTCTTTCAACTCGGGTGCCAGGCATACGGTCATGGTGATCTCCACTTCAATGAATATGTCTCGACGACTACGGAAATCATCTTCCTCCTCCTCGCTAGTAGAATCTCCTGGTCCTTCTCCTAACGGTTCATCGAGAACATATAGAATGTTGTTGTGTTCGAGAATGTTTCTAAAACCGCTGTACCATCTGATAAAGTTGGACCCGTCGGCTTCTAATGTGGCATCCGGGCTCTTGAGGAAGTAACCGAAGTATAGTTGCGTAGTCTACAGATGCGATCGCAAAAGGAGGTAAGGAAAAGTTTATAATATGTAGGTGAGTTATAGTTTTATAATCTCATTACCTAAAACACACCACACCAAGATTATTAACCCTAAAAATAATAATGGCGATAACACGACCCCCATCCACCACACCACCCCGATCATCACGGCCGGCAGCATAGCTTCAAAGGTGGACATAAAATGTCGATCACAACAACTATGTGACTCGTGCTCGATCTTTCGATCTTCCCGTGTTCCGAGGCCATATTTCTGGATATGCTAGGCTCGCCAATCAAACCTCAAAGACCCTGCACATGCAACATGGCTTACACCCACTGTATGCGAACGACGAGATGTGTGACACCCGATCATGACGGCCTGCCTCATAACGTAGAACTTTCTTGGTGGTGCGCAACGAGGGAGAACACAATTTTGGTATTTGTTAGGGATCATCCTATTTATGATGCTACCGTTGTAAATCTAGCATATAAGCAATCAATAGGATGCACACACAACAACACACAATAATGATGCAATGAAGTGCGATGTGACATGGTCGATGCGCCTGGACCTTCATGGCGCCATGTGCCTGGCCCCCGACGCCCCGGCATGGCTCCGAGTCTACAGAGCCATCCATTGCCTCCGACAGTTTGAGTAATACCAAAACTTACCGTAACCATGTCACATAAAATAACGCCTCTGCAAAACAAAGTTAGACGCCTCTAGCTTTATTTAGTTTTGCAAGTTTTACGTGGCATATAGGCTTATTCGTAAGAGAATCGCTTCCCTACCTATGAACTTTGTACCACAACGTCGATCGTATAATTGCATGTTTAAGCATCCCTTTTGGGCCCTCCATTGAAAATGCTTTGCCGACTAGAGAGAGAGAAACAGACACCCGCCAGCCACAGATACGGTGCAAGCTATATGTCAGTAGTGGAACCAGTCTCGCGTAAGCGTACGCGTAAAGTCGGTCCGGGCCGCTTCATCAACTCAATACCGAAGGCATCGCAAGTGCACGCTAGAGGGTAGCAAATATAAGAAAGACGCCCTCATTCAACATGAGTTCTAACCGTACCAGCAGTACTACGCATAGATTGGATCTGACACCACTGAAGGGGTTACGGTGCAGAAAACAATAATTTTTCTAGCGTACGAAACCCTAACTAGCCAGGATCTATCTATCTAGTACATGCGATAACGGTGGCGGAACGGGTTACATTACCTCCATGTAGACCGATAGCGGGGATTACGCTCCCGCACAAGCGTTGACGATGAAGTCGTACGTAGCCGACCTCGAGGTCGCGGAGAACTTGCCGCGATGACGAAGACGATGACGCCGGGGTGTCGACGATGATCTGCGTCGACGGGCGTCGGGCGGAAGAAGGCAGAGCGCCAGCACCAGAGGCGGTGCGCCGGCGGCAGAGGGGAGAGGGACGCGGCGGCTGCAGAGGCGAGACGATGTCGCCCAGGCTACTCAAAAGGAGTTACCTCCGAGCACTCACAAACATACGGAGCTTAGCGACAACCCCCGGTCATTCAGATCCAGCTGAAATCGCAGGGGTAGATCTTATCTGGAATTCCGCAGAGCAACGGCGCTAAGCGGTATAGCTTAGGTGGATAGAGGGGGCAAAACGGGCGAAGAAACAGCTCGGCCAGCCTGCATACAATTAATTGTATTTTCCAATGAATTAATCCAATTAATATGCCTTGCTATATAAAGGGGGAAGAGGGCGTGCAAACCCCTTGGCTCCCCCATGTGGGACTAAAGGAAGAGAGGGGAGGGGGGGTTCGGCCGAACCCCCTTGGGCCTCTCCCTCTTCTAGTCCAATTCGGACTAGGGGGGCTTGAGGCCCCCTTGCTTGGTGCGCCACCCCCTCATGGGCCCTCTTTGGGCCCATGTGGGTGGCAGCCCCTTTTTCTCCTTTATTTAATTAATATAAAATATAATTAATTAATCATTAATATATTTAAATACTAATTAATATCCCATGACTCCGAAACAACTTCGGAACCACCCGAACAACTTTCGGACATCCCTGGAACTATTCCAGACTTCCCCGGAACTCCTTCCGGACCACCGGAACTCTTTCCGGATCATTTCTCTCTCTCCAACAAATTCTTATAATATTCCAGAACCTATCTCCTAGCGTCGCTAAGACCTTAAGTTTGTTACGCTACGGTTCGAGAACACTCCAGACATGGTCGAGACACTCCGCTCACCAATGATTGTCAGGGATACCTGGAAGTATATGACGACCCCTGTGCATTCCACGAATATCGTCGTTGAACCATAAATATGACATTCATTCCCTTTGTCTCTGCGATACTACCTTGTCCGAGATATGATCGTAGACACACCGATGTCTTTGTTGTATCTCGTTACCGACGAAGGTTATTAACTCGTCTGTGATATTACATCTCCATGACCTAGTCATAAGCTGCGCAGCTATATAGATGCAATATCACCAAGTGGGCCCAAAGTATCTTTCCATTACAAGAATGAACAAATCCCGCTCTTGATCCTTACGTCTTGATGCTCTTTCGGAATACCCAAGATGGACACCGTTATTGTCATGCTATATAAGACACAACGTTTGATGCTCTCAAAGCACCCCTACGAAGCATTAATAAGTACGGTCTCACGGTCTAAGGAATAAGCTATCATATTCTTATCTATTGCAAGTGACAATCATCGTAATACGATCTTATTGCAATACTTTGCGTATGTCCACCACCTTATTCAACTAACAAGATGACCCCATTGTCAACCGACGTCATTGTCCTTGATCGGGAATCTCGATCAATTGTTGCCCAATGGACTAGCTCATATAGAGGCTTGCTAGGGACCTGGTTCTCTATGTATTACACATGTATCAATAATTCCGATTAATACAGTTATAGCAAAATACACAAACCTATTTTAAATTTATGAGATAATGCAATAAATACTACTTATTTATTTGCCTCTAGGTCAAATCTCCTTCACACATTGCCTGGTGAGGAGGTTGGCTCCCCCCTGGGAGCCTATATAAGAAGGGGCACCCCTGGCCTTTTAATTCACCAATTAATTCCCTAATTCTCTCTCGATTTCGTGATTCCCTTTGTTGGAGTTGCGCCGAGTTGAGAGGGGGATCTCTTCCACCATAGCCCGCTGTTGCGCTGCTGGTGTTCCGGTCCAAGTCTTCCGTTGCTCGTCCTGGACAGGAGCTTCGGAGGCCGTCGTCTCCACCGTACGTGTGTGACGTCCTGCGAGGCGCTGCGCTAGTGGTACTCGGAGGTCTGCTTCCTCTACACGACCTTGAGGTCGGCTTCGTCGGTCTTCATCGACAATGTTTGTGCGGGAACGTAATCCCGTTTTCGGTCTACAAGGGTATGTATTCCGATCTCCGTTCGTACTACTATATCTGCGTAGAATAGATCTTGGCATGCTTTTCATACCTTGCCAGCATTTTCTGGATCGACAAAACCTTCAGGTTGTACCATATACAACTCTTCCTCATTGTTACCATTTAGGAACGCTGTTTTGACATCCATCTGCCATATTTCATAATCATAATATGCAGCAAGTGCTAGCAAAATCCGATAAGACTTTAGCATCGCTACCGGTGAAAATGTTTGCGACAAGCCGAGCTTTATAGACGGTCACATTACCATCAGCATCAGTCTTCTTCTTAAAAATCCATTTATTCTCGACGGCCTTGCGCCCTTCGGGAATCTCCATCAAAGTCGATACTTTGTTGTCATACATGGATCCCATTTCGGATTTCATGGCTTCTAGCCATTTCTCGGACTCTCGGCTTGACATAGCCTCTTTGTAGTTCGTAGGTTCGTCTTGTTCAATTAACATGACGGTGCAAACCATTTTGCCGTACCACCCAGGTGCGATACGAGATCTCCCAGACCTACGAAGTAGAACAATATCCTCGACATTTTCTCCCACTCCTTCTATGGAGGACGTTTTCGGAACAGTTTCCGTTGCGCCACTCGGAATTTCGAGTTCAGGATCAACGATCTCGTCGAGGTCTATTTTCCTCCCACTTTCTCCTTTGGCAAGTAACTCCTTCTCGAGAAAGGTGCCGTTCTTCGCGACAAACATTTTGCCCTTGGCTTTGTTGTAAAAGGTGTATCCTATGGTTTCCCCCAGGTACCCTGCAAAGACGACTTTCTCCGATTTTGGTTCGAGTTTGTCGGGCTGTAGTTTCTTAACATACGCCTCACAACTCCAGACCTTCAGGAGCGACAAGTTAGGTTTCTTACCATGCCATATCTCATACGGTGTCGTTGCTATGGATTTGGACGGAGCCCTATTTAAAATGAATGCGGCTGTTGATACGTCCATTTTGCATCACTATTTTATATCATAATTTACTGTTATTCATTGATATATTTCATATTTGGAGATGATACTTATGTTTTCTATTTTGCATGATTGATGATCATTGGAGGATGGACCTCCGGAGTCTGAATTCTGCTGGAAAAGAGCCATCGAGATACAATATTTGCAAAACTTAGAAGACCAAACGAAACACCTGGAAGCTAATATTTTGCCTGATGTCGGAGGGAGCCAAAAGGGGAGCCTGAGGTGGGGCCCAGAGGGCCCACACCACCTCGTGGTGCGGCCAGGCCTGGTGCCACGCGGGAACGTGGTGTGGCCGCCCTGGCCCAGCACTGGTCAAGCCCTTTCGCGTACTTCATCCCCCCGAAAACCTAAGAAACGTACGGTGTTTAGAATTCCTCTCCGCCGCCACCACGAGGCGGAGAAGACAGAGAGAGAAAATCTCTCCGGCTGGCTGCGTTGCCGCCGGGGAAATTCCTTCCCGGAGGGGGAAATCGTCGCCATCGTTACCGTCATCGAGCTGCACTCCATCACAATCGCCAACACCATCATCTCCACCGCCGACGCCGTCATCTCCATCGATACACTCTGTTTCCGATGTAACATCTAGGGCTGAATCTTGTGTGCTTGATAGGGGAAACTCTCCCGATGTTGATTACTCTTGTTATTGATGCTATTGAGGGAAACCGTTGAATTAAGGTTTATGTTCAGATTGTTTCCCATCATTATATCATCTCTGATCATGTTTCATATGATGTGTTGTGAGTAGTTCGTTAAGTTCTTGAGGACATGGGAGAAGTCTAGATGTTAGTAGTGAACTATGTTGAGTAATATTTAATGTTTTGATATTTAAGTTATGGTGCCATTCTTCTAGTGGTGTCATCGGACTACATGACACTTCATCTTTATGGGCCTACGGGAATGCATCGTGTACTCGGTTATTAACTGCGGGGTTGCTGGAGTGAAGGAAATCTAACCCCCCGTTGATATTTCGATGCATGAGGGATAGCAGGATCTCAGAGTTTAAGGCTATGGTTAGATTTATCTTAATTACTTTCTTGTATTTGTGGATGCTTGCAAGGGGTATAATCATAAGTATGTATTAGTCCTAGGAAGGGCGGTGCATTAGCATAGGTTCACCCACACGACACTTATCTAAACACTAAATATTAATCATCAGTATGAAGCAAAAGCACTAGACAGAATTCCCGTGTGTCCTCAAGAACGTTTGGTCATCATAAGTAAACAAACCGGCTTGTCCTTTCCACTCAAAAGGATTGGGCTACTCGTTGTAATCATAATTGCCGCGCTCTATTTACTCGCACTTTATTTATCTATGATATCAAAGTCTACTTAAAACTTGTTTGCTAGTATTTATAGTGAAATCCTCATCAAAACCGCTTGTCAGCACCTTCAGCTCCTTGTTGGGTTTGACACTCTTATTTATCGAAAGTACTGCGATACACCCCCTATACTTGTGGGTCATCAAGACTATTTTCTGGCGCCGTTGCCGGGGAGTGAAGCGCTATTGGTGAGTGGAATTGTAATGGAAAACTTTAACTGTAAGTGCTGTTTTTATTTCGGTCTCCTTATTTGCTTGATAATGGAGAGAGGAAATGTTGCTTTCCTGTTTGGTAAGTCTTCTACCATTGCTGAGGTAGAAAATGAGGCGCCACCTGATGATATTGTGTCATATAAAATACCTATGAAAATTATTGATCGTGTTATGAATAACCGCTATGTAGGGAATGGAACTGTCCACCCTGGTGATCATTTACTGTTTTTACATGAATTATGCGAGTTGTTCAAGTGTGTAGGTATTACAATGGACGAAGTCAGTAAGAAATTATTCTCATTATCACTTGCTGGGAGAGCTGCGCATTGGTATAAACTGGTGAAGAACAGAGATTCTCATGGATGGGAGGAAATTGTACCTTTCTTTTATTCTAAATTTTATCCTCCAAGTGAAATTCACAAAGCTCGGAACTCTATATATAATTTCTGGCCTCATGATGGAGAAAGTATTGCCCAGGCGTGGGGGAGATTGAAGGCATTAATGCTCAAATGCACCATTCATGAGCTTCCTGGTAATATTATTGTTGATAACTTCTATGCAAGGCTCTTCTGTAAAACATTATTGGATACTTCTTGTGATGGATCATTCACTCGTAATAACGAGGAGTTTAAATGGGATCTTCTTGATCGTATTGAAGAAAATACTAAAGCATGGGAGAACGACAAAGGTAGGGAGTCAGGTATAAAATATGACTTCGAATGCATAAAACTTTCATGAATACTGAGGCATTTCGAAATATTAATAATGCTTATGGTCTTGACTCTCAAGTTGTTGTAAATTATTATAAATCATTTGCTTCTTATTTCGGTTTGCCCAATAAGGGGTTTGAAAGATATCATGAACCTTATAAAGATAAATCTATTGCTCCTTTAGCTAAAAACATTGAAGTTAATATTGTTGATCGTATCATTCCTGAGCCTTATATTGATAAAATTCCTTTTTCCTGTTAAAGTGAAAGAACATTCTATTATGTCTAGTGAGGTTAACAAAAGTGAAAAGAAAGCTAGGAACCTGATGAACAAATTAAAATTGAACCTTCTGTAGCTATAGTTAAAGAATTTGTTTCTGAAAATGTGGGAGAGAAGTATATTATATTTTGTGATGATGCTTCTAATGTTGTTTCTCATCCTGCAAAGTCAAGAAAAGCTAGTGTTCCTGTGCTATCTGTTAAAATTGGTGATCATTGCTATTATGGTTTATGTGATATTGGTGCAAGTTCAAGTGCTATTAATTATGACCTTTATAAATAAATTATTGATGAGATTGGTCCTAGTGAACTTGAAGAGATTGATGTGGTTATTCAACTTTCTAATAGAGAAACTATCTCTCCAATTGGTATTGTTAGAGATGTTGAAGTTTTATGTGGTAAGACTAAATATCCTGCTGATTTTCTCGTACTTGGTTCTGCTGCTAGTAAGACTTGTCCTATCATTTTTGGTAGACCTTTTCTCAATACTTGTGGTGCTGTTATAGATTGTAAGAAAGAGAAAATCCTTACTAAATTTGTCGGTGATTCATATGAATTCAATTTTTTGAAATTTGCTAAAACTCCTTATGAAACCGAATTGCCCAATGAGGATTTCAGAGTAGAACAACTTGCTTTTATTGCTCTTGCACCTAGTAATTATATTGAATAATTTATGGAAGATCATGAGAGTGAAACTTTTATGGAACAAAGGAATGAACTTGAGGACATATTCCTCCGTCAACCTATTCTTAAACATAATTTAAAAGTGGAAGACTTGGGTAAAACACTTCCACCTAAAGAGGATCCCGTCTTTGATTTAAAACCTTTGCCCGATAATCTTAAGTATACTCATCTTGATGATAAGAAACTATATCCTGTTATTATTAGTGCTAACCTTTCAGGTAAAGAAGAAGAAAGATTGTTGGAAGTATTGAAGAAACACCGTGGAGCCATGGGTTATACTTTGGATGATTTGAAAGGGATTTCTCCTACTATATGTCAACATTCTATTAATATGGAGCCCGATGCAAAGCCAGTTGTTGAACATTAACACCGTTTAATACCTAAGATGAAAGAAGTGGTAAGAAATGAGGTATTAAAAATTCTTGATGCTGGTATTATCTATCCTATTGCTGATAGTAGATGGGTTAGTCATGTGCATTGTGTCCCTAAGGAAGGTGGAATTACTGTTTTCCCTAATGATAATGATGAGCTTATTCTTTAAACAGTAGTTGTTGGTTATAGAATGTGCATTGATTTTAGAAAGCTAAATAAAGTTACTAAGAAAGACCATTATACATTACCCTTTATTGATCAAATGTTGAAGAGATTAGCCAATAAAACTCATTTTTGCTTTCTTGATGGTTATTCTGGTTTCTCTCAAATTGTTGTTAATGAAGGAGATATGCCCTAGAGGCAATTAAAAAAGTGTTTTATTTATCATATCTCATTTGTTCATAATACGTTTTTGTGTCATGCTATAACTGTATTAAGCGGAAACATTAATACACGTGTGATGCGTAAAACAACCAGGTCCTAGTAGCCTCTACGTGACTAGTTCATTGTGCAATTGATGATCGAGGTGTCCCGATCATGTGACATGGCGTCAGTTGAAAATGGAGTCATATCGTTAGTAGACGATGAGATGGACATACCCAATATATGTAGGACGTAGTCATTACGCCTTTGACAGTGATATCAACTCTTATTGCTATTCCTCAAAGATACTTTGATTGCATCAAACGTCATATCTTAATAGTGTGACAATAAAGGTGTTCCTCTCGGGTATCGGAAGGGAGTATGTTGAGATGAGGGATCAAGAGCGGGATTTGCCAGTCCGCGTAGATGGATAGATACTCTAGGGCCCACTCGGTGAGATTATATCAAATGTAAAGGGGATCGCAGGCAGAAAATAATATTTTTTCTAACAACGATATCCTTAATCTAGCCAGAATCTATACTATGCAGATATAGTAATACAGAGGAGATTCGTATACATACCCTTATAGACCTAAAAGCGGGGATTACGCTGAAGGAGATATGCCATAGAGGCAATTAATAAAGTGTATTTCTTTATCATATCTCATTTGTTCATAATACGTTTTTGTGTCATGATATAACTGTATTAAGCGGAAACATTAATACACGGTTGATGCGTAAACAACCAGATCCCTAGTAGCCTCTACTAAGACTAGTTTCATTGTGTGATTGATGATCGAGATTTCCCAATCATGTGGCATGGCGTCAGGTTGCAATGAAGTCATATCGTTGGTAGAACGATGTGATGGACATACCCATATTTTATAGGACGTAGTCATTACGCCTTTGATCGTGAGATCAACTCTTATTGTTATTCCCGGAAGATACTTTGTGTAACACCCCTTCATGGCACAACTTGCAGGCGAGGCGGTCGTCTCGTGTGCCAGACTAAGATATCTGGCCGCACGTCGTGAAAGTGTAACATATATGATATCATTACACAACAGGCACATAAGTGCTACAAAAAGGTTTACAAGGCCATTGAGGCACGACAAAATATCGAGACAAGCATGGCACAGGTCAGAGTTTAATTGGCAGTGGAAAAAGAATTTAGGCAACGGCTTGGAGCGACTCCATTCCACATGCATCTGGCTGGGCTACTGATTCCTAGTACGCATGCTCTTGCTCCATCTCCTTGCTAAGGTAGAAGATGAATCCTCACCAATATCTGGCCACATTGAGGCCCGTGAGTACATTAATAATGCATTCAGCAAGAGGTAGTCCCTTGCTACAAACAATCCAACAATCAGGCAACAAACAATCATGCGCCAAGTTATTTGTTAACTAACAGTCTAGAACATGACAGAATCTACGTGAAGCATGTCATGAAAAATGGTAGCATGTCATAGCAAACAAACATGGCATGAACAATCAATGGGTGTTATAATCAAGCATGGGATAAGTTCAGAAAATAGCATGGCATAAGTTCAGAAAATAGCATGACATATGTTCAAGAAATAAATGCGTAGTTCACATTGGCGAGTTCATAATTTCGGGCACTCCGGCCCCTCGCCAACTCTGGCGCATCACTTAGACTCCATGAGTCTCACAACCTGTTTCAACAAACTGCATCAAGTTCATTTGTAAATTTTTCCCCGAGACAAGACTGACTCTAAGTGTGACTCGACCCAAACGTGTCCCGTAACCTTGGGACCAGGCTAGAATCTAGATTGACACTCTCGAGAGGTTGCAACAATACACACGCTCGAGTGTACAGAAATCCCGCCGGTACCGAACTACTAAACCATTCCTGGCAGTAAGTATAACTCAACACTCCCCAACGGTCCACAAAACCAAGACGCCCCCTGTATAGTAACCGACATGGCCTACGGGCCTTGTCTTAGGCTGAACTAAAATTCCGGCACGTCCCCAACATATGAGCAACGCCGAGCTCCGGAACCATCACAAGTCTAGCCTCGACCACACAGGTAACCGACTAGAGTCGCCAAGGGGTGACATCAAAGAGGAATCTCGATAATGCTACTAAGCTAGGTCCGCCCATACAGACAACGCGTGACTGAGAAATAATGTTTGGTGAATGGCACCGCTGACTCAATCTAGTCGAGGGAAGAGATTAAGTTCTTAGTCAAGTTCATCAAGATTTTCCCAAAAGATGTTTCCACAACAGTGAATGCAAACCAATGTTTTCATATAAATCAACAGAACAATGTCAGGGCGGTAACAAGCAAAGTTCTGCATGATCATCACTATATATATATATATATATATATTTATATATATCACATATCAAACACATATCAAGAACAAGATAGATATATATATATAACATAACAGGAAGTAAACAAAGTCAAGTTAAACCGACCCAGCATTCGCAACGGGTGTGCCGGAATTTCCTCGTGTCGTCTTTAGTGCGTCGTTAATATCCACCATTCCATTGGCGGCGGCGGTACCCCCAGTCCAATGTCTCAAGAATGGTGGGGTTAGCATATAATAAATAACATAATGTAAATAAGTTAGCGAGCTAAACAGTTCAGCGAGTTATATTAGTCAAGTTATATGAAGCACAAAAAACAAACAAGCATGTATAAATATAACAGTACACAGACAAATATGAACACACAACATGGCAATAAGCAACTAAACAGAAAAACATTGCGGGACGGGTCATAGCAAGAGGTTAGCTTGCCTTAGAAGCCGGGTTCTAAATGCTCCGGAAAGTCTAGTCTCGGCGTCGTCGTGCGTCGGAAACTCGAAAAACAACTAAACCGCAAAACGGAAAACAACGTGTTTGAAAACGACAGTGAAATAAAATGTTTTTAAAGAAAGCAAAACTGGTACCAACGTGTAGATCTAGTCGAGACAAAAATTTAAATCACTGAAAACGGAACTACGGTTTAAAAGATACGGGGGTTTGAAAATCTGCCCAGCAGCGAAAATAACAGACGCGTGAAAAAAACAGAACGGGCTGTTGGCCGCGCGAACTGGGCCGGAAATGGGCCGCGAACGCGCACTACGCGCCGCCGCACGCGCGCGCACTGGGCCGCTGGTAGGCCGTGCTGGCTGCTGGAGCTGGGCAAGAAAATGTTTCAGAACGGGAGACAAAACAGAAAAGAAGACATAACGAACGGATCGATCGACCCGTCGTCTTCAACCTGCTGACCACGTACTGGACGGGCAGGGGGCTGGTCGGGGACAACCACGGAGGCTCGCCGGAGGCCAGGTGACGGAGGGGACGGGACAGCGGCGGAGAACCGTGTCCGGGGGAGGAGAAATCGGAGGCGGGGGCGGCCTCCTGCTCGCGTGCCTGAGCTCGGTGCTCCGGCCATGGTGGCCAAGGTTTGAGGAGAAATTTGTGGAGGTTTTTCCTACTCTCGTGTACTGAATGGAGAGAAAGTAGGGGATAGAGAAGTGGGGTAATGGCTAGGGTTTCGGTGGTGGCTTGGGTGAGGGCTTAAATAGAGGGAGAGGAGGAGAGGTGGGTGGGGCCATTAATGACCTTGAGGTCACCCATGACGTTTCTCTCCCTACATGGAGAAGATAAGAAGGAGGGGGGTGTTTGGCTGTGGGAGAGGGAGGAAAGGCCTGATTAGAGGAGAGGGATTAGGTGGGTATTAGTGCTAGGTGGGATTTAGGGCAATATCGATGTGTATGTCCCGAACGTCTCGGTGGAACGCGGGCGGCATCGACAATTTCCCGGAGGCTCGGAACACAAAATGCAAAAAGGAGGGTACCTACGGGTGGCTAATGAGATGGCCTACGCCATTGAACTAGTCTCAAGCTCTTAAGACACATTTGATAAAACAAAGTTATTCGAAAAGAAGGTGTTCGACATAAAGGAAGGCAGGTTTCCTCAAATTGGAAAAATCTCAAATAAATCTCACAGGGTATATTGGTTGTATGGAGAGTGTCTATGGAGTTTGGGCTCATTTGGTGGTGTGGACAAATATTTGGCAAATATGCGCTAAGCCGGGTACCGACACATGTGTTTTGCTTACAAAGAAAGGGGGTCAAAACTTTCTCAAATAGATTTGGGTTCAACTGGAGAAGTGTAGGAAATGCGGAAATATGCATCACCACAAAATATGAGAATTTTCTAAGACTTCTAAGTTGGACGAAGAATTTGGGATCGGGGACCGTCATTTAACAGTCTACGTCGGAAACGGAAATTTGATATTGGAGTACAAAAGGTTTTGAGCGGGTCGTCGTCAAACTGGGTAAGCGAGTCCTCCGGTATTCAATTGGACAGAAAAAGGTTGAGTAGAATCGTCTCGAAAGATTTTTGAAAACATTTATTGAAAGTAATAAGTTTTTCAACGTCAAAATAAAATTTAAATTCGGTCTAAATTTTTGGGGCGTTACAAAACTTCCCCCCAAAAAATTAATCTCGTCCTCGAGATCGAGGAGGTTTTTATAAGACAATTTTTTTAAACGACCGAATACGCTCAAGTGAAAACTTTTCTACAATAATAATAATTTTTTGTATCAAAATATTACACTCAAAACATTTTTATCTAAATTGGTATCGTTCAAACGGAATATTTTAACCGCACCTAATGCATTTAAAACCGGCAGAGGCTCACATAATCAATCAACATAGGATCTAGTTACATGTTTACAAAATCAAATCTAAGGTTTCAATCAACAACACAATACAGTAAAATCAAACAAGATCTATAAGCAAACTATCAAGCAACAACCAATGATTTATCATGGGCAAATATGCACTACGATTTTGAAAAAAAGAATTTTAGAAATACCAAAATTATATCCCAAGTTCGTGGTCTTTATTTTAGGAAGGGGTATATTTATTTTTATACCTACCCTGGTTTTGAAAAATAACATAGTTTTCTTTTTACAAAAATATTTGTGTCGCCAATAATTGGCTCGCACATGCTATCTCAAAAATATATTCGGAAGTATGCATAATCATTTCAACCTTAGCCGTAAGAAAATGGTTAGAACAAAAGTTTTATCCAGGCTAATTAAACAATAACTAGGACAGGACGACAAGTTGATTCACACAAGCCACAGAAGAGAAAACAAGAAATCTCAATGATTCTCATCTATCAACACATAAGCGCCACTCAAGCTAACTAAACGTGGATTCTAGTACGCTTGACGGTCTGTTACAGCTGGCGGAGCGCGAAGGGTGGTGTCTACATATCCATCTTCTGCGGGGTGAGGAATCATAAGAACGGCCTCGCATATTGTACCCCTGGCTGGAAGGAATTGGTAAACTCGGGTCGCTAGACCTGTCCCGGGAACGGTAAGACTGGATCTGTAACATCCGAAAATTTTCAAATAATATAAAACTTTGCATTCATGCATCATTTATGATATAGACATGACATTTAAATCACATAAGGACTAAATAAAAATTTAACTATAAGTTTAAATAAATTATAATTCCATAAAGTTGTTTATTTGTACTCCTTATAATATTTCTATTTATCAAATTATTTGATAGGCAAGTATGATGCTAAAAGGTTCTAAATTTAATAAGCTTTCCAAAACATATTTTATGAATATTTCTGAAATGTTTTGGTTAAGTTTAAAAATTATTTCTAAAATCAGGTCTAAAAAATAGAAAAACATTTGAATAAAAGGAAAACGATTTTCTCGAGCCAATTGAGCCGAGGCGTGCTACGTTCGGCCCAGCGAAACAGCCCACGCAGCCCTTCTCTCTCTCTCTCCCACTGACAGGTGGGACCCACCTGTCAGGTTCTTCAAGCTCTCGCCGGAGATCACGCACGATCTGATCCGTGCCCGTCGTGAAATCCGAGCGTGATTCGCGCATGGTTTGCTCTCCTGCCCACCCTATTTAAGCCTTCACCCTGCCGCCAGCCTCCCCGCCCCAAACCCTAGCCACCTCCGCCGTCGGGCTGCTCGTAAGAGAGCACAAAGCTCCGCCACCTCCGCCTCCGTAAACCGCACCGTACGGGATACCCCGGTCATGCCGGACCCTCCCTTCTCCTCCCCTCGTTGCCCTTATTCTTTGCGCATGTTTTTGACTTAGTGCGGTGTCTTGAATCACAGCCGAACGCCGCCTCGGTCCGCGACCGCCGCCGCCGCCCGCAATCTTCAACTCCGGCGAAGGACTCCCGGCGAACGATGACGCTCCGAAGACCAGCGTTTCGCCACCGACCCCGCCTCGACGTCCTCCACACCGCGGTAAGCTCCACTCGTCCCGTAGGACCCTAGAACCCGTGCGCATGCGATGCCGGCCGTGGCTCCGCCGCGGTCGGAGGAACTCCGGCGACTCGCGCCGCTCGCGTCTGGCCAGTGTGATCTGGACCGTTGGATCCAGATCGGACGGGCATTGTTTATTTTCTTTTTTTTTTGGTTTCGTTCGATTTATCCAGAGCGTCCGTTGTTATTTAGATCGGACGTCTTCCACGCTGATCCGCGTCGAACCGTTATCGCCAAATAGAATCACGCCACGTAGCCCCTTCTTTTTCTATTTCGGCAGAATTTAGTAAATAAAAACAGAAAATATGTAAAACTTGGAAAATTCATATCTTTTGATATGTAAGTCCAAAATTGATAATTCTTGTATCCACGGATAGCCCTGCTAGTTTAGTTTATTTTTGCATTATTTGTTTTTCCTTTTGATAACTTTTAATTCGTGTAATGATCAGATTGGTATTTTGGCTATTTAAATTCATAACTTAGATAATAAAAATATTTTTCTAATAAATTTAATGGTTTAAGATTTGTATTATTGTCCTCTGTCCAGAAAGTTCAACATGTGTTTTATTTGAAAACTTTTCATAAAAGAATGAAAGTTTGTAGTTGTAGAACTTTATTTTGCTATATTGTTTTTCAATATTTAATTAATATTTAAAATAAGAAATTTCTGGAAATTGCATATCAGCATTTAATAACAGAAAGTATAAAATGTTAATAAGTGTGTCTTGTTATACTCCTAGCATATCATGCATGCATGCATGGTTATGTTTTGGGGTTTTAAGTGCGGTAATGTGTGTGTAATTATTTATTTTATGTATTGCTTGTGCTAGATTGTGAAGAGGAGGAAGGATTTGCTTGTGATTGTTATTCTTGTTGTGCTTGCTCCTCCTGTTACCAAGGCAAGTGACATTCATGAACTACCCAATATTTTCAATATGCACTAGTATAATATTTTGAGTAGTATGCATGATAGGAAATTTTGTATTATTCTATTATGCTAAGTTAGCTTTATGCTTTGCAAAATTCCTAGTAGTGTGTAGCCATCCTTTACCCAGAAGCCAATTAAAAAGTTTTATTAGATGCTTAGCAATGCTATAATATTGTTTACATGCCATGTTATGGAAATATTTCTAAGTGTTAAACTTAAAATGCACACTTGTGTAGATTGGTTGGTATGGTTTATGTTGAGTGGCTATTTGGGACTATGCTTGTGGTTGTCTTCGCCTAGGATGAATTTTATTCTACTTAGGGCCATGAGCATGGTGGTTTTCACCCAAAAGGTCACTTGTGGATGGCCACCCAGGAACAAAGAGATTACTAAGTCCCTCCAAGTTTATATGCTTCCTGTGCAACCTTTTGACAATGGGCTCTGTCTAGAATAATTAAGTTGTGAGAGTTCAACCTGTCAGCTTGACAAGCAGATGTAGAGTTGGTAGGTGGAATGGGTCTTGCTAGTATGGTTGAATTCTTCTTCTGAAAGTTCTTGTCTCAGTTCTCTCCTTTCCTTAATGCACTCCAGGTGTATAGGATGTCTGGGTTAATTGAGCCTAAAGGTGAAAGTGCACAACCTCTGCAGAGTCGACAATCTGAGTACTTAGCCGTGTACCCGGTGATGGACTACTTTGAGCAGCTGGACAAGGATGCACGGAAGAATCTCAACACCGTTTTCATGAATTAAAATTTGACAATGGAAATATATGTTGGTGCTCTTGGGCTTCATCCCTTGGTGCCAAGTCTCTGAAAAACAAAAGTGTTTTACAAAAGATAGGAGAAAACTTGCTTTCTGCAAAAATAGCCTATAACTCCACCAAGCTAAATATGCATATAGAATTAGACTTGTCGTTTATTATCCATCATAGTCACTTGCCAATACTTCATTGTATTGACCTCCTTCGGGGGCTGCATATTCAAATGTGCAGGTACTTCAGATGAGGAATATTTTTGGACTCGAGTCTACACCCAACATGTCTGCCTGTGGCGCATGCTTGAAGATGAGGCTCATTGCTATTTGGTTTTGTTGTGAGCTCTGAATATTCTAGCAAGCCTTCATGGCTATGGACTTTGTAATAAAGCTATACTTAGCTATTTTTGGATTTCGTTGTAGTAATTTAATACTTATGCAATGATAATTTATATTTTGTACTATGGTGCTGGCAGTGATCCAGGGACTAGCACTTAACACAGGTGTTCCATCTTCAATAAAAGATGTGGCGCTACAAAATGGTATCAGAGCAAAGTGTTGCATGTAGGTTCGAGCCCTTAGGATTGGTTAAGCCCCTTTTTGATCATAATGTTACCATCTTTGAAGTATGTTGGATCCTAGCGGCATAGCGAGATGAAGCGGCCCGGAGACTAACCTTACATGTCCGCGTACATGAGACCTGTTCCATAATTAGAAGTGGCTGGCCGGGTGTCTATCTCTCTCACTATAGTGAATATCCAATATACAAAGAGTTGATAATAGTGTTGATCACCTTGTAGAATAGAACCCTTATTTTTCTCTAAGTACTTATTTACATCATGACTAGTACTTCTTACCTTATGTATTCTGTTTTAAAAAATTTACTCTAATAACTTAAGGATTTTGTTCTTCATGTATCAAACCGCGGAGGACTTCAAGAACATGTGTAACATCCCAGGATTTAGGGTCCAGAATAGAGTGGACACAGGAGTGTGCATTCCATTCATGCATGAGAAAATCCGGATAATTTTCGCGCATTTAATTTTCAAAGCACTAAGTGATTGAAGTTTCACTTGAGTTGGTGGAATGGAAGTAGAGCATCAACTTAAGTGTTATAAACTTTGAGATGATCTTGGCTTAGACCTTATTTTGGGTTAGAGAGATATATGATACAATGTTACACCAAGTGAACATAAAACCAAGTGAAATAAAACCTAATACACCAAAACGTTATTTATGAGTTAAGGACCAAAACAAATATTCCTAGTTATTCTCTGATCATCCATTCTTATCAATTGTACTAGACATGTTTCTAGCACATGGAAACCATGACATTCTTGGAGACCAAACTGAATTACCTAAACCTTAATCCAGATCCTCTTACTTGATCTAGACATCATATTTTCTTATCTTCCAATCTTCTCGAAGGCATCAACAAGAGAAGATAACAAAAAGGGAAGAACACAACAAGAAGACTTAGAGAAGCATTCCTTAGATGGGCATAGAAGTGTTATGTCAATCTATCATGGAGAATTGGAAACTCTAATATCATCATCCATCTGTTTTAAAGTCTCTAGAAACATCACGATATTCAAAGGTTTGGGTTATATAGAAGTAGTTTGATAACAAGCCTTACAACCTTGTTAACAAATTATTTTGTATGCTTAAAACAATTGATTGTCATATACAAATGAAGAGGTGGATAAATAATCTCGTATATCAAGTACCTCAACCACTTGAGTATAAGAAGTAGTTTGGAGACCGGACTAATTACCTTGTTTACAAATTCGTCTTATATTTATGAGATAATGTGAGGACTTAAAACACATCAACATTCATGAATACTCAATATAGCGAAGCTTTGCTTGGAGTAAATCGAGTTTCTTCACCACAAGGGTGAGACAAGTGATGTTGGAACTTCAGTATAGAATTTGGAGAACTTGTCTTGAATATCTACCTATTGATTAGAAGGTTTCAGATCAAAGTAAAGTCACATGTGGATTTATGGTTTTCTCCCAAGGGTATCATACTTGGAGAAAGTAAAACCAAATCATAAGTTCATTTGATCATTTCTCATATTTAGAAACCACATGAGTTAAAACTCAAGATCATGGTAGTGGAGACATCTATTTCTTTCAAGAAGGAGCGCTTAAACCTTTGTTCACTAGTATGAGTAGAGAAATAAAGCAAGACCTCTATTATAATCACTTTATCTATCTAGCCATAAGACCTTACCAAAGGCAGGATATCCATACTTCACCTCTTTGGGTACATCTGGTCATGCGTCTAAGTGATTTAGTTGTTCGATATCACAAGTAAATCCAAGCTGGTAATATCCCATGCTCAATATGGATTTGAACTCTACGTTGTGGATACACTTTATAAGCTTCACAATGAACCTCTACAGATACCTCTGGACAACACCTTGTTGTTGCCCAGGAATTCTTAAAGCACTAGAAAACATGTTTAAATACTTATATCCATCTCCATCCTGGACTCAAGCCTCAAATCATCTTAAAATCTGATGATGAACAGATGATCAAAAATAATTAAAATATTCTCATACTAATGCATAGCAAATATTACAGAGAGAAAAACACCAAAGTTTAGTAAAAGAAATAAATCAAATATATCCAAATTCATTTATATGATAAAAGAATTCAAAATACACCAATTACTCAAAATATATCAAAGACACAAATGTATTAAGGTAAATAAACATTTTATTTCAAATATAAACTTCCCTGGACTTGTTTGCAAGTTCCAGAATCACAAACAGGTCCAAAACAGGAGACAGGGGCCTCTTTCAACTGTTTATGTAGTTTCCCGGAAACCCAGGGGGTTTTCTGCAAAAAGGCTTTAAACGTTTTCTTCTTCCTCCGGCCAGAAGGCAGCCGCCGCCGTGTCGCCTCTCCCGAGCAGCCGTGCTCCTTCCTCTCGCTCTCTTCCGCGGATAAGGTCGCGGAGGAGACGTCTGCATCTCCCTACCCCTCACTCGCGCCCTCTCTCTCTTCTCCTTCTCAATCTTTTCTTCCTCAAAATCCTAACCCTAGCTCTCTCGCCGCCGCCGTGCGCCGGCAATAGGCGTCGATTCCGGACATCCCTCGTCGCGCCGAGTGTTTAGGAAGATGCGCCATGAATTGTAGTGACCTCACCTTTTATTATAAGGTGGAAGTCCATGTGTTAATGTGCTAGTCCCTGGATAAAATGCTAGCACCACAGTTTAAGATGTATACCATGCAAAAGTGTCAAATTTTATTAAATTGCATGATCCAGTGTTACAAATATCTCTTACAACTTGCATAACCTGAAAAGGCTAGCAATATCCAAAGAGCAGCAGCGGAAAAATAGTAGATACAATGAGCCTCATCATCTTCATGTGCCACAGGCAAGGCATGTTGGTTATAGACTCAAATCCTATCGAATGCTCACTCGTCGTCTGTCCAGTCTGCAATGTTTAGTTGCAGCCGAGCTATAAAGGGTCAGCACAATTGAATTCTGGTGGCAAGTGACTTTTAAATGCAAATATTCTACTAAGCTATATCTATATGCTTCTTTGGCTGGTGGAGCTCAAGGCTATTGCGCAAAGCAAGTTTTGTCCTACTTTTGGTAAACAACTTTTTGAAACAATATCTTCTCTTTATGAGACATCTCAAGACAAATCCATGCCTCCTACCCATGTTCACCCATCATAGTTTTATTAAGAAATTGGGATGAAGAGATTTTCAGAAGACAGCCCTGTGTAGTCACTCAATTGTCTGATGCCGGGGACACGGCTAAGATCTTAGGTTTTAACTCTCGAGAGTGTGTGCACTTTCACCATTAGACTCAATCAACCCAAACTATCCTCTACACTCATTTAGTGAGAAGGAAAAGGAGAAGATCAAGACGAGACTTTTCAGAAGTTGCTTTCCCATGATCATACTAAGAGATTACCACCATCCTATCAACTCTACCACCATCAATCTCTTGACCCAGGTCCACATCAACTTACTCCATCAAGACAGAGCCAATATTGACCAATGATTGCACGGTAAGCAACTAAACTCAGTGTAAACTTAAATCTCATAGCCCTGGGTGGCCTTCCACAAGTGAGCAACTCAGGTTAACACCGCATATCATGGCCCCAAGTAAGTGAAAACTATCTTGGGAGAAGACAACCATGAAACTTGGCCCTGAGTAGCCACTCAACTTGAAACCTCCTCGATCGACCCAATCCACCCAGGAGTTAAATTAATTTAGTCGAAATTTTCATTTATCACTTCAACCATAAAACAATCATTTTTGCAGCATGTACTTCCACTAAATTATAATAGGTGTCTACAGGAATTTTCTAAGGGGTAACCTAACAGGTTTGCATAGCATACAACAATTCCCATAAAAACCTATCATGCATACTATTTGCAAATACTGCTTAAAAATTCTAGTAATGCAATAGGATAAAAATAGTACTACCTCCGATCCGAATTTATTGTCGCAAGCTGTGCGATCGAGTTGTGTCTAGTACGTTGTATTTCTACGACACTTAAAACGGATCATAGGAGTAGGTGTTTTATGAAGTCACTTGCCTTTGGGAATTTTGTCGTTTCTCACACACTCTTGTCCAAGTCAAAGTTGCTCCCCGTTTTAAACTATATAGTAAAAGGACATCCAATAAACAAGCAATTCAACAAACACAAAACATAATCAAACATAAAAGCGTAACGAGTCTTCTCGGGAGGGTTTGGTCAAAGGTGTCACATAATTCAATATACAAAAAGAATTAATGTGTTTGGGTTTAGGGTTTCGCCAAAGAATGGTCTTCAAAAGTCTACACAAAGGGATATTTGGAAGGCTTAATCACAATGTAAAAGCAAGGTTTAACACTCTAATATAACTATAAATATTTAATTTCATTTACCCAAGGTTATGTTTAAAATTAAATTTCACCAAATTCAATTTCAAGAATTTCTTAATTTTCTCATATCTAAACATTTTTAATTCCCAACTTAAAGGTTTATAGTATTAATAATAACTTAGTTATTTAAAATGTTATAATGTTTTAAATCACCTTTTTAGTAACACCTAATTTAACCAATAACATTTATAAGCACTTGTAAATGAACTAAAATCATTTAAAAGGTTTAAACAAAGCTTACTTATTAATTTTATGAAATATATTAATAAACAGGAATTTGAGCTTTCTCTGGACAAGGACAATTATTTATGTCTTTGGTGCAAAGTAATAAATTTTAAATTAATAAACCTTATAATGTGCTAAAATAAATCAAATCAAGTCTCTGACCTTTAAATTCATTTTAAATTGTTCAAACATTATTTATAACAAAATTTTATAAATGGGATTAATAGACAGAGGGCATTTAATTAAATTTCTATAGCAATTTGATTCACTCAAAAATAATCTTTCTATCAAAAGTTATGTCAAAAATAGTCAAACTATTCAAATTAAGGGTATGATTATTAAATCCTCAAAACTATTCTAAAAAATTATTTTCTAACAGAGGCATAATATAACACATATTCTAAAGTTTCTAAAACAATTTTATTTGCAATTTTTGGATTTATAGATTTAAAGTTATGACAAAATTTACTCAAATCCTCCATTTGAAATTTGAAAAATTTTAAACTAAGTAAAATTTGAAATCTAACAGATATAAAATATTCTGCATGTCAAGGGCTTTCCAAAAATATAAAATTTAACAAATTTGGATAAGTGGTTAAAAAGATATGATAGCTTGAATAGACAGGGGCTTTTCTGTAAAAGTGCCAGATCTGTTGACTGTGCGCTGACTGGATCTGATGTGGCGCTGACTGTGCTGCTGACGCGGATCCGACGTGGAAAGATCCTATTGGCTGGTACCGATTCGGATGGGGAATCTAATCTAGGCCGCTGAGATCAGATCGGACGGCTCACCTCGGTCGGCCTGAAGCTGGCGGCGCGGTGGCTGCCGGCGATGAAGAAGATGGCGGCGCGGCGCTCGGCTTCGACGCAGTCGGCGTTGCGGTGCTCCCCTGGGCTCGAGGAGGGCACGATGGCGTGCTCCGCGCGACGGCGCATGCGCTGCCGGAGGTACTCGGGCGCATGTGAGATTCAGTGGTGGACGAAGACGACACTCCCGTGTCATTCCTGACCCGTGGAGGGCATGGGGAGATGCGCAATGGCGAGGGAGAGGTCGGGTATGGTTACTGGCTCTGGTGGTTCTTCGTCTCGCCGGAAAAAGAGAAACTCGCGGCGACGACCTTGCGGCTCCGGCGAGCAAATTCGCGAGCCTGGGGGCGTTTAGGAGAGGGCTTTCGGGGGGGGGGGGGCGATGGAGGAGGCCGAGGGCTACTAATAGCAACAAACGACGCTCAGTTTGGTCGAGGGAATCGCCCGAATTGATGCGAGTAATCGCCGGCCGTTTCCGAGTGTGGTCTCCGGCCGGAGATTGAAGACGATGACATCACGCTGACGTCCTCATTTTTTTCCTTTTTCTTATTTTCTTTTCCGTTTAATTTATTTCCTTTATAAATTTGATTTATAACTCCAAATGAAGTCAAATCAATTTCTAAAATTTGTAAAATTAATATCTATGCTTTAAAACATTAGTGGGTATGTTTTGAAAACTTTTTAAAATTAATAATTTTGAAATATTGGTTTAATACAAATTTGATACTTAATATCAATTTTGAAATTATAACTTAATTAAGTTTTCTTTTGGCTAAATAAAATTTGTAAATATACCCACATCCAAATATGTTTGAGTTCAAGTTATTTAAACTTATTTTCCAAAAACTAAATTCATTTAGGCTTTAGTGTAATATTAAATAGTATAACTCAACTATAAAAATGAAAATGGAAATATAATGCATTCATTTTTAACTAAAAATAATTTATGCACCATTGTATTTTATATTAAGATAATTCATTTGAAAACTTTATAACATATATTTAGAGTAGATTTTATATTTAATTCATTTATTATATAGAAAATATATTCATGAAAATCATTTTATGTTTTGATAATAAATGAAAATCATTTAAGCTAATGAAATGTTTATGTGGATAATTCATTAATAAAAATCTATGAAGTTTTAAAGTTAATAACTATAGACTTGTAATTTCCAAAACTATGTTTTGAACTTAAGAATAATGAAAACCATTTGGCAAATAGATCATGTTTTAAATAGTTTAAAGGAACACTTGTAAATATTAATTTAATTTATGAATAGCTATGGCTACGTGGTTGAAGTCAAATACTTAAAAGAAACTTTTTATTATAAGAAATTGGTTGGAAGGTTTGTCAAATATTTATCAAATTACATATTGAGGTTTTAAGAAAATACAATGGAATAATAAAAGTTTAACTTGAAACAACTTTTGGAAATAATGTTTACTTGAGATATTTGAAATATTTAACTCTTTCAATAAGTTTGAAGTATTTCATAGTTGGTTTTCTGATGCATTTAATGTTTTATTTTAATCAAAACAAAAGTTTTAAATTTTAGTGATTTTTGAACATTATAAAATGTTGGGATGTTACAGACTACCACCCTTAAAAGGAATCTCGTCCCCGAGATTCAGAGAAGCTAGAAAGACAAAGCAAATGCTTGAATGATTCCGATAGCTCGAGAGGTTTTGAGAAATGTAATTTATGAAATGGAAACTTGAAAACTTGCAGGGGAAAAATTTTCTGATTGGGAAGGCTAGAAAGAAAGATAGTTTGGGATCTCTGAGTTTAAGCGACTGGGTTTGAATTATCTAGGTTGCTACCACCCTTAAAAGAAAAGTTTTGTTGATAATTAAACATTCTAACTTATAATAGAATATCAAGACAAATCATTACAAACAACATATAACAAACATCAAGCAACAAAGTGCTAACACAAAGCAAACAATCTTGTATTGTCACACAACCTAAGTTCGTATGAACAATACACTAACACGATATCATTGTTCTATTTAAGTGATGGTCAAATCAATCTCCATTGTTAGTGCTTCAAGTTCTTGTTCAACTCTTATGGATATCTTCGAAGTGTTGGTCGAATCCTGGTTCTTTAGTGGTATTCGATGCATGTAGAACTTCATGTTGAATCGTAGCTTTTCCATATGAAGCAGCAGAATCAGACTTAGGCTATAAAAACATGGTCATCTAGAGTAAGATAAGGTATTTTAAGAAGGTTGATTGTAGATGAGAGTACGAGGAAGATAAAATGAAAAGTTTTACTTCTACAAAACTGAATAAAATAGATTTTCAATCCTATGGTTAAATCCTATTTCTATCCAAACCTAGTGTTTCGAACCTACAGGCAACACAGTGATCTGATACCATCTGTAGTGACCTCACCTTTTATTATAAGGTGGAAATCCCTGTGTTAATGTGCTAGTCCCTGGATCAAATGCTAGCACCACAGTTTAAGATGTATACCATGCAAAAGTGTCAAATACTTTATTAAATTGCATGATCCAGTGTTACAAATATCTCTTACAACTTGCTTAACCTGAAAAGGCTAGCAAAATCCAAAGAGCAGCAGCGGAAAAAATGTAAATACAATGAGCCTCATCATCTTCATGTGCCACAGGCAAGGCATGTTGGTTGAAGACTCGAAATCCTATCGAATGCTCACTCGTCGTCTGTCAAATCTGCAAGGTTTAGTTGCAGCCCAGCTATAAAGGGTCAGCACAATTGAATTGTGGTGGCAAGTGACTTTCAATTGCTAATATTCTACTAAGCTATATCTATATGCTTATTTGGCTGGTGGAGCTCAAGGCTATTGCGCAAAGCAAGTTTTCTCCTACTTTTGGTAAACAACTTTTTGAAACAATATCTTCTCTTTATGAGACATCTCGAGACAAATCCATGTCTCCTACCCATGTTCACCCATCATAGTTTTATTAAGAAATTGGGATGAAGAGATTTTCAGAAGACAGCATTGTGAAGTCACTCAATTGTCCGATGCCGGGGACATGGCTAAGATCTTAGGTTTTAACTCTCGAGAGTGTGTGCACTTTCACCATTAGACTCAATCAACCCAAACTAGCCTCTACACTCATTTAGCGAGAAGGAAAGGGAGAAGATCAAGACGAGACTTTTCATAAGTTGGTTTCCCATGATCATACTAAGAGATTACCACCATCCTATCAACTCTACCACCATCAATCTCTTGACCCAGGTCCACATCAACTTACTCCATCAAGATAGAGCCCATATTGACCAATGGTTGCACGGTAAGAAACTAGACTCAGTGTAAACTTAAATCTCATAGCCCTGGGTGGCCTTCCACAAGTGAGCAACTCAGGTTAACACCGCATATCATGGCCCCAAGTAAGTGAAAACTATCTTGGGCGAAGACAACCATTAAACTTGGCCCTGAGTAGCCACTCTACTTGAAACCTCCTCGATCGACCCAATCCACCCAGGCGTTAAATTAATTTAGTGGAAAGTTTCATTTATCACATCAACCATAAAACAATCATTTTTGGAGCATGTACTTCCACTAAATTATAATAGGTGTCTACTGGAATTTTCTAAGGGGTAACCTAACAGGTTTGCATAGCATACAACAATTCCCACAAAAACCTATCATGCATACTATTTACAAATACTGCTTAAAAATTATAGTAATGCAATAGGATAAAAAATAGGTGTTTTATGAAGTCACTTGCCTTTGGGAATTTTTGTCGTTTCTCACACACTCGTGTCCAAGTCAAAGTTGCTCCCCGTTTCAAACTATATAGTAAAAGGACATCCAATAAACAAGCAATTCAACAAACACAAAACATAATCAAACATACAAGCGTAACGAGTCTTCTCGGGAGGGTTTGGTCAAAGGTGTCACATAATTCAATATACAAAAAGAATTAATGTGTTTGGGTTTAGGGTTTAGCCAAGGAATGGTCTTCAAAAGTTTACACAAAGGGATATCAAGAAGGCTTAATCACAATGTAAAATCAAGGTTTAACACTCTAATACAACTATAAATATTTAATTTTATTTACCCAAAATTATGTTTAAAATTAAATTTCACCAAATTCAATTTCATGAATTTCTTAATTTTCTCATATCTAAACATTTTTAATTCCCAACATAAAAGTTTATAGTATTAATAATAACTTAGTTATTTAACACAAATGTCGCCAGTGATTCTTGCGTCGTATATTACGCGCTACCATAAGACTTGGAATGGGATGGGAAAGTCATATGTGATCTTCTTCTGTTCGCATGTCAACGAATTGCCAGCGGCCGTAGGCTGTAGATCTTGCGAGACTACATGCACATGGGTGGGATCCCTTAATTCCCACGGCACTGGGATCTATGATGGATTGTAGGAGCAGCCCAGATCGGTCTATCATTGGTAAAGGGGAGGACTTCGGTCTGGAACGGTCTACCATATGAAAATGGGGAGGGTTTCTGTCTGGAACGGTCTATCATTTGGTAAAGGGGAGGACTTCGGTCCGGATCGGTCTACCTTATGATAAAGGGGAGGACAGACCTACAAAAGGGTGGGCATGCGGGGTGGTGGAGAAGCACGGCCAATGGCTTGGATCAATTGACTGGGCCCCACACCCAGGAAGTGTGGACGGGAAGATCGCCTGGTTGTGCAACAAGGTCTTGATCTCTTATGGGTAAAGCAGCGCACCTCTGCAGAGTGTATAAATGTGACGTGTTACTCCACGTTCCAGGACGGAACGACGAACGCAGCAGGAAAGGAGGCTCCTCAAAGCCCTAGCCCTGTGACTCCTGACGAGCATAGTCTTCAGAATAAAAGTAACCTTTTGAAGAAATGTTTTCGAAAACTTGTATTAGCCTACGACAATCCATTGTCTGTGGCTGTATTTATGCATGAAACTTCCCACCTTGCATAATGAACTTGCTGAGTAACGCTGTTACTCACCCTTGCCTCCTAAACCCCTGCTAGACATGAAGAACCACAAGAAGGCAGCACTTTAGCCTATGAAGACTCCGAAGAAGGATAAACTCAAGATGCCAAAAAAAGCAACTACATCGAGTTGAAGCAATTGGAGGAAGACGGAGGACACATGAAGGCGTAGTGTAGAAGAGGATAGATTCCTATCGTAGAACCTATCCCTGTAGGTTGTTATAGCGCAATCGCAAGCCTAGCAGTAGACTTAGCATAGGTTAGTTCCTCCGAGATTTTCATTTGATCTTCTTTTATTAGGGCCTTGCCTCATTGTTTCGAGGAGGTTCTAAAGATATGTTGTTTTGGATCTTCTGTTTGTAATCTATAGTCATGCCTTGGACCTGCGATGTTTCTGTTGTACCACTCTGATGACGTAACACTGGTCTACAGTGATCCATTGGTGCTATGTCAACGACTATAGCATACTACACCACGCAATGGTATGTTGAGTCATCACAACATGCGTTTTGGAAGATATCTTCTGGAGTTGGTGGAACTACTGGCGCTTCCAACACCCAACATCAAGCCAAGTCCGCTGAAGCACTTCAACAAGGATGTCTTATGGGGAGTTCGCATCATGCAATTCGGGCGCCAGACTGAACCCAAGACCAAAGACATCCAGTACAAGTCGATTAGTGACTCCTTGGAGAAAGGACTTAATCTCGTCACGCAGGAGCTAATAGGACGTCTTTGTGGGCAATTCCAGGAGGAGTTAAAGGACCACTACTTTTCTACCCTAGGCCAACGTATGAAGATGGGATACCCTACCTTGTAAATGAGGAAGACAAAAGCAAACCAGATCCTTTGCATCCTTATCTTCAAGACTTAGAAATTCACCTCTGGCAACTAGAAGAGGATAGGCGCGATGAGTTGCTGAAGAATGATGAAATAATGGCCCAAGTCAAGTAGACTTAAAATAAGATTGACGCCCAAGAAGAAGTGGTCAACGCTCAGGAGGAGAAATTCCGGGCTCAAGAGAAGAAGTTCCAAAATCAAGAGAAGAGAACTAGAGACAAGAACAAGGAGATTAAAAACTTGAAGGATGAAATTCTGAGCAACGACGTCGAGTTCGAGGCTGATCGAGATCTGAACGAGACTCTGCGCCGTGAGAAGACAATGCTACATGAGAAGAATGAAGCCTTAGAGAAGGAAGCGATCGAGACTCTGCGCCGTGAGAAGACAATGCTACATGAGAAGAATGAAGCCTTAGAGAAGGAGGTGAACGACTACAAGGAGATCCTCATGAAGGAAGGCATCACCATCGAGGAGGTCGAAGAAGATGGAGGAGATGTCATGGACGAAGTTTAGACTTAGTAGTTGGACCACCATGTTTTATTATCATTTAGCTCGTCGTTTTTAAAACATTGATCTCCAAATTGTGGTGTGACAATGTTAGAATATTTTGGTTTGCAGACTTTGTTGTTATTTAATCTACCTAAAATGCCTTTTCGAATTGCTAAGGAAGTAAAGTTTTAAGTCGTTTATTGTTTGTTGATTGCTTGACTTGGTTGTTTTGTGCATGGGTAGGATTTTCCTTCTTATAGTTTTGTCTATCTTTTACTTATCCATGCTGAAAAACCCCATAGATGCCTACTCGTCGTGATCCCGACAATAATGATGCCATCCAGCAACTGGTGGCCGCTCAAGCTCAACTGATGACTATGATGACTCAGTTCATTGCAGCAACCAACAACAACAACAACAACAACAACAACAACAACAACAACAACAACAACAACAACAACAACAACAACAACAACAACAACAACAACAACAACAACAACAAGAACAACAACAACAACAACAACAACCACAACCCACCACCTCCACCACCACCACCTCAAGTGGACAGACTTGCTAGATTCCTAAGGCTTAGGCCTAATAAGTTGTCCTTTGCTACTAAACCTATAGTGGCTGACGACTGGCTTCGCTCAGTCAACGAGGACTTAGTGACTTGTGAGTGTTTCGAGGCAGAGAATGTGAGGTTCACTGCACACCTGCTAGAAGGACCCGCTGCACTGTGGTGGGAGACTTATCAAGTGACTCATCCTCTAGAGGGCATGACTTGGGATGCTTTCAAGGAGGGTTTTCGCAATGCTCACATTTCCTCTAGCATAATGAATCTGAAGAAAGAAGAATTTCGCAGCATGAGGCAGGGAGGTAGAACTCTGAAGGAGTATATGGATGACTTCTGTATGCTATCAAACTGAAGGAGTATATGGATGATGTAGCACCCCCAAGAGCCAAGCTAGACAAATCCGAGACCTTAATCTGAGATAAGCCTAACAAGGATCTCGAGAGTCAACAGTTGAAGTCGGTAACACAACAGAGACCCTACAACACAGGAAGTAATAGGTTAAGCTCTTAACAGAGCGAAGAAGCACACATCACCAAAATAAGGTCACTGGCCTTTCAATCACCAATACAACGGAAGGCAGATTAAGCTATTAGACATAGTGACGTGGGGCTACCTTGCGGGTAGCCCACGATGATGCTACCTGGGCCGCGTCAAGGATGGAAAGGCCCGCGGAAGGCCCACTCGGGGTACCTTGTGCCCTAGTCCAACTCGGTTAGGTCTTGTAACCTACCGTATCTGTATCAACCACCCGAGACCTGGCTACCTATAAAGCCAGGAGGGTTGCCCGTCCTAGAGGACACGTTCATAACCACTACGACAAACCCTAGCGAGATGGCAATCTCGCCATTGTAATCGCTACTCGCATCAATAACCAGACAAGCAGGAGTAGGGTGTTATCCTCCGGGAGCCTGAACCTGGGTAAACCTCGCTTGTCAGCCGTCGTGATCACCTTGCACTCATATCTCTCCCCATCAATCAACCCGGGGTGCACAACCCTGGGACTTGTCGAGTTAACACCTCGTCACATAGCAAAACTAGCAAAAGGCCTAAGAGGCCAAAGCATAACGGCGACGTCCCAGTCCAAAGATTCCATGCTGCCGTCTGGGAACCCCAACCTACTCGTCGATGTCGATGTCCAGAAAACACACCTGTCCAAATAATTGTGCAAGGCTGAGTACAGGAGGTACTCAACAAGACTTATTTAACCTGTTATATATCTACTCGTTCAGAGAGTATTCATGAATGTATTTTGCATAAAGCCATCTTTATTTTCAAATCGAGGGAGGAGAGAATCTCGCATCAGTAGACTTTTAAAAAGGGATAAGAGAGTGAAACACTAGCTTCAACCACATCTTCAATCTCCACCAGATCATCATGAGTTGTACCACCCACCTGAATCATCCCCTCGCTCAACCCGAGGAAGCAATCCAGACCACCCTTTAGTTGTCAAGTTTTAGTATCATATTAATGTTGTCTATGATCACCGAAATAAGGTCCAAGTCGTCCAAAACTGTGGACACGGCTTTCCGAAAAGATTTACCCTGCAGGGGGTGTAACTGTCCACACACGCCAACCAATCCTTGCGCCAGAACTTTTAGCACTCTTCCGGGGAATGCCGGCAGAAGGGTTGGCCACGACCTTTCCCAAGCTTCGCCTATGTCCATGAGCCACAGCAGTAGGTCTGACCACCAACGCGCAGCGGTCCCTAGTGCGGGTTGCCAAGGTCAACATCTGGACCGCAGCCCTGTTGCCCGAGCCCTAATCATCTTCCATCCTTCTTTTCTTTTTCCTCACACGCAAATGGAAAACTCGAAAAAGTGCCTTCACGTAGTAGGCTAGACAAGTTGGGGTCGAGGGCTCCCATTATTCCAGTGTGGATGTACGAGTAGTCTTGGTTCCGAACCCAGGAACTCGGTTCCTAGTATCGACGAGAACGAGACAACCCACCACAATCCCTTTGTGGCCTCTCATCCAAGTCTTTAACAATAAATAAATCATGTATACTCATTCCACCTCAGTCCTCTCGACTGGATGGAAAAGGAATAGCTAAGCATGTCTAAGCGGTGATGCATCACAAGTAACACCCTACACCTCAACCAAAAACATCTTTGAACCGTATGCATAACACAAGAATCAAATACTTAGAAATCTTATATGTGCAGATAAGAGGTTATGCTTGACTTGCTCTTCGATAACAAGATATATAGCAATTGGAGATCTTCAGCTTGTGTTGATTAGAATAACCAAAATAACTCTTCATAGATTTCTGCTTGGGTAGTTCGTCGATGATCCAACACTGTCCTTCGATAGTGTCGAACTCCACTTCGGATTCACATTCTATCGCGATAAACGAAACACCGGAAAAGAAACGAGAAACAACACTCAAAATTGGCATCGATGCATTGCGCACAATGTATGACATGAAAACTTAAAGTATTGAAATGTAAATCCTATACATGGAAGGACATTTTAAATGGAGTGTGAATGCCCGAGAGGTGCCATTCGACAAATTCCATATTTGAAAGAAAGGGTGTAATTTGTTCTTCTATTATGAACATGGTTCAAAGTTGTTTAGATATGCATGACTTGGAGATAATTAAATAGATCTTATTTTTCTGCAAATTTTGATATAAAAATCATATTTTTCTGAATTAAAATGAATTAGTTATGAATTTCCAAAGATTAAACAAATTTAAATCAATTTAAAACATTTACGGAAATTAAATAAATAATTTGGGACCCACATGTCAGATATGTAATAATTACAGAAAACATTATTTGGAAATGAATAAAATTCTGACAAGGGGACCCCACCTGTCAGGAGTTTAAATAAATACATAAATGATTCAATAATTCAGTAATGATTCAATAATTCAGAAATGATTCAATACAAGGGGACCCCACCTGTCAGGGGTTTAAATACAGCGTGGGCTTCGGTCGGAAGGAGGAAGACGACTCGACCAGTTTTGTAGAAAACCCCCTGGCGGTTTGCGAAACTTTAAAACCTTTGAAACCAGACACCTGCTTTGGAAAAAAAGAGTTTGAGGGCCTTTTGCAAATAGAAAATTTATACAAAAATACCAGGAGACTCAGAATTTCACAAGGATGCCATTGGCAACTTTGGATTTTGAAAATTTTGAAATTCTTTTAACACATTTAAAATAACAAGTGGTTTAGCCACTTAAGTGTTTTCTCTTTTATTTTTAAAACACAAATTTTTGTGCAACATTTAATTAGATGCAAATGATGCTCATGATGCACAAACAAATCCTAATTACCAATTAGAAAATTTGGGGACGTTACAGATGACTTCTGTATGCTATCAAGATATGCACCAGAAGACATTGACACCGATGCTAAGAGGAAGAAAAAAGTCCTCAATGGACTTAAGGGAGAACTGAAGATACCCTTATCTGTGGCCTATGCTCCTAACTATCAAGCTCTGTTGGATCAAGCAATCACTTTGGACAACAACAAAATAAAGGAAGAGAACAGGAAGAGGAAGTTCAGTGCAAGTAAGGTTCATTCCGAGGGAACACACAAGAGACCACACACCTCTGAAGGCAGTGGGCATAAACCATGGAATCACTCCAACAACAGTAGTGGCCAAAAGCATCATGGTCATAACCATAATGGAGGATACAAAGGAAGCAATGGAGGATACAAAGAATATAATGGAGGATACAAAGGAAATAATTGAGGATTCAAGGGAAAAAATCACCATGGCCATAATCATGGAAATGGTCATCACCGTCCTAACTAGGAGGGGAAGAAAGACTTGTCTAATGTGACTTGCTTCAAGTGCAAGAAGAAGGGACATTATGCAAATGACTGCCTAGAGAGAAAAGCTGATGAGAATTCCAAGCCCAACCCTTTCCAGAAAGGACAAGTGAACCACATCAATGTGGAAGAAGTACATGATGAACCTGATGCTGTGATTGGTACGCTCTTCCTCAATTCTTTTCTAGCCTTAGTCTTATTTGATACTGGAGCATCGCATTCATTCATATCAAGAGCTTTTGTAAACAAACACGGGCTAGCTGAGAAAAGCCGGAAACCTATTAGAGTAAGTTCACTTGGAGGTGAGATGATAGTAAATTCTGGGTGTAGGCAGTTAGACTTAAAGATTGGAAAGCACGTTTTTCCAACGGACTTAGTCATCCTAGAAATCCAAGTCTTGGATGTTATCATCGGAATGGATTGGATGACTCGTTTTGAAGGAATCATAGACTGTGCAAATAGAGCTATCACCCTCACCACCCCAGAGAAAAAGAAGATTAAGTTCAGATCAACTTTATAACTTAAGAAAGTTAGGCTAAATTCTCTTAAGGGGGTTAGCCTTGGTGATGTGCTTATTGTCAAGGAATACCCATATGTTTTTTCGGAAGAACTACCAGGAATGCCACCCGATAGAGATGTAGAGTTTCTCATCGAACTGAAACCAGGTACTGGACCAATAGCTAAAAGACAATATCCTATGGTCGTCGATGAACTGAAAGGGCTCAAGAAGCAACTGGATGAACACATTCAGAAAGGATTTATTGGTCCAAGTTCATCGCCATGGGGAGCACCAGTATTATTTGTTAAAAATAAAGATCAAACGCAGAGACTAGTCACGGACTACATGGATATAAATGAGAAAACTATCAAAAACAAGTACCCGTTACCCAAGATTAATGAACTATTTGATCAACTGGAAGGTGCTTGCGTTTTCTCAAAGATCAATCTGCGATAAGGGTACCTCCAAATGAAAGTTAGAGAAATGGATATACCCAAGACTGCATTTGTTACGAGATATGGCTTTACGACTACACCGTAATGCCTTTTGGATTAACCAATGCTCCAGCCTATTTCATGAATATGATGAATAAAGTGTTCATGGATTTTCTGGATAAGTTTGTGGTAGTTTTCATCGATGATATTTTAATCTACTCCAAGAACCACAAAGAACATGAAGAGCATTTGCGTCTGGTATTGCAGAGATTACGTGAACATAAGTTGTATGCCAAATACAACAATTGTGAGTTTTGGTTAGAACAAGTCGGATTCCTAGGCCATGTGGTGTCCAAGGAGGGTAGAGCGGTGGATCCTAAAAAAGTTTCAGCTGTAACTAATTGGGAATCACCAAAGAATGTGGGAGAATTACGGAGTTTTCTTGGTCAAGCAGGATAACTACCGAATATTCATTTAATTTTTTTCCAATATTGCCAAGGCCTTGACGGAATTATTGAAGAAGGAGAATAAGTTTGAGTGGACCGAGGCATGTGAAGCTAGTTTTCAGGAGTTGAAGAAACGTCTAGTTTCAGCCCCAGTTCTATGCTTACCTGATTTAGAGAAGGAATTCCAAGTGTACTGTGATGCTTCACGCCAAGGGCTGGGAAGTGTATTGATGCAGGAAGGCAGAGTGGCATCTTATGCCTCTAGACAGCTCAAGAAACATGAAGCAAATTATCCTACTCACGATCTCGAGTTAGCCTCAGTAGTACATGCCCTGAAGACATGGAGACCCTATCTGATGGGAAAAAGATGTGAAGTATTCACTGTCCACAAAAGTGTGAAGAATATTTTCACTCAGAAGGAATTGAACATGAGACAGAGAAGATGGTTGGAACTTATCAAAGATTATGATCTAAGTCTCCAATACCATCCGGGAAAGGCTAATGTAGTATTAGATGCCTTGAGTCGTAAGGTATATGTGAATGGCCTCACGGCAGGAGAAATACCCGAGGATTTATGCAAGGCATTCAAGGACCTCATAATGGAAGTGGTACCTGAAGGTTTTGTAGCCTCATGATTAGTGGAACCAACTTTGATGGACAAGATACGCAAAGCTCAGAAGGGAGACAAAGATATAGAAGAAATCAAAGTCAATCTGAGAGCAGGAAAAGCTAAGGGATTTCAAGAAGATGAGCAAGGAACCTTGTGGTTTGAAAAACGTGTGTGTGTGGCCAATGATCCTGATCTTAGTAAGTTAATTCTGCAAAAAGCCCACGAGACACCTTACTCCATCCATCCGGGAAATACTAAGATGTATATGAATGCGAAGGAGAGATTTTGGTGGAACAATCTGAAGAGAGAAATAGCAGAATATATCGCAAAGTGTGACGTATGTAGTCAAGTAAAAGAAGACCATCAGAAGCCAGCAGGACTTCTACAACCTTTGAAAGTGCCGGACTAGAAGTGTGATTCTATTGGAATGGATTTCATCACAGGATTACCAAGGACCAAATCGGGTTATGATTCTACTTGGGTTATTGTTTGCCGTCTAACAAAAATAGCCCACTTTATACCCGTGAAGACCACTTATACAAGTGCTAAGTTAGCTGATATTTACATGAAGAGAATTGTGTGCCTTCATGGCGTTCCCAAGAGTATCGTGTCTGATAGAGGAACCCAATTCACATCTCATTTCTTGAAACAGTTGCATGAATCACTAGGAACCAGATTGGAATTCAGCACGACTTTTCATCCACAAACAGATGGTCAGACCGAGAGAGTTAATCAGATTCTAGAAGATATGTTAAGAGCTTGTGCACTCGATTATGGATCTAGCTGGGATGATAATCTACCATACGCTAAGTTCTCCATCAATAACAGTTACTAAGCCAGCACTGAGATGGCACCGTTTGAAGCCTTATATGGAAAGAAATGCACAACCCCATTGTTGTGGAGTGGTGTAGGAGAACGGAGTTTCTTTGGACCTGATATATTCCAGGATGCTGAAGAGAAGGTCAAACTGATTAAAGATAGATTGAAGATAGCACAATCATGCCAGAAAAGCTACGCAAATTCCAAACGTAGAGAAGTCACCTACGAGGTGGGTGATAGATACTATCTTAGAGTGTCACCACTCCGGGGTGTAAAAATATTTGGGATCAAAGGAAAGTTGGCACCACGATTCATTGGACGATTCAAAATTCTTTTTCGTAAAGGTGAAGTGGCATATGAGTTAGAACTGCCATAAATTATGTCTGCCGTCCATAATGTGTTCCATGTCAGTCAGTTGAAGAAATGTCATCCCGAGATGATGGGAGTTCCTTTGAAGGATACTGTACCCCTCGGGGAAGTACAATTGGAGAGTGACCTGACCTATGAGGAGAATCGCATCAAGGTATTAACAGACAGCAGAAAGAGTCACCCGTACCAAAACCACCAAGTTCTGCAAGGTCCAGTGGAATCATCACACCGAGGAAGAAGCCACTTGGGAACGAGAAGATGACCTTCGAGAAGACCATCCTCACCTATTTGCTCACCTTTCCGAAAATCAAGGGTGAGCGTCCTCTTAAGGGGGTTAGTCTGTAACATCCCAAAATTTTCAAAAAATTTAAAACTTTGCATTCATGCATCATTCATCATATAAGCATGACATTTAAATCACATAAGGACTAAATAAAAATGTATAAGTTTAAATAAATTATAATTCAATAAAGTTGTTTATTTGTACTCCTTATAATATTTATATTTATCAAATTGTTTGATAAGCAAGTATGATGCTAAAAGGTTCTAAATTTAATAAGCTTTCCAGAACATATTTTTATGAGTTTTTCTGAAATGTTTTGGTTAAGTTTAAAAATCAATTTTGAAAACAGGTTTGAAAAACAGAAAAACATTTGAATAAAAGAAAAACGATTTTTCTCGAACCAATTGGGCCGAGGCCACGGTTATCTACCGCGCGCGCTACGTTCGGCCCAGCGAAACAGCCCACGCAGCCCTTCTCTCTCTCTTTCTCTCTCTCTCTCTCTCTCCCGCTGACAGGTGGGACCCACTTGTCAGGTTCTTCAACCTCTCGCTGGAGATCGCGCACGATCTGATCCGTGCCCGTCGCGAAATCCGAGCGTGATTCGCGCACGGATTGCTCCCCTTCCCACCCTATTTAAGCCTTCACCCCGCCGCCAGCCTCCCCGCCCCAAACCCTAGCGACCTCCGCCGTCGGGCTGCTCGTAAGCGAGCACGGAGCTCCGCCACCTCCATCGCCGTAAACCGCACCGTACGGGATACCCCGGTCACGTCGGACCCTCCCTTCTCCTCCCCTCGTTGCCCTTATTCTTTGCGCATGTTTTTGACTTAGTGCGGTGTCTTGAATCACAGCCGAACACTGTGACGCCCGAAAATCGGTACTATGTAGATTTAAGCGATCCCCCCGAAATCCGCATAGTAACGATTTTAGGTCGCCCACCAGACATAATGTGCACGCCGAAACATGCGCATTATGTGGGTGGAATTGTGATAACATTACAACAGTTCCGATACATCCACAAATACAACAAAGATGTAATTACAACAACGACTCGAACGAGTCAAGATACAAATGATACAATACTAAGATACAAAAGACAGCGGAAGCAAAAATAGTATCCGACTACGGATAAGATGCAAATTGAACTAAGAGTCCAGAAGATAAGCAATGGCGCCATATCCCTGCCCAGCCAAGCCGGAGGGATTCCCAAGCTAACGTCGTCGGACTTCAAACCTGTTGACTGCACATAAAGCACATCCCAAAAGAGGGTCAGGGCACTCCCTGGCAAGCAAAACTGACTTGCCTACTTTCTACACCATCTCCCAAAATATAGGGGAGGTGGACTTAGCGGCAGCAGCAATAGCAACCTAGAGAGACACGCTATAACTTCCGTCTAATCAGAGAGGGATAAGAGAGCACATAAGATAAACATCTATAACTAACACCAAACATAACTCATTCTCGGATTAACCCCCTCAACCAAGTATGAGGAAGCAATTCCTGGATAAGAAGCGGATTAGACCGAAATAAATAATACTAAGACAACATTTTATTAAGGTAGAATAAGCTATCATACTAAGCAGGTGAAATAAATAATACAGATAGACGACTCGCACAAACAACTCTAAGCATGCGCTACGACTCGCAAGGCTAACAGATAAACATGCAACATGTATTAGGATGTGGGGATAAAGCTGTATGGGCTGCAGGATAAACATGTGATGGGATCGCAATAAAGAATCGAATACTAGGGTAGCATAGATCAACGGCAGGAATGAAAGACAATGTATAGATAAACAAGCAAACTTTGCTTGCCTGGAATCCCGCATGGAAGCAGATCTTGTCGTTGCTCACACATCTCAACGTCTTATTCGCGAAGAAGCAACAAACACTGGAAAGCGTAAAAGATGCATTTTATAACTACGGCAAAGATCCAGCATGATCATGTGAGAATGATGCATGACATGGCAAGATGCAATACAAAAGCAATTAATCCAAATTAAGCGGGAAAACAATCCCGGCAATTAATATTTAGGTGCAAGTTATTTATTTACCAGCAATATTAAATGTTGGTTAACATGGTAGCACGTGGCATGGGTGCTCTAATTAAATTAAATGGAATAGGGCAATAATTAAATAAAGCTCAACACATTCCATATTTAATTATTTTGTTGCAATTAACAAATTACACTAAGAAATTAAAAATAACAGATGCAAAATGGCATACAAATGGCATATTAATATTCCTTGCATTTTTCTGATAAATAAACATAAAGATTACTTTATTTGGAGTTATAGAATTAGAGTTATTAGCATATTAAGTTTAGTGGTGTTTCTGAAAATGACATGGACTTGTTCGTGATGGGAGAAATTCCAGTGAGGGTTCAACTGTTAGAACAGAAAGTTCAGGGGCTCGGGTGTAAATTGCAGTGCCTGGAATTCTTCTCGGACTTTTCTCACCGAAAGGAGACACACCACAGCGACTGCCGTGCGGGCCCATCTAGCCTCGCTGGCGCGGGTGTGTTGCGCGGGCTCCCGCGGTCACTGACCAGCGGGGCCCGCCGGTCAGGGTGGAATTAAAGATGCAAAAAGTGGGCTTTATTGCTCTGCCCTGGGGTTCGAACTCCCGACGCGGGGCGCACGGAGCGGAATCAGTGGTGCTAGCCACTAGGACCGGTAGGTGATTGTGTGAGGAAGAGAGTTCGTTGGCTTAAGGGGTGGATGAAGTGCTATGTTTACTGACGAAACTGCATCTGGCCGGAGACCGGCACAGCGGCGGCGGGAATCGGCCAACGGCGACCACGACCGGGCCACGCTGGGGCGGGCGGGTGTGCGTGCGGGGTTGCTGTGAGGTGCAGTGTTTGAAGAGAGAGAGAGAGAGAGAGCAGGGGGCAAGCAGCTTGTGCGTGAGGTTCTCCGGTCAGCCATGGCGTCACCGGCGGCTTGGGGACGAGCTCATGAACCGATTCGGCGACTCTGGCCAGAAAAGGATATGGGAACGGCGGGAATGGAACCGGGGCTCACCGTGGGGGGTCGTCGTCGGAGGCGTTCGTGCTCGGGGAAGTTGTTGTCGCCGGAATTGGGAGGCGGAGGTCCGCCGGCCATGGTGGAGACGAGGACGAGGGCGACTGCCACGAGCGCTCCCGGCTCGATTCCTGCGGTGGAGAGGATGGAGAGGTCGTCGCGGACCTCCGGGGCTCCTCCTATGGGCTTCGACGGCACCGGAGCGGGGGAGGGACGGCGTGGTGCTCCGGTGGTAATTTTCGGGGAGAAAAGCAGAGGAAGGAGAAGGGGAAGAACAGGGGAGGATCGAGGGAGATGGTGGCGGTGCCGAAGGGGGGAGGAGGAAGGAGAGGCTAGGGTTTGCGCAGAGGCGCGAATCGGCTTTAAGGAGGGCAAGGGAGCAGGTGGAGGTGGGGGCGCCATAGCCCTTTTCTCTGCCTCGCTGAGGAAGAAGACAAGGGAGGGGAAGAGTGGGCCAGAGGTGGGCATTGGAGATGGGCCAGGTGAGTATGTTTCTTCTCTGCAATTTTTTATTTCTTTTATTTAATTCATTTATGTTTTATGTTTTTAAAATAAAATAGAAGAAGAAAAGATATATAACTTTTGGTCAAATAATTATTATTTCAAAACACACCATTTAATATATTAGTTTGAATATTCGAAAAGAATTTAAATATCATATTTAAATTAAATTGATTTGCATTTCGATTTAAAAGTGGAAAAGAATTTAAATGGAGTTAAATTTAAATGCAATAATATAAATTAAGATTGACAAATGCAAATGATGCATGATGATGTCATGTGGATGCAAAAAGAAAAACAAACATTTTTCTAATTTGGGAAAAATCCCGGGGTGTTACAAGCACCGCCTTCGTCCGCGACCGACACCGCTGCCCGCAATCTTCAACTCCGGCGAAGGACTCCTGGCGAACGACGACGCTCCAAAGACCAGCGCTTCGCCACCGACCCCGCCTCGACGTCCTCCACGCCGCGGTAATATCCACTCGTCCCGTAGGACCCTAGAACCCGTGCGCACGCGATGCCGGCTGTGGCTTCGCCGCGGCCGGAGGAACTCCGACAACTCGTGCCGCTCGCGACTCGCCAGTGCGGTCTGGACCGTTGGATCCAGATCGGACGGGCGTTGTTTATTTACATTTTTTCGCTTCGTTTGATTTATCCGGAGCGTCCGTTGTTATTTAGATCGGACGGCTTCCACGCTGATCCGCGTCGAACCGTTATCGCGCAATAGAACCGCGCCACATAGCCCCTTCTTTTTCTAGTTCGGCAGAATTTAGTAAATAAAAACAGAAAATATGTAAAACTTGGAAAATTCATATCTTTTGATCTGTAAGTCCAAAATTGATAATTTTTATATCCACGGATAGCCCTGCTAGTGTAGTTTATTTCTGCATTATATGTTTTTCCTTTTGATAACTTTTAATTAGTGTAATTATCTGATTGGTATTTTTGCTATTTAAATTCATAACTTAGATAATAAAATATTTTTCTAATAAATTTAATGGATTAAGATTTGTATTATTGTCCTCTGTCCAGAAAGTTCAACATGTGTTTTATTTGAAAACTTTTCATAAAAGAATGAAAGTTTGTAGTTGTAGAACTTTATTTTGCTATATTGTTTTTCAATATTTAATTAATAATTAAAATAAGAAATTTCTGAAAATTGCATTTCATGCATTTAATAACAGAAAGTATAAAATGTTAATAAGTGTGTCTTGTTATACTCCTAGCATATCATGCATGCATACATGTTTATGTTTTGGGATTTTAAGTGTTTTAATGTGTGTGTATTTATTTATTTTATGTATTGCTTGTGCTAGATTGTGAAGAGGAGGAAGGATTTGCTTGTGATTGTTATTCTTGTTGTGCTTGCGCCTCCTGTTACCAAGGCAAGTGACATTCATGAACTACCCAATATTTTCTATATGCACTAGTAGAATATTTTGAGTAGTATGCATGATAGGAATTGTTTTGAATTATTCTATTATATTAAGTTAGATTTATGCTTTGCAAAATTCCTAGTAGTGTGTAGCCATCCTTTACCAAGCAGCATATTAAAAAGTTTTATTAGATGCTTAGCAATGTTATAAAATTGTTTACATGCCATGTTATGGAAATATTTCTAAGTTGGTATGTTTTATGTTGAGTGGCTATTTGGGACGATGTTTGTGGTTGTCTTCGCCTAGGATGAATTTTATTCTACTTAGGGCTATGAGCATGGTGGTTTTCACCCAAAAGTGCACTGGTGGATGGCCACCCAGGACCAAAGAGATTACTAAGTCCCTCCAATTTTAGATGCTTCCCGTGCAGCCTTTTGACATGGGCTCTGTCTAGAATAATTAAGTTGTGAGAGTTCAACCTGTTAGCTTGACAAGCAGATATAGAGTTGGCAGGTGGAACGGGTCTTGATAGTATGGTTGAATTATTCTTTTGAAATTTCTTGTATCAATTCTCTCCTTAATGCACTCCGTGTGAATAGGATGTCTGGGTTAATTGAGTCTAAAGGTGAAAGTGCACAACCTCTGCAGAGTCGACAATCTGAGTACTTAGCCGTGTCCCCGATGATGGACTATTTCGAGCAGCTGGACAAGGATGGACGGAAGAATCTCAACACCGTTTTCATGAAGTAAAATTTGACTAAGGATAGAAATGTTGGTGCTCTTGGACTTCATCCCTTGGTGCCAAGTCTTTGAAAAACAAAAGTGTTTTACAAAAGATAGGAGAAAACTTGCTTTCTACAAAAATAGCCTACAACTCCACCAAGCCAAATATGCATATAGAATTAGACTTGTCGTTTATTATCCATCATAGTCACTTGCCAATACTTCATTGTATTGACCTCCTTCCGGGGCTGCATATTCAATTGTGCAAGTACTTTAGATGTGGAATATGTTTGGACTCGAGTCTACACCCAACATGTCTGCCTGTGGCGCATGCTTGAAGATGAGGCTCATTGCTATTTGCTTTTGTTGTGAACTCTGAATATTCTAGATAGCCTTCATGGTTATGTACTTTTTAATAAAGCTATACTTAGCTATTTTTGGATCTAGTTGTAGTAATTTGATACTTATGCAATGATACTTTATATTTTAAAAGATGGGGCGCTAAAGGATCCTACCATATCCTCTGAGAACTGGGGCCTCTGACTCTGAGCTTGCACGCAGGTGAGGGAGTTAGCACGAATGAGGTTGTGCCTTGTGGCCACGAGTTCTTCCATCAGGGAATTGCTGAGTATTGATGTCGCAACTGCGTAGGCGAATAGACTGCGTACGGCAGGATCGATTTATCCGTGGAGTGGGGTTGAAGTAGTCTCCGCATCTTCACGAGGTCTAGCTGGGAAAAACTGGAATGCTCGACTTTTCGCCATTGCTGGTTCCAATTGTCGCAGACGGGCGAGGGCTTCCCAAGCTGCTGCATGGATCGCTTGAGAAAGAGTAGGCATGTACCTACCGTGGATAGAGTGGGGTTGATTTGTGCCAGAAGGCACGGGCTGACTTGTACATCTGCTCGAAACTCGCCGCCAGAAAACGGAACTGAGCTCCGAAACACGACATACCGAGGGCGGGCAGGGTTACCAAGAAGGTCACAGACGACGCTCACAAGAATTTGTGGAAAGCCGAGTTGATCTTCTGCAGTGGTTTCTAGGAGTGCAATGGGGGTCACCGTCGGTCTACTCGGGCCTTTGGGACTAGGGCGATACATGAGGGCGAAATTTCTGAGCGGGATCTACTCGAGAGAGCTGAGTTGCTAAGGGTAGCAAGCGAGGGTGGGGATGAATGGCAGCTAGGCCTGGGTTTCTTATAGACTGGGTTGTGTCGATTCCTTCTCATGGAAGAAACCGGCTGGCCTCATTTTAGGTAAGGGGACCAATCATACTGCACCTTACTGTGGACCGACAGCAGCCATGCCGGTTAGGCGGGGGCGGGTTAAATCCGTCATGCTCATCGTCGGGTAAAGTAAGACAGAGCTTTCCATGATAGGGTAGTCTACATCCAGCCTGGGATCTGATACCACTCCGTAACACTCCTCCCTGGCACAACTTGCCAGTGAGGCGGTCGTCCTGTGCGCCAGCCCAAGATATCTGGCCACACGTCGCGATAGTGTAACATATATGATATCATTACACAACAGGCACATAAGTGCTACAAAAAGGTTTACAAGGCCATTGAGGCACGACAAAATATCGAGCCAAGCATGGCACAGGTCAAAGTTCAATTGGCAGCGAAAGAAGAATTGAGGAAACGGCTTGGAGCGACTCCATTCCACAAGCATCTGGATAGGCTACGGATTCCTAGCACGCACACTCTTGCTCCATCTCCTTGCTAAGGTTAAAGATGAATCCTCGCCGATATCTGGCCATATTGAGACCCGTGAGTACATTAATTATGCACTCATCAAGAGGTACTTCCTTGCTACAAACAATCCAACAATGAGGCAACAAACAATCATGCGACAAGTTATTTGTTAATTAACAGTCTAGAACATGGCAGAATCTACGTGAAGCATGGCATGAAAAATGGTAGCATGGCATAGCAAACAAACATGGCATGAACAATCAATGGGTGTCAAAATCAAGCATCGGATAAGTTAAGTTAATAATATAGCATGGCATAAGTTCGGAAAATAGCATGGCATAAGTTCAGAAAATAGCATGGCATATGTTCAAGAAATAAATTCATAGTTCACATGGGTGAGTTCATAATTTCGGGCACTCCGGCCCCTCGCCAACTGTGGCACATCACTTAGACACCACGCGTCTCACAACTTGTTTCAACAACCTGCATCAAGTTCATTTGTAAAGTTTTCCCTGAGACAAGACTGACTCTAAGTGTGACTCGACCCAAACGTGTCCCGTGACCTTGGGACTAGGCTAGAATCTAGATTGAAACTCTCGAGAGGTTGGAACAATACACATGCTGGAGTTTACAGAAATCCCGCTGGTATCGAAGTACTAAACAATTCCTGGCAGCAAGTATAACTCCACACTCCCCAACGGTCCACAAAACCAAGACGCCCCCTGTATAGTCACCGACATGCCCTACGAGCCTTGTCTTAGGCTGAACTAAAATTCCGGCATGTCCCCAACCTATGAGCGACGCCGAGGTTTGGAACCATCACTAGTCTATCCCCGACCACACAGGTAACCGGCTAGATTCGCCAAGGGGTGACATCAAAGGGGAATCCCGATAATGCTACTAAGCTAGGTTCGCCCATACAGACGATGCGTGACTGAGCAATAATGTTTGGTTAATGGCACCGCTGACTCAATCTAGTCGAGGGAAGTGATTAAGTTCTTAGTCAAGTTCATCAAGATTTTCCCAAAAGATGTTTCCACAACAATGAATGCAAACCAATGTTTTCAGATGCATCAACAAAACAATGTCAGGGCAGTAACAAGCAAAGTTCTGCATGATCATCACAATATATATATGATATATACATATCAAGAACAAGAAAGATATATACATATATATATATATATATATATATATAACATAATAGGAAGTAAATAAAATCAAGTTAAACCGACCGGGCATTTGCGGCAGGTGTGCCAGAATTTCCTCGTGTCATCTTTAGTGGGTTGTTAATATCCACCATTCCATTGACGACACCATTCCATTGACGACGGCGGTACCCCAGTCCAATGTCTCAAGAATGGTGGGGTTAACACATAATAAATAACACAATCTAAATAAGTTAGCGAGTTAAAAAATTCAGCGAGTTATATTAGTCAAGTTATATGAAAGACAAACAACAAACAAACATGTATAAATATAACAGTACATAGACAAATATAAACACACAACATGGCAATAAGCAACTAAACAAAAAAAAACATTGCGGGATGGGTAATAGCAAGGGGTAAGCTTGTCTTAGAAGACGGGTTCTAAATGCTCCGGAAAGTCTCGGCGTCGTTGTGCGTCAAAAACTCGAAAAACAACTAAACCGCGAAACGGAAAACAACATGTTTGAAAAAGACAGTGAAATAAAATGTTTTCGAAGAAAACAAAACTTGTACCAACGTGTAGATCTAGTCGAGGCAAATATTTAGAAATTTAAATCACTGAAAACTGAGCTACGAGCTACGGTTCAACAAAAGATACGGGGGTTTAAAAATTTGTCCAGCAGCAAAAATAACAGACGCGTGAAAAAAAAAAAAAACGGGCTGCCGGCCGCTCGAACTGGCCGGAAACGGGCCGCGGTTGTGCACTGTGCGCCGCACGCCCGCGCGCGCTGCGCTAGGCCGCTGGCAGGCCACGCTGGCTGCTGGAGCTGGGCCAGAAAACGTTTCGGAACGGGAGACAAAACGGAAAAGAAGACAAAACGAACGGATCGATCGATCCGTCTTCTTCAACCTCCTGACCACATACTGGACGGGCAGGGGGCTGGCCGGGGACGACCACGGAGGCTCGCCGGAGGGCAGGCGACAGAGGGGACGGGACAGCGGCGGAGAACCGCGTCCGGGGGAGGAGAAACCGGAGGCGGGGGCGGCCTCCTGCTCGCGTGCCCGAGCTCGGTGCTCCGGCCATGGTGGCCAAGGTTTGAGGAGAAATTTGTGGAGGTTTTTCCTACTCTCGTGCACTTAATGGAGAGAGAGCAGGGGAGATAGGAGTGGGGAAATGGCTAGGGTTTCGGTGGTGGCTTGGGTGAGGGCTTAAATAGAGGGAGAGGAGGAGAGGTGGGTGAGGCCATTGATGACCTTGAGGTCACCTATGACGTTTGTCTTCCTACAGGGAGAAGATAAGAAGGATGGGGGGGTGTTTGGCTGTGGGAGAGGGAGTAATGGCCTGATTAGAGGAGAGGGATTAGGTGGGTATTAGTGCTAGGTGGGATTTAGGGCAATGTCGATGTGTGCGTACCGAACATCCCGGTGGAACGCGAGCGGCATCGACAATTTCTCGGAGGCACGGAACACAAAATGCAAAAAGGAGGGTACCTGCGGGTGGCTAATGAGACGGCCTACGCCACTGAACTAGTCTCAACCTCTGAAGACACATTTGATAAAACAAAGTTTTTTAAAAACGACACGCACAGAAGGTGTTCGACAGAAAGGAAGGCAGGTTTCCTCAAATTGGAAAAATCTCAAATAAATCTTACAGGGTAGATTGGTTGTGTGGAGAGCATCTATGAAGTCTGGGCTCATTTGGTGGTGTGGACAAAGGTTTGGCAAATATGCGCTAAGCGGCGTACCGACACCGGTGTTTGGCTTACAAAGGAAGTGGGTCAAAACTTGCTCAAATGGATTTGGTTTCAACTGGAGAAGTGTAGGAAATGCGGAAATATGCATCACCCCAAAATATGTGAATTTTCTGAGACTTCTAAGTTGACTGAAGAATTTGGGATCGGGACCGACATTTAACTGTCTACGTCGGAAATGGAAATTTGATATTGGAGTACAAAAGGTTTTGAGCGGGTTGTCATCGAAATGGGTATGTGAGTCCCGCGGTACTCAACTGGATAGAAAAAGGCTGAGTAGAATTGTCTCGAAAGATATTTGAAAACATTTATTGTAATTAGAAAAAATTTCCTGCGTCAAAATAAAATTTAAATTCAGTCTAAATTTTCGGGGCGTTACACTTTGATTGCATCAAACGGCATATCTTATATAGTGTGACAATAAAGGTGTCCCTCTCGGGTATCGGACGGGGGTAGTTGAGACGTGGGGTCAAGAGCGGGATTTGTCAGTCCGTATAGCCGGATACATACTTTAGGACCCACTCGGTGAGATTATGTCAAATGACATTGCAAGCATGTGACTAGATCACGAGGACATAATATCATAGACGAGTAGAAGATAGTGTTGTCAGTAACGAGATCATGCTAGGTATGGAGATAACTATGAACGAGGCTCGGACACGCTAAGTATCGCTATGACAAAAGGTTTAAGACTTAACGTTCAGGTTTGATAGACGAGAGTCATTCGTTATATCATAGGGATTGATTCACGGGGTTCAGGCCTACGAGTTAATCATTGATCGGAGAGGGGTCTCGATCATGTCTGTTATTATATCGAACCGCTAGGGTAACACACTTAAGGGTTTTCGACAAGACAACCGGAAAGGAAAGAGATCACCTGTAACGTCCCGGGAATGGTCTGATGGAGATCGGGCAGTGACGAAATAGTTTTCGAAGTGAGATAAATTATATAATATGTAACTGAGAGTGGATTTTGTACACACTCATGAGTGTGGGAGCTATCCTGTCCCTTGGTCCTATCATCGAGATATGCGCTTATAGTTGGTAGGAAACATTTTATTTATCTATATGTGAAGCGCTCGTGTTTAATCTGTCAAATCGACATGTACCAATGTGCCAGTTTTTCCGGCGAATCTTGTGTAGGGTTCTGTAGGACACGACGCTAGACTGCAGACGCCATGCCGCTACCAGGTCGTGCGTTCATGTTCAGTGTCAATCGTACAGTACTCCAGTCCACCATTTCCCTCCCTCTAGCATCGTCTTCAGACCGCCAACCCTCTCCTCCGGCATCGGCTTCATTCCTCCAGGCCACCATTTCCCTCCCCCCCCCCCTAGCATTTTCTTCCCGCTGTGAGCCTCTGTCGGGAACGAAGCTGCTACTCTCCAGGAGACCAGGAGACCCAACCATCGGATCTCTACCGGCTGCCAAAAAAATCGGCCGCCACGCTTGCACGCCTGGTAAGTACATTGGTCTTCGCTCTTTGCTTGTGTTCCTCGTTAGTCACAGTACCTCTCGCCGGCAGATCTACATTCTCTGCTTACCCCCACGTCCCATGGCACACTGTAGGTCATGGATGAGGAAGCTGGTCCGGATGTTTTCCCCACGCCGCCAGACGCGGCTGACGCGATGGATTCTGCCTCTGTATCCGGGACATTTGCAGGCTTGCAGCGGACAGGCAAACATACATGGAGCAGTGCCGGCGGTGAAAATTCCGGCGTGGGCTGCGCTATATACAAAAAAGGTTTTTAAAAATGCTGAAAGCTCCTTTCACATGTGTTTCGTGCTTTTCCAGCTGATTAGTGGGACTATCAGACATCCTCGGACATTTGCTTTTTTGTACTTTGTAGTTGCATAGCTAAATCATATTTATAGATGATGAATAAGATTGCTACGGTTCTTCAAATTCGGTTTTTACTTTCCCATCCGTGCTTACTTCATTTTTAAGCATTAACTGCAAACACACAGCTACGGTCTCAGTTACACCAACAAAGAATGGTACAAGACATCCCAGGACCTTGTTTGCCAGCTAGAGGTAAATGGTGGATTTTGCTTTGGATGAGATATAGTTTCTGTTTTTTGAATTTGCCTTATGTCAAGAATTGAATTGTTCTTTTTACTCGGGGTTTTGATAGGGGGTACAAAAATGACTCGGCAAGGTGCGGATGCAAGGCGATGATTCTTCTTCACCAATCATATGGTTGGTTTGTGGAGACCAATCTCCTTGATCATAACCATGTACCGTCTACTACCCCTGTGGCGAGAAGATACGGTGAAACTTTCACGGTTTCTGATTCGCCAACACTAAAGTAGTATTCAGGAACTCGGCTAGGGGCGGTGTTATGTCTCTGTTGACAGTGTTTGTCTTTGAAGATGTTTGAGTGCAGTATGCACATATCATTGTCGAACTTTAGGTGATCAACCAATTCTGATGCATCGTGTCAGGTTACCCCCGTTTTAAGAAATCAAAGAAATCGCTTGCGTTTACTGGACGCATAATTGATGGTGAGAATGATGGACCAGATGTTCTCCCAAACACGATCTCGGCAACAGCCTTATTCCCGTTGTAAAACTTGGCCCTGACAGAAGAAACATGGTGGGCTGAGCCACGGCATGAACGAGTTCCTTCTTCTTTGACTCCAACAACTCTGAATCAGATGTTGCCGCATTTGGATCATCAGGGGACCGTGCCTCCGTCGTAGCACATCTTTTGCGAGAACTCAACTTGTATGCAACCATGAATCTTCTTTCTGTATTTTTGTCATGTAAAACAGAAAGAGATACTCGAAACATCAATGTTTCTGCCTAACTGAAATACGAACAAAAATGTGCAAACAAAAACACTACATTCAATCGCTACATTCCTTTGTTGTTACGTCTGTTAGACTGTTACGGATGCTAAGAAAAACATGGCAGAACTCCTAAAATTCTGGACCACATAACTCTAATTTCCAGCAAATTCAGAACATCTCTTCAGAAAGCTACCCCGATACAAACGGAAAAATAAACAAATTCCTCACGTGGGAGGGTGGTCGAACAGAAAGGAAAAAAAAATACCCAAGGTGGGGTAGCTGCCACTAGATTCAAACGAATAACAAAGAAAAATCTGAGCCCGCAGGTTGCTGATGCCTTGCTTGTGCGTCGTGCCGCTATTTCGGTAGGCTGTTGGCCCTGGTCAACTACGATGGCTCTGAGACGTAGAACTCGAGCGGTGACGCGGAGTTGCTCAGCTGCAGGGCGGCACGACCGTCGGTCATGAGCTGGCGGGGCATGGTGATCTTGTTGCGCAGAACGGCGGCAGCTCGGAGACTTAGGCTTGAAGCTCCTCCGCCGTCATGTTCCTGCTGTGGAGCAGGAGAAGTAGGGAGCAGGTCCCTGAGTCGCTGGGCTGCCACATCGGGGTGAGCAGTGGCAGCAGTTGTTCCTCCACGGCTCCACCCAACCTCTGAGGCACAGACACCGCATCACCTCCACGGCTCCAGCTGCTCGGGAGCAGGCGCAATGTCCGTCGCCGTGCCCTCGAAACTAGTTCACATGGCAAGAGAGCCAAGATCCGAGCACGCTGGAGCTGGCCGACACAGCCGTGGTGGCGGTGGCGCTGGAGGGCGGCATGCGGTGGCAGTGGCAGTGAGTGCAGGGAGTGTTGGTGGCGCTCGTGGCCGGAGCGAAGCGTGCAGCCGCAAGCGATTTGGGAAGGAGGATTTGGGACGATTTTTGGATGGTACTGATTTGGTGCAATTTGTGGCCGGGACAGGAAGCAGATCCATCCTCGTCGTGGTAGGAGGAGGAGGAGGGCAGGTAGCAGGCGGAAGTGGAGGAGAAAGAAGAGGAGAAGAGGGAGGCGTGCCGGCCGACACGGGAGCATGGGCGCGAACATTGCGGGGGAGAGAGAGGCATGGTGCATGACGTGCTTGCAGGTCCAGCGCGAATCTAGCGCAGCTGCCTACCCTTTACGTGCAGTCAAACAATACGGCCTCAAATTCATAAAAAGCATCAAAAACATTTCTTCCTTCCTATCATATGTGGATCTTAATGCAGGGCCATGATGTCAATGGACAAGATAGCTACCACACCCGTTGTAGCATGTACAAAATCATTTTCGTATGTAATTAATATTAATTAGTGTAATTAATAGTTAAATATATTTTTATTTATTTATTTTCGAATTTTTAAAATCTGATTTCACTTAATGGCCCTTCTAGTGGAAAGAAGGCCCAAGAGGGAGGGAAAGTCCTCTCAAGGATTCGGTTGGGGCTGGCGCACCTGGTTCGGCCGGCCAGGCATGTGGGATAGTCCCACATTGCCTGACTGACAAGGTTGGCTCCCCCCGGGAGCCTTTATGTAGAGGTGCATCCTGGCCTTTTAATTCACCAATTAATTTCTCTTTCTCTGCTCGATTATGTGATACCCTTTGTCGGAGTTGCACCGAGAAGAGAGGAGGTCTCTCCACCATAGCCCAGTGCCGCGCTGCTGGTGTTCCGGTCCAAGTCTTCCGCTGCTCGTCCTGGACTGGAGCATCGGGAGTCGTCGTCTCCACCGGTCGTGTGTAACGCCCTACGAGGTGCTGCGCTAGCGGTGCTGGAAGGTCTACTTCTACTACACGACCTTGGGTCGGCTTCATCATCTTCATCGTCAACGTTCGTGCGAGAACGTAATCCCCGCTTTCGGTTTACAAGGGTATGTATTCCGATCTCCGTTGTACTTCTATATCTGCATAATATAGATTTTGGCTAGTTTAAGGATATTGTTGTTAGGAAAATTATTGTTTTCTGCCTGCGATCCCCTTCGGTGGTATCAAAGCCGTCTATGCGTAGATATAGTTATACGTTGTTAAAACCCGTGTTCTACACGGGGCACCGTTCCTGTTATTTGCTACCATCTAGCGTGCACTTGTGATTCCGGCAATATTGAGTTGATGAAGCGGCCGGACCGACTTTACGCGTACGCTTACGCGAGACTGGTTCCACAACTGACATACGGCTTATACCGTATCTATGGCCGACACGTGTATGTGCCTCTCTTTTTAGCTGGCTTTGCATTTTCAATGGATGGCTCGGAAGGGATGCTTAAACATGCAATTATCGGATCGTTGTTATGGTCATAAGTTCGTAGGTAAGAAGCGGTTCTTTTTACGACAGCCCCAGGAACGTAAAATATGCAAAAGATAAAGTAGAAAGCGTCTAACTTTATTTTGCAGGGGCAATATGATATGGTCAAGGTAGGTTTATTAAATTGTTTATGAACTGCGGGAGCCAAGAAGACCATGGCGCAATACACCATATCACGTCGCATTACATTTGATGTTTTGAGTGCATCTTATATTGTGTGATTGTTTGATTAGTTACACGGCGGTAGAAATATAAGATGATCACTCCAAAATACCACTAGTGTTCTTGTTCCAACGTGCACCACCAAGAAAGTTCTACGTTATGAGGCAGGCCATGACGATCGGGTGTCAGACATGTCGTAGTTCGCATACAGTGGGTGTAAGACAGTTTTACACAAGCGTTTACAGTGGAGGTTATTGTGGCGAGCCTAACATATGCAGATATGGCCTCGGAATACGGTGGCCCCAAGGTCGAGCATGAGTCACTGAGTTGTTGTGACCAACAATTCGTTGTCCACCCTAGAAGTTGTGTTGCCGGCTCTGACGATGAGGGGTTGCGCAATGGATGAGGGTCGTGTAATCGCTAAACGATTCAGAGGGATGTTCGTTTGAGTGGGAGTTCTGGTAGTTAATTTACTAAATTGCTAGAACTCAATAAATTATGAGCAAAGTCTTATGTTGTTGCAAATTCCATTGTAGATGTCTCGCCCGTCGTTTAACCTAGGTCTGTTCCTTGAGAAAGAAAAGCCTAAGACCAATGGGTCTAACTTCATGGCCTGGTTCTGCACCCTGAAGATCCCGCTCACTCCCCATAGGGTGGCTTACGTCATTGAAGCCGCCATAGGAGACCCTCCCGCAGATGACGCCTCTGATGATGAGAAGAAGGTCTTCTAGACCAAGTCGGAGGATTCCTCCTTTGTCCAGAGTGGCATGCTCTTCGCCATGGAAGCCGACATGTAGAAGCGCTTTCAGAAGATGAGTGCCTTCGAGATCATTTCTTATCTCAAGGCTGTATTTCTGCCGCAGGCTAAGGCTGAGAGATATGAAGCTTCAGAGCTTTTCTTCTCGGCCAAGATGGAAGAGCATAGAAGTGTGAGCGAGCACGTGGTCAAGATGTCTGGCTATGTTCAACGCCTGAACGCTCTGTAATGCAATATTCCCGATGAGCCGGCGATTGATAGGGTGCTGCAATCGTTGCCCCCTAGCTACAAGGGATTCGTCATGAACTACAACATGCAGGGCATGGCTAAGTCCCTGGGTGAAGTGTTCGTGATGCTCAAGACTATTGAGGTGGAGATCAAGAAGGAGTACACGCTGTTGATGGTCAACAAGACCGTCGATTTCAAGAAATCTGGTGGCAAGGGAAGGAAGAGTTGGAAGTCCAGGAAGGATGGCAAATTTATTGCCAAGCCTAAGACTCCCGAATCTGGTCCAAAAGCTGGCGGGGAATGCTTCTACTGCAAGGGAGATGGTCACTGGAAGCGCACCTGCCCCAAGTACCTTGAGGACAAGAAAGCTGGCAAGATAGTCGACAAAGAGAAAGGTATATTCGATATACATGTTATTGATGTGTACCTTACATCCGCCTGTAGCAACACTTGGGTATTTGATACTGGTTCTGTTGCTTATATTTGTAACTCTCAGGAGGAGTTGCAGAATAAGAGGCGCCTAGCTAAGGACGAGGTGACGATGCGCGTCGGCAACGGATCAAGAGTTGACGTGGTGGCTGTCGGCACACTCCGTCTACATCTACCATCGGGATTAGTTTTGGTTTTAAATAAGTGTTATTTTTTACCGTACTTGAGTGTAAACATTATCAGTGGGTCTTGCTTGTTACAAGGCGGTTATTCATTTAAACCAGTATCAAGTGGTTGTACTGTTTTGATGAATGATATCTTTTATGTTAATGCTCTCGAGAGTAATGGTTTATTCTTGTTGACTCTTGATCGTAGTACTCACATCCATAACATAGCTGCCAAGAGGATTAAGTTTAGTGATTATACCGCCATGTATATGTGGCATTGCTGTCTTGGTCATATTGGTATAATGCACATGAAGAAACTCCATGTCGATGGACTTTTGGACTCGTTGGATTTTGGATCCCTCGATACGTACGAACCATGCCTCATGGGCAAGATGACCAGGACACCGTTCAAAGGTTTTGTTGAACGGGCGTCAGACTTGTTGGGAGTCATACATACAGATGTGTGTGGACCAAAGAGCGTGTTGACATGCAATGGTTATCGTTACTTTGTCACCTTCACCGATGACTTGAGTAGATACGGTTATATCTATTTGATGAAACACAAGTCTGAAACGTTTGAAAAGTTCAAAGAATTTCAAAGTGAAGTTGAAAAGCATCTTACCAAGAAAATCAAGCACCTCCGATCCGATTGTGGTGGCGAGTATTTGAGTTATGAGTTTGGCACACATCTAAAGGCCTGTGGCATCATGCTGCAACTTACGCTTGCTGGAACACCGCAACGTAACGGTGTATCCGAGATGCAATGTTACTCTATTAGATAGCGTCCGGTCTATGATGTCTCTTAAGACATCTCCTACGGGGCTGCTCAATTGCCCCGGACCGGCCAAATTTGAGCAGCCCCGGACAAAACCAAGCCCCTACGGGGCTGCCTAAACGGACAGTGGTCCGTTTTTTTGTCCGGGACTGCTCAAACCTGGACCAAATTTGGTCCAGATTTGAGCAGCCCCCGGACACCGAGTGGATACCGAAAGTGTCCTCCTTTGTCCACACTACCCCACCGCACAGAGACCTCTCCTCCCACCTCGCGCCCACCCCGTTCCACCGCGACCCACCCCGACCACCCCCCGCCGCCATTCGACCTCCTCCGGCCACCGCGAGCACCCCCCACCTCTATCCCCTCCCGCCGCCGCTCCCGGAGTCGTTTCGCCGGCCAGCCACCGCTCGGTGCAACTCCCACCTCCCCACCCCGACAGGACGCACACAAGGTGTTCGTCCATTGCTCTGCCCGACCTCGGGATGGAAAAAATGACGGACAGCGGCGATGAGTTCTTCTTCAACAACGTGATCATGTACTCGTCGTCGTCGGAATCGGAGATAGACGACAAGAGCGACGTCCTCGTTGCCACGACCGTGGTCAATCACCACATTGCATGTCAGCGGCCGTTGTTCTGAGGTTCCCTGCCCGGCGATGCCGCGGCCTTGGGGTGCTGGATTATGATGAATGGTTCAAGTGCAAGCCGGATGCCACTGGTAAGCTTGGCTTCTCTTCTTATCTGAAATGCACCGCGGCAGTCCGAATGCTAGCATATGGAGCAGCTGGTGATCTGGTTGATGAGTACTTGCGCATGAGTGAGACCATATGCCTTGAGTCCATGTACAAGTTCTGTGCAGCTGTGGTTCAGGTCTTTGGCTCGGAGTACTTGAGGGAACCAACTGTTGCTGACACTCAGCGGCTTTTGTCGATCAACGAGAGCAGAGGTTGGCCTGGGATGCTTGGAAGCATCGATTGTTTGCACTGGGAGTGGAAGAACTGCCCATTTGGCTGGCAGGGGCAGTACAAGGGCCATGTTGGTGAGTGCACTGTTATTCTCGAGGCAGTTGCCTCGCATGATCTGTGGATTTGGCACTCGTTCTTTGTCATGGCAGGTTCACACAATGATATCAACGTGCTCCAGCGCTCTCCAGTGTTTGGCAGAGTTGCCATAGGCAACTCTCCGGAGGTGAGCTACAATGTCAATGGCCACCACTACACAAAGGGATATTATCTGGCTGATGGTATCTACCCCCCGTGGGCTACTTTTGTGAAGACCATTTCCGCTCATCAAGGTGAGATGAGGAAACGATTTGCCCAAGAGCAGGAGAGTGCCCGGAAGGATGTGGAGCGTGCTTTTGGTGCGCTTCAGTCTCGATGGGCTATTGTTCGGCACCCTGCTAGAACATGGAGCCCGGAGATTATGTGGTCGGTGATGACTGCTTGTGTGATCATGCACAACATGATCATAGAGGATGAGCGCGATGACAGCGTGTACGACGAGAACTGGTTGTTTCAGGGTGAGAATGTGGAGCACCAGCCAGGAGTGGCAAATTTCCAGCAGTTCATCGACTTCGCGTACGAGCTGCGTGATGCGGGAACCCACATTGCACTTCAGGATGATTTGGTTCAACACATATGGAACTTCGTAGGACACCAGTAGAGTTTTAACAATATTTATGTTTGAATTATATTTATGTTTGAATTTTGTTTAAAGAATATTTTTATTTGAAAATCTGGAAAAAACTAGCCCGAGCAACTAAATGAGCAGCCCCGTAGGGCGCATGGCTCCAGTACGCGCGGACACGCCCGCGGACGGCTGCTCAAAAGGACAAAATCCGGACCAAATCGGTCCGGATTTGAGCAGCCCCGTAGGAGATGTCCTTACCGATCTGCCCGTATCCTTCTAGGGTTGTGCGTTAGAAACAACCTCATTAATTTTAAATAGGTCTCCGTCCAAATCCGTAGAAACGACACAATATGAGTTGTGGTATGGCAAGAAGCCTAAGTTATCATTTCTGAAAGTCAGGGGTTGTGAGGCGTATGTTAAGAAACTACAACCCGACAAACTCGAACCGAAGTCGTTGAAAGTCGTCTTTGTAGGATATCCGCGGGAAACCATAGGATACACCTTCTACAACCAAGCTGAGGGCAAAACCTTTCCAGAGAACAAGTGGGAGGAAAGAACAATTCCTTTCCAGAGAAGGAGTTTCTCGTGAAAGGAGTAAGTGGGAGGAAGGTAGACGTCGACGAGATCGTTGATCCCGAACTCGAAATCCGAGTGATGCAACGGAAGCTGTTCCGGAAACGTCCTCCACAGATGGAGTGGGAGAAACTGTCGAGGACACTGTTCTACCTCGTAGGTCTGGTACATCTCGTATCGCACCAGAATGGTATGGCAACCTAGTTTGCACCGCCATGTTAACTGAACAAGACGAACCTACGAACTACAAGGAGGCAATGGCGAGTCTAGAGTCCGAGAAATGGCTAGAAGCCATGAAATCCGACATAGGATCCATGTATGACAACAAAGTACGGACTTTGATGGAGATTCCCGAAGGGCACAGTGCCGTCGAGAATAAATAATGTGATCGTCTATAAAGCTCGGCTTGTCGCAATAGGTTTCCGATAGGTTCATGGGATTGACTACGAGGAAACGATTTCACCGGTAGCGATGGTAAAGTCTATTCAGATTTTGTTAGCAATTGGTACATATTACGATTATGAAATATGGCAAATGGATGTCAAAACAGCGTTCCTAAATGGCAACATTGAGGAAGAGTTGTATACGGTACAACAGGAAGGTTTTGTCGATCCAGTAAATACTAACAAAGTGTGCAAGCTTCAACGTTCCATCTCCGGATTGAAGCAAGCATCTCTGAGCTGGAATCTTCATGTTGATGAGATGATCAAAGGTTTTGGATTTGTCCAAAATATGGAAGAGACCTGCATTTACAAGAAAATGAGTGGGAGCTCGGTTGTGTTCTTAGCACTATATGTAGATGATATATTGCTAATTGGGAATGATGTGGAACTTCTGAATAGCGTGAAGTAATATTTAAACAGTAAATTTTCCATGAAGGACTTAGGAGAAGCTGCATACGTCTTACGCATTAAAATCTATCGTGATAGATCAAGACGTCTATTAGCGTTGAGTCAGAGTACCTATCTTGATAAGATAGTGAAGCGTTTCGATATGGAGACGACAAAGAAGGGTTCTCTGCCTGTTATCAAGAATAAAACATTACGCAAGGCACAGTGTCCGGTGACGGAACTGTGTAAGGACGAAATGACTAAACATCCTTATGCTTCAGCCATAGGATCAATTATGTATGCGATGTTGAGTACTCGACCTGATGTAGCATTGGCTCTTAGTTTGACGAGACGTTTCCAAAGTAATCCAGGAATGGAACATTGGATTGCTGTTAAGAACAGTCTTAAGTATCTTAGGAAGACAAAGGAAATGTTCCTTGTCTACGGTGGTTGTGATGAAGAACTTGCACTAGTGGAAAAAAGCTTACCTGTGGCGCACCCTTTAGCCTTTCTGTGGCGCATGCAGGAAAATGAGGGGTGCGCCACAGTTATCTCGCCACTAAAATATATTTCTGTGGCGCACCCCCTCAGTGCGCCACAGAAATATTGCCACTTTTGTGGCGCATCCTTCTTGCTGCGCCACATAAATCTTTCAGTGACGCATGTGGTTAACGTGCGCCACACAAATATATGCACTACAAAAAACTTAAGCATGCGCCACAGAATAAATAACATGAATTTTGGAAAAAATATTCCTGCTGTACAAATATAGGTATATATACAAAATTTACACAGATATATTACAAGTTCACACATATATATTCAACCAATACATAAATTAGAACATACATATCACATTCATTCGAACCCGAGAAGTCTTATCACATACATACATAGTTCTAAATAAGAGAAGTCTTATACAAAGTAGTAAGAACCTAAAAAAGATAAATGCGAAGCTAGCTAGAAAACAAGTCGCACGAGTAAACTACTCGTCCTCAGAGCTGGTGTTATAGAAGATGTCGGACCACCTGGAGTCATCGGTGTCCCAGTCATCCTTGCTGGCATTCTCGGCGGCCTCCCGACGGCGGCGACGGTCTGCCCTTCTTTGCTCTCTTCGGTTCCTGTAGAACTCCAACTCGGCGGCGACGTCACCCGGGAAGTCCTCCCTCCACTGGCGCATCAGCTCCCCATCGTTCTCGCCGGTGTCGATCCGTCGCTGCACCTGGCGGTGACGGCGACGATCTTCGTAGGTGAGGAGGGCTGGCCGTGGCGCGAGGAACTCCGCCTCCGCGATGTCCTGACAGTCCGGGAAGTTCAGCTCGCTCCGCGGGCGCCGGAAACGCCACGCGACCGCGTCGTATGCGTGCGTTGCCTCCTCCGGTGTGGGGTACGTACCGAGCGTCTGCCGAAATCCGCCCACACAGATTTCGGCATAGTAGGTGCCGTTGGGCCGCTCCCGAACACCACGGAAGCCGGACGACCCGCGACGACGCGGTGCCATCGTCTACAGGCATAAGAGGAGGTTAAGAAGTTAGTACAACAAATTAAACTTATACACAACAAGATGCAAAGAAATAGTATCAACATAAGCGCATGCCTCATATATTGTGGACACAAATTTAGAGATGGTGTGTCTGAAATCTAGTGAGATGCAGAAAATGTATATCAAAAGAAGGTAAAATGCAAGTTAATTAAAAGGCAGTCAAGAAAAATAACAAACAAGGCCTCATATGGAATTGCTTCAGAGATGGTGTGAGCAAACAACGTGGAATGAACACTACATATATGTTCAGACAACATGGTTCACTCACACCTCCCTGAAGATGTAACGTGAAACCATCTAATCATCGGCCAAAATTAGTCATCTTAAATTCTGTCCAAAGAAAATTTTGCCTCATACTTAGACTGGAAACACACAAATGGTCCGAGACGGAGTAAGTGAAAGCCAGTGGGATGCAGAAAATGTGTATTCATGTACATCATGAGTCGCATCACACTGGCCTCACTTACTCCATCACGGGATCTCATGTTGTCACAGCATTTTAATCATCGGCATAACAAAAGATGGTAAAATGCAAGTTAAAGAATACTCAACATAAGCAAGCAAGGCCTCATAATTAGAAGTGACATGCTTCAGGGATGGAGCTAGCGAGCCAGGTAGGATGCACGAGATATGTGCACTCATGCATATCACAAGGCTCACTAGCCCCACCACTGAAACCTGCATCACAATATTTTAATCATCGGCATATCATAAGATGGTAAATAGTACAAAACGTAAAATGAAATTATAAATCACTGAACAAAAACAAGCAAGGCCTCATATGGGATTGATCAGTCACATATGAAATTTAGAGACGGTGTCAGCGAACAAAGTGGAATGAACATTATATATATGTTCAGACAACATGGTTCACTCCCACCTCTCTAAAGATGCAACGCGCAACCATCTGTTTAATCATCGGCCAAAAGTAAATAACATGCAATTCCAAATGACAGTCTTATTTGAACTTTACAACATCATAATCATCCCACATTTTGTAACATATTAGTGTTGTTTTCCAAATTTGGGTATGTGGATGGCATGGTATCACAATATTAATCAATCATGAATTTCCTTCTAGTATTCTTGGTGTTGTTTGCCAAATTTGGGTATGGCAAGGTATTGTAACATATTGAACTTGACAATAAAAACAATAACATAGGAAATTACGAATGGCACGAAAACAATAAGTAAATGTATTGGAATTTTGTCAAACACTTTGAGTGCACTTCGGTAGGGGAGGGAGGAGAGGGAGAAAGGAAGCACCTCGGCCAAGGAGGGGATGGAGGGGAGGTCGAGGGGAGGACGAGGGTGCATGTGGGCCGTCGGTGGCGACCGGAGCGTGGCGGAGCTCCTCTGCAACCGTCGATGCGCGTGGGCGTCGAGGCGCGGGGTGGCGGGGCGCGGTGTCGCCGATGGGGGCGTTCGTGCTCGGGGGCGGGCTAGCGCGGCGGTGAGAGGAGGGCTAGCGCGGCGGCGGTGGGAGGAGAGCTAGCGCGGCGGCGCGCGGAGGAGCATTGCAAGCGGCGGCGGCGCGCGTGTCGTGGTATCAACATAATTGATAGGAGACGGGGGTCCTCTAGCCTATGTATGGATTGTGGGGAAGAAGGTTGGTGTCGTCGAGGACGGGATTGAACACGGCGAGTTTACCCAGCTTCAGATCCCGCAGCGGTGGCGAGATCCTACGTGCTGCTATAATTCACTATGAGACAATAGCCGTGAACAGGTTACAATGTGTATGATGCGTATTGGAGCGTGCCCTAAAGGCTTCCTGGTGGCCGGCTTATATAGGCGGCCAGACCCCAGGATACAAGGCAAGTACTTGTCTGGCAAGTAATCAGAGTTCTAGACCTAGCTGGCTTAGTTGCTGCCTTCCGTCTTGGGCTTGGTGGCTTGATGGGCTTCGGCCTTACGCCTTCTTGGACCGTCCGCCTACTTCCTTGTACGTCAGCTATCTGGGCCGCCCGGCATGCTTCAGCCTTACCACCCTTGGGCCACCCTGGACTAGCCGGATTGATCCATGTTGGAGATACCCCTAGTTGATATATCCCCAACATTAGCCCGCAGAAAGGTTGAAGTTCTCCAGGCGCCGGCTTCTTCTTGATACTTCATCTGCCAATGTTGGCGGCTGCAGGACTTGAACCATTCTGAAAATCAAAAAAGGGGGCAAGTGTGTCTTGAAGTTGGCACACGGCCGCGTTTATCTAACATGGGAAAAGACGGCTAACCGATAGTTTCGCCGGGAATATTTGTTGACGGATATCGCTAGACGGCTCACGACAGTTTGAAACTGGCCTAAGCGAAAATCTCGCCATGATCACAAAATCGCGGGAAAAGGGGAGGCGTGGAGATCGTGCGATCATGCGTTGCAGTGGATGTTGGACACGTGTCCGACTAAAAACACCGTTGCACAGGAAGCTACGCCCGGCTCTATAAATAGGGAGCCGAGCGGTTCATTTCGGCACCCCAGCTCCTGCACACCTCGACCCTTTGTTCTCCCGCTCTCCCGCACCTTTCTCCGAGCGAACTCCGGCGAGCGTCCTCCTCCGGTGACCTCCGCTCACGGTGATGTCCACCGTTCAAAACATCCCCTCCGCGGCGTCCGGCGGTCCTACATCCGACACCTCGTCCGCGGCGGCGATGGGCGGCGCGGCGTCGCGTCCTACGACGGTGGCGACGGGCAATGTCGCCGCCGTCGCTTCTCACATTCCTGCCGCGCGCACGCCGGCGGCGGTCTCTTCGGCTCCTCCACCCTTAGCCGCGGCGACGGCGGCGAGAGGCGCTCCGGCCGACGAGGAAGAGGAAGCGGCGGACCTCGGGTCACGCTACTGGCTTCCCTCCATCGTCGACGAGGAGACCCTCCAAGACCTGGAGGCCGTTGGCTACCTCCCAACTCGGGAGGATTGCCGGTGGAGACCCGCCTTGGGAGACGTCATCCCGGCTCCGAAAGCCGGGGAACGGGTAATCCTCACCTCCCACCTAGTTAGCGGAATGGCGCTTCCGCCTTCCGCTTTCTTTAGCGAGGTGCTAGATCATTATGGGCTCCAGCCCCACAATATAGCGCCCAATAGCATTCTAGTCTTAGCTGGCTTCACAGCTCCGTTCGAGGGCTATCTTGGTATTAGGCCTAGTTTAGACTTCTTCAGATACTGTTTTCGTTGCCGGCGTCAGACCGTGCCGGACGGCGGGCCGGCAACCTGTGGCAGTGTCACTTTTAACTGCCGGCAGGGCCGCCAATGGTATCCTAAGATACCATACCTTGAATCCGTCAAGGGCTGGACCTCCACATTCTTCTACTGCCAAGATATGGCAGCTCCGGGCCGTCAATTTGGCGTCCCGGAGTTTGTCAACGCGCCGCCTATGCCCAGCCATGCTGGGACGAGGCGGTGCCCAAGTTGACGGAGGAACTCCGCCTTTTCCAAAGGCGGATTGAATTCCTCACCCGGACGATGGCTCCCCCCTGCTGGACGGGGTGGACACCGTCATCTGCTGGCTCGGCCGGCAGATTCTCCCCCTGCGGTACAACCCGCATAAAATGTGTCAGTATTCGCCTACTGCCACGGCCTCTCTCCGCGTAAGCGAAGAGAGGTTGCCGGTCGCTGACCTGGCGTTCCGACTCCGCAGCCTCGTCAAGGCGGGGCTGGTGAAGGCGGTGGAGGGCGTGCCCATGCACACCCACGACAACCCTCCCATCGAGGTAGACATCTTGCTTCTTGCCCCTTTTTGACAGCTTCGCCGGCTAACTTGAGTTCCATTAATATTTGTCTTCTTTCTCAGATCTCCGACTTGGGGGAGGATGATCTGGCTCCCGACTTCTACGAGTCCGAAGCCGGGAAGACCAAGAAGCGCAAAGCATCCGGCGCCGCTTCCTCTACGGCGATCGCCGAGAGGAAGAAACGGATCGCAACGGCTACCGAGCCGGTTCTCGTCAACCTTGACGAGAACACGGGGATTAACATCGCCCGAAGGTACTCAATTCTGCCTTTAATAGTCGACGAGCTTCTTTAATACTGGCACCCAACTGACTGTGCTTGCTGTTTATTGACAGGGAAAGGGTCGCAACTTCCCGGTTGCCGACCAGGCTCCTTTCCAAGGGTAAGCGGCCTCAAGGAAGCTCGCCTGCTACCATGCCGCCAACTCCCCAGCCCCGGGCCGGCAGCTTTATGGGCGATGCTCGTCGCCAGCCCCAGACTCCGGCTTCTGGCGCGCCGCCAAGGACCTTCTCCGCTGACCGCGCATCCAAGACTCCCCTTCTTTTGGCTGAGGCTACGGCCGAAGAAGCCGTCCAATCATGTGTCGCCAAGGAGGAGTTGCTGGAGGTGGTTGCCGACGGGTCCCAGAGGGCAGCCCCGACCGCAGGAGGCGGCAAAGTTAGGGACCCTTGGTCCACCTTTAAGGAGGCCAAGGAGTCAGCCTTGACTTTTGCCAACTTCACCTCCGAGGCCTTCGCCGACTTGGAGGGCGACCTGTCTGTAAGTTTTTATAACTCTGGCATATACATAGTCTTTCCCCCGAGCCCTTAGATGGCATGTCCAAAAATTTTGGCTGCCGGCTTAGTGGTTATTCGACAATATGTTTTATGTCTTTGCTTTTTCCTGCAAGGCCTCTTGTCCGCCAACGTTGAGCTTGTCTCCTCCCGATTCGAGATAAACCGGCGGTGCCGCGATCTGAAGAAGGATTGCGAGGCCAAGGACCTGAGGATTGCCGAGTTGGAGGCGGCCCGCAAAAAAGATGAAGGTAGAGTTGATCTTTTTTTCTTTCAGCCATCTTTTCAACTTATGTTGCCATCAATCATTTAGTTAGCGAATCCATATTTGTAGAACTGCTAGACCACGCCCAGGATATACTGAAGGCGTCCACTGATATGCAATCTCTTATGAATGAAGCTTCCGATTTGGCGGCCAACAACTTGGCGATGAAGGAGGATCACCAGAAGGAGATGGAGGCCCAGCAGCTGAAATTTGCGCAGGAATCTAGCCAGCTTACTGGTGAGCTGGATAGCCCGTGCAAGAAGTTGGCGGAGGTGGAGAAGACGGCTGCCGAGGAAATCTCCAAGCAGACTTCTCGCGCCCAAATTGCTGAGGACGCGTTGGCAGCCCATATGATTGAGCTGTCCGCTTTCCATAACTCGGCCCTTGGTAATTTCTCACTCCTTATTTGATTTTTACATTTTGCTTAGCCTGAGCCAAACTGATGGTTTCATTTTTGATACAGTTCCCGCCGGTTCAGGCGACGACAAGGTTGTCGGCCCCCGCCTGGATCGCCTTGCGCGTCTAGGCGAGCTGATCACCGAGACTTTGGCAGCGTCCAAGCGGTTTGCCGCCAAGTTCTTCATCTCCTTCGGCAGCTAGGAACCGACCGAATTCAGCGACGTGCCCAACATGTTGGAGCAGGTTACCAAGCTACACAAGAGCTCGCTGAAGTCAGCGGCGCGGGGTGGTGCCAAGACTCCGCTTGGACTATTCATGGCGCACTATCCCGAGGCGGAGATAGAAGCCGTCACCGAAGGCATGGCGTCTACATATGAAGACGGCAGCGAGGTCGAGCCGGCCGCTGTTCTGGACAACATTGCCGGCTATGCCACGCGTGTTTCCGACATGGTGGATACTTCGATATTCTACCGGCGCCAACCTGTGCCTGCCGCAGGGGAAGCTGGAGCTGCCGGCACGGCCGAGGCGGAGGGGAGTGACAGTTCTGGGGCTGAAGTTGTCAGCCCCCAAGCCTGATGTAGACGCCCCCCCCCCGAGCCGTAGTTTCCTTTCCTTGCCTCCTTCTGACATGATTTGCCAGCCCCTGAAACAATGCAACTTTAACTTGTAATATTTGTATATAATTTTGTTGTTGCTCTGCTAGGCGGGAAACTAGCTGACAAGTTTTATTTTGCCTTATTTATATGGCCCGCCTTAATTTTACCCTGACTTGTATGTTTGACTTTTTGTATGTTGACGAACCTCAGCCGGTAACTTTAGCTGAAACAACCAGGTCTAAGCCATGCGTTTAGGATCAGAAACCAAAGCCAACATGTTGGTGTCAAAGACATACTACTAGGCAAACCACACATAAGTAATCAGAGGTAAAGGAATTAGGCGGCGCAAAAAGTTTATTTTTGCTTTAGGTTGGCTCGAAAGCTGCAAGTATCTACCAGTTTGAACCTTTGCACGAAGCTAGAAAAATAGGTAACTTAGATACATAGGGGAAATATGATTGCAAGAAAAGACAAAAGATGGCATGCTTCTCAACACAGTTGAGGAACCATAGACTTTTATTTCATAATCATATATAACTTATTACAATTATAAATTGCTAAGTGTAGAAAGGACGTAGCTGCTCAATATTCCAAGGCCGTCTTGTTTGTTCGAACGGATCGTCAATGCCTCATTTGCGCTTGGTTCCCCTTTTTCCTGCCGCCTTCTTGCGCCTCTTCTTTTCTTCTTCGTCGTGGATGTCGGCTAGGTAGTAGGAACCATTGAGCAGCGCCTTTGTGACTATAAACGGTCTTTCCCATGGCGGGGATAACTTGTGCAAGCCTTTTCTGTCTTGAATTAGGCGGAGAACCCGATCACCTGTTCTGAAGCATCGCTTCCGCACTCTCCGGCTATGATAGCGGCGAAGTTGTTGCTGGTACAAGGCGGAGCGATGTAGAGCGACGTCTCTTTCTTCGTCTAGCAGGTCTAGGCTATCCTGTCTTGCACCTTCTACGTCTTGCTCGATGTAGGCTTGAACCCTTGGGGAATCGTATTTCATGTCGGTAGGTAGCACCGCCTCAGCGCCATATACTAAGAAGAAAGGAGAGTAGCCGGTAGACCTGTTTGGCGTTGTGCGCAAACTCCATAGTACCGACTATAACTCATCTGTCCAAGCGCCGGCTGCCCTGTGTAATGGAGCTTCGAGACGAGGCTTAAGTCCTGATAAGACTAGGCCGTTTGTACGATCTACTTGTCCATTGGATTGAGGGTGTGACACGGATGCCAAATCAAGCCGGATACCCAGATCACTGCAGTATTCTTCTATGTCGCCTTGAGATAGGTTGCTGCCATTATCAGTGATAATGTTGTGTAGAACTCCAAAACGAGAGATAATTCCCCAGAGGAAATTGTTGGCTGTTCGTGCGTCAAGTTTGCTGATCGGCTTAGCCTTTACCCATTTGGTGAACTTGTCGACATCGACCAATAGGTGGGTATATCCACCACTCGCCTTCTTGAAGGGACCCACCAGGTCTAAGCCCCAGACCGCGAACGGCCAGGTGATTGCAATTGTCCTGAGTTCTGTGCCGGTAAGTGAGGTTGATGAGCGTACAACTGGCAGCCTTTGCATGTTTTTACGATGTTCTCGGCGTCTTCTTTGGCGGTAAGCCAGTAGAAACCTTGGCGGAAAGCTTTGGACACGATGGACCTGGCGGAAGCGTGATGCCCGCAGGTGCCAATATGTATGTCTTTCAGAATTTCCTGGCCTTCTTCTGGCTGTATGCACCGCTGATAGATGCCGCACATGCTTCGCTTATATAGCTCGCCTTTTATTATCGTGGACGCCTTGGCTCGCCTTATGATCTGCCTTTTTAGCACCTCATCGTCCTCCGGCAACTTGCTGTAGATTAGAAAATCGAGATATGGGACAGTCCAATCCGGCTGTATCGAGTAGACAGCGAGACTTGCCGCTTCTACCGGTTCTTCTGCATCGGGGTCCATCTAATCGGCGCCTTTAATGGATGGCTTGTGCAAATGTTCCGGGAAAATATCTTTTGGTACCTTATTGCGTTCTGGCCCTAGTCTGGCAAGTGTGTCTGCCGCCTCGTTCTCAGCTCTTGGAACATGCCGGACTTCATAGCCCGCGAAGTTTTTTGCGAATTCATCAACTTTGGCTCTGTATGCCGCCATTGTTGCGCTTTTCGCATCCCATGTTCCGCTTACTTGTTGCGCGACCAAATCTGAGTCGCCATAACAGAGGATTCTTTTGACGCCGAGGTCGTTTGCCACGTGTAACCCATGAAGCAAAGCTTCATACTCGGCAACGTTGTTGGTTGCTGTAAAGTGAATTTGCAACACGTAGCTAAGCTTGTCACCTTTAGGCGTGCGTAGAACGACTCCAGCCCCCGAGCCTTTGAGCATCTTTGATCCGTCAAAGTGCATGACCCAATATTCTGACTCGGGGAGTGTCGTTGCCTCCATGGCTTCTGTCCAGTCGGCGACAAAATCTCCAAGCGCTTGAGACTTAATGGCGGTCCGTGGTTTATAGACTATATCAAATGCGGCAAGCTCGATGCCCCATTTGGCAACTCGACCTGTTGCCTCTACATTGTTGATTATGTCTCCCAACGGTGCCTTGCTGACTACTGTCACTGTGTGCTCCTGGAAATAATGCCTAAGCTTTCTGGCGGCAAAGAATACACCATAAGCCAGCTTTTGGTAATGCGGATACCTCTGCTTGGAGGCGGAGAATACTTCACTGATGAAGTAGACCGGTCATTGCTCATACGTCGCGGCTTCGTTCTCCTTTCTTTCCAGAGCCAAGACAACGCTGACAACAGCTCCTGTTGCCGCGATGTACAGCATCATCGGTTCATGTGATCGAATTGCTGCCAATATCGGAGCGGATATGAGGGCCTCCTTAAGTTGTTGTAAGGCTGCGTCTGCCTCTGCTGTCCACTCAAATTTGTCGGATTTCTTCAATAGCAGGTAGAGAGGCATTGCCCTTTCCCCTAGGCGGCTTATGAAACGACTGACGGCCGCTGCCGATCCGGCTAGACGTTGCACGTCCTTCAGACAAGTAGGTCTGGATATGTTTTGGATGGCCTTGATCTTCTCCGGATTAACCTCGATCCCTCGTTCTTAGACGATAAACCCGAGCAGTTTGCCGGCTGGAACGCCGAAAACACACTTGGCGGGATTGAGTTTCATCTGGTACCTCCGGAGATTCTGAAAAGTTTCTTCCAAATCCTCTAGGAGATCTGCCTTCTTTTTTGACATCACCGCGATGTCGTCTACGTAGACGTGAACATTGCGGCCGATCTGTTCGTGCAGGCAATTCTGCATACAGCGCTGGTAGGTTGCCCCTGCATTCTTCAGGCCAAAAGGCATCGTGATGTAGCAGAAAGTCCCGTATGGAGTGGTGAAAGATGTTTTCAGCTGATCCGACTCTCTCATCTTGATTTGATGGTATCCTGAGTAGGCGTCCAAAAAACAAAGCAGCTCAGAGCCTGCTGTGGAGTCTACGACTTGGTCAATTCTAGGCAGCACAAAGGGATCCTTTGGGCAGCACTTGTTAACACCGGTATAGTCAATACACATCCTCGGCTCTTTATTCTTCTTTGGAACAAGTACAGGATTTGCCACCCAATCAGTGTGCACAACTTCTTTTATGAAATTGGCGGCCTTCAGCCTATTTATCTCCTTTCCTATAGCCTTGCGTCTCTCATCTCCAAACCGTCTTGTTGCTTGCTTCACCGGCTTAGATCCTTTTATGACGTTGAGTGAGTGCTCGGCAAGTTCCCTCGGTACACCAGGCATGTCGGATGGCGACCATGCAAAGATGTCACGATTCTCACAGAGGAACTCGACGAGCGCGCCTTCCTATTTGCTGTCAAGGTTGGAGCCGATGACAACTTGCTTAGACTTGTCACCTGGGATGAGGTCCGCCTTTTTGGTGTCTTCTTGACATCAATCTTTGGCTTGGGCATGGAGTTGCCTGAATCAGCCCCAAGTAGTGCGAGTTCTTCCTTGTGGATGACGGCTTCTGCGAAGGCGGCCATGCCACGCTCACACTCTGTAACGCCCCGGGATTTATCCCCTTTTAATTTTGTGTGTTTTTCTTTTTGCATCGACATAGCATCGCATTGCATCGCATTAATTTAATTGTTGCATTTAAATTAAATTTCCACATTTAAATTCGAATGCATTTCAAATTAATTAAAAATGTGTTATTTTTAAATCTTTTAAAAATGTTAAAAACTAGTTTATTAAATTGTCCTTTGAAAACTAAAAATATTTTGTAAAGGTTTCGTGTTCAAATTCGTTTTCTATTTTGTTTTAAAAATATAAAACCGAAAAGTTAAACGGGAGAGGAATAAAGCCCAAGCCCATCTAAACCCAAACCCTAGGTTTTGTCAACTGAAATTTCTTCCCACCCCCTGGAAATTTTGCAGCCACCCTCTTCTTTTTTTCTGGATTTTTGCAAAAGTCCTCCCACCCACCTTTTTCCTTTTTTCCCTCCTTTTCTTTTCTTTTCTCTTTTTCTTTCTTTGCTTTTTCTTCTTCCTTTCTTTCTTCTCCTTCCCGAGCGCATCCCGCACGGGAGAGAGCTCCCGAGCTTGCTCCGCACCACCGGCCTTCTTCCGCCGCCGCGCCTCCCCTGCCAGGCGCCGCCGCCGGCCCGCCGCCCGCGCCACGCCGCGCCCGCCGCTGCCGCAGCCGCGCGCCTCCCTTGCCGCCGCGCCCCGACGCAACCTCCCCAGCGCCGCCGGCCCCAGCCGCCTCGCCTGCCCCAAGCGCCGTCGCGCCTCCGGCCGACCCCGCCGCCGCCTGCGCCTCCCGCCGCTCGGAGCCCAGCCGCCGTCGCCCCCCCGACCGCGCGCCCTCCGGCCGCCCACGCCTTCGCACCTCCTCTGCCGCCGCGCGCTCGCTGCCGCGCTGCGCCCACCGCCGTCTACCTCTACCCGACGCCATCCCCATCCGTCCATGGCGCACCGCACGTGTTTGATGGAATTCCCACACGAGGTGCCCTCGTGCCGCCGACCCCGGGGTCCATCTTCATGAACCATCGACGAGGTTTCCACCGTCTTCCGTGTCGCCTCATGTGTGTGGACGCCTTCGTGCGTGACTTGAAACCGTTGCCGTAGCCCGAAGACCGGATACGACAAGTGTGCCACCGACCCCGAAGCTGGTGCTCTGTCGGGGAGCTGCCCCCCGGGTAGGGGCAGATCCCGGTAAATTATAATGGATAACAACAGTGCTTGACCTTTGGCGACAGCAAAGAGCACCCCTTGGTGTGCCGAAGGGGCAGCTGGTCACTTGGGCACGGGGAAAGGCCAAGGGGCCCCGTGGCAGCCGTAAGGGTCATGCCTTGTGGCTATAAATAGACATCCCCGATCCTCGCATTTGTGGTACGGGCAAGAGCGGATGGTTCCTCTAAGAACTAGCTTCTCGAAGATGTCTTTGCTGGCAGACTAAGACATCTTCGGGAGGCTAGGCCTAGAGTTGCTCATCCTGAGGTAAGTTCGAACATCGTGCGGAAAGGATCCCGGACCTGGGATACCGAGAAGGTTCCCGGGTGATGGCGTACTCGGCTTTACCGGATAGGTATCCGGATAAGCACTAACCGGAATGTACGTGTTGATCTTGATCTTATGCTGAAGAGGCTCCCAGTGGCAAGAGAGGAGGTAGCCGACGAGAGAGCTCCCGGTAGGCCGTCAACGGTCTGGAGCACGCTTTCCCGTCTATAGCGGGGGGAAGTACCATCCCGCCTGACACGGAGGCATGGTCACCTCCCGCCTGACACGGGAGCGCGTCAGCCGGTACGATCGTGCTACGACAAGACCTGACATGCCTAGCCCGGCAATCCGGAAAAGGCTATCCGGGATGGGCAAAGACATGTCTTGTCTCTGACAAGGGGACAATGATGGTGCAGGACGGCGCCTGCCGTCCTTAGCGAGATGATGACGCAGGGGCTACACCGGATAGCCCGGCGACTAGGTCGCACTAGCCGGTGACGACATCCCGGCTAGACCTGTCCGGTGGGGCCGAGGCATTTTAGGGTTTCCGGCCCTCCCGGCCGGAACTCTATAAAAGGCGCCATAACTGCTCCTGAGAGCAGAGGACGAACTTCGCTGCCAAAGCGATAGTTGCATTTACTCGTAGAGCATTTTTTCCTGTCGCGTAAAAAAAAAGTCTTTACGCGAGAGCAATAGCGGTTGGGATACATCTATCTCTTCTGAGCAACCTCTTTTGGATTCTTAAGACCACCCTTGCAGTAGCAAGTTGTAGTCCTTATACCACCAATATATAGAGAAGAAAGGCAGGAGTAGGGGTGTTACCTCCTCACGAGGGCCCTGAACCTGGGTATATCGCGTGTGTGCTTGGTGCCTTCGTGCCTTTGTTTGTGTTTATTAGATCTTCCCCGTTGCACTTTGTTCTTGTTTCGTGTTCTTGGGAGATCTCGGTTTTACCGGGATCCTCCCCGTGTGAGTTCTTGAACTCGCTATCCCTCCCCGGATCCACCAACGTCCATCGGCCCCACAAATTAGCCATCCTATGGCATCTGCCGTGACACCACCACGACAGTTGGCGCCCACCGTGGGGCGGACAGAGCCGTTGGCTGGTGTACACATCCGGACGGGCTCCCCGGTACGTTTCGACGTTCGGGTTCTCTCTGGCCTAGTCGTAAGACTTGGGGAGATGGACTTCGTCGCCGACAATACAGGTTGCTTCCGGAACAGACCATTCCCGGGGAATGGATGTCTTATCGACTTTGGTGGTTTCACCACCTATGTGGCCACCGAGGTTGTCTGTAGCTACCTGGACCTAGTCCTGGAGGCTGGTGACCCTCCCATGCTCTGCGCAGCCCGGGGTCTACGCGCTGACCGCCACCCGAGTTCCGTCGCAGTGATGATGGTCGGAACCACCGAGGAGGAATACCAGGATGCTGATGGCGATACCGACGGCGCCCCTCGTTTGGCCAAACCCCCGCAGGAAAGACCTGCGGCCCGAGATGGTGATCCGCAGCCGTCCCAACCGCGGCGCCGTCCGGATCCCCTCTCGGGTTTGGTAGCCAAATTAGCTGTACCCGTGGTTACCGGAGCGGATACCCAGGCCACTTCGGCTGAGTTGGAGGAGCAGCGGAAGTTGCTTCTCGCTGAGGCCAAGGAAATCGCCGAGCTCCGTCGCGAGCTCAGCGTTAGCCTCCGGGAGTACAACGCTGCTCACGGGTTCACTAAGATAGACTCCCGGGAGAAGCGCATTGCAGATCTGCGCAAGAAGGGAAGAATGGTGAATGAGGAGCTGGCTGGTGGAGCCACCACTAGCAACACCGGAAGCCGGATTTCTGCGGGGAGGCCAGTGTACAGTTCACCGGCAAAAACCCTTAGAGCCGCCGAAGCCTCTATGGCCGAGTTAGTGGGGTTATCCGGTGAAGCCCTGCGCAAGCAGCAGGAGAGGGTCAACGAGCTGGTGGTTGAGGCCAACCGGCAGAACCAGGCCTTCAAGAAGAAGAACCCCAGAGCAGGATCGCAGGTGCATTCAGCCAGACCCAATAGCCGGATGTCGGATGGGGAGGCCTCTTCCCCACATCCGAGCAGAAGCAAGAGCAAGAGCAAGAGCCGGAGCCGGAGTAGAGGTTCCAGGAGGAACAAGCAGCTACAGACCTATGACCCGGCATTTGCCGGTATCCAGCAGGCAGGGCAAGCCGGACAACATAGACCGGAGCAGGCGGGAAGTACCCGTGGAGATGGTAACCGGGGTGTGGGAAACTGTAATCCGGTTGGCCGTGGTGACCCACCCCGGAATCCTACCCATATACAGGGAAACCCGCAGAGGGACATCATCTCCGCCCCCCGTCAAGCCGCAATCCCCGTGCAGGATAGGCTCAACGGTGGCAACTCGGGGATGCAGCAGCTCGAGTATCAGCCAGACGAGAACCCCTTGGGATCTCGGATAGGAACAAGACAGCTGAACCCGACAGATGCAAGGTTCCGGCTGGACCGGATTCACCAGTCCGAGATGGTGGAAGAACAAGGACCTCCGGGACCTGCTTGCTTTGGACCTCGGATCATGCGGGAACCTCCTGTTCGGAACTTCCAGCTCAACAGGGGTGCCAAGACCTATGACGGCAGCAAGAAGCTGGAGGACTGGCTGATCGATTATGTAACTGCTGTAAGCATAGCCGGTGGAAACAAACGCTGGGCAATACGCTATATACCGCAGATGTTGGAAGGACCTGCCCGGATCTGGTTGAACAATCTGAGAGCTGGCAGTATAGACTGCTGGTTAGACTTTGAAGAAGCATTCATCAGCAACTTCACCAGCACGTACAAGAGGCCCAACAGACCTCAGCAGCTCGCCATCTGCAGGCAAAGGAGCAATGAGACAGACCGGGAGTACCTTACCCGGTGGAGCAATATTCGCAACTCTTGCGAAGGAGTGGTGGAGGCGCAGGCCATCTCCTGGTTTGCGCAAGGATGCCGGCATGGCTCTATGCTATGGCAGAAACTGCAGAGAAAGATGCCAACGACTTTGGCGGAAACCATGTGCATCGCCGATACCTATACGCTTGGAGATCCCATGCAACCCCTGGTGGATGTCGGAGACTCCAACAGGAGGAATGCGGGACCTCAGCGCACAGGACCGAGCAGGAGCCATGACCGCCAAGAGTTCGGCCACAAAAGGAATCAGACGGAATACCACCATGCCGCGCAGCATGTCGCAGCAGTAACCCGGGAGCAGGAGGTAGCCCCCCGGGAGCAGGAGGATGCCGGCAGCAACCAGCGTCAAAAGACAAATGGCCCAACTTGGGGTCAAAGTCAGGAGGTGCAAAAGACCTGGGTGGAGCAGAAGAAACCTCTGACGTATGAGGAGATGCTGAATAAGCCATGCTGCTACCACACTCTGGAGGCCAACAAGCCCGCAAACCCCTCTACTCGGCAGTGCAGCTGGTATCAGCGCACATTGCAGGAGGGCAACTCGGGGGGTATTCGGCCAAGTGCTCCGGCATCTCGGCCCAATATTCTGAGACCCCCTCCTCCGACATCGGGGGCCAACAATGTCCGACTTCCCCCTCCTCCGAGAGGACCCCCACCTCGCCCAGTGAATATGGTGCACACCCGGAACGACAACGGCAATCAAGGCGGACAACAGCAGGGTAACTACCGGGAGGCGCACCAGAGCTATGTGGTCTTCGTGACTGAGCCCACGGACCGGAAGAGTATGCGGCAGCGTGCTCTGGAGGTGAACGCTGTGATCCCGGCAGTGCCCAAGTTCTTACACTGGTCCGAGATGGAGATCACCTGGAGCCGGAAGGATCACCCCCGGGTTATGCCCAAGCCGGGAGCGTATGCTTTGGTGGTGGACCCGACCTTTATCGGACCCAACCTCAACGTCCGATTCAGCCGGGTTCTGATTGACAATGGCAGTGCCATTAACATCATGTACAAGGACACGATGCTGAAGCTGGGAGTATCCATGAACACCCTGCTGCCCACGGAGACAACCTTCCATGGCATTGTGCCCGGGGTCTCTTGCTCGCCCATGGGAAAAATCTGGGTTGAGGTGTTATTCGGAACTCGGGAGAACTGTCGAACCGAGAGCTTGGAGTTCGAGGTCGTGGACCTCGAGAGCCCGTATCATGCACTGATCGGCAGACCGGCCCTCGCCAAGTTCATGATCTCAACACACATGGGCTACCTCAAGATGAAGATGCCGGGACCTAACGGCATAATCACCATCTCGGGAGACCACAAGCGCTCCATGGAGTGTGCTTCGGCAGGGTCGTGCTTAGCTGAGTCCCTGGTGATAGCAGAAGAGAAGAAGAGGATCCAGCAGGTGGTGGCGATGGCAAAGACCTCACAACTCGGAATGCCCGGGATGGTGAACCCGGAGCTGGGGGCATCATTTCAGCCCCCCAAGGAGACCAAGAAGGTGTGCGTGGACCCCAGCAACCCGGAGCGCCAAGTTACCATTGGCAGCAACCTGGACAGCAAATAGGAAGGCGAGCTCGTCGACTTCCTCCGTGAGAATCGGGATGCCTTTGCGTGGTCGAGTGACGATCTGCAAGGCGTCCCGAGGGAGTTGGCTGAGCACTCTCTGTTTGTTCGACCGGATGCGAAGCCGGTGAAGCAACCAACTAGGCGCCTCTCGGATGAAAGAAGAGCTGCGGTCATGGAGCACCTGGCTATACTGCTGGCTGCCGGATTCATCATGGAGGTGCTGCACCCGGATTGGATTTCGAATCCGGTCCCGGTGGAAAAGAAGAAAGATGATCCCCTCCTGCTTAAGGTGTGGCGCATGTGCATCGACTTCACCAACCTCAACAAGGCATGCCCGAAAGACCCCTTTCCGCTGCCCCGGATAGATCAAGTAATAGACTCCACTGCCGGGAGTGAGCTTTTAACTTTTCTAGATGCTTATTCTGGTTTCCACCAGATACCTTTGAATCCGGATGATCAATTAAAAACCGCTTTTATTACCCCTTACGGGGCTTATTGCTATCGTGTTATGACTTTCGGATTGAGAAATGCTGGTGCTACCTACCAAAGGTGCATGCAGAAATGCTTGCATGACCAAATAGGCCGGAATGCCGAGGTCTATGTCGATGACATAGTCATAAAAACAAAAGAAATGGCCTCATTAGTAGATGATCTGAGGGAAACCTTCAAGAACCTAAGAAGATTCCGGATGAGGTTGAATCCGGATAAGTGCACATTTGGTGTTCCGGCAGGAAAACTACTCGGTTTCCTCATCTCAAGCCGGGGAATCGAGGTCAACCCGGGTAAAATTCGTGCTATAGAAAGCATGAAGTTGCCTGTGCGTCTCAAGGATGTGCAGAAGTTTACCGGGTGTCTGGCGTCACTAAGTCGGTTTGTGAGCCGACTTGGGGAGAAGGCCTTGCCTCTGTATCAACTGATGAAAAAGAGCAAGACATTTGTCTGGACCCCGCAAGCTGATGCGGCGTTCAACGATCTGAAGAAAATGCTCTCAACCGCACCTGTGTTGGCATCCCCGTTACCCAAGGAACCTATGCTGTTGTATATTGCTGCAACCAACCGGGTAGTCAGCGTCGCAATGGTGGTAGAAAGGGAAGAAGGGAGCAAGCTGATACAGAGACCGGTGTATTACCTCAGTGAGGTGATCTCGGAATCCAAGCAGAACTACCCGCACTACCAGAAGATGGCATATGGGGTGTACATGGCAGTGACCAAGCTCAAGCACTATTTTCAGGAACACCCGATCACAGTGGTGTGCGAAGCTCCTCTCGCCGAGATCATCGGTTGCAAGGATGCTAGCGGCCGAGTAGCCAAATGGGCCATCCAGTTGTCTCCGTACGCTCCGGCATACGAGAGACGAGATGCCATCAAGTCGCAGGCGCTGCCGGAATTTTTGGTAGACTGGGCCGAGATGCAGTATGAACCTCCGATACCGGATTACAATTTCTGGAGGATGCATTTCGATGGCTCAAAAGCTAAGATCGGATTGGGTGCCCGGGATGATGCATGGTGTCCACACTCTCCCTGGTGTATTTCCAGGAGCATCTCCACGATCGTGGGTGGGATCTATTTTGTGCCGCGGGCCACGTGGCGTTATTCGGAGCGCTCGATCCGGCCGCACCGAGGGCCACAAGGCCCCAACGGTTCGTTTCCGGATCAGATGCGGCTACCTGGCGCGAGAACCCAAGCGACACCGTGCGTACACAGAGGCACTCGAGTGCGCCTCTGCGCAGACGGGACGTCGGGTGGGCCCAGACTCGGTATCTCGGATTCATCGGGAAATCAACGGTCAAGATTTGCTAGGGTGGTGCTACTCGGTCGCAGGCTTCGCCTCCCGGTTCAGACCATCTCGGTGTGAGGATCTCGGAAAGAATTAATCTCGGCATGGAATAAAAGATTGATCTCATGTGTTCTCGGAAGAAAGTTTGTTATTAAAGCTGATCCCGCACATCATCAGGGGTCGCTGTGCCGCACCAGCTTCGGGGACTAGTGTCGGGGAGCTGCCCCCCGGGTAGGGGCAGATCCCGGTAAATTATAATGGATAACAACAGTGCTTGACCTTTGGCGACAGCAAAGAGCACCCCTTGGTGTGCCGAAGGGGCAGCTGGTCACTTGGGCGCGGGGAAAGGCCAAGGGGCCCCGTGGCAGCCGTAAGGGTCATGCCTTGCGGCTATAAATAGACATCCCCGATCCTCGCATTTGTGGTACGGGCAAGAGCGGATGGTTCCTCTAAGAACTAGCTTCTCGAAGATGTCTTTGCTGGCAGACTAAGACATCTTCGGGAGGCTAGGCCTAGAGTTGCTCATCCTGAGGTAAGTTCGAACATCGTGCGGAAAGGATCCCGGACCTGGGATACCGAGAAGGTTCCCGGGTGATGGCGTACTCGGCTTTACCGGATAGGTATCCGGATAAGCACTAACCGGAATGTACGTGTTGATCTTGATCTTATGCTGAAGAGGCTCCCAGTGGCAAGAGAGGAGGTAGCCGGCAAGAGAGCTCCCGGTAGGCCGTCAACGGTCTGGAGCACGCTTTCCCGTCTATAGCGGGGGGGAGTACCATCCCGCCTGACACGGAGGCATGGTCACCTCCCGCCTGACACGGGAGCGCGTCAGCCGGTACGATCGTGCTACGACAAGACCTGACATGCCTAGCCCGGCAATCCGGAAAAGGCTATCCGGGATGGGCAAAGACATGTCTTGTCTCTGACAAGGGGACAATGATGGTGCAGGACGGCGCCTGCCGTCCTTAGCGAGATGATGACGCAGGGGCTACACCGGATAGCTCGGCGACTAGGTCGCACTAGCCGGTGACGACATCCCGGCTAGACCTGTCCGGTGGGGCCGAGGCATTTTAGGGTTTCCGGCCCTCCCGGCCGGAACTCTATAAAAGGCGCCTTAACTGCTCCTGAGAGCAGAGGACGAACTTCGGTGCCAAAGCGATAGTTGCATTTACTCGTAGAGCATTCACTCCTCTTCGCCTTGAGTTCATCTAGTTCGTTGTACTTCCTCCTTTGACAGATCTTGTAGCAAGTTGTAGTCCTTATACCACCAATATATAGAGAAGAAAGGCAGGAGTAGGGGTGTTACCTCCTCACGAGGGCCCTGAACCTGGGTATATCGCGTGTGTGCTTGGTGCCTTCGTGCCTTTGTTTGTGTTTATTAGATCTTCCCCGTTGCACTTTGTTCTTGTTTCGTGTTCTTGGGAGATCTCGGTTTTACCGGGATCCTCCCCGTGTGAGTTCTTGAACTCGCTATCCCTCCCCGGATCCACCAACGTCCATCGGCCCCACAAATTAGCCATCCTATGGCATCTGCCGTGACACCACCACGACAGTTGGCGCCCACCGTGGGGCGGACAGAGCCGTTGGCTGGTGTACACATCCGGACGGGCTCCCCGGTACGTTTCGACGTTCGGGTTCTCTCTGGCCTAGTCGTAAGACTTGGGGAGATGGACTTCGTCGCCGACAATACAGGTTGCTTCCGGAACAGACCATTCCCGGGGAATGGATGTCTTATCGACTTTGGTGGTTTCACCACCTATGTGGCCACCGAGGTTGTCTGTAGCTACCTGGACCTAGTCCTGGAGGCTGGTGACCCTCCCATGCTCTGCGCAGCCCGGGGTCTACGCGCTGACCGCCACCCGAGTTCCGTCGCAGTGATGATGGTCGGAACCACCGAGGAGGAATACCAGGATGCTGATGGCGATACCGACGGCGCCCCTCGTTTGGCCAAACCCCCGCAGGAAAGACCTGCGGCCCGAGATGGTGATCCGCAGCCGTCCCAACCGCGGCGCCGTCCGGATCCCCTCTCGGGTTTGGTAGCCAAATTAGCTGTACCCGTGGTTACCGGAGCGGATACCCAGGCCACTTCGGCTGAGTTGGAGGAGCAGCGGAAGTTGCTTCTCGCTGAGGCCAAGGAAATCGCCGAGCTCCGTCGCGAGCTCAGCGTCAGCGTTGAACTCGCTATCCCTCCCCGGATCCACCAACGTCCATCGGCCCCACAAATTAGCCATCCTATGGCATCTGCCGTGACACCACCACGACATGCTCCGAACAACGACCGCCCGTACGACTACTTCCCCGACCACTTCCACGACACCGACAAACGACGATGCCCCGGTTCCGCGACGACTACTTCCCCGACGACGACTACTTCCTCTACGTTCCGAAGACGTCGGTTTCGAACCCTAGTTCTCCCGATCCAACGTGCGAACCCCAAAACCTAACCCTACACCTATTTTTATAAAATGCCATCTATCTTGTGCATATCGCATCATAATTGCATTTGTTGCATCTCTTGGGTTTGCGGGTGTATCAAATCACCTAAATAATAAATATGGAATGTGTGGGGGCAAATCACTATATGTATTGCCCCATTCCATTTAATTTGACTAGATCATCTTTGCCATGTCTTGCCATGTTAATGAACATTTAATTTGTGGAGTAGATAAATAACTTGCACCTAAGTATTAATTGTCGGAACCACGGTTCCGCTTAATTTGAGTTAAGTGCATCTCAAATTGCATCTCGCCATGCCATGCATCATGCTCATATGATCATGCTGGATCTTTTGCCGTAGTTGTAAAATGCATCTTTTACGCTTTCCAGTGTTTGTTGCTTCTTCGCGGATAAGACGTTGAGATGTGTGAGCAACGACAAGATCTGCTTCCATGCGGGATTCCAGGCAAGCAAAGTTTGCTTGTTTACCTATACATTGTCTTTCATTCCTGCCGTTGATCTCTGCTACCCTAGTTATCGATTCTTGAACTGCGATCCCATCACATGTTTATCCTGCAGCCCATACAGCTTTATCCCCACATCCCATCACCTGTTGTTTGTTTATCTGTTGGCCTTGCGAGTCGTAGCGCATGCTTAGAGTTGTTTGTGCGAGTCGTCTGTTGGTCTTATGTTTCATCTGCTTAGTATTATTATTCTAACTTAATAAAATGTTGTATTATATTGGGGTATTATAATTAAATGATAAGGCACCAGGCGGAAGGCCTTGCGAGGTGTTTTGTTCTGCTCAGTGTCGACCTAGGAACTGAGATTTTGTCCTCGGATCCAATTTTGAGCGCACTAACCACTTGTGGGAGGCCCTATGGAGCCCCCCTCGACTTTGAACGGATCTACAGCTTGTCCATGTGCCGCAAGTAGTTCGGGTTTTCCATTTGCTCATATGCATGTGCATGATGATGATGACGATGATGATGAGAGGTTATGTGATACGGGGGTCATATAGGTGCGGTACGACACGAAGCGGACAGTTCCTACTGTGGTTTGAGCCGCATGGTGGCGTAGTCGCAAACTAATGAGTCCGCAATTGAGATTCGACCGGACTCCTGACGCGGGTAACAACTCATATGGGTGGCACTTGGACTTGCTGTAGTGAAGGAATAAGTCGTGTTGAGAAGCCCTGATGCTTGCTTGGGTTGATCATGCGAGTATGGGTACAGTAGTGCACCCCTGCAGGGTATAATCTTATCGATGAGCCGTGTCCACGGTTATGGACGACTTTGGTGATGATGCTGGCTAACAAGATCTAGACAACTTGCACCTAATTAATGTTAATTAATTTGACTAGTAATATAAAATTATTTTCACAATAAATTATAATTAAAACTGTTCAATGCGTGAGTTTTCCCGAATTGCTTCCTCATACTTGGTTGAGGGGGTTAATTCGAGAATGGGTTATGTTTGGTGTTAGTAGTAGTTGGCTACTTTATGCGCTCTCTTATCCCTCTCTGATTAGACGGAAGTTGTAGCGTGTCTCTTTAGGTTGCTAGTGCTGCTGCCGCTAAGTCCACCTCCTCCATATTTTGGGAGATGGTGTAGAAAGTAGGCAAGTCGGTTTTGCTTGCCAGGGAGTGCCCTGACCCTCTTTTGGGATGTGCTTTATGTGCAGTCAACAGGTTTGAAGTCCGACGACGTTAGCTTGGGAATCCCTCCGGCTTGGCTGGGCAGGGATATGGCACCATCGCTTATCTTCAGGACTCTTAGTCCAATTTGCATCTTATCCGTAGCCGGATACTATTTTTTGCTTCCGCTGTCATTTGTATCTTTGTATTGTATTATTTGTATCTTGACTCGTTCGAGTCGTTGTTGTATTTTTATCTTCTGTTGTACTTGTGGATGTATCGAAACTGTTGTAATGTTATCACAATTCCACCCACATAATGCGCGTGTTTCGGCGTGCACATTATGTCTGGTGGGCGACCTAAAATCGTTATTATGCGGATTTCGGCGGGAACGCTTAAATCTACATAGTACCGATTTTAGGGCGTCACAAAGTGGTATCAGAGCCTTGGTTTCGATCTCCTTGTTGTTTCGATACGATTGGTTATCGAAGCAGCGGGTCCGCAAAAGCCTGTAGGATAACCTCGCTAACGGTCGTTGTTTCTAGAGTGTCGAAAACTATTTGACTAAAATTATTTTGAAATGATCTCAATAGGTTCTATTTACTCCTTACCTCAATTCTACTTCTCCTCTTACCTTATTTGATTTGGAGTCTCTTCTCTTATCCAACTTTCAAAGTTTTAGGATCCTACGTGTGGGTGGACGAATTCTTGCCTTTTACCCTATTAGGTTCGATCTTTCGGAGTCGTCTTCGTCGTGAGCTACAACCCCTTGTTAGTGGTGTCGAGAATTTCAAGGTGGAGCAACAATCCCTTGTTAGTGGTGTCGAGAAGTTCATCCCGGAGCGTGAAGACTCGATAGTTACCCCTCTCTTCTTGTGGTCTCGGCGTGGATCTCGGGACGCGATCCCTTGTTAGTGGTGTCTATTGTAACGCCCCGGGATTTATCCCCTTTTAATTTTGTGTGTTTTTCTTTTTGCATCGACATAGCATCGCATTGCATCGCATTAATTTAATTGTTGCATTTAAATTAAATTTCCACATTTAAATTCGAATGCATTTCAAATTAATTAAAAATGTGTTATTTTTAAATCTTTTAAAAATGTTAAAAACTAGTTTATTAAATTGTCCTTTGAAAACTAAAAATATTTTGTAAAGGTTTCGTGTTCAAATTCGTTTTCTATTTTGTTTTAAAAATATAAAACCGAAAAGTTAAACGGGAGACGAATAAAGCCCAAGCCCATCTAACCCCAAACCCTAGGTTTTGTCAACTGAAATTTCTTCCCACCCCCTGGAAATTTTGCAGCCACCCTCCTCTTTTTTTCTGGATTTTTGCAAAAGTCCTCCCACCCACCTTTTTCCTTTTTTCCCTCCTTTTCTTTTCTTTTCTCTTTTTCTTTCTTTTTCTTTTTCTTCTTCCTTTCTTTCTTCTCCTTCCCGAGCGCATGCCGCACGGGAGAGAGCTCTCGAGCTTGCTCCGCACCACCGGCCTTCTTCCGCCGCCGCGCCTCCCCTGCCAGGCGCCGCCGTCGGCCCGCCGCCCGCGCCACGCCGCGCCCGCCGCAGCCGCAGCCGCGCGCCTCCCTGGCCGCCGCGCCCCGACGCAACCTCCCCAGCGCCGCCGGCCCCGACCGCCTCGCCTGCCCCAAGCGCCGTCGCGCCTCCGGCCGACCCCGCCGCCGCCTGCGCCTCCCGCCGCTCGGAGCCCAGCCGCCGTCGCCCCCCGACCGCGCGCCCTCCGGCCGCCCACGCCTTCGCACTTCCTCCGCCGCCGCGCGCTCGCTGCCGCGCTGTGCCCACCGCCGGCTACCTCTACCCGACGCCATCCCCATCCGTCCATGGCGCACCGCACGTGTTTGATGGAATTCCCACACGAGGTGCCCTCGTGCCGCCGACCCCGGGGTCCATCTTCATGAACCATCGACGAGGTTTCCACCGTCTTCCGTGTCGCCTCATGTGTGTGGCCGCCTTCGTGCGTGACTTGAAACCGTTGCCGTAGCCCGAAGACCGGATACGACAAGTGCGCCACCGACCCCGAAGCTGGTGCTCTGAACAATGACCGCCCGTACGACTACTTCCCCGACCAATTCCACGACACCGACAAACGACGATGCCCCGGTTCCGCGACGACTACTTCCCCGACGACGACTACTTCCTCTACGTTCCGAAGACGTCGGTTTCGAACCCTAGTTCTCCCGATCCAACGTGCGAACCCCAAAACCTAACCCTACACCTATTTTTATAAAATTCCATCTATCTTGTGCATATCGCATCATAATTGCATTTGTTGCATCTCTTGGGTTTGCGGGTGTATCAAATCACCTAAATAATAAATATGGATTGTGTGGGGAAAATCACTATATGTATTGCCCCATTCCATTTAATTTGACTAGATCATCTTTGCCATGTCTTGCCATGTTAATGAACATTTAATTTGTGGAGTAGATAAATAACTTGCACCTAAGTATTAATTGTCGGAACCACGGTTCCGCTTAATTTGATTTAAGTGCATCTCAAATTGCATCTCGCCATGCCATGCATCATGCTCATATGATCATGCTGGATCTTTTGCCGTAGTTGTAAAATGCATCTTTTACGCTTTCCAGTGTTTGTTGCTTCTTCGCGGATAAGACGTTGAGATGTGTGAGCAACGACAAGATCTGCTTCCATGCGGGATTCCAGGCAAGCAAAGTTTGCTTGTTTACCTATACATTGTCTTTCATTCCTGCCGTTGATCTCTGCTACCCTAGTTATCGATTCTTGAACTGCGATCCCATCACATGTTTATCCTGCAGCCCATACACCTTTATCCCCACATCCCATCACCTGTTGTTTGTTTATCTGTTGGCCTTGCGAGTCGTAGCGCATGCTTAGAGTTGTTTGTGCGAGTCGTCTGTTGGTCTTATGTTTCATCTGCTTAGTATTATTATTCTACCTTAATAAAATGTTGTATTATATTGGGGTATTATAATTAAATGATAAGGCACCAGGCGGAAGGCCTTGCGAGGTGTTTTGTTCTGCTTAGTGTCGACCTAGGAACTGAGATTTTGTCCTCGGATCCAATTTTGAGCGCACTAACCACTTGTGGGAGGCCCTATGGAGCCCCCCTCGACTTTGAACGGATCTACAGCTTGTCCATATGCCGCAAGTAGTTCGGGTTTTCCATTTGCTCATATGCATGTGCATGATGATGATGACGATGATGATGAGAGGTTATGTGATACGGGGGGTCATATAGGTGCGGTACGACACGAAGCGAACAGTTCCTACTGTGGTTTGAGCCGCATGGTGGCGTAGTCGCAAACTAATGAGTCCGCAATTGAGATTCGGCCGGACTCCTGACGCGGGTAACAACTCATATGGGTGGCACTTGGACTTGCTGTAGTGAAGTAATAAGTCGTGTTGAGAAGCCCTGATGCTTGCGTGGGTTGATCATGCGAGTATGGGTACAGTAGTGCACTCCTGCAGGGTATAATCTTATCGATGAGCCGTGTCCACGGTTATGGACGACTTTGGTGATGATGCTGGCTAACAAGATCTAGACAACTTGCACCTAATTAATGTTAATTAATTTGACTAGTAATATAGAATTATTTTCACAATAAATTATAATTAAAACTGTTCAATGTGTGAGTTTTCCCGAATTGCTTCCTCATACTTGGTTGAGGGGGTTAATTCGAGAATGGGTTATGTTTGGTGTTAGTAGTAGTTGGCTACTTTATGCGCTCTCTTATCCCTCTCTGATTAGACGGAAGTTGTAGCGTGTCTCTTTAGGTTGCTAGTGCTGCTGCCGCTAAGTCCACCTCCTCCATATTTTGGGAGATGGTGTAGAAAGTAGGCAAGTCGGTTTTGCTTGCCAGGGAGTGCCCTGACCCTCTTTTGGGATGTGCTTTATGTGCAGTCAACAGGTTTGAAGTCCGACGACGTTAGCTTGGGAATCCCTCCGGCTTGGCTGGGCAGGGATATGGCGCCATCGCTTATCTTCAGGACTCTTAGTCCAATTTGCATCTTATCCGTAGCCGGATACTATTTTTTGCTTCCGCTGTCATTTGTATCTTTGTATTGTATTATTTGTATCTTGACTCCTTCGAGTCGTTGTTGTATTTTTATCTTCTGTTGTACTTGTGGATGTATCGAAACTGTTGTAATGTTATCACAATTCCACCCACATAATGCGCGTGTTTCGGCGTGCACATTATGTCTGGTGGGCGACCTAAAATCGTTATTATGCGGATTTCGGCGGGAACGCTTAAATCTACATAGTACCAATTTTAGGGCGTCACACACTCCTTGGCTTTCTTGAAGTTGCCGGAAATCGTAATGGTTCCGTTTTCCCCGGGCATTTTAAGCTTGCTGTATATGTAGCATGGCCTTGCCATAAATTTGGCGAAAGCCGGTCGTCCGAAGATTGCATGATAGGCGCTTTTGAAGGGGACAACTTCGAACCGGAGGAACTCTGAGCGGTAGTTCTCTTTTGGTCCGAAAGTTACCTTCAGCCTAATGCTCCCCATTGACTTTGCTTGCCTGCCGGACACTATGCCGTGAAAAGTGAGGTTGCTGTGGTCCAGCTGATCCTCTGACAGGTTCATGCGGCTTTGTGTGTCGTAGTACAGGATGTTGAGGCTGCTGCCGCCATCCATGAGTACTTTTGTGAGTCTGAAGTTGTCGAGAATGGGATCGACGACGAGGGCGTACTTGCCTGGGTGAGGAACGTGATCAGGGTGGTCGGACCGGTCCCAAGTGATCGTTGCTTCCGACCAGTTCAAATACTGAGGGACGTCCGGCATTGTCGCGTTGAGTTCGCGCATCTCCGCCTTATCTGCCTTAGCCGAAGGTGTGCCGACAAAGCATACGAGAGATTCTTTGACCTTCGGATATGGTTTCTTTTTCTTGGCGGCCGTGTCATCCTCATTTGAGACAGACATGTCGTCGTCATCCTCATCCTCCTTGTTGTCTTTCTTGTCGTTCTTCTTTGACTTCTTTGATTTCCAGCCGACTGTGGGGTCCTTTTTGAAGTCGTTCATGAAACGACACTCGCTAAGCATATGGTTGACCTCGCCAAGTGAGGCGTGGATAGGGCATGGCAAAAGTTTTGTCTGCTCATAAGTGATTCGCGCCGCCTTAGGCCCTGAGCCGGCGTCGCGATTATCTTTCTTATTCTTCCACTTCTTTTTGCCGGCATTCCCTTGGAATGCGACAACTACCTCGTTGGAAGGTCCGGCTTTGTCATCCGCCGCCTGCTTGCGCTTGTTGTTCTGTTTTGGCATGATGTTGACGTCTGGATCATCGTCCCGGGCGTCGTCATCCGCCGCCGCATATTGGGCGGCTAGGTTGAGCATCTCGCCAAGGTCCGTGATTTGCTCGCGGACGAGCTGATGACGGAGCAAGGACTTCTTCTGCAGGCCCGTGTAGAAGGCGTGGATAGCCTGCACGTCCGAAACACCATGGCAGTTGGCTTTTTCGGATATCCAACGACTGACAAAGTCTGTCATGGTTTCGTCCGGCTTTTGGATACAGCGTTGCAAATCCGTGTAGGTATTTGGACGCTTGTATGTTCCTTGGAAGTGCTGGGCGAAAACCTTTTCCATGTCGTACCAGCTATGGATAGACTTTTCAGGAAGGTTGTCGATCCAAGCCCTTGCCGTGCCTTCCAACATGAGAGGTAGGTAACGGACGGCAATATAGCTGCTTCCGCCGGCAATTTCTATAGCCATGGCATAGTCGGCTAGCCATGAATCCGGCTTAACGAGGCCGTTGTACCTAGAACAATTTTTTGACACTGATGTCATGTCCTTAGGGAACGGCTCTCTGCGGATGGCGTCGCCAAAGCACTTTGGTCCAGAATATAGCGTCTCCTTTCCTCTTGCTATGTCTTGTAGGCGGTGTCGTGCGTCTTTTGGATCGAGCTGCCGTGTGCCTCTGTTTGCGTCTGGCTCGTCCTGCGCTGCCCGGCTTATGCTGCGCCTGGGCCCTTCTGCCGCCTCTTTCCTCTTGCTGCCGGTGCTACGCTGCGGAGACCGACTTCGACCTCTCCTGGGAGGGTCGTTACCGGCATCTTTCCTAGGCGGCAGTCCATTGCCCCGGCTACCGCCATTGTCGTGTCTTGGCTGGGCTGGAGGTGGCAGGTCTCCTCTGCTTCCTGTCCTTGAATTCTCGTCCCGCCTTGGTTTTAGCGGTGCCGTCTTCTTTGGAGGTGGCGTTGCCTTCCTTTTGTCGCCATGGCTACTGGAGCCGGACGGGCCTTCGGGGTCATCGCCAGGTGCATCTTTGCACTTTCCTAACTTAGACTCTAGGTCTCCCCCGCGAGCATCCGCCATGTGGCCGTAGGAATCAGCGCGAGCTTGTTGTTCTAGGGCCTTGCTCACGAAGTTTCTTGCATTGGCCAGCTTTTCCTCCGCCGTGTAAGTTTTGTCGTCCAGGGTATCTAGCGCGGCAGCCGCGTTGAGGACGGGGGTGCAGAAAACAACATCTCCCCTTCTGTCCACGCGCTATGGTGCCGTACGCCAGTCGAACCCGAGATCTTGAGCCGCTGTCGTTGTGCGTGTTGGCGGCTCCTTGTCACGGCGGTTTTTTGATGATCTTTTGTCCTCGAAGAGTTGTCGGCTTGTCTTAGCCGACAATTTCTCCTGTTCTTTCTCGATCTTCTTCGCAAGGCTCTCAACGTGCTCCTCTCTTTTTCGCAGGAAGTCAGAGTGCTTAAGCATGTTAATCCTAAGCTCTTCCACTTCGTCGAGTGGGGTGTCTTTATTCACCGGAGTATTCATGATCTCGTCTACTTATTTGATGACGGACAGCAAATCCGTGGGTTTGCTGCTGCCGCCTTTCTCGAGGCCAGTTTTCTTCTTTGCGCGCACCTTGTCAGAACTTTCAATGAGTTGACCGGCAATGGTGTTGCCGGCATCTTCCATCGGCTTGTTTTGCGTTTCCGAAGCAACTGGGGTTGTCTCGTGACCAACGAAAACCATCATAACCAGCTTGTCAGGCATGTCAGTATCCGCTGAGCCCTCTGAAGGAGCCCGATTACCACTGGAAAAGCGGGTTTTGATCTTCTCTTCGAAGAGACTAGCATCATCATCAGAGTCAGAGTCTACGTTGACTTGAACGGTAGATCTGGATCCGGCATCTGACATCGCATCCTCCTGGAGAGCAGGGAGGATTGACTCAGGATCGTTGTTTTCCGGCTAGGAGTCTGATCCCAGTCCGACAACTCCGACGAAGTGGAAATCAGATTCGGCCAACTCCTGGGAGAAGGCGGATTCAGATCCATCTTGTCGGTCGACTGCTTGGTCGAAGGGTTGGTGGGTGGGGTTGTGGAAACGCGGTAGGCCGTACGCCGGTATGAAGACGTCGATCCCTCCGATCGGTATGATTAAGCATCCGATAAGGTAGTCGTCCGCCGGGAGCCAGGACTCATCTGAGTTGACGTAGCTGTGGCCGCCATACCTTGTGACGCGACCGACGGCGATCTGCTTGCCCACGCCGCCAAGTGTTCCCGCCTGGAACGTGACGCCAGGAACCTTAGGCCCCACGGTGGGCGCTAACTGTCGTGGTATCGGCATAATTGATAGGAGACGGGGGTCCTCTAGCCTACGTATGGATTGTGGGAAAGAAGGTTGGTGTCGTCGAGGACGGGATTGAACACGGTGAGTTTACCCAGCTTCAGATCCCGCAGCGGTGGCGAGATCCTACGTGCTGCTATAATTCACTATGAGGCAATAGCCGTGAACAGGTTACAGTGTGTATGATGCGTATTGGAGCGTGCCCTAAAGGCTTCCTGGTGGCCGGCTTATATAGGCGGCCAGACCCCAGGATACAAGGCAAGTACTTGTCCGGCAAGTAATCAGAGTTCTACACCTAGCCGGCTTAGTTGCCGCCTTCCATCTTGGGCTTGGTGGCTTGATGGGCTTCGGACTTACGCCTTCTTGGACCGTCCGCCTACTTCCTTGTACGTCAGCTATCTTGGCCGCCCGGCAGGCTTCAGCCTTACCACCCTTGGGCCACCCTGGACTAGCCGGATTGATCCATGTTGGAGATACCCCTAGTTGATATATCCCCAACAGCACGGGAGGAGGCGCACGCGCGAGAGGAGGCGCTAGGGATAAGGTGCGGCGCGTGGCAGGTGTAGGTGGGGTTTTGTAGGGTAGGGTTTCTGTGGCACATGGGACTCGTGCGCCACAGAAATCAGCCGCATGCGCCACAACATACCATGCGCCACAGAAAGCCGCTACATGCGCCACAAAATAACATGCGCCACAGAAAAAGTAGTATGTGCCATAGACACAACTCTTCAATTGACGATATAACATAGCTGAAATGAATTGAAGATACACAACGCAACTCAATCCGTTGATGCAGCGCCCTTGCCTTTTGACGATGATACACTCTTCTTTTTTGACGACGATTCAACCTTCTTGCCCTTCCCCTTCGACGCTTTTGCTGACTTCAGGGCCTTGGATGACGGCATGAAGTCATCGGAATCATCGCTCTCATCTACCCAACGGTAAGACTCAACGTATGAATCAAGATCCCATTGAGTCTTGCACTTGCCCTTCTCAAATTTCTTGTTAAACCTTCCTCGAATCCTAATCAATTCACGACGAATTTGGTTAGTTGTCCGATATGGGTACCCGACGCTGCATAGCTTGGCTCCCAACAAAGTGAGATGGCTCTCACTTTCAATAAGTTCGTCGTGATACACTTTCCTACCCTCAACATGCAAATTATGGGAAATACGCGCGAGATACTCGGCGGCGGGACTGTGGAACCCGCCATACACACACTTATTGCAAGGACCAACACAAACCATCCTTAGACGCTTAGCTAGATTGAAAATCTATAATTCCCAATCTCATACTGGAGGGGAATTTTATAGAAAGAGAAGAGCAGAAAAATGGCGGGAAAACACTGAGTTGAGGCGGGAAAACTATCTGTGGCACACCAGATCCTTATGCGCCACAGAAAGTTAACATTCTGTGGCGCACCTGTTCCATGCGCCATAGGATGTCAACTATCTGTGGCGCATTTGCTTTGTGTGCCACAGAATATGCCTCGGATATCTAAAATCAGACCAGTCTGGCGGGGCCGACCCTATTTCTGTGGCGCATATTCTCCGGTGCGCCATAAAATGACATAAGCAGTGGCACACATTTATTTTGTCCGCCACAGATATCTGTGGCGCACTTATGTGGTGCGCCACTAAATGATTTTTTTGGCGCATGGGATGCTGGTGCGCCACAAAGGGTCATCCCACCTATAAGCCTTTTTCCACTAGTGTTGGCGTAACAGGTTACAATGATGCAAGTTTCTGCATAGACCCCGATGACTCTAAGTCACAGACAGGTTATGTGTTCAAGGTGAATGGAGGCGCAGTGTGCTGGAGAAGTGGGAAGCAACCCATCGTGGTGCAATCTACAATGGAGTCGGAGGACATCGCCGCTTGCGAAGCCGCGAATGAAGCTGTGTGGCTAAGGAAGTTCATAATTGAACTTGGAGTGTTCCCGAGCGCGACAATGCGGGTGCTATTGCTAACGCGAAGGAACCAAGGTCTCACTCCACCACCAAACACATCCTCGGACGCTTCCATGTGATACGACAGTATGTACAAGAAGGAGATGTAAAGATTTGCAAAGTGCATACGGATCTGAATGTGGCAGATCCTCTGACGAAGGCTCTTCCGCTTGACAAGCATGAGAAACACCAAGAAGCTATATGTGTTAAGCTTTTACCAAGTTGTAAACAAGATTAAATTGTACTCTAGTGCAAGTGGGAGACTGAAGGAGATATGCCCTAGAGGCAATTAATAAAGTATATTTCTTTATCATATCTCGTTTGTTCATAATACGTTTTTGTGTCATGCTATAACTGAGATGCGTAAACAACCAGGTCCCTAGTAGCCTCTACTAAGACTAGTTTCATTGTGCGATTCATGATCGAGGTTTCCCAATCATGTTACATGGCGTCAGTTGGCAATGAAGTCATATCGTTGGCAGAACGATGTGATGGACATACCCATATTTTGTAGGACGTTGTTATTATGCCTTCGACCGTGAGATCAACTCTTATTGTTATTCCTGTAAGATACTTTGATTGCATCGAACGTAATATCTTATATAGTGTGACAATAAAGGTGTCCCTCTCGGGTATCAGACGGGGGTAGTTGAGACGAGAAGTCAAGAGCGGGATTTGTCAGTCCGTATAGCCGGATAGATACTCTAGGGCTCACTTGGTGAGATTATGTCAAATGAGCTTGCAAGCATGTGACTAGGTCACGGGAACATAAGATCATAGACGAGTAGAAGATAGTGTTGTCGGTAACGAGATCATGCTAGGTATGGAGATATCTATGAACGAGTCTCGGACACGCAAAGTATCGCTATGACAAAAGGTTTAAGACTTAATGCTCAAGTTTGATATATGAGAGTCATTCGTTATATCTCAGGGATTGATTCACGGGGTCCAGGCCTACGAGTTAATCATTGATCAGAGAGGGGTCTCGATCATGTCTGTTATTATATCGAACCGCTAGGGTAACACACTTAAGGGGTTTTCAACAAGACAACCGGAAAGGAAAGAGATCATCGGGAACGTCCCGGGAATGGTCCGAGGGAGATCGGGCAGCGACGAAATAGTTTTTAGAGTGAGAATAAATTATATAATATGTAATTAATAGTTAAATACATTTTTATTTATTTATTTTTGAATTTTAAGGCCGATTTCCCTAGATGGGCCTTCTAGTGGAAAGAAGGCCCAAGAGGGGGGGAAAGTCCCCTCAGGGATTCAGTTGGGGGAGGGGCCGGCCTAGGTGGGCCAAATGGGGCCCACCTAGGGCCGGCGCATCTGGTTCGGAGCCATGCATGTGGGATAGTCACACATTGCCTGGCTGGCAAGGTTGGCTCCCGCTTGGAGTCTTTATATAGAGGTGCACCCCTGGCATTTTAATTCACCAATTAATTTCACTTTCTCTCCTCGATTACGTGATTCCCTTGGTCGGAGTTACGCCGAGAACAGAGGATGTCTCTCCACCATAGCCCGCTGCTGCGCTGCTGGTGTTCCGGTCCAAGTCTTCCGCTACTCATCCTGGACTGGAGCATCGGGTGTCGTCGTCTCCACCGTACGTGTGTAACGCCCTACGAGGTGCTGTGGTAGCGGTGCTGGGAGGTCTACTTCCACTACATGATCTTGAGGTCGGCTTCATCGTCTTCATTGTCAATGTTTATGCGGGAACGTCATCCCCGCTTTCGGTCTACAAGGGTATGTATTCTGATCTATGTTATACTTCAATATCTACATAGTATAGATTCTGGCTAGTTTAAGGATATCGTTGCTACAAAATTATTATTTTCTGCCTGAGATACCCTTCATACGCTCCCGCACAAGCGTTGACGACGAAGACGACGTAGCCAACCTCTAGGTCGTGAAGAACTAGGCGTGACGAAGATGACCTCAAGGTCAGGTGGAGTAAGCTGACCTCTCAGCACCACTAGCGTGGCACCTCGCAGGACGTCATACACATAGGGTGGAGACGACGACCTCCGAAGCTCCAGTCCAGGAAGAGCAGCAGAAGACTCGGACCGGAACACCAGCAACACGGCGACGTGCGTATGGTGGAGAGAATCTATCCTCATCACAACTGCAAACAAAAGAGTCACGTGATCCAAGGAGAAAAAGAGAGAGAGAGATTGGTGTGTTGAGAGGGGCTCTCTACCCCTCTATATATAGGAGATAGGAGGCACCCCACCTTGCTAAACTAGCAAGGTGAGACTATACCCCAGCCGCAACTACCATGGGAGGGGCGATTCGGCCTCCACATGGGCCCCTAGCGCCCATCCGAACTCCCTCAGGTGGGTTTGGCCCTTGGGGGGAATTCGGCCCCTACATGGGCCTTCTCCGTCCCGGAAGGGCCCATTCAGTGGGCTGCATGTTTAAATACTAATTTAATCATTATAAATTCATTAAATAATATTAATTCACAAATTAACATTAATTTAACATATATAAACAATTTACTCTCTTCCGGAACTTTTCCAAAACTCTCTGAACTATCTTCGAATCTCCAATACGACTTCGTATTCTCTTCCGGAACTTTTCCGGTGCTTTCTCCTTTTCTATTTTCTCTTTCCTTTCCGGTTATCTTGTCGAAACCCCTTAAGTTTGTTACCCTAGCGGTTCAATATAATAACAGACATGATCGAGACCCCTCTCAGATCAATTATTAATTCGTGGGCCTGGACTCCTTGAATTAACCTCTGTGATATAACGAATGACTTTTGTCGATCGAATCTAGCCGTCGAGTCTTAAGACTTTTGCCAAAACGATACTTTGCATGTCCGAGACTCGTTCATAGATATCTCCATACCTAGCATGATCTCGTTACCGACAACACTATCTTCTACTCGTCTGTGATATTATGTCCTGGTGACCTAGTCACATGTTTGGAAACTCATTTGACATAACCTCACCGAGTGGGCCCTAGAGTATCTATCCTGCTATGCGGACTTGCAAATCCCGCTCTTGATTCCTCGTCTCAACTACTCCCTTCCGATACCCGAGAGGGACACCTATATTGTCACACTATATAAGATATGACGTTTGATGCAATCAAAGTATCTTTCAAGAATAACAATTAGAGTTGATCTCACGGTCGAAGGCGTAATGACTCCGTCCTACAAATTATGGGTAAGGCCAACACATCGTTCTACCAACGATATGACTCCATTGCCAACTGGCGCCATGTCACATGATCGGGAAACCTCGATCATCAATCGCACAATGAACTAGTCTTAGTAGAGTCTACTAGGGACCTGGTTGTTTATCCACCACATGTGTATTAATGTTTCTGTTTAATACAGTTATAGCATGGAATAAAACATATAATGAACAACTGAGATGTGAATAATAAACTATCTTTATTAATTGCCTCAAGGGCATATTCCCTTCAGTCTCCCACTTGCACTAGAGTAATACTTAATCTAGTTTACAACTTGGTAAAAGCTCAACACCTATAGACACTTGGTGTACGCTTGTCTCGTGGAAAAGAAAATACAGTCAACAGATCTTACACATTGAGACCTATATGTGCTTTGAAACATTTCTATGTCACCTAGTTTGACATCATCCCGTATCTTACGATGATGGTGAAATATATCCTAGTGGATGGAGTGAGACTCAATCCTTCGCGTAGCATGGGCCTTAAAATTCTAAGAGATCTATTAAGGGGAGTCACATATGCTCGGAAAACTGCTCAGTCCAATCACACTGGCTACTTCTGAAGTTGCCATATATTTATATACCTATGTAGATTATGCGACAGTGCATTCCTATGCGACTTCACAAGCTATCAATGTCTTTCTTCAAAATAAAGGACATCTCCTATATGAGATTTCTAGCCGTATGGGTCAGTGTCACAACTTGCATCATCGTAACCGTTTTATGGCTAGTTGTCCTTTTTCACTCTTACCCTTTACCAGAAAATATATCTTCAGTTCTCACAGACACTGAAGAATATACTTAACATTTGTTCATTGATCCAAACAAGGATCACCCTAGAAACCGTTCTTCAACCAAGAACTTGGGTCACACCAAGTCGATCTTTCAGTCTGATAGAATCTATGTCTGATACATAGAGAATGTCGAACATCATTTGCACTGAAAATGCCAAGATAAACTTAATATTTCACCTAATCATACAAGCAAGAACCTTTTTCTTCGCTTGTTCTATTCTGAAACACTTCAGAATCTTAACTTAGAAAATATCCCGACCTAATGTTTATAAGCCCCCTTTTTTTAATCTATACAAGTTTAGACGGATGCCTAATACTCCTAACTTCATTCATAGAAAATTTAATCACTTAAATAATCATTTATATTTTATCAGAGGATCTGTATCATTCTTGATATGTCGTTACATATAAAATCATGAATGACACCTAGCTCCCACTCAAATATGGTTTCCACATAGAAGATCAAGAAAAGCTACTTAGCTCCCACTCACTTCTTTGCAAATGCAAGTTTCTTCAACTATTTTGGACAACTCCAGAATCCTTTGATCACATCATCAAAGTGAAGATTCCAGGTCCGATATGCTTGTTTCAGACCATGAATGGACAACTGAAGTTTGCATACATGTTTGGCATCCTCAGGATCACCAAACCATTTCATTGTACTAATTACAACTCTTTCTTAATGATACCATTAAGAAACATGGTTTCCGTATCCATCTATCAATTTCTTAATTCGAAATTATAGTAATTGCTAAACGTCCCCGAATAGATTTAGGATTCGCCACTTGAGACAAAATCTCGTTGTGGTCAACTTTTAAATCTGTCGGAACTGTTTCACGACAAATCGATACTTATCAGTGTCTACTCTCTCATAAAATTCCATATTCTATTAACATCCTAGATGCCATCGAGAAGATCTCCAAGTCATTACCTGGTAATCATACATGGATTTTATCTCGGATCATATATGACTCATAGCCATTTCTTGGAGTTAGGTCTACCATCTCTTCTTCGTAGTTCGTAGGTCCGTCATATTCCATTAACATGACCTTCATAACAAGATTGTCGCACCACACAGTGTGGAACACAACCTCGTACGCCTATGTTCTTAGTATGAGCTCAGAGCATCATGATCTGTTATCATCAACTTCTTTCCAGCTGTGGAGCATGACACCGGAAACACTTTCCATTGCGCCACTCTGGTGTCTGGAGAGAAAGTTCATTAACTTCGTCTTGCTCTACTTTCTTTCCCACTTATACCCTTGGACAAGAAACTATTTCTTTTGCAAGGTATATTCCGACAAGTTTTTGCCTATGTCGTGAGACATGTACCTAACTAATTCTTTAGATACGGTACACTACAAAGATTTATCCATTTTAGGTTTGATCACATCGAAACACTAAATTGCTGAATCGACAATCTAGGCTAAAAGCCAAGCCATCACTCATATGGTATTGTCTCCATGGATTTAAATGGTTTCCCTATTATCTAACGTGAATGTTACGTTTCTACCATATGATTCCAATGATCAAAATAATTCCATAAGAGATTTATTTACTACACACTATCCGTGCGATTACGACGTCCTAGCATACCATAACACTATGGTGTTCCATGCGACGTAATTTGTGGAACTCTTCTCACAAGTCTTCCAATGATATGCCAACATTATAACTCAAATCTTTATTTCCTCTATCTGTATCGCATGAATTTGATTTTCTTGTTCAATTTAATTTCCTACTTCATTCTGAACTTGTTTGATCGAATCAAAATTTCCAGACAAACATTCCCTAAGTGGATATCCATATATCTACTCGGAACATTCATGAAGTCTATGAAATAAATACTTCCACTACATGTTAAAGTACTTTATTGATTCACATACACCTATATGCACGATTCTCAACAAGCTATCCTCAAAACGTTCAGTGAAGTTCACGAAATAAACGTCTCCACTACCCGTCAATTACTTCATTGAACCACATACATCTATATGCATGACTATCAATGAGTTATATGCCCGTTTTCCAAAAACGGTGTCATAGTTATTTTGCTAGTGTCAAAAGATCAAATCTATAGACATGTAGATCTGTAACATCCCAAAATTTGCAAAAATTTAAAACTTTGCATCCATGCATCATTCATCATTAGGCATAAAACTACATCACAAAATTATTAAATAAAACTTCAAATTATAAATTTAAATAATCTATAAATTCCATAAAGAGTTTATTTAAACCCCTTTAATAAATAAAATTTGATCAATTTATTTATGGGCAAGTATAATGCCAAAAAGTCCCATATTTTATAACCTTTCCAAAACATATTTTTATGAATTTTTCTGAAATGTTTTGGATAGGTTTAAAAATCATTTTTGAAATCAGTATTTAAAAACATATATTATTTTCATTTAAAAGGAAAAGGAAATCGGGTCGGCCCGTTTAACTAACTGCCGCGCGCGCGAGACGCAACGGCCTGGCAACGGCCCAGCGCCCCTCTCTCTCGCTCGCAGTCGCTGACAGGTGGCACCCACCTGTCATCTCCCCCGCGGGGCAGTTCTTCCCCAAATCACGCCCTCACCTCTGACCGAAAACGGCCGATTTGATTTCGTTTCAATACGGTGATTTACTACTCCATTTACCCCGCATCCTCCCCCTACTAATAGCCCCCTTCGCTCTCGTCCGATTGCCCTAAACCATTCCTCCCGAGAGCCCCTAGGCTGCCCGCTCGAGCTCTCGCGATTCCGCCGTCGCCGTCGGTAAGAACTCTGCTGCCCGAGCAACTCCACCCCCTTTCGTTTTCTTTTAGCCGTGCGCATCGAGTTGACATGGTGGGGCGTTTGTTTTCGCAGCGGAGCCACGCCTCCGTCCACGACCGAGAAGAACCGCCGCCGCGCGCGTCTCCGGCGAGCTCTTCCGAGGAGACGAGGACGCTCCAATCATCGCCACCGCGCCATCGCAACCCACACGACGTCGCGCATCCCCTGGTGAGCTCCGTTTCCCTCCTAGCACCGTAGAACGTCGCAAGCACAAACGCTGGCAATGGCTCCGCCGCGCCCCGCTCGTCTCTGGCGAGTCGCGCCGCCCGCGTTAGGTCAACGCATCCTGAACCGTTGGATCTAGATCCAACGGATTCGTTTTATTTTTATTTTTTCGTCTCTGCGATTAATCTGGCGTGTCCGATCTCATTTAGATCTAACGGCTCCCGAGCGCGATCCGCGTCGAAACGGTACGGACGAATCAGGTCGCGCCGCGTGGCCGATTCTTTTTCTAATTCGAATAGAATTTAGAAACTAAAACAGAAAACTATTAAAACTTGCAAAATTCATAACTTTCAATCTGTAAGTCCAAATTTGATAAACTTTATACCATTGGAAAGCCCTGCCCATGTAGTTTATTCCTATATCATTAGTTTGTCATTTTCGTGTCTTAAAAATTGTGGAAATTACAGATTGGCATTTCGCCCATTTAAATTCATAAATTAAATATTAAAAATGTTTTTCATCTAAATCCAATTGTTGTGGAATAATAATTTTTCTCTCTGTCCAGAAAATGCAAAACGAGTTTTTATTGAAAGTTTTGTACTTAAATTGACTATAATTGTTCTTTATAATTTAATTATTAAAATAGAAAATAAAATATTGTTCATTGCATTGCATTCATTAAATAAACAGAGAAAATAAAAAATGATAATAAGTTGTTTTGGTTATGTTTATAACATATCATGCATGCATACATATTTATGCTTTGGAGTTTTAAGTGTTGCATGTTGTGTTTATTTATTTTTGTATTGCTTGTTGTTAGATTGTGAAGAGGAGGAAGGACTTGCTTGTGATTGTTACTCTTGCTGTGCTTGTGCCTCCTGTTACCAAGGCAAGTGACATTCATACTATATCCCATATTTTCTATATATATAAGTAGTATATTTTGAGTAGTGTGCATGATAGGATTTTGGATTTATTCTATAATGCTAAGTTAGTTTGTATTTTACAAATATCCTAGTAGTGTGTAGCCACCCCTTCTCCTATGCAGCCATGAAAAGTTTTATTAGTTGCTTAGCTATGCTATAAAAATATTTACCCTGTTTTGGAAATGTTTCTAAGTGTTAAAAATTTAAATACACATCTGGGTGGAATTGGTTGTTTGGTTTATGTTGAGTGGCTTTTGGGACTATGCTTGTGGTTGTCGTCGCCTAGGATGAATGTCTATTCTACTTAGGGCCATGAGTATGGTGTTTGTTACCAAGAAGTGCACTTGTGGACGGCCACCCAGGAACAAAGAGATTACCAAGTCCCTCCAAGTTTAGATGCTTTCCGTGCAGCCTTTTGACAATGGGCTCTGTCTAGAATAATTAAGTTGTTAGGGTGCAACCTGTCAGCTTGACAAGCAGATGTAGATTTGGTAGGTGGAACGGGTCTTGCTAGTATGGTTGCATCCTTCTTCTGAAAGTTCTTGTCTCAATTCTCTCCTTTCCTCAATACACTTCGTGTGTATAGGATTTTCGGGCTAATTGAGTCTAAAGGTGAAAGTGCACAACCTCTGCAGAGTCGACAATCTGAGTACTCAGCCGTGTCCCCGGAAAAGGACTACTTCGAGCAACTGTACAAGGATGGGTGGAAGAATCTCAACACTGTTTTCAAAAAGTAAAATTTGACTAAGGAAAGAATTGTTGGTGCACTTGGGCTTTATCCCTTGGTGCCAAGTCTTGAGAAATAAAAGTGTTTTACAAAATGATAGGAGAAAACTTGCTTTCTGCAAATAGCCTCCAACCCCACCAAGCCAAATATGCATATAGATTTTAGACTTGTCATTATATATCCACTATAGTCACTTGCCAATACATCAATGTATTGACCTCCTTGGGGGGCTGCATATTCAAATGTGCAGGTAGTTCTGATGTTGAATGAGTTGGACTCGAGTCTACACCCAACATGTCTGCGTGTGGCGCATGCTTGAACATGAGGCTCCATGTTATTTCGCTTTTGTTGTGAACTCTGAACTTTAGCTAGCTTTCATGGCTATGCAACTTGTAATAAAGCCATACTTGGCTATTATTTTTGGATCTCGTTGTAGCAAGTTTAATACTTATGCATTGGTACCTTATATTTTGTACTGTGGTGCTGACAGTGATCTAGGGACTAGCACATAACACAGGTGTTCCAACTTTAATAAAAGTTGGGGCGCTACAAAATTGTATCAGAGCAAAGTGTTGCATGTAGGTTCGAGCCCCTATGTAACATCCCAATATTTTGGAATGTTTAAAAATCACAAAAATTTATAACTTTTGTTTTGATTAAAATAAAATATTAAATTGCATAAGAGAACCAACTATAAAAGACTTCAAGCATCTTGAAGAGATTTAATATTTCAAATATCTTGGAAAGATCATTACTTTCAAAAGTTGATTCAAGTTAAATAATTTAATATCCATTGTAGTTATTAAACCTCAGTATGTAATTTGACAAATGTTTTACAAAATTTTCAAACCATTATAATAAAAAGTTTTCCTTATAAGTATTTGATTTAACCACTTAGCCATAGCTATTCATAAATTAAAATAGTATTTACAAGTGCTATTAAATAAATGAAAACATGATCCATTTGCCAATTGGTTTGTCATTTTTCCACTAAGTACAAAAGCATAGAGTTAAAATTACAACCTATAGTTTATAATTTTAATAACTTCATAAGTTTTATAATAAATGGATTATCCAAATAAACATTTCATTAGCTTAAAATGATCTTCATTTATTTTCAAAACATCAAATGATTTTTAGGAGTATAATTTTATCATTTTAAATCTAAAAACCTTTCCAAAATGGTTATGAAGTTTTCAATTGAGTTATCTTATTTTAAAATAAAATAGTGCCCAAAATACTTTAAATTAAAAATGATGACATTACATTTTCTCTGCTTAATTCAAATAGGTATAATATGTGGTTTAATAATCTATTAAAGCTAAATTTTATGTAATAATGGAATATGAGTTTAGATAACTTAATTTCAAACATATTTGAATATGGGTATTTTACAAATTTTATTTAGCCAAAAGACAATTTAAATTAAGTTATAATTTCAAAATTGATATTAAGTATCAAATTGGCATTTAATGATTTTTTCAAAAATATTAAATTAAAAAAATGTTCAAAACATGCCCACCACTTGTTTAACACAAAGATAACAACTTTACAAATTTTTAGAATGTTTTTTGACTTCATTTGGACATTTAAATCAAAAGATATGAATAAAATGGAAAGTCAGAAAAGAAAAATAAATATCGGGATGACGTCATCGTCCCTAACCTCCAGCCGGAAATCTCTCCCGAAAATCATCTCCGATTCCCTTCCAAATTCGGTGCGATGTCTGCGCGATTGGCTTCCCGCTTACACCCTTTAAAAGCCCTCGAAGCCGCCGTTCGTTTTCCCCCGAAAATCTCAACCGGAGCGCCGTTAGGCCGCCGTTTCCGCTCGCCGGAGTGCTCGGCCGCCGCCGCGCTTTCTCCCTGTAGGGACCCTTCGGACAAGTCCGAGATTCCCACGTTATGTAAGAGATCACGATCCCAATGATCAGTGCATCGCAATCACATAACCAACATAGGTATCAAAGAGTTACATCATTCAAGTCGTACGAATAAAAGTCTTACAACACATAGACGGTCATACGACCAAAGTCAACAAACTTTGTCACGCAGGATGGAATTAACTAAGATAGCGGAAGCTCGTGGCTAGCGACGACACTTAACATCTCCGAGCGTAGATTCCCACAAGTGCAGTTGACCGGTGACAGCTAAGTGGCGAAGTCGTCGTCGTACACCTCCTCCTCGATGAAGGCCTCCTCATTGCAGTCTAGACATTTGAATATCCAGGGACATAGCCACATGAGTACAATTACGTACTCGCAAGACCACCTCTAGGCTTAAATTCTCATGATAGTGCAAGAAAACACTTTTGGAAAACTGGGATAGCTGCTATATATACGACTATAGGGCTCAGTTATCGAATACCATGATTTTAGACATAGAGAATACGACATCTCTATATCTTTGTTGAAGAAAACATTTAGAGATAGAATTCTCTTCTCTTAGATATAGCAAGGACATATCCAAGTTCAAAACTTTCGTTTTATAAAAGTTTATCAAACACTAGGATAGGGGTAACCCTTTCTCCTGCCTTGAGATCGGACTGGATGTCTCCCCGAGATCAACCATCTTCACCCAAATTCCGTACCTCCCAGGTACCACCTTGTTTCCTCCTTATTTTCCTTCGAGAAACACTTCCCTTTTGTTTTAAAACTAAAATGCCCATACGCCTAGATCAGTGACCTTTCCAACCGTCCATGACCGCGGACACGGCTATTCGAATAGATTTACACTCTGCAGAGGTTGCACAATTTACCCACACCTATCGGTTATTCCGCCGTGTCTGCCACGGCCCGTCATACGACAGCATGCGGGGGTCCGGATAACACGATGAAAACTTTCCACTATGACCACCCTAGTATCGGGGCCTCCCGGTAGGTTTGTTCTCCTCGGCTCCGTGTGCTCCACCAGACCTCATGGTCTTTCCTCGGGACACCACACTGCCACGTCAGGAGACCTGCCGTAATCGTCCGGCTGTTGGTCCTCAACAGTGTATTGTCTCTTCCGGACGACAACGGCTTCGAGGGCCCAGCCCTCATAGAAAGTATGAGAGCCCCAACACTCAAACAGACAAGCTTCCGGCTAAGCCCTACCCATGTCAGGTAGTGTGGTTGCACGGGTTAATTGTTCCAGCGGCTGCTAGGGCAGTACTTTGTTTTTCAAAATCAACTTCCAGTCCTTCGACTACTCCCAGCAGCTCGGGTTTTCGCAAACATCCCTGCTTGCTCCCAGCAACTCGGGTTTTAATAAAACACTTGCTCGCCGATTGCTCCCAGCAACTCGGGTTTTCTTCCTCGAAACATTTTTATCAAATGGGTCCCCATCCTATAGTTTTGAGGTAAGATAACATAATATACTATTTGAAAACTTAATCTTCTTTATAGAGCCTTCAATGACAAGACCCATCAAGTAAAACTCTTCTTGTAATACCTACAGCTATTCTAGTAGGTAACTTTGGTCAAACAATATTTGGTAGAAATAGTTTTCGGGTGGCAAGGCGCCACAAAAGAAGTAAAACATGCATTATTTTATTTTGAAAACAAAACATGCTTGATAAAATAATAAGATTTCATTATAGTGGTGAGGTGGGCTTGCCTTGCTCAAGGTACTGTCCCTGGTCTTGCTCTTCGGCGAAGTCGTGCTCAGCTATCTCGTACTGCTCTTCCTCGGGTTGCGATTCTACCGTAACACGAAAAACAGACAAGACTAGCGTAAGTCCTAAAATGCGAGTTGATAACAATCTAAAGTATAACAACAAACAACAAGCATCACAAACAGAAAACACAACTAATGCATCCAATATTTATTAGGGGCTGTTTACATGTTTTAAGCATAATTCTTAAGGTACTGCTCCTAAAATTAAAACCTTCTGCCACATCATTGCTGACACACATGTGCAGAAGATAATAAGAATGATTTTGGTGTCAAACCAGTGGGGTGAGTTAGATAAAACTTGTGGCTATCCCACAAAAATATTCCCACCATTTATCTATGGACAGAGGTGGCTCCACCAATTAAAACTAGACATGTCATAATCTCTGAAATTTCAGAAATGCATTTTAAGAGATTATTTCCCTGTTGTTCAGGGATTTATTCACTAAGAAATATAAAATTACTGGAAAAATCCACATTTGTAGTATGTGATACCTCCAACACATATCTAACACTTCCAATTAGATTTACCTCAAAAAGTGTTTCTATTGAAGAGTTAAAAATCACCAAACACATACTGATGTTATACTTAGAGTAAATATAACTTTTGCTAGAGTAATCTCCTGCATGCAAGATTTACCAATCTAGATAGGCATTATTACAAGCTTTCCAATGGATCCAAGATTGCATGATTTGGATTTAAAGAACCCAAGTTATTAAACAAATGGTGTAATAGATACTTTTTACTAGACCTATTTTAACACTCAACAGGAAACACATTTTGTACCAAATCCAATGCCACATGGTTAAGAAAACGTGCATGCATGTTACAAAATTTATCCCATCCTTTTATCTGCTCTAGATTTACCACAAACGATTTAAAGCTAAACTCTAGATTTACTAGAAAAATAACAGGAAAAGGATAAAGGAAAAACAGGCCGAACGGGCCAGATCTGGGCCAGATCGGCCCAGCGGCCACGCAGAGCAGCGCGAAATCGCGCGGGGACGGAGCTGGGTCGGCCCAAACGCGCGCGGCTGCGTGCGCACGGGGAGGTTCAAACCTGGCCGTAGATCTCGTGATCGACAGCTCACGGTCGTCGTCCTCCTCGCGACGCAGCGCGGACGAACCAGACGAGGGGGAGGGAAATGGTGGCGATTGCGCTCACCAGAGACCGCACTGGGCCAGGGGAAGGGTGGAGATCCACGGAGGGGACGATGGCGAGCTCGACGGTGCCCTCAACTCTCGCATGCAACGTCAGAATCCATGGCGACGGCGGCGGCGAGCTTCTCGGGTCGAGGACGAGCGCGGCGGCTACGGACACCTAGAAGAGAAAAGGAGGGCGGGGGGAGTTAGATATCGACGAGACGCGCTCGAGGGGCCAAAAATGGCAGAGAAAGGTGAAGAGGATCGACGATGAATGCCGTGGGAAGAGCTCGGTCTCCGACGGTGATTTCCTCTTCCAGAGCTCGAGAGAGGGTGTGGCTTTGGGTGAGGGTGGTATGGGTGAGCAGATGAGATGAGGGAGAGCCTCGGGTAGGGTTTTAAGAGGAGAGGGCGAGCTGGGGACAACTCCAAAACCAGGGGCTGGTTTTCGGGTTCCCTCGGGCAGGAGCGGTTTGGGGAAGGGGAGGGGAGTTCTGGTTGGTCCTCTAGGGCGGTGGAGAGGGGCAGAGAGGATGTTGGTCGGGAGGGGACTGCCTGGCCAGTGAGAAGAGAGGAGAGGGGCTCGGATTGGGTGGGAAAGAAAAGAAAAGAGAGAAGAGAGAGGAGAGGTTGACCCTAGTCCATGACATGTGGGACCAGGAGGGGGGTGTTGTTCTCCTCTTCCAGCGGGTGGGGTAGAAATGAGAGAGAGAGAAAAGAAGTTTGGAGAAAAATCCTCAAACATATTCAAACCCTAAGTTTGAATAATTCAAACTTTAATCACAAAAGAAAAGAAATAATAAATCAATTACCCATGCTCACCATATTTAGTGAAACTACTGAATTTTCTAAATGCCCAAATCAAACATCTTATTTAGCTCCCAAAGAAAAAAAGAACTTTTGGTGAGAAGGAAAAAGAATCACTCAAATGGTCATGTTATTTTGATGACTACAAAAGCTAGTGAGATTCATATGCAAACAAGCTCTTGTGTGATAGTTTAGAACAGGGTATGGAAGTATATGTGACCTAGATGGAAATGTTTCAAAGGCATGCCAAAAACCATTTAGGGTTTGCTTATTAATAGCTCTGGTTTGGCTAAGTTTTAACAACCATGAAGATCATAATAGTGGATATTTTATTTTGGTGCTATGTGACTTTAGTGTTTTCAATGTCAGGGAACACTAGTGGAGCACACACAGCATAAGATGTGCAAACAAAATAAATCCTTACTCAAATTTCTACACACAAAAGTTTCAGCAAGAGGTGAAAAATTTAGAATAACATCACAATGCTAAAGCTAAGAGAATTGGGGTGTTACAGACCTTCCCCCCTTAGGAGAATCTCGTCCCCGAGATTCCAGATTTGTAGAAGAGAGAAAACTAGGGAATTCATGCTCCAAATACTCTTCACGCTCCCAGGTGGCTTCTTCCTCCGAATGGTTGCTCCATTGGACCTTCAGGAACCTGATCTTCCGTCTCCGTGTCAGACAGACGTCTTCAGCGAGAACGCGAAGTGGTCGTTCTCGATAAGTGAGATCATGATTGAGGTCAATGGTGTGATGATCTACCTCCTGATATGAGTGAGTATCCACAGGAACTTGCAGACACTTCCGGAGCAGAGATACATGAAATACATCATGGAATCCTGACAGATGGGGTGGCAGGTCTAGCTGATATGACACTTCTCCTCTTCGACCACTTACTCTAAAGGGACCTACATATCTCAGAGCCAACTTTCCCTTCACATGGAATCGCTGCATTCCCTTGAGTGGAGTAACACGTAGGTATACCATATCACCAGTCTTGAAACTAAGCTCCCACCTCCTAGAATCGGCGTAACTCTTCTGCCGGGATTGGGCGGCCTGAAGACGGTCACGAATGAGTTGAACTTGCTCTTCGGCTTCCCTCAGGGTGTCAACTCCAAAAATCTTGTTGTCTCCTGTTTGCGACCAGTTCAAGGGTGTACGACACCTACGCCCGTACAAAGCCTCGAATGGTGCCATCTTCAGACTGGCTTGATAGCTGTTGTTGTAGGAGAATTCGGCAAACGGCAGGCAATTCTCCCATTTGGCTCCATAAGCTAACACACAAGATCTAAGCATGTCCTCTAAGACCTGTTTGATTCTTTCTGTTTGTCCTCCTGTCTGAGGGTGATAAGCAGTAGTGAAAAAGAGTTTGGTTCCGAGCTCTTCCTGAAGCTTAGTCCAAAATCGAGAAGTGAATTGGGTTCCTCGGTCTGATACAATAGTCTTAGGTATTCCATGAAGGCTGAGGATACGGGACATGTATAGCGCTGCGAGCTGATCCGATCGATGGGTGGTCCGCACTGGCAAAAAGTGTGCTACCTTGGTGAGTCTGTCCACAATAACCCAAATAGCGTCATGCCCCCGATTGGATCGGGGTAATCCAGTAATGAAGTCCATGCCAATTTCATCCCGTTTCCACTCGGGCAACTTGAGAGGTTGGAGTAGCCCAGCGGGTCGCTGGTGTTCTACCTTGATCCTTTGGCAGATGTCGCAATTCTGGACGAAAAGTGCAATCTCGCGCTTCATGCCATGCCACCAGAAATTCTGCTTCAAATCCTGGAACATCTTGGTTCCACCGGGGTGGATAGAATACAAAGTCTCGTGAGCTTCCCTCATAATTAACTGCTTCAAAACAGGGTCTGAAGGTACGCAGATGCGTCCCTTATACCAAAGAGTACCGTCAGAGTCGAGGGTAAACCCAGGGACTTCCTCTTTGTCCAACCTTCTCTTGATGCCCTCAATGCTTTCGTGACCTTGCTGTGCTTGCTTGATCTGCTCCCATAAGGTGGGTTGCAACAGGAGTTGATCGACTGCCCCATAGCTGACTACCTCAAACCCATCTTATCCAGCTCTTCCCAGAGTTCTGGCCGTCGAACCTTGATCAGGGAGTTGAATGAACACGGCTGGCGACTAAGGGCATCAGCTACAACGTTAGCTTTTCCAGGGTGGTAATGGATGTCCAAATCATAATCCTTGATGAGTTCTATCCATCTTCGTTGCCTCATGTTCAAGTCCCTCTGGGTGAAGATGTACTTCAGGCTCTCGTGATCGGTGTAAATTTCGCAACGGTTGCCCATCAGAAAGTGCCGCCATGTCTTGAGTGCATGGACCACCGCAGCAAGCTCTAGGTCATGGGTTGGGTAATTTTGCTCATGCTTGCGGAGTTGTCGCGATGAGTAGGAAATTACCTTACCCTCTTGCATAAGGACACAACCAAGTACGAGTTTGGAGGCATCACAAAATGGTTAAGATAGGTGCGGTGGTAAGGCGCTTTTTCAGTTCCTGGAAGCTGGCTTCACATTTGTCGGTCCAAATGAACTTCTGATCCTTCTTCAATAGTTGGGTAAGGGGCTTTGCGATGCTTGAGAATCCCTCAACAAACTTTCGGTAATACCCGGCTAATCCAAGAATGGACCTTATCTCGGTTTGGTTGGTGGGGTTGGGAATTCAAGAATGGACTTGATGTGGGTAGGGTCTACAGATATCCCTCCGGCTGAAATAACGTGGCCGAGAAAGCCTACTTCTTTCAACCAAAACTGGCACTTACTGAACTTAGCATACAACTGGTGTTCTCGTAGGGTACCAAGAACCAACCTCAGATGCTCTTCATGCTCCTCTTCTGACTTGGAATAAATCAAGATGTCATCAATAAAGACAACCACAAATTTATCCAAGTAATCCATGAACACCTTGTTCATGAGATTCATGAAATAGGCTGGAGCATTGGTCAGACCAAAAGACATCACTGTGTACTCGAACAATCCGTAACGAGTGACAAAGGCTGTCTTAGGGATATCAGATTCTCTGACGTTCAACTGATGATAATCGGTGCGGAGATCGATCTTGGAGAAGACTCGAGCTCCATTGAGCTGATCAAACAGATCCTCAATCTTGGGTAGGGGGTATTTGTTTTTAATAGTCACATCATTTAACTTACGGTAATCCACACACAAACGGGTGGTACCGTCTCTCTTATCCACGAAGATGATGGGTGACCCCCAGGGTGACGCACTAGGGCGTATCATACCCTTCCTAAGTAGGTCATCCAACTGTTTCTTTAGTTCTTCCAATTCATCAGGATTCATCCGGTACGGTTTCTGAGCGATAGGCCCAGTACCGGGTACCAGCTCAATAATGAACTCAATATCCCTATCTGGTGGCATTCCGGGCAACTCTTCGGGAAAAACATCGGGATAGTCACAAACTACCGGTACCTCTTCCAAAATGGCTCCAGCTACACTTTTATGACAATGACTTGAGGTGGAGTGGTAGGTTGAGAAGTGGGTAATCTCTTCTCCTTCCGGGGTGGTTAGTGTGACAGATTTGTTAGTGCAATCTATTTTCCCCCGATTTACTGCCATCCAATCCATCCCTAAAACCACTTCTATCCCTAGCTTTCCTAATACCACCGAATCCGCATGGAATCGGGCTCCTTGAATTTCCACAGGAGCCTCCTTGCAAGATACAATGGCTTTAGTAGTGGCCCCCGGAATTTGCACTCTCATAGGACGATTCAACAAAGCTGGAACCATACCACTTTTCCTAACAAAAGGTTCCGTAACGAAAGAATGGGAATCTCTCGAATCAAACAAAACTGATGCAGGAACTGAGTTGACAGGGAACGTACCCATAACCAGATCTGGTGCCTCCTGGGCTTCTTCTGCACTGATGTGATTCAGATGACCTCGGGTGACAGGGGCTGCTTTCTTGGGATACGGGTTCTTGCTTCCAGGTGGACGGGGTGGCCCTTGGTTCATTTTTGTCGCATTAGGGCGACCACCGGCGGGCTGTCTAGTGGGACAATCCCGCGAGAAATGTCCAGGCTGTCCACAAGTGAAACATCCTCCTGTGGGCTTCGGAGCAGGCGGCCTGTTAAAGTTGAGCCCGGGGTTGGAACCACTTCCAGGACGAGGTGCAGGCGGGCGAGGAGAGTAGCTGGGTCTTGATGCAAAGGTTGGAGGCCTAGGTGATGGATAAGAAGGTCTCGGTGGAGGTGAAGGGCGCGGGCGGGGATAACTTCCAGTTGGGCTGCTGCTGCTACTGCCTTGCTGCATCAGTTGGCGACACTTGCGGTTGTCAAACGAAGCCTTGCGTTTGTGCTCCATCATAATGGCTGCATCTGCCAAGGATTCCAAGTCGGTGAAAGGCATCACCACCAGAATGCACTGCATTTAATCATGAAGTCCATTCATGAACCTCTCTTTCTTCTTGTCCTCTGTATCGGTATCGGTGGGCGCATACCTCGCTAGAGAAGTAAACTTCTCCAAGTACTCACCCACCGACATCCCGCCTTGCTTGAGCTGCAAGAACTTCTCTCGCATGATACTGACGAGTCCAGAGGGCACATAACGCTTCAAGAACTTGGTCTTGAATGCTGGCCAAGCCACAACTTCCTCCGGTGGAAACAGAGCACGAATGGCCTCCCACCATGCTCGGGCAGAACCAGAGAGGTAGTGAGTGGCGTAGACCACCTTCTCGTTGTCACCCACTTGGGCGACCCTCAAGTTGTTCTCTATAGTACAGATCCAGTCATCGGCATCCAGTGGCACTTCACTCTTGGAGAAGACTGGAGGATTTGTGTTCTGAAAGTCACGAAGCTTTGAGCGGGGTTCTTCATTCCCTTGGCCGCCATTCTGATTGACTGCAATCTGAGCAAGATGCTGCAGGGTGGCAAGATTGCCGCTTCTCTCGGTGCGAGCTGCCTCGCGATCCTCCATGAGAAGACGGAGCACTTGAGCCATAGATGGCTCGGGTGGTGGTGGATCCCTTGCCATTCTGAATTTCAGAAATAAACACACATTATTATTTTACTTAGAAATTTTAAAACAGGTTTTTGAAAAAGGGTTCATCAAGCATACACAAAATCATACAAATTTCAGCAAGACAATACTCCTAAGAAGACATGATTCCACCCCATAGCAAGGTTCCAAAAGCATCATCACAAAGTGCACAACCACAAAACATTGACTGACATAGTTCTTACAATCATCCAGACACACACACGCTGACTAGACCACACCATCGCATACACTTATCGCGATGGTTCTGTCCTAACCCAAAAGATACTGCGCAACTAGCAACTCCACGTCCACGGCAGCGTCACTGTCAAGGGTGGCTCGTCGGGGTCCTCGTCCTCAGACATCACAGCTCCCGAGTCCTCACCATCCTCGCCTCAAAGGTCGTCGTCATCCTGCTCGCTCATGGGCTCCATATCCATGTCCTCGGTAGGGTCCTCATCCTCAGGCAGAAGATCATCATTCTCCTTGCTCAGAGCCTCCACCTTACTCTCCAGCTCGCTGATCCGCTCGTCTCGGGCATCAACGGTCGACCTGAGCATGTCAACCATCCCGTCAAGCTGGAACCTGTAGAAACGAGTAGTCTGGAGGCGTGCGAAGGTGGAACGGCGCTCCTTGCGCTCTATCTTGAGCTCTGCCTGGGACTCCACTAAACGCTCCTCCGAGGCCTTGAGCTTCAGCTCCATGGTCTTCAGCTGGTCCTGAGAGGCCTCGACTTGCGTCTCCAAGTCCTCTATCCTCAGCTCAGCTGCCGAGATCCGCACCTCAGCTCCGTCATGATTAAGACGGTGAAGGTCACTCTCGTACCGGCTAATGACCAGCTGGGACTGGGTGTACTCGACGAGGAGTCCCAGCTCGGCCAAGTGGTTCCCGAAAGTGGGGTGGGGACGCGGCGGCACAGGGTTACTCTGCTCGTCTAAGCCAGAGTAAAACTCAAAGCGGGTGCCGCCCAACTCGGCACTATGAGCACACACCAAGCGGGCGAGAGCTCTCTGCAGCACGGTGACGAACGCTCCCATCTGGGTAGATGCAAGGGCATCCTCAACCAGCTCCTCGGCGAAGGGTGGCACCAATGGCCCTCGAAGGATGCACCTCACAGCCCAGGACATCTCATCTCCCACCATGGGCAGACAACGTCCGATCAGCAGCTCTGGTAGCGGACGCCTCAGGTGCTGGATCAACTGGAGTAGGTCTGCCTGGAACAGACGCGAAACTCCGGTATCTGGCACCGCTCCCAACTGAATCGATGACGAGAACTGTCCGCTCATCTACACAAAATTTTAATTGGAGGTTTAATTAGTGAGCGATGTACCAAATTTTAAACAGGTAAAATCATACGATTTAATGCAGGTATAAAATTAATCAGTGAATAATGTTAGAGGGGAGTGAGGAGTAGTAGTATATTCTGCATATTTTAAGTATTTTTCTCCTAGCTATTTAGAAAAAAAAACATTTTTGCGTGACGTCGACGCCCATGCTAGCTAAAGTCTCGTAAGGTCAACGATGGCTCTGATACCAAGTCTGTAGGGACCCCTCGGACAAGTCCGAGATGCCCACGTTATGTAAGAGATCACGATCCCAATGATCAGTGCATCGCAATCACATAACCAACATAGGTATCAAAGAGTTACATCATTCAAGTCGTACGAATAAAAGTCTTACAACACATAGACGGTCATACAACCAAAGTCAACAAACTTCGTCACGCAGGACGGAATTAACTAAGATAGCGGAAGCTCGTGGCTAGCGACGGCTCTTAACATCTCCGAGCGCAGATTCCCACAAGTGCAGTTGACCGGTGACAACTAAGTGGCAAAGTCGTCGTCGTACACCTCCTCCTCGATGAAGGCCTCCTCATTGGAGTCTGGACATTTGAATATCCAGGGAAAGAGCCACATGAGTACAATTACATACTCGCAAGACCACCTCTAGGCTTAAATTCTCATGATAGTGCAAGAAAACACTTTTGGAAAATTGGGATAGCTGCTATATATACGACTATAGGGCTCAGTTTTCGAATACCAAGATTTTAGACATAGAGAATACGACATCTCTATATCTTTGTTGAAGCAAACATTTAGAGATAGAATTCTCTTCTCTTAGATATAGCAAGGACATATCCAAGTTCAAAACTTCCGATTTATAAAAGTTTATCAAACACAAGGATAGGGGTAACCCTTTCTCCTGCCTTGAGATCGGACTGGATGTCTCCCCGAGATCAACCATCTTCACCCAAATTCCGTACCTCCCAGGTACCACCTTGTTTCCTCCTTATTTTCCTTCGAGAAACACTTCCCTTTTGTTTTAAAACTAAAATGCCCATACGCCTAGATCAGTGGCCTTTCCAACCATCCATGACCGCGGACGCGGCTATTCGAATAGATTTACACTCTGCAGAGGTTGCACACTTTACCCACATCGTTTATTCCGCCGTGTCTGCCACGGCCCGTCATACGACAGCATGCGGGGGTCCGGATAAAACGATCAAAACTTTCCACTATGACCACCCTAGTATCGGGGCCTCCCGGTAGGTTTGTTCTCCTCGGCACCGTGTGCTCCACCAGACCTCATGGTCTTTCCTCGGGACACCACACCGCCACGTCAGGAGACCTGCCGTAATCGTTCGGCTGTTGGTCCTCAACAGTGTATTGTCTCTTCCGCACGACAACCCGGCTTCAAGGGCCCAGCCCTCATAGAAAGTATGAGAGCCCCAACACTAAAACAGACAAGCTTCCGGCTAAGCCTACCCATGTCAGGTAGTGTGGTTGCACGGGTTAATTGTTCCAGCGGCTGCTAGGGCAGTACTTTGTTTTTCAAAATCAACTTCCAGTCCTCCGACTACTCCTAGCAGCTCGGGTTTTCGCAAACATCCCTGCTTGCTCCCAGCAACTCGGGTTTTAATAAAACACTTGCTCGCCGATTGCTCCCAGCAACTCGGGTTTTCTTCCTCGAAACATTTTTATCAAATGGGTCCCCATCCTATAGTTTTGAGGTAAGATAACATAATATACTATTTGAAAACTTAATCTTCTTTATAGAGCCTTCAATGACAAGACTCATCAAGTAAAACTCTTCTTGTAATACCTACAGCTATTCTAGTAGGTAACTTTGGTCAAACAATATTTGGTAGAAATAGTTTTCGGGTGGCAAGGCGCCACAAAAGAAGTAAAACATGCATTATTTTATTTTGAAAACAAAACATGCTTGATAAAATAATAAGATTTCATTATAGTGGTGAGGTGGGCTTGCCTTGCTCAAGGTACTGTCCCTGGTCTTGCTCTTCGGCGAAGTCGTGCTCAGCTATCTCGTACTGCTCTTCCTCGGGTTGCGATTCTACCGTAACACGAAAAACAGACGAGACTAGCGTAAGTCCTAAAATGCGAGTTGATAACAATCTAAAGTATAACAACAAACAACAAGCATCACAAACAGAAAACACAACTAATGCATCCAATATTTAGTAGGGGCTGTTTAAATGTTTTAAGCATAATTCTTAAGGTACTGCTCCTAAAATTAAAACCTTCTGCCACATCATTGCTGACACACATGTGGAGCTCTGAAAATTAGCTGTGCATGAAAATCTATCACCAAACAAGAATTAAAAATCAGATAAGAGCTACTGATGTCAAACTTAAACAGAATATAGGTTCAGTTTTATAGATCTTCTGAATGCATAATTAGCCTTTCTGGTGAGATAGGAGTTTTCTCTTTAAGTGGAGATTTTATTCATCAAATTTGGACACTCCTAGCTTAAGTGATCCCAGTTTTAAAATAAAGTATACTTCTGATCATTATTTATGTGCACAAGATAATAAGAATTATTTTGGTGTCAAACCAGTGGGGTGAGTTAGATAAAACTTGTGTCTATCTCACAAAAATATTCCCACCATTTATCTATGGACAGAGGTGGCTCCACCAATTAAAACTAGACATGTCATAATCTCTGAAATTTCAGAAATGCATTTTAAGAGATTATTTCCCTGTTGTTCAGGGATTTATTCACTAAGAAATATCAAATTACTGGAAAAATCCACATTTGTAGTATGTGATACCTCCAATACATATGTAACACTTCCAATTGGATTTACCTCAAAAAGTGTTTCTATTGAAGAGTTAAAAATCACCAAACACATACTGATGTTATTCTTAGAGTAAATATAACTTTTGGTAGGGTAATCTCCTGCATGCAAGATTTACCAATCTAGATAGGCATTATTACAAGCTTTCCAACGGATCCAAGATTGCATGATTTGGATTTAAATAACCCAAGTTATTAAACAAATGGTGTAATAGATACTTTTTACTAGACCTATTTTAACACTCAACAGGAAACACATTTTGGACCAAATCCAATGCCACATGGTTAAGAAAACGTGCATGCATGTTAGAAAATTTATCCCATCCTTTTATCCGCTCTAGATTTACCACAAACGATTTAAAGCTAAACTCTAAATTTACTGGAAAAAACCAGGAAAAGGATAAATGAAAAACATGCGAACGGGCCAGATCGGCCCAGCGGCAACGCAGAGCAGCGCGAAATCGCGTGGGGATGGAGCTGGGCCGGCCCAAACGCGCGCGGCTGCGCGCGCACGGCGAGGTTCAAACCTGGCCGTAGATCTCGTGATCGACGGCTCACGGTCGTCGTCCTCCTCGCGACGCAGCGCGGACGAACCAGACGAGGGGGAGGGAAATGGTGGCGATGGCGCTCACCAGAGACCGCGCTGGGCCAGGGGAAGGGTGGAGATCGACGGAGGGGACGATGGCGAGCTCGACGGTGCCCTCAACTCTCGCATGCAACGTCGGAATCCATGGCGACGGCGGCGGCGAGCTTCTCGGGTCGAGGACGAGCGCGGCGGCTACGGACACCTAGAAGAGAAAAGGAGGGCAGTGGGAGTTAGATCTCGACGAGACGCGCTCGAGGGGCCAAAAATGGCAGAGAAAGGTGAAGAGGATCGACGATGAATGCCGTGGGAAGAGCTCGGTCTCCGACGGCGATTTCCTCTTCCAGAGCTCGAGAGAGTGCGTGGCTTTGGGTGAGGGTGGTATGGGTGAGCAGAGGAGATGAGGGAGAGCCTCGGGTAGGGTTTTAAGAGGAGAGGGCGAGCTGGGGACAGCTCCAAAACCAGGGGCTGGTTTTCGGGTTCCCTCGGGCAGGAGCGGTTTGGGGAAGGGGAGGGGAGTTCTGGTTGGTCCTCTAGGGCGGTGGAGAGGGGCAGAGAGGATGTTGGTCGGGAGGGGACTGCCTGGCCAGTGAGAAGAGAGGAGAGGGGCTCGGATTGGGTGGGAAAGAAAAGAAAAGAGAGAAGAGAGAGGAGAGGTTGACCCTAGTCCATGACATGTGGGACCAGGAGGGGGGTCTATTCTCCTCTTCCAGCAGGTGGGGTAGAAATGAGAGAGAGAGAGAGAAAAGAAGTTTGGAGAAAAATCCTCAAACATATTCAAACCCTAAGTTTGAATAATTCAAACTTTTATCACAAAAGAAAAGAAATAATAAATCAATTACCCATGCTCACCATATTTAGTGAAACTACTGAATTTTCTAAATGCCCAAATCAAACATCTTATTTAGCTGCCAAAGAAAAAAAGAACTTTTGGTGAGAAGGAAAAAGAATCACTCAAATGGTCATGTTATTTTGATGACTACAAAAGCTAGTGAGATTCATATGCAAACAAGCTCTTGTGTGATAGTTTAGAACAGGGTATGGAAGTATATGTGACCTAGATGGAAATGTTTCAAAGGCATGCCAAAAACCATTTAGGGTTTGCTTATTAATAGCTCTTGGTTTGGCTAAGTTTTAACAACCATGAAGATCATAATAGTGGATATTTTATTTTGGTGCTATGTGACTTTAGTGTTTTCAATGTCAGGGAACACTAGAGGAGCACACACAACATAAGATGTGCAAACAAAATAAATCCTTACTCAAATTTCTACACACAAAAGTTTCAGCAAGAGGTGAAAAATTTAGAATAACATCACAATGCTAAAGCTAAGAGAATTGGGGTGTTACACTCCCTTTTTCCCGGCGAGGTGAGCCACCTCCCTGCCCGAGACCGTGTCCAGCTTCTTCGCCGTAGCCGCGCGCACCTTCTAACCTCTTCCACGCACCCCTTCCGCAGCCGTTTGTCGAGGAAGGAGGCGACCGGAGCTCGTTGACGTCCGAGCCACCTCGGCAGCTTCTCCACACCTCCACCAGGACGGTCCAGTCGACGCTGACGCCACCGTTCTATCCGCCGTGAAGCGCCGCATCCGGGGAGGCAATCCGCGCATCCAGGGGAGCCTCGCAGCGCCGCCGTCGTCCCCGCCGAGTGCCGTGCCGCCGCGTCCTCCATCTGCTCCGGCCACCCCGCGCCGCCCGGTATGACCACCCCCCCCCCAACCGTCCGATCTTAATCTATCGGCTCCGGTTCGATCACTTAAGTGAACCGGTATCGATGAATAGGAGATCGACGTCATCAGCCCCGTCAGCGCCGCGTGGATTTTAATTTTGTTAATTCCATTTAATTGGCATATTTGCAGAAAAACCCCTGACACTTAGATCTATCATAACCACTTATCCAAATTTAAATATTTTTACATATTTGGAAAGCTCTTGACACGTAGAATATTTTGGAATCCGCCAAAAATTCAAATTTGACTTAGTTTAAAATATTCAAATTTCAAATTGTGAATTTGAGTATTTTTTTCATAACTTTAAATCTGTAAATTCAAAAATTGCAAATAAAATTGTTTTAGAAACTTTATAAAATGTGTAATATGTTGCATCTGTTATAAAATAATTTTGAGAATTATTTTGATGATTAAATGGTTGTGTGCTTAATTTGAATAGTTTGACTATTTTTTTGACATAACTTTTAATACAAACATTATTTTTGATTTAATCCAATAGCTATACATTTAATTAAAAGCCATCTGTCTATTAACCCCATTTACAAAATTTTGTTATAAATAATGCTTGAATAAGTTAAAATGAATTTAAAGATCATGAGACTTGATTTGATTTATTCTAGCACATTATAAAGTTATTTAAATTAAAAATTTATTAATTTGCACCAAAGACTTAAATAATTGTCCTAGTCTAGAGAAGGCTGAAATTTCTGTTTATTAATATAATACATAACCCTAATAAGTAAGTTTTATTTAAAACCTTTTAAATGATTTTAATTCATTTACAAGTGTATATAAATGATATTGGTTAATTAGGTTTTACTAAAAATGTGAATTAAGACATTATGACATTTCAAATAACTAGGTTGTATTTTTAATACTATGAACTTTTCAGTTGGGATTTAAAAATGTTAGATATGATAAATTAAGAAATTCTTGAATATGAATTTGCTTAAATTTAAAATTCTGAAAACATGACCTTAGGTAAAAGAAATTAAATATGGATGGTTGTTGTAAAATCTTGAACCTTGCTTTTAAATTATGATTAAACCATCTTAGGATCTCTTCGTTTAAAGACCATTTCATTTGGATCCTGTGATCTTTCAATCTATCAAATTGAAAATGTCCAATTTGACTTTTGACTATACCTTAAACGCAATCACATAAATTCTTTTTGCATATTGAATTATGTGACACCCTGGACCAAATCCACTTCTAAGCCTTATTACGCATGCATGTTTCAATTTGTGTTGTGTTTGTTGAATTGCTTGCTTATTGGATGCCCTTTTACTATATAGTTTGAAACGGGGAGCAACTTTTGACTTGGACAAGAGTGTGTGTGAAACGACAACCTTCTTCAGGCAAGTGACTTCATAAAACACCTACTATTTTATTCTATTGCATACCTAGTGTTTTAAGCAGTATTTGCAAAAGTAGTATGCACGATAGGTTTCTGGGAGATTTGTAGTATGCTATGCAAACCTGTTAGGTTACCCCTTAGAAATTCCAGTTAGAGCCCTATTATAATTTAGTGGAAGTACCTGCTGCAAAAATGATTGTTTTATGGTTGATGTGATAAATGAAAATTTCCACTAAATTAATTTAACGCCTCGGTGGATTGGGTCGATCGAGGAGGTTTCAAGTTGAGTGGCTTCTCAGGGCCAAGTTTCATGGTTGTCTTCGCCCAAGATAGTTTCCACTTACTTGGGGCCATGATATGCGGTGTTAACCTGAGTTGCTCACTTGTGGTAGGCCACCCAGAGCTATGAGATTTAAGTTTACACTGAGTTTAGTTGCTTATCGTGCAACCATTGGTCAATATGGGCTCTGTCTTGATGGAGTAAGTTGATGTGGACCTGGGTCAAGAGATTGATGGTGGTAGAGTTGATAGGACGGTGGTAATCTCTTAGTATGATCATGGGAAAGCAACTTCTGAAAAGTCTCGTCTTGATCTTCTCCTTTTCCTTCTCACTAAATGAGTGTAGAGGATAGTTTGGGTTGATTGAGTCTAATGGTGAAAGTGCACACACTCTCGAGAGTTAAAACCTAAGATCTTAGCCGTGTCCCCGGCATCGGACAATTTGAGTAGCTACACAAGCCTGTGTTCTGAAAATCTCTTCATCCCAATTTCTTAATAAAACTTTGTTGCGTGAACATGGGTAGGAGACATGGACTTGTCTCGAGATGTCTCATAAAGAGAAGATATTGAATTCAAAAAGTTGTTTATCAAAAGTAGGAGAAAACCTTCTTTGCGCAATAGCCTTGAGCTCCACAAGCCAAATAAGCATATAGATATAGCTTAGTAGAACATTAGAAATTAAAGTCACTTGCCACCACAATTCAGATGTGCTGACCCTTTATAGCTGGCCTGCAACTAAAACTTGCAGAATGTCCGAATGAGGAGTAAGGGGGTCATCTTCGAGCTACAACCAACATGATCTGCCAGTGGCTTCATGGAGATGTTGTAGCTCCATGCTATCTTTGGTTTTGCGTTTGAACTCTGAAATAAAGTGTGTACTATTTATTCAGCTAGCGTTTTCAGCTATGCAAAATTGTAAGGATTTTCCGTTTTTGGATCATTCGTCTCGTATTGTAATAGATTATGACATCGTACTGTGATATTACATCTTATTGGAAATTGCGAGACTTATGTGATCCAAGTCTTCCGCACTATTCATAAGTGTCATTGCTTTCTTAAGCAAGGGCACTACACCCTAGGATTGGTTAAGCCCCTTTTTGGTCAAAATGTTACCATCTTTGAAGTATGTTGGATTCTAGCGGCATAGTGGGATTAAGCGGCCCGGGACAAACCTTACATGTCCACGTACATGAGACCTGTTCCACAATATAAGTGTCTGGCCGGGTGTCTATCTCTCTCACTATAGTGAAAAATCCAATTTACGAAGAGTTGTTAATATCTGTTGATCACCTTAAGATTTTGACTTAGTATCCTTCTAAATTAATAATACACACCATGACTAGTACTCCCTTATCTTATGCATTTTTTTATTTCCTTTCTTTCTACCTAAAGGATGACGAGCTTCCACTTCACCACCGCGGAGGACTTCGAGAACACCCGTTTTGGCTGTTACCTTCTCGCCATCGGCAAGAAGATAGGGTTACCACTACCCCAAGTCAAGGGCTTCATCCTGAAGAAGTTTAACAAAGAGGGTTGCTGAGGAATAAAAGCAACTCAGACAGGACGTGGAGAAGAGCCCCCACTGGAGATCAAAATGGTTAGCGACTCCAAAGAAAAAGGACTCAATCTAGTCATGCAAGATTTGATTGGGCGCCTCTGCGGACGCTACAACACAGAGTTGAGGGGCCACTACTCCATTTTATTTGGAAGGAGAAACGAGGATGGAGAACCTTACCTGTATGATGTCGGAGAAAGAGGCAAGGCAAAACCCCTTAGTCTTTATTTACAGGAGCTGGAAATCCTTGTCACTGAACTGTATGAAGATCGACGCACCGAGCTCCTGAAGAACGATGAGCTATGTGCCTTACTTAAAGAGAACGAAGAGAAGGTGAAGGCTCAAGAGGAAGTGACTAAGGCACAAGAAGAGAGGTTCGCTGCACAAGAGGAGAAGTACAGGAGGCGGGAGAAAAGAGTTCAAGAGAAGAACAAGACTATGAGGGAACAAAAGGCAGAACTCGAGAGCAATGAAGTCGAATTCGAGGCTGATAGTGACTTGATCAAAAGACTTCGTACTGAGAAGAGGGAGCTGCAAGAAAAGAACTCTGCCCTGGAGAAAGAAGTAAAGGAACTCAAGGATGTACTCGCCAATGAAGGGATCGAGATTCAGGAAATTGAAGAGGAAGAAGATGTCATGGTCGAGTAGTTAGTTAGTGAGACCACCATTTATCATACATCTCATCGTTATCTTAGCTTCGTATAGACCTACCAACATGTGGTAAGGCAGTACTTTCCCTTGTATCCTCGGAGCCTCGTGAGTTTATTTTCCAAACATTTATATTGCTTTCCTTAAGCCAAAGGTTTTGATTTGTTTGTTGATTGTTTTATAAGTGGTGTGTTGTTGATGGTGGGCTTGACTTGATTGTTTTGTGCATGGGTAGGATTCCTCCTTATAGTTCTATCTATCTTTTACTCATCCATGCTAAAACCCCACAGATGCCTCCGCGTCGTGATACCGACAACAACGAAGCTATGCAACAGCTGATGGCAGCTCAAGCCCAACTGATGACTATGATGACCCAGTTCATTGCAGCAACCAACAACAACAACAACAACAATAACAACCACCCACCACCACCACCACCACCTCCAGTGGACAGACTTGCAAGATTTCTCAGGCTTAGACCTAATATGTTCTCCTCTGCTACTGAACCAATAGTGGGGGATGACTGGCTCCGTTCAGTCAACAAGGACTTAGTAACCTGTGAGTGTTCTGAGGCAGAAAAGGTGAGGTTCACTGCACACCTATTGGAAGGACCTGCTGCCATGTGGTGGGAGACCTATCAAGTGACCCATCCCTTGGATGGCATGACTTGGGATGCGTTCAAGGATGGTTTCCGCAATGCTCACATCTCCTCTGGCATAATGAATCTGAAGAAGGAGGAATTTCGTAGCTTGAGACAGGGAGGTAGAACTCTGAAGGAGTATATGGATGACTTCTGTATGTTATCAAGGTATGCACCAGAAGACATTGACACAGATGCTAAGAGAAAGGAAAAAATCCTTAATGGACTTAGGGGAGAACTGAAGATACCCCTATCTGTGGCATATGCTCCAAAATATCAAGTTCTGCTGGATCAAGCAATCACTCTGGACAATGACATAAGAAAGGAAGAAAATAGGAAGAGGAAGTTCGGTGCAAGTAAGGGTAACTCTGAAGGGACACACAAGAAACCACACACCTCTGAAGTCAGTGGCCATAAACCCTGGAACTACTCCAACAGTGGTAGTGGCCAAAAGCATCATGGTCATAACCACAATGGAGGGTACAAAGGAAATAATGGTGGGTTCAAGGGAAACCATCACCATGGCCAAAATCACGGGAATGGTAATCCCCGTCCAAACTATGAAGGGAAGAAAGACTTGTCTAATGTGACTTGCTTCAAGTGCAAGAAGACAGGACACTATGCAACTGAATGCCCAGAGAGGAAGGCTGATGAAAATTCCAAGCCCAATCCTTTCCAGAAGGGGCAAGTAAATCACATCAATGTGGAAGAAGTTCATGATGAACCTGATGCTGTGATTGGTAAGTTCCTGCTCAATTCCTTTCCAGCATTAGTCCTATTTGATACTGGAGCATCGCATTCATTCATATCAAGAGCTTTTGTAAACAAACATGGGCTAGCCGAGGAAAGCTTAGGAAAACCTATTAGAGTGAGTTCACCTGGGGGTGAGATGATAGTAAGTTCGAGCTGTAGGCAGTTAGAGGATTGGAAAATATCTTTTCCCAGCAGACTTAGTCATTCTAGAAACCCAAGGTTTGGATGTTATCATCAGAATGGATTGGATGACCCGATTTGAAGGGATCATAGACTGTGCAAACAGAGTACCACCCTCACCACCCCAGAAAAACAAAAGATTAAATTCAGATCAACTTTCGAACTTAAGAAGTTAGGCTAAATTCTCTTAAGGGGGTTAGCCTTGGTGAGGTACTGATTTCTCATTGAACTGAAACCGGGTACCGGACCAATAGCTAAGAGACCTTACCCTATGGCCGTCGATGAACTGAAAGAACTCAAGAAGCAACTGGAAGAACACCTTCTGAAAGGATTTATCCGTCCAAGTTCTTCGCCCTGGGGAGCGCCAATTCTATTTGTCAAAAAGAAAGATCAAACCCAGAGACTAGTCACGGACTACAGGGATATAAATGAACACACCATCAAGAACAAGTATCCGTTACCCAAGATAAATGAAGTATTTGATCAACTGAAAGGTGCATGTGTCTTCTCCAAGAATGATCTTCGATCAGGTTATCTCCAAATGAAGGTTGGAGAAATGGATATACCAAAGACAGGGTTTGTTACAAGATATGGCTTTTATGAGTACACAGTAATGCGATTTGGATTAACCAATGCTCCAGCTTATTTCATGAATATGATGAATAAAGTGTTCATGGATTTTCTGGACAAGTTTGTGGTAGTGTTCATAGATGACATTCTGATCGACTCCGAGAGTCACAAAGAACATGAAGAGCATTTGCGCCTAGTATTGCAGAGACTACGTGAACATAAGTTATATGCCAAATTCAGCAAGTGTGAATTTTGGTTGGAACAAGTCGCATTCCTAGGACACATAGTATCCAAGGAGGGTATAGCAGTGGATCCTGAAAAGGTTTCAGCTGTAACCAATTGGGAGCCACCAAAGAATGTTGGAGAATTACGAAGTTTTCTTGGTCTAGCAGGATAGTACCGAAGATTTATAGAAAACTTTTCCAAAATCGCCAAGGCACTGACGGAATTATTAAAGAAGGAGAAGAAATTTGAGTGGACTGACGCATGCGAAGCCAGTTTTCAGGAGTTGAAGAAACGTCTAGTTTCAGCCCCAGTTCTATGCTTACCTGATTTAGAGAAAGAATTACAAGTATACTGTGATGCTTCCCGCCAAGGCCTGGGAAGTGTGCTGATGCAAGAAGGCAGAGTGGCATCTTATGCCTCTAGACAGCTCAAGAAACATGAAACCAATTATCCCACTCATGATCTCGGGTTAGGCTCAGTGGTACATGCCCTGAAAACATGGAGACCCTACCTAATGGGAAAAAGATGTGAAGTGTTCACTGACCACAAGAGTTTGAAGTATATTTTCACTCAGAAAGAATTGAACATGAGGCAGAGAAGATGGTTAGAACTTATCAAGGATTATGATCTAAGCCTGCAATACCATCCTGGAAAGGCTAATGTAGTGGCTGATGCCCTGAGCCGTAAGGTTTATGTGAATGGCCTAACGGCAGGAGAAATACCTGAGGATTTATGCAAGGCATTCAAGGACCTCTGATTGGAAGTGGTGCCAGATGGTTTTGTAGCCTCGTTAATAGTACAACTAAATTTGATGGATAGGATACGTGAAGCTCAGAAGGGAGACAAAGATATTGAAGAAATCAAAGTCAATCTGAGAGCAGGAAAAGCCAAGGGATTTCATGAAGATGAGCAAGGAACCATGTGGTTTGAAAAACGAGTATGTGTGGCAAATGATCCTGATCTTAGGAAGTTAATTCTGCAAGAAGCCCATGAAACACCTTATTCCATTCATCCAGGAAATACCAAAATGTATATGGATGTGAAGGAGAGAGTTTGGTGGAACAATCTGAAAAGAGAAATAGCAGAATATATCGCTAAGTGCGATGTATGCAGTCGAGTAAAGGCTGAGCATCAGAAACTAGCAGGACTTTTGCAACCTTTGAAGGTACCGGATTGGAAGTGGGATTCTACTGGGATGGATTTCATCACCGGGTTACCAAGGACCAAATCAGGGTATGATTCTATTTGGGTTATTGTTTGCCGTTTAACCAAAATAGCTCACTTTATACCCGTGAAGACCACCTATACCAGCGCAAAGCTAGCTGATATTTACATGAAGAGAATTGTGTGCCTACACGGCATCCCCAAGAGTATCGTGTCCGATAGAGGGACCCAGTTCACATCCCATTTTTGGAAGCAGTTGCATGAATCACTGGGAACTAGATTGGAATTCAGTACGACATTTCACCCGCAAACGGATGGTCAGACTGAAAGAGTAAATTAGGTTTTAGAAGATATGTTAAGAGCTTGTGCGCTTGATTATGGGTCTTGTTGGGATGACAATCTACCTTATGCTGAGTTCTCCTACAATAATAGTTACCAAGCTAGCATTGAGATGGCAGCCTTTGAAGCTTTATATGGGAAGAAATGCACAACCCCATTGTTGTGAAGTGGTGTAGGAGAAAGAAGTTTCTTTGGACCTGATATAATCCAAGAAGCTGAAGAGAAGGTCTGATTAATTAAAGATAGATTGAAGATAGCACAGTCACGCCAGAAAAGCTACGTGGATTCTAAACGTAGAGAAGTCGCCTTCGAGGTGGGTGATAGAACCTATCTCAGAGTGTCACCACTAAGGGGTGTAAAGAGGTTTGGAATTAAAGGAAAATTTGCACCTCGATTTATTGGACCATTTAAAATTCTGTCTCGCAAGGGTGAGGTGGCATATGAGTTAGAACTACCAGAAGCTTTGTCTGCGGTACATAAGGTGTTCCATGTCAGTCAGTTGAAGAAATGTCACCCCGAGATGATTGGAGTTCCTTTAAAGGATACAGTACCTCTCGAAGAAGTACAATTGGAAAATGACCTGACCTAGGAAGACAAACCCATCAAGATATTGCAGACCACAGAAAGAGTCACCCGTACCAAAACCATCAAGTTTTGCAAAGTCCAATGGAATCACCACACCGAGAAAGAAGCCACCCGGGAAAGAGGGCGAGCTTCCTCTTAAGGGGGTTAGTCTGTAACATCCCAAAATTTGCAAAAAATTAAAACTTTGCATCCATGCTTCATTCATCATTAGGCATAAAACTACATCACAAAATTATTAAATAAAACTTCAAATTATAAATATAAATAATCTATAAATTCCATAAAGAGTTTATTTAAACCCCTTTAATAAGTAAAATTTGATAAATTTATTTATGGGCAAGTATAATGCCAAAAAGTCCCATTTTTAATAACCTTTCCAAAACATATTTTTATGAATTTTTCCGAAATGTTTTGGATAGGTTTAAAAATCATTTTTGAAATCAGTATTTAAAAACATATATTATTTTCATTTAAAAAGGAAAAGGAAATCGTGCCGGCCCGTTTAGCTAACTGCCGCGCGCGCGAGACACAACGGCCTGCCAACGGCCCAGCGCCCCTCTCTCTCACTCGCAGTCGCTGACAGGTGGGACCCACCTGTCATCGCCCCCGCGGAGCAGTTCTTCCCCAAATCACGCCCTCGCCTCCTACAGAAAACGGCCGATTTGATTTCGTTTCAATACGGCGATTTACTACTCCATTTACCCTGCATCCTCCCCCTACTAATAGCCCCCTTCGCTCTCGTCCGATTGCCCCAAACCAATCCTCCCGAGAGCCCCTAGGCTGCCCGCTTGAGCTCTCGCGATTCCGCCGTCGCCGTCGGTAGGAACTCCGCCGCCCGAGCAACTCCGGCCACCTCGGACCCTCCCTCCACCCCCTTTCGTTTTCTTTTAGCCGTGCGCATTGACTTGACACAGTGGGGCGTTTGTTTTCGCAGCGGGGCCATGCCTCCGTCCATGACCGAGAAGAACCGCCGCCGCGCGCGTCTCCGGCGAGCTCTTCCGAGGAGACGAGGACGCTCCGATCATCGCCACCGCGCCATCGCAACCCACACGACGTCGCGCATCCCCTAGCGAGCTCCGTTTCCCTCCTAGCACCGTAGAACGTCGCAAGCACAAACACCGGCAATGGCTCCGCCGCGCCCCGCGCGTCTCCGGCGAGTCGCGCCGCTCGCGTTAGGTCAACGCATCCTGGACCGTTGGATCTAGATCCAACGGATCCGTTTTATTTTTATTTTTTCGCCTCTGCGATTAATCTGGCGCGTCCGATCTCATTTAGATCTAACGGCTCCCGAGCGCGATCCGCGTCGAAACTGTACGGACGAATCAGGCCGCGCCGCGTGGCCGATTCTTTTTCTATTTCGAATAGAATTTAGAAATTAAAACAGAAAACTATTAAAACTTGCAAAATTCATAACTTTCAATCTGTAAGTCCAAATTTGATAAACTTTATACCATTCGAAAGCCCTGCCCATGTAGTTTATTCCTATATCATCAGTTTTTCATTTTAGTGTCTTAAAAATTGTGGAAATTACAGATTGGCATTTCGGCCATTTAAATTCATAAATTAAATATTAAAAATGTTTTTCATCTAAATCCAATTGTTGTGGAATAATAATTTTTCTCTCTGTCCAGAAAATGCAACATGAGTTTTTATTGAAAGTTTTGTACTTAAATTGACTATAATTGTTCTTTATAATTTAATTATTAAAATAGAAAATAAAATATTGTTCATTGCATTGCATGCATTAAATAAACAGAGAAAATAAAAATTGATAATAAGTTGTTTTGGTTATGTTTATAACATATCATGCATGCATACATATTTATGCTTTGGAGTTTTAAGTGTTGCATGTTGTGTTTATTTATTTTTGTATTGCTTGTTGTTAGATTGTGAAGAGGAGGAAGGACTTGCTTGTGATTGTTACTCTTGTTGTGCTTGTGCCTCCTGTTACCAAGGCAAGTGACATTCATACTATATCCCATATTTTCTATATGCATAAGTAGTATATTTTGAGTAGTGTGCATGATAGGATTTTGGATTTATTCTATAATGTTAAGTTAGTTTGTATTTTACAAATATCCTAGTAGTGTGTAGCCACCCCTTCTCCTATGCAGCCATGAAAAGTTTTATTAGTTGCTTAGCTATGCTATAAAAATGTTTACCCTGTTTTGGAAATGTTTCTAAGTGTTGAAAATTTAAATACACATCTGGGTGGAATTGGTTGTTTGGTTTATGTTGAGTGGCTTTTGGGACTATGCTTGTGGTTGTCGTCGCCTAGGATGAATGTCTATTCTACTTAGGGCCATGAGTATGGTGTTTGTTACCCAGAAGTGCACTTGTGGACGGCCACCCAGGAACGAAGAGATTACCAAGTCCCTCCAAGTTTAGAAGCTTTCCGTGTAGCCTTTTGACAATGGGCTCTATCTAGAATAATTAAGTTGTGAGGGTGCAACCTGTCAGCTTGACAAGCAGATGTAGAGTTGGTAGGTGGAACGGGTCTTGCTAGTATGGTTGCATCCTTCTTCTGAAAGTTCTTGTCTCAGTTCTCTCCTTTCCTCAATACACTCCGTGTGTATAGGATTTTCGGGCTAATTGAGTCTAAAGGTGAAAGTGCACAACCTCTGCAGAGTCGGCAATCTGAGTACTCAGCCGTGTCCCCGAAAAGGACTACTTCGAGCAACTGGATAAGGATGGGCGGAAGAATCTCAACACTGTTTTCAAAAAGTAAATTTGACTAAGGAAAGAATTGTTGGTGCACTTGGGCTTTATCTCTTGGTGCCAAGTCTTGAGAAATAAAAGTGTTTTACAAAATGATAGGAGAAAACTTGCTTTCTGCAAATAGCCTCCAACCCCACCAAGCAAAATATGCATATAGATTTTAGACTTGTCATTATATATCCACTATAGTCACTTGCCAATACATCATTGTATTGACCTCCTTCGGGGGCTGCATATTCAAATGTGCAGGTAGTTCTGATCCTGAATGAGTTGGACTCGAGTCTACACCCAACATGTCTGCCTGTGGCGCATGCTTGAAGATGAGGCTCCATGTTATTTCGCTTTCGTTGTGAACTCTGAACTTTAGCTAGCCTTCATGGCTATGCAACTTGTAATAAAGCCATACTTGGCTATTATTTTTGGATCTCGTTGTAGCAATTTTAATACTTATGCATTGGTACCTTATATTTTGTACTGTGGTGCTGGCAGTGATCCAGGGACTAGCACATAACACAGGTGTTCCAACTTTAATAAAAGTTGGGGCGCTACAAGATCCATATGGTATGGAGCTAATGCATTGACTATAACATTGACATGAATTAAACGATAGTGCCACACATATGTGGTGTCTTTATTAAGTTTTTATCCTTTGGCATTAATGTTATGAATGTGGGAGCTTCTACCATCTAAATTCAAACCGGCTTATGATCATTACTTCATAAATATAGGACAACGTATTTGTCACTAGCATATGAACAATTGTCTCGCTAGAGGAGACACACTTATTACGATCATACTTACAGGCGATCATAAAAATAATTTATTCAAATGGTAGATCTAGAGGGAGAGTGTCTATGGCCATCACAACAATTTGTCTGCCATTATCAACACACAACATCGCCTCATCCTTCCAAGCTACTCAAGTAGTAAATCTGGTTTTCATAAAACATGACTAGTATCAAAAACTTAGTCACTAATGCGAGTACTTGCTTAGGTAAAACATTCATAATGTGTATATCATATACGCACCATCATCATTGATGACTTCCCGGCGATCTGTTTCATCTTGTTGATTCTTCCAACACAACCAAGAACCATGAAGGTGAACGATTCCCCTTGCATGACATAGTCTATGACAAAGCATTTGCACCTGGCAACGTCGTCTGTCATTCAGTGATCTAGCTGACCGAGGCATCTCAATGTCATCAAGTATGACCATATGTCAACAAGTATGGCCAATGTCATCAAGTATGACTGCCACGTGCTCCTTCAATGTGTGTATTCTCTTCAATCTTGGTTGAGAAGAAGAATAGTCAACGTACTGATAAACTTCATCAACCCAACTTTAGGTGTATCCCAAGTTTAGCGATTATCTCATATGTTCGCGATCTAACAACTCACACCCACCGTTGATTCTCTATCGCAGAGATCATAGCATACACTGGACTATGATGATATTATCCGCACAAAAACTTGATAATCGAGATTATCCTTTTGTTAGCGGAATCTCCGGGTTTATCTCCTAGCGGGTATTGTATCACAAAGAGCTAATGGTTTAAACAAGGAGTATGCTCAAGCTAAAGTATGAAACTATGAAGTTTGGACCCAACCTTTTAAGTTTCTCAATCGCAGGATTGCGCCTAATTTTAAAAGAAGGCTATTACATTGGTTAATATCTACAAAGGTTTTGCAAAACATGAATACTTTGTTCACAATATTTTGAGTTCTAGTATTTTACAAAATAACTCCAAGAACTCCCAGTCAAACGAATATCCCTCAAATCGCTTTCGTGATTACACGATCCTCATCCATTATGCAACCCCTCATCGTCAGAGTCGGCAAGATAACTTCAAAGGTAGACATTGAAATGTCGATCACAACAACTCTGTGACTCATGCTCGACCTTTCGGTCTCCGTGTTCCGAGGCCATGTCTGCACATGCTAGGCTCGCCATAATAACCTTCAACGTAAACGCTTGTGTAAAACTGTTTTACATTCACTGTATGCAAACGACGATATGTCTGACACCCGATCGTCACGACCTGCCTCATAACGTAGAACTTTCTTGGTGGTGCACGTTGAAGCGAGAACACTAATGGTATTTTGGAGGGATCATCTTATATTAGTAACGCCGTGTAACTAATATATACTAATATATATAATCACACAATATAAAATGCACACAAAACATCAATATGTAATGCGATGTGATATGGTCCTTGCGCCGATGGTCTCCTTGGCGCACACAGTTTATAAACAATTTAATAAATCTACCTTGACCATATCACATTGCCCCTGCAAAATAAAGTTAGACATGTTCTACTTTATCTTTTGCATATTTTACGTGGCTTGGGACTGTCGTAAATAGAACCGCTTCATACCTATGAACTTATGACCACAACAACGATCCAATAATTCCATGTTTAGGCAACCCTTTCGCGCCCTCCATTGAAAATGCCAAGCCAAGTAAAGAGAGAGAGACAGACACCCACCAGCCACAGATACGGTACCAGCCATATGTCAATAGTGGAACCAATCTCGCATAAGCGTACGCATAAAGTCGGTCCGGGCCACTTCATCAACTCAATGCTGCCGAAATTGTAAGTACACGCTAGAGGGTAGCAAATAAGAGAACGATACCCCCGTGAATAACATGGGTTCTAAAAGCGTACAACTATATCTACGCATAGATCGGTTCTGATACCACTAAAGGGGATCACAGGCAGAAAACAATAATTTTTCTAACAACGATATCCTTAAACTAGCCAGAATCTATATTATGCAGATATAGTAATACCGAGGAGATCGGTTTACATACCCTTGTAGACTGAAAAGCGGAGATTACACTCCCGCACAAGCGTTGACGATGAAGACGATGTAGCCGACCTCTGGGTCGCGAAGAACTTGGGACGACGAAGCCGACGAAGATGACCTCGAGGTCGTGTGGAGGAAGCTGACCTCCCAGCACCACTAGTGTGGCACCTCGCAGGGCGTCACACACATACGATGGAGACGACGGCCTCCGAAGCTCCAATCCAGGACGAGCAGCGGAATACTTGGACTAGAACACCAGCAGCACGACGGCGTGCGTATGGTGGAGAGAAACTCTCCTCGGTGCAACTCCAAACAAGGGAGTCACGTGATCTAAGGAGAAAGAGAGAGAGAGAGAGAGATTTGTGTGTTGAGAGGGGCTCTCTACCCCTCTATATATAGGAGAAAGGAGGCACCCCACCTTGCTAAACTAGGAAGGTGGGACTATACCCCAGCCGCACCAACCATGGGAGGGGGGGATCCGGCCCCCACATGGCCCCCTAGGGCCCATCCGAACTCCCTCATGTGGGTTTGGCCCTTGTGGGGGGAATTCAACCCCTACATGGGCCTTCTCCCTCCCGGAAGGGCCCATTTAGTGGGATGCATGTTTAAATAAGAATTCAATCATTATAAATTCATTAAAATAATATTAATTCACTAATTAACATTAATTTAACATATATAAACAATTTACTCTCTTCCGGAACTTTTCCGAGACTCTCTGAACTATCTTCGGATCTCCGATACGACTTCGGATTCTCTTCCGGTTATCTTGTCGAAACCCCTTAAGTGTGTTAACCTAGTGGTTCGATATAATAACAGACCTGATCGAGACCCCTGTCTGATCAATGATTAGTTCGTGGGCCTGGACTCCTTGAATTAACCCTTATGATATAATGAATGACTTTTGTCGATCGAACCTAGACGTCGAGTCTTAAACCTTTTGCCATAGAGATACTTAGCGTGTCCGAGACTCATTTATAGATATCTCCATACCAAGCATGATCTCGTTACGAACAACACTATCTTCTACTCGTTTGTGATATTATGTCCTTGTGACCTAGTCACATGTTTGCAAAATCATTTGACATAATCTCACTGAGTGGGACCTAGAGTATCTATCCTACTATGCGGACTGGCAAATCCCGCTCTTGATCCCTCGTCTCAACTACTTCCTTCCGATACCCGATAGGGACACCTTTATTGTCACACTATATAAGATATGACGTTTGATGCAATCAAATTATCTTTCAGGAATAACAATAAGAGTTGATCTCACGATCGAAGGCGTAATGACTACGTCCTATAAATTATGGGTAAGTCCATCTTATCGTTCTACCGACGATATGACTCCATTGACAACTCACGCCATGTCACATGATCGGGAAACCTCGATCATCAATCGCACAATGAACAAGTCTTAGTAGAGGCTACTAGGGACATGGTTGTTTATCTACCACACGTGTATTAATGTTTCCGCTTAATATAGTTATAGCATGGTATAAAACATATAATGAACATTTGGGATATGACTAATAAACTATCTTTATTAAGTGCCTCTAGGGCATATTCCCTTCCAAATGAGCTTACAAGCATGTGACTAGGTCACCCGAACATAATATCATGGACGAGTAGAAGATAGTGTTGTCGATAACGAGATCAAGCTAGGTATGGAGATATCTATGAACGAGTCTTGGACACGCTAAGTATCGATATGACAAAGGTTTAAAACTCGACGTCCAGCTTCGAACGACAAAGTTATTCGTTATATTACAGGGATTAATTCTGGGGATCCAGGCCCATGAATTAGTCATTGATCGGAGAGGTGTCTCGATCATGTCGGTTATTATATCGAACCTTTAGGGTAACACACTTAAGGGGAGTCGACATATTCACCGGAAGAGAAATTAAGAAAAGAGAACACCGGGAACGTTCAGGGAATGGTCCGATGGATATCGGGCAGCGATGAAATAGTTTTCGGAGCCGGAATAAATTATATTATATGTGTTCAATATTAATTAGTTTAATTAATAGCTAAATACAATTTTATTTATTTATTTTCGAATTATTAAAGGTTGATTTCCTTAAGGGCCTTCTGGTGGAAAAAAGGCCCATGCGGGGGGAGGGAACTCCCCTCCTTGGTGCGGATTGGGCGAGGCTGGCCTAGGTGGGCCAAGTGGGGCCCACCTAGGGCCGGCGCATGCCCTTGGCCGGCGGGGGGGGGGGGGGGGGTAGGGTTTACTCTCTCACCGCCCGGCTGGCAAGGTTGGCTGCTCCGTTGCTCCTTTATATAGAGGTGCACCCCTGGCCTTTTAATTCATCCAATTCTTTCTCTGATTTCTTCTCGATGAACGTGATTCCCTTGTTGGACTTGCGCCGAGGAGAAAGTTCTCTCCACCATACGCACGCTGTCGTGCTGCTGGTGTTCCGGTCCCGGTCTTCCGCTGCTCGTCCGATCTCCTCTGTATTACTATATCTGCATAGTATAAATCCTGACTAGTTTAAGGTTATCGTTGTTAGAAAAAATATTTTTTCTGCATGCGATCCCCTTCAGTGGTATCAGAGCCGATCTATGCGTAGATATAGCTGTACGCTTTTAGAACCCGTGTTTATCACGGGGAAATCATTCTTTTATTTGCTACCCTCTAGCGTGCACTTGCAATACCGGCAGCATTGAGTTGATGAAGCGGCCCGGACCGACTTTACACGTATGCTTACGCGAGACTGGTTCCACTACTAACATACGGCTGGTTCCGTATATGTGGCTGGCGGGTGTCTGTCTCTATATCTTTAGTTGGCTTTGCATTTTCAATGGAGGGCCCGAAAGGGATGCTTAAATATGCAATTATTTGATCGTTGTTGTGGTCATAAGTTTGTAGGTATGAAACGGTTTTATTTACAACAGGGCTTAATTGCTTCTATTCCATACCTAACTGAGTTCTATCTGTCTGTGTCATACCCGCGTTGTTTCTCTGGCCTGTGCCCAGGTTTGCTCGCATATCGGCCAACCGCTCCGTTTGGCCTAACTGGTTGGGTCAGCCAGGCGCGGCTCGGTTGGAATCTCGTGGGGTTGGTTAGTGCGGCTCGGTTGGGATTTCGAGGGTCGACGCTTGGGGTCAGCTTGGGGCCGGGGGACTTGTTTAATCAAGGGAAACCGCCGATGGGGCCCACGTGGTCTTTCTTCCCTCCCTCACTGATGTCGCCCATAGAACCTCCGATGAACCTCCAAGAACAGAGCAAAACAGAGCAATAGGAGTTGGATTGAGGACGGAGAGCAGAGTGATTGAAGGAGCAAAGGGGCTCCATCGCCATCGCCATTTCCATAGCCGGCTAGTATCTTGTCCCGTCGAGAAGGTGGGACAAGCAAGGAGCTCCATCGCCCACGCCATTGTACGGCCGCCTTCACCGTTTGGGGTTTTTTGGTCGCTGATGGTTCTAGTGGTAGCTTATCAACCCCATTTTATCGCCGATGGTCAGTGCTATCTTCTCTACATATTTCATTTTCCCGTTTGGTGCATTATATGTGAGTAGATTTGATTTTGTATTTGGATTGCGGAATGGGGAAAAACCCCAGGTTCTGCATCTTAATCTGGTTAAATTTTATCTGTTAAAGTAGGATTCTGATAGCGATAGAGATGGTGTCGATTACTTTGCTCTATGCCGTTACGAAGCAAATCTCTTTCGCACACTAACTCGTGGTTCCACTTTCAAAGTCCCGATTGAACACAGTTTCAAAACGGCCGTTGTAAATATTGCCTTTCAAATTCGAGGGAATGTCATTTGTTTTTCCTTCAATGAATGTCTTCATAGTTTCTCCGGTTTGGTATTACATGTAGATTATGCCATGCCCTTTAATATATCTTCTAGATCAGAGCCGGGCACTTGGCCCTCGTAAGAACTGGATGGAGGCTAGGTGTCCGAACGGAGACCAGTACTTGTTCTACCTGGATAAGTGGGTAGTTGATGACACAAACGGGACATATATTGTTAAGCAGCTAAGTGGTAGCCCGAACATCCATATGTACACGGAGATCTGTGGAACGCAATGGAGAGCACTATGTGAAGGCTACGACATCGAGCGGCGCGATGTTGTCAAATTCGCTTGGAATGAAAATCTTCATTTGTTCAATGTTGAAATGACCAACAAGCTCAATGCTGCAAAACCTGTTGTGCAACACGCGGGTATGCTCGTTTGTTTTCTTTTTCTTACATATTGATTAGTTTACAAGTTTTTTGAATGTCTTTCTCTCTTTGATCAGAGTTCCAACAGATTGACGGACGTTGTAGCCCTCATGTCGAGCATATTTCACGAACCGAGAGATGTTACCTATTCATAAATGAATGCGACATCTCTCGCTTTATTGCAAGATGCCACGATGGAGTTGGAAGAGATCGATCAATACTATGTGCGCAGGATTGAGAATGATTCTATAGATGAAGTTTCTCTGGTATTCTGATACGATGCTCATGTTCTGTCATTTGAATGATCCGTCAGTTATGTCATTTGAACTATTCTGATATGATGCTCATGTTGTTTTGATAGCATCTCAAGATTGAGTTACTAGATGGCTACCCCGAGGTTTTTCACCGCTTGATCTCATATTACGTCAAGATCACAAAATTTCTCGTCTTTTGGAGAAAGATGTCGAGATCTTTGGATCATATCGAGTGGTCGACGACCACGATTACCTCGAGTTCGAGAGGAACTGGGATCTATTCTGTGAGCAACTGCCGATTTGATTTGGTGATCTCTATGTTACCAAGGTGATCATCAAGGAGGAGTACATCCAGCTAACATTTGAGAAGATCAACAAAGAGAGCGAGCAGTCGGACGAAGAAATCGAGCAGTAGGACGAAGAGATCAGCGACCCCAACGAAGAGATCGAGAAGTGGGCTGACGAGATGATGTCCGGCTTTGATGACGTCAAAGAAGAGACTGATTAATATTACTAACAATTGTATTTTGGTCGGATGTAATTTGGTCGAACACCTTATGGGTGTGCTCTGGGCATGAACTGTGCGCGTTCGGTTTCAATAAAATATAAAAAAATCACAAAAGCTTCATTTCATTGTTTCTAAGAAGCATTTGCACTTCGTTTTTCATTTTCAAATTTTAAACTTATTTTGGAGACGCTCAAAGTGTGTTTGACCGGGTTTGACCAGACATTCAAATGATCATAAATGATTTAAAAAAACGAAAAAAATATGAAACCAACGCACATTATCTTATTATGTGACATAGTTATGATAACAAAATATAAATCTGGGTTTGGTTCATTTCATGAAAAATGGTACACACAAATGAGTTATCACGTACAAAGAGTTATAGAGTTCGTAGGAGAGTGAGAGGGTTTCGGTTTCGATAAAAAAAACACAAAATCACAAAATCTTCATTTCATTGTTACTAAGAAGCATCTGCACTTCGTTTACATTTTCATATTTTAAACTTCTTTTGGAGACGCTCAAAGTGCGTTTGATTGGGTTTGACCAGACATTTAAATGATCATAAATGATTTAAAAATATTCAAAAAAAATTAAAACCAGTGTACATTGTCTTATTATGTGACATAGTTATGATAAAAAAATATAAACCTGGGTTTGGTTCATTTCATGAAAAATGGTACACACAAATGAGTTATCACGTACAAAGAGTTATAGAGTTCGTACACACAAATGAGCTATGCGCGGTTAGCCGTTTTCAGATTCCTCAAATTCCAAAAGGAAAAAAAGTTATTTTAAAATGATTGTTTTCTCAGTAAAATCAAAAAAAATAGAAAAAAAATTCTGTGGCACATGGGGCTAGGATGCGCCACAGAATTGTTGGGCGGGAATTTTTTTCGAACCGGAGCAGCCAACTTCCTTATCCTCTCCCTTTCTCTCATTTCCTTCTCCTCATCTCCATTTCTTTTCTATCCACTTCTCCTCCACTCTCCTTCTCCTCTCCACTTCTCCTCTCCTCCACTTCCCTTCTCCTCTCCCCTTCTCCTCCACTCCACCAACTCCGGCGAAGAGAGACAACTTCGACCTCCTCCTCTCTTACTCCGGCGACCACCTCCGTCCACCTCCTCCGACGACGACTTCGACAGCGACCTCCTCCTCCGGCGACCACCACCTCTTCCTCCGGTGATCTCCTCCTCCTTCTCCTCTGCCGCCAACCTCCTCCTCTGGTGGCCTCCTCTTCCTCCTCCGGTGACCTCCTCCGACAAGCTCCTTCTCCTCCACCCACCTACGGCGACCACCTTCTACACCCACTTACGACGAACTCGTCCTCCGATGACCACGTGCTCCGACGAAATTCCGGGGAAAACGGGCGCCACCAGATCCAGATTTGGATCTGGCCGCCATTTTTTTAAAATTCAAAAATAAAATTTAGTGGCGCACCTAAGTGGGGGTGCGCCACAAATATTTTTCTATGGCGTATGGTGGTGGGGTGCGCCACAGAAATATTTTTGTGGCGCACTGGGTGGGTGCGCCACAAAAATATATATTAGTAGCGAGATAACTGTGGCGCATCCCCCATTTATCTTGGTGCGCCACAGAAAGGCTAAAAGGTGCGCCACAGATAGCCATTTTTCCACTAGTGATCATGTGACATAGCGTGAGTTGACAATGGAGTCATATTGTTAGTAGAACGATGTGATGGACATACCCAGTATATGTAGGATGTAGTCATTACGCCTTCTACCGTGAGATCAACTGTTATCGCTATTCTTGAAAGATACTTTGATTGCATCAAACATCATATCTTAAAAGTGCGACAATAAAGGTGTTCCTCTCGGGTATCGGAAGGGAGTGTGTTGAGGCGAGGGGTCAAGAGCGGGATTTGCCAGTCCACATAGCAGGATAGATACTCTAGGGCCCACTCGGTGAGATTATGTCAAATGAGCTTGCAAGCATGTGACTAGGTCACCCGGACATAAGATCATGGACGAGTAGAAGATAGTGTTGTCGATAGCGAGATCAAGCCAGGTATGTATATATATATATATGAACAAGTCTCGGACACGCTAAGTATCACAATGGCAAAAGGTTAAAGACTCGATATCTAGGTTCGAACGACTATGTCTGTTGAGAGCCATGGCTCTCCCACCCCCTCCTCCCTCCGGCGGCTCTCATGGCGATTTCCATCTTTAGGCGATCTGGACTCCCCTCCAACGGCGACAATGGGTTGCGATCCCTACGCGGATCCCTCCTCCATTGTGCACGTTCTGGATTTCTCCCCTGGTCACAAGATCAGGGCCAAGGTTCGTCATCTTTTCGCTACTTCGGTGAACCCTGTCTCCAAGTCACACCGTTCTTCCTAGTGGTCTCCTTTGGTCGATCTGTGTTTCGTCTGTCGGATCTGAATGTCAGTCTTGCTCTCTCGGCCTGCTTGGGAATAGCTTTTGATGAGATTGGTGTTATGCATCTGAGAGATAGAGTGTTCAGATTTTCTGTGATTTGTCAAGCAGTCGGGTTTTTTGTTCAGAATCTGAGATCTTATGCTTGTGAACATTTTTCTTGTTATTTCCATCTGTGGGGTTTTGGTGGTCCGAATTGGATTAGAGAGGAACGCGAATATTACACAGAATTAGATTCAGAATGGAATATGGCTAGAAAGCATCAGTTTTCATCACGTCGGCCAAATGCATCTTATGTCCCAGTTCATAAGGCTTTTCGCTCAATCCACCGTGGTCTTAACAGTGTGCCCAACAAACCTCCAGTTGTTCTCACAGGGGCTAATTCAGTGCCATTTGGATCCATTCCAGTGAATTTGGATGCTTCCCCTAGAGCTAACGTTGATCAGATTAGATCTGACAATATTGTTTTCGGTACCGTCAATGAAGGATTGGAAAGAGGCGGGAATTACAGATCTTCAAATCGAGAGGCATGTTGGGCCATATCTGCCAGGGTCGGCCCATCTAAGTCGGTCTACTATGTGACCAGCCCACCACCCACGCCGATCGCTTCACCAGCCGTCCCCTGTCAGGAGACTAATCCCCATTGTGATCGGACCATCTGCCGTAATTGTCTTGCTGAAGGTCATCTCGCTTCTAACTGCCTTAGTAAAATCCGCTGCAGAGTTTGCTATGGTTATGGTCACATTGACAGGAATTGCTTTAAAAAAGGTAGCAAATCTCGTATTTACCGGAAAAAATCTGTTCAGCCAGGCAATATTCTATTTAGAAGGCAGGGGGACGCTGCTCCTCCCCCAAAAAACCTCAGAAGCCATCTCGAACGCAACGACACCCCCAGTCCGCCAGCGCCGTCTCCACCATTGCCGATGGCAAACTACCCATGTGATTTCATCCCCCACCTCCCGGCGGGTGTCGGCTTCATCCCACCAAATGGATTGAGGCCTCAGCGCGGCTATGTTACGGTGGGAGGTTCGCTGCCTAACTCCTGCGACACCTGGGCTATTGTCGTCATCGAACCAGAGTCTCATCCATAGCAGTTCGAAGGTACTACTTTACTGATCACCCAGTTTCTTGAGCAACAGAGGCATCTCAATGTGAGAGCTACTTCCCGTAGTGTATTAGGAGCTATGCTGGTTAGGTTCTGGATGTTGTGGAGAGGGATAGTGCAGTCATGAACAGCCCATACTTCATTAGCGACACAGTAGTTCATATCATTGAGCAGAATAGGGGCAGGAACCATAGATCTGTCACCTACACACATGATTGCTGGTTAATGCTCATGAACTACCCTCAAGAATGCTGGAACATGGATACCATTGTTCTTTCTTTAGCTCAGTTTGGTAGAGTTTTAATATGGAACAGAGATGATTCTAACATGTCAAGAATCCTGGTTAAGTTGAGAGCCTTCAGCATTGATAACATACCACTGAGTATTGTTGTATCACAATCCACCTCCAACCTTGGTACTGGGGACTCCTGGACTTGCCCCACTATAATCTTATCTGCTGTTATGTTGGGAGCAGGACCAGGTGATGTAGACCTTCTACCCCCTGAAGGTGAGAAACCCCATCCTGTGCCTATTGTTGTGGATTATTTTCACTTCTGGCATGCTGACCATGAAGCTGAGATACAACATGGTGGAGCACAAGATGAAGCAGTTGCTAATGCTAATGAGAATGAGAATATTGTGGAGCCTGTAATTGTGACACCTCCACAGAGCCCTGTTCCTGCTCGGGAAGAGAATAATGAGATGCAGATTGATAATGAGGATGTGCAAATTGTTGTTCCTTTGAATGATGCTATTGCAGAGCAAGCTCCACAGGATCATGTTGACCAAGCCCCAGCTAAGCACCTACAGAAGAACCAATGTCAGTTATTCAGGCACCTCAGAGGAGAAGGCGTGGTAAGGCTGATGTTCCACCAAATGTGGAGGGTGTGCGTCGTAGTAACAGACTCGATGGTCTTAAAGCTGGGTACAAAGATAAGCCCCCAATGGATCTTACCCTGGTTGAAGGAGGTTCTAGCACATCAAAGAACCTCTCTGTTGAATTTGAAGCTCATGTGATTGACACGTCGGCACTCCCACCACCCTATCTGCCTACTGCGATCCTACAAGCCATTGGTGGGTCCCACTATCAGATGGCGTCTACGACGCTATCAGAGGCTGAACTGAACTATGACAGTTCCTATGATAGTGTCGAAAGAGACTAATGGTCCTGAGACAGCCATTAAGTGCCTCACAATCAGTCTAGGCAGTTGTTTATCAATAGAGTCTGAATTTGGTTGTCAGTTTATGCAGTCTGTAATCAGTGAATTGTTGTTTCAGTTTATCTGGTTGTGCTTCTCATATTTTGGTGTTCTGAACTGTGATTTTGCCGCTGCTTTATGTATCAGTTATGTTGAACATGGTTTATGTCAGACTCTTTATTTTATCTATGTGAGTCATGTTATATTGGTGTTAGCTCAGTGGTGGATGTTATTGATATTATCGATATTATATAAGCTTTGTGATTGGTGTTTTTATTCAGTCTATACTGTTAATCACTTCAATTCACAAGACCTACTGCACCTTGACATGTACTCCTCACCTGGGACTTTTATGAACTCCCAGTGGCGACACCTATCACCTGGTTCCAATGAGTAGAGCCTAGTACATCGTTGACTGGAACATAAGAGGGATTAATCCCCAAACTCGTTGGGACGAGATTAGAGCAAAAGCTGATGAAAGCAATTGCCACATCATATGCCTTCAAGAGACTAAGAGAGAGCACTTTGATCACGGTTACATCAGGAATTTCTGTCCACGAAGAATCAACCAATTTGCTTTCTCTCCTGCCAATGGAAACTCTGGAGGCATCATCACTCTTTGGAATGGTAATCTATTTGACGGTACAGTGATTAATAACAGCAAATATCAGTTAACTATTCAGTTGATCTGCAAATTATCTGCCCGTGTACTGTATATTACAAATGTCTATGCCCCCACTGAGGCGACAGAGAGAGACACCTTCCTGAACTGGTTGCATGAGGTTGACATTTCTCTTATGGAATATTGGATTATTATGGCGGATTTTAATCTTATTCGATCTCCTGAAAACAGGAATAGACCTGGTGGTGACATCAATAATATGCTGCGTTTTAACCAGACTTTACAACACCTAGACCTGGTTGAAATCCCACTAAAAGGTAGAGCATATACTTGGAGTAACATGCAGGTTTCCCCCCTACTAGAAAAATTAGACTGGATTTTCACATCCCCTAATTGGACCAGCACCTTCCCCAACACATATGCCACACCACTGAGCAACAGCACCTCGGATCATGTGCCAATCGTAGTGTCTATTGGGTCTGAGATGCCGAAATCCCAACTATTTCGCTTTAAGGAATACTGGCTTGAGTTTGATGGACTATCTGAGGTTGTCAGTACGGCTTGGGCTGAGTCCGGATATTTCAGTAACTCTGCGAAAGACATTACTGCTAAATTGAAAGCTCTGAGGAATGGTATTAAAAAGTGGAGTAAAAATCTTTCACAGCTCAGTAACATTATCACCTCCTGTAACTATGTTTTGGCTCTTTTATCTGGGCTCGAGGAGCAAAGAGACCTGTCTGTCCAAGAGAATAATTTTAGAAGGCTTCTAAAAGCACATGTGGGTAAACTTTTAGAAGCTAAAAGAATCTTTTGGAGAAATAGAGCTAAGATAAAATGGGCAAAACTTGGGGGTGAAAATACAAAAAAATTCCATACAGTGGCTTCACATAATTTCAGATGTAATTTTATATCTAGTATCCACACTGAGGATAATATTATCCTGTTGGACCATGATCTGAAAGCAGCTCATATTTGGAGATCTTTAAAAAAATAGAATTGGTATATCTGAAAATAGTTTGTATACTGATCTTATCGGTCAATATATTCAGCCAGTTCAGAACATTGACTTCTCTCAATTAGAAGTGCCATTCACACTGAAGGAAATGGATGATATTGTCAAGAATTTGCCCTCGGACAAATCCCCTGGGCCAGATGGATTTAATGGTGCTTTTATCAAAAAGTATTGGAATACTGTAAAAAATGGCTTTTATAGTCCATGCTTTGATTTCTATGAGGGAAATGTTTACATTGAGAGTATCAATACAGCCTATATCACTCTGATACCCAAAGTGAATTCCCCCATCTATACTAATGATTTCAGGCCAATTTCATTGGTGAGTCTACCTTTGAAGTTCCTTACTAAGCTACTGGCCAACAGATTACATACTGTCTTGATTTCTTTAGTGCACAAGAATCAGTATGGATTCATAAAAAGCAGAAAAATCCAGGATTGCCTAGGCTGGGCATATGAATATCTCCACTTATGTCATAAATCCAAAAAAGAAATTGTCATCTTTAAGATTGACTTTGAAAAGGCCTTTGATGAAGTGGAATACAGTGCTATCCTTGAAACCATGAGATGCTTAGGTTTTGGTGACAAATGGTGCAAATGGATTAAGTGCATTTTCTCCTCTGCATCTGCATCTGTGTTACTTAATGGTGTCCCTGGAAAAAAAATACACTGCAAGAGAGGTGTCAGACAAGGAGATCCCCTTTCACCTCAGCTATATGTTCTGGCGTCTGAAATGCTACAGTACATGGTTAACAAAGCCTGGTCGGATGGGGACCTTAACCTTCCTCTAGACTGTTCATTTGGATTGAAATTTCCTATTATCCAATATGCTGATGATACTCTTGTTATCTTGCCTGCCAGTGTGGATCAGTTGAATGCATGCAAGCACATCTTAGTTATCTTTACATCCATTACTGGACTTAAAGTTAACTATAGCAAATCATCTTTGGTTCCTATTAATATTAGCCCTGAGAGATGCAGTGAACTGGCTGAGATCATTTCATGTAAGCCTGAAGTCGTATCATTTACATACTTAGCGTTATCTATGGGAACTACTAAGCCAAGGTTAGAGCACTTTATTGGCATTTTGGAAAGGATTGACAGGAGATTGGGAGGGATATCTAATTTGCTCTCCTATGATGGAAGATTAACAGTAGTTAAATCCATTATCATCTCCATCCCACTATTTGCTATGTGCACCATTAAAATGCCAATGAGATTCCTTGACATAGTGGAAGGATCTGCTAGAGGCTTTCTTTGGAGGAATAAAGACATTCATAAGAGGGGGAATTGTCTTATGAAATGGAAGCAAATATGTAAACCCAAAAAGGCAGGTGGACTTGGAGTTATTAACCTGCGAAATCACAATATTGCTCTTCTCATGAAGCATCTATACAAATTTATGAATAGGGTTGACTTGCCTTGGGTTCAACTTATTTGGGAAGCCCATTATCCCAATTACAAACTACCACAAGTGCAAGCCCGATGTGGCTCTTTCTGGTGGAAGGATGTGTGCTCACTGTGGGATCAGTTCATGGAGATTACTACCTGTTTGGCCAGAGATGGGAGGACTATCAGATTTTGGAAAGATAAATGGAGAGACCCGACTGCTGTGGTTGACTACCCCCATCTGTTCTCTTTTGCACGACAGCAGAACATCACCTTAGAGCAGCTGCTAAATTCAGATACAGATAATATCCTAAATCATTTTCATCTGCCACTATCAATGGATGCTTTTCATCAGAGTCAAGAGGTACTGACTGCTTTAAATCACATAGAAAGATCTACTCAACATGATGCTTGGAATCTGCTTAATGGGGCTTTGTTTTCTGTAAAAAGGGTTTATGATGCTATGAGCCCTACTGAGCAGGCACCCAAACCTTTTCAATGGTTATGGAAATCATGTGCACAATTAAAGCATAAATTTTTCTTCTGGCTTCTACTCCATGATCGCCTGAATACCAGAGACATCCGTTGTCGGAAAACCTTCTACATAGACGACACGTCTTGTGTTCTTTGCCCTGATGCCCATCTGGAATACATACAACATCTATTCTTTGGATGTGATTTCAGCCAAACATTCTGGTGGAGATTAAACAAGGAGTGGAATTATGATCTGGACTTATATCAGATGCGTATGAATGGGAAATACCGATCAGGAGAAGTTTGCTTCACTGAATATTTAATCATTGGATGCTGGAGTTTATGGAAGCACAGGAATGGCATCATATTTGAGGCTGTGCGGTGTAGTGTTGATCTTTGTTTCCTCTTATTCAAAGAGGTTTTTACCCTTACTATGCATAGAGCTAAGCCATCTCTTAGAGAAGGCATGCAACAATGGCTTGATGCCATGTAATTTTTGACAGGAAAACTATTCCCTCCATGCTGTAAATCCAACCTTTTTATATATAAAACACAGTAGGGGCCTTCCCTACTGTTTTCCTATCAAAAAAGGTTCGAACGACTAAGTTATTCGTTATATCTCACGAGGGTTAATTCAAGGTGTCCAGACCCACGAATTAATCATTGATCAGGAGAGGAGTCTCGATCTAGACCGTTGATATATCAAACCGCTAGGGTAACACACTTAAGGGGAGTTGACACATTTACCGGAAGGGAAAATAAGAAATAGAGAACACCGGGAACGTCCCAGAATGGTCCAATGGAGATCGGGCAGCGACGAAATAGTTTTCGGAGCCGGGATAAATTATGTAATATATGTTCAATGTTAATAAATGTAATTAATAGTTAAATATATTTTTATATATTTTTTCCTGAATTTTTAAAGGCAAAATACCCTAAATGGGCCTTTGATGACCCACAAGTATAGGGGATCGAGTGGAAGGTGTGCCAATGCACACCCACGACAACCCTCCCCTTGAGGTAAGCATTTTGCTTTCGGTTAACTTTGACGGCTTAGGCTTGTTTCCCTAAAACTTGTACTTTTTGGTTTACGCAGCTCCCCGCTTTAGGGGAGAATGACCTGGCTCCCGCCTTTTACGAACTGGGAGCCGGGAAAACCAAGAAGCGCAAGGCGTCCATCGCTCCTTCCACTACAGCCAATGCTGAGAGGAAGAAACAGGCCGCACCGGCAACTGGGTCGGTGCTCATCGATGATGACGAGAACGTGGGGATTAAGATCCCCCTAAGGTAATTTTCGCTGCCTTATTTGCTTGTCGGACCTTATTTGTTGCTAATGTTCATCTGGATAACATTCGTATTGACCTTGCTGCCAGAGATCGGGTCGCAACCTCCAAGTTGCCGGCCAATTCCTTGCTGACCAGGGGAAGGCGGCCCCTTGGCACTTCTCCTGCTACTCATCCGCCAACTCCGCAGCCCCAGGTCGGCGGGTTTATGAGGGACGCTCGTAAGTGGCCCGAGCCCCAGGCTCCATCTTCAAGCCCTCCACCAAGGACCTCCTCGTTTGGCCGCACCACCATCTTCCCCCCTTGCTCGCCTGAGGTTACGGTTCATGATGCCGGCCAATCGTGCGTCGCCATGGAGGAGCTGGTGGAGGAGGTTGCTAGTGGGCCGCCAAGGGCAGCCCCGGCTTCTGAAGGCGGGAAGGTCAGGGATCCCTGGGCGTCTCTAAAGGACGCAAAGGAGGCGACTTTGTCCTTTGCCGACTTCGCCGCCACGACCTTCACTGATCTGGAGGGCGATATTGCGGTAAGTTGATTATTTTAGCGATGCTAGTATATACATAGTCATTCCCCCCGAGCACTTAGGTGGCAATGTGATGAGATTATTGTCGGTTGAGTGGTTTTTGTATACTAATGGCTATTTTCGCGGGGTGTCCTCACCGCCAATGTCGAGCTCATCTCTGTCAAGGCAGAGATGAACATGCCATATCGTGTCTTGAAGAAACACAACGAGGCCAAGGACGCGCGGATTGCCGAGCTGGAGGCGGCCCACAAAAAAGATGAAGGTAAAAACACTGGTTTTTTCCTTCCTTCTTGTTAGGCTTGCTTCCGCCAATGATTTAGCCGACTTATTTTTATTGTAGAACTTCTAGATCACACCCAAGATATTTTGAAGGCGTCTACTGACATGCAAGCTATTATAAATGAAGCCTCGGACTTGGCGGCCGCCAACTTGCGAGGAAGGAGGAGCACCAGAAGGCTATGGAGGCCCAACAACTTAAGTTTGCGCAGGAAACTAGCCAGCTGACTGGCGAGCTGGATAGCCTACGCAAAAAGTTGGAGGAGGCGGAGAAGGCGTCTGCTGAAGAGATATCCAAGCAGACTTCTCGCGCCAAAACCACAGAGGACGCACTGTCAACTCATGTACTTGAGTTGTCGGCCTTCCATGACTCGGTCCTTGGTAAGCTTTCCTCAATCTTCAAGTTGTCGTCACAAAGCGTTTTGTAATTTTTGCTAACTGTGATGGTTTATTTGATGCAGTTGCTGTCGGCTTAGGCGACGACAAGGTTTTCAACCCCCGCCAAGATCGCCTTGCGCGTCTGGATGAGCTGATCACCGAGACATTGGCGGCGTCCAAGCGGTTTGCCGCCAAGTTCTTCATCTCCTCGGACAGGAAAGAGCCTGCCGACTTCAGCGATGTGCCCAACATGCTGGATCAAGCAACAAAGCTAAACAGTGTTTAACAGTGTTGCCAGCTATGCCACGCTGGTTGCCGACATGGTGGACATGACTGACTTCTACAAGCGCCATCTAGTGCCGCGCTCCGGGGAAGATGTCGAAGTTGCCACCACAGTAGAGGCGGAGGGGAGCGATAGCTCTGGGGATGTAGTTGCCAGTCCCCATGCCTGATGTTGGCAGCCCCCAAGCCAGTGCCTTAGGTTGTCGGCATTGTCTTTGACTGCTTCTTGGCGGCCGGCCTTCTCCTACACCTGAAAACATTTAATCCCGACTTGTATTATATGTAACTAACTTTTGGAGATGCAATTCTAGGCGGGAGCCAGCTAACTTTATTTTGCTACTTAAATAGTCTTGTTGTTTATGTGGCCCGCCTTAATTTTCTTTTGACTTATATGCTTGACAGTTTGCATGCTGGCAAACCTCAGCGGGAACTTTGGCTGAAACAACCAGTGCTAGTACCATATGTTTAGAATTAGAAACCAAAGCCAACATGTTGGCGCCAAAGTCATACTACTAGGCGAACCACATATAAGTAATCAAAAGTAAAGGAATTAGGCGGCACAAAAAGTTGATTTTTGCTTTAGTTTCGCTCGAAAGCTGCAAGTATCTACTAGTTTGAACCTTTGCACGGAGCAAAAAATAGGTAACTTCAATACATAAGGGTATATGATTGCAAGAAAAGACAAAAGATGGCATGCTTCTCAACACATATGAGTAACCATAGACTTTTATTTCATAATCATATATAACTTATTACAATCATAAATTTCTAAGTGTAGAAAGAACGTTGCTGCTCAATGTTCCAAGGCCACCTTGTTTGCTCGAACGGATCGTCAATGCCTTCTTTTCGCTTGGTCCCTCTCCTTCATGTCTGCTTTTTGCGCCTTTTCTTGTCTTCTGCGTCTCGGATGTCGGAAGGTAGTAAGAACCATTAAGAAACGCCTCTATGACTATAAATGGTCCTTCCCATGGCGGGGTTAATTTATGCAAGCCTTTTCTGTCTTGAATTAGGCGGAGAACTAGGTCACCTGTTCTGAAGCTTCGCTTCCGCACTCTCCGGGTATGATAGCGGCGAAGTTGTTGCTGATCCAAGGCGGAGCGATCGAGAGCAACATCTCTTTCTTCATTCAACAAGTCTTGGCTATCATGTCTTGCATCTTCTACGTCTGGCTCGATGTAGGATTGAACTCGTGGGGAGTCGTATTTCATGTCGGTGGGTAGCACCGCCTCTGCACCATATACTAAGAAGAAATGAGTGTAGCCTGTAGATCTGTTTGGCGTTCTACGCAAACTCCAGAGTATGGACTGTAACTCATCTGCCCAGCCAGCGGCTGTCCTGTGTAATGGAGCTTCAAGACGAGGCTTAAGTCCTGAGAGGACAAGGCCGTTTGTACGCTCTACTTGTCCGTTTGACTGAGGGTGTGACACGGATGCCAAATCAAGCCGGATGCCTAGATCATTGTAGTATTCTTTGATGTCGCCTTGAGACAAGATGCTTCCATTATCTGTGATAATGTTGTGTGGAACTCCAAACAAAGAGATTATTCCCCAGAGGAAATTGGTGGCTGTGCGTGCGTCTAGTTTGCTGATCGCCTTGGCTTCGACCCATTTAGTGAACTTGTCCACATCGACCAATAGGTTGGTGTATCCACCTTTTGCCTTCTTGATAGGACCAACCATGTATAAGCCCCAGACCGCAAACGGCCAGGTGATTGGGATTGTCCTGAGTTGTTGCGCCGGCAAGTGAGGTTGGCGGGCATACAATTGGCAGCCTTTGCATGTTTTCATGATGTGCTCAGCGTCTTCTTTGGCGGTTAGCCAGTAGAAACCTTGGCGGAATTCTTTGGACACAATGGACCTGGCGGAGGCGTGATGCCCGCAGGTGCCAATATATATGTCCTTCAGAATTTCCCGACCTTCTTCCGGTAATATGCACCGCTGATAGATACCGCACATTTTTGCTTGTGTAGCTCGTCTTTTATAATTGTGACTGCCTTTTCTCGCCTTATGATCTGCCTTTTCAACACCTCATCATCTTCCGGAACCTTCTGGTCGACTAAGAAGTCGAGATAGGGGACAGCCCAATCTGGCTGAACTAGGTAGACAGCGAGACTTGCCACTTCTACCGGTTCTTCTGCATCGGGGTCCAACAAGTCGGCGCCCTTAATGGACGGCTTGTGCAGATGTTACAGGAAAATGTCCTTTGGCACCTTTTTGCGTTCTGACCCGAGTCTGGCGAGGGTGTCTGCCGCCTCGTTTTCAGCTCTTGGAACAACCCGGACTTCGTAGCCCATGAAATTTTTGGCGAATTCGTCAACCTTGGCTCTTTACGCCGCCAGTGTCGCGCTTTTCGCATCCCATGTGCCGCTTACTTGTTGTGCAACTAAGTCGGAGTCACCATAGCAGAGGATTCTTTTGACGCCAAAATCGTTTGCCACATGTAGCCTGTGAAGCGAACCTCATATTCTGCTACGTTGTTGGTTGCTGTGAAATGAATCTGCAATAAGTAGTTGAGCTTATTGCCTTTTGGCGTGCGCAAGACAACCTCAGCCCCCGAGCCATTGAGTATCTTTGATCCGTCAAAGTGCATGACCCAATATTCTGACTCGGGGAGTACTGTTTCCTCCATGGCCTCCGTCCAATCGGCAACAAATTCAGCAAGTGCTTGAGTCTTGATGGCGGTCCGTGGTTTTTATACTATATCGAAGGTAGCAAGCTCGATGCCCCACTTGGCGACACGGCAGGTGTCCTCTACGTTGTGGATTATGTCTCCCAACGGTGCCCTGCTGATTACTGTCACTGTGTGCTCTTGGAAATAGTACTTAAGCTTTCTGGCGGCGAAGAATACACCATAAGCCAGCTTCTGGTAATGTGCATACCTCTGGATGGAGGCGGAGAAGACTTCCCTGATGAAGTAGACCGGACGTTGCTCAGTCGTCAAGACGTCGCTTTCCTTTCTTTCCACAGCCAGGACAACGCTGACAACTGCACCAGTTACCGTGATGTAGAGCAGCATTGGTTCCTGCGATCGAGGTGCTGCCAATATGGGAGTGGACATGAGTGCCTCGTTAAGTTGATGTAAGGCGGCGTCTGCTTCTGCTCTCCACTCGAAGTTGTCGGATTTCTTCAGTAGCCGGTAGAGGAGCATAGCCATTTCTCCAAGTCGGTTTATGAAACGACTAACGGCCGCTGCCGAGCCGGCTAAGCGTTGCACGTCCTTCAGACAAGTTGGTCTCGATATGTTTTGGATAGCCTTGATCTTCTCCGGACTGACTTCGATCCCTCGTTCGGAAACGATAAAGCCAAATAGCTTGCCGGCAGGAACAACGGAAACGCATTTGGCGGGATTGAGCTTCATTTGATATTTCCGAAGATTCTGAAAAGTTTCTTCCAAGTCCTCTAGGAGATCCGCCTTCTTTTTTGACATCACCGCAATGTCGACAACGTAGACGTGAACATTGCGGCCGATCTGTTCATGCAGGCAATTTTGCATACAACACTGGTATGTTGCCCCTGCATTCTTCAGGCCAAAAGGCATCGTTATGTAGCAGAAAGTCCCATAAGGAGTGGTGAAAGATGTATTCAGTTGATCCGACTCTCTCATCTTGATTGGGTGGTATCCTGAGTAGGCGTCCAGAAAACAAAGTAGCTCAGAGTTTGCAATGCAATCTACGACTTGGTCGATTCTAGGCAGCGCAAAGGGATCCTTGGGGCGGCACTTGTTAACACCGGTATAGTCGATACACATCCTCAACTCTTTATTCTTCTTTGGAACAAGTACGGGATTTGCCACCCAATCGGTGTGTACAACTTCTTTAATGAAATTACATCCCTCAGCCTATTTATCTCTTTCCCTATAGCCTCGCGTCTCTCATCACCAAAGCGCCTTGTTGCTTGCTTCACGAGCTTGGATCCCTTGATAATATTGAGCAAGTCCTCGGCGAGTTCCCTCGGTACACCAGGCATGTCAGATGGTGAGGTCTCAAAGAGGAACTCGACGAGCGCGCCTTCCTATTTGTTGTCCAAGTTGGTCCCGATGATGTCTTGCTTGGATTTGTCGCCTGGTGTGAGGTCCGCCTTCTTGGTGTCTTCTGAAGCTTCAAAGGTTTTCTTGACATCCACTTTTGGCTTGGGCATGGAGTTGTCTGGGTCCGCCTTAAGTTGTACGAGCTCTTCTTTGTGGATGATGGCTTCTTCAAAGGCGGCCATACCACGCTCACACTCTTTAGCTTTCTTGAAGTTGCCAGAAACCGTAATGGTTCTGTGTTCCCCCGACATTTTAAGCTTCCTGTAGATATCGCACGGCCTTGCCATGAACATGGCGAAAGCCGGTCGTCCAAAGATAGCATGATAGGCACTTTTGAAGGGGACAACATCAAACCGAAGGAACTCTTAGCGATAGTTCTCTTTTGGTCCGAAAGTTACCTTCAGCCTAATGCTTCCCATTGACTTTGCTCAGCTGTCGGGTACTATGCCATCAAAGGTGAGGTTGCTATGGTCAAGCTGATCCTCAGACAAATTCACGCGGCAAAGTGTGTCATAGTACAAGATGTTGAGGCTACTACCGCCTTCCATGAGTACTTTTGTGAGCCTGAAATTGTCGACAATGGGATCGACAACAAGGGCGTATTTGCCTGGGTGGGGGACATAATCAGGGTGGTCGGACCAATCCCAAGTAATTGCCGCCCCGGACCAGTTCAAATACTGAGGGATGTCTGGCATTGTCGCGTTGAGTTCGCGCATCTCCGGCTTGTCTGCCTTGGCCGAAGGTGTGCCGACAAAGCACACGAGTGATTCTTTGACCTTCGGGTAAGGCTTCTTTTTCTTGGCGGAGGCGTCGTCATCACTTGAGATTGAAATTGAGTTGCCATCCTCGTCGTCCTTGCTGTCTTTCTTGTCGAACTTCTTTGACTTCCAGCCAAAGTGGGGTCTGATACGTCTCGAACGTATCTATATTTCTTATGTTCCATGCTATATTATACCATGTTATTACATGTTTTATATGCATTTTATATAGTTTTATGCATTTTCTGGGACTAACCTATTAACAAGATGCCATAGTGCTAGTTCCCTGTTTTCTGCTGTTTTTGGTTTCAGAAAAGTAATTTAGGAAATATTCTCGTAATTGAACGATTTCTTTTCCAAAGTCAGTTTTTCATCGGGAACGTTCCAGAAAGTCAAGAACGAGACGAAGTGGGGCACCGAGGCGTCGCCACCTGGTGCTCGCGCGGCGCCAGGTCTGGCCGCCCGAGGACAGGGTGTGGGCCCCTCGGGGCGCCAGCACGTTCGCCCTTTCGCCTACAAATACCCCTTCGGCCAAAAACCCTAGCACGGTGTTCATATTTTCCTCCACGGGTTCCGAGCCACCACCATCTCATCAACACCAATTCGGGAGAGTTCAGAATTTCTCCCCGGCACCCTGCCAGGAGGGGATCGTCCCCGGAGGCCTCTACGTCGCCATGACCGCCTCCGGACTGATGCGTGAGTAGTCTACCCTTGGACTACGGGTCCATAGCAGTAGCTAGATGGTTGTCTTATCCTCTTGTGCTATTATGTTTAAATCTTGTGAGCTGCCTATCATGATCAAGATCACTGTTACGTAATTTTTCATGTTGTGTTTGCTGGGATCCGATGAATATTGAGTACTAAAGTTATTTCTTCATAATATCATGTGTGTGCTATTTAATGATATTGCATGCTCTTTGTTACTTGTGTATGCTCTGGCCAAGTAGATGCTTGTGACTCCAAGAGGGGGTATTTATGCTCGATAGTAGGTCCATGTCTCTATTTAATCTGGGGTGGTGACATCTAGCTCTAAGTTTGTAGATGTACTGTTGCTACTGGGGATAAAACAATAGTACTTTGTCTAAGGATGATGTTACTTACTTACTTTACACACAGTTCTTAAGGATAATCTGTTGCATGCAACTTAATACTGAAAGGGGTGCGGATGCTAACCGGAAGGTGGATTATTAGTCATAGTTGCGGTTGGAACGGTCTATGTATATTGTTGTAATGCCCGAATGAATCTCACACTAGACATCATAACATTGGTATATGCGTTGGTTTGCTCATCATTATTCTATCAATTGCCCAGCTGTAATTTGTTTACCCGCATGAATGTTATTATTATTTATGAAGAGTCACCACTAGTGAACTGTGGACACCGGTCCTTCTCTTTAATCTGATAAACCACCAACTGCAAACCTGTTACTTTTTCCAAACAAACATCTTTCTTCCACACATACGTTTAATCCTTTGTTACAACATGTCGGTCAAATTGACAACCTCACTGTTAAGTTGGGACAAAGTTTCTTGATTGTTTGTCTGCAGGATCCATGTCAACTACATCAAGCTCTTTTCTAACGTCGTTGATACCTTGAGGGAATTCTCATTTCCTACTGTGTAGCGTACCTGCACTTAAAATTTTGGTAAGTACCTATGTATAGTGCAAACCCCTGGATCGATTCATTTGCACACACAGTTTACAATGAATATCACAACATTGTATCAATATTACACGAATAATCCAGACTTGGTAAAATAAATAGTTCGATACATCTTTGCATAGCTTAAAGCTAGCTCAAACAATAAAGCAACGGAAATAAATCTTCAATGAGCCTCAAACTTCATGATATGTCACAGACGAAAACATGTTGGTGCAGACTCGAAACGCAAACGTAGTCCTTACTCTTCGTTAGAAATTTCTTCAACAAATAATAATTTGCAACAGAGTGGGTCAGATTCCATAAAAAAATGGAGTCTGGCAAGTGACACTATGGTGTACACTTAGGGGAAAACTCTATAGCCTATATGCTTATTTGTATGGTGGAGTCCAAGGCTATTTTGCATAAAGCTAGTTTTTGCCTATCTTTTTGTAAAAACATTTCATCAAAGTATGAGACAATATGGCTTGAAAACCGTAGTCTATCTACCCTTGTTTACATATCATGTTTTAACTTAAGAAATTGGAATGTTGGGAGCCTCCGTTGAATCCTTGATCAGCTGCTCAAATTGTCCGTAACCGGGGTCATGACTAAGTACTTAGTTCTAACTCTGCAGAGGTTGTGCACTTTCACCACGAGACTCAAACAACCCTTCTGTCCTTGACCCTCATGTAGTGAAAAGGAAAGAAGAAGCGTGAGACGAGACCTTTGGGAAAAAATCAAGGCAGAGCCATTATACTACGTGGCTGCACTGGAAGCATCTTCACTTGGAGAAAACATTGGTCCCTTTGTTCCTGGGTGGCCATCCTCAAGTGCACGTACTCAGGTTCACTTATCTAAATGAGCCTGGGTCTTAGCCAGGTGCACCCACCTAAATGATTCTAAGCAGCCGCTCAACTACAACCTTCATCCTCTTGCCACATCCACCCAGCAGTTTCTTTAACTTAGTAGAAATTAACTTTTCATAAAACAACTTTTGCATAGCATCAATATTTCTACCAAGTTATCAGTAGGATTCTAGACACAACTAGTGTAAGGGAGATAGTGGTCTCCACATAGCAATAGCATCCAACACATGCATATAGAAAATACACTAAGTAATGCATACAAAATACTTAGGAATTTTATGAGGTGTGCCACTTGCCTTCGCAATAAGAAGAATAGCAACAACAGCTGCAACAGTTGACGTTTCTTTCCGAAATTTCTAACACATCAAACAAGACACAAATAAACATACAAGCAAAATAAAAATACAAAATTATGTTTTGCATGATGTGCAAAATATTTCTAAGGACTAGAGATACATGCCATGCCATGAAATATTCTAAGTTAATGCAAGGCAAGTAGCCAAAATGGCTAAGGACCATGTCATAAAAAAAACAACTTGCTATATAAATCAACTTGAATAAGTTGTAAGGCTGCTCCAAGTCTTCACACAAGTTTGATCTCGAAATCTTCAATTCCTTTGTAGTTTTCTTCATCTTCAATTATCATTCTAAGGACTTGGTCAAAATCACTAAGGGCTTGGTTTATGTCCAAAGTGAAAGAATAATAGGAAGGCGGAAAAAGATAAAGAGAAGATGTAGTTAGTCTTTCAGGTTTCCTCGTAACTTTCACGTTGGTGTGATGTCATTTTGTAAACTTGATGGTTCTTCAGACTTGATGATTCTTTAGACTTGATGGTTTTCGTACCACCAGGGCTGGTCTTGGATTTAACTTAGCCACCATGAAGTTTAAGAAAGAAGAAAAGAGAGAGAGAAAGACTTAGAGAAATAAAGGGGTTGATCTTCTTAAAGTTCTTCTTGATTTTCTGCTAAGTGCTTCTACTTTTTGGAGATGCTTCCGGAGTTTGATTTTGGCTAAGTCTTCATTGGCCTTCTTGCTTTATGTTGAGAATCCCAAGTGTCTAAGTGCTATGCACTTTACCAAAACACTATGTTGAAAATAATCCTAACTTAGAGTAAATAAAGGAGAAGTTTAACCATAAGGAGTATACCTATACAATAAATATGCCATGCATGCAATGTAATTCATTTATGTCGGGTTGTGACTCCCACGAAACAGGGGTGGTCACTTCCCGAAGAGTAGTTCGTGAAGGGGATTGAACACGAAGGTCAAGACCCTCGAGAGGCACGACGACGGTGCTCGCCGGGCCTGCAGAGGAACACCCATGACAGAGATAGACACTGGCCCGTACCCAGGTTCACGGCCCTCAGGAGGAGGTAAACCGCTACTCCTGCTTATCTGTAGTGCGCTGTGGAGGATTACAGTAAAACTGAGCTTGTTGAAGGCTCTCTTGAGGCAGTTCTTGCCTGGGGAGAGAAGTAATGGTCTTCTTCCTCCTCCAGCCGAAGGCTATTCTACTTGGCTGAGCTAGGGTTTACAAGTGTTCTCCAAGCAATTGGCCGACCCCCACTATGGTGGAGGTCTTGCTCCTTTTATAGGCGCCGCAGGCATCTTCCTTGCGCTTGGCGTCCGAGGTGGGCTCCCACAGGGCTGGAGTCCCCGCTGCGGGATCGTTCATGGACGCGGTCCATCGTAGATAAAGTTGGGCGCGGTGGCTGACAGGCTGCAGACCGCGCAGAACGGCTCGCAGGGGTTGCAGTCTCTGAGGTGGAGCCCACAATGACGATCTTCTTGGAGGGTTGCGCCGTCCAGCTCCTTTATCATCAGAGAGGAAGGTCCTGGTTGTCCTGGAGCAGACGGCGCAACTTTGTTGACTCCTTTATCACCAAAACGGCAAGGGGAGTGCCTGCGTCACTCTGTGGATACGGCAGAAGCCAGGTGCGCCCTGCCGTACTTCCTTGGCCGCGAAGCTTCCCCGCCGGCCCGAGGGGGCCTGTAGAGGGATTTCTGTTGACTTCCCGACAGGCGCATATCGCCTCGGGAGGGTCTCTTGAAGCGCAGGTCCTCTTCCGGCCTTCGCTTCCTCTTTAGGCCCTCGAGAGGATTTGCCTCTCATGGGTCTCCCCAAGCGGTGGCTTGGTCCTTAGTTGTTTCGTCTGATCTGCCCGCGAGCGAGGCCTAGGGAGAGTGGGCTCTTCATACCCCAGTCTCCACTGGGCCGACAGTAGCCCCTGGGCCCGCGATGGGTGTGATTGAGCCCATGGGCGCAGGCGGAGCGTCGTGGGCCCAAAATGCCCAGCCAGCCCTAGCCACGCGGCGCTCAGACGAGTAACGGTCGCGCACGATCTGGGGCGTGCGTCGTGGAGGGTCCCACCACGCCCCGGTAACTGCTCCTTGAGGGGACATAAAACCTGAGCGCCGGAGCAGGGAGCCGTTACTGCTTTCCATCCTTCTCGCAGAAGCCACCGCCATTCTCGAGCTCTCCGCCTTTGCTCTCTAGCGCTCTCTGCTCCTTCCGTCTTCGCGACACCCTTAACTCCGGCGATGAGTCCCACCAAGAACAAGGGCAAGGGCGCTGCAGGGTCCTCTTCCCAGGCGGAGGCCGCTGAGGTCGCGCATGGCGTGACGCTGCTTGGTGTGCGCATCAACGACAAAGCGCTCGCCAAGGTCCGCTTTCTGGTAGCGGACCTGACGAACGAGCACGGCGCCACCGCGCTCAAGCCCGCGGCGCACGGGAAACGCCCGCGAGGGTATTTCCCGATATTCCAGCACTGCCTTGCCACCGGGCTGGTGCCACCATTCTGGCCGTTCCCGAAGGCGGTGTTGGCGTTCTACCAGGTCTAGTTGCTGCATCTCCACCCCAACTCTGTACTCAGCCTCGCCGTCTTTGCGTACCTCTGCGAGGCGTACTTGGGCTTGGAGCCCACAGTGGGGCTCTTCTGGTGCTTCTAGGCACTCCGGAACACGGCGTAGAACGAGCGCTCAGGGTGCGTCTCGTTCCGCACCGTGGACGGCATGGGGAGCGTCTACATTCCCATGTCGTGGAGCGACGGCAAGGCCGTCACCTCGGTGACAAAGAAGGTGGACGACTTCCGCCAGAAGTGGTTCTTTGTCGGGGTGGAGAATCCCTGCGCCTTCCTCGAGGTCCCTGATGCGCCGCCCTTCAAGAACTCCCACTGGGGCAAGGCGCCCTTTTACGGCGCGAAGAACGCGAGCCTGATGGGACACATGAGCTTCCTCCGCGAGGAGGGCCTCACAGGGTAGATCATTGTGGCGGATTTCGTGACGCGCCGCATCGCTCCCCTCCAGGTACACTCGGTGCCCATGTGGATGTACTCTGAGCCGAACGACAAGATGCGGCTCCACCGCGAGGACAACGACAAGGACGCTGTCGACCACGTCCTGTCTGCGCTATTCATCAACCCGGTGGTGACTGCCGCGGATCAGCTCCCTGTCACGCTCCAGCCCCTCCATCAATACAACATGACTGAGCACATGGCCATTTTGGAGGGGATGCCTCTGTTCACCCGGGCAGGCCAGGCGGGGATGGAGGTGCCTGTGCCGGCGGCGCGGGGAGCGGAGGAAGTGGATTCTCCCTCGGCCTCGGGTGCTGGGCTAGGCGAGGAGGAGGCCGCGGCAGGGGAGGTGTCCTCTTCGAGGGCAGAGCCATTTACTGACTAGATTTGCGACATCTCGTCAGGCGATGATGACGCCTTCGTGGTGCGCCCTCGCGCCTCGTGGGGGAGGAGGGCGAGGCCGTCCGACGTCCTCTCCAAGCGAAAGCGGTGGCGCCTCCGGAGGGGTCAGGCGCCCGTACCAAGCCATCCTGGCGCTCGCCTGGCCTGGCGTGGGTTGACACCGGTGCTCCAGCGTCTGGGTAAGTGTTCCTGGCACTTGGTCGTTTGAATCCTGTTTCTTTTTGCTTTTATCCTCTCTTGAAGGTCTTTTCTTGGTTCTTGCCAGTGATCTTGTACCTGCGAAGCGCCGTAAGGTTCGCAAGGCAGCAGATGTGAAGAGAGCCACAGCTAAGGCCGTGGCTGAAGAGGCCACGAGGCCTGTGGAGACGGCCTCCACAGGCCCTACTGACGAGGGGTCTCAAGGGGAGGCGACTGCACCTCGGGCGGAGGCTGTCGCGCTTCAGGCGGAGGAGGAGGTGCCTCGCTCAGAGGCCTCTGCGCCGCCTCCTAAGCCAATGGTCGGTTCCGGAGGGGAGGATCGCCACTCCTCCTCGCGCCCCTACTCCACCTCGCGCGGTCACGCCTACACGCGAGCCAACTCCGCCGCGCGAACCGACTCCGATGCGTGAGACCACTCCGCCGCGCGAGCCAACTCCAGCGCGTGCGTCCACGCCTCCCGCGCAGCCAGAGGTCGGGGCGGGCCAAGCACCGCCAGGCGTGGGCGAGTCCGCGGGAGGGGCTCCTTCTTCTCCTCCTCATCCCGCCGCAGGGGATGAGACCTAGGCTGGTGCCGGAGTCGAGGGGGCTGCTGACGCGGCCAGGGACGGAGTGCAGCCTAGCCCCCGAGCGCGCCCCGGGGCCAGGCTCCCGGGCCTCGACTCAGGGGCTGGGCCCACGACAAGCCAGGACCTGGTCCTCCGTGGCTGGGACTGGAGCGCGGGGCATCGTGAGGTCGCCTTTCGTCTGGTGAGGGAGTCCCTGGAGGGCTTGGAGGCGCAACTCGCCCTCGAGGACATACAGCTCGCTCAGCAGCGCGAGGAGCTGGCGAGGGCGTGGGTGTCCTTAAACACGCCCGTCGAGGCTCGTCGTCAAGAGGACCTGGCGCTGCAGGCCGCGCGCGAGGAGTCCATCCGCTTCGCCAAGGGGATTCGGGAGGGGGCATCCGTGATGCCTCCGAGCTCCTCGCGCCCCTCCAGGCGGAGCGTGACGCCGTGCCGAGCTCCTGTCTGCGGTGATGGCCGAGCGCGAAACCATGGAGGGCTTGCTGGCACAAAACGCCGCGAGCTGGGCCATTTGGAGACCCAGCTCCTCTACGCCCACCGGGCCGCGCAGGAGACCCTGGAGGAGGACTGTAAGGGCCTCGCCGAGCGCGAGCGGCAGCTGGCCCTCAAGGAGAAGGAGGTGCGGCTGTGCGACAAGCAGCGGCTTCAGGCGGAGAGCGCGCTCGCCACTCAGCGCGAAGAGCTCGAGGAGCGCGAGGCGGACCTGGCCCAGGCGCTCCGTCAGTATGATGAGAACGTCGTTGCCCAGAAGCGTGCTTTTGAGCGCTTCGAGCATCGGTATACTGAGAAGAAGAAAGAGGCGGAGGACGCCCGCGTGGAGCGCGAGAAGCAGTACAGGCTAACCAAAATCCAGGAGTACCACTACTTGGCCCAGAAGCAGGAGGACCGCTTCAAGGCCCGGCACGCCGCCGATGCTCAGCGGATTGCTGCGCTTGTGAAGGCCAACTCCAAGCTAGAAACCCGCCTCAAGCGCGCCAAGGACGGTCGACGCCGAGCGAAGTAGGCCTGCAGCAAGGCCACCCATGACCTCAACACCCTGGCCAAGGACGTGGAGGAGCAGGTGGCCCCCGCGATGGAGCAGGCGACGGAGGCTGCGGACACTGCTGCGGCGGCCCGTGCACTCAAGAGGCAGCGGGAGCGCATGTTGGAAGCGCTGGTCGCCCGGGCTAACGAGCTCGCCGCCCAGCTTGGTGCGGACGCGTCGCACGCCGAGGTCTGAGGCCGTGGCGATGTTGCCTTGTACTTGGTCTACTTCGACCAGCTATTCTCGGCGCTCGAGGTCCCTGTCGCTGATCTCCATGAGGTGATAGAGGACGAGAGTCGGCAGCTCCTGGGGGTGGTCGTCGACCGCATCTTCACCAACCTCAGGATCCTCACGCCAGGCTTTGACCTCTCCTTAGTGACGGAGGCTCGTCAAGGCGAGGACGTGCGGCGGGTCTCCAACTCCCTCCGCGAGCAAGTCGACGTCTTCTGCAACCGCTCCGAGCGTGCGAGGGTTGCCGCGGAGGACAGCGAGGAGGAGGCCGCCTCTGCCGAGAGCAAGGAGGGCGCACTGGAGGAGGTGCAGGATGATGCCGATTCCGCCTAAGCTGTTGTCATTGCGCCTGTGTGCGCTTGTATCTGAAATCGATTTATGTTTAGACATTTGCGACTTTTTGGGCATGTGATATACTCTTGTTTGCAATTTTCTTCTTTCTTGCTTGCCCCTCGAGAGGTCCTTTTGGACTTATATACATGTCTATTTGTTCTCTGTGTCGTTAGGACCCATCTCTTCCCGCCATGACTCCGCCGCTTCGGTATGCTAGAGCAATGACTGTGCAAGGCCGGGGGGAGTTTAGGCCTAGGAGAGTTAAGAGCCCTGAGTCGCGATACTCAAGTGCCCCCCTTAGACGTACGAGTAGTCCATGAAGTATAACGGAAAACAAAGTCGCTAGAGCGGCAAACGTGCGTTTGAGGGAAAAAACTCTCGAGGCACGGGTGCGAGACTTAGCTTCTCGAGGCTTTTTCCCTGTAGAGGTTTTTGCCTGGCGAGGAGGTCCTCTTGAGGGATTATTCCCGGATGCCTCACCAAGCTTGCTGGGGCATTTCTTCCCTGTAGATGTTAGAGGGGCAAACCCAAACGCTGGTGCACGGTGCAGAGGACTCGTACGCGCTTATAGGTCCCCTCAGGTGTTCCTCACGAGGAGAGTAAGTACCAAGGTCCTTTGTAGAGATGGCGTGTTTGTGGGAGCTTACCCTCCAGCCAGAGCTCGGATCCTTGGATTTTGTAGTGCTGCTGGTGTGTCATTTGAGGCACTGGCACCGTACTCAGCCCCCGCTCGTGAGGTGCGCATGTGGAGAGGTATAAGCGCACATTTCAGTGAAGTAATGCGTAAATAAAACTCACCACCAAATATTTCATAACGGCGCCATAGCGCTAAGTTCACCTAGGAACGAAATTGTCTCATTATGCTTGGAGTTGCCAAGTTAATGTTTTGACCATGTTGAGGCATGGGGACCACCCATTAGTGGCAGAGACTCTCAATGGCGTGAGGTGGCTCATTACATGGAGAGCTCGGAGGGTTGACCCTCGTGAGAAGTCTTTGGAGCTTGGAGATTTAAGCTGTGAGCTTTTAACCTCTAGAGACAAAAATGCTTGGAGGTTGAGCCGTAAGCTACCTCTTTCGCCAGATGTCTTGACGTGACAATGATCACGGGCATGACAGTGATCACGTCTTTTCTATTTATCCTTCTGGAGACAAAAAATGCTTGGAGGTTGAGCCGTAAGCTGCCTCTTCCGCCAGATGTCTTGATGTGACAATGATCACGGGTAGAACTTGCGTAGGTGCATGATTTTCCATGGATTCTTGACGGGGATGCCGTCTTGTGTTTCGAGGCGAACCGCGCCAGGCCTGGCGATCCGAGTGACCCTGTAGGGGCCTTCCCACATCGGTGACAGCTTGTGGAGGCCTTCCCTGGAGAGGATTCGCCTGAGGACGAGATCGCCTGTCTCCAGCGTACGTTGCGGCTGTGGTAGCGTTGCAGGTCCTGCTGGTATTTTGCCGCCCGGAGGGAGGCATGGCGGCGTAAGCCCTCGAGAAGCAGCAGGTCGTCGTTGTGGAGATCCTCTTGCTCGTCCTTGTTAAAGGCAAGGACTCGTGGGATCCATGCTTTATTTCATTTGGGAAGACTGCTTCGGCTCCATAGACGAGGGCGAACGGTGTTTCCCCTGTAGGCTTTGGCGGCGTTGTGCGGATGGACCAGAGCACTGAAGGAAGCTCACTGATCCAGCCCTTGCCGTGGCCCTTGAGGACGTCAAAGGTCCTGGTCTTTAGGCCCTTGCGTTTGCTCGCTCGGCCTCCCATTGCTCTGTGGATGAGCGACTGAGGCAAAGAAGAGCTTGATGCCCATCTTTTCACAGTAAGCCCTGAAGATGCCACTTGTGAATTGCGAGCCATTGTCCGTGATGATGCGGTTAGGCACTCCGAAGCGGCAGACCAGGCCTTTGATGAATTTCACCGCCGCGCCTGCTGGAATTGTGCGCGTCGCCTCCACTTCGGGCCACTTAGTGAACTAGTCGATGGCCACGAAGAGGAAGCAATATCCCCCTTGCGCTGTTGGGAATGGTCCCAGGATGTCCAGCCCCCAGACCGCGAACGGCCAGGAGAGCGGAATTGTCTGTAGCCCTAGCGCAGGTTGGTGGATTTGCTTGGCGTGGAATTGGCGAGCTTCCCATGCTTGAACGATGTCAGTTGCATCCTGAAGTGCTTGAGGCCAATTGAAGCCGCTCCTGAAGACTTTGCATGCGAGGGTGCGGGCGCACGAGTGGTGGCCGCACTCTCCGCTGTGGATGTCTTTGATCAGCATTTTGCCTTCTTTAGGAGGGACACATTTGAGCGCGATGTCATTGGGGCGCTTGCGGTAGAGATTTCCTTCGAGGATGTGGTAGGATTTTGCTTGGCGGGCGATTCGCTCCGCTTAAACATCTTCCTCGGGAAGGATCCTTTGGCGAGGTAGTCTTTGATCTCGTCAATCCATCCTGTTTCTTGATGCACCGCTATGAGCAACAGACGTTCCCCTGTAGGGGGCCCGCAATCGGGAGCCCCGACTGTAGGTTGTGGCGGGAGGGCTTCGTCTGTGCTTGCGGGCGTGGCCTCTTGAGGATGTTTTATGGATGCCTTGACGAGTCTTTCTTCAAAGACGCCTGGCAGCTGAGCTTGCCTATTTGACGCGCGTTTGGCGATGTCATCAGCCTCTTGATTTTCCTTTGTTTGGATGTGCATGAGCTCCATTCCCCTGAAGTGCTTCTCAAGCCTGCGGACCTCCTCAAGGTACGCGGCCATGTGGTCGTCTTTAGGCTTGTAGCTCTTGTTGGAGAAGTTGACGAGCAGCTGGGAGTCGCCCTTGATGAGCAGGTGCTTGATGCCTAAAGCGATTGCGACACGTAGGCCAGCGAGCAGACCTTTGTACTCAGCAATATTGTTGGAGATCTTTTCGATTCCAAAGAAAAGCTGGACCGCGTAATAGAGCTTGTCGCCCTTTGGTGAGGTCAAGAACACGCCAGCCCCACCGTGACGACAAGCGAAAGCTCCATCGAACTTCATGGTCTAGTGGCTGGGCATTTTGTCTCCAGAGGGCTCTTGTTCTTCTCCTAGAGGCTCTTCAAGGGTTGGGTCAGTCTATTTCGCGATGAAGTCTGCCAGCACTCTTCCTTTGATTACCCTTGTGGTATCGAAGCGCAAGTTGAATGGCTGTAGCTCTATATTCCATCCTGTGACACGATCTGTGGCGTTAGGGTTGCGCAGGATCTGCTCCAGGGGAAAAGAGGTGACCACCGTGATGGGGTGCCCCTGGAAGTAGTGTCACAGTTTTCTAGAGGCGATGAGGAGCGTGACGAGGAGCTTCTGCTGCATTGTGCGAGCATCGCGCAGTACTGTACTGACGAAGTCGACTGGATGCTCGACAAGGGTTGTCAGTTTATTCTTGGCGCACTCTGTCTGAGGAGGCTCTGCAGGACTCTCAAGGTGGTTGGCCTATGGAGAGCCCTCGAGAGGATTCGCCTGTGGAGGCTCTTCAGGCTCCCAGGCGAGATTCTCCTGTAGCGGTGGACTTGGGCCTTTGGAGTGGTTGCACTGTTCTTGTGGAGGACTGGCTCTTCCCTTTCTACCACAAGGACGGCACTGGCGGTCTGTGGAGTGGCTGATAAATACAGCTTCAGGGGCTCGCCTATCCTTGGGCGACCATGAGTGGTGGGCTGGCTAGGTACCTCTTAAAGTCCTGATATGCTTTTTCCGCTTCATAAGTCCACTTGAAAGTGCCAATTCTTTTCATGATCTTGAAGAACGGAAGAGCCCTCTCGCCAAACTTGGAGATGAATCTACCCAAGCTGGCCATGCAGCCTGCTAGGCGTTGCATATCTTTGAGCCGGCGTGGAGGTTGCATTTCCTCTATGGCCTTGATTTTGTCAGGGTTTGCCTCTATCCCTCGGTGGGACACGAGGAAACCAAGCAATTTGCCTGAAGGCACTCCGAAGACGCACTTGGCGGGGTTGAGCTTGATGTTCACCTTGCGCAAGCTGGCGAAAGTTTCTTCAAGGTCCCTGAGGAGAGTATTTCCCTCCCGAGATTTGACGACAATGTCATCGACATAAGCCTCGGCATTTCTGCCCATTTGCCCGCCAAGTGCTATCCTCATTAGCCTCTGAAAAGTGGCTCTAGCGTTCTTCAGGCCGAAGGGCATGCAGACATAGCAATACACACCGCAAGGGGTGAGGAAAGCCGTCTTCTCCTCGTCTTCCTTAGCCATTTTTATCTGGTGATAACCAGAGAAGGCGTCGAGGGAGCTGAGGAGGTCGCGACCTGCCGTGGGGTCCACAGTTTGGTTGATTCTTGGCATGGGATAAGGGTTTTTGGGGCAAGCTGTAACATCCCAACATTTTATAATGTTCAAAAAATCACTAAAATTTAAAACTTTTCTTTTTATTAAAATAAAATATTAAATGCATAAGGAAACCAACTATAAAAGACTCCAAACTTATTGAAAGAGTTTAATATTTCAAATGTCACAGTTTAAACATTTTATTATTCACTGTATTTCAAAAACCTTAAAATACAATTTGATAAATATTTTACAAACTACAAATCATTTTATTTTAAATAAATTAGTTCTTTATAAGTATTTGAATTAAAACACTTAATTACAAGATTATTCAAAAGGTTATATAACTACTAAATGGTTTTTCATTCCTTTCACTATGTTCAAAATATAGTTTGGAAATTATAAGCCTATAATGTATAACATTAAAACTTCATAGAATTTAAAGTAATTCATCTATTTTCAAAACATGAAATGATTAATAGATTCTAAATAAGAATAAAATTAAAACAGAAATCTTTTCCAAAGTTGTTATAAAGTTTTCAAATGAATTATCATAATTAAAATATATTGTTGCACAAATTATTTTGAATTAAAAATGAATACCCTATATTTCATATTTCCTAAAACATTGTTATATGTGTTCTTTAATATTATGCCAAAATAAAGATAAATGATTTCAGCAAAAATGAGTTTAAATAACTTAAATTCAAACAGATTGAAATGTGGGTATTTTACAAATTTTATTTAGCCAAAAGAAAATCTAAATAAGATAGAAATTCAAATTTGACTTTAAGTGTCAAATTTGTAATTAAGCAATATTTCAAAATATTAATTTTCAAAAATATTCAAAACATACCTACAATTGGTTTAATTGAAAGATAATCATTTTACAAATTTTTAGAAATTTATTTGACATCAATTGGAGGTATAAATCAAAAGATATGAATTAAGGAAATAAAATCAGAAAATAAAAAGCTGGCTGACGTCATGCTGACGTCAGCGGATCTTCGTCTTCCTCTAACCGAACGAAGCACGGGAGAAGGAGATCGAATCGGAGACGATATCTCCTCCGATTCGTGCGGGATTTGGTCTCTGATGCCCCCTACTTAAACCCCAGAAACCGCCGCCACTTTTTCCTCTTGAACCCTAGCTCAAATCGCCCCCAGGCCGCCACGGTTGCTCGCCGGAGAAGCTCGAAGCTGCCGCCGTTTTCTTCCGTTTCCCGGCGAGGTAAATCCTCCCCTTCTCCGAGACCATGCCCATCTGCCTCGCCGCATCCGAGCGCACCTTCCGACCCCCTTCCCTCGATCTCTTTCGCAGCGAATCATCGCGGGTGGAGCTCGTCGGAACCGCCGGCGCCATTGCTTCTCCCCCGCACCTCCCTGCCGTTCCAAGAAGAACGAGACGACGGCGTTGGACCCATCGTCTCCAGCACGCCGCGCCGCGCCTCTCCGTGCCCTCGGCGCTCCAGGAGACCCCCCGGAGCATCGAACCCGCCCGCGCCCGAGCCGTGCCACCGTCTTCGTCGCCGCCGGTGATCACTGCGCCGCCACCTCCTCTCCATCGCACGGTGAGCCCTTGGATCTGCTGTTAACGGCTCAGATTAGATCGTCGCGGACGAACGGGTACGCTCTGATCTGGACCGTCAGATCCAGATCTGACGGCCCAGATCGATCACTTAACCACGTCTGCGCCACGTAGACTGCACAGTCAGCGCCTCGTCAGCGTCCACGTCAGCGCCAGCGTGTAAAATCGAATTTCTATTTATTTTTAATTGGAAAATTTGTAGATTAGCCCCTGTAAATAAAATATCCATAACTTTTTAACCACAACTCCAAATCTAATAATTTTTATATATTTGGAAAGCTCTGGATGTGTAGAATAATTTGGATCTGACAAAATTCAAATTTGACTTAGTATAAAATATTAAAATTTCAAATGGTGAACTTGAGTATATTTGTAATGACTTTAAATCTATAAATCCAAAAATTGCAAATAAATATGTTTTAGAAACCTTGGAATATTTGTAAATTAATACCACTGCTATAATATATTTTGAGCAATTTGAATGATTTCATAGTTGTGTGTTAATTTGAATAGTTTGACTAATTTTGAAATAACTTTTAATAGAAACAATATTTTTGATTAAATCCGATTGCAATAAATTTAATTAAATGCTCTCTGTCTATTAATATTAATTATAAGATTTTGTTATAAAAATTTAGTCATAGGAAACTTTAATCTTATAATGATTCCTTTCATTTTATTTTCCAAAACTAGGAATTTATTTAAATTGCATTTATAAACTCATGCATATTTATAAAGAAAATCACAAAAGTGATTTTGATACTTCTTGTGATTTAAAATTGCATTTCATTCATATCATATTTTGTATTGTAGATATAATTCTCAAAGGAAAACCCTTTTCAATAGTTTTCTCTAAGTTAGGATTAATTTTCAAACTTAGTATTTTGTGAAAAGTGCTATGCACTAGACACTTAGTAGTTTTCAAGATGGAGCTAGAAGACCATTGAAGGACTTAGCCAAAAACAAGACTTCAGAAGTATCTTCAAGGAGTAGAAACACTTAGAAGAAAATCAAGAAGAAGATCATGAAGACCAACCAGAAATATTTTCCAAGTCTTGTTCTCTCTCTCTTTCGTTTCTGTGAGACTTCATGAAGGACTTAGAAGAAAACAGAACCTGGAAGCATTCCCCAAGATGTCAAGCACTTAGAAGACAAGTGAGAAGAAGTTCAAGAAGGCCAACTTCCTTTTAGTCTCTAAGTCTCTCTCTGTCTTTTCTTCTCCTCTGAGATTTCATGAAGACTAAGTAAATCCAAGACCAACCTCGAGGATACAAGAATCATCAAGTCTGAAGATTCATCAAGACTACCAAGAGCTCAATCAAGACATCATCCAGAAGAAAGCTACAAGTCTGGAGATGAAGCCTGGAAGACAACTACATCTCCCTTTCTATCTTCCCTCTTTCCTAATCTTGTCTCTTAGACTTAAACAAATTTGATCATGAGGTTATCAACTTGAAGTTGTTGGATCCTAGCAGCATAGTGGGATGAAGCGGCCTGGAAACAAACCTTACATGTCCACGTACATGAGACCTGTTCCACAATTTAAGTGGCTGGCCGGGTGTCTGTCTCTCTCACTATAGTGAATGTCCAACTTACAAAGAGTTGATAATAATTGTGATCATCTTGAACAAATGACTTAGTATTTTTCTCTAAGTAGTTTGCACATCATGGCTAAGCCATTAGAGTGCTTGTTTCAAGAAGATATAAAACAAAGTAGGTTTATCCCACTTAAGACTTAGTCCTTAGTCCTTTTGGACCAACACCTTTGCCTTGCATAAACTTGAAAGATTTCCATGGCATGAAAAGGCATGTCTAGCCTTAGGAATATTTTGCACATCATACATAAACATATTTTCCTTAGAAAGTTTTATAAAACTTATTTATTCATCTAGTATGTGTTTGTTTGCATAGTGGATTTGTGCTTGCTGTTGATTGTTGTATTGTGTTTTCTTATATTGTTTAGATTAAACGGAGAGCAAACGTTCGTTGTTGAAAAGAGTTTGTGAACAACGACAATATTCAAAGGCAAGTGGCACACCTCATAAACTTCCTATTTTTTTGCATTACTTAGTGTATTTTATATGCATGTGTTGCGATGCTAAACCTGTAGAATCCCTTATTCCTGTGTCTAGGTTCCTATGCAATACTTAGTAGAATTATTGTTGCTATGCAAATGTTGTTTTGTGAAAATCTAAATTCTACTAAGTTAAGAATGAAACACCTGGGTGGTAATTGGTTGTATGGTTTATGTTGAGTGGCTACTCATGTCCATTTCTATGGCGAGTATGTACACTTGAGAACGGCCACCCAGGAACAGAGGAATCTGAAGAACTCCGAGTGAAGATTGCTTCCAGTGCAGCCATTGCCATATGGGCTCTGGCTTGATCAATTATGTTGCGTGGACTCTCTCCGGCTTGACAAGCAGATGTAGGGGGATGTTAGGTGGAACGGGTCAAGCCAGTATGGGGAGGGAAAATGCTTCTGAAAGATCTCGTCTCATTCTCTCCTTTCCTTATCACAAATGGTGTGTAAAGGATACCTTGGGTTGAATGGGTACAATGGTGAAAGTGCACAACCTCTGCAGAGTGTAAAACTAAGTACTTAGCCGTGTCCCCGGTTACGGACAATTTTGAGCAGCTGATCAAGGACGTCAACGGAGGATTCCACCATTCCAACTTCAAAAGTAAAACTTGATGGGTGAACAAGGGTAGAATGAGGCAGTGGATTTCATGCCACGGATGTCTCGAATAGAAGAAAAGTGTTTTCAAAAGAATAGGAAAAATTGGATTTATGCAAATTAGCCTTGAGCTCCACCAGCCAAATATGCATATAGGTTTTAGAGTTATTCCATAAGTGTCCACCATAGTGTCACTTGCCAGACTCCATTTTTAATGGAATCTGACCCACGTTGTTGCAATATTTTTCTTATTGCAGATTTGATCAGATAACGAGTGAGGTTTCGCAAAGGTTTCGAGTCTACAACCAACATGTTTTCGCCTGTGGCAGCATGAAAGTTATAGAGGCTCACTGCTATTGTATTTCCGCTGTGTACTTTTCAAAGCTAGCTTTATGCTATACAATTTGTAAAGAATATTTTGTAATTCTGGATCATCGATGTAATAAAATTGACCTTTGTTGTGATATTACATCGTAAACTGTGTGTGCAAATGAAACGATCCAAGGATTTGCACAATACACAGGTATCTGCCTTATTAAAAGTGCAGGTACGTTACAGATGGTATCAGAGCACTGTGTTGCCTGTAGGTTCGAAACCCCTAGGATTGGACTAAGACCCCAAAAGTTAAATAGTTAACTAAACTAGGTTCCCAAAACATGAGTAAATTTTGAACCTTCCCTTAATATTGTTTTACTTTATCTTGTCTTGCATCTTTCCCTTTCTCTTAAATTCTAATACTCTTACCTGTTCAAAATTCTAGATGGGAGAATACACTGAGACTGCGTATGCTGAAGTTTTGTCGGGTTTCATCTTTGGGAGGCAGCTGGCTAGGTTGACAAGTGTTTTGAAGCTACCACCACCCTATTTCCGAGGAAGGAAGGAAGAGACCAACATACCCCATGGGATACGTTGGGAAATACGCACCATCATGACCCCGGATCCTACAATGCCAGACTTCGAGGCCGTGGACTATGTCACCTACTACCCAGATTGGATTGAGGGAGTGAACGTAGCTATGGTGGACTTAATGGCTCGTTTGTGTTACAAGTATCGATTCAAGCTAGCACCGGGATCGCCCTTCCGTGCCTTTGGAAAGAGGAATGCACTGGGTCTCTCGATGGCTCACACGGGAAATCGCCTGGACCTGCCCCTCGTTAACAAGACGTTTGAAGACTTGGATTATCTCATCAACTGTCTGACCAGGAGAGTCCAATAGACTCAGGACGTCGCAGATCATGCACAAGCCGTCATACACGCAAAAACCCAAGAACTCCAGACTTCTGAAAATCTTATTGGTCAGTTGGAGGAACTCATCCATGACCTACATTTGGAGAACCTTGGCAAGGATCAGCAAATTGCCATGCTTGAGGCTCAACTCATTCCACCTCCACCACCGCCAGTAGCTGAAGAAGGTGACCAAGGCACTGGAAATGTGACTGTATCTGCAGCTATGAAGGAGGAAGGACCAGTGGAAGAAGACCCCGAAGATGTGCTGTTTGAAGAGTCAACTGAGGACGAAGTCACGCCTGTGGCAAATAACCACGCAATAAAACGCAAGCGTAGTATTTAGGAAGGATAAGTGTAGCAATCAAAACCATGTTAGAGGGACCACCATTTATTGTATTTAGCTTATCGTATCAATTTAGTGTATTGACCTATCAAATTGTGGTATGGCAGTACTGTTGCTTTTGTATTCCCCCGACCTTTCCTTCGATAAACGATTAGTTCGATTTCCTAAAATAAGTTTGAAATTTTCTTGTATGTGTTGCTTGTGTTTGAACTTTGTTGCTTGATGTTTGTAGTGGAGTATCTTGATTGTTGGTTGTGCATTAGAATGTTTGATGATCAACAAAACTTTTCTTTTAAGGGTGGTAGCCACCTAGCAAATTCAAACCCAGTCTCTTAAACCCAGAAATCTCAAACTATCTTTCCTTCCATCTTTCTAATCAGAAAAACTATTCACTACAAGTTTTCAAGTTTCATGTCAGAGATTTCATTTCCCAAAACATCTCGAGTTATTAAAATCATTCAAGCCTTGCTTTCTGTTCTAGCTTCTCCGAATCTCGGGGACGAGATTCCTTTTAAGGGTGGTAGTCTGTAACATCCCAACATTTTATAATGTTCAAAAAATCACTAAAATTTAAAACTTTTCTTTTTATTAAAATAAAATATTAAATGCATAAGGAAACCAACTATAAAAGACTCCAAACTTATTGAAAGAGTTTAATATTTCAAATGTCACAGTTTAAACATTTTATTATTCACTGTATTTCAAAAACCTTAAAATACAATTTGATAAATATTTTACAAACTACAAATCATTTTATTTTAAATAAATTAGTTCTTTATACGTATTTGAATTAAAACACTTAATTACAAGATTATTCAAAAGGTTATATAACTACTAAATGGTTTTTCATTCCTTTCACTATGTTCAAAATATAGTTTGGAAATTATAAGCCTATAATGTATAACATTAAAACTTCATAGAATTTAAAGTAATTCATCTATTTTCAAAACATGAAATGATTAATAGATTCTAAATAAGAATAAAATTAAAACAGAAATCTTTTCCAAAGTTGTTATAAAGTTTTCAAATGAATTATCATAATTAAAATATATTGTTGCACAAATTATTTTGAATTAAAAATGAATACCCTATATTTCATATTTCCTAAAACATTGTTATATGTGTTCTTTAATATTATGCCAAAATAAAGATAAATGATTTCAGCAAAAATGAGTTTAAATAACTTAAATTCAAACAGATTGAAATGTGGGTATTTTACAAATTTTATTTAGCCAAAAGAAAATCTAAATAAGATAGAAATTCAAATTTGACTTTAAGTGTCAAATTTGTAATTAAGCAATATTTCAAAATATTAATTTTCAAAAATATTCAAAACATACCTACAATTGGTTTAACTGAAAGATAATCATTTTACAAATTTTTAGAAATTTATTTGACATCAATTGGAGGTATAAATCAAAAGATATGAATTAAGGAAATAAAATCAGAAAATAAAAAGCTGGCTGACGTCATGCTGACGTCAGCGGATCTTCGTCTTCCTCTAACCGAACGAAGCATGGGAGAAGGAGATCGAATCGGAGACGATATCTCCTCCGATTCGTGCGGGATTTGGTCTCTGATGCCCCCTACTTAAACCCCAGAAACCGCCGCCACTTTTTCCTCTTGAACCCTAGCCCAAATCGCCCCCAGGCCGCCACGGTTGCTCGCCGGAGAAGCTCGAAGCCGCCGCCGTTTTCTTCCGTTTCCCGGCGAGGTAAATCCTCCCCTTCTCCGAGACCATGCCCATCTGCCTCGCCGCATCCGAGCGCACCTTCTGACCCCCTTCCCTCGATCTCTTTCGCAGCGAATCATCGCGGGTGGAGCTCGCCGGAACCGTCGGCGCCATTGCTTCTCCCCCGCACCTCCCTTCCGTTCCAAGAAGAACGAGACGACGGCGTTGGACCCATCGTCTCCAGCACGCCGCGCCGCGCCTCTCTGTGCCCTCGGCGATCTAGGAGACCCCCCGGAGCATCGAACCCGTCCGCGCCCGAGCCGTGTCACCGTCTTCGTCGCCGCCGGTGATCACTGCGCCGCCACCTCCTCTCCATCGCACGGTGAGCCCTTGGATCTGCTGTTAACGGCTCAGATTAGATCGTCGCGGACGAACGGGTACGCTCTGATCTGGACCGTCAGATCCAGATCTGACGGCCCAGATCGATCACTTAACCACGTCTGCGCCACGTAGACTGCACAGTCAGCGCCTCGTCAGCGTCCACGTCAGCGCCAGCGTGTAAAATCGAATTTCTATTTATTTTTAATTGGAAAATTTGCAGATTAGCCCCTGTAAATAAAATATCCATAACTTTTTAACCACAACTCCAAATCTAATAATTTTTATATATTTGGAAAGCTCTGGATGTGTAGAATAATTTGGATCTGACAAAATTCAAATTTGACTTAGTATAAAATATTCAAATTTCAAATGGTGAACTTGAGTATATTTGTAATGACTTTAAATCTATAAATCCAAAAATTGCAAATAAATATGTTTTAGAAACCTTGGCATATTTGTAAATTAATACCACTGCTATAATATATTTTTGATCAATTTGAATGATTTCATAGTTGTGTGTTAATTTGAATAGTTTGACTAATTTTGAAATAACTTTTAATAGAAACAATATTTTTGATTAAATCCAATTGCAATAAATTTAATTAAATGCTCTCTGTCTATTAATATTAATTATAAGATTTTGTTATAAAAATTTACTCATAGGAAACTTTAATCTTATAATGATTCCTTTCATTTTATTTTCCAAAACTAGGAATTTATTTAAATTGCATTTATAAACTCATGCATATTTATAAAGAAAATCACAAAAGTGATTTTGATACTTCTTGTGATTTAAAATTGCATTTCATTCATATCATATTTTGTATTGTAGATATAATTATCAAAGGAAAACCCTTATCAATAGTTTTCTCTAAGTTAGGATTAATTTTCAAACTTAGTATTTTGTGAAAAGTGCTATGCACTAGACACTTAGTAGTTTTCAAGATGGAGCTAGAAGACCATTGAAGGACTTAGCCAAAAACCAGACTTCAGAAGTATCTTCAAGGAGTAGAAACACTTAGAAGAAAATCAAGAAGAAGATCATGAAGACCAACCAGAAATATTTTCCAAGTCTTGTTCTCTCTCTCTTTCGTTTCTCTGAGACTTCATGAAGGACTTAGAAGAAAACAGAACCTGGAAGCATTCCCTAAGATGTCAAGCACTTAGAAGAAAAGTGAGAAGAAGTTCAAGAAGGCCAACTTCCTTTTAGTCTCTAAGTCTCTCTCTGTCTTTTCTTCTCCTCTGAGATTTCATGAAGACTAAGTAAATCCAAGACCAACCTCGAGGATACAAGAATCATCAAGTCTGAAGATTCATCAAGACTACCAAGAGCTCAATCAAGACATCATCCAGAAGAAAGCTACAAGTCTGGAGATGAAGCCTGGAAGACAACTACATCTCCCTTTCTATCTTCCCTCTTTCCTAATCTTGTCTCTTAGACTTAAACAAATTTGATCATGAGGTTATCAACTTGAAGTTGTTGGATCCTAGCAGCATAGTGGGATGAAGCGGCCTGGAAACAAACCTTACATGTCCACGTACATGAGACCTGTTCCACAATTTAAGTGGCTGGCCGGGTGTCTGTCTCTCTCACTATAGTGAATGTCCAACTTACAAAGAGTTGATAATAATTGTGATCATCTTGAACAAATGACTTAGTATTTTTCTCTAAGTAGTTTGCACATCATGGCTAAGCCATTAGAGTGCTTGTTTCAAGAAGATATAAAACAAAGTAGGTTTATCCCACTTAAGACTTAGTCCTTAGTCCTTTTGGACCAACACCTTTGCCTTGCATAAACTTGAAAGATTTCCATGGCATGAAAAGGCATGTCTAGCCTTAGGAATATTTTGCACATCATACATAAACATATTTTCCTTAGAAAGTTTTATAAAACTTATTTATTCATCTAGTATGTGTTTGTTTGCATAGTGGATTTGTGCTTGCTGTTGATTGTTGTATTGTGTTTGCTTATATTGTTTAGATTAAACGGAGAGCAAACGTTCGTTGTTGAAAAGAGTTTGTGAACAACGACAATATTCAAAGGCAAGTGGCACACCTCATAAACTTCCTATTTTTATGCATTACTTAGTGTATTTTATATGCATGTGTTGCGATGCTAAACCTGTAGAATCCCTTATTCCTGTGTCTAGGTTCCTATGCAATACTTAGTAGAATTATTGTTGCTATGCAAATGTTGTTTTGTGAAAATCTAAATTCTACTAAGTTAAGAATGAAACACCTGGGTGGTAATTGGTTGTATGGTTTATGTTGAGTGGCTACTCATGTCCATTTCTATGGCGAGTATGTACACTTGAGAACGGCCACCCAGGAACAGAGGAATCTGAAGAACTCCGAGTGAAGATTGCTTCCAGTGCAGCCATTGCCATATGGGCTCTGGCTTGATCAATTATGTTGCGTGGACTCTCTCCGGCTTGACAAGCAGATGTAGGGGGATGTTAGGTGGAACGGGTCAAGCCAGTATGGGGAGGGAAAATGCTTCTGAAAGATCTCGTCTCATTCTCTCCTTTCCTTATCACAAATGGTGTGTAAAGGATACCTTGGGTTGAATGGGTACAATGGTGAAAGTGCACAACCTCTGCAGAGTGTAAAACTAAGTACTTAGCCGTGTCCCCGGTTACGGACAATTTTGAGCAGCTGATCAAGGACGTCAACGGAGGATTCCACCATTCCAACTTCAAAAGTAAAACTTGATGGGTGAACAAGGGTAGAATGAGGCAGTGGATTTCATGCCACGGATGTCTCGAATAGAAGAAAAGTGTTTTCAAAAGAATAGGAAAAACTGGCTTTATGCAAATTAGCCTTGAGCTCCACCAGCCAAATATGCATATAGGTTTTAGAGTTATTCCATAAGTGTCCACCATAGTGTCACTTGCCAGACTCCATTTTTAATGGAATCTGACCCACGTTGTTGCAATATTTTTCTTATTGCAGATTTGATCAGATAACGAGTGAGGTTTCGCAAAGGTTTCGAGTCTACAACCAACATGTTTTCGCCTGTGGCAGCATGAAAGTTATAGAGGCTCACTGCTATTGTATTTCCGATGTGTACTTTTCAAAGCTAGCTTTATGCTATGCAATTTGTAAAGAATATTTTGTAATTCTGGATCATCGATGTAATAAAATTGACCTTTGTTGTTATATTACATCGTAAACTGTGTGTGCAAATGAAACGATCCAGGGATTTGCACAATACACAGGTATCTGCCTTATTAAAAGTGCAGGTACGTTACACAAGCCTTGTTCACATCAGTGTAGTCGATGCAGAGGCGGCCTCCTCCGGTGGGTTTTGGGACGACCACGCCGTTGGAGAGCCAAGTGGGGTGTGCGACTTCGCGGACGACCTTCGCCGCTTTTAGCTTCTCGACCTCTTTGACGATGAGTGCCTGCTTCTCGGGGGCTCGTTTTCTTGCGTTTTGCTTGACGGGGTGTAACAGCCCGTCTGTAACTTTCCAATTTTTGTGTGCAATAAAATGGATAGTCATGTCATCTTTCCATAATTGGTTGCATTTAATTAATATTGTGTTCCTTTTTCTTTTTCCAAATTTATGTCTCTTATTTTGAATTCAAATGCATTCAAATAAATTCATTTGAAGTTTCAAATTATTTATAAATTTCCAAACTAGATATAAATATGACTAATTTGAAACCATTAAAAATTATTCAAAAGTTCTTTTATGTCTCTTCTCTTATTTGTTTTACAAATACAAAAATCAGAATGTTTAAAAAGGGAAAATAAGCAAATAGAAAAAAAATAAGAGCCGGCCGATATGGGCCAACTCCTGGCCCATCTCAGCCCACGGCCCGATCGACCACCGTGCCCCGTCATCGGCTTCGTACAGCCAGAGCGAGCTCCCTTTCCAGGTGGCTATGGCGCCTCTGCCGCTGCCTCCTCGCCCCCACCGGAGCCCCACTGCCACCTCCACAACTCTCCCCTACTTAATCGCCCCCGGAGCCAACCCTAACCCTAATTTCTTCTCCTTCCCCCGCCGCCGCTCGCTCCTACACGCTCCGCCGTCGCCATGTCTGCCGAGCTGAGGAGCTCGGACTCCCGGTGACCCCGGCCACCTCCTTCATCGCCGTCGCGCCAGCATCGCGTCCGCGTCTTCCTCTGCTTCCTCGACGTCAAGCGCGAGGCCTTTTCCACCGCTCCGTCCCCTACTACCCCGACACTGGCAGCCGCGCGGACCCGAGCCCCGACCCTCCTTCCTCTACTCCGTTCGCTCGCTCCCGGACTCCCCAAGTTCTTCCACCTCGCCAGTGACCTCCCAGGGGTGAGACGCATCTCTACGTCCTCTCTCCCCTTTCGAATGGTGTCTCAAGCGCCGTAATTTGACGGCGCCGCCGCCGGCAACGCCACGGCCCCGGCGCACCCGCACGAAGTCGTGCACGCCTTCCAGGCTCCGAACCTCCTTCTTCACCTTCGAACACACGCACGCAACCGCCACGCCTTCCCGCACCCAACACACACACGCACGTGAGCGGCGCCGCCCTTTTGTGGTCACCGCCGGTGAGGTTTCTCCGCCGCTGCGCACGGACGCAGAACTAGGTTCAGTTTCGTCAGGTTTTGCCTCTCGTTGTACTGTTTAAAAACAAACCCGTGCCTTCTCTAACACCAACACCTACCTAAACCAGTGGCTAACGCAGCCACGCTTAGTCTCGCGCGACGCGGGTTCGATTCCCTCCGGCGTAGTGGAAAAAGGCGCATTTTTGCGCCGCTCGCTGACAGGTGGCCCCCGTGGGTCAGCGGCCAAGGGAGAGAGAGAACCCCACGCGCGCCAGCGTGGCACCAGGACCTACCTGGCAGCCGCTGGGTGCGCCCCCGCTGCGGTGAGAAAATCCCAGGGGCAGGGACTATTTTAACGAAGTCCCTGCCTCTCCGTTTTTTTTGCACAGAGGACCTTCTCTGCTAAAAATCTATCACAGATAGGTCCGGGAAGTTTGCAGAAAACACCCCTACACTTAAAATGCATTAACTTTTATTTTATAACTCCAAATTAAATAAACTTTATATGTTTTCATATCAGTAAAATGCAATAAACATTATCACATTCTTATGTCATTTTGCATCATTTATTTTAAATGCTTAGTTTAATTTAACAAATGCAATTAATTAATTAAATATGAAATGTGTGGGGTACTAAATATAGAATGCCCTAATTCCATTTAATATGCTCATATCTTTTATACCATTTCTTGCCATGCTAATAAATATTTAATTTGAGTTGAAGTTAAATAATCTGCAATTAAATACTAAATATGGAATGTGTTCACCAAAATAATTAATTAATGCCTATTCCATTTAAATTAATTAGATCACCACATCTGCTTTATATTAAGTAACATTTAAATGGTTGGCTACACAAATCACTTGCACCATAATCTTTTGCCGGGATTTCATCCCCGCTTTAATATGACCTAATCATCTCATACCATATTGCACCATCATTTGTTTGCCCATTTCTCTGTATTGATTATTGTTTCTTATAGTCTGTGTTTGGCTCTCTTTGGGTAGACGACGACGTGTCTGCTGCGAGTACCTACGATACTGAGGTTCCAGCTGTCGTGCCAGGTCACGAGCTGCCAGGCAAGCTTCTGCTAACCGGTTACACGATTGTCGGGTTTTTATTCTTGCCTTTTGATCTATGATATCCTAGTTATCGATTCCTGAATTGCAATCCCATCACATGGCTTTATCCTGTATCCTATACAGCTATATCCCCACAACCCATAACCCCTTGCATGTTTATCTGTTGGCCTTTGCGAGTCGTAGTGCATGCTTAGGTTTGGTTGAGCGAGTCGTTCCTTTGTCTTTATCTCATATGCTTAGTATGATATATTGTTCTACTATAATAAACTGTTGTCTTATTTTGGGATTCTATAATTAAAAGATAAGGCACCAGGCGGAAGGCCTTGCGAGGTGCTTTGTTCTGCTCAGTGTCGACCTAGGAACTGAGATTTTGTCCTCGGATCCAATTTTGAGTGCACTGACCACTTGTGGGTGGCCCAATGGAGCCCCCCTCGACTTTGAACGGATCCGCAGCTCGTCCATGTGCCGCAAGTAGTTCGGGTTTTCCATTCGCTCATATGCATGTGCATGATGATGATGATCGATGAGAGGTTACTTGATACGGGGGGTCATATAGGGGTGGTGCGCGCGAAGCGGACAGTTCCTACTGTGGTTTGAGCCGCATGGCACGTAGGCACAAACTAATGAGTCCGCAATTGAGATTCGGCCGGACTCCTGACGCGGGTAACAACTCATATGGGTGGCACTTGGACTTGCTGTAGTGAAGGAATGAGTCGTGTTGAGAGGCCCTAATGTTTTTGACTGGGTTGATCATGCGAGTATGGGTACTATAGTGCACCCCTGCAGGGTATAATCTTATCGATGAGCCGTGTCCACGGTTATGGACGACTTTGGTGATGATGCTGGCTAACAAGATCTAGACAACTTACACCTAATCATTGTTAATTAATGTGACTAGTAATATAGAATTACTTACACCATAACTGGTAATTAAAATTGTTAACATGTGAGTATTATCGGATTGCTTCCTTATACTTGGTTGAGGGGGTTAATTCGAGAATGGGTTATGACTGGTGTTAGTTGTAGGTGGCTACTCAAACGCTCTCTTATCCCTCTCTAATTAGACGGAAGTTTTAGCGTGTCTCTTTACATTGCTAGTGTTGCTGCCGCTAAGTACACTTATCCCCATATTTTGGGAATCTTACAGTTTTGTAACCTGTTAGCTTAAGCTTGTTCGATACACTTTGGTGTATTGACCCATTCGCGGGCTGTGGTTTTTCTGCAGTTGAGGATTCTTCGCTCGACCAGTTGGGTGGATACTACGTGGAGTTCGACGACGAGAGCTACGACGAGTAGGTAGAGTTCCCCTGGGCTACTTCCTGGTGGACTGCGTGGATGGGCCTTCTTTTCCGTTTCGGCCTTGAGCCCTTTGCTTATTGTCTGTACTCAGACCGGTTTGTTTCCGCTGCATGATGTGATGTTGGGACATGTGTCCTCTGATTGGTGCCATTCGATATATTTTGCTCAGTGAGAGCTTTTGGATATTATATCCTTTCTTTGTGTCTTAGGTTTATTCTGTGGTTTCAACTTGTTAAAAATCCGACTCGTATACCATGTGTGTATGGTTGAAGTATACGAGTTGGAAGACTTCTTGGGTTCTTGCGTGCACAATCTGGAAACGTATGTGACGTTGGGGTCGCCAAGAGCTGTCGGCCGATGATCCATTCCGAGCATGGCCTGATTGTTTCCTGGGATTGGTAACCCAGTATGTTCTTGGTTGTGTGGCCCAACCGATACGTTTCGTTTGTGTAGCTTGAATTCAGGGTCTGACAGTTGGTATCAGAGCTTAAACGCCCTCAGGTTCCCTTCTACTGGTCGTTGTTTGAGTCTAGAAAAATATTTTGTAGTTATCAGGAAATCTTAAACGTGAGAGTAGGAATTCTGTTCTTTTACTTCTTTCCCCACACACCCTCCCTGTTCTTCTGGTAAGGAAGTGTTACGATAATTCCCTTCTCACCTTAATTTTAAAATTTAGGACATCACGTGTTCTGGGTTTTCTGTAGTACCATAGTTGCAGGTGTTGAAGGTTGCTTTGGTCGTTTTACTAGTTATCAACTTCTTCGGCTATGTTCAGTTTCAATCTTGAATCAATCAGTTGTTGTTCTACCTTTCACTGGATTTCATCTCCTTGTCATTGTACAATTCGTTATGTGCAATCAATCCTTTTTGTTTCCGGGGGCTAACTTCTACTTCAAACTTCTATGTAGATGGCGCACGCCCAGGTGGTGCGTAAGACCCACTGTAAGCAGACTACCGATTACCCGAAGCTTCACAGAAGCATGGTTGACTATGTCGGTTTCAGCTTCCTCCCGGAGTACCAGGTGTCCGAGATCCCCAGAGATTACGGACATACCTTCTATAGAGCTGCTGTTTGGATCAGGGGAGATGATGGTGATACTGTGCACAAGCACGTTGCTGAGGCTTCCACTGTGGACATGGCAGTACACTTAGCAGCTTACGATGCAGCTCTTGCTCTGCGCAGGGACTACTACTACTTCAACAACCATCCGTTCTGCTACGTTCCATACTACCCCTACACGGACTCTCAGTATGAGCTCGAGATTCTGGACAAGACCGCTCAGTTTGGCCAGTCTTCAGACTCAGTTGCTGGGACTCTACGCTTGGAGCTAGCAGCAGTCCGTCAGCAGCTGCACCGGGCACTCTCTCACCTGGGTCAGTACGACAGGAGGAACGTCACACCAGACGCTTTCTCGAGGTTCCAACTCGCTTTTCCGAGTCGTCTGTCTGCTGTGGGTGGATACACTCCAGAGCGTGGCCCTCTGATCACTACTGATCCAGACCACGTTAGACCACTGCTGTACGGGAAACAGACGCCAGATGCCTACTCCGTTGAGTTTCGACGCATTGTGTGAGAGTACCACGTCTACTGCGATCGTCGCTACACCCATCGCCGCCAACTAGTTTCGTCTTCTGAGGGAAGCGAGAGCTAGTCTCCGAGTTGTATCTTTTCCTTTGTTGTAGTAGCTATCCTTTGTACCGAAACCGTATTGGTTGTACGGATGGTTAACTTTGTACTAGTAGCTGTCCTTGTAGTACTGAAACCTTGGTGGTTGTACTGATGGCTAACTAAGTGTATGGGTATGAACCTTTGCTATGAGAAGCTTATCCTTGTTATCCTACAGTTTGCAACTGTTTTTATGAGCAAGATTTCGACTTTCCAAGTTTTCCCTGGCTTTGTGTATCTTGTCGCTGTTCTAATATCCAATGTCTCCAGGATCACGAACACCAGGAACAACCGCAATGCGGAAGACGCACCACAACCGCCTCCAATCACTGAGTTGCTTGGTCAGATGACCCAAGTTCTGGCTCAAATGGCCGAGAACCAAGCCTATCAGAACAACCACGGGCATCGCAATGAAGGCAATGCACGTGTGACCGTCAAGGACTTCCTCGGTCTGGGCCCAAGGAACTTCGCTTCCCCCACTGAGCCGCTGGAAGCTGATGATTGGCTTCGCGAGATGGAAATGACCCTTGCTATCGCCCACGTGGCTGAGCACGACAAGGTGCCTTACGTGTCCTACCTGCTTTGGGGCAAGTCTGCCTCATGGTGGGAAAACTTCCAGGTTATGAGAGCTCCCGGGGTGGTTACCACTTGGGGGGATTTCAAGGCAGCCTTCCTGCGCCACCACATCCCAGAAGGTCTCATGGACAGGATGCGCGAGCAGTTTAACTCACTGACGCAAGGCAAGATGGACGTGATGGAGTACAATGGAGAGTTCAATCGCCTTGCTCGTTACGCTTGAGATGAGGTGAACACTGAGGTCAAGAAGATGGCCAAGTTCCGCAAGGGTTTCAACCCCGCGCTCAAGTACAAGCTGAACCTCGTCAAGGCCGACAACTTCGAGGACCTCGTCAACATCGCGCTCAATGAGGAGCATGGGCGCAAGGTCTTCGAGGAGTCGCACAAGCACTCTAGTGAGAGCAACACTTCTTCATCGTCAATCGCCACCGCTCCTACTCAGAAGCGTCGGCTCTGGGTGCCTAACAGCGCCTTCGCACGAGCTACCTACGTGCCAGGACCTCCAGGACTCACGCCTCGCCCACCGAACCCGGCTCTAGCTATGAGGGGTTTTGGAGGACCGCCGAGGCCAACGGGCGCTCGCCCCAACGTGACCTGCTACCAGTGCGGGAAACCGGGCCACTACTCCAACAACTGCCCGGAGACCCGTACACTTCCTCCACCACCTCGCCCTGCTCCAACTCAGGCGATGGTCCGCGCACCTGCCCCGACTAGGCCTTTCGTCCCTAACACCAGGCCTCCGGCACGTGCTGCGCGGGTGAACCACATCAGGGCTGAGGAAGCAGAAGAAGCTCCAGAAGTTGTTCTTGGTACACTTCCCGTCAACTCTATCTCTTCTAGAGTGATGTTTGATACAGGAGCATCTCATTCTTTCGTATCAGTTAGCTTTGCGGATTTACATGGGCTAATTCTCGATCCTCTCCCCAAAAACATTGCGGTTACTTCTCCCGGCATGGAAATGACTTCTTCCAAGATAAGCCACGACAATGACATCCAAATTGGAGGCCATATCTTCTTGGCATCTCTAATAATTCTCGGCAATTCTGATATTGATGTCATTCTGGGCATAGATTGGTTAAAGGCCAATCAAGCTAAGATAGACTGTTCCACAAAGATTGTAACTCTTTCTCATTCTTCTGGACAGATAGTCTATTCTCCAAACCAAACCTCTTCAGCTCAGCTTTTCGCTCTCAGTGTTGATCCTCTTCCTTCCATAGAAGCTATTCCGGTGGTCCGAGACTTTCCTGACGTCTTTCCTGAAGAATTAACAGGTATGCCACCTGACAGAGCCGTTGAGTTCGTTATTGAACTAGAACCAGGCACTGCTCCCATATCCAAACGTCCTTACAAGATGGGCCCCAAAGAACTGGCTGAGCTTAAGAGACAGCTAGAGGAGTTGAAAAGGAAAGGTCATATTCAACCTAGTACTTCTCCGTGGGGTTGTCCTACTCTGTTTGTCAAAAAGAGGGACACGACTGAGCGACTGGTTGTTGACTACCGTCCTCTGAACAAGAAAACCATCAAGAACAAGTATCCTCTCCCTCGCATCAACGATCTGTTCGATCAACTGGCTGGTGCTAAGGTTTTCTCCAAGTTGGACTTGAGGTCAGGTTATCACCAGATCAAGATCCGCAAAGAAGACATTCCAAAGACAACTTTCACCACTCGTTATGGTCTCTACGAATACACTGTCATGTCTTTCGGTCTCACAAATGCTCTGGCGACTTTCTCACGTCTCATGAACTTCGTTTTCATGGAATACCTCGATAAGTTCGTGGTAGTCTATCTCGATGACATTCTTATCTATTCCAAAACCGAGGAAGAACACGGAGAACATCTACGTTTTATCTTGTTGAAACTCCGAGAACATCGTCTCTACGCCAAGTTCTCCAAGTGTGAATTATGTCTTCCTAAAGTATCCTACCTTGGTCATGACATCTCTTCTGAAGGCATTTCTGTTGATGCAGAAAAACTGAAGGCCATTGTTGAATGGTTGCCTCCTACATCGGTGAAACAAGTCAGGAGTTTCCTTGGCATGGCTAGCTATTGCCGTCGTTTTGTTGAGAACTTCTCCAAAATCGCTAAGCCTCTCACCGATCTTACTAGGAAGGATAGAAAGTTTCTTTGGACTCCAAAGTGTGATGAGAGTTTCAATCTCTTGAAAGCTAAAATCACTTCTACTCCTGTTCTAGTTGGCCCAGACACTTCCAAACCTTTCCAAATATTCTGCGATGCATCTCTTCAAGGACTAGGCGCAGTCCTCATGCAAGAACGCAAAGTTGTGGCTTATGCATCTCGCCAGTTGCAGCCTCATGAGCTCAACTATCCTACACATGATCTTGAACTTGCAACAATCATGTATGCCCTAAAGGCTTGGAGACCTTATTTGTTGGGGCACAGCTGTGAGATCTTCACTGATCACAAGAGTCTCAAATATCTCTTCACTCAACCAGACTTGAACCTCAGGCAAACAAGGTGGCTTGAGAAACTCTCAGATTACGATCTCACCATCTCTTACACTCCAGGCAAAGCTAATGTAATGGCTGATGCTCTCAGTCGCAAGTCCTATTGCAACAAACTCATGGTTGAGGACATCCAACCTCCTATTCATGAAGAATTCAAGAAACTCAATCTTCAAGTGGTTCCCTCTGGTTATCTTGCAAACTTGATTGCCACTCCTACACTTGAGGATAAGATCCGTGCCGCACAGTTGCGTGATTCTTGTGTCAAGAATATCAAAGACAACATTGGCAAGGATAAGTACAAGAGTTTCTCTCTCGATGACAAGGGTACCTTGCTGTTTGAAGAACGCATTGTAGTGCCCAAACTTGACAGCTTAAGAGAACTCATTCTCAAGGAGGCTCATGATACTCCGCTTTCTATCCACCCTGGAAGCACAAAGATGTACCAGGATCTCAAGTCAATCTATTGGTGGACCAGGATGAAGCGTGAAATTGCTCGCTATGTGTCTCATTGTGATTTTTGCTGTCGTGTCAAGGCAGTTCATCAGAGACCACCTGGACTTCTTCAACCACTGCAAATTCTTGAGTGGAAATGGGACAAGATCGAAATGGACTTTGTTACTGGGTTTCCAAAGTCCAAGAAAGGCAACGATGCAATCTTTGTTGTCATTGATCATCTCTCCAAAGTGGCTCACTTCTTCCCAGTCAAAGAGACAGTATCAGCTAGTCATAGGCAGAACTCTATATGACAAGACTAGTTTTCTTGCATGGTGTTCCTTTGGCAATAAGCTCAGATCGTGGAAGTATCTTCACTTCTCGATTTTGGGATAGCTTTCAGAAAGCCTTGGGTACCAAACTTCTGTTCAGCACAGCTTACCATCCGCAGACAAGTGGACAGGTTGAAAGAGTGAACCAGATTCTGGAAGATATGCTCAGAGCTTGTGTTATCTCGTTTGGCATGAAATGGGAGGATTGCCTTCCGTATGCCGAGTTTTCCTACAACAACAGCTTCCAAGCAAGTCTAGGCATGGCTCCCTTTGAAGCTCTCTATGGCCGCAAATGCAGAACTCCTCTCAATTGGTCTCAAGCTGGTGAACGTCAATTCTTTGGTCCTGACATTATCCAGGAGGCTGAGGAAAAGGTTCGCATCATTCGTGACAATCTGAAGATTGCCCAGTCTCGACAGAAAAGCTATTATGATAGCAAGCACAGGGACATGGTCTATGCACCTGGTGATCAAGCTTACCTTCGTGTCACTCCTTTGAGAGGCACGCAACACTTTGGCATCAAAGGCAAGATCGCTCCGTGTTATGTTGGGCCTTTCAACGTTCTTTCAAGGCGTGGTGAATTGGCTTACCATCTAGAACTTCCTCCAAACCTCTCCAAAGTGCACGATGTCTTCCACGTGTCACAACTCAAGAAGTGCTTCCAAGATCCAGGTCGTGTAGTTGATCATGGGTCAATTGAACTTCGAGAAGATCTCCCTTATGTGGAACAACCGATTCGCATTCTTGACGAAGCTGAATGTCGCACCCGTAACAACACTGTCAAGTTCTATAAGGTTCAATGGTCTCATCATTCTGACAAGGAAGCTACATGGGAACGTGAAGACCATCTCCGTGCCGAGTACCCCAACCTCTTTGTTGCTCCATGAAGAATCTCAGGGCGTGATTCCTTTGAGGGGGGGAGTGTTGTAACAACCCGTCTGTAACTTTCCAATTTCTGCGTGTAATAAAATGGATAGTCATGTCATCTTTCCATAATTGGTTGCATTTAATTAATATTGTGTTCCTTTTTCTTTTTCCAAATTTATGTCTCTTATTTTGAATTCAAATGCTTTCAAATAAATTCATTTGAAGTTTCAAATTATTTATAAATTTCCAAACTAGATATAAATATGACTAATTTGAAACCATTAAAAATTATTCAAAAGTTCTTTTATGTCTCTTCTCTTATTTGTTTTACAAATACAAAAATCAGAATGTTTAAAAAGGGAAAATAAGCAAATAGAAAAAGAAAAAAAGAGCCGGCCGAGATGGGCCAACTCCTGGCCCATCTCAGCCCACGGCCCGATCGACCACCGCGCCCCGTCATCGTCTTCGTACGGCCAGAGCGAGCTCCCTTTCCAGGTGGCTATGGCGCCTCTGCCGCTGCCTCCTCGCCCCCACCGGAGCCCCACTGCCACCTCCCCAACTCTCCCCTACTTAATCGCCCCCGGAGCCAACCCTAACCCTAATTTCTTCTCCTTCCCCCGCCACCGCTCGCTCCTACACGCTCCGCCGTCGCCATGTCCGCCGAGGTGAGGAGCTCGGACTCCCGGTGACCCCGGCCCCCTCCTCCGTCGCCGTCGCGCCAGCAGCACGTCCGCGTCTTCCTCTGCTTCCTCGACGTCAAGCGCGAGGCCTTTTCCACCGCTCCGTCCCCTACTACCCCGACACCGGCAGCCGCGCGGACCCGAGCCCCGACCCTCCTTCCTCTACTCCGTTCGCTCGCTCCCGGACTCCCCAAGTTCTTCCACCTCGCCAGCGACCTCCCAGGGGTGAGACGCATCTCTCCGTCCTCTCTCCCCTTTCGAATGGTGTCTAAACCGCCGGAATTTGACGGCGCCGCCGCCGGCAACGCCATGGCCCCGACGCACCCGCACGAAGTCGTGCACGCCTTCGAGGCTCCGAACCTCCTTCTTCACCTTCGAGCACACGCACGCAACCGCCACGGCTTCCCGCACCCAACACACACACGCACGTGAGCGGCACCGCCCTTTTGTGGTCACCGCCGGTGAGGTTTCTCCGCCGCTGCGCACGGACGCAGAACTAGGTTCGGTTTCGTCAGGTTTTGCCTCTCGTTGTACTGTTTAAAAACAAACCCGTGACTTGTCTAACACCAACACCTACCTAAACCAGTGGCTAACGCAGCCACGCTTAGTCTCGCGCGACGCGGGTTCAATTCCCTCCGGCGCAGTGGAAAAAGGCGCATTTTTGCGCCGCTCGCTGACAGGTGGCCCCCGTGGGTCAGCGACCAATGGAGAGAGAGAACCCCGCGCGGGCCAGCGTGGCACCAGGACCCACCTGGCAGCCGCTGGGTGCGCCCCCGCTGCGGTGAGAAAATCCCAGGGGCAGGGAATATTGCACCGAAGTCCCTGCCTCTCCGTCTTTTTGCACAGAGGACCTTCTCTGCTAAAAATCTATCACATATAGGTCCGGGAAGTTTGCAGAAGACACCCCTACACTTAAAATGCAATAACTTTTATTTTATAACTCCAAATTAAATAAACTTTATATGTTTTCATATCAGAAAAATGCAATAAACATTAATATCACATTCTTATGTCATTTAGCATCATTTATTTTAAATGCTTAGTTTAATTTAACAAATGTAATTAATTAATTAAATATGAAATGTGTGGGGTACTAAATATAGAATGCCCTAATTCCATTTAAAATGCTCATATCTTTTATACCATTTCTTGCCATGCTAATAAATATTTAATTTGAGTTGAAGTTAAATAATCTGCAATTAAATACTAAATATGGAATGTGTTGAGCAATTCATTAATTAATGCCTATTCCATTTAAATTAATTAGATCACCACATCTGCTTTATATTAATTAACATTTAAATGGTTGGCTTCACAAATCACTTGCACCATAATCTTTGCCGGGATTTCATCCCCGCTTTAATATGACATAATCATCTCATACCATATTGCACCATCATTTGTTTGCGCATTTCTCTGTATTGATTATTGTTTCCTATTGTCTATGTTTGGCTCTCTTTGGGTAGACTACGACGTGTCTGCTGCGAGTACCTATGATACTGAGGTTCCAGCTGTCGTGCCAGGCCACGAGCTGCCAGGCAAGCTTGTGCTAACCGGTTACACGATTGTCGAGTTTTCATTCTTGCATTTTGATCTATGCTATCCTAGTTATCGATTCTTGAATTGCGATCCCATCACATGTTTATCATGCAGCCTATACAGCTATATCCCCACAACCCATAACCCCTTGCATGTTTATCTGTTGGCCTTTGCGAGTCGTAGTGCATGCTTAGGTTTGGTTGAGCGAGTCGTTCCTTTGTCTTTATCTCATATGCTTAGTATGATATATTGTTCTACTATAATAAACTGCTGTCTTATTTTGGGGTTCTATAATTAAAAGATAAGGCACCAGGCGGAAGGCCTTGCGAGGTGCTTTGTTCTGCTCAGTGCTTTGTTCCATTCGCTCATATGCATGTGCATGATGATGATGATCGATGAGAGGTTACTTGATACGGGGGGTCATATAGGGGTGGTGCGCGCGAAGCGGACAGTTCCTACTGTGGTTTGAGCCACATGGCGCGTAGGCACAAACTAATGAGTCCGCAATTGAGATTCGGCCAGACTCCTGACGCGGGTAACAACTCATATGGGTGGCACTTGGACTTCCTGTAGTGAAGGAATGAGTCGTGTTGAGAGACCCTAATGTTTTTGTCTGGGTTGATCATGCGAGTATGGGTACTGTAGTGCACCCCTGCAGGGTATAATCTTATCGATGAGCCGTGTCCACGGTTATGGACGACTTTGGTGATGATGCTGGCTAACAAGATCTAGACAACTTACACCTAATCATTGTTAATTAATGTGACTAGTAATATAGAATTACTTACACCATAACTGGTAATTAAAATTGTTAACGTGTGAGTATTCTCGGATTGCTTCCTCATACTTGGTTGAGGGGGTTAATTCGAGAATGGGTTATGACTGGTGTTAGTTGTAGGTGGCTACTCAAACGCTCTCTTATCCCTCTCTAATTAGACGGAAGTTTTAGCGTGTCTCTTTACGTTGCTAGTGCTGCTGCCGCTAAGTACACTTATCCCCATATTTTGGCAATCTTACAGTTTTGTAACCTGTTAGCTTAAGCTTGTTCGATACGCTTCGGTGTATTGACCCGTTCGCGGGCTGTGGTTTTTCTGCAGTTGAGGATTCTTCGCTCGACCAGTTGGGTGGATACTACGTGGAGTTCGACGACGAGACCTACGACGAGTAGTTAGAGTTCCCCTGGGCTACTTCCTGGTGGACTGCGTGGATGGGCCTTCTTTTCCGTTTCGGCCTTGAGCCCTTTACTTCTTGCCTGTACTGAGACCGGTTTGTTTCCGCTGCATGATGTGATGTTGGGACATGTGTCCTCTGATTGGTGCCATTCGATATATTTTGCTCAGTGAGAGCTTTTGGATATTATTTCCTTTCTTTGTGTCTTAGGTTTATTCTGTGGTTTCAACTTGTTAAAAATCCGAGTCGTATACCATGTGTGTATGGTTGAAGTATACGAGTTGGAAGACTTCTTGGGTTCTTGCGTGCACAATCTGGAAACGTATGTGATGTTGGGGTCGCCAAGAGATGTCGGCCGATGATCCATTCCGAGCATGGCCTGATTGTTTCCTGGGATTTGTAACCCCAGTATGTTCTTGGTTGTGTGGCCCAACCGATACGTTTCGTTTGTGTAGCTTGAATTCAGGGTCTGACACGGGGCGTGCGTTTGGACACACGGCTAAGTGGTGCTCGATCACCTCCCTCGGTACACCGGACATATATGACGGAGTCCATGCGAACATGTCAGAGTTTGCCCGGACGAAGGCGATGGCACGCTTTCCTATTTGGGAGGCAGCGGAGCGCCAATGGTGACGCTAGCCCCCGAGCTGCTGGAGCTTAGCGAGACTTTCTTTGTAGCGGTTGGCTCCTGGGAGAACAGCTGCTTCTTCTTCTTGGGTCTCTGGAGAGGCTCCATGTCCTCGTCTGCAGGGAACTCCATGGCGGCTGCCTTGTAGGCTGTCTCGACAGCGCGCGTAGCATACAGGACACGTCCACGGATGGTGATTGTGCCAGCGCTGCCGGGGATCTTGACCATGTTGTAGGCATGATGTGTGACGGCCTTGAATTTCGCGAGGGCGGGTAGCCGAGGATGGTGTTGACGATAGGCCAATGTGCGCAACATCGAAGTCGATGTGCTCGGTGCGGTAGTTTTCCTCACTGCCGAAGGTGACGGCAAGCCTACCTACCCCAGAGGCTCGATCGAGCCGCTGGTGACTCCCGTGAAGGGCCTAGAGGGCATGAGCCACTCGTAGGGCACTTGAAGCGCTTCGAACGTCTCAATGGAGATGATATTCAGGCTTGCTCCACCATCAATGAGTGTCTTGGAGACAGCGATGTTGTCGATGGTGGGGCTGCAGACCAGCGGGAGGGCTCCAACAGTCTTGGTGGACTTGGGGTGGTCCTGAGCGTCGAAGGCGATGGTGTACTTGAGGGGCCTGGAGGTCTCGAGGCCGGGGAGGGCGGCATTGAGCTCGTGAGCGAACTGCTTGAACAGATTGTTCGATTTGGGCGCATGTGCCCCACCGAGGATGCAGGCAATGGCACCATAGCACGCAGGTCGTTGTGGGTGAGCGCGCGCTCGTACGTCCCCTTGAAATTGGAGACGAACTGCTTACAGAGCTCCTCCCAAGAGTTCACAGAGTCCTCAGGGAGGTTAAGGAGCCAAGACAGCGCTAAGTCGCGAAGCGCGTGGGAGAACCAGTTGGTCATGACCTTGTCGTCTCCGCCTGCCGCATGGATGGAGGTGGTTTAGAGCTGCATGAACTCGATGGGATTGCTGGAGCCGTCATAGCCCTTGGGGAGAGCCGTCCTGAAATTCGGGGGCCATACCACGCGGCGCAGGGAGCGGGTGAACGCCATGCAGCCTGTGGCGTACCTAGAGACCCCATGTTGCAGGGTGCTGCGGTTTTGCTGACCCGCCTGGCCGATTTCTTCCACGAGCAGGTTTTGGCGGTTTCGCTGGAGCTCCATCCCCACGCGCGCGTCTGGCGCGGTGCGCTGCATGATCAGGCAGTCGTGAGGCGAGGAGGCGTGCGAGGAAGCCCTCTGCGTCGCAGTCGGTGCAGGCCCAGGTGGAGACGGAGGCGCGTCTGGCGCAGCCGTGCACACGAGGGAGGGGTGCACGACGGACTGCGACGGAGCGGGGTGAGTCGTGGCGATGCCGACGAGGTGGTTGAGGCGCTCCAGCCACTGCTCGTGGGCCTCAGCGGTAGGCTGATAGCAGAGGAGTTCTTGTGTCATGAGCAGTGCGGTGTGCGGCGCGGGGTCCGTCCTGCCTGGACCGGAGCCGCTCGGGCGCCGCATCGGGTGCGACGACTGCGTGTCCTCCTGGTGCTCGGAGTTGTGCTCGGGCTCTTCCACATGAGGGCCTGATTTGGCGCGCTCTTCACGGCGGGGTCGCCTCCATTGTGCGCGCGTGGCCGTGGCGCCGGGCGTGACGCGCGCTCCGTTAGGTGCGCGCCGGTTGGCGGGGCGGCGCGAGTAGCGCAGGTGTTCGCCATGGCGCGGATGCAGCTCGAAGGTCGTTGATGCGTCTCAATCCCCTACCTGGCGCGCCAAATGTCGGGTTGTGACTCCCACGAAACAGGGGTGGTCACTTCCTGAAGAGTACTTCGTGAAGGGGATTGAACACGGAGGTCAAGACCCTCGAGAGGCACGACGACGGTGCTCACCGGGTGTAACATCCCAAATATTAATATAAATTATTAATGCAAAAATGTGGGCCAACAAAAACTTTTCTTATAAATTGGTATATGTTTGTTTCATGATTTCTGTTTGTTATGCTTTGCTTGCAAGATTGTTGGAATCTAATTCTAATTACAAAATTGAAGAATAGAAAATAGACACAACAACATTTCAAAACTAGAAAACAATGTGACACATGTCACCATATTTTCCAAAATAAGGAACCTACTTTACTTTATTTTTCAAGCCAAAATCAGTGGGGAATATCCTAAATCCTACTATTTGATTTCCCCAAGTATCTCTCTTTCAAATACAAATTCAAACACCTAAATCCAAATTATAAATTCTTTATTTGAAATATTCAAAATATTCCAAATGGACTTTGAGACACTTGCCACTAATATAATCAAACTATATCATAAGTTTGGACACAAATGGAATAAGCAAAGTATAAAAATAAAATACCAAAAAGGTGTACTGTTTTGGTTCAGGAAATCCAGCAAACACCTTCTGTGCATCATGTGTTCTTCCCAGACCCGAACCAAACCTTGGATCAATTCGTGTTAAGCGTTGATCATTTGCCGAATTTAGGCCTCCCTTGCACGCCCCTAATCACCACGATCACGCCGCACCCGAGGACGAGCCAAATGGTGGCCGGGATCGACGAGGAGACGCCGGCGACAGCGGCAGCCGTGCGCACGTCGCCGTGTCGGCACTGTGGCCGCGGCGACGCCGCGCCGTGCCGGCCACGCTGCTTCCTCTCTCTCCCTCCCTCACCTCCTGGTTCCCTCGCGCAGCAGCAGCACGCGCCAGCAGCGGCCCGAGCACGCCGCGTCCGCGACACGCCGCGCCCGCCGTACGCCGCCCGGACGTGCTCCACGGCCCGGACCACCGACGACCTCGCCAGAGCGCGCCACGCCACCCCTCCATGCCCAATTGGTCCCCCGAGCACCCCGCAACCTAGCCGCCCCCTCCACCGGCCTACGGCGAGCTAGCACGGCCACGGGCGCCCTCTGCACTGCGTCCACCGTGCGCCGGCCGTCCGTTATAAAAGGGCACCCCCGTGCTCCACCCTTGCCACACCGCCACTGCCTCTCCTCTCCACTCCCATCTCTCGTGCGCCGCTAGGGAGCCAAGGCCGAAGCCGCAAAGCCTCGGGCCGCCGTGGTCTCCTCGAGCTCGCCGTGCCCGAGGTAGGCGACGACCATAGCCGGGCCACGGCGCCCTCCCCTTCGCTCCCCTCTGCCCTCACTCGCCTCCCCTTGGTCCCCTCTCTCACCCGCGCCCTATTTCCCTCTGGTTCGTGCCCAGGAGCGCCGCCGATTGCTCGCCGGAGCTGGAGCAAGGCCGCGGAGGAGGAGTTGCTCGTCGCCGCCGTCGTTCTGCACCGTCCCCACGTCCTCCCGATCCCCCTAGGTGAGCTATCCGTCCACCTCGCCGTCGCCGGAGCCGCAACGCCGCTTGTTTTGGTCGCTGGCGACGCGCGCGATCTGAGCCGTTGGATCTTGATCCAACGGTGGCTTACCGGTTCGTTTTAAATAAAAAGAATCTGACGCGCGGACCCCACATGTCATGTTTTTAAACATTTCCCCAGCGCGCACTGTTTTTTGTTTTAGTCACTGACGAGTGGACCCCACCCGTCAGGATTCTCAACATTATCCACTCAGAATTCTAATTCGATTTTTGGAAATTAATTAAAAGTCAGTACTGGATTAAGCTTTGAAATTCCATAACTTCAAATTTATAACTCCAAATAAATCAAATCCAACTTTTCTGGAAAGCTTATGTAATTATCTATCCAACCCAATTGGTTTCACTCCATTTGGATATATAATAAAAATACACTATTCAAAATACCATAAAAGGTTTAAAATCTAAACTTGTTTGTTTCTGATACTCTGTTAGTCCAAATTAGTTGAGACAATTTTATTGAGTCACATTTAGTCATGGTTAGTCACCCCTAAAAGGATTTAATTTTTCGAAGAACATAATGTAATTGATAGCTAAAACTTGATTAGTATGCTTCTGGATTGAGACCATTGTGTAGGGAGTTTGGTAACTCCAATTGACCCAAATCAAATTGTGTTGTATTCTATATGTATAGGAGAACATATCCCTAGCTTGGTTTTAATTTAGGTGTCACTGATTGACTTTGGTGCTAATTATAAGGTTTAGGTCTTTTCTGCATATTTTTATTAGGCCTTTAATTAATTGTTATGTTATAACTTTATTGTTACAAATGTGTTTCCTAGCATATTCAGGGTGGTAGCCACTGTTATGACATGTTATTTTAATTTTACTAGCATGTTAGGAAAGCTAATTGTGAGTCATGTGTTTGTGAGGGATTTATTCCTTATACAACTTTTCACCTAGTAATTAGGAATTACTATGTTTGTTTATTTTGATGTGAGAATATTGTGTGAGATTAATATGTATGCCTTGCTGGTTAAGGATTGTTGTGGTACTGTTGCGTACATGTTATTATAGTTTAGCAGGTTATAATATGTTAGTATTGTTAGTGGAATTTGTAGGCAAATTGGTATGAGTAATATATTTGCCTGGCTTGATGAACTTGATGGACTTGAGTTGAGTGCTAGCTTAAATATCTTGTTAGTGTATCCACCTTAGCTTGGTGAGGTATTTAAATTTTAGAGATTTATTGGTGACTTAACTTTTGTCTGAAGTATTTCCTGATCAGAGAAAAGTGGTTACTAAGTACCTCTAATTGAGGATGCCTTGGTGCTCTATATTTTGGCATGTGTATGGTGTTATACTCCTGTGAGTATCATGCCCTAGTAAATATAGATTTAGTTCGTTGCTTAATTAAACTAGTGCTATGTTTGTGGCTTGAGTGATTAGTTTGATACTTGTGGTTTGTCCCTTGTTTATATGCCACTTGTGGTTTGGTTTGCTTATTGCGTGTTGTTTATTTTCATGTTGCGACGCTAGTTATAAACGCTACCGGAGTGGTATTTGGAAAGGATTTATCGGAGGAGGATGATATTTATTTCTTGAGCGGTGAGAAGAAGTCCAAGAACATCATACTGGAATCAGGCAAGCTATTCTCTGAGCTTGCGTCTACATACATCTATTTTGGTTCACATGTTTTACTTATAAAGGGCATATGTGATTTAAGTGGTGGTTGCCACTAAAGCTATGAGTTTGAAAACCCTTTTTCCAAAATACAAGTATATTATTTTGACACCCTGTATGGAGATATTAGATGGAAATTCTTTTTCAAACTATAGGATGGGAAAAATATTGTTTACTCAAAACTCCTTTGAAAATATTTGTGTGGACATGGAATACCGAGATGTCTGTGTTGAAATGGAGAAATGGTGAAAGGTGATGTTTACGAAAATGCACATTGTGTCCTTGTACTTACGTCGACCAACCGATAACCTGTGCGACCACATCTACCCACATATGGGAAAGGGCTTAGTCATATAATTTTCTCATATTAGTATGGGATACCTCATCAACGGAGATGACTCCGTTATGCATGAGGGGATGGTTTGGTGACCTACCCCTGACCTGGGTCCTCGCTCAACCTCTATGAGTAGGTAAGGAGGAGGATAGAAGGATGTCCCCTATACACCGCCAGATAAAACCTATGAGTCCTCACACTTAGATTCCGACGGGCTGGGTTAAGTGACCATGGAAAGTATCATATGGGCAGGATCCTATACTAGCATGAGCAAAGGACAGACTAGGGTCGGTGACTCAACTTCGCATACCCCTTGTATGGCTAGACGTGGCAGACACGATGAGTTATCGGATGGGTGTGGGAAAAGCGTGCTACCTCTGCAGAGGGTTAAAACTATTCAAATAGCCGAGTCCTCGGATATGGACTGTTGAGAGGCCCTACTTCGACCATGTGCAAGTTTTGGAAAAGATTTGAGTTTTAAAAAGAAAATGAAGTGGAGAATGATCCATACACTATACCAACGGATCGGTATGAGGTTGTTGGAGATAGTCTTGGAAAAGGTTCGAGTTTTGAAAAGAAAAAGGAAGTGGAGAATGTTCCATACACCAATACCAACGGATCGGTATGAGGTTGTTGGAGAATATGTATCATGCCGGTTTATGGTCAGGAAAAGTAGGAGTTTTGGAGAAACAGATAAAATGGTGATTTTTTGATAAAACGTTTATTAAAGAGACTTCTTACCTTTTTCAACAAAGATGCCCCCTTTTGGGAAAAAGTTTTAAAGAGACTTCTTACAAAGGCAGATTTATGGGAAAAGTTCTGAAGACTTCCTTTCCTTTTTCAATAAAGATATAGAGTTTTCAAGGCAAACAAAGTTTTATTTAAACAAATAAAAGAATAGCGCATGCTCATGTTGGGATAGTTTGCGAGTACGTAAATGTACTCATGGCTGTGTCCCTGGATATTCCCATGTCCAGAGTTCAAGAAGAAGTATGATGAAGACCGAGAGACCGATGACGTCTTTGCGAACTAGGCCGTTTTCCCAGTCAGCTGCCTGTAGGTGTCTTGGCAAATGACTCGGGCCCCACGTTGATTGGTGTTTTTCCGCTGCAATAACTTATTGAAGATTATGGCTTCAATCAAGTAAGTAATTCATTCGGTAATTATGGATGTTCTTTTGATACCAGTTCGATTGTGCTCAGCGACAGACTGATCACGGGATCGCTGATGTTGTAGGCACAAGGGTATTTCGGACAGCTAGTCCGGGGTCCCCACAGACTTGGTATCAGAGCCATCGTTGACTGTAACAAACCTTAGTTAGCATGGACGTCAGTTAGGAAAGAAATATTTTGTTAAAAATATATTGTTACCAAAAATATATTTTTATCTAAGGAAGTCCAAAAATGACTTCCACTCTTCTCACCTTCTCAAATATTTCCGTCTCATCCCTCTATTTTAAGATTTTCTAAGGATTTATCTAATCCCTGTTACCCGTTCAAAATACTTGACGATGAAACCAAGTGAGACATAATTAGCTAGCACCTACAAGAAGAAGCTTCCGTCACAAGTACTCAACATTCCACCTCGAGGTGATGGATCCGCAAATACCAAGATTGTCGAGGTCAACCAAGCAGAAGACCTTTGAAGACCTCAACTCAATATCAGCAATTCCACTCAGTTACTCCTTCGACAATCTCAATTTCTCCAGCTGAAGACTAAGGCGACAAAGTGAAGACTTCACCAACCATATTAACCAAGGCCCATAGGAAAAACATATGATAGGAACCTCGGTTGTACTACCCGACTACCACGAGTATCGGACATCCTTTGGTACTAAATGTACCTTGTGTGCTTTTTGCTTATGTGCACTATGCTTCTCTGTTGTTTGTTTGAGACTCCTCTGTTTGTGTGTTGTTTTTCTTGTGCGTTCACAATCACGCCTTGATGGCAACACAAAGTAAACCAAAATCCTCTTTTCAGACACTCTTTTTGTCACCCAACAAAAAACAAATTTTGACCTCTTTGCCATAGTTGCACCTTGTTGCAGATGTAAACCCTCTTAGGAAAATATTTTCAAGATATTCCCTCTTATCTAAACCGTCTCCCGATAAGAACTGACAGTTTCGCAAGATACAAAAGACCCCCGATCTTTAACCAATAGCCTCAGATTTTTCCAACCCAACCGGCAAATCAGATAATGGCCTTCAAGCACCATCTGGAGCAAGTGCGTAAAGATCTCGAAGAAAACTGCAATTTAACGCCAACCTCGTGAAGACACGAGCATCACCTCACAAAAATAACTTATGAAATTACAAGAATACTATGCTAACTTATCGTATCTAACTTTAGATGGACATCTGACTCAAGTCCACGATAGTACTAAATAATCTTCTAGAACTGCAAGCCTTCACAAGAGACGAGGACGTAAGGAGACCCATTTAGAATCGGTAACTAAGATAACTCAAGTAGCGTAGGAGAGTTGCTATGAAGATTCTTCCTTTCATACACTATATGAAGTAAATGAAGTGGAGAATGATCCATACACTATACCAACAGATCGGTATGAGGTTGTTGGAGATAGTCTTGGAAAAGGTTCGAGTTTTGAAAAGAAAAAGGAAGTGGAGAATGTTCCATACACCTATACCAACTGATCGGTATGAGGTTGTTGGAGAATATGTATCATGCCGGTTTATGGTCAGGAAAAGTAGGAGTTTTGGAGAAACAGATAAAATGGTGATTTTTCGATAAAACGTTTATTAAAGAGACTTCTTACCTTTTTCAACAAAGATGCCCCCTTTTGGGAAAAAGTTTTAAAGAGACTTCTTACAAAGGCAGATTTATGGGAAAAGTTTTGAAGACTTCCTTTCCTTTTTCAATAAAGATATAGAGTTTTCAAGGCAAACAAAGTTTTATTTAAACAAATAAAAGAATAGCGCATGCTCATGTTGGGATAGTTTGCGAGTACATAAATGTACTCATGGCTGTGTCCCTGGATATTCCCATGTCCAGAGTTCAAGAAGAAGTATGATGAAGACCGAGAGACCGATGACGTCTTTGCGAACTAGGCCGTCTTCCCAGTCAGCTGCCTGTAGGTGTCTTGGCAAATGACTCGGGCCCCACGTTGATTGGTGTTTTTCCGCTGCAATAACTTATTGAAGATTATGGCTTCAATCAAGTAAGTAATTCATTCGGTAATTATGGATGTTCTTTTGATACCAGTTCGATTGTGCTCAGCGACAGACTGATCACGGGATCGCTGATGTTGTAGGCACAAGGGTATTTCGGACAGCTAGTCCGGGGTCCCCACAGACTTGGTATCAGAGCCATCGTTGACTGTAACAGACCTTAGTTAGCATGAACGTCAGTTAGGAAAGAAATATTTTGTTAAAAATATATTGTTACCAAAAATATATTTTTATCTAAGGAAGTCCAAAAATGATTTCCACTCTTCTCACCTTCTCAAATATTTCCGTCTCATCCCTCTATTTTAAAATTTTCTAAGGATTTATCTAATCCCTGTTACCCGTTCAAAATACTTGACGATGAAACCAAGTGAGACATAATTAGCTAGCACCTACAAGAAGAAGCTTCCGTCACAAGTACTCAACATTCCACATCGAGGTGATGGATCCGCAAATACCAAGATTGTCGAGGTCAACCAAGCAGAAGACCTTTGAAGACCTCAACTCAATATCAGCAATTCCACTCAGTTACTCCTTCGACAATCTCAATTTCTCCAGCTGAAGACTAAGGCGACAAAGTGAAGACTTCACCAACCATATTAACCAAGGCCCATAGGAAAAACATATGATAGGAACCTCGGTTGTACTACCCGACTACCACGAGTATCGGACATCCTTTGGTACTAAATGTACCTTGTGTGCTTTTTGCTTATGTGCACTATGCTTCTCTGTTGTTTGTTTGAGACTCCTCTGTTTGTGTGTTGTTTTTCTTGTGCGTTCACAATCACGCCTTGATGGCAACACAAAGTAAGCCAAAATCCTCTTTTCAGACACTCTTTTTGTCACCCAACAAAAAACAAATTTTGACCTCTTTGCCATAGTTGCACCTTGTTGCAGATGTAAACCCTCTTAGGAAAATATTTTCAAGATATTCCCTCTTATCTAAACCGTCTCCCGATAAGAACTGACAGTTTCGCAAGATACAAAAGACCCCCGATCTTTAACCAATAGCCTGAGATTTTTCCAACCCAACCGGCAAATCAGATAATGGCCTTCAAGCACCATCTGGAGCAAGTGCGTAAAGATCTCGAAGAAAACTGCAATTTAACGCCAACCTCGTGAAGACACGAGCATCACCTCACAAAAATAACTTATGAAATTACAAGAATACTATGCTAACTTATCGTATCTAACTTTAGATGGACATCTGACTCAAGTCCACGATAGTACTAAATAATCTTCTAGAACTGCAAGCCTTCACAAGAGACGAGGACGTAAGGAGACCCATTTAGAATCGGTAACTAAGATAACTCAAGTAGCGTAGGAGAGTTGCTATGAAGATTCAAGCTCAGAGACCGCAAGAAGGAGGAACTGCGACAAAGAGATTAAAAACAGGTTTCTTAAGTTGGTAAAAGAAGTAGTTAATATATCAAACTATCCTTGAGTAATCGAAAACTCTTATATCAGAAGCTATTATTATTAATCTCTCTAAAAATAGTGTGATACTCCAATGTTCGTGTTATATACAAGTAGTTTGATAGCAAGCCTCATGAACTTGTTAACAAATCACTTTTATATGCTCAAACAATTGAGTGTCATACCCAAACTAAATAGAACGTCAGATAATCCAGTACATCTCATCCTCTGGAATATGAAAATTAGTTTGATGACAAGACTAGCTACCTTGTTAACAAATTCTTTTTTTTTGTATGACTAAGGCAATTCAATGTCATAAAAGACAACCACATTCTTATACAGCTAACCAATAGAAGGCTTTGCTAGGACTAAGTGGATTCCTTCATCACAGGGGTGAGATAAACGATGTTAGAACCCGAATAAAGGACAATAATATTTAAAAAAAAATCAAGTGTATAACTTAGGAAACAATCGAGTTCCAAATACGAAAGTCACATGGAGAATTATAGTGTTTTTCCAAGGATATGATTTTCTGAAACAAGGAAAGAAAAAGTTACGTTTGGGAAAAACGATGGGTGGGAAGGTTCTTCACTAACTTTTTCTAAGGTCCGTTAATCCGTAACATTTCAACAATCATCGATCCACTCCCTAAACCACCTACCTCAGGACACTCGAATTGACTTTTAGACTCCTCTGGGAGCTCGATACCCTAGATTGGACCTCTTGCAATTCTTACCGAAGCTTCACGGAGATCGATAACCAATGAAGTCAACAATGAAGTCCCTCCTTTATTCAGCTGAAGAAGGACAAATATGAAGACAAATGTCGACCAGCTACTCCAGGAGAAGGTTGCCTCCAAGTCAACTCCAGCTGCGACTTTCCACAAGACCGGTTCAAGACCCCTTTTAAGGGGGGAAGACCTGCAATAGGTATACCAGAACAAGATAATTAGATCCGTACACCTTGGCCCTGTAGAATCCAGAAACAGCCGACCAATACTATCCATACGAGTCGATCGTCAAGACAACCCCATCATAAAGGAACTGGGCTCAGCACATAAGTTTATCGGCAGAGAAAACCTCGCAACATAAATTTGTCAAGATCTCAGGTGGTGAACTTAATAAAGAAGCCACAACCTCGGAAGTATAACCAGCCTAAAACACATGCCCTCGTACTCCCCTATCACCCCACCTTGCAATTCTTTATTTGAAATATTCAAAATATTCCAAATGGACTTTGAGACACTTGCCACTAATATAATCAAACTATATCGTAAATTTGGACACAAATGGAATAAGCAAAGTATAAAAATAAAATACCAAAAAGGTGTACTGTTTTGGTTCAGGAAATCCAGCAAACACCTTCTGTGCATCGTGTGTTCTTCCCAAACCCGAACCAAACCTTTGATCAATTCGTTTTAAGCGTTGATCATTTGCCGAATTTAGGCCTCCCTTGCACGCCCCTAATCACCACGATCACGCCGCACCCGAGGACGAGCCAAATGGTGGCCGGGATCGGCGAGGAGACGCCGGCGACAGCGGCAGCCGTGCGCACGTCGCCGTGTCGGCACTGTGGCCGCGGCGACGCCGCGCCGTGCCTGCCGCGCTGCTTCCTCTCTCTCCCTCCCTCACCTCCTGGTTCCCTCGCGCAGCAGCAGCACGCGCCAGCAGCCGCCCGAGCACGCCGCGTCCGCGACACGCCGCGCCCGCCGTACGCCGCCCGGACATGCTCCACGGCCCGGACCACCGACGACCTCGCCAGAGCGCGCCACGCCACCCCTCCATGCCCAATTGGTCCCCCGAGCACCCCGCAACCTAGCCGCCCCCTCCACCGGCCTACGGCGAGCTAGCACGGCCACGGGCGCCCTCTGCACTGCGTCCACGGTGCGCCGGCCGTCCGTTATAAAAGGGCACCCCCGTGCTCCACCCTTGCCACACCGCCACTGCCTCTCCTCTCCACTCCCATCTCTCGTGCGCCGCTAGGGAGCCAAGGCCGAAGCCGCAAAGCCTCGGGCCGCCGTGGTCTCCTCGAGCTCGCCGTGCCCGAGGTAGGCGACGACCACAGCCGGGCCACGACGCCCTCCCCTTCGCTCCCCTCTGCCCTCACTCGCCTCCCCTTGGTCCCCTCTCTCACCCGCGCCCTATTTCCCTCTGGTTCGTGCCCAGGAGCGCCGCCGATTGCTCGCCGGAGCTGGAGCAAGGCCGCGGAGGAGGAGTTGCTCGCCGCCGCCGCTCGGAGCCACGCCAGCAAGCGCCGCTCGTCCCAAGGTCTTCCCCGAGTCGCCGCCGTCGTTCTGCACCGTCCCCACGTCCTCCCGATCCCCCTAGGTGAGCTATCCGTCCACCTCGCCGTCGCCGGAGCCGCAGCGCCGCTCGTTTTGGTCGCCGGCGACGCGCGCGATCTGAGCCGTTGGATCTTGATCCAACGGTGGCTTACCGGTTCGTTTTAAATAAAAATAATCTGACGCGCGGACCCCACATGTCATGTTTTTAAACATTTCCCCAGCGCGCACTGATTTTTGTTTTAGTCACTGATGAGTGGACCCCACCCGTCAGGATTCTCAACATTATCCACTCAGAATTCTAATTCGATTTTTGGAAATTAATTAAAAGTCAGTACTGGATTAAGCTTTGAAATTCCATAACTTCAAATTTATAACTCCCAATAAATCAAATCCAACTTTTCTGGAAAGCTTATGTAATTATCTATCCAACCCAATTGGTTTCACTCCATTTGGATATATAATAAAAATACACTATTCAAAATACCATAAAAGATTTAAAATCTAAACTTGTTTGTTTCTGATACTCTGTTAGTCCAAATTAGTTGAGACCAATTTTATTGAGTCACATTTAGTCATGGTTAGTCACCCCTAAAAGGATTTAATTTTTAGAAGAACATAATGTAATTGATAGCTAAAACTTGATTAGTATGCTTCTGGATTGAGACCATTGTGTAGGGAGTTTGGTAACTCCAATTGACCCAAATCAAATTGTGTTGTATTCTATATGTATAGGAGAACATATCCCTAGCTTGGTTTTAATTTAGGTGTCACTGATTGACTTTGGTGCTAATTATAAGGTTTAGGTCTTTTCTGCATATTTTTATTAGGCCTTTAATTAATTGTTATGTTATAACTTTATTGTTACAAATGTGTTTCCTAGCATATGCAGGGTGGTAGCCACTGTTATGACATGTTATTTTAATTTTACTAGCATGTTAGGAAAGCTAATTGTGAGTCATGTGTTTGTGAGGGATTTATTCCTTATACAACTTTTCACCTAGTAATTAGGAATTACTATGTTTGTTTATTTTGATGTGAGAATATTGTGTGAGATTAATATGTATGCCTTGCTGGTTAAGGATTGTTGTGGTACTGTTGCGTACATGTTATTATAGTTTAGCAGGTTATAATATGTTAGTACTGTTAGTGGAATTTGTTAGGCAAATTGGTATGAGTAATATATTTGCCTGGCTTGATGAACTTGATGGACTTGAGTTGAGTACTAGCTTAAATATCTTGTTAGTGTATCCACCTTAGCTTGGTGAGGTATTTAAATTTTAGAGATTTATTGGTGACTTAAATTTTGTCTGAAGTATTTCCTGATCAGAGAAAAGTGGTTACTAAGTACCTCTAATTGAGGATGCCTTGGTGCTCTATATTTTGGCATGTGTATGGTGTTATACTCCTGTGAGTATCATGCCCTAGTAAATATAGATTTAGTTCGTTGCTTAATTAAACTAGTGCTATGTTTGTGGCTTTAGTGATTAGTTTGATACTTGTGGTTTGTCCCTTGTTTATATGTCACTTGTGGTTTGGTTTGCTTATTGCGTGTTGTTTATTTTCATGTTGCGACGCTAGTTATAAACGCTACCGGAGTGGTATTTGGAAAGGATTTATCGGAGGAGGATGATATTTATTTCTTGAGCGGTGAGAAGAAGTCCAAGAACATCATACTGGAATCAGGCAAGCTATTCTCTGAGCTTGCGTCTGCATACATCTATTTTGGTTCACATGTTTTACTTATAAAGGGCATATGTGATTTAAGTGGTGGTTGCCACTAAAGCTATGAGTTTGAAAACCCTTTTTCCAAAATACAAGTATATTATTTTGACACCCTGTATGGAGATATTAGATGGAAATTCTTTTTCAAACTATAGGATGGGAAAAATATTGTTTACTCAAAACTCCTTTGAAAATATTTGTGTGGACATGGAATACCGAGATGTCTGTGTTGAAATGGAGAAATGGTGAAAGGTGATGTTTATGAAAATGCACATTGTGTCCTTGTACTTACGTCGACCAACCGATAACCTGTGCGACCACATCTACCCACATATGGGAAAGGGCTTAGTCATATAATTTTCTCATATTAGTATGGGATACCTCATCAACGGAGATGACTCCGTTATGCATGAGGGGATGGTTTGGTGACCTACCCATGACCTGGGTCCTCGCTCAAACTCTATGAGTAGGTAAGGAGGAGGATAGAAGGATGTCCCCTATACACCGCCAGATAAAACCTATGGTCCTCACACTTAGATTCCGACGGGCTGGGTTAAGTGACGATGGAAAGTATCATATGGGCAGGATCCTATACTAGCATGAGCAAAGGACAGACTAGGGTCGGTGACTCAACTTCGCATACCCCTTGTATGGCGAGACGTGGCAGACACGATGAGTTATCGGATGGGTGTGGGAAAAGCGTGCTACCTCTGCAGAGGGTTAAAACTATTCGAATAGCCGAGTCCTCGGATATGGACAGTTGAGAGGCCCTACTTCGACCATGTGCAAGTTTTGGAAAAGATTTGAGTTTTAAAAAGAAAATGAAGTGGAGAATGATCCATACACTATACCAACGGATCGGTATGAGGTTGTTGGAGATAGTCTTGGAAAAGGTTCGAGTTTTGAAAAGAAAAAGGAAGTGGAGAATGTTCCATACACCTATACCAACGGATCGGTATGAGGTTGTTGGAGAATATGTATCATGCCGGTTTATGGTCAGGAAAAGTAGGAGTTTTGGAGAAACAGATAAAATGGTGATTTTTCGATAAAACGTTTATTAAAGAGACTTCTTACCTTTTTCAACAAAGATGCCCCCTTTTGGGAAAAAGTTTTAAAGAGACTTCTTACAAAGGCAGATTTATGGGAAAAGTTCTGAAGACTTCCTTTCCTTTTTCAATAAAGATATAGAGTTTTCAAGGCAAACAAAGTTTTATTTAAACAAATAAAAGAATAGCGCATGCTCATGTTGGGATAGTTTGCGAGTACGTAAATGTACTCATGGCTGTGTCCCTGGATGTTCCCATGTCCAGAGTTCAAGAAGAAGTATGATGAAGACCGAGAGACCGATGACGTCTTTGCGAACTAGGCCGTCTTCCCAGTCATCTGCCTGTAGGTGTCTTGGCAAATGACTCGGGCCCCACGTTGATTGGTGTTTTTCCGCTGCAATAACTTATTGAAGATTATGGCTTCAATCAAGTAAGTAATTGATTCGGTAATTATGGATGTTCTTTTGATACCAGTTCGATTGTGCTCAGCGACAGACTGATCACGGGATCGCTGATGTTGTAGGCACAAGGGTATTTCGGACAGCTAGTCCGGGGTCCCCACAGACTTGGTATCAGAGCCATCGTTGACTGTAACAGACCTTAGTTAGCATGGACGTCAGTTAGGAAAGAAATATTTTGTTAAAATATATTGTTACCAAAAATATATTTTTATCTAAGGAAGTCCAAAAATGACTTCCACTCTTCTCACCTTCTCAAATATTTCCGTCTCATCCCTCTATTTTAAGATTTTCTAAGGATTTATCTAATCCCTGTTACCCGTTCAAAATACTTGACGATGAAACCAAGTGAGACATAATTAGCTAGCACCTACAAGAAGAAGCTTCCGTCACAAGTACTCAACATTCCACATCGAGGTGATGGATCCGCAAATACCAAGATTGTCGAGGTCAACCAAGCAGAAGACCTTTGAAGACCTCAACTCAATATCAGCAATTCCACTCAGTTACTCCTTCGACAATCTCAATTTCTCCAGCTGAAGACTAAGGCGACAAAGTGAAGACTTCACCAACCATATTAACCAAGGCCCATAGGAAAAACATATGATAGGAACCTCGGTTGTACTACCCGACTACCACGAGTATCGGACATCCTTTGGTACTAAATGTACCTTGTGTGCTTTTTGCTTATGTGCACTATGCTTCTCTGTTGTTTGTTTGAGACTCCTCTGTTTGTGTGTTGTTTTTCTTGTGCGTTCACAATCACGCCTTGATGGCAACACAAAGTAAACCAAAATCCTCTTTTCAGACACTCTTTTTGTCACCCAACAAAAAACAAATTTTGACCTCTTTGCCATAGTTGCACCTTATTGCAGATGTAAACCCTCTTAGGAAAATATTTTCAAGATATTCCCTCTTATCTAAACCGTCTCCCGATAAGAACTGACAGTTTCGCAAGATACAAAAGACCCCCGATCTTTAACCAATAGCCTCAGATTTTTCCAACCCAACCGGCAAATCAGATAATGGCCTTCAAGCACCATCTGGAGCAAGTGCGTAAAGATCTCGAAGAAAACTGCAATTTAACGCCAACCTCGTGAAGACACGAGCATCACCTCACAAAAATAACTTATGAAATTACAAGAATACTATGATAACTTATCGTATCTAACTTTAGATGGACATCTGACTCAAGTCCACGATAGTACTAAATAATCTTCTAGAACTGCAAGCCTTCACAAGAGACGAGGACGTAAGGAGACCCATTTAGAATCGGTAACTAAGATAACTCAAGTAGCGTAGGAGAGTTGCTATGAAGATTCAAGCTCAGAGACCGCAAGAAGGAGGAACTGCGACAAAGAGATTAAAAACAGGTTTCTTAAGTTGGTAAAAGAAGTAGTTAATATATCAAACTATCCTTGAGTAATCGAAAACTCTTATATCAGAAGCTATTATTATTAATCTCTCTAAAAATAGTGTGATACTCCAATGTTCGTGTTATATACAAGTAGTTTGATAGCAAGCCTCATGAACTTGTTAACAAATCACTTTTATATGCTCAAACAATTGAGTGTCATACCCAAACTAAATAGAACGTCAGATAATCCAGTACATCTCAGCCTCTGGAATATGAAAATTAGTTTGATGACAAGACTAGCTACCTTGTTAACAAATTTTTTTTTTTGTATGACTAAGGCAATTCAATGTCATAAAAGACAACCACATTCTTATACAGCTAACCAATAGAAGGCTTTGCTAGGACTAAGTGGATTCCTTCATCACAGGGGTGAGATAAACGATGTTAGAACCCGAATAAAGGACAATAATATTTAAAAAAAAATCAAGTGTATAACTTAGGAAACAATCGAGTTCCAAATACGAAAGTCACATGGAGAATTATAGTGTTTTTCCAAGGATATGATTTTCTGAAACAAGGAAAGAAAAAGTTACGTTTGGGAAAAACGATGGGTGGGAAGGTTCTTCACTAACTTTTTCTAAGGTCCGTTAATCCGTAACATTTGAACAATCATCGATCCACTCCCTAAACCACCTACCTCAGGACACTCGAATTGACTTTTAGACTCCTCTGGGAGCTCGATACCCTAGATTGGACCTCTTGCAATTCTTACCGAAGCTTCACGGAGATCGATAACCAATGAAGTCAACAATGAAGTCCCTCCTTTATTCAGCTGAAGAAGGACAAATATGAAGACAAATGTCGACCAGCTACTCCAGGAGAAGGTTGCCTCCAAGTCAACTCCAGCTGCGACTTTCCACAAGACCGGTTCAAGACCCCTTTTAAGGGGGGAAGACCTGCAATAGGTATAGCAGAACAAGATAATTAGATCCGTACACCTTGGCCCTGTAGAATCCAGAAACAGCCGACCAATACTATCCATACGAGTCGATCGTCAAGACAACCCCATCATAAAGGAACTGGGCTCAGCACATAAGTTTATCGGCAGAGAAAACCTCGCAACATAAATTTGTCAAGATCTCAGGTGGTGAACTTAATAAAGAAGCCACAACCTCGGAAGTATAACCAGCCTAAAACACATGCCCTCGTACTCCCCTATCACCCCACCTTGCAAATCTCGGGACGACATTTATTTTAAGGGGGGAAGATTTGAAACATCCCAAATAATAATATAAATTATTAATGCAAAAATTTGGGCCAACAAAAACTTTTCTTATAAATTGGTATATGTTTGTTTCATGATTTCTGTTTGTTATGCTTTGCTTGCAAGATTGTTGGAATCTAATTCTAATTACAAAATTGAAGAATAGAAAATAGACACAACAACATTTCAAAACTAGAAAACAATGTGACACATGTCACCATATTTTTCCAAAATAAGGAACCTACTTTACTTTATTTTTCAAGCCAAAATCAGTGGGGAATATCCTAAATCCTACTATTTGATTTCCCCAAGTATCTCTCTTTCAAATACAAATTCAAACACCTAAATCCAAATTAAAAATTCTTTATTTGAAATATTCAAAATATTCCAAATGGACTTTGAGACACTTGCCACTAATATAATCAAACTATATCGTAAATTTGGACACAAATGGAATAAGCAAAGTATAAAAATAAAATACCAAAAAGGTGTACTGTTTTGGTTCAGGAAATCCAGCAAACACCTTCTGTGCATCGTGTGTTCTTCCCAAACCCGAACCAAACCTTTGATCAATTCGTTTTAAGCGTTGATCATTTGCCGAATTTAGGCCTCCCTTGCACGCCCCTAATCACCACGATCACGCCGCACCCGAGGACGAGCCAAATGGTGGCCGGGATCGGCGAGGAGACGCCGGCGACAGCGGCAGCCGTGCACACGTCGCCGTGTCGGCACTGTGGCCGCGGCGACGCCGCGCTGTGCCTTCCGCGCTGCTTCCTCTCTCTCCCTCCCTCACCTCCTGGTTCCCTCGCGCAGCAGCAGCACGCGCCAGCAGCCGCCCGAGCACGCCGCGTCCGCGACACGCCGCGCCCGCCGTACGCCGCCCGGACGTGCTCCACGGCCCGGACCACCGACGACCTCGCCAGAGCGCGCCACGCCACCCCTCCATGCCCAATTGGTCCCCCGAGCACCCCGCAACCTAGCCGCCCCCTCCACCGGCCTACGGCGAGCTAGCACGGCCACAGGCGCCCTCTGCACTGCGTCCACCGTGCGCCGTCCGTCCCCTATAAAAGGGCACCCCCGTGCTCCACCCTTGCCACACCGCCACTGCCTCTCCTCTCCACTCCCCTCTCTCGTGCGCTGCTAGGGTATTATAATTAAATAATAAGGCACCAGGCGGAAGGCCTTGCGAGGTGTTTTGTTTTGCTCAGTGTCGACCTAGGAACTGAGATTTTGTCCTCTGATCCAATTTTGAGCGCACTAACCACTTGTGGGAGGCCCAATGGAGCCCCCTCGACTTTGAACGGATCCTCAGCTCGTCCATGTGCCGCAAGTAGTTCGGGTTTTCCATTTGCTCATATCCATGTGCATGATGATGATGATTGATGAGAGGTTACTGGATACGGGGGGTCATATAGGGGTGGTGCTCACATAGCGGACAGTTCCTACTGTGGTTTGAGCCGCATGGTGAGCAGACACAAACTAATGAGTCCGCAATTGAGATTCGGCCGGACTCCTGACGCGGGTAACAACTCATATGGGTGGCACTTGGACTTGCTGTAGTGAAGGAATGAGTCGTGTTGAAAGGCCCTAACGGGTTGATCATGCGAGTATGGGTACTGTAGTGCACCCCTGCAGGGTATAATCTTATCGATGAGCCGTGTCCACGGTTATGGACGACTTTGGTGATGATGCTGGCTAACAAGATCTAGACAACTTGCACCTAATTAATGTTAATTAATTTGATTAGTAATATAGAATTACTTTCACAATAAATTATAAATAAAAATGTTCAATGCGTGAGTTTCCCGAATTGCTTCCTCATATTTGGTTGAGGGGGTTAATTCGAGAATGGGTTATGTTTGGTGTTAGTCCTAGTTGTTTACTTATGCGCTCTCTTATCCCTCTCTGATTAGACGGAAGTTGTAGCGTGTCTCTCTAGGTTGCTAGTGCTGCTGCCGCTAAGTCCACCTCCCCTATATTTTGGGAGATGGTGTAGAAAGTAGGCAAGTCGGTTTTGCTTGCCAGGGAGTGCCCTGACCCTCTTTTGGGATGTGCTTTATGTGCAGTTAATAGGTTTGAAGTCTGACGACGTTAGCTTGGGAATCCCTCCGGCTTGGCTGGGCAGGGATATGGCGCCATTGCTTATCTTCAGGACTCTTAGTCCAACTTGCATCTTATCCGTAGTCGGGTACTATTTTGCTTCTGCTGTCATTTGTATCTTTGTATTGTATCATTTGTATCTTGACTCGTTCGAGTCGTTGTTGTATTTTATCTTCTGTTGTATTTGTGGATGTATCGGAACTGTTGTAATGTTATCATAATTCCACCCACATAATGCGCATGTTTCGGCGTGCACATTATGTCTGGTGGGCGATGTAAAATCGTTATTATGCGGATTTCGGCGGGATCGCTTAAATCTATATAGTACCGATTTTCGGGCGTCACAGTAGGTAAGGAGGAGGATAGAAGGATGTCCCCTATACACCACCAGATAAAACCTATGAGTCCTCTAACTTAGATTCCGACGTGCTGGGTTAAGTGTCGATGGAAAGTATCATATGGGCAGGATCCTATACTAGCAAGAGCAAAGGACATACTAGTGTCGGTGACTCAACTTCGCATACCCCTGGTATGGCGAGACGTGGCAGATACGATGAGTTATCGGATGGGTGTGGGAAAAGCGTGCTACCTCTACAGAGGGTTAAAACTATTCGAATAGCCGAGTCCTCGGATATGGACAGTTGAGAGGCCCTACTTCGACTATGTGCATGTTTTGGAAAAGATTTGAGTTTTAAAAAGAAAATGAAGTGGAGAATGATCCATACACTATACCAACGGATCGGTATGAGGTTGTTGGAGATAGTGTTGGAAAAGGTTTGAGTTTTAAAAGAAAAAGGAAGTGGAGAATGTTCCATACACCTATACCAACGGATCGGTATGAGGTTGTTGGAGAATATGTATCATGACGGTTTATGGTCAGGAAAAGTAGGAGTTTTGGAGAAACAGATAAAATGGTGATTTTTCGATAAAATGTTTATTAAAGAGACTTCTTACCTTTTTCAACAAAGATGCTCCCTTTTGGGAAAAAGTTTTAAAGAGACTTCTTACAAAGGCAGATTTATGGGAAAAGTTCTGAAGACTTCCTTTCCTTTTTCAATAAAGATATAGAGTTTTCAAGGCAAACAAAGTTTTATTTAAACAAATAAAAGAATAGCGCATGCTCATGTTGGGGTAGTTTGCGAGTACGTAAATGTACTCATGGCTGTGTCCCTGGATATTCCCATGTCCAAAGTTCAAGAAGAAGTATGATGAAGACCGAGAGACCGATGACGTCTTTGCGAACTAGGCCGTCTTCCCAGTCAGCTGCCTGTAGGTGTCTTGGCAAATGACTCGGGCCCCACGTTGATTGGTGTTTTTCCGCTGCAATAACTTATTGAAGATTATGGCTTCAATCAAGTAAGTAATTCATTCGGTAATTATGGATGTTCTTTTGATACCAGTTTGATTGTGCTCAGCGACAGACTGATCACGGGATCGCTGATGTTGTAGGCACAAGGGTATTTCGGACAGCTAGTCCGGGGTCCCCACACCGGGCCTGAAGAGGAACACCCACGACAGAAATAGACACCGGCCCGTACCCAGGTTCACGGCCCTCAGGAGGAGGTAAACCGCTACTCCTGCTTGTCTGTATTGCGATGTGGAGGATTACAGTACAACTGAGCTTGCCGAAGGCTCTCTTGAGGCAATTTGTGCCTGGGAAGGGAAGTAATGGTCTTCTTCCTCCTCCAGCCGAAGGCTATTCTACTTGGCTGAGCTAGGGTTTACAAGTGTTTTCGAAGAAATTGGCCGACCCCCTCTATGGTGGAGGTCTTGCTCCTTTTATAGGCTCTGCAGGTATCTTCTTTGCGCTTGGCGTCCGAGGTGGGCTCCCACACGGCGGTGGCGTGGAGGAGTTGGAGTCCACCGCTGCGGGATCGTTCATAGATGCGGTCCATCATCGATAAAGTTGAGCGCGGTGGCCGACAGGCTGCAGACCATGCATAACGGCTCGCAGGGGTTGCAGTCTCTGAGGTGGAGCCCACGATGACGATCTTCTTGGAGGGTTGCGCCGTTCAGCTCCTTTATCATCAGAGAGGAAGGTCCTGGTTGTCCTGGAGCAGACGGCGCAACTATGTTGAATCCTTTATCACCAAATCGGCAAGGGGAGAAGCCAGGTGCGCCCTGCCGTACTTCCTTGGCCGCGAAGCTTCCCCGCAAACCCGAGGGGGCCTGTGGAGGGATTTCTGTTGACTTCCCGACAGGCGCATATCGCCTCGGGAGGGCCCCTTGAAGCGCAGGTCCTTTTCTGGCCTTCGCTTCCTCTTCTGGCCCTCGAGAGGATTTGCCTCTCGTGGGTCTCTCCAAGCGGTGGCTTGGTCCTTAGTTGTTTCGTCTGATCAGCCAGCGAGCGAGTCCTGTGGAGAGTGGGCTCTTCATACCCCAGTCTCCACTGGGCCGACAATTTCTAAGGACAACACTTATCAAAATGAAACAACTAAGTTTTCTAGATGCTAAAATTTTCTAAGGAAAAGATTTAGCATTTTTAAATTGTTGAAATTTTTCTAAGGAAAAGTATTGTCAAATATTTATCAAATATATTCTAAGGGAGAAATTACATTGTTTTTAAAAGGCAAAATTATTTCTATGTAAGTTTTGTAACTAAAGTGGTCATAATATGACTAAGTCATTTGTTATTCAAATAAATGATGAAAATCAATTTTATACACTAAAATAACACCTAAATATTATTTAATCAATATTAATTACAAAAGTCATATAAAATTCTTTACAAAAATATTTTCCAATGGAGCCATAAGATTTCACATATTCTAAGGTTTATTAAACAATTTTATTTACAATTTTTTAAATTATAGATTTAAACTTATGACAAATTTACTCAAACTCTTAATTTGAAATTTGACTAATTTAACCTAGCCCAAATTTGAATTCGAACTAACTGAAATATTCTATAGCTCGGGTGCTTTTCAAAAGTATAAAGTTTGTTAAATTTTGCCGAACCAATAAAAAGTTATAATGGATCTAAGTTTTGAGGTCTTTTTTGCAAAACTGCGAGATTAAATCTAAATAGAAAAATTAAATTCCACGGGGTGCTGACTGGATCTGACGTGGCGATGACAAGGCGATGACTTGGCGATGACAAGGCGATGACTTGGCGATGACGTGGTCCTCTGTGATTCGCCCATACCGGTTCGGAAAATAAAACAAAAGTGATCCGTTGGATCTAGATCTAAGGCCTAGATTTGTTTGACCTAAATCGAGCGGCGCCGGTGAACGGAGGAGCTCCGATGAACTAAAATCATGGTGGCGCCATCGCCGGCGTCGAGCGTTCTGTTGATCTAAGGTGTCCGAGGAAGAATGGTTCGTACCGCGGTGAGGAGGACGGTGAGGCGAGGTCGATGGCGCGACGAAGGGCTCCGGGTGTCTTCTCCTTCCTCCAATCGCTCGTCGGACACGAGGCCGGCGGCGGAACTCTTCGTTCGAGGACGGACTTGGCGATGCACTGCGTCAGGAGGAAAGTGGAGAGGTCAAGAGGGTGCGCGCGGCAATGGGGATAAGAGAGGGAGGATCGGGAGCTCCTGAGGGTGTCGGAACTCACCGCAAAACGCGAAGAATGGCGGCGGTATTGGCGGCACGGCAGAGGCGGTTGTGTGCAGCCTGGGGCGCTCGAGCTAGGGTTCGTGGTGCAAGAAAACGGCGGCGGAGCTGGGCTATTTATGGGGACACGCTAGAGTTCTTATTCCGCAAGACAACTGGGCAATTGATCGTGTTTGCATCGGACTCCACCGGAACAAAATCGTGTTCTGTTGAGATATGGGAGGAGGGAGATGATGTGTGGGTCCCGCCGGTCAGAGAGAGAGGGGGATATACGGGCTGCAGCTGGGCTCTTCTATCTATGCGCGCGAGGGGAGAAGTGGGCTTCGGCCCAGTTAGCACGAAGACTTTTTTTGTTTAAATTCCATTTTCCATTTCCTGTTTAAAACATTTAAATCAATAATGATTTTTAAACTTAACCAAAACTTTTCAGAAAAATCATAAAAATATGTTTCGGAAAGCTTATTAAAAATGGGACTTTTTGGTAGTATTCTTCCCCAAAAATAAAATTAATAAATTGGAATATTATAAAAGATAAAAATACCATATTGATGGAAATAAATCATATTTAAACATATAAATGAATTTTAATCTAAACCCTTTGTGACTTAAATAACATGATGAATGATGATGATGCATGAATGCAATACTTGAATTTCCTTTTCAAAGCAACATACATATAGTTTTCAAAAAAATTAATTTTTTCTGATTTATCAAGAATTGAAAAATCACAGGATGTTATAGACTACCACCCTTAAAGGAATCTCGTCCTCGACATTCGAGAAGGCTAGGAAAAGGTTGTGACTGGTTTAACTAGGTGGGCTACCACGCTTAAAAGAAATCTTTGTTGGTAGGGAAAAATTCACTATGAAAACTTGATTCAGAAAGTACCGTTCACTTCTTCCACATTGATGTGGTTCACATATCCTTTATTAAAAGGATTTGGCTTTACAGCGGCTTCGGCCCCTTTCTTTTCTAGGCACTCAATGGAGTAGAGTGATTGCTTCTTGCAGTTGTAACAGGTGATATGATTGATGTTTTACTTGGGTTCCACAATTGGACGGTGATTTTGGTTAGGAGCATCGTGTCCGTTTCCCTTGTGGTCTCCATTGCTTCCCTTGAATCCACCATTGTGATTGTGATCATGATGTTTGTGAAAGTTGCCCCCATTGTGATTTCCATGTTTATGACCATGGTTCCCATCATGAACAAAGTTCTTCTTGAAAGAGGGTTCGGAGGAGTGCTTGTTCATCTTCCTCTTCCTGTTTTCAGCTTTCTTCATGCTATCTTCAAGGGTGATTGCTTGATCAAGAAGTATCTGATAGTTTGGCACATAAGCAACCGTCAGAGGTATCTTCAGCTCATCACATAGTCCCTTGAGGAATTTAGCCTTCCTCTTTGCATCTATGTCAATGTCCTCATGAGCATATCGAGACAAGGCATGAAAGTCATCCATGTACTCCTTAAGAGTTATGTTCCCCTGACGCAGATTGTGAAACTCTTCCTTTTTCAGATTCATAATCCCTGTGGAGATATGAGCATTAAGAAATCCTTCCTTGAATTCCTCCCAGGTCAAGGTGTCCAGCGGGTGAGTAACCTGATAAGTTTCCCACCATTGTGCAGCAGATCCTTCTAGCACATGTGTGGTGAACCTAACTTTCTCAGCATCATTACATTCAGATGTCACCAACCTTTTTCACAGAACGTAGCCAGTCATCATCCACCATTGGCTCAGTTGAGGTTGAGAACTTGTTTGGCAAAACCCTAAGGAACCTGGCAAGTCTGTCTTCTTGGGGAGGTGGTGGCGGTGGAGATTGTTGTTGTTGCTTGTTGCAATAAACTAGGTCATCATAGTCATCAACTGGGCTTGGGCGGCCATCAACTGTTGCATAGCATCATTGATGTTCTTGTTCTCAGAAGCACGGCAGGGAGGCATCTATGGGTTTTAGCATAGATGAGTAAAAGATAGACAGAGCTAGGAGAGTATTCCTACCAATACAAGCAATTGACACAATCAACCACAATCATTAAATTTCCAAACTTGTTTTTGAAAAACCTAACTAATCGTTTTCGACGAATTACACCAATATTATGGAGAACACATACGATGATACTGCCATACCACAATTTAATAGGTCAATCCATCATTAGTATCTCGTTACTCTAATAGATAGGGGGTCTAGTCTATCTCCTTCCTGAGTGCATCAAGTTCCTCTTATATTTCCTTGAATTCATCAAGGTACTTCTGGGTGTTATGAAGTCTAAATCGAAGTCTTCTTCCAAGGTTCTCGATGGCTTCGCATGCTGCACTTCTTGCTGAGTCAAAGAATGATGTGTGAAGTATTGGGTTGGTGAACATGCAGTAGTCCTTGGTCTTGTGGTCATCTTGGTTCCTCTTGCGTAGATGGAGTTGCACCCACCAGTACTCTTGACCTTCACCCATGAAAGGAAACCCTTTGTATATTGCTTCTCCTTCAAATCCCAAGCTCTTCATGTTATCCTTAAGTGCTCTTGGAAAATCAGTCTCACATTGTAGGGTCATGGTCATCATTGGTCTCTTCTTGAGTGATTCAATGAGGTTGGTCATCTAAAAAAAGAAGATAAGGTATTTTAGAAAGCAAATAGATAACATAATTACAGGAAGGAAAATTAGAATTTTTTTGTTTTAGCAAACTGAATAAAAATAGATTTTCAATCCTATGGTCAAACCTATTTCTATCCAAACTTAGGGGTTTCGAACCTACAGGCAACACAGTGCTCTGATACCATCTGTAGCGTACCTGCACTTAAAATTATGGCAGGTACCTGTGTATAGTGCAAACCCCTGGATCGATTCATTTGCACACACAATTTACGATGAATATCACAACATTGTATCAATATTACACGAATAATCCAGACTTGGTAAAATAAATAGTTCGATACATCTTTGCATAGCTTAAAGCTAGCTCAAACAATGAAGCAACGGAAATAAATCTTCAATGAGCCTCCAACTTCATGGTACGCCACAGGCGAAAACATGTTGGTGTAGACTCGAAACCCAAACATAGTCCTTACTCTTCGTCAGAAATTTGTGCAACAAATAATAATTTGCAATAGAGTGGGTCAGATTCAATAAAAAAATGGAGTCTGGCAAGTGACACTATGGTAACCACTTAGGGGAAAACTCTATAGCCTATATGCTTATTTGGCTGGAGGAGTTCAAGACTATTTTGCATACAGCCAATTTTTGCCTATCTTTTTGTAAAAACTTTTTATCAAATTATGAGACGATATGGCTTGAAAACCATAGTCTTTCTACCCTTGTTTACCCATCAAGTTTTACCTTAAGAAATTGGAATGTTGGGAGCCTCCATTGAATCCTTGATCAGCTCCTCAAATTGTCCATAATCGGGGACACGGCTAAGTACTTAGTTCTAACTCTGCAGAGGTTGTGCACTTTCATCACGAGACTCAAACAACCCTATTATCCTTGACACTCATGTAGTGAAAAGGAAAGGAGAAGCCTAAGACGAGACCTTTGCGGAAAAGTCAAGGCAGAGCCATTATACCACATGGCTGCACTAGAAGCATCTTCACTTGGAGAAAACATTGGTCCCTTTGTTCCTGGGTGGCCATCCTCAAGTGCACGTACTCAGGTTCACTCATCTAAATGAGCCCGGGTCTTATCCAGGTGCACCCACCTAAGTGAGCCTAAGCAGCCACTCAACTACAACCTCCATCCTCTTGCCACATCCAACCAGAAGTTTCTTTAACTTAGTAGAAATTAACTTTTCATAAAACAACTTTTGCATAGCATAAATATTTTTACCAAGTTATCAATAGGATTCTAGACACAACTAGTGTAAGGGTGATAGTGATTTCCGCATAGCAATACAATCCAACACATGCATATAGAAAATACACTAAGTAATGCATAGAAAATACTTAGGAAATTTATGAGGTGTGCCACTTGCCTTCGCAACAAGAAGAATAGCAACAACAGCTGCAACAGTTGTCGTTTCTCTCCGAAATTTCTAACACGTCAAAGAAGACACAAATAAACATTCAAACAAAATAACAATACAAAAATATGTTATGCATGATGTGCAAAATATTTCTAAGGACTAGAGATGCATGCAATGCCATGAAATATTCTAAGTTAATGCAATGCAAGTAGCCAAAATGGCTAAGGACCAAGTCATACAAAAATAACTTGCTATATAAATCAACTTGAATAAGTTGTAAGGCTGCTCCAAGTCTTCACACAAGTTTGATCTTGAAATCTTCAACTCCTTGTAGTTTTCTTCATCTTCAATTATCATTCTTAAGGTTGCTACAAGTCTTCACACAAGTTTGATCTCGAAATCTTCAACTCCTTTTAGTTTTCTTCATCTTAAATTATCATTCTACGGACTTGGTCAAATCACTAAGTGCTTGGTTTATGTCCAAAGTGAAAGAATGATAGGAAGGCAGAAAAAAATAAAGAGAAGATGTACTTAGTCTTCCAGGATTCCTCGTAACTTTCACCTTGGTGTGATGTCATTTTGTACACTTGATGGTTCTTCAGACTTGATGATTCTTTAGACTTGATGGTTTTGGTATCACCAGGGCTGGTCTTGGATTTAGCTTATCCACCACGAAGTCTAACAATGAAGAAAAGAGAGAGAGAAAAAGACTTAGTGAAATAAAGGGGTTGATCTTCTTAAAGTTCTTCTTGATTTTATTCTAAGTGATTCTACTTCTTGGAGATGCTTCCGGAGTCTGATTTCTGCTAAGTCTTCATTGGCCTTCTTGCTTCATGTTGAGAATCCCAAGTGTCTAAGTGCTATGCACTTTACCAAAACACTATGTTGAAAATAATCCTAACTTAGAGTAAATAAAGGAGAAGTTTAGCAATAAGGAGTATAACTATACAATAAATATGCCATGCATGCAATGCAATTCATTTCTAAGGACAACACTTATCAAAATAGAACAACTTAGTTTTCTGGACTAAAATTTTCTAAGGAAAAGATTTAGCATTTTTAAGATGTTGAAATTTTTCTAAGGAAAAGTATTGTCAAATATTTATCAAATATTTTCTAAGGGAGAAAATACTTTGTTTTTAAAAGGCAAAATTATTACTAAGTAATTTTTGTAACTAAAGTGGTCATAATATGACTAAGTCATTTGCTATTCGAATAAATGATGAAAATCATTTTTAATCAATTTTATACACTAAAATAACACCTAAAAAGTATTTAATCAATATTAGTTACAAAAGTCATATAAATTCTTTACAAAAAATATTTTCTAACAGAGGCATAATATTGCACATATTCTAAGGTTTCTAAAACAATTTTTGAAATTATCGATTTAAAGTTATTACAAATTTACTCAAACTCTTAATTTGAAATTTGAATATTTTAAACTAGGACAAATTTGAATTCCAACAGAACTAAAATATTCTACATGTCGAGAGCTCTTCAAAAGTATAAAGTTTGTTAAATTTGGCCAAACCAATAAAAAGATAAATGGATCTAAGTTCTGGGGTCTTTTTTGGAAAACTGCCAGATTAAATCTAAATAGAAGAATTAAATTCCACGGGATGCTGACTGGATCTGACGTGGCGATGGCGAGGCGATGACTTGGCGATGACGTGGTCTTCTGTGATTCGCCCGTACCGGGTCCAAAATAAAACAAAAGCGATGCGGTGGATCTAGATCTAAGGGCCTAGATCTGTTTGACCTAAACCGAGCGGCGCCAGTGGCCGGAGGAGCTCCGGTGAACTAAAATCATGGCGGCGCCATCGCCGGCGTCGAGCGTTCTGGCGATCTATGGTTTCCCGGGAAGAATGGTTCGTACCGCAGTGAAGAGGACGGCGAGGCGAGGTTGATGGCGCGACGAAGGGCTCCGGGGCGTCTTCTCCCTCCTCCAATCGCTCGCCGGAGACGAGGCCGGCGGCGGAACTCTTCGGTCGAGGACGGACTTGGCGATGCGCTTCGTCAGGAGGAAAGTGGAGAGGTCAAGAGGGTACGCGCGACAATGGGGAAGAGAGAGGGAGGATCGGGAGCTCCTGAGGGGGTCAGAACTCACCGCAAAACGCGAAGAACGGCGGAGGTATTGGCGGCACGGCGGAGGCGATTGCGTGCAGCCTGGGGGCGCTCGATCTAGGGTTCGTGGTGCGGGAAAACGGGGGCAGAGCTGGGCTATTTATTCCGCAAGAAAACGGTGGCAGAACTTCTATAGAAACTAGGAACACCCTTGATTCTCATAATCATAGAATTGATGAATTAGAAGATGTTATGGAGACTCTAAGTTAAACATTTTCCTCTATTAAAACCAAGAAAGATAAGTCTTTTGTAGGAAGGGAGAAAAAATCATCTATATTACCAAGCCCAAACCTCCCAATATGTCTAAAAGTGATGGTTTACATAATAGGGGACACTCATGGATACCAAAAACACCTATTACAACCAACCATGTTTTGGAGGAAATTATTGTTGTTGATGCTTCATCTCTTGATAATACTTGAGTTTTACCTTTTGTGGCTAGCTCAAAGGCGTTAAACAAAAGTGCTTATGAGAGACAACCCACTTTTATTTCCTGTTATTTGTTTTTTGTCAAGGACTTGTCCTTCCTATGTAGGAGTTACTTTGTATCTATATGTTATTGTAATGTTGTGTCAAGTTAAGCCTCTAGTTGAAAGTTGATGCTAAATCTGGATTCCTACGCATAAACAGTTTTCTGCTGTCCACAGTTTAATTTGTAACTCTTCACAGAAAAATTAGAAACATCTGCCTTTTTTTGTGAGTAATCCTCAGATATATATGAAACTTTCATTAGTTTTTTGTTTTCTGATCTGAGCAAGTTAAGTGCCTCGAAAAATACATCTTTACGGATTGTTCTGTTTTTTTACAGATTCTGCCATTTATTTTGCAATGCCTCTTTTGCTATTTTGATTGGATCTTTTTATCCTATTAAATATCAGTGGCCGTAGATAATTTCTAGTAGCATTAGTAGCAATTGTCTTCCGACAGAATATCATAATTTTTCATGTACTAACCCTCTAATGAAGTTTACTCTAAGTTTGGTGTGGAGGAAGTTTTCAAGGATCAGGAGAGAAGGATGATATAATGTGATCAAGAGGATAGTAACGCCAAAGCTTGGGGATGCCCCTGTGGTTCACCGCAACATATTTCAAGAGGACTCAAGCGTCAAAGCTTGGGGATGCCCAAGACATCCCCTTTTTCATCAACAAACTATCAGGTCCTTTCTAGTGAAACTATATTTTAATTCCGCCACATCTTATGTGCTTTTCTTGAAGCGTCTGTTTGTTTTTTGTTTTTTTTTTATTTTCATTCTCTGAATAAATGGACCCTAGCATTATTTTGTGTGGGAGAGAGACACACTCCGCTTTTTCTTATGAATACTCGTATTCTTCACTTATATTTGTTGAGCATTCTTCTCTGGCTACTTCTATGCTTTCTAGCTCTTGTTTTTCATGCATCTCTTGCTAGAGCTGTTAGTTTTGTTATATCATACTCTAATATCTCATTGTTTAATTATTTGGAGAGTTTATATTTTAAATAAGTTGAATGGTGTTTGGTTGAGAACAGAAAATGTTAAAAGTGGTAGACGGTATAACTAAATGATAAATAATCTTGTAGATCATTAAATTGTGCCGCTTGAATCATTGATGATGTTTTGAGATATTAATTTGCTTAATGGTAAACATGATGGTCTAGTAAAGTGAAATGATTAATGGTTGCTCTAGAAAAACTTGAAGTTGTGCCACACTTAAATTTCCAGTTGATTGCATAATAATATAAGGCAACCGTAATGACTTTATGTTATGCGCTACGTCGGGGAAGCCAACACTGACTTTGTCATTTGCCATGATCCCTCTTGGACTGATTTTCATTATGCCTCGTAAGATCATATTTTTATTTGGAATCTTTTTACTTGTGAGTTCTAAAAATGCGGTTTTCATGGCACTTTCACCACCATATTGCTAGCCTCATCAGTACTTTGCATTGCCCTTTCTCACATTGAGAGTTGGTGCATATTTCGCGGGTAAATCCAAACTCGTGGGAGATCTTCAACTTGTTCTCCTACACATAAGCCAAATATCTTTCTCAAAACATCCACCATACCTACCTACTACAACATTTTCATAGCTGTTCCGAGATATATTGCCATGCAATATCCATCTTACATTTCATGACTTGTTGTCATTCATTACTTATATATTGCTTTGCGTGATTCTATAAAGCTGATGTGTGGTTTTACCAATGTTACGTTAGATCATTCCATAACCTGCTAGATTGGCAGAGGCACCGTTGTCATATACATATTATGTCATATACATATTAGTTACTTTCATATCATCATTAGTGTGTTGTCATATATCATATATCATATTAGCATGCTTGCCCCTAAAAGTAAAAAGAGCCATGGAGGCCATCGAAAAGAGAAACATAAAAAGAAAAAAAAAAGAAAGAAAAAATATAAAAAGGGGGCTATTCTTTATCACATACTTGTGCTCATGTTATAGACCCATATCATTTTTAGTCATCACTTGTTCTCATGTTATAGCACCATATCATTTATGATCATCATTTGTGCTCATGTTTAGCACCTTTACTCCATATGAGAGAGTTTTCATGTCTTAGTTGCATAACTATGTGGGGAACTTTGCACTATAGAACTTGGCTTGTATATTCCAATGATGAGCCTCCTCTCAAGGTATTTGTGAGCAAGCAAGTTGGATGCACCCCCACTAGTTCCATTGGAGAGCTTTCATATACTTATAGCTTTATGTGCATCCGTTGTGTGGCAATCACTACTCCTTGCATAGCTTTGATTTTAAGACATCCTCTTGTCTAATGATCACTTGCAGCTTTGTGAGCCTTTCTTCCATTGGCCTTCCAAAACTCCGTTAACATTCTCTTAGCCAAAACCTCCTGGTGCCAGGAACCAATGTTGAACGCTTGCTTGTTTCTTTTGAAGAAATAAGGAGTTGATCTTCTAGGTACATATTAATATTGCTTGACTTGATCCTTTCACATAGTTGTCATGTTTGTTGGAAGCATTAGATGCTTATATTGTTATGCTTGAAGTTTAAATCATCTCTAATATCTTATTTGCACAGTTGATTGCTATCTTGTACTATATCATTGAAAGCTTTGCTTTGCTTTGCCAACTTATTTATTTTTTACTCATTTGATATCAATATAAACTACAACACTTATTCATTTGATCTCAGTTTACATGCCTTACATTATTATCAAGATTGTGTGAAAGCATGTCACTTCATAAATTATTCTTCTTTTATCGTTCTTGACTACTCGGGACAGGTAGAACTAAGCTTGGGGATGTTGATACGTCTCCAACGTATATATAATTTCTTATGTTCCATGCTATATTATACCATGTTATTACATGTTTTATGTGCATTTTATATAGTTTTATGCATTTTCTGGGACTAACCTATTAACAAGATGCCACACTACCAGTTCCCTGTTTTCTGTTGTTTTTGGTTTCAAAAAAGTACTTAAGGAAATATTCTCGGAATTGAAGCATTTCTTTTCCAAAGTAAGTTTTTCATCGGGAACGTTTCAGAAAGTCGAGACTGAGACGAAGTGGGGCACTGAGGCGCCGCCACCTGGTGCTCGTGTGGCTCCAGGCCTGGCCGCGTGAGGACTAGGTGTGGGCCCCCCGAGGCGTCACCGCATTTGCCCTTTCGCCTACAAATACCCCTTCAGCCAAAAACTCTAGCACGATGTTAATATTTTCCTCCACGGGTCCCGAGCCGCCACCGTCGTCAACAACATTTCGGGAAAGATTTGAACTTCGCCCTGGCACCCTGCCGGGAGGCGGAATTGTCCCCGGAGGCCTGTACGTCGCGGCGACCGCCTCCATACTGATGCGTGATTAGTCTAGTGTAACGCCCCGGGTTTTTCCCAATTAGAAATTGTTTGTTTTTCTTTTTGCATCAACATGACATCATCATGCATCATTTGTATTGTCAATCTTAATTTAAATTGCTGCATTTAAATTTCAACTCCATTTAAATTATATCCCACAACTAATTTCAAATGCTTTTGAAATTAATTAAAATGTGTAATTTCCAATATTTTGCAAATTTTATAAAACTGGTTTATTAAATTGCCTATTTTAAACTAAAACTATTGTGTAAAATCTCCTAATTCATTTTCCTTTTCTATTTTGTTTTAAAAAACAGAAAAGAATTAAAAGAAAAATAAAATTCAGAGGGAGAAAAACTAAACCTGGGCCGAAGCCCACTTACCTGACCTAGTCCAACCCCATCCCGAAGCCCACGTCCTCTTCTTCCTCCTTCGTACGGACGCTCCTCTTTACAGCGAGGCAGAGAAGAGGCAATGGTGATCCCCACCATGTGCTCCTTCAACCACCCCCTCCCCTCTACTTAGCCGGACCCTGCTCACTCCCACGAACCCTAGCCGCTCCCCTCTCCCCATCCGCCGCCGCCACTCTTCTCCTTCTTCTCCACCCTCTGTTTCCTCTCGTTTTCCCCACCGGAAATTCCACCGGAGCCACCAACACCGTCGCCCCGCCGCTCTGAAGCCGGCGAAGGGGCGTGGAGTACTCCAGGAGCGCCGCCGCGTCGTCTTCCTCCTCTCCTCCGAAGGAATGGGGCCGGGAGCGCTCGTGGCCATCGCCACCGTCCTCGTCTTCTCCCTCGGCCGGCGGAGCGCCGCCGCCAAATTCCCCGCCTCCGGTCCTCCCCGGCAATAACCACTCCCCCGACGAACTCCCGGTGAGATCCTCTCCCGATTCCTTCCGTTCCCTCTCTCAGTTTCTGCACATATCATCAAAATCGTCCCCGACTTCCCGCCGTCCTCCATAGCCGCCCTTGCGAGCTCTTGCTCTAGTTGCTGCACCAGATGCTCGGACCCCTGTGTACGCTCCCGTCTCCCCCCACTACAGGCAAATCACCCCGACGCACTCACCCACACGCTCGCCGTTTCGTCGCCGTTTCCGGCTGCAGTTCTTCCGTGCTCGCCCTGTTCTCCGTTTCTGAAATTTTGGGTACAGTTGACGCCGAAGGAACAACCCTTGTTAGCTGCAGGTCCAAATCAAACATGAATACTTACTAGCTTGGTGGCTTTCCCCTTGTTCCTGCACCTGTGAGATCGTGAGACCAAAACCCGGCTGCGGAAGCCGCCCCCTTTTTTTTCCTTTTTCCGATCTGGTGTTCGTCCTCTTCCTCTGTTGCTGTCAAATATTCTGTTAACCTAGCGTTTTGTTTATTTAGTGTCATTGTTGATTATTATCACAACTCCCGATCCGACCCGGTGGCTAGCACCACCAATCCGCTCCAGCGCTGCACGTCGCGAGTTCAAAACCCAGCGGGCGCGATTGAATAAAAGCCCAGTTTTTTCTTTGCCCTCCCACTGACAGGCGGGCCCCCTTGTCATGGACTCCCAGAGAGAGAGAGGCGCTGTAATCTTGCACAGAACCCCCTGGCTCTCTGGTTTCGCACAGGAGCCCCTACCAGAAACTTTCCCATCACGAACAGGTCCCTGGGCAATTACAGAAACAACCCTAGTTTTAAATATGCAATAACTTTAAATCTATAACTCCAAATTTAATAATCTTTATATGTTTATTTATCAGAAAAATGTAGGGATTATTAATATGCCATTTGTATGCCATTTTGCATCTGTTATTTTAATTGCTTAGTGTAATTTGTTAATTACAACTAAAAATTTAAATATGGAATGACTAGGGGTAATAAATATATAATGCCCTATTCCATTTAATTTAATTAGATCACCCATGTCATGTGATGCCATGTTAACTAACATTTAATATTGCTGGTAAATAAATAACTTGCACCTAAATATTAATTTCCGGGGTTCCTTTCCCGTTTATTTTGGATTATCTGCATTGTATTGCATCTTGCCATGCTATGCATCATTCTCGTATGATCATGCTGAATCTTTTGCCGTAGTTATAAAATGCATCTTTTACGCTTTCCAGTGTTTGTTGCTTCTTCGCGGATACGATGTTGAGATGTGTGAGCAACGACAAGATCTGCTTCCATGCGGGATTCCAGGCAAGCAAAGTTTGCTTGTTTACCTATACATTATCTTTCATTCCTGTCGTTGATCTCTGCTACCCTAGTATTCGATTCTTTATCGCGATCCCATCACATGTTATCCTGCAGCCGATACAGCTTTATCCCCACATCCCATCACCTGTTGTATGTTTATCTGTTAGCCTTGCGAGTCGTAGTGCATGCTTAGAATTGGTTGTGCGAGTCGTCAGTTGGTCTTTTATTTCATATGCTTAGCTTGATAGATTATTCTACCTTATTAAAATGTTGTATCATATTTGGGGTATTATAATTAAAAGATAAGGCACCGGCGGAAGGCCTTGCGAGGTGCTTTGTTCTGCTAAGTGTCGACCTAGGAACTGAGATCTTGCTCCCCTAATCCAAGACTGAGCGCACTAACCACTTGTGGGAGGCCCTATGGAGCCCCCCTCGACTTTGACTGGAACTTCAACTTGTCCGGGAGCCACACCTAGTTCGGGTTTTCCATTTGTCTCATATGCATTGATGAAACTAGTGTAGTTTTTTACTTTGGCGGTGTGCCTTGTTACATGCATATAGGGCGCGGCCTGTTGGTGCGGAGGGGTGTGTCCTGCGGGAGTCCGCACCCTTTTGGTCGGGACCAGCATAGCTCTCGTGGCTCCTGGACTTGTTGCGGTGAAGGAAAAGAGTTGGGTTGAAAGGCCCTAATGTTTTTGACTGGGGATCATGCGAGTATGGGTCCAGTAGTGCACCCCTGCAGGGTATAATCTTATCGATGAGCCGCGTCCGCGGTTATGGACAACTTGGTGCGTTGCCGACTAATGAGATCTAGACAACTTACACCTAAATAATGTTAATTAATTAGACTAGTAATTGTAGAATTACTTTCACAATAAATTATAACTAAAACTGTTCAACGTGTGAGTTTCCCGAATTGCTTCCTCATACTTGGTTGAGGGGGTTAATTCGAGAATAGGTTATGTTTGGTGTTAGTTGTAGATGTTTACTTTATGCGCTCTCTTATCCCTCTCTGATTATAGGTTGCTAGTGCTGCTGCCGCTAAGTCCACCTCCCCTATATTTTGGGAGATGGTGTTGAAAGTAGGCAAGTCGGTTTTGCTTGCCAGGGAGTGCCCTGACCCTCTTTTGGGTTATGCTTTATGTGCAGTCAACAGGTTGAACTGAGACGACGTTAGCTTGGGAATCCCTCCGGCTTGGCTGGGCAGGGATATGGCGCCATCGCTTATCTTCAGGACTCTTAGTCCAATTTGCTTCTTATCCGTAGTCGGATACTATTTTTCCATCCGCTGTCATTTGTATCTTTGTATTGTAACATCTGTAACTTGACTCGTTCGAGTTGTTGTATTTATATCTTCTATTGTATTTGTGGATGTATCGGAACTGTTGTAATGTTATCACAATTCCACCCACATAATGCGCATGTTTCGGCGTGCACATTATGTCAGGTGGGCGACCTAAAATCGTTATTATGCGGATTTCGGCGGGAGCGCTTAAATCTACATAGTACCGGTTTTTGGGTGTCACATCTACCCTTGGACTACGGGTTCATAGTAGTAGCTAGATGGTTGTCTTCTCCTCTTGTGCTATCATGTTTAGATCTTGTGAGATTCCTATCATTATTAAGATCGCCGTTATGTAATTCTTCATGTTGTGTTTGTTGGGATCCGATGAATATTGAGTACTAAAGTTATTGCTTCATAATATATCATGTGTGTGCTATTTAATTATCTTGCTTGCTCTCTGTTACTTGTGTATGCTCTGGCCAAGTAGATGCTTGTGACTCCAAGAGGGGGTATTTATGCTCGATAGTAGGTTCATGTCTCTATTTAATCTGGGGTGGTGACAGCTAGCTCTAAGGTTGTAGATGGGATAAAACAGTAGTACTTTGTCTAAGGATGATGTTACTTACTTACTTGACACACAGTGCTTAAGACGATAATCTGTTGCATGCAACTTAATACTGAAAGGGGTGCGGACGCTAACCGGAAGGTGGATTATTAGTCATAGATGCGGTTGGAACGGTCTATGTATAATGTTGTAATGCCCGAATGAATCTCACACTAGACAGCATAACATTGGTATATGCATTTCTTTGCTCATCATGATTCTATAGTTGGCCAGCTGTAATTTGTTTACCGCATGAATATTTTTATTGCTGATGGAGAGACACCACTAGTGAACTGTGGACCCCGATCCTTCTCTTTAATCTGATAAACCACCAACTGCAAACCCGTTACTTTCTGCAAACAAACAGCTTTCTTCCACACATACGTTTAATCCTTTGTTACAGCAAGCCGGTGAGATTGACAACCTCACTGTTAAGTTGGGGCAAAGTATCTTGATTGTTTGTGTGCAGGCTCCATGTCAACTACGTCAAGCTGTTTTCTGGCGCCGTTGATATCTCAAGGGAATTCTCATTTCCTACTGGTTCGATAACCTTGGTTTCATAACTGAGAGAAACTTGCTGCTGCAGTACTTCACACCTTCCTCTTGGGGTCTCCCAACAGCACACCCACCGTGTGCATCAGGGTCCTTTTTGAAGTCGTCCATGAAGCGGCACTTGCTAAGCATATGGTTGATCTTGTCGAGTGAGGCGTGGATGGGGCATGGCAGAATTTTTTCCTGCTCGTAAGTTATGCGCGCCGCCATAGGGCCTGAGCCGGCGTCGCGATTCTTGTTTTTCCACTTCTTTCTGCTGGCGTTTTCTGGGAACGCGACGGCAACCTCGTTAGACGGTCCGTTTTTCTCTTCCGTTGTTTGCTTACGTTTGTTGCTCCGCCTTGGCACGATGCGGACATCCGGATCATCATCGCGGGCGTCGTCGGTTGCTGCTGCGTACTGGGCAGAAAGGTTGAGCATTACGCCAAGTTCCGTAACTTGTTCACGGACGAGTCTATGACGGAATAAAGACTTCTTCTGTAGGCCCGTGTAAAAAGCATGGATAGCCTGAGCGTCTGAATCACCATGGCAGTTGGTCTTCTCTGAGATCCATCGGCTGACAAAGTCTGTCATGGTTTCGTCTGGATTCTGAACACAGCGTTGCAAATCTGTATAGGTGTTTGGACGCTTGTATGATCCTTGGAAGTGCTGAGAAAACACCTTTTCCATGTCGTACCAACTATGGATAGACTTTTCAGGAAGGTTGTCGATCCAAGCTCTTGTCGTGCCTTCCAACATAAGAGGTAGGTAACGGACGGCAATGTGATTCTTCCGCTGGCAATCTCTATGGCCATAGCATAGTCGGCTAGACAGGAGTCCGGCTTAACGAGGCTGATGTACCGAGGACAATTTTTAGACACTTATGTCATGTCCTTAGGGAATGGCTCTCTCCGGATGGTGTCGCCAAAGCACTTTGGACCAGAGTATAGTGGCTCCTTTCTCTTGCAATGTCTCGTAGGCGGTGTCGTGCGTCTTCAGGAGATGTAACGCCCCGGAAATTACCACCAATTAGATAATTGTTTGTTTTTCTTTCTGCATCATCATATCATCATACATGTTGTCACCTTGCATGTTTTCCTAAATAAAATAAAATTGTTATTTTTGTGCAACCACTTTTATTGTGCATATAATAAATCTCTCTCTTTTGTATTTTAAACAAAAGCTTCAAATTTTAATTTGGAAATAATTGCAAATGTATTTTTTCTATAAAAATATTTGCAAAAGTCTTGCCTCTCTCTTTTTTTTCCCTCTCTTCTATTTCTTTTATCTTTCTTTTCCTTTCTTTTCTTTTCTTTGCTGGTTTAGCAAATTCCAGAAAAAACGTAGTTGGGCTGAATTCTCCTCTTCTTTTTGGCCCAGCCCACTTCTCCCTCACCTTCTTCTCCGTAGAGAGTCACGAGGAGAACGTGATCCTCTCACCTCCGTGGGCCCCACCTCCTCCACCTGCTCCCTCTCCCATCTTTATAGACGAACACCCTCTCTCCAAACCCTAGCCACCCCCTCCTCTCCTCCCTCTGCACCGCCGCCTCTCTTTTCCCCTTCCCCCTCTCTCTGTTTTTCTCCACCCCCCCCCAAGTAACCTCCATCACCGCATCTTGAGGTACACCAACCCGACGCCATGCTCACCGCCAGGCACCTCTGAGACCGGGAATGGACCTGGGTCGTCCTCCGCATCAAGATCGCTGTAGGAGCCGTGGCCGGAGCTGTCTCAGAGCGTCGCCAAGATTGTCTTCCTCCCCGCAATGGACGGGACACCCTCTTCTTCCCGAGCTGGCTCTCTACGCCCCGGCCTCCCCAAAGTGAGCTGCGCCCCCCTTTCCCTTTCCTTCCTCCCCTTGCTCTGGGTGCTCGCCGTCGCGCGGCACCGCTGTGATCATCGTCGGCCGCGTTTTCCGTCCGGCCGTTGCCATCCTCGTCCGTCTCAAGCCTCAACCTTCCTATTATGTTCAGTTCGCATCGTCGGATCGCTTCATCACAAATCTGTAGCGGAGTACAACACCAACCACCAATCCATCTCAGTCGCCTTGGCTCCTCATCCTAATCAGAGTGACCAGAGATCAAATCCCCCGCAGCCCATTAATTTTTTTTTCATAATTGTGGCAAGTCTGAATCTTTTCTTCAGATTCAGTTAGAGCACCATAGGTGCTTTATATACTCTGCTTGTACTGAAATTATAGAACCCGTTCAGTAGTCCATTGGCGAGCTCTTCTGTATTCCACGTACCAAGCCAGGTTCGAATCCTCAACCCGCACCCTTTTTATCCTCTTCCTAATCTTTTCTTTTATCATTGTGTACAAAATGTGTATTCTTATATATGCTATATCTTTTGTTTTACAATTCCAAATAATACAAAGTTTAAATCTATTTTGATCATAAAAATGCAATGCACATAAATATGTAATCCTTATGCCATGTTGCCTCTTTTAAATTAATTGCTTAGTGTAATTAGTTAGTTGCAGCTAAATATAAATAAGAAATATGTTGGCCACTTATTTATTATTGTTGCCCCATTCCATTTAATTTGACTAGATAATCTATGTCATGTTTTGACATGTTAATGAACATTTAACATTGATGGCTAGATAAATAACTTGAACCTAAATATTAAATGTGGGAATCCCGGTTCCGCTTAATTTGGATAAAGTGCATCTCGTATTTCATCTTGCCATGCCATGCATCTTTTGCCGTAGTTGTAAGATGCATGTTTTACGCTTTCCAGTGTTTGTTGCTTCTTCGCGGATAAGACGTTGAGATGTGTGAGCAACGACAAGATATTCTTCCATGCGAGATTCCAAGCAAGTGTTTCCTCTTTGATCACCTATGCATGCCTTTTGCCTATGTTTCTAGCCTTGTGATACGATGCTTGTGCTCGATCCTATTCCATGTTTACCTTGCAGCCATGATATAGGACCCCCTCCTCATCCTATTAACTATTGTTTGTTTACTTGTTGGTCTGCGAGTCGTAGCACATGCTTAGAGTTGGTTGTACGAGTCTTCTGTTGCTCTTATGTTTCACATGCTTAGTATGATAGATTTTTCTACCTTAGTAAAATGCTGTCATATGTTGGGTATTATAATTAAAAGATAAGGCATCAGCGGAAGGCCTTGCGAGGTGCTTTGTTCTGCTAAGTGTCGACCTAGGAACTGAGATCTTGCTCCCCTAATCCAAGTTTGAGCGCACTAACCACTTGTGGGAGGCCCTATGGAGCCCCTCGCGGCTTCGATCTAATCTGCTTCTTATCCAGGGCGCCGCAGGTAGTTAGGTCTTTCCATTTGATGCATTCATATGGTTACATAACGATCTCATGATGATGGAGTAGTCGATTCTCATATAGGGCGGCACGTTCTTAGAGTGATATGAAGGTTGATCCCGCGGGTACTTAACCTGATTAGCCGTGCACGCAATCATGCGGTTCCCTAAATGGGTTGTAGAGAAGAGATTTGTCGTGTTGAGATACCCTACCTTCTGGCTTGCTCTTGGGGTTGGTCGAACGAGTATGTGTCCAGTAGTGCACCCCTGCAGGGTATAATCTTATCGATGAGCCACGTCCGCGGTTATGGACAACTCGGTGCATTGCCGACTAATGAGATCTAGACAACTTGCACCTAATTAATGTTGATTAATTTGACTAGTAATATAGAATTACTTTCACAATAAATGGTAACTAAAACTGTTCAATGTGTGAGTTTCTCGAATTGCTCCCTCATACTTGGTTGAGGGGGTTAATCTGAGAATGGGTTATGATTGGTGTTAGTTGTAGTTGGTTACTTATGCGCACTCTTATCCCTCTCTAATAGACGAATGTTGTAGTGTGTCTCTGTAGTTGTCTAGAGCTTGTGCGCTGCCGCTAAACCGTCATAAGGAGATGCGCTCACCTGTTCGGAATGCATATTGCGCATTCGTTAGAACTCTCCTTAATGCTTGCCTTGCTATCATTACCGATAGTATTGACCCATGTATATGGGCTGTATTCATGTGTGCAGTTAACAAGTTTGAAGTCTGACGACGTTAGCTTGGGAATCCCTCTGGCTTGGCCTGGGCAGGGATATGGCGCCATCGCTTACCTTCAGGACTCTTAGTCCAATTTGCATCTTATTCGTAATCGGATACTATTTTGCTTCCGTTGTCATTTGTATCTTTGTATTGTATCATTTGTATCTTGACTCGTTCGAGTCGTTGTTATATTTATATCTTCTTTTGATGTGGATCTTTTGGAACCGTTGTAATGTTATCACAATTCCAGCCACATAATGCGCATGTTTCAGCATGCACATTATGTCTGGTGGGCGAACTAAAATCGTTATTATGCGGATTTCGGCTGGATCACTTAAATCTACATAGTACCGATTTTGGGGTGTCACAAAGTGGTATAAGAGCCTTGGTTTCGATCTCCTTGTTGTTTCGATACGATTGGTTATCGAAGCAACTGGTCCGCAAAGCCTATAGGATAACCTCGCTAACGGTCGTTGTTTCTGTTGTGTCTAAACTATTTGACTAAAATTATTTTGAAAGGATCTCAATAGGTTTCTTTTTATTCCTTACCTCTATTCTATTTCTCCTCTTATCTTTAACATCCCAACATTTTATAATGTTCAAAATTCACTAAAATTTAAAACTTTTGTTTTTGATTAAAATAAAACATTAAATGCATAAGAAAACCAATTATAAAAGACTTCAACCATATTAAAAAGGTTTATTAATTCAAATATCTCAAGTAATCACTAATTTTTCAAGGATAATAATTTTACAAATTTTTAGAATTTGAATTGACTTCATTTGGAGTTATAAATCAAAAGTTATTAAGAAAATAGAAAATTCAGAAAAGAAAAAGAAAAATTGCCGACGTCATGGTGACGTCAGCACGTCTTCAAGCTCTGTCCAGAAATCACGCCTTGATCTCTCTCCCAAAATCCGAGCGTTAACTTTGCAAATTTGTTTCCCTGTTCGGTCCTATAAATACCCCACGATCTCCTCTTCGTTTCCCCTCTCAAACCCTAGCCTATTGCGCCCCCAGGCTGCCGCGCGAGCTCGCCGGAGTTCATCCACATCCGCCTCCGTATTCTTCGTTTCCCCGGCGAGGTGAGTCGCCCCCGAGCCCAAGACCCTCTCCTCTCTCTTCCCCACCCTCTAGCGCAACTGGTCATGTGCTCTTGCCTCCTCCTGCAGCCGGGCACTCCAAATCCGTGCTCGACCGCGTCGCCGACGCCCGCTCCGCTCCGACCTCGTTCCTGCGCGACACCGAGACGAGGAACACAGCGCCATTGCCTCCATCTGCTTTACCGTGCTGCGCCGCGTCCAGAGCCGCCCTCCGCGCATCCAGGGAGTCACCGGAGGCACCGGAGCGTCCCCGCCCGAGCCGCACTACCGCCGTCGTCGACATCGCCAGCGACCTCGCTCCGCCCCCCTCGGTGAGCCGTCCGATCTCCTTCCAACGCACCAGATTAGAAGTTTTAAACGAACCGGTCACGGACAGATCTGGACCGCCAGATCCAGATCTGACGGCCCAGATGCATTGACTTAACCACGTCAGCATGCACAGTCCGCGGCCACGTCAGCGCACAGTCAGCGCCAGCATGGAATTTCTTTTTGTAATTAAATAAAAAATGGCAGTTTTGCAGAAAAGCCCATGTCTATTCAAACTATCATATCTCTTTCTCTGTTTATCCAAATTCAAATATTTTTTATATATTTGGAAAGCCCTCGACATGTAGAAGATTTTGGATCTGCCAAAATTCAAATTTGACATAGTTTAAAATATTCAAATTTCAAATGGAAGATTTGAGTATATTTGTCATAACTTTAAATCTATAATTCCAAAAAATGCAAATAAAATTGTTTTAGAAACTTTAGAATATTTGTAAATTAATGCCACTGCTATAAAATAATTTTGAGTAATATTTGAATGAAATCATAGTTATATATTTAATTTGAATAGTTTGAGTATTTTCAACATAACTATTAATAGAAATATTATTTTTGATTTAATCAAATTGCTATAAATTTAATTAAATGCTCCCTGTCTATTAACACTAATTATAAAATTTTGTTATAAAATTTAGGTAAAGAAAACTTTAATCTTATAATTATTCCTTTTATTATATTTTTCAAAAATAGAAATTAATTAAATTGCATTTATAGCCTAATGCATACTTTATAAATATCACAAATTTTGTATGATATTTCTTACGATTTAAAAGTGCATTGCATGCATAACTTATTTTCTCATATAGATATATTTCCCATAGGAAATCTCTTCATTATTTTTCTCTAAGTTAGGATTATTTCAACTTAGCATTCTGGTAAGTGCTATGCACTTAGACACTTAGGAATTTCAAATGGAGCTAGAAGGCCAATGAAGAACTTAGCGAAGAAAACAAGACTTCAGAAGTATCTCCAAGGAGTAGAAGCACTTAGAAGAAAAATCAAGAAGAAGTTCATGAAGACCAACCAGAAATATTTTCTAAGTCTTGCTCCCTCTTTCTTTCTTTTATCCCTTCTTCTGTTATACTTCATGATGACTAAGTAAATCCAAGACCAGCCTCGAGGATACAAGAACCACCAAGTCTGAAGATTTATCAAGTCTATCAAAACTTCAATCAAGACATCATCAAGGAGAATATTACAAGTCTGGAGATGAAGCCTGGAGGACAACTACATCTTTCTTCTATCTTGTCCCTCTTTTCTAATCTTGGCTTTCACATTTGACATAAACAATTTTTGATCATGATATTATCATCTTGAAGTTTGTTGGATCCTAGCGGCATAGTGAGATGAAGCGGCCTGGAAACAAACCTTACATGTCCACGTACATGATACCTGTTCCACAATTTAAGTGGCTGGCCGGGTGTCTGTCTCTCTCACTATAGTGAATGTCCAATTTACAAAGAGTTGATAAAAATTGTTGATCATCTTGAAGAAATGACTTAGTAGTTACTCTAAATATTTCTACACATCAAGACTAAGCCATTAGAGGGCTTATTCAAGATGATATAAAACAAAATATTTTATTCAACTTATGACCTTAGTCCTTAGTCATTTGGACCAACCCATTTCCTTGCATTAACTTAAAAGATTTTCATGCATGACATGTTTTCCTTAGAAGTTTACAAAACTTGTTTGTTCACTAGATATGAGCATGTAGGTTTGATGATTGCTGTTTGTTGATTGTTGTATTGTTTTTTTTGCTTATATGGTTTAGATTAAACGGAGAGCAAACGTTCGTTGTTGAAAAGAGTTTGTGAACAACGACAACATTCAAAGGCAAGTGGCACACCTCATGAACTTCCTATTATTTTCTATATGCATTACTTAGTGTATTTTTATATGCATGAGTAGGATAGTATTGCTATGCTAAACCTGTGTAGAATTCCCTTACTCCTGTGTCTAGGTTCCTATATAATACTTAGTAGATATATTGATGCTATGCAATGATGAAAAGTTTTGCAAAATGTAAGTGACTACTCAAGGCTGTGCTCATGGTTGTTGTCGCCTAGGATGAATGTCTATTCTACTTAGGGCTGTGAGCTGGTGATTTTCACCTGAGAGTGCACATCCACTAAGTTAATGAAACTCCTGGGTGGATTGGTTGTATATGGTGGCGAAGTTGAGTGGCTACTCAGGTCCATGTCTATGGTTCCTGGAGTACGTGCACTTGTGGATGGCCACCCAGGGAACAGAGGAATCTGAAGAACTCCGAGTGACGATTGCTTCCAGTGCAGCCATTGGCATATGGGCTATGGCTTGATCAATTATGTTGCGTGGACTCTCTCCGGCTTGACAAGCAGATGTAGGGGGATGTTAGGTGGAACGGGTCAAGCCAGAGTGGGAGGGAAAGTGCTTCTGAAAGATCTCGTCTCATTTTCTCCTTTCCTTATCACAAATGGTGTGTAAAGGATAAATTGGGTTGAATGGGTACAATGGTGAACGTGCACAACCTCTGCAGAGTGTAAAACTAAGTACTTAGCCGTGTCCCCGGTACGGACAATTTGAGCAGCTGATCACGGATGTCAACAAAGGATTCCATCATTCCAACTTCAGAAATAAAACTTGATGGGTGAACAAGGGAAGATGAGATTTATGGTTTTCATGCCATACTTGTCTTAATTCGAAGAAAGTGTTTTCCAAAGAGATAGGAAAAATTGGCTTTATGCAAAATAGCCTTGAACTCCACCAGCCAAATATGCATATAGGCTATAGAGTTATTCCATTAACTGTCCACCATAGTGTCACTTGCCAGACTCCATTTTTAATGGAATCTGACCCATGTTGTTGCAATATTTTTCTTATTGCAGATTGTTCAGATGACGAGTGAGGTTTCGTTTATAGGTTTCGAGTCTACAACCAACATGTTTTCGCCTGTGGCAGCATGAAAGTGATAGAGACTCACTGCTATTATATTTCCGCTGTGTACTTTTTCAATGCTAGCTTTATGCTATGCAACTTGTATCGAATATTTTGTAATTCTGGATCAGCGATGTAATAAAATTGACGCTTTGTTGTGATATTACATCGTAAACTGTGTGTGCAAATGAATCGATCCAGGGATTTGCACTATACACAGGTATCTACCTTATTTAAAGAGCAGGTACGCTACATTATCTTATTTGTTTTGGAGTCTCTCTCTTATCCAACTTTCATAGTTTAGAATTCTACGTGGGTCGACTATCTCTTGCCTTTTAACCTATTAGGTTCGATCTTTGGGAATCCTCATCAACATGAGCAACTTTTCTTTTTAGTGGTGTCGATAATTTCAAGGTGGATCAACAATCACTTGTTAGTGGTGTCAAGAAGTTCATGTTGGAGCATGACGACTCGGTAGTTACCCCTCTCTTCTTGTGGTCTCGGCGTGGATCGCGGGACGCGATCCCTTGTAAGTGGTGTCGATTGTAACGCCTGGAAATTACCACCAATTACATAATTGTTTGTTTTTCTTTTTGCATCATCATATCATCATACATGTTGTCACCTTGCATGTTTTTCTAAATAAAATAAAATTGTTATTTTTGTGGAACCACTTTTATTGTGCATATAATAAATCTATCTCTTTTCTATTTTAAACAAAAGCTTCAAATTGTAATTTGGAAATAATTGCAAATGTATTTTTGTCTATAAAAATATTTGCAAACTTCTTGCCTCCCTCTTTTCTTTTCCCTCTCTTCTATTTCTTTTATCTTTATTTCCTTTCTTTTTTTTTCTTTGCTGATTTTGCAAATTCCAGAAAAAGGGAGTTTGGCCGAATTCTCCTCTTCTTTTTGGCCCAGCCCACTACTCCCTCACCTTCTTCTCCATACACAGAGTCACAAGGAGAACATGATCCTCTCGCCTTCATGGCCCCCACCTCCTCCCCCTGCTCCCCTCTCCCCTCCTTATATGTAACATCCCAACATTATATAATGTTCAAAAATCACAAAAATTTAAAACTTTTCTTTTATTAAAATAAAATATTAAATGCATAAGAAAACCAACTATGAAAGAGTTCAAACATATTGAAAAAGTTTATTATTTCAAATATCACGTTTTATCTTTATTTTCAAAAGTTGTTTCAAGTTAAAAGATTTTATTATCCATTTTAATTATTAAAACCTCAATATCTAATTTGACAAATGTTTTACAAACTTTCAAACCATATTCATGAAATAAAAGGTTTCTTTATAAGTATTCGATTTCAACCACTTAGCAATAGCAATTCATAAATTAAAATAATAATTACAAGTGCTATTTTAACGATTGAAAACATTGTCTATTTGCCAAAGGATTATAATTCATTTACCCAAGTTCAAAACATAGTTTTGCATATTTTAAGTCTATAGTGTATAACTTTAAAACTTCATAGATTTTATAATTAATGAATTATCCAAATAAGCATTGCATTAATTTAAATTAGTTTCATTAATTCTCAAACATAAATTGATCTTCATGAATATATATCCAATATAAGAAATGAAATAAATCTAGAATAATTTCCACAGATATGTTATGAAGTTTTCAAATGATTTATCATGATATAAAACTTAATGGTGCACAAAATATTTCGAATTAAAAAATGAATGTAATATATTTCCCTTTCCATTTCAAATAAATGTGTTATGTATTTAATATTGTACTAAAGAAAAAATGATTTAATATTGGAATATGAGTAAATAACTTAAATTCAAACATATTTAAATGTGGGTAATTTCTTAAATTTTATTTAACCCCAAATGAATTATTAAATCACTAATTTAAAAGTTGACCTAAATGGGCAATTTTGCATTTTATGAATATTTCCAAATATTAATTTTCAAAAATGTTCAAAACATACCCACAACTGGTTTAACACATAGATGATATTTTTACAAATTTTTAGAAATTTATTTAACTTAATTTGGAGCTATAAATCAAAAGATATGAATTAAATGGATAATCAAAAAAAAAATGGAGCTTTATTTAACACAAAGATGATACCCACAAGCGTACGCGGGCATGGCTGTGCGCCCAACGCCTGTTGCCTCCCTTTTGCCTCCTTTTAGTTCCACCTTGCTATTTTAACAACACCCCCACCTAGTTTTAGCCTATATATAGACCCCATATGTATGGGCAAAATCATAAATAAAAATTCGGGTTGAATCATTTATTTTGGTTTGACTGGAATAAAATAAAATATTTATTTATCTCCGGTGGGATTTCTATTGGTGGGATTTTTTCTTCTTCTCTCTCGACGGTGCTTCTTACCCGACGGAGGTACTACGCATATCTTCTCTTTTTCGTCTTTTATATTTAGTTTTGTAGAGTACTTTTTGTAGAATAATCTAGCCTACAAATTTAGTAGTAGTATATTCTACAAATTTAGTAGTAGTATATTTTCCGTAGCATAGTTTCTGAGTAGTTTTAGATTTTAGTCTAGCGTAGTATTTATTCGTACACTGTACGATCCGTTTTTAGATCGAGTAGTGTCGTAACTGTAGCTATTTGCTTTTTGATCCTACGATATAGTTAGTTTGTCTAAACCAACCTGTTCCACCAATCACCTTCTTACCACTTTGTCTAGCAGTTTTCTGGGTTGAACCCAATAGGAAATTCATATGCAGATTTTGCAGAAACACCCCTATAACTTAAAACTCTCATATCTTTTGAACCACACGTCCAAATTTGATGAACTTCATGTCTATGGATAGCTCTTGACTTGTAGAATCTTTTGGCACTGTTATTTGCCAACTTTGACTTGTTTAAACTCGTTCAAATGTTCAAATGCATGATTTCAGTAAATTGGACATAGATTTTATTGTGTATGACCAAGAAATTTTCAAATGAAATATTTTTGGAATCATTAAGATGTAGAATAAGTATTCGGCTATAAATTATTTTGACCAACCTTAAAATGATTTAGTGTACAAATTTTATTTTAAAACTTGATGCCAATTTAAATAATTAGATGGACTTGTGTAATGTGTGATTATTTGAACAAGTTTAACACAAAGTCTCATTAAATCAATTTTGAAACATGGACTTGTGTAATTGTATTTAAATATGCTGGATAACTTAAAATTGCAAACCTTGCTTTTAAATTGTTTTCAAACCATCTCGGCATTCATTTGTGTAAACCTTTTTCAAGACCATCCCCTGACCAAATTGGCAAACCCTTAACTCAATCACATTGATTCCTTTTGCATATCAAATTATGTGATACTCTTGACCAAACCTGTGCTAAGCATTTTTACGCTTGTTTTGTTTTAATTGTTATGTGCTTGTTGAATTGCTTGTTTATTGTATGTCTTTTTACTTTATAGATTGAACGGAGTGCAGCATTCGTTGTCGACAATGAGTGTGTGAGAAACGACAACATTCAGCAGGCAAGTGATACCATAAAAGACCTACTATTTTTACCTACTACATTATTAGTGTTTTTCAGTAGTATGCATGACAGGTTTACTACTGTTATATATTATGCTATGCAAACCTTTTAGGATATCCATTTGACCACCTTGGTAGTAACCTATTATAATTTTGTGGAACTACATGCTTCAAAAAAATGATTGTTTTATGGTAGATGTGATAAGTGAAAATTCCATTAATTAAATTACGGCCTGTGTGGATTGGTTCGACCGAGGAGGTTTCAAGTTGAGTGGCTACTGAGGGCCAAGTTTCATGGTTGTCTTCGCCCAAAATAGTTTTCACTTACTTGGGGCCATGTTATGTGGTGTTAACCTGAGTATGCTCACTTGTGGATGGCCACCCAGGGCTATGAGATTTAAGTTTACACTGAGTTTAGTTGCTTATCGTGCAACCATTGGTCAATATGGGCTTTGTCTTGATGGAGTAAGTTGATGTGGACCTGGGTCAAGAGATTGATGGTGGTAGGGTTGATAGGATGGTGGTAATCTCTTAGTATGACCATGGGAAAGCAACTTCTGAAAAGTCTCGTCTTGATCTTCTCCTTTTCCTTCTCACTAAATGAGTGTAGAGGATAGTTTGGGTTGATTGAGTCTAATGGTGAAAGTGCACACACTCTCGAGAGTTAAAACCTAAGATCTTAGCCGTGTCCCCGGCATCGGACAAATTGAGTGACTACACGAGTCTGTCTTGTGAAAATCTCTTCATTCCAATTTCATAATAAAATTTGAGCTGGGTAAACAAGGGTTGGAGTTCACTGATGTCTATCAGTGGTACTCATTAATTATAGTTTAGCAAAGGCGTTCACTGATGTCTATCTGTGGTACTCTTTGCGAAGATGAAAATGTCTTTACAAATATAGGACAAAATTGGCTTTACGCAAATCAGCCTTGAACTCCACCAGCCAAATATGCATGTAGTTTTAGTCTTGCCATTTATATCCACCATAGTATCACTTGACACCACAATTCAATTGTGCTGACCCTTTATAGCTGGGCTGAAACTAAACCTTGCAGATTTGACAGACGACGAGTGAGCATTCGATAGGATTTCGAGTCTACAACCAACATGCTATGCCTGTGGCACATGAAGATGATGAGGCTCATTGTATCTACTGTTTTCCGCTGCTGCTCTTTGAATTTTGCTAGCCTTTTCAGGTTATGCAAGTTGTAAAAGATATTTGTAACACTGGATCATGCGATTTAATAAAGTATTTGACACTTTTGCATGATATACATCTTAAACCGTGTTGCTAGCATTTGATCCAGGGACTAGCACAATAACACAGGGACTTCCACCTTATAATAAGAGGTGAGGTCACTACAAATGGTATCAGAGCACTGTGTTGGCTGTAGGTTCGAGACCCTAGGTTTGTATAGAAATAGGCTTTGACCATAGGATTGAAAATCTATTTCTATTCACTTTACTAAAATAAATATATAATTTTCTTTATCTTTTATTATCCTCTCGTCTACTATCTACCTTCTGGAAAATATCTTATCTATTTCTAGATGACCATTGTTCTTGAAGTCTGAGTCTGATACTTCATAAGGAATTCTACGATTCAACATGAAGAACTACAAGGAAGATGATAGAAGAACTTGGATTTAGAGTTCAACCACTTGGAAGAGTTTAAAGAAATTGAAGAAGATCATGAAGCGCTCAAGAAGGAGCTATACTAGACCACCATTTAGAATAACGATACCGTGTTAGTGTATTGTTCATACCAACTTAGGTTGTATGACAATACTAGATTGTTTGTTTGTGTGTGAACCTTGTTGTTTGGTGTTTGCTAGATGTTGTTGTAAAATGAATTGCCTTGTCTTATTGTGTTGGCGTAGGATTCTTTCTTAGTGTCTTTCTATCTTAACTCATCCATGCTAAACCCAAACCCGACGCAATATCTATCCTTAGAACAAAACTAAACTAACCAGAATGGATATACTAGTGGAGGTTAAGTTTAGGAGTTGAGACAACATATATTTTCCATCACATCAAGGAGAAGGATTTTTCAAAACAACAACTTTTCAGATATCCTGGCGTAGGTTTAACGCAACCTACTAGTATGAGGACCGATAGTTTAGCTCAGCTTTGTCCTACAGGCTGGAAACATTCTGTGAGATAAGTGAGATTTGACCAAGTGTTAGAATACGAGATTCATCAAACCAAGTACAAAGTAATGAGTGAGTGTGACATGGATTGGCCCCCATGGCAAATACTCATATCATTCTCTTTGCTATGAGGAATGGAAAATCTTGAGTGACTTTCCGATGAGAGATACGACGATGAAAAACCAAAATCATAGAATTGTAGATATTTATAACCCTATGTGAGGCAAGGTTTGCTAAAACGTATTAAATTACGGCGAGGACAACCACAAGCAAAGTTTTGAAGAATACCCTACAATCGAAGATTTGCCTTCCATGAGAGTTACGTTAGTTGCTTAAAAAATGTAAACTATGAAGACGAAGCACACGGGGACATCAAGCGGTTAGAGTTATGGAGATCGTTTTGAAATCCTCTCAGGTTGGTTTTCACTTTTCAGTCTAATCCAAGAGTGATATTCAGTACCAAAAGCAGTTCAATGGACTTATGTTATACTACAACCCTAAAGTGATGGAAAAGTTCGACTGAAAGATTATAGAAAGAATTTCAGATTGCCGCAAAAGTTCCTTTTAAGGGTGGTAGCCCACTGAGTTAATCTAATCCAAGTTGTCCAAAACCATCTTTCTTTCTAACGTCCCCAATCAGCGGAATCTTTCTCTGCTGATTTTGTTGTTCCCGTGTCAGCAGCTGCATTTCTCCTCCTTCCCCAGCTATCAAATCTTTCCCAACAATTGCATTTTGTTCTCAGCCTCTCCAAATCTCGGGACGAGATTCCTTTAGGGTGGTAGTCTGTAACATCCCAACATTATATAATGTTCAAAAATCACAAAAATTTAAAACTTTTCTTTTATTAAAATAAAATATTAAATGCATAAGAAAACCAACTATGAAAGACTTCAAACATATTGAAAAAGTTTAATATTTCAAATATCACGGTTTATCTTTATTTTCAAAAGTTGTTTCAAGTTAAAAGATTTTATTATCCATTTTAATTATTAAAACCTCAATATCTAATTTGACAAATGTTTTACAAAATTTCAAACCATATTCATAAAATAAAAGGTTTCTTTATAAGTATTCGATTTCAACCACTTAGCAAAAGCAATTCATAAATTAAAATAATAATTACAAGTGCTATTTTAACTATTGAAAACATTGTCTATTTGCCAAAGGATTATTATTCATTTACCCAAGTTCAAAACATAGTTTTGTATATTTCAAGTCTATAGTGTATAACTTTAAAACTTCATAGATTTTATAATTAATGAATTATCCAAATAAGCATTGCATTAATTTAAATTAGTTTCATTAATTCTCAAACATAAATTGATCTTCATGAATATATATCCAATATAAGAAATGAAATAAATCTTGAATATTTTCCACAGATATGTTATGAAGTTTTCAAATGATTTATCATGATATAAAACTTAATGGTGCACAAAATATTTTGAATTTAAAAATGAATGCAATATATTTCCATTTCAAATAAATGTGTTATGTATTTAATATTGTACTAAAGACAAAAATGATTTAATATTGGAATATGAGTAAATAACTTAAATTCAAACAAATTTAAATGTGGGTAATTTCATAAATTTTATTTAACCCCAAATGAATTATTAAATCCCTAATTTAAAAGTTGACCTAAATGGGTAATTTTGCATTTTATGAATATTTCAAAATATTAATTTTAAAAAATGTTCAAAACATACCCACAACTGGTTTAACACAAAGATGATACTTTTACAAAATTTTAAAAATTTATTTAACTTAATTTGGAGCTATAGATCAAAAGATATGAATTAAATTGATAATAAATAAAATAAAAAAATTGCGCGCTGCTAGCGCAGCAGTGCCTGCCGGCCCAGCAGCCTGCTCTGCTGCACGCGTACGCGGGCATGGCTGTGCGCGCAGCGCTGGTTGGCTACCTTTTGCCTCCCTTTAGTCCCACCTTACTATTTTAGTAACACCTCCACCCAGTTTTAGCTTTTATATAGACCCCATATGTATGGACAAAATTAGAAATAAAAATTTAAAAATTCGGATTGAACCATTTATTTTGGTTTGATTAAAATAAAACAAAATATTTATTTATCTCCGGTGGGATTTTTTTTCTTCTCTCTCGACGGCCCTTCTTACCCAACGGAGGTACTATGCATATCTTTTCTTTTCCGCCTTTTATATTTAGTTTTGTAGAGTACTTTTTGTAGAGTAATTTAGTCTACGAATTTAGTAGTAGTATATTTTCCGTAGCATAGTTTCTGAGTAGTCAAGCGTAGTATTTACTCGTACATTGTACGATCCGTTTTTAGATCGAGTAGTGTCGTAATTATAGCTATTTGCTTTTTGATCCTACGATATAGTTAGTTTGTTTAAACCAACCTGTTACACTAATCACCATCTTGCCACTTTGTCTAGCAGTTTTCTGGGTTGAACGCAATAGGAAATTCGTATGCAGATTTTGTAAAAACACCCCTATAACTTAAAACTCTCATATCTTTTAAACCACATGTCCAAATTTGATGAACTTCATGTCTATGAAAAGCTCTTGACTTATAGAATATTTTGGCACTGTTATTTTCCAAATTTGACTAGTTTAAAATCGTTCAAATGTTCAAATGCATGATTTAAGTAAATTGGACATAGATTTTATTGTGTATGACCAAGAAATTTTCAAATGAAATATTTTTGGAATCATAAAGATGTAGAATAAGTATTAAACTATACATTATTTTGACCAACCTTAAAATGATTTAGTGTACAGATTTGATTTTAAAACTTGATGCCAATTTAAATAATTAGATTATTAATTTATTGATATGAACATTTAAGTTTGGTTTTAAAATGATTTGTTATGCTACTTTAATGAAACATGAAATTTAAATTAGGTTAAAACCTTTTCCAAAGTTAATGTGTGATTATTTGAACAAGTTTAACACAAAGTCTCATTAAATCAATTTTGAAACATGGACTTGTGTAATTGTATTTAAATATGCTGGATAACTTAAAATTGCGAACCTTGCTTTTAAATTGTTTTCAAACCATCTCGGCATTCATTTGTGTAAACCTTTTTCAAGACCATCCCCTGACCAAATTGGCAAACCCTTAACTCAATCACATTGATTCCTTTTGCATATCAAATTATGTGATACTCTTGACCAAACCTGTGCTAAGCCTTTTTACGCTTGTTTTGTTTTAATTGTTATGTGCTTGTTGAATTGCTTGTTTATTGTATGTCTTTTTACTTTATAGATTGAACGGAGTGCAGCATTCGTTGTCGACAATGAGTGTGTGAGAAACGACAACATTCAGCAGGCAAGTGATACCATAAAAGACCTATATTTTTACCTACTGCATTATTAGTGTTTTTCAGTAGTATGCATGACAGGTTTACTACTGTTATATATTATGCTATGCAAACCTTTTAGGATATCCATTTGACAACCTTGGTAGTAACCTATTATAATTTTGTGGAACTACATGCTTCAAAAAAATGATTGTTTTATGGTAGATGTGATAAGTGAAAATTCCACTAATTAAATTACCGCCTGGGTGGATTGGTTCGATCGAGGAGGTTTCAAGTTGAGTGGCTACTGAGGGCCAAGTTTCATGGTTGTCTTCGCCCAAGATAGTTTTCACTTACTTGGGGCCATGTTATGTGGTGTTAACCTGAGTATGCTCACTTGTGGATGGCCACCCAGGGCTATGAGATTTAAGTTTACACTGAGTTTAGTTGCTTATCGTGCAACCATTGGTCAATATGGGCTTTGTCTTGATGGAGTAAGTTGATGTGGACCTGGGTCAAGAGATTGATGGTGGTAGGGTTGATAGGATGGTGGTAATCTCTTAGTATGACCATGGGAAAGCAACTTCTGAAAAGTCTCGTCTTGATCTTCTCCTTTTCCTTCTCACTAAATGAGTGTAGAGGATAGTTTGGGTTGATTGAGTCTAATGGTGAAAGTGCACACACTCTCGAGAGTTAAAACCTAAGATCTTAGCCGTGTCCCCGACATCGGACAAATGGAGTGACTACACGAGTCTGTCTTCTGAAAATCTCTTCATTCCAATTTCATAATAAAATTTGAGCTGGGTAAACAAGGGTTGGGGTTCACTGATGTCTATCAGTGGTACTCATTAATTATAGTTTAGCAAAGGCGTTCACTGATGTCTATCGGTGGTACTCTTTGCGAAGATGAAAATGTCTTTACAAATATAGGACAAAATTGGCTTTACGCAAATCAGTCTTGAACTCCACCAGCCAAATATGCATGTAGTTTTAGTCTTGCCATTTATATCCACCATAGTATCACTTGACACCACAATTCAATTGTGCTGACCCTTTATAGCTGGGCTGCAACTAAACCTTGCAGATTTGACAGACGACGAGTGAGCATTCGATAGCATTTCGAGTCTACAACCAACATGACATGCCTGTGGCACATGAAGATGATGAGGCTCATTGTATCTACTGTTTTCCGCTGCTTCTCTTTGAATTTTGCTAGCCTTTTCAGGTTATGCAAGTTGTAAAAGATATTTGTAACACTGGATCATGCGATTTAATAAAGTATTTGACACTTTTACATGATATACATCTTAAACTGTGGTGCTAGCATTTGATTCAGGGACTAGCACAATAACACAGGGACTTCCACCTTATAATAAGAGTGAAGTCACTACATTATAGCCGAGCTCCCTCTCTCCAAACCCTAGCCACCCCCTCCTCTCCTCCCTCTGCACCGCCGCCTCTCTTTTCCCCTTCCCCCTCTCTCTGTTTTTCTCCACCCCCCCAAGTAACCTCCATGACCGCATGTTGAGGTACACCAACCCGACGCCATGCTCACCGCCAGGCACCTCTGAGACCGGGAATGGACCTGGGTCGTCCTCCGCATCAAGATCGCTGTAGGAGCTGTGGCGGGAGCTGTCTCGGAGCGTCACCAAGATCGTCTTCCTCCTCGCCAAGGACGGGACACCCTCTTCTTCCCGAGCTGCCTCTCACGCCCCCGGCCTCCCCAAAGTGAGCTGCGCCCCCTTTCCCTTTCCTTCCTCCCCTTGCTCTGGGTGCTCACCGTCACGCGGCACCGTTGTGATCATCGCCGGCCGCGTTTTCAGTGCGTCCGTCGCCATCCTCGTCCATCTCAAGCCTGAAGCTTCCTGTTATGTTCAGTACACATCGCCGGATCGCTTCATCTAAATATGTAGCGAAATACATCACCAACCACAGATGCATCTTAGTTGCCTTGGCTCCTCATCCTTACCAGAGAGACCAGATATCAAATCCCCCACACATTAATTCTTTTTCAGAACCGTGGCAAGTCTGAATCTTTTCTAAAGATTCAGTTAGAGCACCACAGCTGCTTCATATATTCTGCTTGATCTGAAATTACGGAACCCGTTCGGTAGTCCATTGGCAAGGTCTTCTATATTCCACCTAGCCAGCCAAGTTCGAATCCTCAACCCGCCACATTTTCCGTCCTTTTATCCTCTGCCTAATCTTTTCTTTTATCAAAAATGTGTATTCTTATATATGCTATATCTTTTGTTTTATAATTCCAAATAATACAAAATTTATATCTATTTTGATCATAAAAATGCAATGCACATTAATATGTCATCCTCCCACCCTTTTCCATCCCTTTATCATCTGCCTAATCTTTTCTTTTATAAAAAATGTGTATTCTTATATATGCTATATCTTTTGTTTTACAATTCAAAATAATACAATGTTTATATCTATTTTGATCATAAAATGCAATGCACATTAATATGTCATCCTTATGCCATGTTGGATCTTTTAATTTAACTAGGAAAAAACGCCCCGTGCTTTGCAACGGGTTGCAAATAAATCAAACATATCATGATTTCAACTAAACTCAGAGAGATAAATCTCTAAATTTTCGTAAAAAATGTCCTGCTTAGGAGTTTGGAATAAGAAATAGAGATAAAACTTGAAAAAGCTGCTTTCAAGGTCTCGTCGCTTCGGTGAATCACTTGAGCCCTGAGACGTTTTCGGTGCCATGGAGCTAGACCAGTGAGCTATTACGCTTTCTTCAAAGGATGGCTGCTTATAGCAATTGTCACCATGTTGATTGGATTGTTTGGATCTTTTTGCTGCTAGGTGAAGTACTTCACCACCAGGAGCTAATTTTTCTTCAGAAAACCCTTATGTAGCACTGCCATTTCTCACAGAACTTTTTCCTTCTCCAACGGTGGATTTTTATCAGTATCTAGCAAAGGACCTTGCCTTTTGGAAACATTAACTCGCCCTTCCAACTGAATTGTACAGTCAAAGAGTCAAAATAAAAGAAAATTGGTAGCACTGGGAACACATAATAATGATGATATATACTAATAGTTCAAACAAACAGAAAAAACTACTCGTCTACCAATTGAAAAAAGGTGTCTTTAATTTAGTAACCACTAAGCAGCAAAAGGGAAGTCCAGAAAGAAACGTGGTACATAAACTTTGCTCATTCTTAACACATCTCTAGTTCGGGAACAGGTTCATTCAAGATTAATGCACCATACAGTTCTATCTGCACAATGTTTTAATTCATGAAACTTTATAGACAACACCGACAGTTGGACCCTAAGTGCATACTTATCAGCATCAAAGAAGTTTACAAAGATTTGTCATTGATGATAAGATCACCTCCACGACCTGCCGTTCCATGTGATTTGCACAGGCAAACTAACATGCCATGCCAACTACCAGTTAAAAAACGAAACCTCTAATATGTCCAAAAACACACCCAACTAACAACAGCAACTGAACCAAAGACATAGAGGCGAAACGTGGTTGCTGTGAGTGAAGCGGCAGAAGTAAAAACCCGGCCATCTGCGGTGACCGAAGAGCAGACGCGCTTGCTCATGGAGGCGCTCTTCGCCCTCTCCTCGAGGCGCTGGACAAGAGCATCACCAATGTTCTGCGCCCCAATCCTGAGAGAACCCGACACACTCACCGACAACCACTCTCACAGCCGCCTTGGACGCCCCTCTGCCGCTGGCATGCGACGTTATGGTACTTCTCCAGCTTCTGGATGGACTTGTGCATCGACTTGGCCCTCTCCCTGCACCTCATGTCAGAACCCTTGAGTTAGCCACAACCGAAGCAATGCAGACAAAAAATATTAGAACGGATAGGGAGGAGCAGCGCGGGAGGGAGCTGCGGCCTGCCCTGCGCAAGCGCAAACGGCGGCTCGGTGGAGGATTTCCCGAGCGACCGCCGCAGCTCCGCGGCGCGGGAGTGCTTGTATATTACGTTCTCCTCTCCTCATCACCGGTGAAACAAGTCTTGGCAGCTAGGGTTCGAGAGCGGGCTCGGTTGGAGGTGGTTGGGAACGGCGCCGAGGACGAACGCCGCCCCAGGGGTTGGCCTGCACGAAGAGCCCGTGTTAGAGCAAGAGGAGAAGGTCCAGGGGAGCGCACGCTCACCAGGAAGATGATGGAGGGGTTGCTGAGGTCGGGGGAGGTCTGTAACGGCAGCGACCTTGTGGAGATGGTAGTGGCCGGAGTCGGGGAACACGGCTCGATTCGCTCGACTCTGAGCTTCCGGGTGTAGTGTACCTGCACTTAAAATATGGCAAGATACCTGTGTATAGTGTAAATCTCTGGATCGATTCATTTGCACATAAAATTTACGATGTAATATCACAACAAAGTATCAATTTTATTATATCGATGATCCAGACTTAAAAAATATTATTTTACAACTTGCATAACATAAAGCTAGCACAGAAAGAGTAAACAGCGGAAATACATAGCAGTGAGTCTCCATCATCTTCATGTTGTCACAGGCGAAAACATGTTGGTTGCATACTCGAAACATTTAAACGAAACCTCACTCGTCATCTGAACAATCTGTAATAAGAAAAATATTACGACAACGTGGGTCAGATTCCATTAAAAATAGAGTCTGGCAACCTCGAGGCTATGGTGGACACTTAGAGGAATAACTCTAATAACCTATATGCATATTTGACTGGTGGAGTTCAAGCCTATTTTGCATAAAGCCAATTTTTCCTAACTCTTTGTAAAACACTTTTCTTCTATTCGAGACATACGTGACATGAAAACCACTGTCTCTATGAAAATGACAATGTGGGTTCATTTTGGTGGAGGAATTGCCTTGAAAACCTAGATACTTTCAAACAGTTAACCACATGGAAACTTGGTGATGGGAAAAATATTTCTCTATGGCAGGACAAATGGCATGGCATTCCACTGAAAGATCTTTTCCCTCAACTCTACTCCTTTGCTATTAATAAGAAGATCACTGTTGCTGATTCGGCAGATAATCTAGAAGGTGATATGATCTATAACCTATTCATTTACCTCTTTCTATGATTGCGGATGCACAATGTGTTCAGTTTGGGCAGCTTGTGAATGTTAATTACGCACCCACCAAAAATGATTCCTCGAGTTTCCAATGGGGAGCTGGTAAATACTCAGTCAAGAATGTATATAATTGTATCACGAATGCAACGACAGCTCCTGCACCTTTCAGATGGATATGGAAATTTCCATGCCTTCCGAAGCATAAATTTTTCTTCTGGTTGATGATACAAGACAGAGTCAACACAAGAGATTTGCTAGCAAGGAAGAATTTCTTTGTGGAAACAACTGATTGTGTGCTGTGTGATAATTCGGTGATTGAGAACATAACTCACTTGTTTTTTGATTCCCTTTCAGTAAGCAATTCTGGTTGAGAACTGGAGATAACTGGAATACTGATTTGAGTTTCATTGATATGCTGATTGCCGCCAATAATCGATCCAACAATCCTTTTTTCAAAGTGGCTTTGATTGCGGGATGCTGGAGTGTTTGGAATCACAGGAATAAGATCATTTTTGAGGGAGACAACAGAAATCTAGATTCTTGTTTTAGTTTCTTTAAAGATTCAATAAGCCTTGTTAGGAATAGAGTCAAACCTAGCCTCAAAGAGGGTATGCAAGACTGGCTTGATTTGTTGTAATTTGGACTTTTAAACACTGCCACCCTCCCCCCCCCCCCCCCCCCCCCATTTGTAATTATTCCCCCTTTTTTTATAAAATGAGAAAATGATGTAGTGGGGACCTTATCCACTGTTTACAGCGTAAAAAAAACCACTGTCTCATTCTACCCTTGTTCACCCATCAAGTTTTATATTTTTGAAGTTGGAATGGTGGAATATTCTGTTGACGTCCGTGATCAGCTGCTCAAATTATCCGTACCGGGGACACGGCTAAGTACTTAGTTTTACACTCTGTAGAGGTTGGGCACATTCACCATTGTACCCATTCAACCCAAACTATGCTTTACACTCTTGTAGTGATGAGGAAAAGGAGAAGAATGAGACGAGATCTTTCAGAAGCATTTTCCCTCCCACTCTGCCTTGACCCGTTCCACCTAACACCCTCTACATCTGCTTGTCAAGCCGGGGCGAGTCCACGCAACTTAGTTGATAAGGCCAGATCCCATATGGCGATGGCTGCACTGGATGCAATCGTCACTCGGAGTTCTTCAGATCCCTTTGTTCCCTGGGTGGCCATCCACAAGTGTACGTACTCCAGGAACCATAGACATGGGCCTGAGTAGCCACTCAACTCGAGTCCATACAACCAATCCACCCAGGAGGTTCATTGACTTTGTGGATGTGTACTCTCAGGTGAAAACCACCATGCCCACGGTCCTAAGTATAGTAGAAACTACCCTAGGCGAAGACAACCATGAGCACAGCCCTAAGTGGTCACTTAACATTTTGTAAAACTTTTCATCAATTGCATAGCATCAATATTTCTGCTAAGTACGATATAGGTACCTAGACACAAGAATAGGGAAATCTAAACATGGCTTGCATAGCAATACTATCCTACACATGCTTATAGAAAAATACTCTACTCATGCATAGAAAAATAGTAGGAAGTTTATGAGGTGGGCCACTTGCCTTTGGATGATGTCTTTGCTCACAAACTCTTTTCAACGTAACTCGGTGCTCTCCGTTCAATCTAACAGTATAGACAAACCATAATACAACAATCAACATAAAACACAGCAATACAACACATACAAACACATACCTAATGAACAAACAAGTTTTATAAAACTTCTAAGGAAAAATATGTTTATGCATGATGTGCAAAATATTTCTAAGGACTAGAGATGCATGTCATGCCGTGAAAATCTTCTAAGTTAATGCAAGGCAATTAGGTTGGTCAAAAATGACTAAGGACTAAGGTCATAAGTGGGATACGATACTTTGCTATAAATCATCTTGAATAAGCACTCTAATGGCTTAGTCATGATGTGCATAAATACTTAAAAAAATACTAAGTCTATTCTTCAAGGTGATCAACAATTATTTTCAACTCTTTGTAAATTGGATATTCACTATAGTGAGAGAGACAGACACCCGGCCAGCCACTTAAGTTGTGGAACAGGTCTCATGTACGTGGACATGTAAGGTTAGTCTCCAGGCCGCTTCATCTCACTATGCCGCTAGGATCCAACAAACTTCCAAGATGGTAATAACATGATCAAAAGTTGTTTGTCTAAAGTGAAAGACAGGATTAGGAAAGAGCGAAAAGATAAAAGAAGAATTTAGAATTTTCTCCTTGCTTCCTTTTCTTCTTCATGTGATGACTTCATTGCAATTTTGTAGACTTGATGGCTTTGAATACTTAATGGTGTTGATAGCCTCCAGGTTGGTCTTGAATATAACTTAGTCATCATAAGGGCTAAGAGAAGAAGGGAGAAAAGAGAGAGAGGAAGCAAGTCTTAGAAAATATTTCTGGTTGGTCTTCATGGACTTCTTCTTTATTTTATTCTAAGTGCTTCTACTCCTTGAATATACTTCTGAAGTCTTTTTTTCGGCTAAGTCCTTCATTGGTCTTCTAGCTCCATGTTGAACATCCTAAGTGTCTAAGTGCATAGCACTTTACCAAAATACTAAGTTGAAATACTCCTAACTTAGAGAAAATAATAAAGAAGTTTTCCTATGGGAAGTATAACTACAAAATAAAATATGATATGCATGAAATGCAATTTTTAATCACAAGAAAGCATCATAACAACTTTTGTGAGTTAGACAAATATGCATAAAGTTATAATTGCAATTTAATTAATTTCTATTATACGAAAATAAAATAAAAGGGTAAATACAAGATCAAAGTTTTCTGTGATTAAATTTTTATAACAAAATTTTATAAATGGTGTTAATAGACAGAGGGGATTTAAATAAATTTATATCAATTAGATTTACTCAAAAAAGATTTTTCTATCAAGAGTTATGTCAAAATTATTCAAACTATTCAATTTAAACATATAACTATTAAATCATCAAAATAATATTCAAAAATATTTTACAACAGAGGCATCATATTACAAATATTCCAAAGTTTCTAAAACAATTTTATTTCCAATTTTGAATTTATAGATTTAAAGTTATGACAAATATTCTCAAATCATCCATTTGAAATTTGAATATTTTAAACTAACTCAAATTTGAATTCTAACATATTTAAAATATTCTACATGTCAAGGGTTTTCCGAATATATAAAATTTGTCAAATTTGGATATGTGGTTAAAAAGTTATGGGGGTTTGAATATGCATGGGCTTTTCTCAAAAGTGCCAGATCTGTTGACTGGGCGCTGACGTGCCAGATCTGTTGACTGGGCGCTGACAGGATCTGACGTGGCTGCTGACGATGCAATGCTGACTGGATTATGTGAATGGATCTGATCCGTTGGATCTAGATCTGAGGGTTGAGATCAAATCATACCGATTCGGTAAATGAATCTAATAGTGGCCACCAGATCTCAATCGGACGGCTCAGATCAAGACTACCTCGGACGGGCGGCGCTAGGTCGCCGGAGACGGTGCCGAGGGCGGCGACGCGGTGTTCTACGCGCCCTACGGTGTCCCGGGAAGAATGGAACTAACCAAGGCTTGCAGGAGGTCTTGACGGAGGTGGTGGCGAGGTGGCGGTGCTCGCCGTGCTCCGGTGCTCCTCCTAATCCTCGCCGGAGTTGCGCACAACGGCGGCTCGCTTCGGTCGTGCACGGACACGATGATTCGCTGCGGAATAACATACCGCGCCAAGTCAGGAAGAGACGCAAGACAAAAGGAAGAAGAAAGAAGGAGAAACGAGGCCACGGGGTCGACTGAGTTCACAGGAAACGGAGAAATTCGTCGGCGGCAATGGCGGAGATGCGACCGACATTTCCGAGCAGCCTGGGGGCGATATTGCTAGGGTTTGGGGCAAAAAGGACGGTGGCGAGGCTAGGCTACTTATAGGACGGAGAGGCGCGTTGATTAGGGGAAGAATCACGCGAATTGAGGGGAGGAATCGCCGGCGGTTTCGGGCGTGAATTTCGCCTAGAGGTTGAAGACGATCCCCCCTGATAGGTGGGTCCCGCCTGTCAGGTTTTTCTCTTTTTCTTTTCTGGCTTATTTATATCCTTTATAACTTTTGATTTAAGAATCCAAATCAAGTCAAATTATGTGTTGTGTTGTTTGTTTTATGATTGTTGTATTGTTGTTTGCCTATATTGTGAGATTGAACAGAGAGCTCCGAATAACGTTGAAAAGAGTTTGTGAGCAAAGACATCATTCAAAGGCAAGTGGCACACCTCATAAACTTCCTATTATTTCTATATGCATTACTTTGTGTATTTTTATATAAGCATGTGTAGGATAGTATTGCTATGCAAAACCTGTGTAGAAACACTTACTCCTGTGTCTAGGTTCCTATAAAATACTTAGTAGATATATTGATGCTATGCAATTGATGAAAAGTTTTACAAAATATTAAGTGACTACTCAGGGATGTGCTCATGGTTGTCGTCGCCTAGGATGAATGTCTATTCTACTTAGGGCCGTGAGCATGGTGATTTTCACCTGAGAGTGCACATCCACTAAGTTAATGAACCTCCTGGGTGGATTGGTTGTATATGGTGGCGAAGTTGAGTGACTACTCCGGTCCATGTCTATGGTTCCTGCAGTATGTGCACTTGCGGATGGCCACCAAGGGAACAGAGGAATCTGAAGAACTCCGAGTGACGATTGCTTCCAGTGCAGCCATTGCCATATGGGCTCTGGCTTGATCAATTATGTTGCGTGGACTCTCTCCGGCTTGACAAGCAGATGTAGGGGGATGTTAGGTGGAACGAGTGAAGCCATAGTGGGAGGGAAAATGCTTCTGAAAGATCTCGTCTCATTCTTCTCCTTTTCCTTATCACTATAAGTGTGTAAAGGATAGTTTGGGTTGAATGGGTACAATGGTGAACGTGCACAAACTCTGCAGAGTGTAAAACTAAGTACTTAGCCGTGTCCCCGGTACGGACAATTTGAGCAGCTGATCACGGACGTCAACGAAGGATTCCACCATTCCAACTTTAGAAATAAAACTTGATGGGTGAACAAGGGTAGAATGAGACCGTGGTTTTCATGCCACAAGTGTCTCGAATAGAAGAAAAGTGTTTTTCAAAGAGTTAGGAAAAATTGGCTTTATGCAAAATAGCCTTGAACTCCATCAGCCAAATATGCATATAGGTCATTACAGTTATTCCTCTAAGTGTCCACCATAGTGTCACTTGCCAGATTCCATTTTTAATGGAATCTGACCCACGTTGTTGCAATATTTTTCTTATTGCAGATTGATCAGATGACGAGTGAGATTTCGTTTAAAGGTTTCGAGTCTACAACCAACATGTTTTCGCTTGTGGCAACATGAATGTGATGGAGACTCACTGCTATTGTATTTCCGTAGTTTACTCTTCCAAAGCTAGCTTTATGATATGCAACTTGTATCGAATATTTTGTAAGTCTAGATCATCGATGTAATAAAATTGATACTTTGTTGTGATATTACATCGTAAACTGTGTGTGCAAACGAATCGATCCAGGGATTTGCACTATACACAGGTATCTGCCTTGTTTAAAGTGCATGTACGCTACAGATGGTATCAGAGCACTGTGGTGCCTGTAGGTTCGAAATCATAGGTTTGGATAAAAATAGGTTTGACCATAGGATTGAAAATCTATTTTTCTTGACTTTTCTAAAAACAAATCTTTTCACTCTGTCTTCCTCGTATTCTCGTCTACTATTAACCTTCTGAAAATACCTTATCTTACTCTAGATGACCATGTTCTTATAGTCTAAGTCTGATTTTGCTGCCTCATATGGAAAAGCTACGATTAATCATGAAGTTCTACATGCATGGAAGACCACTGAAGAACCAGGATTCGACCAACACTTCAAAGATATCCATAAAAGTTGAACAAGAACTTGAAGCACTCAAGAAAAAGATAGATTAGACCACCTACCTGTTAGAATAACGAGATTCGTTGATGTATTGACCTATCAAATTGTGGTATGGCAGTACTATCAATTTTGTCTTTCCAGGACATTGGTGTGTTTCGTTCGATAAGCGATTAGTTCGGGTTTTTTTATCAAAACAAGTTTGAAATTTCATGTATGTGTTTGCTTGTGTTTGAACCATGTTGATTGATTATGTTAGAAATTGGTTGCCTTGTTCTGATTTATTGAATTAGGATTTCTCCATAGTACATATAATTCAACTCATTTATTTTCTAAAACAAACAGATGTCTCACCCCAATATCAACAACAATGAATTGCACACAACAATGCGACTACTATTAGAGAACCAGAGTCAGCTGTGGAATTTGATCAATGACCACCTGCCTAAGATTGATCAAAACCCTAGTGGGTATCAAGAGAGTCTTATGACCAAACCAAAGGCATGCAAAACTTGTGGAGAGATAAGACATACATCTAAAGAATGTCCTGATGAGTGGCCCCATGGTCATACCAGACATCTAGTTAAAGGATGCCTCACAAGTCAGGTTACATGCTTCCTGTGTGAAGGAACAAACCATGTCCCAATTCAGTGTCAACTTTATTCGTTGGTGCAACAAGCTATCCAGCAAACCAATGAAGGAATGCAACAGTCTCTCATGAAGACCCTGGGGGAACAAGGACAAAATGTTAAATCCAAGAAAGATCTTAGCCACATAAGTTGCTGTAGCGCCCCATCTTTAAATAAAGATGGAACACCTGTGTTATGTGCTAGTCCCTGGATCACTGCCAGCACCACCGTACAAAATATATAGTATCATTGCATAAGTATCAAAATAGTACATCGAGATCCAAAAATAGCCAAGTATAGCTTTATTACAAAGTGCATAGTCATGAAGACTAGCTAAAATATTCAGAGTTCACAACGAAAATAAAAGCAATGGGCCTCCTCTTCTAGCATACGCCACAAGCAGACATGTTGGGAGTAGAATCGAGTCCAAACTTACTCCTCATCAGAATTACCTACACATTTGAATATGCAGCCCCCGAAGGAGTTCAATACAATGAAGTATTGGCAAGTGACTATGGTGGATAAATTATGACAAGTCTAATTCTATATGCATATTTGGCTTGATGGAGTTTGTAGGCTATTTTGCAGAAAGCCAGTTTTCTCCTATCTTTCGTAAAACACTTTTGTATCTCAAAGACTTGGCACCAAGGGATGAAGCCCAAGTGCACCAATAATTCTTTCCTTAGTCAAATTTTACTTTACGAAAACCATGTTGGGATTCTTCCGTCCATCCTTGTCCAGTTGCTCAAAGTTGTCCATCACCGGGGACACGGCTGAGTACTCAGTTTGTCGACTCTGCAGAGGTTGTGCACTTTCACCTTAAGACTCAATTTGTCCGAGAAATCCTATACACGCGGAGTGTATTATGGAAAGGAGAGAATTGAGACAAGAACTTTCAGAAGAAGAATGCAACCATACTAGCAAGACCCGTTCCACCTATCAACTCTACATCTGCTTGTCAAGCTGACAGGTTGCACTCTCACAACTTAGTAGTTCTAGACAGAGCCCATTGTCAGAAGGCTGCACGGAAAGCTTCTAAACTTGGAGGGACTTAGAAATCTCTTTGTTCCTGGGTGGCCGTCCACAAGTGTACTTCTGGGTGACAACCACCATACTCATGGCCCTAAGTAGAATAGAAATTCATCCTAGGCAAAGACAACCACAAGCATGGTCCCAAAAGCCACTCAACATAAACCAAACAACCAATTCCACCCAGAAGTGCATTCAAAGTTTTAACACTTAGCAATAATTCTATAACATGATAAGTAAACTCCTTTATAGCATAGCTAAGCATCTAATAAAACTTTTGGTGGCTGCATGGGGAGGGATGGCTACACACTACTAGGATATTTTCAAAGTGTAAACTAACTTAACATTATAAGATAGTATCAAAATTTCCCTATCATGCATACTACTAAAAAATCTCCTAATAATGCATATAGAAAACATAGGATAGATTATGAATGTCACTTGCCTTGGTAACAAGAGGAACAAGCACAGCAAGAATAACAATCACAAGGACCTTCCTCCTCTTCACAATCTAGAGACAAACAATACACTAAATAAACACACAAGCATAACACTTAAAATAACAATACAAAAATATGTATGCATGCTTAATATGCAATGAACTTAACAAGACCAATTAATTACTATTTTCAATTCTCTGTTATTTATGCATGAAAATGCAATGATCAATATTTTAATATTTTAATTAATCATTTAAATAATGAGCATATTAGTAGTTTTAAATTCTAAAACCAATTTCTTTAAGTCTATTAGAAGAAGTTTCAAATAAAAATCATGTTACACTCTCTGGACAGAGGGCATTAATAAATCTCCAACCATTGGATTTATTTGGAAAGAGATTTTATTAATTAAGTAATAGATTTAATATCCGAAAGCTAAACAATTAAATTCCGCAATTTATTATACGCTAAAAGGATAAACTAATGAAACCATATTAAACTACACGAGCAGAGCTTCACGTGGATATAAAATTCATCAAATTTGGATGAACAGAACAAAAGTTATGAATTTTGTAAGTTTGTGTTGTTTTCTGTTTTTAAAACAATTTCTCTGCGAAAATAGAAAATGAATATGCCACGCGGCGCTCTCTGATTGGTCGATACCGGTTCGGCGCGGATCGCGTACGCGGACCGTCCGATCTGTTTTAAATCTAACGCACCAGATCCACCCGATCTAGATCCATTGGATCTAGATCCGACGGCCAGGATCTAAAGGGGGGGGGGGGGCGGGGGGTCGGGCGGCGCGGTTCGCCGGCGATCCCGTGCCCGCGGCGGCGCCATCATCGGCATACACGTTTCCAGCGATCTACGACGTGCGAGCAAGAACGACTCATACCGTTACGAAGAGGAGGTCGAGGCGGAGCTGTTGGCGCGGCAGGAATCTTCGGCGTGCTTCCCTTCTCCTCCTAAAGCTCGCCGGAGATGGAAACGGCGGCGGTTTGCTTCGGTTAAACACGTACGCGACGATCTGGTGCAGTAGAACAACAACGAGGATGTCAGGGGCGTGCGCGTGCTCACTGGGAGAAGGAGGAGAGACGCGGGAGGACTCGAGGGGCTCGGTACTCACCGGAGATCGAGGATTTTGGCGGCGGCAATGGCGGACGGCGGCGAGCTTTTTCTGAGCGGCCTGGAGGCTATTTCCTAGGGTTTTGGGGTTCGGGAGGAGGCGGCAGAGGGGGGGGGGGGTTTATATGGGGGCGTAGGGAGCGATTTCCTCGCGATTTTTCCCAACGGATTTCGATCCGCAAGAAACTAGGGTTCGGTGGAAACGAGTTCGTGTTCTTCACGAGTTGGGGAGAGGGATGACATGTGGGCCCCGGCTGGCATTGAGAGAAGGAGGGAGATGGGCTGCGGCAATGGGCCTCTGGGCTGCGCGCGCGGCGGATAGCGAGGGAACGCAGTGGGCTTCGGCCCAGTTGGGTCGTCTCCCCCTTTTTTTTTAACAAAACATTTTCTGATTTCAAACCTTTAATTCAAATTTGATTTTTAAAACTTATCAAAACATTTCAGAAAATTCATAAAAATATGTTTTGAAAAGCTAATTTAATTTATGACTTTTTGATATCATTTTGTTAAATAAATAAAATAATAAAATACAGATTTGTATGAGGAGCTCAAATAAACCTCTTTAATGAAAACAATTTTATTTAACATTATAATTAAAATTCAATTTACTCCTTATGTGATTTCAATGCCATACTTTTATGATGCATGATGCATGAATGCAAAGTTTTAAATTTTTGAGAAATTTGGGATGTTACAGACTAACCCCCTTAAGAAGAAGCTCGCCCTCGAGCTTCGGAAAGGTCAGCAAATAGGTGTGGGTGGTCTTCTCGGAGGTCATCCTCTCGTTCCCAGGTGGCTTCGTCTTCGGTGTGATGATTCCACTGGACCTTGCAAAACCTGATGGTTTTGGTACGGGTGACTCTTTCTGCTGTCTGTAATATCTTGATGGGCTTCTCTTCGTATGTCAGGTCACTCTCCAATCGTACCTCCTCGAGGGGTACGGTATCCTTTAAGGGAACTCCCATCATCTCGGGATGACATTTCTTTAACTGACTGACATGGAACACATTATGCACAGCAGACAGTACTTCAGGTAGTTCTAACTCATATGCCACTTCACCTTTGCGAGACAAAATTTTGAATGGTCCAATGAATCGAGGTGCTAACTTTCCTTTGATTCCAAATCTTTTCACACCCCGAAGTGGTGACACCCTTAAATAGGTTCTATCTCCCACTTCATAGGTGACTTCTCTACGCTTGGAATCTGCGTAGCTTTTCTGGCGTGATTGTGCTATTTTCAATCTGTCCTTAATCAGCCTGACTTTCTCTTCAGCATCCTGTATTATATCAGGCCCAAAGAAACTCCGTTCTCCTACACCACTCCACAACAATGGGGTTGTGCATTTCTTTCCATATAAGGCCTCAAACGGTGCCATCTCAATGCTGACCTGGTAACTATTGTTGTAGGAGAACTCAGCGTATGGCAAATTATCATCCCAACTAGATCCATAGTCGAGCGCACAAGCTCTTAACATATCTTCTAAAATCTGATTCACTCTTTCAGTCTGACCATCTGTTTGCGGGTGGAAAGCCGTACTGAATTCCAATCTGGTTCCCAAAGATTCGTGCAACTGCTTCCAAAAATGAGAAGTGAACTGGGTCCCTCTATCAGACACGATACTCTTAGGAACGCCGTGAAGGCACACAATTCTCTTCATGTAAATATCGGCTAGCTTTGCACTAGTATAAGTGGTCTTCACGGGTATGAAGTGAGCTATTTTGGTTAGGCGACAAACAATAACCCAAATAGAATCAAAACCCGATCTGGTCCTTGGTAATCCAGTGATGAAGTCCATCCCAATTGAATCCCACTTCCAATCCGGTACTTTCAAAGGTTGTAAGAGTCCTGCTGGTTTCTGATGTTCTGCCTTTACCCGACTACATACATCACACTTAGCGATGTATTCTGCTATTTCTCTCTTCAGATTATTCCACCAAAATCTCTCTTTCACATCCATATACATCTTTGTATTTCCCGGATGAATTGAATAAGGTGTTTCATGAGCTTCTTGCAGAATTAACTTCCTAAGGTCAGGGTCACTGGCCACACATACACGTTTTTCAAACCACAAAATTCCCTGCTCATCCTCATGAAATCCTTTAGCTTTTCCAGCTCTTAAATTGACTTTGATCTCTTCTATTTCCTTGTCTCCTTTCTGAGCTTCACGTATCTTGTCCATCAAAGTGGGTTGTACCACTAATGAGGTTACAAACCCTTCAGGTACTACTTCCAACCTGAGGTCCTTAAATGCCTTACATAAATCCTCGGGTAATTCCCCTGCTGTAAGGCCATTCACATACACTTTTCGGCTCAGAGCATCTGCTACCACATTAGCTTTTCCCGGATGGTATTGAAGACTTAGATCATAATCTTTAATAAGTTCCAACCATCTTCTTTGTCTCATATTCAATTCCTTCTGTGTAAATATGTACTTCAAACTTTTGTGGTCCGTGAATACCTCACACCTTTTTCCCATTAGATAGGGTCTCCAAGTTTTCAGAGCATGCACTACTGATGCTAACTCGAGATCATGAGTTTGAAGGAGATATACCCTAGAGGCAATTAATAAAGTGTATTCTTTATCATATCTCGTTTGTTCATAATAGGTTTTTGTGTCATGCTAGAACCGTATTAAGCGGAAACATTAATGCGGGTGTGATACGTAAACAACAAGGTCCCTAGTAGCCTCTACTAAGACTAGTTTCGTTGCGCGATTGATGATCGAGGTTTCCCGGTCATGGGGCATGGCGCCGGTCGGCAATGAGAGTCATATCGCTGGAGAGTGATGTGATGGACATACCCAGATTTGGAGAACATAGTCGTTACACCTTTGACCGTGAGATCAACTCTTATTGATATTCCCCGAAGATACTTTGATTGCACCAAACGTCGTATCTTATTTAGTATGACAATAACGGTGATACTTTTGGGTATTGGAAAGGAGTATTAAGACGAGGGGTCAAGAGCGGGATTTGCCAGTCCGCATAGCAGGATAGATACTCTCGGGCCCACTCGGTGAGATCATGTCTAATGAGCTTGCAAGCATGTGACTAGGTCACGGAGACATGAGATCATGAACGAGTAGAAGATAGCGTCGTCGGTGACGAGGTCGGGATTAGGTATGGAGATATCTTTGGAACGACACTCGGACGTGCTAAGTATCGCTATGGCAAAAGGTCTAAGACTTCACGTTCAGATTTGATAGATGAAAGTCATTCGTTATATCTCAGGGATTAATTCATGGGGTCCAGGCCTACGGGTTAGTCGTTGATCATTGAGGAGTCTTGATCATACCTGATATTATATCGAACCGCTAGGGTAACACACTTAAGGGGTTTCGACAAGACAACCGGAAAGGAAGGAGATCACCGGGAACGTCCCGGGAGAGGTCCGATGGAGATCGGGCAGCGTCGAAAGAGTTTTCGGAGCTAGGAAATATTATATATATTATGTTTGGTATTAATTAGTGTTATTAATATGCAAATATGATTTTATATATTTATTTTCGAATTTATTAAGGCAGATTTCCCTAAATGGGCCTTCCGGACGAAAGAAGGCCCAAGAGGGGAAAATTCCCTAGGGGAATTCGGTGGGGGCCAGGAGGGCCGGCCTAGGTGGGCCACAAGGGGCCCACCAGGGGGCCGGCGCACCTCGCAAGCCGAACCAGGCTGTGGGGGGTTAGTCCCACATTGCCTGGCTGGCAAGGTTGGCTCCCCTTGGGAGCCTATATAAGAAGGGGCACCCCCAGCCTTTTAATTCACCAATTAATTCCTGATTTCTCTCTCGATCTCGTGGTTCCCAAGTCGGAGCCGCGCCGAGCAGGAGGAGTCGGGGATCTCTTCCACCATAGCCCGCTGCCGCGCTGCTGGTGTTCCGGTCCAAGTCTTCCGCTGCTCGTCCTGGACTGGAGCTTCGGAGGCGTCGTCTCCACCGTACGTGTGCGACTCCCTGCGAGGTGTTGCGCTAGCGGTACTCGGAGGCCTGCTTCCTCTACACGACCTTGAGGTCGGCTTCGTCGGTCTGCATCGACAACGTTTGTGCGGGAACGTAATCCTCGCTTTCGGTCTACAAGGGTACGTATTCCGATCTCCGTTCGTACTACTATATCTGCATAGAATAGATCTTGCCTAGTTTAAGGATATCGTTGCTAGGAAATTTTTTGTTTTCTGCACACGATCCCCTTCAGTGGTATCAGAGCCGATCTATCGTAAGATATAGCTGTACGCTGTTAGAACCCGTGCTCTGCACGGGGGCACCGTTCCTATTATTTGCTACCCTCTAGCGTGCACTTGTGTATTCCAGCGGCATTGAGTTGATGAAGCGGCCCGGACCGACTTTACACGTACGCTTACGCGAGACTGGTTCCACTACTGACATACGGCTTGTACTGTATATGTGGCTGGCGGGTGACAGTTTCTCTCTCTTTAGGTGGTCTTCGCATTTTCAATGGAGGGCCCGAAAGGGATGCTTAAACATGCAATTATTGGATCGTTGTTGTGGTCATAAGATTCGTAGGTATGAAGCGGTTCTATTTACGAAAGCCCCAAGCCACGTAAAATATGCAAAAGATAAAGTAGAAGCGTCTAACTTTATTTTGCAGGGGCTATGTGATATGGTCAAGGTAGGTTTATTAAATTGTTTATAAACTGCGGGCGCCAAGAAGACCATGGCGCAATGGACTATATCACATTGCATTACATTTGATGTTTTGTGTGCATCTTATTTTGTGTGATTGTGTGTTACACGGCGGTAGCTGAATAAGATGATCCCTTCAAAATACCACTAGTGTTCTCCCTCCAACGCGCACCACCAATAAAGTTCTACGTTATGAGGCAGGCCGTGATGATCGGGTGTCATACATATCTTCGTTCGCATACGGTGGGTGTAAGCCATGTTGCACAAGCGTCAGCGTGGAGGTCTTTGGTGGCGAGCCTAGCATACTCAGAGGTATGACCTCGGAACAGGAAGACCGAAAGGTCGAGCACGAGTCACAAAATTGGTGTGGCGGACGATTTTGTCTACTCCTGAAGTTGTGCCGCCGGCTTTGATGATGAGGGGTGGTGCAATGGATGGGGGTCGTGTAATCGCTTAAACGACCAGGAGGGATGTTCGTTTGAGTGGGAGTTATGTCAGTTATTTTCTAAAATACTATAACTCAAAATTATTATGAACAAAGTCTTATGTTGTTGCAAATTCCATTGTAGATGTCTCGCCCCTCGTTTAACCTAGGTCTGTTCCTTGAGAAAGAAAAGCTTAAGACCAATGGGTCAAACTTCATGGCCTGGTTCCGCAACCTGAGGATCCTCCTCACTCCCCATAGGGTGGCCTACGTCATTGAGGCCGCCATAGGTGACCCTCCTGCAGATGATGCCTCTGAGGATGAGAAGAAGGTCTTCCAGACCCGATCGGAGGATTCTGCCTTTGTCCAGAGTGGCATGCTCTACGCCATGGAAGCCGACCTGCAGAAGCGCTTTGAGAAGATGAGCGCCTTTGAGATCACCTCGGATCTTAAGGCTGTCTTTGCGCCGCAGGCTAAGGCTGAGAGATATGAGGCTTCTGAGCTTTTCTTCTCAGCCAAGATGGAAGAGCATAGCAGTGTGAGCGAGCATGTAGTCAAGATGTCTGGCTATGTTCAACGCCTGAATGCTCTGGAGTGCAAGATTCCCGATGAGCTGGCGATTGACAGGTTGTTGCAATCGTTGCCACCAAGCTACAAAGGCTTCGTCATGAACTACAACATGCAGGGCATGGCTAAGTCCCTGGGTGAAGTGTTCGTGATGCTCAAGACTGTTGAGGTAGAGATTAATAAGGAGCACACGCTGTTGATGGTCAACAAGACCGTTGATTTCAAGAAGTCCGGTGGCAAGGGAAAGCAGAGCTGGAAGTCCCGGAGGGAGGCAAAGTTGGCTGCCAAGCCCAGGACTAACAAATCTGGTCCCAGAGGTAGCGTGGAGTGTTTCTACTGCAAGGGGAAGGGTCACTGGAAGCGCAACTGCCCCAAGTATCTGGAGGATAGGAAGTCTGGCAAGACGGTCGATAGAGAGAAAGGTATATTTGATATACATGTTATAGATGTGTACCTTACATCCGCCCGGAGCAATACGTGGGTATTTGATACTGGTTCTGTTGCTCATATATGTAACTCTCAGGAGGAGTTACGAAATAGAAGGCGGCTGGCGAAGGATGAGGTGACGATGCGCGTCGGAACGGATCGAGAGTCGACGTGGTGGCTGTCGGCACGCTCCCTCTGCATCTACCATCGGGATTAGTTTTGGTTTTAAATAAATGTTATTTTGTGCCATCCTTGAGTGTAAACATTATAAGTGGGTCTTGCCTGTTACAAGACGGTCATTCATTTAAATCAGTGTCAAGCAATTGTGCTATTTATATGAATGATATCTTTTATGTTGATGCTCCCGAGAATAACGGTTTATTCTTGTTGAATCTCGATCGTAATACTCACATCCATAACATAGAAGTCAAACGGATTAAGTGTAGTGACGATACCGCCATGTTTTTGTGGCATTGCCGTCTTGGTCATATTGGTATAAAGCGCATGAAGCGACTCCACTCCGATGGACTCGTTGGACTTCGGATCCCTCGATACATGCGAACCATGTCTCATGGGCAAAATGACCAGGACACCGTTCAAAGGTTTCGTTGAACGGGCGTCGGATTTGTTGGGGATCATACATACAGACGTATGTGGACCAATGAGAGTTTCGACACGCAATGGTTATCGTTACTTCGTCACCTTCACTGATGACTTGAGTAGATATGGTTATATCTATTTGATGAAACACAAGTCTGAAACGTTTGAAAAGTTCAAAGAATTCCAGAGTGAAGTTGAGAATCAGCTTAATAGAAAAATCAAGCATCTCCGGTCCGATCGCGGTGGAGAGTACTTGAGTTTTGAGTTTGGCACACATCTGAAGAGTTGTGGCATAGTGCCCCAACTTACGCCCGCCTGAACTCCGCAGCGTAACGGTGTGTCCGAGCGACGTAATCGTACTCTACTGGATAGTGTTCGATCTATGATGTCTCTTACCGATCTGCCAGTGTCCTTCTGGGGTTATGCGTTAGAAACAGCCGCATTCATTTTAAATAGGGCTCCGTCCAAATCCGTTGAAACGACGCCGTATGAATTATGGTATGGCCACAAGCCTAAGTTATCGTTTCTGAAGGTTTGGGGTTGTGAGGCGTACGTTAAGAAACTGCAGCCCGACAAACTCGAACCGAAGTCGGAGAAAGTTGTCTTTGTAGGATATCCGCGGGAAACCGTTGGGTACACCTTCTACAACCAAGCTGAGGACAAAACTTTTGTCGCGAAGACCGGTACCTTTCTAGAGAAGAAGTTTCTCACGAAAGGAGTAAGTGGGAGGAAGGTAGACCTCGATGAAATCGTTGATCCTGAACTCGAGATTCCGAGTGGCGCAACGGAAGCAATTCCAGAAACGTCCTCCGTGGAAGGAGTGGGAGAAACTGTCGAGGAAGATGTTCTACCTCGTAGGTCTGGTAGATCCCGGATCGCACCAGAATGGTATGGCAATATGGTTTGCACCGTCATGCTAGTCGAGCAAGACGAACCTACGAACTACAAGGAGGCGATGGAGAGTCTAGAGTCCGAGAAATGGCTTGAAGCCATGAAATCCGAAATAGGATCCATGTATGATAACAAAGTGTGGACTTTGGTGGATATTCCCGAAGGGCGCAAGGCCGTCGAGAATAAGTGGATCTTTAAGAAAAAGACTGATGCTGATGGTAATGTGACCGTCTATAAAGCTCGGCTTGTCGCAAAGGGTTTCCGACAAGTTCATGGAATTGACTACGATGAAACTTTTTCACCGGTAGCGATGCTTAAGTCTATTCGGATTTTGTTAGCGGTAGCTGCCTACTATGATTATGAAATCTGGCAGATGGACGTCAAAACGGCCTTCCTGAATGGAAACATTGAGGAAGAGTTGTACATGGTACAGCCGGAAGGTTTTGTCGATACAGGAAGTGCTAACAAGGTGTGCAAGCTTCAGCGATCCATTTATGGATTGAAGCATGCATCTCGAAGCTGGAATCTTCGCTTTGATGAAGTAATCAAAGGTTTTGGATTTATCCAGAATGTGGAAGAGACCTGTATTTACAAGAAAATGAGTGGGAGCTCGGTTGTGTTCTTAGCACTGTATGTTGACGACATATTGCTAATAGGGAATGATGTGGAACTTCTGAATAGCGTGAAGGAATATTTAAACAGTAAGTTTTCCATGAAGGACTTAGGAGAAGCTGCGTATGTTTTAGGCATAAAAATCTATCGCGATAGATCAAGACGCCTATTAGCACTGAGTCAGAGTAATTATCTTGATAAAATATTGAAGCGTTTTCATATGGAGAAGGCAAAGAAGGGTTCTCTGCCGGTTATCAAGAATAAGATATTGCGTAAGGCGCAGTGTCCGGTGACGGAACTGGGTAAGGCCGAAATGACGAAACATCCTTATGCTTCAGCCATAGGATCGATCATGTATGCAATGTTGAGTACTAGACCAGATGTGGCATTAGCTCTAAGTTTGACAAGCCGGTTCCAGAGTAATCCTGGAATGCCGCATTGGGTAGCTGTTAAGAGCATTCTTAAGTATCTCAATAAGACAAAGGAAATGTTCCTTGTGTATGGTGGCTGCGATGAGGAACTTGGCGTAACGGGTTACGTAGATGCAAGTTTCTGCTCAGACCCCGATGACTGTAAGTCACAGACAGGTTACGTGTTCAAGGTGAATGGAGGCGCCGTGTGCTGGAGAAGTGGGAAGCAACCCATAGTCGCACAATCTACGATGGAGTCGGAGTACATTGCTGCCTGCGAGGCCGCGAATGAAGCTGTGTGGCTGAGGAAGTTCGTCATCGAACTTGGAGTGTTCCCGAGCGTGCAAGACCCCGTGGTCCTCTTCTGCGACAATACGGGTGCCATTGCGAACGCCAAGGAGCCAAGGTCTCACTCCACCGCCAAACACATTCTCCGACGCTTCAACGTGATACGTCAGTACGTACAAGAAGGCGATGTGAAGATTTGCAAAGTGCATACGGATCTGAATGTGGCAGATCCGCTGACGAAGCCTCTTCCGATTGATAAGCATGAACAACACCAGTTAGCTATGGGTGTTAGGCTTTTACCAAGTTGTAATCTAGATTAAATTGTACTCTAGTGCAAGTGGGAGACTGAAGGAGATATGCCCTAGAGGCAATTAATAAAGTGTATTCTTTATCATATCTCGTTTGTTCATAATAGGTTTTTGTGTCATGCTAGAACCGTATTAAGCGGAAACATTAATGCGGGTGTGATACGTAAACAACAAGGTCCCTAGTAGCCTCTACTAAGACTAGTTTCATTGCGCGATTGATGATCGAGGTTTCCCGGTCATGGGGCATGGCGCCGGTCGGCAATGAGAGTCATATCGCTGGAGAGTGATGTGATGGACATACCCAGATTTGGAGAACATAGTCGTTACACCTTTGATCGTGAGATCAACTCTTATTGATATTCCCCGAAGATACTTTGATTGCACCAAACGTCGTATCTTATTTAGTATGACAATAACGGTGATACTTTTGGGTATTGGAAAGGAGTATTAAGACGAGGGGTCAAGAGCGGGATTTGCCAGTCCGCATAGCAGGATAGATACTCTCGGGCCCACTTGGTGAGATCATTTCTAATGAGCTTGCAAGCATGTGACTAGGTCACGGAGACATGAGATCATGAACGAGTAGAATATAGCGTCGTCGGTGACGAGGTCGGGATTAGGTATGGAGATATCTTTGGAACGACACTTGGACGTGCTAAGTATCGCTATGGCAAAAGGTCTAAGACTTCACGTTCAGGTTTGATAGATGAAAGTCATTCGTTATATCTCAGGGATTAATTCATGGGGTCCAGGCCTACGGGTTAGTCGTTGATCATTGAGGAGTCTTGATCATACCTGATATTATATCGAACCGCTAGGGTAACACACTTAAGGGGTTTCGACAAGACAACCGGAAAGGAAGGAGATCACCGGGAACGTCCCGGGAGAGGTCCGATGGAGATCGGGCAGCGTCGAAAGAGTTTTCGGAGCTAGGAAATATTATATATATTATGTTTGGTATTAATTAGTGTTATTAATATGCAAATATGATTTTATATATTTATTTTCGAATTTATTAAGGCAGATTTCCCTAAATGGGCCTTCCGGACGAAAGAAGGCCCAAGAGGGGAAAATTCCCTAGGGGAATTCGGTGGGGGCCAGGAGGGCCGGCCTAGGTGGGCCACAAGGGGCCCACCAGGGGGCCGGCGCACCTCCCAAGCCGAACCAGGCTGTGGGGGGTTAGTCCCACATTGCCTGGCTGGCAAGGTTGGCTCCCCTTGGGAGCCTATATAAGAAGGGGCACCCCCAGCCTTTTAATTCACCAATTAATTCCTGATTTCTCTCTCGATCTCGTGGTTCCCAAGTCGGAGCCGCGCCGAGCAAGAGGAGTCGGGGATCTCTTCCACCATAGCCCGCTGCCGCGCTGCTGGTGTTCCGGTCCAAGTCTTCCGCTGCTCGTCCTGGACTGGAGCTTCGGAGGCGTCGTCTCCACCGTACGTGTGCGACTCCCTGCGAGGTGCTGCGCTAGCGGTACTCGGAGGCCTGCTTCCTCTACACGACCTTGAGGTCGGCTTCGTCGGTCTGCATCGACAACGTTTGTGCGGGAACGTAATCCTCGCTTTCGGTCTACAAGGGTACGTATTCCGATCTCCGTTCGTACTACTATATCTGCATAGAATAGATCTTGGCTAGTTTAAGGATATCGTTGCTAGGAATTTTTTTGTTTTCTGCACACGATCCCCTTCAGAGTTGGTTAATTTGCTTCATGTTTCTTGAGTTGTCTAGAGGCATAAGATGCCACTCTGCCTTCCTGCATCAACACACTTCCCAAGCCTTGGCGTGAAGCATCACAGTATACTTGGAATTCCTTCTCCAAATCAGGTAAACATAGAACTGGGGCTGAAACCAGACGTTTCTTCAACTCCTGAAAACTGGCTTCGCATGCCTCTGTCCACTCAAATTTCTTCTCCTTCTTTAATAATTCCGTCAAGGCCTTGGCAATCTTGGAGAAGTTTTCAATGAATCGTCGGTAGTATCCTGCTAGACCCAGAAAACTTCGTAATTCACCAACATTCTTCGGCGGTTCCCAATTAGTTACAGCTGAAACCTTTTCAGGATCCACCGCTGTACCTTCCTTGGACACCACATGGCCTAAAAATCCGACTTGTTCTAACCAAAACTCACACTTGCTGTACTTGGCATACAACTTATGTTCACGTAGTAGTCTCTGCAATACCTGACGCAAGTGCTCTTCATGTTCTTGGTGACTCTTGGAGTAGATTAGAATATCATCTATGAACACGACCACAAACTTATCCAGAAAATCCATGAACACTTTATTCATCATATTCATGAAATAAGCTGGTGCATTGGTTAATCCAAAAGGCATTACTGTGTACTCATAAGAGCCATATCTCGTAACAAATGTAGTTTTGGGTATATCCATTTCTCTAACTTTCAGTTGGAGGTATCCCGATCGAAGATCGATCTTTGAGAACACACAAGCACCTTCCAGTTGATCAAATAGTTCATTTATCTTGGGTAACGGGTACTTGTTTTTGATAGTTTGCTCGTTTATATCTCTGTAATCCGTGACTAGCCTCTGGGTTTGATCCTTCTTTTTAACAAATAAGACTGGTGCTCCCCATGGCGATGAACTTGGACGAATGAATCCTTTCTGGATATGTTCCTCTAATTGCTTCTTGAGCTCTTTCAATTCATCGACGACCATAGGATAAGGTCTTTTTGCTATTGGCCCTGTTCCCGGCTTAAGTTCGATGAGAAACTCTACATCTCTATCGGGTGGCATTCCCGGTAGTTCCTCCGGAAAAACATCTGGGTATTCCTTGACGATAAGCACATCACCAAGGCTAACCCCCTTAAGAGAATTTAGCCTAACCTTCTTAAGTTCGAAAGTTGATCGGAACTTAATCTTCCTTTTCTCTGGGGTGGTGAGGGTGATTTCTCTATTTGCACAATCTATGATTCCTTCAAAACGAGTCATCCAATCCATTCCGATGATAACATCCAATCCTTGGGTCTCTAGGATGACTAAGTCTGTTGGGAAGGTGTGTTTTCCAATTTGCAAGTCTAACTGCCTACACCCGGAATTTACTAGCATCTCTCCTCCAGGTGAACTTACCCTAATAGGTTTTCCTAGACTTTCCTCAGCTAACCCATGTTTGTTAACAAAAGCTCTTGATATGAATGAATGAGATGCTCCAGTATCAAATAAAACTAATGCTGGAAAGGAGTTGAGCAAGAACGTACCAATCACAGCATCAGGTTCATCATGAACTTCTTCCACATTGATGTGGTTCACTTGTCCCTTCTGGAAAGGATTGGGCTTGGAATTTTCATCAGCTTTCTTCTCTGGGCAATGAGTTGCATAATGTCCTGTCTTCTTGCATTTGTAGCAGGTCACATGAGACAAGTCTTTCTTCCCTTCATGGTTAGGACGGTGATTACCATTCCCATGATTATGACCATGATGATGGTTTCCCCTGGATCCACCATTATTTCCATTGTATCCTCCATTGCTTCCTTTGTTCCCTCCATTGTGGTTATGACCATGATGTTTTTGGCCACTACCAGTGTTGGAGTGATTCCAGGGTTTATGACTACTGACTTCAGAGGTGTGTTTCTTATATGTCCCTTTAGAATGAACCTTACTTGCACTGAACTTCCTCTTCCTATTCTCTTCCTTTCTTATGTTGTTGTCCAAGGTGATAGCTTGATCCAGCAGAGCTTGATAGTTTGGAGTATATGCCACAGACAAAGGTATCTTCAGTTCTCCCTTAAGTCCATTGAGGAACTTTTCCTTCCTCTTTGCATCAGTATCGATGTCCTCTGGTGCATACCTTGATAGCATACAGAAGTCATCCATATACTCCTTCAGAGTTCTACCTCCTTGCCTCAAGCTGCGAAATTCATCTTTCTTCAGGTTCATTATACCTGAGGAGATGTGAGCATTCCGAAAGCCTTCCTTGAACGCATCCCAAGTCATGCCATCCAAAGGATGAGTCACTTGATAATTTTCCCACCACAATGCTGCGGGTCCTTCCAACAGGTGTGCAGTGAACCTCACTTTTTCTGCCTCAGAACATTCACAAGTTACTAAGTCCTTGTTGACTGAACGGAGCCAGTCATCCGCCACTATTGGTTCAGTAGCAGAGGAGAACTTATTAGGCCTAAGCCTTAGGAATCTAGCAAGTCTGTCCACTGGGGGTGGGGGTGGAGGTGGCGGGTTGTTGTTGTTGTGGTTGTTGTTGTTATTGTTGTTGGTTGCTGCAATGAACTGAGTCATCACCACAAGTAGTCTAAATTGATTTAATAAAACAACAGAGTCTGCAAACCAAACAATTCTATCATTGTCACACCACAAGTTGGAGATCAATATTTTTAAAAAGAACGACGAAGTAAACGAGGGAGAACATGGTGGTCCAACTACTAAGTCTAAACTTCGTCCATGACGTCTCCTTCATCTTCCTCCACTTCCTCGATGGTGATGCCTTCCTTCGTAAGGATCTCCTTGTAGTCATTCACCTCCTTCTCCAAGGCCTCATTCTTCTCCTGTAACATTGTCGTCTCACGGTGCAGAGTCTCGATTGCTTCCTTCTCCAGGACTTCAATCTTCTCTTGTAGCATTCTCTTCTCACGGCGTAGAGTCTCGATCAAATCTCGATCAGCTTCGAACTCGACGTCGTTGCTCAGGATTTCATCCTTCAAGGTCCTGATCTCCTTGTTCTTGTCTCTAATTCTCTTTTCTTGACTTTGGAACTTCTTCTCTTGAGCTCGGAACTTCTCCTCTTGAGCGTTGGCCACCTCTTCTTGGGCTTCAATCTTCTTTTGAGTCTCCTTGACTTGTGCCATTATTTCATCATTCTTCAACAGCTTATTGCGTCTATCTTCTTCTAGTTGCCAGAGGTGAAGTTCTAAGTCTTGGAGATATGGGTACAAAGCTTCTGGTTTGTTTTTGTCTTCCTCGCTAACACAGTAAGGAATCCCATGTTCGTCACGTTGGCCAAGGTGAGCAAAGTAGTGGTCTTTTAACTCTTCTTGGTATTGCAAGCAAAGACGTCCTATTAGCTCCTGCGTGACGAGATTCAGCCCTTTCTCCAAGGAGTCACTAATCGACTTGTACTGGATATCTTCGGTCTTGGGTTCAGTCTGGCGCCCTTGTTGGTAAAGGCGAATTCCCCATAAGTCTTCTTTGTTGAAGTGCTTCAGCTGGCTTGCCTTGATGATGGGTGTTGGAAGTGCCAACAGTTCTACCAACTCTAGAAGATATCTTCCAAAGCGCATGTCCTTGAAGTCCTCCGCGGTTTGATACATGAAGAACGACATCCTTAAGTGATAAAGGTAGAGTTTATTAACACAAGACAAAGGTAAGATATACTAATTGTGGTGTACTTAAATACTAAGAGAAAAAGAAGTTCTTTTCTAACAGGTGATCAATACTATTATCAACTCTTTTGTAAGTCGGATATTCACTATAGTGAGAGAGACAGACACCCGGCCAGCCACTTATAATTGTGGAACAGGTCTCATGTACGCGGACATGTAAGGTTAGTCCCGGGCCGCTTCATCCGACTATGCCGTTAGGATCCAACATACTTCAAAGATGGTAATATTATGATAAAAAAGGAGGCTTAACCAATCCTAAGGGCTCGAACCTACAGGCAACACTTTTGCTCTGATACCATTTTGTAGCGCCCCATCTTTAAATAAAGATGGAACACCTGTGTTATGTGCTAGTCCCTGGATCACTGCCAGCACCACAGTACAAAATATATAGTATCATTGCATAAGTATCAAAATACTACATCGAGATCCAAAAATAGCCAAGTATAGCTTTATTACAAAGTGCATAGTCATGAAGACTAGCTAAAATATTCAGAGTTCACAACGAAAATAAAAGCAATGGGCCTCCTCTTCTAGCATACGCCACAAGCAGACATGTTGGGTGTAGAATCGAGTCCAAACTTACTCCTCATCAGAATTACCTGCACATTTGAATATGCAGCCCCCGAAGGAGGTCAATACAATGAAGTATTGGCAAGTGACTATGGTGGATAAATTATGACAAGTCTAATTCTATATGCATATTTGGCTTGATGGAGTTTGTAGGCTATTTCGCAGAAAGCCAGTTTTCTCCTATCTTTTGTAAAACACTTTTGTATCTCAAAGACTTGGCACCAAGGGATGAAGCTCAAGTGCACCAATAATTCTTTCCGTAGTCAAATTTTACTTTACAAAAACCATGTTGGGATTCTTCCGTCCATCCTTGTCCAGTTGCTCGAAGTTGTCCATCACCGGGGACACGGCTGAGTACTCAGTTTGTCGACTCTGCAGAGGTTGTGCACTTTCACCTTAAGACTCAATTTGTCCGAGAAATCCTATACACGCGGAGTGTATTACGGAAAGGAGAGAATTGAGACAAGAACTTTCAGAAGAAGAATGCAACCATACTAGCAAGACCCGTTCCACCTATCAACTCTACATCTGCTTGTCAAGCTGACAGGTTGCACTCTCACAACTTAGTAGTTCTAGACAGAGCCCATTGTCAGAAGGCTGCACGGAAAGCTTCTAAACTTGGAGGGACTTAGAAATCTCTTTGTTCCTGGGTGGCCGTCCACAAGTGTACTTCTGGGTGAAAACCACCATACTCATGGCCCTAAGTAGAATAGAAATTCATCCTAGGAAAAGACAACCACAAGCATGGTCCCAAAAGCCACTCAACATAAACCAAACAACCAATTCCACCCAGAAGTGCATTCAAAGTTTTAACACTTAGCAATAATTCTATAACATGATAAGTAAACTCCTTTATAGCATAGCTAAGCATCTAATAAAACTTTTGGTGGCTGCATGGGGAGGGATGGCTACACAGTACTAGGATATTTTCAAAGTGTAAACTAACTTAACATTGTAAGATAGTATCAAAATTTCCCTATCATGCATACTACTCAAAAATCTCCTAATAATGCATATAGAAAACATAGGATAGATTATGAATGTCACTTGCCTTGGTAACAAGAGGAACAAGCACAGCAAGAATAACAATCACAAGGACCTTCCTCGTCTTCACAATCGAGAGACAAACAATACACTAAATAAACACACAAGCAGAGCTAAATTCATATTATAGATTTAATATCCGAAAGCTAAACAATTAAATTACGCAATTTATTATACACTAAAAGGATAAACTAATGAAACCATATTAAACTACACGAGCAGAGCTTCACGTGGATATAAAATTCATCAAATTTGGATGAACAGAACAAAAGTTATGAATTTTGTAAGTTTGTGTTGTTTTCTGTTTTTAAAACAATTTCTCTGCGAAAATAGAAAATGAATATGCCACGCGGCGCTCTCTGATTGGTGGATACCGGTTCGGCGCGGATCGCGTACGCGGACCGTCCGATCTGTTTTAAATCTAACGCACCAGATCCACCCGATCTAGATCCATTGGATCTAGATCCGACGGCCAGGATCTAAAGGGGGGGGGGGGGGGTCGGGCGGCGCGGTTCGCCGGCGATCCCGTGCCCGCGGCGGCGCCATCATCGGCATACACGTTTCCGGCGATCTACGACGTGCGAGCAAGAACGACTCATACCGTTACGAAGAGGAGGTCGAGGCGGAGCTGTTGGCGCGGCAGGAATCTTCGGCGTGCTTCCCTTCTCCTCCTAGAGCTCGCCGGAGATGGAAACGGCGGCGGTTTGCTTCGGTTAAACACGTACGCGACGATCTGGTGCAGTAGAACAACAGCGAGGATGTCAGGGGCGTGCGCGTGCTCACTGGGAGAAGGAGGAGAGACGCGGGAGGACTCGAGGGGCTCAGTACTCACCGGAGATCGAGGATTTTGGCGGCGGCAATGGCGGACGGCGGCGAGCTTTTTCTGAGCGGCCTGGAGGCTATTTCCTAGGGTTTTGGGGTTCGGGAGGAGGCGGCATAGGGGGGGGGGGGTTTATATGGGGGCGTAGGGAGCGATTTCCTCGCGATTTTCCCAACGGATTTCGATCCGCAAGAAACTAGGGTTCGGTGGAAACGAGTTCGTGTTCTTCACGAGTTGGGGAGAGGGATGACATGTGGGCCCCGGCTGGCAGTGAGAGAAGGAGGGAGATGGGCTGCGGCAATGGGCCTCTGCGCTGCGCGCGCGGCGGATAGCGAGGGAACGCAGTGGGCTTCGGCCCAGTTGGGTCGTCTCCCCCTTTTTTTTAACAAAACATTTTCTGATTTCAAACCTTTAATTCAAATTTGATTTTTAAAACTTATCAAAACATTTCAGAAAAATTCATAAAAATATGTTTTGAAAAGCTAATTTAATTTATGACTTTTTGATATCATTTTGTTAAATAAATAAAATAATAAAATACAGATTTGGATGAGGAGATCAAATAAACCTCTTTAATGAAAACAATTTTATTTAACATTATAATTAAAATTCAATTTACTCCTTATGTGATTTCAATGCCATACTTTTATGATGCATGATGCATGAATGCAAAGTTTTAAATTTTTGAGAAATTTGGGATGTTACAGTTGCTACAAGTGCAAAGATAAGGGACATTACGCTGATAAGTGCCCTGAGTGCAAGAAGGATAAATCTCTCCAAGGACCGAGTGGAAAACATAAGTACTATAACTTGCCGTATCACCAAATACCATTGCATTTTAAATACTAGTATACTATACATCAGAAAAATAAACAAGATTAAACCAAGTTTTTAGACTGACCACAATTATTTCTTTTAAGGGTGGTAGCCACCCCGTTAATTCAAACCCAGTTGCTTAAACCAGAGATCCCAAATTATTTTTCTTTCTAACCTCCCCAATCAGAAAAATCATCCCCTGGCAGTTTTCAAGTTTCCATTTACATTTCTCAAACCTCTCGAGTTATCAGAATCATTCAAGCATTTGCTTTTCTATTTAGCCTCTCCGAATCTCGGGGACGAGATTCCTTTTAAGGGTGGTAGTCTGTAACATCCCAACATTTTATAATGTTCAAAAATCACTAAAATTTAAAACTTTTGTTTTGATTGAAATGAAATACTAAAATGCTTAAGGAAACCAACTATAAAAGACTTCAACCAATTTAAAAAAGTCTATTATTTCAAAATTCTCAATGTGTCATTATTTTCAAAAGTTATTTCCAATTAAACATTTTGTTATCCATTGTAATTCTTAAAACCTCAATATCTAATTTGACAAAGGTTTTACAAACTTTCAAACCATTTTCATATAATACAAAGTTTCTCTTTGTAAGTATTTGATTTAAACCACATAGCCATAGCTAATCATAAATTAAAATAATATTTATTACAAATTAAAACATGGTCTAATTGCCTAATAAGTTTTCGTTCTTTTAACTAAATTCAAATTATTGTTTTGGAAATAATAAGTTTATAATTCATAACTTTAAAACTTCATAAATATCAAAATAAATATTTCATTAGCTTAAAGGATTTTCATTTATTTTCAAAACATAAAATGACTTTCATGAATATATTTTCTATATAAGAAATGAATTAAATCTAAAATCTTTTCCAAAGTTGTTATAAGGTTTTCAAATGAATTATCATAATATAAAATATAATGGTGCACAAATTATTTTCAATTAAAAAATGAATACCTTGTATTTCCCATTTCCTCGCTGCCGCCACCTCCTCCGCACCGCCGCGCCGTCCGTGCTACCTGCCGCCGCCGCGCGCGCTTCCGCGCACCGCACGCCGCCGCCCACGCAGCGCCCCCTCGCGCGCCCTCTATGCCGCCACCACCGTGCCGTGCGCCTTCGCTCGTGCGCTCGCCGCCGCCGTGCGCGTGCTCGCATCTGCGCCGGCCGCCTTCCATTCGCCGTTTCCCCCGTCCGGTGACGTCCCCGCGTCCGCCGCACGCCGGGTGTTCGACAAAATGTCCGCAAGATCTTCGGCGTCGTAATTGTTATCCGTGCTTGTCCACCCTTCGAGGTGCTGACCCGTGCTCCTTCCGGTGTCCTTTTGCCATCCTCCTCCGTGCCCGCGCCCGTCAACGAGGATGACCGAGTACGACTAGTTCGTCGGCCACTTCCACGACACAGACAAACGACGATGCCCCGGTTCTGCGACGACTACTTCCCAGACGACAATTACTTCCTCTACGGACCAAAGACGTCGGTTTCGAAGCCTAGTTCACCCGATCCGACGTACGAACCCAAACCTAACCCTACCTATTTTATAAAATGTGCATATCGCATCATAATTGCCTTTGTTGCATCCCTTGGGTTTGGTGGTGTAGCAAATCACATAGATAATTCAATATGGAATGTGTGGGGTAATAAATATATATATATTGCCCTATTCCATTTAATTTAATTAGATCACCCATGCCATGTGTTGCCATGCTAACAAACATTTAATATTGCGGGTAAATAAATAACTTGCACCTTAATATTAATTGTCGGAATCCCGGTTCCGCTTAATTTGGATTGAGTGCATCTCATACTGCATCTTGCCATGTCATGCATCATTCTAATGATCATGCTGGATCTTTTGCCGTAGTTGTAAAATGCATCTTTTACGCTTTCCAGTGTTTGTTGCTTCTTCGCGGATACGACGTTGAGATGTGTGAGCAAGGACAAGATCTGCTTCCATGCGGGATTCCAGGCAAGCAAAGTTTGCTTGTTTACCTATACATTGTCTTTCATTCCTGCCGTTGATCTCTGCTACCCTAGTATTCGATTCTTATCGCGATCCCATCACATGTTTATCCTGCAACCAATACAACTTTATCCCCACATCCCATCACCTGTTGTTTGTTTATCCCAGAATAAAATGTTGTTTTATATTGGGGTATTATAATTAAAGATAAGACACCAGGCGGAAGGCCTTGCGAGGTGTTTTGTTCTGCTAAGTGTCGACCTAGGAACTGAGATTTTGTCCTCGGATCCAATTTGGAGCGCACTAACAACTTGTGGGAGGCCCTATGGAGCCCCCCTCGACATTGAACGGATCTTCAGCTTGTCCATGTGCCGCAACTAGTTCGGGTTTTCCATTTGCTCATATCCATGTGCATGATGATGATGATTGATGATTGATGAGAGGTTACATGATACGGGGGTCATATAGGGGTGGTGCGCGCGAAGCGGACAGTTCCTACAGTGGTTTGAGCCGCATGGCGCGTGGACACAAACTAATGAGTCCGTAATTGAGATTCGGTCGGACTCTTGACGCGGGTAACAACTCATATGGGTGGCACTTGGACTTGCTGCAGTGAAGGAATGAGTCGTGTTGAGAGGCCCTGATGCTTGCTTGGGTTGATCATACTCGTATGGGTATAGTAGTGCACCCCTGCAGGGTGTAATCTTATCGATGAGCCGTGTCCACGGTTATGGACGACTTTGGTGATGATGCTGGCTAACAAGATCCAGACAACTTGCACCTAATTAATGTTAATTAATTTGACTAGTAATATAGAATTACTTCTACAATAACTGGTATCTGTTCAACGTGTGAGTTTCCCGAATTGCTTCCTCATACTTGGTTGAGGGGGTTAATTCGAGAATGGGTTATGATTGGTGTTAGTACTAGATGTGTACTTATGCGCTCTCTTATCCCTCTCTGATTAGACGGAAGTTGTAGCGTGTCTCTCTAGGTTGCTAGTGATGCTGCCGCTAAGTCCACCTCCCCTATATTTTGGGAGATGGTGTAGAAAGTAGGCAAGTCGGTTTTGCTTGCCAAGGAGTGCCCTGACCCTCTTTTGGGATGTGCTTTATGTGCAGTCAACAGGTTTGAAGTCCGACGACGTTTGCTTCGGAATCCCTCCGGCTTCGCTGGGCAAGGATATGGTGCCATTGCTTATCTTCAGGACTCTTAGTCCAATTTGCATCTTATTCGTAGTCGGATACTATTCTGCTTCCGTTGTCATTTGTATCTTTGTATTATATATTTGTATCTTGACTCGTTCGAGTCGTTGTTGTATTATATCTTCTGTTGTATTTTGTGGATGTATCAGAACTGTTGTAATGTTATCACAATTCCACCCACATAATGCGCATGTTTCGGCGTGCACATTATGTCTGGTGGGCGACCTAAAATCGTTATTATGCGGATTTTGGCGGGATCGCTTAAATCTACATAGTACCGATTTTAGGGCGTCACAAAGTGGTATCAGAGCCTTGGTTTCGATCTCCTTGTTGTTTCGATACGATTGGTTATCGAAGCAGCGGGTCCGCAAAAGCCAGTAGGATAACCTCGCTAACGGTTGTTGTTTCTAGAGTGTCGAAACTATTTGACTTAAATTATTTTTGAAAAATATCTCAATAGGTTTCTTTTTACTCCTTACCTCTATTCTATTTCTCCTCTTACCTTATTTGTTTTGGAGTCTCTTCTCTTATCCAACTTTAAAAGTAAAGGATCCTACGTGTGGGTGGACGTTCTCTTGCCTTTATCCTATTAGGGTTCGATCTTCGGGAATCTTCATCGACGTGATCAACTCTTTTGTTAGTGGTGTCGACAATTTCTGGGTGGAGCAACAATCCCTTGTTAGTGGTGTCGAGAAGTTCTTTACGGAGCCTGAAGACTCGATAGTTACCCCTCTCTTCTTGTGGTCTCGGCGTGGATCGCGGGACGCGATCCCTTGTTAGTGGTGTCGATTGTAATGTCCCGGGATTTATCCCCTTTTAATTTTGTGTGTTTTCTTTTTTGCATCAACATGGCATCGCATTGCATCTCATTAATTTAATTTGTTGCATTTAATTTCAATTCCCACAATTAAATTCAAATGCTTTTAAAATTAATTAAAATTTGTATATTTAAAAATCTTTTGCAAATGTTAAAAACTAGTTTATTAAATTGCCTAGTTGAAACTAAAAATATTTTTTAAAGATTTCGTGTTCAAATTCCTTTTCTATTTTGTTTTAAAAAATATAAAACCGAAAAGAATAAAAGGGAGAGAAATAAAGCCCAAAAGCCCACCTAAGCAAACCCTAGGGTTTCCCCTTGAAAAATTCTTTCCCATCCCCTGCAATTTTGCAGCCACCCTCCTCTCTTTTCTGGAATTTGCAAAAGGTCCTCCCACCTCTTTTTTTTTTCCTTTTTCCCCCCTCCTTCTCTTTTTCTTTTCTCTTCTTTCTTTTTTTTCTTTTCTTTCTCTCCTCCATCTTCCTCCCGAGCCGCACCCGAGCCAGCCCCCGTGCACCCGGCCGCCTCCGGCCTAGGCACCGTTGTTGCCGCTCGCGCCGCTGCTTCCCTCGCGCCACCGCGCCAACAATGAGCCAGCGTGCCTCGGCCTCGTCCCTGCGCCGCCCCGCGCGCTCCTTCTCCGGGCCGCCACGCCGCGCGCCGACCTCCCGCGCGCCTTCTCCAGCGCCTCGCCCCGGCCCGAGCTCCCCAGCGCCACGCCGCCCCCGGCCGCCGTGCCCTGCGCTCGCCGCGCCGCCTCCCCGCGCGCCGCCGCTCCCGTGCGCCCCAGCCGGTCGCGCCCTGCTCCACCGCCCCAGCTCGGCCGCCTCCAGCGTCGCCGCCTGCGCTCCCCCGCACGCCCCCGTCGTCCCGGCCTCCTCCACCTCCGGCCCGAGCGTGCCGCCGCGCCCCAGCGCCGGCTCCGCGCCGCGCGCCCCCGGCCGGCCGCCCGCGCCTCGCTGCCGCCGCCTCCTCCGCGCCGCCACGCCGTCCGTGCTACCGCCCGCCCTGCCGCCGCCGCGCGCGCGCCTCCGCGCACCGCACGCCGCCGCCCACGCAGCGCCCCCTCGCGCCACTCTGTGCCGCCACCACCGTGACGCACGCCTTCGCTCGTGCGCGTGCTCACATCTGCGCCGGCCGCCTTCCATTCGCCGTTTCCCCCGTCCGGTGATTTCCCCGCGTCCGCCGCACGCCGGGTGTTCGACAAAATGTCCGCAAGATCTCCGGCGTCGCAATTGTTATCTGTGCTTGTCCACCCTTCGAGGTGCTGCCCCGTGCTCCTTCCGGTGTCCTTTTGCCGTGCTCCTCCGTGCCCGCGCCCGCCAACGAGGATGACCGAGTACGACTACTTCCCCGGCCACTTCCACGACACCGACAAACGACGATGCCCCGGTTCTGCGACGACTACTTCCCCCACGACGACTTCTTCCTCTACGGACCAAAGACGTCGGTTTCGAACCCTAGTTCACCCGATCCGACGTACCAACCCAAATCCTAACCCTACCTATTTTATAAAATGCCATCTATCTTGTGCATATCGCATCATAATTGCATGTGTTGCATCTCTTTGGTTTGGTGGTGTAGCAAATCACCTAGATAATTCAATATGGAATGTGTGGGGTAATAAATATATATATTGCCCTATTCCATTTAATTAAATTAGATCACCCATGCCATGTGTTGCCATGCTAACCAACATTTAATATTGCGGGTAAATAAATAACTTGCACCTTAATATTAATTGTCGAAATCTCGGTTCCGCTTAATTTGGATTAAGTGCATCTCATACTGCATCTTGCCATGTCATGCATCATTCTCATGATCATGCTGGATCTTTTGCCGTAGTTGTAAAATGCATCTTTTAAGCTTTCCAGTGTTTGTTGCTTCTTCGCGGATACGACATTGAGATGTGTGAGCAACGACAAGATCTGCTTCCATGCGGGATTCAGGCAAGCAAAGTTTGCTTGTTTACCTATACATTGTCTTTCATTCCTGCCGTTGATCTCTGCTACCCTAGTATTCGATTCTTATCGCGATCCCATCACATGTTTATCCTGCAGCCCATACAGCTTTATCCCCACATCCCATCACCTGTTGTTTGTTTATCTGTTGGCCTTGCGAGTCGTAGCGCATGCTTAGAGTTGATTGTGCGAGTCGTCTGTTGGTCTTATGTTTCACCTGCTTAGTATGATAGAATATTCTACCTTAATAAAATGTTGTTTTATATTGGGGTATTATAATTAAAGATAAGAAACCAGGCGGAAGGCCTTGCGAGGTGTTTTGTTCTGCTAAGTGTCGACCTAGGAACTGAGATTTTGTCCTCGAATCCAATTTTGATCGCACTAACCACTTGTGGGAGGCCCTATCGAGACCCCCTCGACTTTGAACGGATCTTCAGCTTGTCCATGTGCCGCAACTAGTTCGGGTTTTCCATTTTCTCATATCCATGTGCATGATGATGATGATTGATGAGAGGTTACATGATACGTGGGGTCATATACGGGTGGTGCGCGCGAAGCGGACAGTTCCTACTGTGGTTTGAGCCGCATGCCGCGTGGACACAAACTAATGAGTCCGCAATTGAGATTCGGCCGGACTCTTGACGCGGGTAAAAACTCATATGAGTGGCACTTGGACTTGCTGTAGTGAAGGAATGAGTCATGTTGAGAGGCCCTGATGCTTGGGTTGATCATACGAGTATGGGTACAGGAGTGCACCCCTGCAGGGTATAATCTTATCGATGAGCCGTGTCAACGGTTATGGACGACTTTGGTGATGATGCTGGCTAACAAGATCTAGACAACTTGCACCTAATTAATGTTAATTAATTTGACTAGTAATATAGAATTACTTCTACAATAACTGGTAACTAAAATTGTTCAACGTGTGAGTTTCCCAAATTGCCTCCTCATACTGGGTTGAGGGGGTTAATTCGAGAATGGGTTATGATTGGTGTTAGTACTAGATGTGTACTTGTGCGCTCTCTTATCCCTCTCTGATTAGACGGAAGTTGTAGCATGTCTCTCTAGGTTGCTAGTGCTTCTGCAGCTAAGTCCACCTCCCCTATATTTTGGGAGATGGTGTAGAAAGTAGGCAAGTCGGTTTTGCTTGCCAGGGAGTTCCCTGACCCTCTTTTGGGATGTGCTTTATGTGCAGTCAACAGGTTTGATGTCCGACGACGTTAGGTTGGGAATCCCTCCATATTGGCTGGGCAGGGATATGGCGCCATTGCTTATCATCAGGACTCTTAGTCCAATTTGCATCTTATCCGTAGTCGGATAATATTCTGCTTCCGCTGTCATTTGTATCTTTGTATTGTATTTGTATCTTGACTCGTTCGAGTCGTTGTTGTATTATATCTTATGTTGTATTTTGTGGATGTATCGGAACTGTTGTAATGTTATCACAATTCCACCCACATAATGCGCATGTTTCGGCGTGCACATTATGTCTGGTGGGCGACCTAAAATCGTTATTATCACAATTCTACATATTACCGATTTTAGGGCGTCACAACGGGCTATCGACAAGACATTCAACACCGCAGATGATACACGGACACAAAAGGTCCACCCGACGGACCCGTCAAAAACAGTCAAAATATCAACAAGTCTGCCTCCTGCATAGGAAAGCGTGCTCGTCGAATTTCTCCGTGAGAACTTGGATATGTTTGCATGGTGCGCAGCCGACATACCAGGCGTACCCTAGGAATTTGCCGAGCACTCTCTCCAACTTAGTCTAGGAACTAGGCCAGTCAAACTAACATTTCGTCGTGTGTCAGGACCCAAAAGAGAAGCTATAGAGAAGCATGTGGAGAAACTACTCAAAGCAAACTTCATCCGAGAAATCAAGAAATCAGAATGGGTGGCTAACCCTGTGATAGTCGAGAAAAAGAAAACAACTAAAACCAGGATGTGGATCGACTTCACATGACTAAACAAGTGTTGCCCAAAGGATCACTTCCTACTCCCTCGCATCGACCAGATCGTTGACTCCTTTGCAGGATGTGCGCGACTATCATTCCTCGATGCATACTCCGGATATCATCAGATAAGAATGAAAGCAGAAGATAAAGAAAAACAGCCTTCACAACTCCACTCGCATTATATTGCTACACCACTATGCCTTTCGGCCTTCAAAACGCAGGAGCCACCTACGAGCGCATGATGCAAAATTGTTTGAAAACGCAGATTGGCAAAAACGTAGAGGTCTACGTCGACGACATAGTGATCAAGTCAAAGAAAGAAGACACACTCCTATCGGACATACATGAGACATTCAATAACCTCATAAGTTATAGCATAAAACTGAACCCAGATAAATGTACTTTCGGCGTCTCAGCTGGAGAATTTCTGCGCTACTTGGTCTCAGCACGAGGAATCGATGCAAATCCCGGAAAAATACAGACAATATTAACCATGCAAAGGCCTACCAAGCTCTATGAGGTACAACAGTTGACAGGACGAGTGGCGGCCCTCAGTTGATTCATCATCAAACTAGGCGAAAAGGCACTGCCACTTTATTGACTGACAAAAAAAGCAGATAAATTTGAATGGACGAAAGACGCGGAAGCAACATTCGTCGACCTCAAACAGAAACTCACTAAGCCCTCCATCTTAGCAGCACCAAAAGAAAAGGAGCCGCTATACCTCTACGTAGCAGCAACAAACTGGGTGGTGAGAACAGTCCTAGTAGTCGAACGGATGGAAGAAGGAAAAGCTCAAAGCATGCAAAGACCAGTCTACTATATCAGTCAAGTTTTATTTCTGTTCAAACAGAGATATTCACATTTTCAGAAACTAGCCTACACAGTGTTCATAACAACAAGGAAGCTAAGACACTAATTAACAGAGCACCCAATAACGGCGATCAGCAAGTTTGCAATCGGAGATATACTCACAAACCCAGAGCAACAGGACGAGTAGCAAAATGGCTCATCGAGCTAGGACCACTCGGAATCATATACGATCATCCGAAGGCCATCAAAGGTCAGGTGCTGCCTGACTTCACCACCAAGTTGATTGAATCCCAACTGTCAGGAATACCAGATCACTAGTGGAAAAAGGACTTTACGTCCAGACTATCAGTCTCGGTTATATTTGCGGCCGGTATTAATAAGCATCAGTACCGGTCGGAACGGTCAGAGTGGAGGTGGGCATCAGTACCGGTCTGTAAGAGACCTTTAGTACAGAGCCGTAATACGGCCCGGTACTAAACCTCAGTGGGATGGCAACGGCCACGCGGGGCTGGGCGGGTGGAGCTTTCGTACCGTTACGGACCGGTACTAAAGCCCCCAACCGTTCGACTCCCGCAGCGATTTTAGACGCGACTGGGCAGTTGGTCTCTCTTCTTCCTCTCTTCTTTTCATTTCGGCCGGAGGCTCTCTCTGATCCTCTCTCTTCTCCGGCAACTCTCTCCCTCTCTCTTTCAATCCCTCCGGCCACAATGAATCCGGCGGCACCAATCACGCGCTGCGGCCCGGTGGTTGCACATACCACCAAGTTTAATGTCGTTTATACGAATGATAGCACAATGGTGGGTGGTTATCTCTCCGATTTCAAGAAGTTGCTTCGTGAAGCTTGGGAGCAAGACAAGTTCATCGGTCTTGATCTCAAGTACACGACCAATCAAGAGGAGGTTGCGGTCATCCAAATTTGTTTCAAGAAGTATGTCTTGGTCTTCCAATGGGCAAGGTAAAAATCATCCAAATGTTAGGGGCTTGATTATTTTCTTTAATTTGTTGATTTCATATGGATAGGAATTGCATAGGATAGCAATTTCTCTTTGATTGTGTATATATTGATTGGCCGAAATGAAAATTATAGATATTGGCCCAAATGAAATGTTGCAATGTGTATTAATTGGCTGAAATTAAATATATATCTTGGCATATGAATATTTGGCCGAAATGAGGAAAATCTTATATAGTTCCTGCCTATATTGTTGTTATTATACATTTGCCGAAATGTGCATATATATTGTGTATGTTGCATTGCATTGTATTGCATGCATATATTGTTCCATTGCATTGCATATTTGCATGCATATATATTGTTGCATTGCATTTGGCCGAAATGAGGAAGATCTTATTACCTAATATATTAAGGCTGGAGATTTTAGATCTCTCTCCGCGCTCCAAAATTCATCCGTCGGATCTAGATCCGGCGGTCCAGATCGTCCAATTCCGCGCATTACTGTTCCTTCTACAGTAACCTACAGTACCTCGCGCAGTTTTGCAGACAAGCCCCTCGCTGCCGACAAATAGCTCCGCAGCCCACCGTTCTACGAAGCGAAGGACTACCATGTAATTTCAGAACAATTAAAGGCCGTTTCTGCAAAACCGCCATCACAACTCCCCCTTGCCCTCCTTCTTCACCTGCAACGCCGGAATCGCCGGCGGCGCCGACGCGTGCCACCACCACGGAGCTCGCCGGTCAGATCGACGGGCATAGGGAGCTGCGGCGTCACTGCCGATCCCTCCTCGCCGAGCGCAGCTTGCCATACCGCCTCGCCGTCGCTGGGATCGCCGCCGCGGCGCCCCGCTCCCACCGTCGCTTCCGTGCTCTGCCGCGTACGACCACAGCGTTCGACGGGCCGATGCCGTGCGGCGGCGTTGCGAACGCCGTGTCGACGCTGCTCCGTGGGCAGGAAGGCGAGATGATGAGGGCCAAGGCGCAGGAGCTGTAGGCCATGGTGGGCAAGGCGTTCCAGCCCGACGACGGAGATCCCTGGCGCCGGTTTGCCCTTTCCTCCTCCTCGCATGTGCCATGTCTATGCCTCCGGAAGCAGTTGAAGTTACAGCCTCTCCACCCCCTTTGCTCTTTAATCATTGAATTTTTTTGGCCTCAATCACACAGAGATCCATGAAGTTTGTGCGTCGGAGGATTTGAGGTTCTTTGAATCTCTGCAGGTTCTGACCACACGGCCTTCCACGATGGCTGAAGCAAGGGAGTTGGAAGACATTGACTGCGGTTTGAATCTACCATATATACAATACCTTTTTTATCTTGACTCTTTCATCTTTCTTGCCAGAAATTGAGCTTCATGAGCTAGCACGCAAGAACAACTGAGATTTGTTTTAGCCGATCCCAAGTTTCAGTACAAATCCAACGCACAGGTTTTTCTAATCTAGCAAGGCATGTCTTGCATCAGCTTGCCGATCCCAAGTTTCAGTAGGAAGCCAGCGCACAGGTTCTTCTAATCTAGCAAGATATGTCTTTCATCATGTTGTTTTAGCTGATCGAACAACGCTGCTTCCCTTGAGATTCAAGTGTAGAGGCGTCTTCAGTGTAAGAAACTCCTTATTTCTATCAATCCATAGACAAGTTTGGCTGTATAAAAATTCCTCAAATAATTGCACACAGCTGTGTATGATGATAGTTCTTTATATCATGTAAGTTTGGAATGGGCTTTCTGTGATCAAATTACAGTATTTTGATTTTTTCAGTCTTACTAAACCGTGTTACACTATCCTTTCCATTGGCATCAAAGATAATTTTAGTCATATGAGATGCAACTTATGGGGCTCATTAGCCGCATGATTAAAGTTACAGGTCCGTTAACTTAGACAGAGTTACATGATGTCATGAGATGTATGTGTTGAGGACAGATGTTGTAACTGAGCTGAAAATCAGGGACGATGAAAATACAAGAAGATTGTTGGCTTCAAAGCAAGGTGGGGAAGGCATACGACACCATCGCGTGGCATTGAGTTGCTACCCATGAGGCCATGACGTACAAATGTGATTATCCATATTTTTTGTTACGGTAATTCATATGTTTGAAATCTATTAGAACTAACCTGACTTTTGTGACCTGATATTTTTTTCACGTGTTATTTGTGATGTAGGCCTGCAAACTGGATGATTGTAACTCTTCTGTACTTAATCTGTGTTGTTGCAATCTGGAGGGAGCTTTCAGTGATATGATATGGCTATTCTGCAGTATCGTTGTTTGCCATGTTTGCATTTAGCTGAATAGCCACCTACTTTGCCAATTTGCCAGAGATGGGATTGAAATATGAGGCTAGAAGGATGATATTTGATAGATGCGCCCTCCGTAGCAGAGATCCCATTTAGCTGAATAGCCACCTCCAGTTCTAAGGTGATAGCTGCTCTCATAATATTTATGTAAGACCTTTCGATTACACATTTGAATATAAGAGTCAAGTCCTTACTCATGAGAGTTAATAGGTTAAAATTAAACATAATAGGAAGGGCATGACACTTCAAGCAACACCTATGTCAGCGTATGATTTATGTGCACCTAATTATTAACCTATGAGGTGATTAGGGAGGTGAACCGGGCTGATTCGGTTGTGGGGCTAGCTCTATTTAGTTGTGTCTTTGTGTGTGATTGTTCTTTTTGCTGCAGTGTACATGCTTTCCAGTTCTGGTGGTTGGAGTTGAGATTAATTGACGAAAATTGTTACATGCTCGCTATATAAAGTCTTCAACGGACCACCACGACAAGATGCACTTATGTCCCTATCCTTTTATGATGTGAATAGCATGGTATGAGAATGTTGCTCTGCCCTCTTGATTTCTTCCTTTCCCACTATTAATTGTCTCCCTGGACAGATTTTTGCAGACTTGAGGGGAAAAGAAGGATAGCTTGCTACTCCCCTGATACATGACCTAGAATGTGATATATGAGAGTTATGCAATGAGCTACTTTTTAGCTACGAAATCATGGCTAGGAGTTGAGCTAAGGCAGAGTAAAACATACCATGTTTAGAAATACATCAGAGAACAGTCAAGTTAGAAGCAATTCAGATCTATCATGAAGTGGATTATTGATTTGTTCTTCCTATCATGTTACGCATTAGTTTCTCACAAGTATAAACGTACACCGGTCGTCTAATACTGGATGAAGTTTTTGAATGTTATTCAATGAGCTACTTTGTTTTCTAGCTTTCTGAAAATATCCATCTTGCATAACTGATTTTCCCCTGTAACTCATGCGAATCTGAGAAATATTTTTTCCCTTATCTATGTCTTTGTGTGTTCCCGTAAGACTAATATATGTGTCCCATTTATGTGGTTCTATTTAGATTAAGTTTTTCAACTGTTTTTCACAAGGAAAAATTTCAGTTTGATGCATGTAATTGGAAATCAGGAAGAGAACCAAATATTGTGTTGGTTAATCATGTACACAAGACAATAATTATTGCTCATATTTTTTATTTATTTGGATTTCCTGAGGTATGTTCATGTGACATATTTCCTTTGTGGAGTTGCTTCAGCAGATGGAGATGAGAGTTATTTGTGTTGACGGTGAGGATAACCACCAGAAGTACACCCAGAAGATGCACCCTCTAAGGTACCACCAATTTCTTACTCCCAACACTGTTAGTAGACTGCAAAGTTATTCACTGTCAAATTATTTTAAGTGCTAATAAAGGAAAGTGTATACTTTCTTTTTAGTTGCTTGATTCATAGAGGGATATTTTGTCGAACGGTCTAGGTTGACAGTTCAAACGACTATGAATTCTGCTGGAGGAAGTGACGTTTTTTAGCCAAATATGATTCCCGGCTTCCTATCATTTTTCTGTCATCGCTTAAATTTAGTTAGTACCCTATTTAGATTCTTGCATAGTGTTGGATCAATGGACATGGTAAATGGGACTTTAATTCATCATACATTCCTATAAAAATAAGGGAAACATGCGAATTATTAGGCAAAAGTTGTGGTTCTCTGTTTTTTAGTATTATTTACCAGTAGACGGTGTATTGTAACTTCTTCACTTTGCAGGCTTGACATACACCTTATTTTCTATTCTAAATCTGACAGGTAGCATATGAATACATAATAGGTGGTGAATGCCTTCTCAGCTAAAATAATAAACCGCAAATGAAGGGGAGTAAACTGGACTATGGCTTGGTGAGTTCCTGTAATATCTTGCAGACTTTTATCTACCGGGCATAGTGTGTACATGTGCAATGTCATTCTTCTTTCGGACCGGCAACTTATTTATTCACTTTCAGTTAATTATGTTGTGTGATATTACTGAGAATATAAATGCATGCATACTGATGTTAACCTTCGCTGCATAGTCAGCCTCCAGATATCAAGCTAGGAAGACTAGCATATATTAAATGCATGTGTACTGCTCTTAACCTTCGCTACATAGTCAGCCTCCAGATATCAAGCTATGAAGACTAGCATATATTATCATGTTTAATTCATTGCAGAATTGGACTGCATAATGTACTGTGTGTACAATCATCTATTACTCTCCTTTGATAACGATGTCTTCTGGTGGAGTGTCAATACCATCTTATTGATGTACTTTCAACATTTGAAGATGATTTACATGCACTTTTCCTAATTTCAGTTAAATGTTATCGTCGAAATACAAACATGCTTGACATTTCAAACTACTACATATTTGAATATTGTAAAAACATATAAAAAAATCGAAAAGATTGCTACATACTCACAAGAAAATGAAAACATGCTTGACCATTCTAATTTGGCCAACATGTAAGCGAATATTCCGATATTCCCATACAATATATCGGAAAATGCTATAAATAAACCTCTATCTACTTATATCATAAATACAAATATATTAATTCAACAAGAATTTTCTATTCAAATATACTCATCCAACAAAATATGAAAACATACCAACATAACCACACAAAAAATGCTAACATTATGTGCCACATTGTCGAAATTCAAATTCAAAAATTTCAAAAAAAAAAAAGCCTTCCACAAATTGGCATCAAGGGCGCGGCGTGCGCCGCGCCGATTCCACTAGTAGGTATATATTGTTGTTATTATACATTGGGCGAAAATGAATGTTGCATATTGCATGCATATATATATTGTTGTTATGATACATAAAACTATAATTAAATGTCAATGTTGGCCGAAAATTGCATTGCATATGAAACTAAGCTAGTGCCGAAAATGAATGTTGGCATTGCGTATGCATATATATTGTTATTATATATATAAAAACTAAGTGCCAATTTTGTTGCATATATATACTTGATCTCTCAAATTATATATTGGCCGAAAATGAAAGTTGCATTGCATTGTTGCTATCTCATTCATATACAAGATCTCAAAGTAATATATATTGTTATATATCATAGCAAATGAACTACTTGATCTCAAATTAATGTTGGCAGTATTTTTAACATGTGTTCCATTTGTTGTTTGCAGAAGTGACAAGCAATGTCAAGCACTCATGGATTTTCTTCGTAGCGGCATTCATTTTGCTAGCGTTGATATAACGAATGACAAGATCAAAATGAAACGCACCTTGGGACATTAGATACCATCTGCATGCCACATTGATCTCCAGGCTATCTTTAGGCTTGAGCATCTCAAGACTGGAATGGCTGCTATGGCAAGCGTCGTGATCGACGAGGACGCGTAGAAGGATATGACGAAAAGATTCAAGTGTGGGCAGCATTATCTTTGGGAGAAGTACCCACTTAACGGTTGCAACATTGAGTATGCAGCAATAGATGCGTATGTTGCATACGAGGTGTACCGTAAGATTAGAATCATCAACTATGGACAGCCTCACATTGTACCGCGACCAGTGCGGTGCCAGAAGCCTTCTGATTCTGATTCGGATGACGATATGTACTAGTGTTTGTAGTGTCTTTAGGGTCTCCTCATGTGTGGAATACAGTAGCTAGTGTTAGTGCAAACAATTTATTTCTAATATTTTGTAGTAGTGTTATTAATTGTTAGATGTTATTGTTGCAAGCAATTTATCTCTAATATTCTATAGTACTGTTATTGTTGGATGTGAGTAGTGGTTATTGTTGGATGTGAGTATAGTGTTATTGTTGCTTCCCCACACCCTCTTTATATATAAGCAGAATCAAGAACAAATTACATATTTACACGGACAAGAAAGAAGTTAAAATCAGAGGTTATCCACTATGTTTTGAGTAAATTGATGTTTGTCAGATTTGGTCCTATGAAGCAATAGAGAGAATTATTCTTTGAATCTAGATTTCCAGGAAAGTAGCGCTGGCAAAACCCCCTTGAAGTACCAGTTATTACGTTCAAATATTCCAGGCTCCAGTAACAAATATCTCCATGAACATAGGTCGTTTCCAGTGCACATGCGAAAAGGAGATCATTTGTAGGCGATCAGCCCTCAAATCCTCCGAGATTGGCATCCCAAGACTGTCCCAGCATGATTTACTAAACTTGCAATGAAATAATAGATGTTCAACCGTTTCCTCAACCTGGGAGGCACACATCGAGCAATTGAAAGTGCCAATATTGTAATGCCTTCTTCTTAGCATGTTCCTGGTGTTGAGCCTATCAGATAACATCAACCAACCGAAGAAACGGATCTTGGGAACACATTTGGCTTTTCCATAGCCAGTTAAATGCCACATGAGGTTTTATATCTCAGAAACAAAATTTGTAATACTGATTGGAAGCCAATTTTGTAGCTCCCCAGGCAAATGACCATTGGTCAGGGACTTCCTGGTTCAGGGTAATATGTGGTGTGCCTAATTGTAGATCTCTAACTTCTTGCAAAGCCTGAGGTGAAAGAGGGAGCACAAAGTTTGTACCTAGAGCAGTTGCTGTCAAAAAGTCTTGAACTGAAATATCCTCATGAAGTGCAAAGGAGAGAGCTCCACGAAACTGTTCAGATGCCGACTGACCACCCCAAGGATCCTTCCAGAAAAGACAAGATGTTCCTAAATTAATAGTGCAAATGAAAATTCCTCGGAAAATTGGTGAGAGCTTACAGATATCCCTCCACCAAAAGGAGCCACACAAACCCACAACATGTGGAACTTGGTCTCTGTAGTGGGCTTGCCACATAAGGTGTACCCAAGGAATGTCTTCTTTATTATAAAATCTATCCAGATACTTGAGTAACAAGCCCTCATTCTGGATTTTGAGATTTAAGATGCCAATGCCCCCTTTATCTTTTGGTCTGCAAACCTTATCCCAGGCCACAAGGGGGTTGCAGTGCTCTCCTTCCTCGGTTTTCTTGTTCCACAAACAATGTCTTCTTATTTTATCAATATGTTCCAAGATCCTGGGGTTAATCTTCAAGGCACACATCATAAACATGGCAATGGAGGTAAGAAGTGAATTAATCATAGTCGTTCGGCCAGAGTACGACATCATCATGAAGTTAGCAGACATACTCCGCTCAATTCTGTCTACCAAAGGCATCAGATCATGCATCGTTGGTTTTGTAGTACCTAGGGGTAGACCTGGATAAGTGAAGGGCATCTATCCAATAGTGCAAGCCAAAATAGTAGCAATTTGAGCCACAACTTGATTAGCAACATTAATTGGAATTAACGTGGATTTGTGATAATTGATTTTTAATCCTGTGGACTGAGCATATTTGTTCAAAATATCCTTCATAACCTTGATCTGATCAACACAGGCCGGCATGACTATCAGGGTATCATCAGCGGATTGCACCACAGGATAATCCATACCATAGTCAGGAGAAAACGGTGCTTTGAGAGTCCCACTAAGAAAAGCTTTATTAATGGCAGCCTTAAGTAGATCAGCAGCTAACACAAAAATAATCGGGGATAGCGGATCTCCTTGCCTAACCCCCCTTTTACAGTGGAACTGTCTTCCAGGAACTGCATTTAATAAAACAGACGACATGCCAGATCGAAAGATTAGTTCAATCCATTTCATCCACTTGTCATCAAAGCCCATATGTTTCATAATTCTGATCATGGTTGAGTGATCAATTGTGTCAAAGGCCTTGGCAAAATAAAGCTTTAAAAGGATTATTTCTTTTTTAGAAGCTTCACAGTGATATAAGAATTCAAATGCCAAGCAATGCAGTCTTGGATGGTTCTACCCTTCAAGAAGCCATATTTATTTTTGTGAACTACTATCAAAATTACCCTCTACAATCTATTTGCCAGGATTTTAGTCACTAACTTGAGGCAACAATTCAGGAGAGCTATGGGCCGATAATCTCCCACAGATTGTGGAGATTGAATTTTAGGGATCAGAGTGATATAACCTGTATTGATACTCTCCAAATTTAGCTTGCCCTCATGGAATTCATTACATAGTTGATACATATCTTCCTTTATGATTGGCCAACAAGTTTTAATGAAGTGTCCATTAAACCCGTCAGGACCCGGAGCTTTGTCAGGTGGCATTTGGCGAACATCCAAATCTATTACATCTTTGGTGACAGGAACAGATAGATCTTCCAAACCCTCTACAGGTGTGATCAAGGAATCTAAATCAAAACCCATGACAGTATCCTGACAAGTGCCTAGTCTCTCCTTGAACGAGGTATAAATAGCCTTTTCCTTGTCGACATGAGGAGTAACTTGTGTGCCATCAGGAAGCAATAAGTGAGCTATAGAATTCCTCCTGTATCTGTCAGTAGCCATGGCCTGAAAGAACTTTGTATTCTCACCCCCAAATTTCGTCCATCTGATGGTACATCTCTTCTTCCAATACTGACGCTGGAAGTCTAGCAAGTTAAGCAGATGAGCCTTAAGAATTCTCCGAAAATTCACTTCTGGAGTGGTCAAGCCACGTATGTCCTCCGAATTATCAACTTCCAAAATGGCTTTATTGCAATTCTCAATACAGATAGAAAGTTTGGATATTCCTTTGCTCCAATATTTCAAATCATATCGGAGGCGCTTAAACTTTGCATTCAAATTAGCAGCACTATTCTTTTTAAAAGTGGGCCTAGCCCAACTAGCAGCAACAGTATCCAAAAAACCTTTGTGGGTTGTCCAGAAGTTCTCAAACCTAAAGAATTTCGAGCCCGGTATCTGCGTTTGGAAGGACGCTACACACGGCGTGTGATCGGATGTCGGTTTCCCCTGAGGAAAAACAAAGGTTGTCGGATAGGAAGTTGACCAATGTAGGGATGTAAAGAACCAATCCAATTGCTCCAAAAGGTGATCTTGTTGCATGTTACTCCATGTAAAGCTTTTGCCTTTATCGGGATTTCAGTTAAGTGTTGTGATCTAATGATGTCATTAAATGTCAGCATATCATCGATATTCCCCCCACCCCCCTCTCGGCTTATTACGGTCCGAAGGGGATCGTATAAAATTAAATTCTCCAGCAATTAGCCAGTCCTCTTCATCCGGAATAGACAGCGCATAAAGCCAGTTCACAAACTCATCTCGCAAATCACCAGTACACGATCCATAAATATTTAACAATGTCCAGGAAGTATTATCTTTTTAGAAGTGAAATCAACAGATAAAGCAAACGGCTGACAATGCATTACTAGCCCAGAAAATACTATACGTTTCAAGATAATAATCAAGCCACCAGAAGCCCCAACATAAGGAACATAGACAAACTCATCAAATAAAGGAGGGCAGCATGATTTAATAAAGGCCAAATCAAAGAAGTCTTTCTTGGTCTCTTGCAAATAGACCACATCACACCCACACAGTTTAATAGCATTGAAAAGGCCAGCTGTTTACTCTTGGCATTAAGACCCCTAAAGTTCCAACACAAAACACACCACTTCTTAAGATAATGCATTACCTGAAGATCTAAGAAGAAGAGCTTGTGCCACCATCCTCCTGGCCAGCCAAGAGATTCATGGACGATAACAGATCAGCTAGAACACCACAGAGCTGCACACCAATATGCTGCAGCAAAGGAATGCGAGTCGCAGGAGGCACAGTTGCAGACGATGTAGATGTAGGTGAAGTGGTTGCAGGGTCAGCCCCCACAACAGGTTTGACCACTGTTATGATATCCTGAATCACTGTTAGCTTAATTGGCTTAACCTTTGATTTCTTTTTCTTTACATCAGTTGGGGCTGGCACTCTAAATCCATCATACTTGTTTGCTCTTGGACTACGCCTCACAGCAGAAGTGACAAAAGGATTAGGTTTAGACCCACCAACAAATATAGTATCAACCTCTCGAAGAGCAAGCTGGAGACCATTAGTGACAGTAAACTCTTGTTCTATCTTTCCTAGCTACCTTTTTATATGGGCCAGGAAGGAATTCCAACATCTCAGCCGAGCGTTTACCAGAGATCATTTGTATATAGGAGAAGCCCATGTCCTAGCCCAGCTTTGTAACATCTCAATATTTTTGGAATGTTTCAAAATCACTAAAAATTTAAACTTTTGTTTTGATTAAAATAAAACATTAAAATGCAAAAGAAAAGCAACTATAAAAGACTTCAAGCATATTCAAAATGTTTATTATTTGAATTAACTCAATTAATCATTATTTTCAAAATTTCTTTTTAGTTAAACATTTTATCATCCGTTGTATTTCTTAAAATCTGAATTTGTAATTTGACAAATGATTTACAAACTCTCGAAACATTTTCAAGTAATAAAAAGTTTCTTTCTAACTATTTTTAAGCATCTAGCCTTACTATTTACAACCCTAAAAACCATATTTGCAAAGTGCTTAATTATCTAAAATATGCCACATTACAAAATGTTTTAAACCCATTTGAAACATAGTCTATTTGTTAAAATGATTTTCGTGATTATATTCAATATAAGAAATGAAATAAATCTAGAATATTTTCCAAAGGTATTTAATGGAGATTTCAATTGATATATCATTAAAAAAAACTTAATGGTGCACAACGCATTTTAAATTAAAAATGAATACATTATATTTCCATCTTCTTTTCAAATACTGGTTTCATGTTATTTAATATGGTAGTAAAGCCAAAAATGATTTAATTTTTGAAAATGAATTTAGTTAACTTAATTTCAAACTTATATAAGTAATATAATTTTATTTAGCCAAAAATAAACTTTAATTAAGCCATGTTTTCAAATTTGACATAAAGTGTCAAATTTACATTTAATCATTATTTCAAAATTTGATTTTTCAAAAGTGTTCAAAACATGCCCACAACTGGTTTAACACAAAGATATTGTTTTTACAAATTCGTAGAAATTTATTTGACTTCATTTGGACACTCAAATCAAAAGATATGAAATAAATGAGAAAACCAGAAAATATTAAATATAAACGTAAAAAAAATGGAACAAAACCTTTGGGCCGAAGCCCATGAAGCAGCTACCGCACCCTCTCTCTCTCTCTTTTTCCCGCGCGCAGCGGCCCATTTTTCTTTCCTCTTTTTTCTCTCTCTTCTTCTTCTATTTTCTGATGGGCCGAATCTTGGCCCATGTAGGTGTCGGTCGTCTTCCTCCCTGAGCTGAGCACGTACAGAGAAACGTAACTTCATGCTAACTCTTTCCCCTCCCCCCTAGGGCATTCAAGACCCCGAAACGTCTCAACTTAAACACGAGAATTACTCCTCTCTTAACCACGATTCCATCCCGAGAGTTTATTTCCGATTTCATTGCCTTAAACATGCACATCGACCTCGTGAACCAAAAGCCACCAGTAGACATTCACATCCGGATCTCCCTCCTCAGACCATCTCACAAAAATCCGAGCGCGTCACTTCGTGCCCCTCTGCATCCCCCATCACTCCGTCCTCAGACCAGCCCATTAAAACCCATTATTCAGCACATCAATTCTTTTTGCATACTGAATTATGTGATGAACCTTTGTGAAATTTGTTTTTGCTTTTATATGCCTTGTGTTGTTGTCCATGTTTATTGTGTTTTATGTTGATTGTTGTATTGTTGTTTGCTTATATTGTTTAGATTGAACGGAGAGCAAACGGTCGTTGTTGAAAAGTTTGTGAGCAAAGACATCATCCAAAGGCAAGTGGCACACCTCATAAAAGTCCTAGTATTTTTCTATGCATGAGTAGATTATTTTTCTATAAGCATGTGTAGGATAGTATTGCTATGAAAGCCATGTAAGAATTCCTTATTCATGTGTCTAAGTTCCTATTAAAATACTTAGCAGAATTGTGATGCTATCAATACTATTTTGATAAAATGTTAAATTTTACTAAGTTATAATCAAACACCTGGGTGGAATTGGTTGCTTAGCTGTATGAGTTGAGTGTTGTCCCCAGGGGTTTTACCTGTGAGATATTCACTTGTGGATGGCCACCGAGCAACAGCGGAATTTGAAGAACTCCAAGTGACGATTGCTTCTCGTGCAGCCATTGCCAATATGGGCTCTGGCTTGATCAACTAATTTGCATGGACTCGCCCCGGCCTGACAGGTGGTGGTAGTGGTTTGTAGGTGGAGCGCGTCAGGCCAGCATGGGGAGGGAAAATGCTTATGAAAGATCTCGTCTCATTCTAGTGTACCTGCACTTAAAATATGGCAGGTACCTCTGTATAGTGCAAATCCCTGGATCGATTCGTTTGCACACACAGTTTACGATGTAATATCACAACAAAGTATCAATTTATTTGACGTGGGGTTACCTTGCGGGTAGCCCACGATGAGGCTACCTGGGCCGCGCCAAGGATGGAAAGGCCCGCAGAAGGCCCACTCGGGGTATCTCATATCCTAGTCCAACTCGGTTAGGTCTTGTAACCTACCGTATCTGTATCAACCACCCGAGACCTGGCTGCCTGTAAAGCCAGGAGGGTTGCCCGTCCTAGAGGACACGCTCAGAACAACCACAAACCCTAGCGAGATCGCAATCTCGCCATTGTAATCGCTACTCGCATCAATAACCAGACAAGCAGGAGTAGGGTGTTATCCTCCGGGAGCCCGAACCTGGGTAAACCTCGCCTGTTAGCCGTCGTGATCACCTTGCACTCTACACTCTCCCCATCAATCAACCCGGGGTGTACAACCCAGGGACTTGCCGAGTTACAACCTCGTCAATTGGCGCCGTCTGTGGGAAATTCAACAAGTGCCAGGATCATGGTCGCACCGGCTCCATCCGCAATGAAGATCGGCGCACCCGCTATCAGGAAGTCGATTCGATTTGGCTCCTTCGAGTACGTCATCCACTCGCAAGCCCACCAGTCGATGTACGCCGATCTGGACAAAGGTATACATATCACCTTCGGCTCCATATTCTGTTGCATCGATAGTCGTGGCATACTCAGGTCTACGACTACCGCGCTACGCGCGACGATGTCGTCAAAATCGCCGACCGTCGCGCCCGCTGGATCCGTGAAGATCGCATCTGCCGCACCCGCGGAGATCGCGCCCGCGGAACCCGCGAAGATCGCATCTGCCGCACCCGCGGAGATCGCGACCGCTGGACTCGTCAAGATCGCGTCTGTCGCACCCGCGGAGATCGCGCCCGCTGAACCCGTGAAGATCGCATCTGCCGCACCCGCGGAGATCGCGACCGCTGGACTCGTCAAGATCGCATCTGCCGCACCCGCGGAGATCGCGCCCGCTGGACCCGTCAAGATCGCATCTCCCGCACCCGCGGAGATCACGCCCACCGAACCCGCGAGGATCGCATCTGCCGCACCCGCAAGGTTTGCGCCAGCTGCACCCGCGAAGAGGACATCTACACCGACAATCAAGTCAAGACCCACCTCTACCGCCGCGCCCGCACGCACGACCAGGGGCCCGCGTCCGACATCGACAACGCGCGCGCCCTCATCTACGTGGAAGTCCCAGGTCTACCCCACGCCACTCGCACTCGCCCCGTCGAGTGCGGGCACATGGACAATCTTAAAGAGACGCGACAGTAAGTGCGCCGCGCGCCACGTTGCAGCAATTTTCGACCCCGAACAAGACGAGGGTGACAGAAGCAGCAGCGGCAGCACAAACTCTCCAACCCAAGTCTACCCCAAGCAAGTCTTCATGGCCGGCACAGCACCGCATGACGACGGAGATGAACCCGTATATCCGCTAGAGGTGGACATGCCAGACAACACCAAACTGGTCATCACGCGGGACATGGCGATACAGGCCATGAAGCATGTGGACGAGGGCACGTTCCCCCCACCCAACGCATCTCGCGAGGACCACCTAGCGGTCCAGTACTTGCTACGCAAGGAAGGCGAACGGATTCGCGCCGAAAAGGCCGAACTTCTCAGGCGCAAAAGGGACGCGGATGCATCAAGCGCCAGGCGGGCCGCCCTCTCCTTCACATCCTCCACTGAGGTGAACCAGGGAGCACGGCGAACCAGAGCCCGTATCCCTCACATGGCAGAAGCCGACCGAACAAGGCTAACCCGCAACCTCGACTCTTCCTTCGTCACCGAAGATGAAAACGGGATACCCATCCCAAAAACAGCAAACGCGGCATTGATATCAGTCGAGACGTACCTTCGGCTCACGCAGCCACCAGAGGGCGACGCGCGCTCGCTCCTCCACAAGCAACAAATTGCCTCCATAAGGGCAATCGAAGAAGCTCTAGCGGCCCAAGGGGCAGGTAATCAAGCTCATGGACCAACGACGTCGGTCATCCCGGCGGCGCAGCGACAGCCAGTCAAGGACCTTCGAGACGTCCTGACACAGAAGACGGTGGACCGCAGCCGCAAGGAGCGTTCGGCTAACGCCACACAGGCGGATGATCATACCGACCGCGACTTCGAGCCATGTGGTGCGGCATGTTTCAGTTTCAACATCCGCGACACCCGCATGCCCAAAGGCTTCAAATTGACGGCCGGCACACCAAAGTACGACGGGAAGCAAGACCCGAAGTTATGGCTTGAGGACTACCTTATCGCTTGCACCTGCCAAGGCGGAACATCGACAACGGCAATGCAGTACATCCAGCTCATGCTGACAGACTCTGCGCGCGGGTGGCTCACAAGCCAACCCAAAGATTCTTTCCGAACGTGGGAGGAGTTCCAGGACAACTTCATCAAAAGTTTCTCAGGAACATTCGCCAGACCAACAACCTACATCGAGTTGCAGGCCTGCAAGCAAGGGAAAAACGAGTCGCTCCGATCTTACATCCAGAGGTGGACACTCCTTCGCAACACCATGGAACCCGTATCAGAGGACAGGGTGATGGACGCCTTCATGCATGGCGTTTCTCGCCGCGACCTCCGGGAGGAATTTGGTAGGCTCCAGCCGAAGACCACAATAGAGTTAATGAAGACAGCCAACCAATGGGCTGAAGGAGAGGACTACGTCCGCGAAACTTCTCCCAAAAAGGAAGGCGAAACAAGCAACTGGCGCGATTCACGTCAGAAGAGGAAGGCACGATACACGCACGACTCAATCGAGTTAGTAGCGGCGGGTTACGAAACCCCCCGCGAGGTCAAGCGTGAGGACAGTCGACAGCACGAGCAAAGTCGACAACCCAGCTCGAGCCAGTACAACCGTGGCAGCAGCAGCGTCGACCGCAACGACGGAAATCAGAAGCGCGAGTGGAAGCGCCCGTTAACTGCGGCAGAAGAACTGATGCAGCCCTGCAAACATCACTCGTTCCGCAACCCGGTAACAGGAAAGTATGGTTCAAACCACCTACTGAAAGACTGCCGCAAAGCAAGAAAAATATACCATGCCATGCAGCAAATCATCGCCCCGGTGCAAGCCATCCAAGCAGCACCGCAGCTGGCCATCCAGGCGGCACCCGCAAATAATAACCAAGTGCAAGCGGCATTCCACCAGCCGCAGCAGCAGCAGCAGGTTCCGCCGGCAGCAGCCGACGCGTACCCAGCCGCACGAGGACAGCTGAACATGATCCAGAAGGGCCCCCCGTCGAACAGGAGGCAGAAGATCATCACACGCCAAGTGCTCCAGGCCATCAACAGCCCGCGCGCGGTACCAGACTACCTGCGCGGGTCTGAGACACCAATCACATTCTCCAGGGCAGATCACCCAGCAGAGGTAGTCCGACCCGGACACGCCGCACTCGTGATTGAGGCCCTGATCGGCGACTACAGCCTGAAAAAGGTATTCCTGGACGGAGGCAGCGGCATCAACATCATATTCGCCGACACCCTCAGACGGATGAACAGATCGACAGAGAAATTGCCGGAGTCGGAGACCACCTTCCACGGCATAGTACCTGGGCAGCCAATCACACCCATGGGAACAATCACACTCGACGTCATCCTCGGAACACCCGAGCACTTCAGGAAGGAGTCGATAGACTTTGAGGTCGTCGACTGGAAGTCACAGTACCATGCCATCCTCGGACGCCCAAGCTTCGCCAGGTTCATGGCAGTACCCCATTACGCCTACCTGATGATAAAGTTACCTGGGCCAAAGGGGGTGATCACCGTCCGCGGCGACTTTGGCCTCTCCAACAGTTGCGACCGCGAGTTCGCCAAGATCTCCGAGTTCTTCGGCGTCGAAGAGCACTTCAAGGCCATATCAGCCGACAATGACAAGACCATCTTCCCGGCTCGCAAGAAGCCCGCCAAGGACGCAGCGTTTAACACAAACGACGACACAGTCACCCATCAGGTCCACCCGACCGACAGCGAAAAGACAGTCAAGGTCTCATCAAGCCTGACGCCCGCATAGGAAAGCGCGCTCGTCGAGTTCCTACGTGAGAACTGGAAAATCTTCGCATGGCAACCTTCTGACATGCCGGGGATACCCAGGGAACTCGCCGAGCACTCTCTGAAAGTACACAAGGACGCAAGACCTGTCAAGCAATCCATGCGACGCTTCTCAGGGCCCAAACGAGACGCTATCACCATGGAAGTCGACAGATTATTGCATGCCAAGTTCATCCGAGAGATCAAGGACTCAGACTGGGTCGCTAACCCCGTCCTAGTCGAGAAAAAGAAGACGAAGAAACTACGCATGTGCGTGGACTTCACCGCAATCAACAAATGCTGCCCCAAGGATCACTTCCCGCTCCCGCGGATAGACCAGATCATCGACTCGACCGCAGGCTGCGAACGCCTGTCTTTCCTGGACGCCTACTCAGGTTACCAGCAGATCAGACTGAAGGTCGAGGACGAAGAGAAGACAGCTTTCATCACACCCGACGGCGTTTTCTGCTACCAGACGATGCCGTTCGGGTTAAAAAACGCAGGTGCCACATATCAGCGGACAATGCAAGCGTGCCTCAAGGGGCTAATCGGGCAGATCGTCCAAGTCTACGTCGACGATATCGTCGTCACTACCCGGAAGGAGGACACCCTAGTCGACGACCTGCACAAGGTCTTCGCCGCACTCGACGCGTACCAGATCAAACTCAACCCAGAGAAGTGCGTGTTCGGCGTGCCAGCCGGAGAGTTACTAGGGTACCTTGTATCCGCATGAGGAATCGAAGCAAATCCCGAGAAGGTGCAGAACATACTCACAATGCCAGCACCAACGAAGCTCAGGGAGGTGCAACGATTAGCTGGCCGAGTCGCAGCTCTCAGTCGGTTCATTAGTAAGTTGGGAGAAAAGGCCTTACCCTTCTACCAACTGATGAAGAAGTCAGACAAGTTCGAGTGGACACAAGAGGCGCAAGACGCGTTCGACCATCTCAAGAAGACATTGACAACCTCCCCGGTCCTCGTGGCACCACTGGAAAACGAGCCGCTCTACCTGTACGTCTCAGCAACAAATAGGGTGGTGAGCACGGTACTCGTAGTCGAACGCGAAGAAGAAGGACACAGTCACCCGGTGCAGAGGCCCGTCTACTACCTTAGCGAGGTACTCACCTTGTCCAAGAAAAATTACCCGCACTACCAGAAGCTGGCATACGGAGTCTTCATGACCTCCAGAAAAGTCGTACACTACTTCTCCGAGCACCCGATCACGGTGGTAAGCTCTTCCGGACTAGCAGACATCCTCACGAATCAGCGCGCGACAGGACGAGTCGCCAAGTGGGTTGTCGAGCTAGGACCATGGGGGCTGAAGTATGCTCACCCGAAGTCCATCAAAGCCCAAGTTCTTCCAGAATTCACCACGGAGTGGATAGAAGCCCAGCTACCGAACGTCCCCGACCTGTCCAACGCATGGACAATGTACTTTGATGGCTCCAAGAAATTCAAGTCAGCCGGGGCGGGAGTCGTGCTCATCTCCCCCAAAGGCGACAAGCTCAAGTACGTCCTACAGATGGATTTTCCGACGCCATCCAAAAACGAAGCCGAGTACGAGGCCTTGATCCACGGCATGCGGATGGCCAAAAACTGCGGCGCCACGCACCTCATGATCTACGGCGACTCCTACCTGGTGGTACAGCAAACCATGAAGTCCTGCGACGCCATCGCTGACAACATGATCGCCTACAGAGACCTCTACAATCAGATGGAAGGAAACTTCGACGGCTGCGAGCTACGCCACATCGGCCGCGAAAGCAACGAGGAAGCCGACGCCCTAGCTAACATGGGCTCAGACAGGGTGCCAGTCCCACCCGGCGTCTTCCTCGAGTGCATAACACAGAGATCCGTCAAGACTCAGGGTACAGCAAGCACTACAACCGCAAAAGGCGATGCCAACCCGCCAAGCCAAGACAAGGTCCCCATGGAAGTCATGCTAATCGAAGCCACATGGACAGGACCATACCTGGCGTATATACTGCATCAGAAGCTGCCAGTTGACCCAGTCGAAGCGAAGCGCATCATCAGACGCTCCAAAAGTTTCACCGTCATCAACGGGGAACTCTACAAAAGAAGCATATCAGGAATCCTTCAAAGGTGCATAGATCCAGTCGACGGCCAAGCCATCTTACTCGACATCCATGCGGGTACCTGCGGGCATCACGCAAGCAGCCGGGCACTGGTGGCCAAGGCGCTACGAGCTGGGTTCTATTGGCTCACAGCCATGCAGGACGCTGAGGAGCTGGTGAAGAAATGCACAGGGTGCCAGGAATTTGCCAACAAGCCGCACGCCCCAGCATCAGAGCTCAAGACAATACCACTAGCCTGGCCCTTTGCCCAATGGGGCCTGGACATGGTGGGCCCGCTGAAGAAATCCTCGCCCGGAGGTCATACTCACCTCCTGGTCGCAGTCGACAAATTCACGAAGTGGATCGAAGCCGTGCCCATCACAAGTTCGACTGCGTCCACAGCGGTCAACTTCATCAGGTCAATCATCTTCAGGTTTGGAGTGCCTAATGGGATCATCACCGACAACGGCTCGAACTTCACAGCCGAGGAATTCAAAGACTTCTGCTCAGAACAGGGGATCAAGCTCAACTACGCGTCTGTCTCGCACCCGCAGTCCAACGGACAAGTAGAGAAGGCCAATGGATTAGTCTGCAACGGCATCAAGAAGCGACTGCGCGTGCCCCTCAAACGCGCAGCGGGCGCTTGGGTGGAAGAACTGCCATCAGTCCTCTGGAGTCTGCGAACAACACCCAATAGATCTACCCAGTACACGCCATTCTTCATGGTGTATGGTGCAGAAGCAGTCCTCCCCTGCGACATCAAGTTCGACGCACCAAGAGTAGTCGCCTACGACGAATCAGAAGCAGAGGAAGCACTCGAAGACAGCAGAGACACCCTGGACGAAGCATGCGACATCGCCCTGGCACGATCAGCCGTGTATCAGCAGGACCTGCGCAACTATCATACTCGGAGGCTGCGACCAAGAGCGTTCGTGGCAGGCGACCTGGTTCTTCGACTCAAGCAAAAGAAGGTGCACAAGCTCGCCTCCCCATGGGAGGGCCCGTACATCATAACAGAAGCAATCGGCAATGGAGCATACCGCCTAAAGGACTCGAAGACCGGAGCGGACTGCAGCAATCCATGGAACGTAGCACAACTACGCAGATTCTATGCCTAGTTCAAGCAACCATTGTACAAGAAAGCCAACGCGGCAGGTTTCAGACGCGCTCTTTTCCTTACCAGGGTACCTGAGGGGACTGGAAGGTTTTTAATGAGGCGGCTTGCTCGCAAGAATCAATAAAGTGATCTGAAGAAAATCTGTCTCCTTTTCCAGTCACTCAGGAAGCTCAAAAATCCTAGGCCGCCACCCGAACCACTCGGGGGCTGCGCCACACAGGTTGAAATAACAGCTTAGGCCGCCACTCGATCCACTCGGGGGCTGCGCCATACAAGCACAATCAAAATCCTAGGCCGCCACCCGAGCCACTCGGGGGCTGCGCCACACAGGTTGAAATAACAGCTTAGGCCGCCACTCGATCCACTCGGGGGCTGCGCCATACAAGCACAATCGAAATCCTAGGCCGTCACCCGAGCCACTCGGGGGCTGCGCCACACAGGTTGAAATAACAGCTTAGGCCGCCACTCGATCCGCTCGGGGGCTGCGCCAAACAAGCAAAAAGTCAAAAAATCCTAGGCCGCCACTCGACTGACTCGGGGGCTGCGTCATACAGGTCAAGTCCAAAATCCTAAGGCGCCACCCACGACTTACGGGGAGCCGCGCCACACAGGTCACACTTGCAAACCTAGGCTGCCACCCGACATACTCGGAGGCTACGCCAAACAGGCCAAAGAAAAATCCTCGGCCGCCACTCGAACATACTCGGGGGCTGCGCTGCACAGGTCAAGTTCCAAATCCTAGGTCACCACCCGACATACTCGGGGGCTGCGCCACACAGGTCACACTTGCAACCCTAGGCTGCCACTCGATTTACTCGGGGGCTACGCCAAACAGGACTCAGAAAAATCCTCGGCCGCCACTCGAACATACTCGGGGGCTGCGCTGCACAGGTCAAGTTCCAAATCCTAGGTCACCACCCGACGTGCTCGGGGGCTGCGCCAAACAGGTAACACTTGCAATCCTAGGCCGTCACCCAACTTACTCGGGGGCTGCGCCAGACAGGAGTTAGTCAAAACCCTAAGTCGCCACCTGGTAGAACCAGAGACTGCGGCATGCAGGCAACACTTGGCCGCTGCTTGACATACTCGGCAGTTGCGCCATCCAGGTCGAATCATGCGCCCTCACTTTCGAGTAACATATCAATTCTCATTACTCGAAACAGTACTATGAAATATTACAATGTATTTACAAAGGCAAATTTGCCCTCTATAGCTAACCCTGTGCATCAGACGACAGCTACTCTAAACTGCAGGCTCAGCCTTCGGCGCGTCGAGAGGACCTACAAGCCGCTCGCTCAAGTCCTGCACTTGCCGGATAATCCGGCGCGCAGCAGGCAAGGTCTCCTCGAAGTCTTCGTCACCTGGCAGGCCTTCAAGCACCCGCTCAAGCGCAAGATGTGGCCGGTGCATCCGAACGTACGCCAACGCCGCGTTTGCACCAGCGACAAGCTGAGCGTCGACAACTTCTTTCAGCCCTTCGCCATCACGGAACCTCTCCAGCAAGGCAGGCAACCCGTTCGGCTGCGCATTGTGCGGGAAGTACACGCGGTTGATGTGCAGAAGTGTCTTCCGGCAGCTCTCCAGAAGAAAGGCAGCGCGCCATGTGCGATCCAGCATCGTGGCAAGGACGCGCCCCCTCGACTTGTTCACCCAGAACTGCCGAGCTTCATAGGAGTCGCCTGACGCCTCTCGAGTGACCCGCTCTTCAACGCGATCCGGTTCGGCTTCCCAATCGGGATTAACATCTGCACACATCAAGATGACGGCAGTCGCCACCATGATACATACCCTGCAACTGCCGACTGATCAAGTCAATCTCTCCAAGCAAAAAATCTTCACGGCGTGAGAACTCCGCCGTGGGGTGCGACTGGGAGCGCTGCAACGTCAGCTCCGTCTTCTTCAGGGTCGCCTCAAGCTCCACCACCTTGTTCTTCAAGTAGGTGATTATCCGCTGGTCATTCACGCTACGCGGAGGAGCCGGCGCTGCCCGACGACGGCGAGCACCCGAAGAAGACGCCGCGCCACTCGGCACGGCCAAGGGAGAAGGCGGAGCGTCATCGCGCACGGCACTCTGTCAGGAATACGCAAAGTCAATACAAAAAGGCGACTGCCAAACACAGTTCAACTTAGAAAGAGAGAAAGGTCAGCAAACCCAATACTGACGATCAAAAGACCCGACATGGGCAATATTCATTACAAAACAAAAGTTCAAGGTAAAGATCGCAGCGCTGCCGCATGCCTACAACTACGCCTACTCTAAGGCCGCGGACTGCGACCGGGAACGGCCCTTCCGAGCAGCCGCTTCAGTCGCCTTAGCAAGGGCCCTCTCGAAGAGTGCCACAAGCTGTGCAGCCAACTGCGAGGCGCGCTCCTTCACGCCACTCAGCGACGCGGTCCGACCATCAGGCTTGCGAGGAAAACCGCTGACGATCTTCTCGAAGTCACCTGGAACTTGGTGGCCTAAAAGCAGCTGGAAGGTGAGCTCGGAGCCGCGTACCGTCTGCGACCGCGTGAAGTCGGTGATGGTGGTCGCGTCCCCAAACGGCGCAGCCAGAGCGTCCACAGTCGATGGCGGCTGGTTGCCCGGGAAGATGCTCTGATGCACCAAGGCCAGAGCTCCGGTCGACTTCTCCAGCGCGGCGGCAGACTTCCTCAGAGCGTCCGAGGCATAGGCGCAGACACGGTCGAAGAAGCCAACCGCAGTCGCCAGGTCGACGGTGTCACTCGAAGCATCTTCCGGAGGAACTCCACCGCAAGTCTCTGCACCAGAATTTAAAGTCAGGACAAGAAAGGGAACGAAAACTAAGTAAGCGAAAGGCTGATACTCACCCCCAAGAACAGCGGCGAGTGAAAGGAGGCGACCGATTTGAGTCTTCTCCTGGGCGACCCGCGCCAACCCCCGCTCTTGAGACTCACGGAGAGCCTTCTCAAGCTCATCCACCCGGCCAGTAGCCTGGTCCAGCGAGGAACGCAGTTGGTCCCTCTCCTTCTCCAGGCGAACATAAGCCGCGGCTGCGTCAAGCTGTTGGCGATAGTATGGCTGAAAATAAAAGAAGCTTAATGTCAATAAAAGTTGCGGGCGACTATACTAGTCACCCACACCTTCGGGGGCTACTCCCATCGGGAGCGCTGATCGCGCACCCGATGAGAAATCAGAAGAACAAGGAAAACAAAAGAAGACTTACGTGGTCCAGGAGTTCAAGGTCATCGACAGCCGAGGGAGGATCCCGGCTAGACGAGGCCACGACGTTGGCCTCCACGCGCACCTTCTCCCCCACCACGGGTGTCTCCAGCCCAGTCGAAGGGCCAGAAGTAAGCTCCGTGTCCCGAAGGGGGGAGCCGACATTGCCAGAGTGGTGGCTGCAGTAATATCAAGAACACAAAGTCAAATAAACGGCGAACCCGCAAAAGTAGTAGTCGAAGAACGCGTTGCAAGGAAACTAACCTGGGGGAGCTGGCATCGTCGAAACTTGACAGCGACGGCGACGGCATCCGCGCGAAGGACCGTGGCGCCGCAGAGGCGACCGGGGGAACATTGAGAGGTTCCTCCCAGCCACCCGAAGACTGCGCACCCGGGGACGTCGCCACGGCCACCTCCTCAGCAGCACCCACGCCCTTGGCAGGCGACGACGCAGAAGCAGACTCGCCGCGAATTGGAAGCTTCCGCTTCTTCCTCGCGGGTTCCTCCACTTCGTCGTCCTCCTCCACCTCGTCGCGGGAAGAGTGGGCGGAGGGGATCTCTTCGTCATCATCCTCATCCTCGACGAACTTCGACTCATCGTCGGGTCCGTTCTCAGGGAGCGGAGGATGGCTGATGAGCAAATCCCGACCCTAAAGCAGAGTAGACGCAAGTCGAATCAAAACACAAAGTAGACTCCGGTCGAACAAGTACAAGAAGAAAGCAAGAAAGGACTCACCTCAGGAACGGGCTTCGCGGCCCCGTAAGGAGCGATGGGGCACTTGACGTTGCAAGCGTCCGCGGCTCGAAGGTTGGTGATGGACCTGACGTTGGCCTCCACCTCCTCGTCGTCCAGCGGCTTGTCGCTAACGCCCTCTGCGGCCCACATCGGGTGGGGCCGGGCGCTCAGCGGCCGCACCCGAAGGCGGAAGAAGGTGGCCATCAGAAAGATGCCACCCGCCTCACGCCCTAGGGTCTCGGTCAACTCGCGCAGCAGCATCAGCAGGGGCCGCACCGCCTCCTTTTCCACGGCAGACAGCGGGTGCGCCCAGGCGCCAGTCTTCCTCAGCCCCCGCCTGCCGTCGAATGCATCCAGGCCATCTCCGGCCGACTGGACGTAGAACCATCGCCGGCGCCACCCTTGGACGGAGTCCGACTTCTTCATCGCAAAGTACGCGGTATCACCGCGCACCTGGATTCCGAAGCCGCCCACTGGGTAGGTCAGCCCACTCTTCCCCACGTTCTTGCGAACGAGGAAGAGCGACTTCCATAGTCCCCAGTGGGGCGCGACCCCCAAGAAACACTCGCAGAGCACGATGAAGCCCGCGATGCTCAAGACGCCATTGGGGGTCAGATCATGGATCTGAACCCCGTAGGCGTACAGGAGCCCGCGCACAAAATCGTGCATGGGGAACCCGAAGCCACGCGGGACGAAGTCCGCGAAGCAAACGCGCTCCCCATCGCGAGGAGTGGGAAAAGCTTCTTTGCCAGGGAGGCGCACCTGGACTTCGTCCGCAGACGGCAGCAGGCCCTGCGCGCGGAGCACGTCGACGTCGGCCTTCTTCATCGTCGACCTTTGCCAGTCACCCTCGGGCTTCTTCATCAGCCCGGCAGCGTCGGCGGCGGCGGAGGAGCCAGCAGTGCCCTTCGGCTTGCCCATCGATTTGGTCACAAGGCGCGTGGACAGATCGCTAAGAGCTCGAGACGGCGGTGGCAATGGCAGAGCGCAAGAGGGGAGGAAAAGGAAGGAATGAATTGGGGAAGATAACATCCCAAACGCCAGGGCGCAGTACTTATTCCTCGAAGATCGCCATCTCAGCCGTCCGTCGCGCAAGAGCTACGAGCAAGGGCATCCGGCCGTCCACGTGTCGCGCGGAGAAACAAACCGTCGCCGCCAACCTCCTCCATTACGCACGGGAACCGAGGCGTCGTCATCATGCCGCGAAAATTTCGCGCCCACTTCGGAGACGTGACAACTGTGGACCGTGGTCAGCTCTGACACCGGGGCCCACCGCGTCACGTCCCATCGGGCGCAGAGGCGTGCAACAATTCGTCAACAATGACGTCATCAATCCAACGGCTCCAAAATCAGCCGAAGAAACTCGAAAAATTCGTCCGAGTAGTAAGCTTCGCAGCTGAAGTCAGCAGAGTAAGATCAAGTAATGATCCGAGCACCCGAAGAATCCATTCGGGTGGCAATACAGTAAGCTCGAGCAGCCGAACCAATCCACAAAGTAAGCCAATCAGGCTGAGTAGAAGCAAGCTTCGCAAGAAGATGAAGGCAAAAGTAATTCGACTGCAAAGGTTACTCCCATCGGGAGCGGCCGGTTCGACTGAAGAATTCGAGTTCAAGCTCAAGATCAAGCAATCCAATGGCGCGTCCAGGAAGAAGGAGTCCTCTGTCCGACTCTGCGCTTCGACCAAGCACTCGGGGGCTACTGACGTGGGGTTACCTTGCGGGTAGCCCACGATGAGGCTACCTGGGCCGCGCCAAGGATGGAAAGGCCCGCAGAAGGCCCACTCGGGGTATCTCATATCCTAGTCCAACTCGGTTAGGTCTTGTAACCTACCGTATCTGTATCAACCACCCGAGACCTGGCTGCCTATAAAGCCAGGAGGGTTGCCCGTCCTAGAGGACACGCTCAGAACAACCACAAACCCTAGCGAGATCGCAATCTCACCATTGTAATCGCTACTCGCATCAATAACCAGACAAGCAGGAGTAGGGTGTTATCCTCCGGGAGCCCGAACCTGGGTAAACCTCGCCTGTTAGCCGTCGTGATCACCTTGCACTCTACACTCTCCCCATCAATCAACCCGGGGTGTACAACCCAGGGACTTGCCGAGTTAGCACCTCGTCATTATTACAACGCTGATCCAGACTTAGAAAATATTCATTACAACTTGCATAGCGTAAAGGTAGCAGTGAACAGAGTAAACAGCGAAAAATTATTCTTCATGTAGTCCCCGTCATCAGCATGTGCCACAATCGAGCATGTTGGTTGAAGACTCGAAACACTTAGCAAAATCTCACTCATCATCAGACCAGTCTACAATAAGAAAAGTATTGCAACAACGTGGGTCAAAACCATTTAAAAATGGAACTGGCAAGTGACACTATGGTGGACACTTAAAGGAATAACTCTATAACCTATATGCTTATTTGGCTGGTGGAGCTCAAGGCTATTTTTCCGAAAGCAAGTTTTTCCCTAACTCTTTGAAACAACTTTACCTAGATGAGACAAATATGGTATGAAAGCCATAGTCTCATTCTACCCTTGTTCTCCCTTCAAGTTTTAATTTAAAAGTTGGAATGGTGGAATCCTCCGTTGACGTCCTCGTTCAGCTGCTCAATTGTCCGTTTCCGGGGACACGGCTAAGTACTTAGATTTTTAACTCTGCACGTTGACCATTGTACCCATTCAACCCAAACTATCCTTTACACACTTATAGTGATAAGGAAAAGGAGAAGAATGAGATGAGATCTTTCAGAAGCATTTTCCCTCCCCATGCTGGCCTGACACTGTAACATCCCAAATTTCTCAAAAATTTAAAACTTTGCATTCATGCATCATGCATCAAATAGGCATGGCATTGAAATCACATAAAGAATAATTAAAATTTTAATTATAAGTTTAAATAAAATTGTTTTCCATAAAGAGGTCTAATTGAGCCCCTTATAATAATCTGTATTTTTTATTATTTTATTTATTTAGCAAAATGATATCAAAAAGTTCTAAATTAAATTAGCTTTTCAAAACATATTTTTATGAATTTTTCTGAAATGTTTTGATAAGATTTAAAAATCAAATTGTTTTGAAAAGTGTTAAAACAGAAAAAGAGTTTAATTAAAAACATTTCTTAACGGGCCGGCCGAGCCCTATCTACCGCGCGCGCAGATTCCATCGGCCCACGAGCAGCCCGCGCCTCGCCTCTCCTCTCACTGATGCGCGGGGCCCGCACACTGACGGCGTGTCATCCTCAACCTCCCGACGATTTCTTCGGCGCCGAACTCATCTCACCCTCGAGATTGATTTGGATCGTTAGAAACGGTTTTAATCCGTGCCTTCGCCCCCTATTTATACCCCGCAATTCCGCCGCTCGATTCCGCCCAAAAACCTAGCTCCATCGCTGCAGGGCTGCCCACAATCAGAGCTCGCATCTCGCCGGTTCCGCCGCCGTCGAGCTCGACGTACGGGACCCTACGACCACCCCGCGCTCCCTCGTCTCCTTCCCTCACCTCCTCTCGACTTTGCGCATCGTTTTGACGTGGTCTCGTGTCAAGGTTTGCAGACCAGCGGCGCCTCCGTCCGCGACCGCCGACGCCGTCCGCCACTCCAACTCCGGCGAGCTTTAGGGGAGGGTTTGGACCACCGCGAATGTCTCTGCCGCGCCATCGAGACCGCCTCGTCATCACGCATCGATCGGTGAGCATCTGTCCCCGCCGTTCTTCGTTTCGCGAATTTGAGGAGCTTTTCCGGCGATGGCGCCGCCGCGGTCGGAGGAATTCCGGCGGACCGCGCCGCCCGTCCGTGTCCTTGCGTCCGGGCCGTCGGATCTAGATCCAATGGATCTAGATCGGATTGATCTGGAGCGTCCACGTTATTTAGATCAGACGGTTAGCAATAGCGATCCGAGCGAAGCTGTATCAGCCAATCAGATGGCGCCGCGTGGCTTTTTCTTTTCTATTTTCGGCTAGATTTTATATTTAAAAACAGAAAAATAATACAAACTTGCAAAATTCAGAACTTTCGATCTGTTCATCCAAATTTGATGAATTTTATATCCACGTAAAGCTCTGCTCGTGTAGTTTAGTATGGTTTCATTAGTTTGTCTTTTTAGTGTATTTTAAATTGCGGAATTTAATTGTTTAGCTTTTCGGCTGTTTAATCTATTACTTAATTAATAAAAATGCTTTCCAAATAAATCCAATTGTTTTAGAATTTTATTAATGCCCTCTGTCCAGAGAGTGCAACTTGAGTTTTATTTGAAACTTTGCATAATAGAATTAAATAATTTGGTTGTAGGGCTTAATATTTCTACGTTATGCTCAATATTTTAAATGAGTAAATAAAATAATAAAATGTTGATCTTTGCATTTCATGCATTAATAACAGAGGAAATAAAATGGTAATTATTTTGGCTTGTTAAATTCATTGCATATCAAGCATGCATACATATTTTTGTCTTGATATTTTAAGTGTTGTGTTGTGTGTTTATTTATTTTTATTGTTTGTCTCTAGATTGTGAAGAGGAGGAAGGCCCTTCTTGTGATTGTTATTCTTGTTGTGCTTGTCCCTCTTATTACCAAGGCAAGACATTCATAATCTACCCAATATTTTCTATATGCATTAGTAGTATATTTTGAGTAGTATGCATGATAGGAATTTTGAACTATATTATAATGCTAAGTTAGTACACTTTGAAAATATCCTAGTAGTATGTAGCCATCCCTTTCCATGCAGCCATCAAAAGTTTTATTAGATGCTTAGCTATGCTATAAAAAGTGTTTACATACCATGTTATAAAATATTGCTAAGTGTTAAACTTAAAATGCAAACCTGGGTGGAATTGGTTGTATGGTTTATGTTGAGTGGCTTTTGGGACTATGCTTGTGGTTGTCATTGCCTAGGACGAATGTCTATTCTACTTAGGGCCATGAGCATGGTGGTTGTTACCGAGAAGCGCACTTGTGGACGGCCACCCAGGAACAAAGAGATTTCTAAGTCCCTCCAAGTTTAGGAGCTTCCCGTGCAGCCTTTTGACAATAGGCTCTGTCTAGAATGATTAAGTTGTGGGAGTGCAACCTGTCAGCTTGACAAGCAGATGTAGAATTGGTAGGTGGAACGGGTCTTGCTAGTATGGTTGCATTCTTCTTCTGAAAGTTCTTGTCTCAATTCTCTCCTTTCCTTAATGCACTCCGCGTGTATAGGATGTTTGGGTTAATTGAGTCTGAAGGTGAAAGTGCACAACCTCTGCAGAGTCGACAATCTGAGTACTTAGCCGTGTCCCCGGAGATGGACTACTTCGAGCAACTGGACAAGGATGGACGGAAGAATCTCATCATAGTTTTCATAAAGTAAAATTTGACTAAGGAAAGAATTGTTGGTGCACTTGGGCTTCATCCCTTGGTGCCAAGTCTTTAAGAAATGGTTTTACAAAAGATAGGAGAAAACTGGCTTTCTGCAAAATAGCCTACAACTCCACCAAGCCAAATATGCATATAGAATTAGACTTGTCATAAAGTATCCACCATAGTCACTTGCCAATACTTTATTGTATTGACCTCCTTCGGGGGCTGCATATTCAAATGTGGAGGTAATTCTGATGAGGAATGAGTTTGGACTCGAGTCTACACCCAACATGTCTGCTTGTGGTGCATGCTTGAAGAAGAGGCTCACTGCTACTACTTTCGTTGTGAACTCTGAATATTTTTAGCTAGTCTTCATGACTATGCACTTTGTAATAAAGCTATACTTAGCTATTTTTGGATCTCGTTGTAGTAATTTGATACTTATGCAATGATACTATATATTTTGTTCTGTGGTGCTGTCAGTGATCCAAGGACTAGCACATAACACAGGTGTTCCATATTTATTTAAAAGATGGGGCGCTACAGACACGCTCCTTCTAAAAAACCTCTACCACCACCTGTCAGGCCGGGGCGAGTCCACGCAACTTAGTTGACCAAGCTAGAGCCCATATTGGCAATGGCTGCACGAGAAGCAATCGTCACTTGGAGTTCTTCAGATTCCTCTGTTCCTGGGTGGCCATCCACAAGTGAATATCCCACAGGTAAAATCCCTGGGGACAACACTCAACTCATACAGCCAAGCAACCAATTCCACCCAGGTGTTTGATTATAACTTAGTAAAATTTAACATTTTATCAAAATAGTTTTCCATAGCATCACAATTCTACTAAGTATTTTCATAGGAACATAGACACATGAATAAGGAAGTCTAAACATGGCTTTCATAGCAATACTATCCTACACATGCTTATAGAAAAATAATCTACTCATGCATAGAAAAATACTAGGACTTTTATGAGGTGTGCCACTTGCCTTTGGATGATGTCTTTGCTCACAAACTTTTCAACAACGAACGTTTGCTCTCCGTTCAATCTAAACAATATAAGCAAACAAAAATACAACAATCAACATAAAACACAATAAACATGGACAACAACACAAGGCATATAAAAGCAAAAACAAATTTCACAAAGGTTCATCACATAATTCAATATGCAAAAAGAATTGATGTGCTGAATAATGGGTTTTAATGGGCTCGTCTTAAATAGAAATTTATCACACATTAATTTGGTCAAAACCATTTAAATCAAACTTAATGGTCTTAAAAGGCTTTTAATACCACTTAATTACCTTAAAACAATGTTAAGACACTTTAAATGTTCTACCATCAGTTTTAATTGTTTTCTATAATTACAATTTTATTCAAAACTTATAAACAATACTACTGGTCAAAAGATAAAGTTTGTGACATTTTGCAAAAAGAAAAATATTAACATTATTCATAGGATTAAAGTATAACAAAAATACTTAAATTAAGCCTCTGCTTTTTAAACCATCAAAATAATGCTCAAAATTATTTTCTAACAGGGGCATAAAACTACATATATTTTAAGGTTTCTAAAACTTTTTTATTTGCAAAAATTGGATTTATAGATTTAAAGATATACCAAATTTACTCAAATTGGTCATTTGCAATTTAAGTAAATTTAGACTACTAAAAAATGTAAATCAACATAACCAAAGTATTCTACATGTCAGGGGCTTTCCAAGGATATTTAATTTATAAATTTTGAACTTATAGAATTAAATCAATACCTAGAATAATGTTTTACACGTTTCTGTAAATAACAAGTTAGTGCATGTTTAAAATACAAGTTTTATTATACCACTGTATTCTACACGTCATACGATTCCATAGACTAAAAAAACATTGAAAACGGAGTTACAGTTGAATTGATATGAATTTCTAAAGTTTGACTAAAATCTGTACTAAGTCAAATCCGAAAATAAAAAGGTTTTGACACATGGAAAAATTTGTAAGGCCAAAATTATTTGTTTTGACATAACATGGTGGTCTCATCTAATACATTAGAAATAGTATACGGGTATGATTAGACTATTTTGAGAGGCTCACCGACAAGAACAAATAGCGCCGGTGTCGTAGAGAGAACATGACGCGGTTAGATGAGGTGGTCGATGTTAACGGTCAAACACGACCTCCGGGAAGTAGTTGATGAAGTTGTCGTAGATGTGCACACGGACGAAGCTTACACCATGATGCGGTTGATACGACGAAGGAGATGGTGTGGTCGGCGTCGTCGGTTGCGTACTGGGACAGCTTGACCGGAGTCACGGCGGCGCTCTCGGTCGAGCGCGTTCTCGAGTATTTGGCATGCGGGAAAAATTGACAAAATTTAAGTAGAAATGCAGGAAGAAACATAGATCACGCAGGACATCATCGTGTGGCATGGCAAGGTCTCACCTTGTCGGGATCTTGCGTAAGGCTGCAACGTTGCTCGGGCTTCGTGGTGGTGCGACCAACTACAAATAAATGCTGCAACACCATGTCCTGGACAAAGGCCTTGATGAGGGGAATCTACCAGTGCAAGCAATTGTGTAGGGGATCATCGTAGAAGACAAGATCTGACGATGAACTCGGTTTGGGGCTGCGTTAGGCATGGTTGGTGCAAGCTGTATAGGCATCCTTTAGGAAAAGAATGAGGATGAAAATGATGGAGGATGCAGAGTGGCACGAAGTGACGCGCTCGGATTTTGTGAGATGATCTGAGGAGGGAGATCGGAATGTGAATGTCTACGGGTGGCTTTTGGTTCACGAGGTCGATGTGCATGTTTATGGCAATGAAATCGGAAATAAACTCCCGGGATGGAATCGTGGTTAAGTGAGGAGTAATTCTCGTGTTTAAGTTAAACCGTTTCGGGGTCTTGAATGCCCTAGGGGAGGAGGGGAAAGAGTTAGCATGAAGTTATGTTTCTCTGTACGTGCTCAGCTCAGGGAGGAAGACGACCGACACCTACATGGGCCAAGATTTGGCCCATTAGAAAATAGAAGAAGAAGAGAGAAAGAAAAAAAAAGAGGAAAGAAAAATGGGCCGCTGCGCGCGGAAAAAAAAGAGAGAGAGGTGCGGTAGCTGCTTCATGGGTTTCGGCCCAAAGGTTCTATTCCATTTTTTTTACGTTTATATTTTATATTTTCTAGTTCTCTAATTTTTTCATATCTTTTGATTTGAGTGTCCAAATGAAGTCAAATAAATTTCTAAAAATTTGTAAAAACAATATCTTTGTGTTAAACCAGTTGTGGGCATGTTTTGAACACTTTTGAAAATCAAATTTCGAAATACTGATTAAATGTAAATTTGACACTTTATGTCAAATTTGAAAACATGGCTTAATTAAAGTTTATTTTTGTCTAAACAAAATTATAAATTTATAGTACTTATATAAGTTTTAAATTAAGTTAACTAAAGTCATTTTCAAAAATTAAATCATTTTTGGCTTTACTACCATATTTAAATAACATGAAACCAGTATTTGAAAAGAAGATGGAACTTTTGGAAAGACCACATCACACCCACATAGTTTAATAGCATTCAAAAGAGCCAGCTGTTTACTCTTGGCATTAAGACCCCTAAAGTTCCAACACAAAACACACCACTTCTTAAGATAATGCATTACAAGAAGATCTAAGAAGAAGAGCTTGTGCCACAATCCTCCTGGCCAGCCAAGATATTCATGGACGATAGCAGATCAGCTGGAACACCACAGAGCTGCACACCAATATGCTGCAGCAAAGGAATGGGAGTAGCAGGAGGCACAGTTGCAGACGATGTACATGCAGGTGAAGTGGTTGCAGGGTCAGCCCACACAGCAGGTTTGACCACTATTATGATATCCTGAATCACTGGTAGCTTAATTGGCTTAACCTTTGATTTCTTTTTCTTTACATCAGTTGGGGCTGGCACTCTAAATCCATCATACTTGTTTGCTCTTGGACTATGCCTCACATCAGAAGTGACAAAATGACCCTTAGGTTTAGACCCACCAGCAAATATAGTATCAACGTCTCGAAGAGCAAGCTGGAGACATTAGTGACAGTGAACTCTTGTTCTATCTCCTGTTTCCTAGCTACCTTTTTATATGGGCCAGGAAGGAATTCCAACATCTCAGCCGAGCGTTTACCAGAGATCATTTGTATATAGGAGAAGCCCATGTCCTGGCCCAGCTTACACTTGGGATCAGGATTGGGCTGCAAAAAGCTTGATACAGTGGCCTTAACTAGAGATATTTGTGCCAAGGACTCCTCAGAGAAAGGCTTCAGGCCCAAAACAGTAGACTGAACAAAGTGTATGCTGTCCATTTGGGCGGCAGAGTAAACCACAGGCAACATGCTAATCGGTGCTTACGTCTGGAGAATTAAAGAGTTAGCTGAGTAAACCGAATCATCAGCAAACATCATAGCATTAGGATTGATCACTTCCATCTCAGAGTCAGGGCTACTAATAGAATCTTTCCAAGCTTGCATTGGGCTATCAGTCAGGTTGTTGGCTGGAGGTGGTAAGCCTGCATGAAGAGGCACACCCTGATCAGCAAGGATAGCTTGGAAGTTGACCAGAGGTAATTCTGCATGTTCATAATCCAGGATTTCACCTTCTTCCATATTCTGCATCTGAAGATCAGCTAGAGGGGCCTGGTGCTGGTTAACCTGCTGCTGGTTCTGCCCCTGCTGTCCTTGATTGCCCTGATGGAAGTTGGCATTGTGTGCTTGGTTCTGCTGCAGCCAAGCCGCCAAATGTCCGTGATAAATCTGTTCAGCAGTAGCATCAACTCCATACAAAGGGTGAGGATTTCCCCCTTGAGGCTCTGGGTCTTCTGGTGGAGGAGGAACATCGTGCACATGCGCATTCCAGTCTGAACTTCGCAAGATATACACAGGTACAGTCAGCTATTTTCTAGTACCGCCCAATTGTGTCCTGACCAGACTACAAGGAATAAATTTCGGATGCACAACATGGACCTTAGCCAACACAAATTTCTTGTTTACCCTCGGATGATGCCAGACCGAAAGGAGACCAAAGTCTTCCACAGCTTTGTTAATGTAAAACGGCGTCTGATAATCCAGAGGGAAACCAAAGAACAAAATCCATGTCTCCCTACAAAATATTGCCAATCTAACATTTTTTGCATTGTCATGGCGAACAAACATAACAATAGTGAATTCATCCAGCTCAAAAGTCAAACCAATGACTGTGTCCGCTGCTAGGGTATCTGCTAGTTGGTAAACCCCAAGACCGAACGGATGATCATCCCAGTCAACAGCGGGGAATCCCGATTCAGCAAGAAAATTGCTCACATCTTGGTGCATCTCCTCTCCCAGCTGGATTGGGACGTACCGATTTGTCTCCGTGATGACGATGTGGTCGTGGTGCAGCGGCCGGTTCGGCGGCACCACCATGAGGGTGCGCACCCGATGATCGGCCGGTCCTTGCTCTAGAGTCATGACCTCAGGGATGAATGCATGGGGATTCACTAGGAAGTTCGCCATAGGCGACGCAGGTTCTTGCGACCCCGGTGGCTCCGCTGCAGATTGTACTGTAGCATGGGGAACAGGGGCGTAGGGAGACGGAACGAGCTCTTCTGCTGGTGAAAACATAAAGGAATCTTTACTTGCCTTAGCCCGCTCAACTTTCTGTTTAGGAACCCAGATTTGGTGGACCTGCCGAAACTCTTGTTTAGATCCTTCCACGGGCTTTTGCAGGCCATGTTTTTTGCGTAATTGTCGGGGGGCTGCCCCCCGGGTAGGGGCAGATCCCGGAATATCTCAGCAGTGTGCAAACAGTACCTGACCTTTGGCGAAAGCAAGGGACACCTCCTGCTGTGTTGAAAGGGCAGCTTGATCCTTGAACACTGGTAGAGGGCAAAGTGCCTCCTAGCAGGCGCAAGGGTCAGCTCTGGCAGCTATAAATAGACACCCACGGCCTTCACAATCGCAGCACAAGCGGGTGGTTCCTCTAAGAACTAGCTTCTCAAAGATGTCTTTGCTGATAGGCTAAGACATCTTCGGGAGGCTAGGCCTAGAGATACTCATCCTAAGACGAGCTCGGACGCTTCCGGAAAGGATCCCGGATCTCGGACTCCGAGGAAACTCCCGGAAGGAGGTGTACTCGGCTTTACCGGATAGGTAGTCCGGATAAGTACTAACCGGAGTATATGTCTCGGTCTTGATCTTATGTAGGAGAGGCTCACAGTAGCAAGCGAGGAGGTAGCCGGCGTGAGGGCTCCCAGTAGGCCGTCAACGGTCTATAGCAGGCTTCCCCGTCTGTTGCGGGGGGAAGTACCATTCCGCCTGACACGGAAGCATGGTCACCTCCCGCCTGACACGGAAGCATGGTCACCTCCCGCCTGACGCGGGAGCGCGTCAGCCGGTACGACCCCGGTATGACAAGACCTGACGTACCTAGCCCGGCAATCCGGAAAAGGCTATCCGGGATGGGCCAAGACATGTCTTGTCTCTGGCAGGGGGACAATGATGGTTCAGGACGGCGCCTGCTGTCCTTATCAGGATGATGATGCAGGGGCTATGCCGGATAGCGCGGCGACTAGCTCACGCTAGCCGGTGACGACATGCCGGTTAGGCCTGTCCGGTGGGGCCGAGCCGATTTAGGGTTTCCAGCCCTCCTGGCCGGGACTCTACAAAAGGCGTCATAACTGCCTCAGTGGGAGAGAGACCAACTTGATAGCCAAAGCTATAGTCACATTTACTACGAGAGCATTCACTTCTTGGCACCTTGAGTTCATCTAGTTCTTTGTACTCTTCCCTTTTGAGAGATCTAGCGGCAAGTTGTAGCTCTTCTACCATCGTTATATAGAGAGGAAAGGCAGGAGTAGGGGTGTTACCTCCTCACGAGGGCCCTGAACCTGGGTATATCGTGTGTGTGTTGTGTGCCTTCGTGCATTTGTTCGTGTTTGTTAGATCTTTCCCCTCACCCTTTGATCTAGTTTCTTGTTCCTGGGAGATCTCGGTCATACCGGGATCCTCCTCGCGTGGGCTTTTCAGCTCGCTATCCCTCCCCGGATCCACCAACGTCCATCGGCCCCACACATTAGCCATCCTATGGCATCTGCCGTGACACCACCACGACAGTTGGCGCCCACCGTGGGGCTGAAAGAGGCGTTGGCTGGTGTACACATCCGGACGGGTTCCCCCGTTCACTTCGACGTTCGGGTTCTCTCTGGCCTGGTCGTAAGGCTAGGGGAGATGGACTTCGTCTGCGACAACGCAGGGTGCTTCCGGAACAGACCTTTTCCAGTGAACTGATGTCTCATTGACTTTGGTGGTTTCACCACCTACGTCGCCACCGAGGTTGTCTGTAGCTACCCGGACAGGGTGCTGGAAGCTGCAGACCCTCCCATGCTCTGCGCTGCTTGGGGTCTGCGTGCCGGTCGCCCCCCGAGTTCCGTCGCGGTAATGATCGTCGGGGCAACCGAGGAGGAGTACCAGGACGCTGATGGTGATACCGGGAGCGGCCACATCCGTTTGGCCAAACCCCCGCTGGAAAGAGCTGCGGCCCGGGATGGTGATCCACAACCGTCACAGCCACGACGTCGCCCGGATCCCCTCTCGGGCCTGGTGGCCAAGTTGACTATACCTGTGGCCGCTGAGGCGGATACCTAGGCCACTTCGGCTGAGTTGCAGGAGCAGCGGAGGTTGCTACTCGCAGAATCGCAGGAGATCGCCGAGATCCGTCGCGAGCTCAATGCTAGCCTCCGGGAGTACAATGCAGCTCACGGATTCCTTAAGATAGACTCCCGGGACAAGCGCATCGCGGATCTGCGCAAGAAAGGAAGAATGGTGAATGAAGAGCTGGCCGGTGGAGCAACAACCAGTCCCACGGGAAGTCGGATTTCAGCGGGGAAGCCGGTGTACAGTTCAGCGGCGAAAACTCTTAGGGCCGCCGAAGCCGCCATGGCCGAGTTGGTGGGGTTATCCGGTGAGGCCCTGCGCAAGCAGCAGGAGCGGGTAAACGAATTGGTGATTGAGGCCAACCGTCAGAATCAGTCCTTCAAAAAGAAGAACCCCGGGGCAGGATCTCAAGTGCACTCGGCAAGACCTAATAGCCAGAAAACAGACGGGGAGGCCTCTTCCCCGCATCCGAGCAGAAGCAAGAGCAAGAGCAAGAGCCGGAGCCGGAGTCGAGGTTCCGGGAAGAACAAGCAGCTACAGACCTATGACCCGGCCTTCGCCGGTATCCAGCAAGCCGGGCAAGCCGGACAGCGTAACTCGGGGCAGGCGGGAAGTACCCGTGGGGATGGTAACCTGGGTATAGGAAACAATAACCCGGTCGGCCGTGGTAATCCACCCCGGAACCCTCCTCATGTTCAGGGAAACCCACAGAGAGAGGTCGCCTCTGTTCCCCAGCAGGCCGTGATCCCTGCGCAAGACAGGCTCAACGATGGCAACTCGAGGCTGCAGCAGCTCGGGTATCAGCCAGACGAGAACCCTTTGGGATCTCGGATAGGAACCAGACATCTGAACCCGGCAGATGCCAGATTCCGGCTCGACCGGATTCACCAATCCGAGTTGGTGGAAGAGCAAGGACCTCCGGGACCTGCCTGCTTCGGACCTCGGATCATGCGGGAACCACCTGTTCGGAACTTTCAGCTCAACAGAGGTGCCAAGACCTATGACGGCAGCAAGAAGCCGGAGGACTGGCTAACCGACTATGTAACAGCAGTAAGCATAGCCGGTGGAAACAGACGATGGGCAGTACGATACGTACCGCATATGTTGGAAGGACCTGCCCGGATCTGGTTGAACAACCTGAGAGCTGGCAGCATAGACTGCTGGTTAGACTTTGAGGAAGCATTCATCAGCAACTTCACCGGCACGTACAAAAGGCCCAACAGGCCTTAGCAGCTCGCCATCTATAGGCAAAGGAGCAACGAGACCGACCGGGAGTACCTTACCCGGTGGAGCAATATTCGCAATTCTTGCGAAGGAGTGGTAGAGGCACAGGCCATCTCCTGGTTTGCACAAGGATGCCGGCATGGCTCTATGCTGTGGCAGAAGTTGCAAAGAAAGATGCCAACGACCTTGGCAGAGACCATGCACATCGCCGATACCTACACGCTTGGAGATCCCATGCAACCCCTGGTGGATGTCGGTGACTCTAACAGGAGGAATGCGGGACCTCAGCGTTCAGGACCGAGCAGGAGCCATGATCGCTAGGAGTTCGGCCACAAGAGGAATCAACCCGAGTACCACCATGCCGCATAGCACGTCGCAGCAGTGACCCGGGAGCAAGAGGATGCCGGCAACAGGCAGCGTCAAAAGACAAGTGGCCCGGCTTGCGGTCAGAGTCAGGAGGTGCAAAAGACCTGGGTGGAACAAAAGAAGCCCCTGACATATGAGGAAATGCTGAACAAGCTATGCTGTTACCATACTGTGGAGGCCAACAAGCCCGCAAACCACTCTACTCGGCAGTGCAGCTGGTATCAGCGCACGTTGCAGGAAGGCAGGTCGGGAGCTATTCGACAGAGTGCTCCGGCATCTCGGCCCAATATCCCGAGACCCCCTCCTCCGACATCGGGGGCCAACGCTGTCCGAATCAACCCGCCTCCGCGAGGACCCCCACCTCGGCCAGTGAATATGGTGCACACCCGGAACGACAGCGGTGCAGGCACCAGTAACCAAGCCGGACAGCAGCAGAGCAACTACCGGGAGGCACATCAAAGCTATGTGGTCTTCGTGACCGAACCTACTGACCGAAGAAGCGTGCGACAGCGTGCCCTGGAGGTGAATGATGTGATCCCGGCGGTGCCCAAGTTCTTGCGCTTGTCAGAGATGGAGATCACGTGGAGCCGGAAGGATCACCCCCGGGTTATGCCTAAGCCGGGGGCGTATGCCTTGGTGGTGGACCCAACTTTTGTCGGACCCAACCTCAACGTCCGCTTCAGCCGGGTTCTGATCGACAATGGCAGTGCCATTAACATCATGTACAAGGACACAATGCTGAAGCTGGGAGTATCCATGAACACACTGCTGCCTACCGAGACAACCTTCCACGGCATTGTGCCCGGAGTCTCTTGCTCGCCCATGGGAAAGATCTGGGTTGAGGTGCTATTCGGAACTCGGGAGAACTGCCGAACCGAGAGCTTGGAGTTCGAGGTCGTGGACCTCGAAAGCCCATATCACGCACTGATCGGCAGGCCGGCCCTCGCCAAGTTCATGATCTCGACTCACATGGGCTACCTCAAGATGAAGATGCCGGGACCTAACGGCGTAATCACCATCTCGGGAGACCACAAGCGCTCCATGGAATGTGCCTCGGCGGGGTCGTGCTTGGCTGAGTCTCTGGTGATCGCGGAAGAAAAGAAGAGGATTCAGCAGGTGGTGGCAATGGCCAAGACCTCCCAACTCGGAATGCCCGGGATGGTGAACCCAGAGCAGGGGGCATCATTTCAGCCCCCCAAAGAGACCAAGAAGGTGTGTGTGGACCCCAGCAACCCGGAGCGCCAAGTTATCATTGGCAGCAATCTGGACAGCAAATAGGAAGGCGAGCTCGTCGACTTCCTCCGTGAGAACCGGGATGCTTTTGCGTGGTCGAGTGACGATCTGCAAGGCGTCCCGAGGGAGTTGGCTGAGCACTCTCTGTTTGTTAGACCGGATGCGAAGCCGGTGAAGCAACCAACTAGGCGCCTCTCGGATGAAAGAAGAGCCGCGGTCATGGAGCATCTGGCTATACTGCTGGCCGCTGGATTCATAATGGAAGTGCTGCACCCGGATTGGATATCGAATCCGGTTTAGGTAGAGAAGAAGAAGGATGATCCCCTCCTGCTTAAGGTGTGGCGCATGTGCATCGACTTCACCAACCTCAACAAAGCCTGTCCGAAGGACCCCTTTCCATTACCCCGGATAGATCAAGTGATAGATTCCACTGCCGGGAGTGAACTTTTGACTTTTTTAGATGCCTATTCTGGTTTTCACCAGATACCTTTGAATCCGGATGAGCAATTGAAAACTGCTTTTATTACCCCTTATGGGGCTTATTGCTATCGTGTCATGACTTTCGGTTTGAGGAATGCTGGTGCTACATACCAGAGGTGCATGCAGAAATGTCTGCATGACCAGATAGGCCGAAATGCCGAGGTCTATGTCGATGACATAGTCATAAAAATAAAAGAAAAGGCGTCGCTAATAGATGATCTGAGGGAAACATTCAAAAACTTAAGAAGGTTCTGGATGAAATTGAAGCCGGATAAGTGCACATTTGGTGTTCCGGCAGGGAAGTTACTCGGTTTCCTCATCTCAAGACGGGGAATCGAAGTCAACCCGGGTAAAATTCGTGCCATCGAAAGCATGAAATTACCCGTGCGTCTCAAAGATGTGCAGAAGTTTACCGGGTGTCTTGCATCCCTAAGTCGGTTTGTGAGTCGACTTGGGGAGAAGGCCTTGCCCCTGTACCAACTGATGAAGAAGAGCAAGAAATTTGTTTGGACCCCGCAGGCGGACGCGGCGTTCAACGATTTGAAAAGAATGCTCTCGACAGCACCCGTGTTGGCATCCCCGTTACCCAAGGAACCTATGCTGCTGTATATTGCCGCAACCAACTGAGTAGTCAGTGTGGCAATGGTGGTAGAAAGGGAAGAAGGAGGCAAGCTGATACAGAGGCTGGTGTATTACCTCAGTGAGGTGATCTCGGAATCCAAGCAGAACTACCCGCACTACCAGAAAATGGCTTATGGGGTGTACATGGCAGTGACCAAGCTCAAGCACTACTTCCAGGAACACCCGATCACAGTGGTATGCGAAGCTCCTCTGGCCGAGATCATCGGTTGCAAGGACGCTAGCGGCCGGGTAGCCAAATGGGCCATCCAGTTGTCTCCATACGCTCCGGCGTATGAGAGACGAGATGCCATCAAGTCGCAGGCGCTGCCGGACTTTTTGGTGGACTGGGCCGAGATGCAGTATGAACCTCCGATGCCGGATTACAATTTCTGGAGGATGCATTTCGATGGCTCAAAGGCTAAGATCGGATTGGGTGCCGGAGTGGTGCTCACTTCCCCAAAACAAGATGTACTGAAGTATGTGCTGCAAATTCATTTTCGGGCATCCAACAATGTCGCAGAATATGAGGCCTTGGTTCATGGACTGAACGTCGCCAAGGAGATCGGCATCCGCCGGATAGAATGTTTCGGTGACTCCGACCTCGTAGTGCAACAGGTGTCGGGGAATTGGGATGCCCTCGATGCAAACATGGCCTTGTACAGATTTCATGTGCAGAAAATATCCGGATTTTTTGAAGGATGCGAGTTCAAGCATATACCCAGAGGAGAAAACGAGGCAGCGGATGTCTTGTCCAAGCTAGGGTCATCTCGGGATGCCATCCCTCCCGGGATAGCCCTGGAGCATTTGAGGAAGCCATCTATTCAACCCTCGCCCGAGTCGGATTCTATCTTCATCCCCAAGGAGCCTGGTTCAGATGCCATACCCATGGAAGTAGATGTCGGGAGCGTCACATCAAACCCGGGGACTGCATCACAGTGCTCAGAGAGGCAAAGAAAGATGATGATGGAGGTGATGTCGGCAGAGCCAATGGACGTAGACGCTCCCATGTTCCCGCTTCGACCTGTCCCGGGATGGGCACAGCCCATTATGGCTTATATCTTGGAAGGAACCCTCCCGGAAAATGAAGTGGAAGCCCGGCAGATACTGCGAAGGTCAAAAGCATACACCGTCATCAATCAAGAGTTATACAAGAGGAGTATCACTGAGGTACACCAGAGATGTGTAGAACCGGCAGAAGAACAAGAGATGCTCCTGGAAATACATCAGGGGGAGTGTGGACATCATGCATCATCTCGGGCCCTGGTGGCGAAAGTGTTCCGACATGGGTTCTACTGGCCCACTGCGCTGCAGCAAGCAGAAGATATTGTCCGGAAGTGTGGAGGATGCCAGAGGTTTGCTCACCGGATACACATGCCGGCATCAGCACTAAAGACAATACCTATCACTTGGCCATTCGAAGTTTGGTGTTTGGATATGGTCGGTCAGTTCAAGCCGGCAAGAGGCAATATGACACATATACTGGTTATGGTGGACAAATTCACCAAGTGGTTAGAGGTCAAGCCAATCCGGAAGTGTGATGGACACACCGCTGTGCAATTCCTGAAAGACATCATCTTGAGATACGTGTACCCGCACAGCATTATCACGGATAATGGCACCAACTTCGCTGTGGGGGAATTCGCTCGATTTTGTGCTGAGAAGGGAATCCGGCTGGATGTAGCATCAGTTGCACACCCGGAAGCAAATGGGAAAGTCGAAAGAGCGAATGCCTTAGTCTTAGCCGGCATCAAAGACCGTTTGATCGAACCACTGTTGAGAACTCCGGGATGCTGGATAGAGGAGTTACCGGCGGTGTTATGGGGTCTCCGGACTACACCGAATAGATCTACCGGCTACACGCCATTCTTCATGGTATACGGTGCTCAGGCAGTGCTACCAACCGACATACAGTATGATTCCCCGAGAGTGACAATGTTCACCGAGACCGAGGCAAAGGAGGCCCGAGAAGATGATGTAGATTTACTCGAAGAGGCAAGAGAATTGGCACTATCTCGGTCTGCAATTTATCAACAGAATCTCCGTCGCCATCATAGCCGGAAAGTGCACCCGAGGGTGTTCCGAGAAGGGGATCTTGTGATGAGGCTCATCCAACGCACGGCCGGAATGCATAAATTGTCACCTCCATGGGAGGGACCTTTTGTGATAAGCAGGGCATTGCACAATGATTCTTATTATCTTGTAGATGCACAGGACGCTAGGAAAGTGTAATGGAAAAATCCGGTGAGGAGACCAAGCGTCCGTGGAATGTAGCTCTAGTTCGCCCCTTTTACACGTAAAGGGCTCAGTGTATGTTGTATCTCAGTTTTCTGTGTTAATGAAAGAAAGGCACCCCAGGAGGAACCCGGGGACTGCCTGGTTATATGCATGTTTTGTTTTCATTTTTGTCAAGTTCATTTGCTGTTTTTCACCGGCATCTCGGGAAGGAACCCGGGGACTGCCGGATAACTGTCCTCTGTTTTATCTGTATGCCGGGAAAGTTCCGAGTTCGATTCTCAGAGTCAAAGTAATGTATGTCATGTGAAATCATCTTGTGACTCGACTGACGCACGCCGAAATGGTAGTCAAGAGCTAAGAGAGGGAAGGTGGGGAACACGAAAATGTTCTCGGGGACTCGGAGCAGAAACTTATCCGGCATACCTGTTTTTTACTAACTCAGTTATTTTTTATGTCGGGAATTCGGTTAGCCGGAACTCGGATTGTTTTAAGTAATGTATGCCGTATGTGGAGTTTTGTGACTCGACTGTCGAACGCCGAAATGGTAGACAAGAGCAGAAATTACCTAAGTACGGTAAACATGAAAAATAACTCGGGAACTCATAACAGAATAAATTGACATAAATTACTCGGATAAATAATTCAGTACGAAACGAGAATAATATAAGTGTATATTACATTTTGCACCCGGCATCCCGGGGATTTAACAGACCTACTCCTAAATATTTCTAAGTGATAGGAGATGTCGGCTTCTCGACGGGGACATCAGCAGGATCAGCGACCTCGGGAGCGGCATCAGCAGGAGCAGCAGGAGCAGCAGTCCCCGTGGCATCAGCAGCAGCAGCGATCTCGGAAGAAGCAGCAGGAGCAACTTCGGCTTCAGTTCCGGCAGCGCTACTCGGGGCGTCGGGGCGCACCTCGGTCTGGAAGACCTCGGGTCTCGGTGAAGTCGTAGCATCCCGGGGAACCACGCTCTCGGGCGCGGCACCGGAGGCAGCGTCATCTTCTTCGGGGGCCTCGTCATCCGCGTCGTCGCCGGTCGCAACGGTTTCTTCGTCATCCTCATAATCAGATTCGGAGTCGGAAGGAAGCACGCTGGCGGTGAAGGATCGGATGCTGGACCACGAGGCGATGCGGTGCGCCACCTCTTGTCGCCGCTGGATCTTAGCCGGATCGCTCAGCCACGGCGAGATTGTCCGCAGGCTCTGGATCGCCTCCAGATCAAGACCTTTGTACCAGCTAAGTACTTGGGTCAAGACCTGGTCGGCACCAGCCCGCGCACCGGAACGCTTCCAGGCGTGAATGCGCCTCCTGGCACACCGGAGTGCGCTCGCGAGCTCGGTAACCGAAAGCGTCGCGCGGATACTCGGCCACAGTGCACCGTGGACGTGGACCGCAGTGCTAAGCAGCTCCGTCCCGATAGACCGAAGAGGCACTATCCGGGCCTTCAGGGCGGTGAGGTGATCCTCGATGTCCCAGGCTTCCGAGACAGGGCCCTTCCCGGCGCGCTTCTCTCGGGCGGCAGCAACGGCAAGAACAGCAGCCTCCCGGGAGTGCTCAAATTCCCCTTTAAAAAGAAGAGCTGTCAAACGGCTAGGTCATAAGAAAAGCAACAGCAAAGAATGAAAGCAACAAGAGAAGAGGGATGTCGATCCACTTACTGTTCAGATCCCGGTTCAATACAGTGAGCTCGGAGAGCCAAGTATCGGACCGTGACCGGAGGAGAGCTAGCCCGGTCTCGGCAAGATGCGCACGCTCCTCGGACTGGTCCAAGGTTTCCTTTTGCTTCTTGCTCGCCTCGATGAAGCGCGTCTTCATCTCGGTCGCAGCAGCCTTGACTTTTTCGAGCTCACCGTTGAGCCGCGTGATCTCGGCTTGCGCGGTGGCGAGTGCGGCCTTCTGGTCTACCGAGACCTTGCGCGCGGCATCTCGATCCTCCCGGAGGCGCCCCTCGCACTTCTTGGACTGACCGAGGTCAGCAAGAACTCGGTTGAAGATGCTGCAGCGTTTCTTGCTGCACTCCTGAAATCAAGACAAAGAAGGAGGAATCAGCCGGGGAAAAATGTAAGGAAATCGGGAGAGTACGGAATCTCTAGCGCATAAAAAGCTCCCCGGATGGGAGGATCTCGGGGACTCGGTCTCCGAGTCCTGAAATTTTCTCTAAGATTGGAACCTAGTGATCTGCTATTTGGTGGAATCTAGAGCACTAAGCACCAATCTCGGGGACTAGTGGTTATGGAGGAAATTTTGAAACAAGCTACCCGGATGGGAGGATCTCGGGGACTCATTATCCGAGTCCTGGAATTTTCTCTAAGATTGGAACCTAGTGATCTGCTATTCGGTGGAATCTAGAGCACTACGCACCAATCTCGGGGACTGGTGGTTATGGAGGAGATTTTGAAACAAGCTACCCGGATGGGAGGATCTCGGGGACTCGTTATCCGAGTCCTGGAATTTTCTCTAAGATTGGAACCTAGTGATCTGCTATTCGGTGGAATCTAGAGCACTAAGCACCAATCTCGGTGACTAGTGGTGGTGGAAGGAACAAGTGTTTTTTGGTGAAAGAAATAGAACAAGCTTACCTCGGTCACCCGAGTAACATCCAGCGCGGCCACCTGGAGAGCGTGCAGAGCTTGGGCGTTGCGGCTTGCGCCTGCAGCGTGCAAGTCTCCCGCGGTCTCGGAGGCGTCGGCGGCAAGCCAGGCCTGGTTGTATTCATCAACAACCTGTATGCCGGAGCCGCTGGGCGCGCGGGTAGCAGCAATATCCCGGGATCCTGAAGGCACAAAGGAGCTAACAGTTGCTCGCAACATCCGCAAGGCAGCAGTAGGGATCTCGGCGGGAGGCGGTGGTAACGATGAAAACGTACCCGTGCGCAGCACCAAGTCTTGGGCCGAGGATGTCGGGGCAGCTGCAGGCTTGGCAGAAGTTGTTTTCTGCCCAGCAACCTTGGGGCGCGACTTCGCGACAGGTTGATCAGCTGGCCGGGAGGAGGCTGCGGGCCGTTTCTCCGGGGCAGTCTTCTCCGAAGCTTGCCGGGAAGGACCGCTTGGCACGGACTGCCGGGGAGGGCTCAAGATCTCCGCCTCAAGCCCGGGCACCCGGCGCGGACTTTCCGGAAGAAGAATGTCTCCCGAGGTGGTCGTGGCCTGCACCGGGATCTCGTCGATCACCGGGCAAGCATCCGGAGTCACGACGGTTGCCGGTGCGGCACCGGAGGAAGCAGCCTCGCTTCCTCGAGTAGAAGGGCGAGGAGGAGAAGGGGAAGCCCGAGCCGGGCTGGGAGTCCGAGTTCCGGGAGGAGGAGGAATAGCAGGTGACGGGAGGTCGAGTGCGTCCCTGAAAGAAAATATCTCAGTAATAATTTATGGAGAAGGCAAAATCATATGGCAAAAGGCAAGGAGAATGTACCCGGAGTCCACAGTGGGAGGGCCCCTTTGCCGGCGCCGAGGAGGCTTCTCGGCCGTTTGTTTATTCGGCTTGCTCCTCTTGGGGGGGTTACCGGAGTTATCGGCAGCCTCGGTGTCGGAAGCCGCGCGCTTCCGGCTCTCGGCGCGTTTGGTCCCGGCCGTCGGCTTCGGAACCACTGTTGAGGCCTAGTTGAGAGGGAGAGCGTCAATTACATCGAGAATTTGGCAGTCAATCTCATCCTCATCATCCGAAGAAATGGAAACTGCCTCTGAGATTGAAGGGTTACCCGGGGCAGCAGCTTTGACCAGAGGAATGGCGAGATGATCCTCGCCGTCGGGGTCCTTTCTCGGCATCTTAGCCGGCACCGGGATGTTCGGCACGAAATTCCCGTTGGCATGGACTGCGTCCTCCTCGGCTTGCCGCTCGAATAACTGCGCAAACAAATCACCACATGATGACGATGTCGGTTTCCAGGTGAACGCGAGCACAGATGCAAATGAACGAAAGACAGACATAAGCACCTGTTTTAAGGGTTTTTTCCGGGATCCCCAATGACACCCCAAACATACTCATCCGACATCTTCGTCCGAGCAATAGCTCGGACACGTCGGACGACCGCGGGACGATCCAGAGGGAAAATACTGGTCCTGGTGGGGTCATAGCTCCCATCCATATGGCACATCTTGTGCACTCGGGTTTGCAGAGGGCAGACGCGGCGGATAATGAAGCAGCGCAAGAGATCGTCACCGGTCATCTTGTTGGTCAGCGCCGAGAGGACGTCGTGCATACACTTGACCTCTTCGGTGTCGGGGAACCGTTTCCAGAGATTAAACTTGCGAGGAGGACCATTGACGAACTCCGGCAAATTTATGAAATCCGGATTCGAGGATCCCGGACCATCTCCCGAGTTCTCCCGGTTCTTCACGTAGAAGAAGTTGCGCTACCACTTCCGGCAGGATTCTAGTCCTTTGACTATAGGGAATCCGGAGTCAGCGCGAGGGGTGATGGTGGCCGCTCCACAATCGACCAAGTCTTTTACTTTCTGATCCGGGTTGGGGATGACTTGGCGACGAAGCATGAAATACCTGGCCCAAAGATCCAGGAAGGGCCACACGCCGATATATGCTTCCGCATAGGTGGTGAAGACCGAGAGCATCATAATGGCGTTAGCTGGAAAGTGATGCGGTTGGAGGCTGTAGGTGTCGAGGAAGTCGCGGAAGAAGGGGCCAGCCGGAAGCCCAAACCCACGCTCGAAATGCGTAAGGAATACAATGAATTCCCCGGGTTGGGGTTCCGGCTCAACCTCACCCTCCGGAAGACGGCTCTCCACTTCTGGTGGAATCCGGTGAGTCCGGTACAGCCAGTCCAGGTCCCATTGTTTGGTCTCGGATCCATCCCAGCACCCCCGGATACTTTCTTCGCCCATGTCGGAGAAGTCTGCAGATGTATCCGGGCTACTCTGCAGGCGCAGTGGCGGTTAGTCGGAGTTAGTCTACCGGGAGCTAAGATGCCGGATCGCAAACTGCTAAACACAACCGGGTTCCTGGCAAATAAGATCTACCGTGTGCTAGAAAATCAAAACAAAAGGGAAGAAAAAAGGTTCGGGCTAAACTCGAACGACGCAAAGTGCGAGCAAAAGGCATGAGTCCTACAGCAACTAGCATCACCGCAATGCACCCCGTGCGCGCCGCTCGTGTCACGCTCACCGGTGGCGGCTCAACCGCGGGTGCATTAGGGCACGGCCGAAGGCGAGCGGCTATTCTACCTAAAGAGATCATCGGAGCGGGGAGAGCAACTCACCGGAGAAGAAGAGGTCGGTGACGTGCGAGAGGAACGGCGGTGTTCGAGCTTCGGCGAACGGCGAGGGCGACGGCGTTCGGGCGACGAGTGCAGCGGCGGCGATGCGCTCGAGACGATGATAGAAGAGAAGCAACGAAGAGGAAGGAGGAGAGGAGACCGTTCCGGTCCCCTATTTATGGGGGGGATTCCGGAGCGGTTCCCAGTTTTCCCGCCCACGATCTCCACGATCGTGGGTGGGATCTGTTTTGCGCTGCGAACCACGTGGCGCTAGCCGGAGCGCCCGATCCAGCCACACCGAGGGTCACATGGACCCAACGGTTGGGCTCCGGATCGGCTGCGACTCCCGGCGCGGGAATCCAAGTGACAGCATGCTCGAGCAGAAGCACTCGAGTGCATTTCTGCTCGGACGGGACGTCGTGTGGGGCCCAGCTCGCAATCTCGGGTTCAGCACGAAGCCAACGGTCGAGATTCACCGAGACTGCGTTATCCGGTTGCAAGCTTCGCCTCCCGGTTAAAACAGTCTCGGTAAGAAGGTCTCGGGAGAAATCAATCTCGGCAAGAAAATGGAGAATGGTGTCATGTGTTCTCGGAAGATAGTTGTTGTTTAAAGCTGATCCCGCACATCATCCGAGGCCGTTGTGCAGCACCAGCTTCGGGGACTAGTGTCGGGGGGCTGCCCCCCGGGTAGGGGCAGATCCCGGAATATCTCAGCAGTGCGCCAACAGTACCTGACCTTTGGCGAAAGCAAGGGACACCTCCTGCTGTGCTGAAAGGGCAGCTTGACCCTTGAACACTGGTAGAGGGCAAAGTGCCTCCTGGCAGGCGCAAGGGTCAGCTCTGGCAGCTATAAATAGACACCCACGGCCTTCACAATCGCAGCACAAGCGGGTGGTTCCTCTAAGAACTAGCTTCTCGAAGATGTCTTTGCTGATAGGCTAAGACATCTTCGGGAGGCTAGGCCTAGAGATACTCATCCTAAGACGAGCTCGGACGCTTCCGGAAAGGATCCCGGATCTCGGACTCCGAGGAAACTCCCGGAAGGAGGTGTACTCGGCTTTACCGGATAGGTAGTCCGGATAAGTACTAACCGGAGTATATGTCTCGGTCTTGATCTTATGCAGGAGAGGCTCATAGTAGCAAGCGAGGAGGTAGCCGGCGTGAGGGCTCCCGGTAGGCCGTCAACGGTCTATAGCAGGCTTCCCCGTCTGTTGCGGGGGGAAGTACCATTCCGCCTGACACGGAAGCATGGTCACCTCCCGCCTGACACGGAAGCATGGTCACCTCCCGCCTGACGCGGGAGCGCGTCAGCCGGTACGACCGCGGTACGACAAGACCTGACGTACCTAGCCCGGCAATCCGGAAAAGGCTATCCGGGATGGGCCAAGACATATCTTGTCTCTGGCAGGGGACAATGATGGTTCAGGACGGCGCCTGCTGTCCTTATCAGGATGATGACGCAGGGGCTATGCCGGATAGCGCGGCGACTAGCTCACGCTAGCCGGTGACGACATGCCGGTTAGGCCTGTCCGGTGGGGCCGAGCCGATTTAGGGTTTCCAGCCCTCCTGGCCGGGACTCTATAAAAGGCGCCATAACTGCCTCAGTGGGAGAGAGACCAACTTGAGAGCCAAAGCTATAGTCACATTTACTACGAGAGCATTCACTTCTTGGCACCTTGAGTTCATCTAGTTCTTTGTACTCTTCCCTTTTGAGAGATCTAGCGGCAAGTTGTAGCTCTTCTACCATCGTTATATAGAGAGGAAAGGCAGGAGTAGGGGTGTTACCTCCTCACGAGGGCCCTGAACCTGGGTATATCGTGTGTGTGTGTTGTGTGCCTTCGTGCATTTGTTCGTGTTTGTTAGATCTTTCCCCTCGCCCTTTGATCTAGTTTCTTGTTCCTGGGAGATCTCGGTCATACCGGGATCCTCCTCGCGTGGGCTTTTCAGCTCGCTATCCCTCCCCGGATCCACCAACGTCCATCGGCCCCACACATTAGCCATCCTATGGCATCTGCCGTGACACCACCACGACAGTAATTCAATGGGCTGAGTCTTTGGTCGCCAAAACTGCCGCCTAGGGAAATTAGCATGGAAATGGCCAGTCTCACCACAAGCCCAACAACTGCTCTGCGAAAACTTTTTCCCAACATTTTGACCCGAATGACTTGGGTTTAAACAAGCCGCACATTTACGGCCCAACGATTGGCAGCTTCTATAGACCCCAGGGCAATGACTTCTCAGATGGTCAGTGAGGCTACAACGCGAGCAACGGCCCAATAATTCAAAAAGGGTATCTGTGGGCGGGATGTAGGAAAGGTTCAAATAATCCATGATTTCTATATCCGCATATCCTGCAACCCGTAAATCATTGATCTCTTCCAAAGTTTCCTTAGCCAGAGGATTTCCCAGTTCCTTTGAAAACTGTTTACCAATAAACTTTTGAAATCCTGACTTAACGTCTCCCAAAGGAATAGGATCCGAAAAACTACCAAAAATAACCGAACCGATCAAATCAGGAACTAGGATCGAGATCGCCGGAGGTGAACCGGTGAGAAGGACCCGGATTTGATTGTTTCAGGTTGAACTGCAGATCTGCCAGTAGGGGCTAAACCGAATTTTGCCAATTCAGATAGAGATAAACACGGGTCATGCAATGCATTCTTACGCAAAAAAATCAGATTAGGTCGAATGAGAGTCGGACTACGCTGAGCAATGACCGGATCTTGGTTGTCTATTGGGCAATGACCATTTGAGTTAATCAGGCCCGAAGAGTAAGGTGATTCACCTCTGAACAGTGAGAAGTGACAGACAAAATCTGGCCAGATACGATCCTTAAGCCCATAGATGAAATGACCAACCAGATTGGAAGCCACTGAGAATCTGAACCTCCGCAGATAATTGGAAAACTCGCAAGCCAAACGGATCACCACCAATACAACACTGGAGGGCAAGGCCAACAGATTCCTCAGAAAGAGCGAAAGATGTCGAGGAGAAAGAAACCACAAGGAAGAATTCCGAAGATCCAGAAGAGGGAGAGAAGTGCACCGTCGAACCAAATTTCCTACGCACCTGATCTGCCAACGCCACGCTCGACGTGAAGTCCCATTGCAGGACCGCCTCCATGATGCACGTCGCCTAGAAACTATGGCCGAGGGCTGCAGCTAGGGTGGCGGCGGCGGTGGGGTGGTGGTGGGTGGGCTGGGAGAGGAGAGCCATATGTTAAAGGAGAGTTCGCCGTGTTCAATCCTGTCCTTAGTACTGTTATCTGTTATTGTTGGGTGTGAGTAGTGTTATAGTTGCAAATTTTGCAAATTTTGACATAAATACAATTTATCATAAGATAGACCTTTTTGTGAAGACCATTTTTTCATATTTTGTCAAAAATAAAGTTTATCATTTTTCATAGCAACAAGTACACATATAAGGTCCCCATGCCAAAGGATTTCTTTTTTTGAAGTGTTTATCACATTATTTCATTTTTTCATAAAGAAAGTCAAAACGATCGCGAGTACAATTCATCAGAAGATGTAATGTTTTATAGAACTATCAATGTTTCTGTGAAAGAACCACTAGTTGTGTACCTTAAAATGATTTTTCCTAAAATTTCAGACCAATCTATCAAACTGTTGCAGTTCATATTTGAATTACTTTTGAAAAAAAGGCATAAACTCATTTAACTAGGGGAAATTAGGTAGAAATCAAGGAAAAACCTAATACATGGGCATTATCTATCCAATGTGTACTAGTTTCCATGAAAATTAAATGGGTGCCATTTTGCAACATATTTTTGGTACTTTGTTCACAAAAAAAGTCAGTTTTTGCACTTAAAATATAGAAAATGATATTTATGAAAATATTTCAAGATTTATTTTACATGGTTGTTTTTTATACCAATTTTCACCTATTTGTGGAATATGAGATCTTTATCACAAACTATGACTTGAAAACGACCATAACTTGAACATTTTCCTTGAAACTTCTAGATGTCTATACATGATAGACCTTTTTGTGAAGACTTTTTTAGCAAATTTTTGTCCAAAATAAAGTTTATCATTTTTCACAGCAACTAGTAGACATATAAGGTCCCCATGCCAAAGGATTTCTTTTTTTCAAGTGTTTATCACATTATTTCATTTTTTCATAAAGAAAGTCAAAACGATCGCGATGACAATTCATTTGAAGATGTAATGTTTTAAAGATCTATCAATGTTTTGTGATATAACCACTAGTTGTGTACCTTAAAATAATTTTTCCTAAAATTTCAGACCAAGCTATAAAACAGTTGTAGTTCAAATTTGAATTACTTTCGAAAAATAGGCATAAACTCATTTAACTAGGGGAAATTAGTTAGAAAAAAAAACCTAATACATGGGCATTATCCATCCTATGTGTACTAGTTTCCAAGAAAACTAAATGGGTGCCATTTTACATCATATTTTTGGTACTTTGTTCAAAAAAAAGTCAGTTTTTGCACATAAAAAATAAAAAATGATATTTATGAAAATAATTTCAAGATTTCCTTTGACATGGTTGTTTTTTATACCAATTGTCACCTATTTGTGGAATATGAAATATTTATCACAAACTATGACTTGAAAATGACCATAACTTGAACATTTGCCTTGAAACTTCTTGATGTCTATACATGATGGAACTTTTTGTGAAGATATTGTTTGCAAATTTTGTCAAAAATAAAGTTTATCATTTTTCATAGCAACTAGTACACATATAAGGTTCCCATGCCAAAGGATTTCTTTTTTTGAAGTGTTTATCACATTATTTCATTTTTTTCATAAAGAAAGTCAAAAACGATCACGATGACAATTCATCAGAAGATGTAAATTTTTATAGAACTATCAATGTTTCTGTGATATAACCACTAGTTGTGTACCTTAAAATGATTTTTCCTAAAACTTCAGACCAAGCTATCAAACAGTTGTAGTTAAAATTTGAATTACTTTTGAAAAAAGACATAAACTCATTTAACTAGGGGAAATTAGGTAGAAATCAAGAAAAAACCTAATACATGGGCATTATCCATCCTATGTGTACTAGTTTCCATGAAAACTAAATTGGTGCCATTTTGCATCATATTTTTGGTACTTTGTTCACAAAAAAGTCAGTTTTTGCACTTAAAAAATAGAAAATGATATTTATGAAAATAATTTCAAGATTTCCTTTGATATGGTTGTTTTTTATACCAATGGTCACCTATTTGTGGAATATGAGATCTTTATCACAAACTATGACTTGAAAATGACCATAACTTGAACATTTGCTTTGAAACTTCTAGATGTCTATACATGATAGACCTTTTAGTGAATTTTTTTTTGCAAATTTTGTCAAAAATGAAGTTTATCATTTTCATAGCAACTAGTTCACATATAAGGTTCCCGTACCAAAGGATTTCTTTTTTTGAAGTGTTTATCACATTATTTCATTTTTTCATAAAGAAAGTCAAAACGACCGCGATGAAAATTCATCAGAAGATATAATGTTTTGTAGAACTATCAATGTTTCTGTGATATAACCACTAGTTGTGTACCTTAAAATGATTTTTCCTAAAATTTCAGGCCAAGATATCAAACAGTTGTAGTTCAAACTTGAATTACTTTCGAAAATAAGGCATAAACTCATTTAACTAGGGGAAACTAGGTAGAAATCAAGGAAAAACCTAATACATGGGCATTATCCATCCTATGTGTACTAGTTTCCATGAAAATTAAATGGGTGCCATTTTGCATCTTATTTTTTGTACTTTGTTCACAAAAAGTCAGTTTTTGCACTTAAAAATAGAAAATGATATTTATGAAAATAATTTAAAGATTTCCTTTGACATGGTTGTTTTTATCCCAATTGTCACCTTTTTGTGGAATATGAGATCTTTATCACAAACTATGACTTGAAAATGACCATAACTTGAACATTTGTCTTGAAACTTCTAGATGTCTATACATGATAGACCTTTTTGTGAAGACTTTTTTTGCAAATTTTGTCAGAAATAAAGTTTATCATTTTTCATAGCAATAGTACACATATAAGGTCTCCATGCCAAAGGATTTCTTTTTTTGAAGTGTTTATCACATTATTTCATTTTTTCATAAAGAAAGTCAAAACGGTCGCGATGATAATTCATCAGAAGATGTAATGTTTTATAGAACTATCAATGTTTCTGTGATATAACCACTAGTTGTGTACCTTAAAATGATTTTTCCTAAGAAATATTTCTTTCTTTGAAGTGTTTATCACATTATTTCATTTTTTTAATATTTATTATTAGATAATCATTTTTTAAATAAAGTAATATTTGTTTTATCATTATTTATTTCAATATAATTATTATATAATATAATTGTTTAATCATGTAAATTTTTACAAGATAAGAAATGTCATGACTGAGTGGTTAACATGATTGATAAGATAGAACTATCAATAAGTTCTCAGTTATCTCTTAGTATCTAGTTTGAAAGGAAACTAAATGTTAAGCGTGCTAGTGTTATAGCAGTTTCAAGATGGGTGACCAATCGGAAAATTTGATAGTTCTCAAATAGATTAAGTGTGTAGAGGTTAAATGTGTAGAGATTAAGTGTGTAGGAAAGGGGAAAATTAACTAGATTAAACAGTTAGACTAGAGATTAAGTGTGGGTTAGTGGATAGTTAAGTGAGAAATTTCGAAGTTCTAAATAATATTTTTTCCGAAAGTTTCAAAAAGAAAATTAATATTTTGAAAAAACATTAGTACTGGTCGGTACCGGTACTACATGTCTCCATTCGAAACTTCACTCCGCGCCCCACGTGGAGGCCTTTTGTACCAGTCGCAACACGCCCGATACTGATGCTGGGGGGACAAAAGTCCTGCTTGGGCAGTACCGGTTGCAAAACCGGTACTGATGCCCCTCCCCGACCGTGACTACTTGTCTGTTTTCCACTAGTGGATATATCTAATTCATGGACGATGAATTTTGACGGATCCAAGAAAAACGAAGGAGCAGGAGTATGTGTCATGCTGATATCAACAAAAGGAGACAAGCTAAAATACGTTCTCCAAATGGACTTCACAAAGCCATCCAACAATGAAGCTGAATATGAGGGATTCATACATGCCACACGAATGGCCAAAGCTCTGCGATGCACTCGACTGATGAGATACGGTGATTCAAATCTAGTCGTGCATCAAACAATGAAGGCTTGCGACGCCATAGCTGATAACATGATCGCATATTGCGACCTTTATAACACACTAGAGGGAAACTTTGATGGATGCGAGTTACGTGACATCGGACGACAGAGCAATCGCGGATGCACCGTGTCCATGGAGGTTTCAGCAGCGGTGGACTCCGCCTCCTTCCCGTCACTGCCGTGTGGGAGCCCACCTTGGACGCCCCGCGCAAGGAAGTCGCCTATAAAAGGAGCAAGAGCTCCTCCGTAGGGAGGGATCGGCCAATTGCTTGCGAAACACTTGTAACCCTAGCCGAGCAAGTAGGATAGCCATCTGCGTTAGCTGGAAGACAACCTTTGTGTCCCTCTCCAAGGACAAACTGCCTCAAGAGAGCCCTCGGCAAGCTCAGTTGTACTGTAATCTCTGCAGTGCAATACAGACAAGCAGGAGTAGCCGTGTTACCTCCTCCTGAGGGCCGTGAACCTGAGTACGAGCCGGTGTCCTTTTCTGTCGTGGGTGATCCTCTCTAGGCCCGGCGAGCACCGTCGTTGTGCCTCTCGAGGGTTTTTTAACCCTCCGTGTTCAATCCCCCTTTCGAACTACCCTTCAGGGTGTGACTACCCCTGTTGCGTGGGAGTCACTCTCCGACATTTGGCGCGCCAGGTAGGGGATTGAGGCGCGTCAACGACCTTCGAGCCGCCTTCACGCCGTGGCGGACACCCGCGCTACTCGCGCCGCCCACGCCAACAGACGCGCGTCAGAAGGAGCTCACGCCGCGCCCCGCGCCACTACCACGCGCGGACGGTGGGGACGTCCCCGCCGTGAGGAGCGCGCCAACTCCGGCCCTCATGTGGAGGAGCCCGAGCACGACACAGAGCATGAAGAGGACGCGCAGTCCTTGCACCCGACGCAGCGCCCGAGCGGCTCCGCCCAATGAAGGACGGACCCCGCACTGCACACCGCCCTGCTCATGTTGCAAGAACTTCCCCGCTACCAGCCTACCGCTGAGGCCCACGAGCAGTGGCTGGAGCGCCTCAACCACCTCGTCGGCATCACCACGACTCGCCCCGCTCCGTCGCAGTCCATCGTGCACCCCTCCCTCGCGGCATGGCTGCGCCAGACGCGCCTCCGCCTCCTCCAGGGCCTGCACGGGCCGTGACGCAGAGGGCTGCCTCCCACACGTCGTCGCCTCACGACTGCCTGATCGTGCAGCGCACCGCGCCCGACGCGCGAGTGGGGATGGAGCTCCAGCGCAACCGCCAGAGCCGCCTCGTGGAAGAAATTGGCCAAGCGGGCCAGCAGAACCACGGCGCGCTGCAGCACGGAGTTGCCACGTACGCCACAGGCTGCATGGCCTTCACCTGCTCCGTGCACCGCGTGGTATGGCCCCCGAAGTTCAGGCCGGCTCTCCCCAATGGCTACGACGGCTCCAGCAACCCCATCGAGTTCCTGCAGCTCTACACCACTTCCTTCCAGGCGGTAGGCGGAGACGACAAGGTCATGGCCAACTGGTTCCCCCACGCGCTTCGCGACTCTGCGCTGTCGTGGCTCCTGAACCTTCCTGAGGACTCTGTGCAAGGAGCTCGTCTCCAACTTCAAGGGGACATACGGGCGCGCGCTCACCCACAACGACCTGCGCGTTGTGGTGCAGAAGAAGGATGAGACCCTCCGCAAGTACATCCAGCGCTGCAGCCAAGTGCACCAGAAGATCTCGAACATCCCTGACACCCAGGTCATCGCGGCCTTCCGCGAGGGCGTCACGAACAGCAGGCAGCCGGAGAAGTTGGGCATCCACGACAAGTTCACCTCTAGGGTGAAGCAGTTCAACTTGGCTTACAAGTGTGCCAAGGCTGAAGAGGGACTCCTCTTCGTCTAAATATCCTCGCGAGGGGACGACCACGCTGAAGGGTCCAAGATCCAGAATAAGAAGGAGGAGCCCAAGCGCAAGGCCACCGAGGTACTCGAGGCAGAGCCTGACGCTAAGGGCACCCGCAGGGACTCTCCCGATCCTGGGGAGAGAAAGGACGACCATCGCCCATTTTGCAGCTACCACAACAGGCGCGGCCACTCTATAGAGACCTGCTTCGACCTCAATAGGCTGAGCAAGGAGCGCAAACAAGCAGAGGCCAGCGGTAGCCGCGTTCGAGGTTGTGGCTACCGCGGAAGCGGACACAAGGGCGGCTACCAGAAGCCATCAGCCAATCAGGCCAACGCCGCTGAGAAGAACGGCAATCTCCCTGACGAGGAAGATGGAGGCTACCAAGCTACGAGAGGCGCCATTGCCTGCATCCTCGGGGGGGGGGGGGGCACAGGCGCCCATATAGAACAACATGTTTAAGCAGTTTGCTCGTGAGCTCAACGCTGCCCTCCCTAGTCTCGAGACATCCAGGCCCCTCAAATGGTCGCAATACAACATCGCATTCGATGCTCAGGACCACCCCAAGTCCACCAAGGCTGTTGGTCTGCAGCCCCACTCATCGACAACATAGCCGTCTCCAAGACACTCATTGATGGCGGTGCAGGCCTGAAGGTCATCTCAATCGAGACGTACGAAGCGCTTCAAGTGTCCTACGAGCGGCTAATGCCCTCTAGGCCCTTCACGGGAGTCACTACACGGAAGTCGAGCCATCGCCGCGTTTTTCGACGCGCACGGAAGACGAGCGGAAGTATGGCGCCGCCGGCGATTCCTCTGCCCCGGCGATTAATTCCTCTGCTCTCCGGCGGCCATTCATCTGCCTCTCCGGCGCTATAAAATGCACAGTACGGCTCCTCCACACACCATCTCTCCGGCTCCTCCACACACCATTTCTCCTCTCTTTTCTCCGGTCCTATGGAGCCACTCGCGCGTCCGCCTCGGTCCGGGTTGTACTACTACAAGAAGGAAGGCATGCGGTTCAAGGTGTGGGTCACCCTTCGTGCCTGGCGCGTGGAGAAGTGGATCCACGACGTGAAGAACTACTTCCTCGACGCCACTCCGATCAAAGCCGTTGGAATCGATTGCGAGTTCACCGACCCTCGACGGAAGGATACTCCGCAGCGCGCCGCCGTCCTTCAACTCTCGGTGGCGACCGAGAGTCTTGTCTTCCAAATTTGCGAAGCTGATCGGGTGCCACAGGTCCTCGTGGATTTCTTAGGTGATGAGACAATCAAATTCTACGGCGTGGCAATCCATAATGACATGAAGATGCTAGCCTACTACGGAATTATTATTCGGTTTCGGTCGACCTGCAGAGGGATCTCTATGCTCTCTCTAATGCGGTCATTGGGACAAATCTGGAGAAGAATAAGAAATATAAGAAGAAGAAGAACATGGACGATGACAAGGAAGACACGTTAGAAGAAGACCTAATTTTCGGATGGGGCAACGTTCCATTGAGCTACGATCAAGTCATATATGCAGCTTTAGACGCTCGCCTTGGCTTCGAGATTGCACGGAAGTGGGATAGTCTACGCGGCTATAATACTGAGTATGATCATCTTAATGTCATTGATGAGTAGACTATCTATGTATTCCGTTACGCAAAAATACTGTGTGCGCGTGTTCTCATGTATTGACCGAAATATATCTAAAGTTTGCATAAGTTATTCCAAAGTTTGCAAAAGTTTTTTCAAATTCCAAAATTTGCAAAAGTTATTTAAAACAGAAAACAGAAAATGGTTTTGTATTAGTTAGTCAAATTCAAACACTTTTCATATTCATAGCTTTTCCAAAATCCAAAGTTTGCAAAAGTTATTTAAAACAGAGAACAAAAAAAGAAAATAAAAACTGAAAAAATGAAAAAACCGCATCTATCCCGGTTTCAGTCACAAACCGGGACAAATGGGCCTCCTCATTGTCCCGGTTTGTGGCTGGAACAGGGACAAAAGATGGGTGCCTATATATACTGACCAACAGCCCCCTCCCAAAACCATTGGAGGCATTTTTTTTTGAAATGGAAGGAGGGGGTGTGTGCTAGTCTATTTTTTTTAAGTATGCATGCAAGGTGTTCGATGAAATGCCCGAGAGAGTTCACGAAATGATTTGATGTACACTTAAAGAAGTTTATCCTTCTTTTCGATCGAGGTTAATTTTTTCTCATTTCATTTGTCATTAATTGATACCGTGCATGTTTAGTGGTTATTTCTCGATGGTCTGTAATGGTTATTGATATAGTTAATTATATAATGTAGATGGACCGACAATGGATGTATGGTGACCGACGCACTGCCGAGTACATGACAGGTTTGAGGAAATTTCTCGAGAAAGCCCAGGCCCACAGTACCAATGGTTTCATGTGTTGTCCATGTGTCAACTGTCAAAATAAGACAGATCACCGAAGCGCGAGAACCCTTCAAAGTCATCTTATTCGGCATGGTTTCATGCCCAGCTATAATTGTTGGACGAAGCACGGAGAAAAAGGGGTTATGATGGAAGACAATGAAGAAGAGGAAGATGATGACAACTATCCTATGTTCCCGGAGTACGGAGATTCTGCAACTGGGGAAGCTGAAGCTGAAGAGGCACCAGATCAGCCCGCTGACGATCTTGGTAGGGCCATTGCTGATGCAAAGAGAGAGTGCGGAACTGAAAAGGAGAGGTTGAAGTTCGACCAGATGTTAGAGGATCACAAGAAATTGTTGTATCCAAGTTGCGAAGATGGTCAGAAAAAACTGGGTACCACACTACAATTACTACAGTGGAAGGCAGAGTGTGGTGTGACTGACAAGGGATTTGGAAAGTTGCTGCAGATAATTAGGAAGATGCTTCCAAAAGTCAATGAGTTGCCCGGCAGCATGTACGAAGCAAAGAAGGTTGTGTGCCCTCTATGATTAGACGTGCATAAGATACATGCCTGCCCTAATGACTGCATCCTCTACCGCGGTGAGTACGAGAATTTGGATATATGTCCAGTATGCACTGCATTGCGGTATAAGATCAGACGAGATGACCCTGGTGAAGTTGAGGGTGAGCGTCCCCGGAAGAGGGTTCCTGCCAAGGTGATGTGGTATGCTCCTATAATACCACGGTTGAAACGCCTGTTCGCGAACAAAGAGCATGCCAAGTTGTTGCGATGGCACAAAGAGGACCGTAAGAAAGACGCGATGTGCATACACCCCGCTGATGGGTCGCAGTGGAGAAAAATTGAGAGAGAGTTCCCGGAATTTGAAGATGACGCAATGAACTTAAGGTTTGGTCTAAGTACAGACGGCTTCAATCCGTTTGGGGAGCAGAGCAGCAGCCATAGCACATTGTAACATCCCAAGTTTGCTAAATAGAATAAAAGGTGTGTTCTGAGCATTGCATGCATCTCATTTAATTTGGACAAAGAATTTGCATTTAAAATTCATATGCTTGCTTTTGAAAGAAAGGGGTAAACTCTTGTTATTCTTGGTGAACTCAAAATATTCCAAATTTTCAAAATCCAAGACTTCCAATGGCTTCCTTGTGAAATTTTGAATCTCCTAGTATTTTTCTGCAAATTTTTCTCTTTATAGAAAAGCCCCAAACTATTTTAATAAGCAACCAGGGGCCTGTTTGTGAAGGAAACTGGTAATAAATAAAATCCTCAGGGGGGTTTCCAGAAAATGGAGTCGTCTTCAATCTTCTAACGGCGCAACCGTGCATGGCGCATGCTCCGCCGTCCCCTGCCTCCTCCGCACTGCGATGCGCGCCGCCGCCCTCCCCTGGACTACAAGAAGCTCGCCGCCGCCCCGGAGGAACCCTCAGACAACCCCATTTCGCCTCTTCTTTCCTCAATTTCTTCCCAAATCCGCCGAACCCTAGCCTCGGGTCTCCGGCGACCGCCGCCGTTTCCGGCCATCCCTCACCCCGGCGAGCAGCTCAAAAGCACCGCCGTGCTCTCCTCTCCATCCTCCTCGAGCCGTTCGTGCCGGGAAGCCGTGAGCCCGGAGAAATCAGTCGATTCCCTCCGCTGGTCCGCCGCCGTCGAGCTCATTTTACGGCCATCTCCGACCTCGCCTCGCCTCCCCGACGCTTCCACGAGCTCCAGGTCGTCCCCGCGGTCCTCCCCGTGCCCTCCTCCTTCTCCCTCTTCCTCTGGTTCGCCCGGCCGCCGAGCGCCGCCGTCGGCCTCCGCTCCGGCGAGCCGTATGGCGTCTCCGGTGACCATTTCCGAGCGGCGCCACCACCGTTCGGTCCGCCTCGATCTCCTCTAGAGATTGCCGCAAGGCAATTCGATCAACTTGCTCGAATTCGAGCAGTTCGTGCTCGGCAGGAGAGATTTGGGCGTTGATGACGTCAGCTGACGTCATCATCTCTTTTTAATTTCCTAAAATCATTTATTTCTTTTCTGTAAATGATTTATTATGACATGTGGGGCCATGTTGTCAGAGTTTTAATCTTTTTACATTACTATTTTCTGAAATGATTAAAATTATGACATGTGGGGTCAACTTATTTAAATAAATTTTAAATTTGAATTAAATTGTTTAAACTTTGAAAATTCATAACTAATTCATTTTAAATCAGAAAAATATGATTTTTACATCAAAATATTCAGAAAAATAAAATATATTTAATTATAATTTAATCATACATATTCCATACAAGGAAAAATAATGTTATTAGTCTCACATTAATAAATCCTAATTTTAATTATGGGTATGTTTTATTCACCCATTTAATTAATGCTTGCATCTAGGGTACTCTAAAATGACATATCATTCATGTGATTGTGCACTGCATCAATATTGTATTGATTGTGTCATTCCTTTCCGGTATTTGGTTCTTCGCGATAGGATTCGAGCCCGAGAGTGTTTGCAACGCCTCCGAAGATCAGTACCCAGCCACTGAAGAGCAAGGCAAGCATAACCTTATATCTGCACATATAATATCTCCAAAGTATTTGATTCTTGGGTTATGCATACGGTTCAAAGATGTTTTGGTCGAGGTATAGAGTGTCGCTTGCGTTGCATCGCCGCTTAGACTTGTTAGTTGTTCCTTTCTCCATCCAGTTGAGAAGATTGGGATGGAATAAGTATACATGATTTATTTATTGTAAAGACTTGGATGAGAGGCCACATTGGGATTGTGGTGGGTTGTCTCGTTCTCGTCGACATTAGGAACTGAGTTCCTGGGTTCGGAACCAAGACTATTCGTGCATCCACACGGGGTATTCATTTCCCCCTCGACTCCAACTTGCCTAGCCTACTACGTGAAGCCACTAGTTCGAGTGTTCCATTTGCGTGTGCGGTAAAATGGTTTGAGGATAAAAATTAGGGCTTGGGTCAGGAGAGTGTGACACTCTGATCTTGACCCTGGCAACCCGCACTAGGGATCGCTGAGATGGCGGTCTGACCTACTGCTGTGGCTCATGGACATAGGCGAAGCTTGGGAAAGGTCGTGGCCAACTCTCCAGCCGGCACTCCCAGGTAGAGTGCTAATGTCTGGCGTATCGGTTGGTTGGCGCGTGTGGGTAGTTACACCCCCTGCAGGGTAAATCTTTTCGGAAAGCCGTGTCCACGGTCATGGACGACTTGGTACCTTATTTCGGTGATCATAGACAACTTAAAATTAATCATAAAACTATCAACTAAGGATGGTTAGGGTTACTTCCTCGGGTTGAGCGAGGGGGTGATTCTTGGGGGTGGTGCAAGCGATGACATCTCGGTGGCTACAGAAGATGTAGGATGAAGTCAGAGGTGTTGTTTCCTTATCCCATTTTAAAAGTCTACTGATGCGAGATTCTCTCCTCCCTCGATTTGAAAACAAAGATGACTTTATGCAAAGATATTCATGAATACTCTCTGAACGGGCAGATATATAATAGGTTAAATAAGTCTTGTTGAGTACCTCCTGTACTCAGCCTTGCGCACTTTTTGGACAGGTGAAGGTTCCTACTCTACTGCTGGTTTCTACATGGACATCGACGAGTAGATCGGGGTTCCCGGGCAGCAGCCTGGAATCGATGGGCGGAACGTCGCTTATGTTATGGCCTCTTAGGCCTTTTGGTTCTTGTTATGTAGCATAACATGATTTGCTTTCGTTGTTTGATGTACTGTTGGGTCAGTGACCTTTGCTTCTAATATTTGCTATCCTCACTCTGCTAAGAGTTTGTATAATATTGCTTTGAGTCGTAGAGTCACTGTCGTGGTACCGAATGTTCAACTGAAGGCTCTCGAGATCGAGGTTAGGCTTATATCAGATGGATATCTGGGATTCGTCTAGCCTGGCTCTCGGGGGTGCTACAGGTTTTGGTATCAGAGCAGGACTGCCTGTAGGAAACCCTTTTTGTTGGTCGATGTTGAGTTTAGTGTTTGTGAGAACTATTTGAAAGCTAAAACTATCTACAAAAATCTTGATAGGATGCTTTTTCTCCTTATCCATGAATCTATTCTTGGAAGCCTCTTTTCTTGATTTGGTTTCTAAAGGTTTACTATCTTATCCATTATTTCAGAATCTTAGGATTTCGAAGGTTGGGTAGTGTTCTTTCGTACCTATTCTTGGTTGCGATTCTCAGAGTGTTCTATATGCTTCAATTCCGCTGAAGCATGTATCTTTCTTCCTCCAAGCTTGAATTCTACCGCTTGACCATCTCTTATCACTGATATACTGTTACTTTTCCACGTCTTTTCATCTATCCTGTTTACCGGTGGATCTAACCTTCGTGGTCTCTGTTCTATTCTATCAGGATGTCAAGTGGTACTCGTGGCCAGGGCCGTGGTGGTCGTCACCATGGTGATGATGAACTGCCGCCACCTCCCACAATGGCGCAGGTTCTCCAGAACATCGAGAACAATCGCGTGAGGACTGAACATCTCCTTGAGCGTGTGGCCCAGAACACAGAACGTCGCCCCAATGTCTGTGCTACACTTGGAGATTTCCTTAAAGCTCAGCCTCCTACCTTTGGAGAATACAAGGAGCCCCTAGAAGTTGATGACTGGATCCGTACAATTGAGCGTAAGTTTGCTGCTCTCCATGTTCAAGCCAATGACCGTGTGAACTTCGCCACCTACCAGCTAGAGGGTGAAGCTGGCGCTTGGTGGGATGGTTTCTTGGCGTTGCAGGCGCCGGGACATGAGGTCACTTGGGAAGAATTCCGTACTGCTTTCCGTGCTGCCTATATCCCTAAGGCAGTAATGGACATCAAAAGAAAGGAGTTCCTGGAACTGTCTCAGGGAAGGCTGAATATCGAGGCTTACGGGCGTGAGTTCACTCGTCTCGCTCGCTATGCCCCTCGAGATGTTACTGATGATGCGGATAAACAAGAGCTATTCCGCAAGGGCCTAAACCCAGCACTTAGGTATGAGCTGTTACCCTTTAAGTTTCAGACCTTCCAGGATCTGTACAATCAGGCTATCACCCTTGAGAATGGGAGGAAGGAAATGGATGCTGCTATGAAGTCTGTCTCCGGGGATCCTCGTGCATCTGGCTCCGGCTTCAAGAAGCGCCGTGTGTTCATTCCATATAGCGATGTTCCAAGAGCCCCTTATGCACCCAAGCCTGCTGGTTATGCTCCCCGCCCAACTGCACCCCATGCTACTTCGATCTATGGTGGTGGGCAAAGTTATCGTCCCTCAGGTGCTGCTCCAGCTGGACTTATCTGCTACACTTGTGGTCAGCCCGGACACTATGCTTGGGGATGTCCTCAAAGGAACATTGGTGGTGGAACACCTCCGCCAAAGAAGGATGCTAAACCATCTGGTGCTGGACGTGGTCGTCTGGCCCATGTCACTGCTGAGGCTGCTGAAGAAGATCCAAGCGTCATTCTTGGTACGCTTCATCTCAACTCAATTCCAGCTACAGTTTTGTTTGATTTCGGAGCATCGCATTCATTCATTTCGCAAGGATTTGCTCAAAAGCATAGTATCCTCTTAGAGGAAATGTCTATCTCTATGGAGATTAATACCCCGGGATCTCGTTGGCGGGCAATCTGGACTACCCCTGAGCCCAACATTGTTATAGGCTCTTTATCTTATCCCGTTTCTCTCATTGCCCTCAAGTCAACTGACCTTGACGTCATCTTGGGCATGGATTGGCTGGTACGGTACAAGGCCGTTATTGACTGTGCAGCCAGATCAGTGGATATGACCCATCCCTCCGGTGAAACTGTTCGGTACTGGTCTCCTTCCTCAGTACCTTCCTCTGCAACATCTTTTCCAAGCTCAGAGTTGTGTGCCATGGACACCTCACCTACCCTTGAAATTCAAGATGTTCAGGTGGTTTGTGATTTTCCGGATGTTTTTCCTGAGGAGTTGCCTGGTATGCCACCTGATCGAAGTGTGGAGTTTGTTATTGAGTTGGTTCCTGGAACTGCTCCCGTCTCCAAAAGACCTTACCGCATGCCTAAGGAAGAGTTGGTGGAGTTAAAGAGACAGCTAGAGGAGATGGAAGGAAAGGGATTTATCCAACCTAGCACCTCTTCTTGGGGATGCCCTGCACTCTTTGTTAAGAAACGGGACACCAACATTCCTCGACTGGTGGTTGACTATCGACCGTTGAATGCTGTGACAATCAAGAACAAGTACCCTCTTCCTCGGATCAATGATCTGTTTGACCAACTATCTGGTGCTACTGTCTTCTCCAAGATGGATCTGAGGTCTGGTTATCATCAAATCAAAATCCGGGAGGATGACATTCCAAGGACGGCATTTCAAACTCGTTATGGTCTCTATGAGTATACCGTGATGTCCTTTGGTCTTACCAATGCTCCAGCCACTTTTATGCGGCTGATGAACTCAGTATTCATGGAGTACCTTGACAAGTTCGTCGTGATCTACATCGATGATATCCTAATCTATTCCAAAACCGAAGAAGAACACGCAAAGCATCTGCGTTTGGTGTTGACTAAGCTTTGTGAGCATCGTCTCTACGCCAAGTTCTCCAAGTGTGAGTTCTGGTTGAAAGAGCTTATCTTTCTTGGCCATGTTGTGTCTGCCGATGGTGTTACCGTCATTCCGGAGAAAGTTCAAGCTGTTTTGGATTGGGAGACACCTAAGTCAGCTAAAGAGATTCGGAGTTTTCTCGGACTTGCTGGTTATTACCGTCGCTTTATTGAGAACTTTTCTAAAATTGCAAAGCTCCTGACTGATCTTCTCAAGAAAGGAAAGAAGTTTGAATGGTCAGAAAAGGCAGAAGAAAGCTTTCAGGTATTGAAAACCAAGTTGACTACTGCTCCAGTTCTTGTTCTCCCAGATACGAGCAAGGATTTCGTTGTTTTCTGTGATGCTTCTCTTCAAGGGCTCGGATGTGTGCTAATGCAAGATGGTCATGTCGTGGCCTATGCCTCTCGGCAATTGAAACCACATGAGCTAAACTATCCAACCCATGATCTAGAGCTGTCTGCTGTTGTACATGCTCTAAAGCAATGGTGGCATTATCTCTTTGGTAAACGCTGCGAGATCTATTCGGATCATCAAAGTCTGAAGTATCTATTCACCCAGCCGGATCTGAATCTCAGACAGAGAAGATGGCTGGAACTCATCAAGGACTATGATTTGGGTCTCAATTACCAACCCGGCAAGGCGAATGTTGTTGCATACGCGCTAAGTCGGAAGTCTTACTGCAACAATCTGATGCTTAAGAAAGCTCAACCCTCCCTCTATGAGGAGTTTGCACGACTCAACCTTGAAGTTGTTCCTAGTGGATTCCTCGCGAATCTAGAGGTGAAACCCTCTCTCGAGGACAAGATCAAGGCTGCTCAGAAGCGAGACCCTGAAGTTACCCAGCTAAAGCAGAATGTTGCCAGCGGAACGGATAAATGTTTCTCCCTTGATGACAAAGGTACTGTCTACTTTGGTGACCGTCTTGTTGTGCCGAACCATCAGAAGTTGAAAGCACTAATCCTCCGGGAAGCTCATGAACCACCTCTTTCTATCCATCCTGGTGGCACTAAGATGTATAGGGATCTTCGTCAAAGATTCTGGTGGTCCCGGATGAAGCGAGAAATTGCTAAGTTTGTGGCAGAATGTGACGTTTGTCGTCGCGTTAAAGCTGAACATCAAAGGCCAGCTGGTACCGTTCAACCCCTTCCTATTCCTGTCTAGAAATGGGATGAAGTTGGCATGGATTTCATCACTGGTCTCCCGAAGACTCAAAAGGGAAACAATGCTATCTGGGTAGTCGTGGACCGCCTTTCTAAAGTTGCTCACTTCCTTCCTGTTCGAGAAGATATTACCGCTATTCAGCTAGCAGATCTGTATGTCTCCCGGATAGTTGTTCTCCATGGTATTCCGAAGAAGATCATCTCTGACCGTGGAAGTCTGTTTACCTCCAAGTTCTGGTCCAGTTTCCAACAAGCTATGGGAACACATCTTTCTTTTAGCACCGCTTATCATCCTCAAACCGGTGGCCAGACAGAACGAGTCAATCAAATTCTTGAGGACATGTTGAGAGCCTGTGTTATATCCTTCGGAAAGAATTGGGAGAAGTGTCTTCCATTCGCTGAATTCAGTTACAACAACAGCTTCCAATCTAGCATTGGTATGGAACCCTTTGAAGCTTTGTATGGCAGGAGATGTCGTACCCCTTTGAATTGGTCCGAAACCGGTGAAAGATCACTCTTTGGGCCAGATATCATTAAAGAAGCAGAAGATCAAGTCAATATCATCCGTGAGCGTCTCAAAACAGCTCAGTCTCGTCAGAAGAGCTACTACGACAACCATCATCAAGATGTCCTCTATGAAGTTGGCGAGTATGCCTATCTCAGGGTCACTCCTCTTCGGGGTGTCCGTCGTTTCGGTATCAAAGGCAAACTGTCTCCTCGCTATGTTGGTCCCTTTCGCATTCTTGCTAAGCGCGGAAAGCTTGCCTACCAATTGGAACTACCCTCAAAATTTCCAGACGTCCATGATGTCTTCCATGTTTCCCAGTTGAAGCGTTGCTTCAAAAATCCCATTCGTGGTGTTGATCATGAGACTCTTGACCTTCAAGAGGATCTAACTTATCGTGAATATCCTATCCGTATCCTTGATGAAGCCGAGCGTAAAACTCGTCGTCAGAGCATCAAGTTCCTCAAAGATCAGTGGTCTCATCACTCTGAGGAGGAAGCAACCTGGGAACGCGAAGATCGTCTCCGATCTAAGTATCCCGATTTCTTTTCTAAAACCTAGGAATCTCGGGGCGAGATTCTTGTAAGGGGGGTAGATCTGTAACATCCCAAGTTTGCTAAATAGAATAAAAGGTGTGTTCTGAGCATTGCATGCATCTCATTTAATTTGGACAAAGAATTTGGATTTAAAATTCATTTGCTTGCTTTTGAAAGAAAGGGGTAAACTCTTGTTATTCCTTTCCGGTATTTGGTTCTTCGCGATAGGATTCGAGCCCGAGAGTGTTTGCAACGCCTCCGAAGATCAATACCCAGCCACTGAAGAGCAAGGCAAGCATAACCTTATATCTGCACATATAATATCTCCAAAGTATTTGATTCTTGGGTTATGCATACGGTTCAAAGATGTTTTGGTCGAGGTATAGAGTGTCGCTTGCGTTGCATCGCCGCTTAGACTTGTTAGTTGTTCCTTTCTCCATCCAGTTGAGAAGATTGGGATGGAATAAGTATACATGATTTATTTATTGTAAAGACTTGGATGAGAGGCCACATTGGGATTGTGGTGGGTTGTCTCGTTCTCGTCGACATTAGGAACTGAGTTCCTGGGTTCGGAACCAAGACTATTCGTGCATCCACACGGGGTATTCATTTCCCCCTCGACTCCAACTTGCCTAGCCTACTACGTGAAGCCACTAGTTCGAGTGTTCCATTTGTCTGTGCGGTAAAATGGTTTGAGGAGAAAAATTAGGGCTTGGGTCAGGAGAGTGTGACACTCTGATCTTGACCCTGGCAACCCGCACTAGGGATCGCTGAGATGGCAGGGAGTGGAGGAGCCGAGGCGTCACATAGTTCTTTCAGGAAAAAGAAACATCGTGGGAGTGGAGGACAAGGCAGACATGTCAGATGATTATAATAATTTTGATGAAATTCCGCCATTCGTAGTGAACATTGACCCAATCATCAAGTTGATTGAAGAAGATGCTCCATGGTTCCGACCCAGAAGAACTGGCGGTGTTGTGTGATGGAGATATTGGTGCGATGTGTAATAATTAATATATTATACTTTTTATATGAAGAAGATGCTCCATTTTTACCTGCATATCAAATGGATCCGTCGGCGTGTGTGGAGACAAAACACACGATTTCACCTGCATACAGCCCCACGGTGGCTCCTGATGATTGCCTGCATATCAAATGCACCGTGGGGCGTATGCAGGGAATCCGAGTGATTTGTATATATTTGTCAGTAGATGAATTGAACTAGTCTTTTGAAATAACAAAACACACCATTTCACCTGCATACAGCCCCACGGTGGCTCCTGATGAGTGCCTGCATATCAAATGCACCGTGGGGCGTATGCAGCGAATCCGAGTGATTTGTATACCACACCACCCGGCCATGCACTAGAAGGAGGAAACGCTGAGTTCTCGCCTCGTCCGAGAGGGGGCTATATATAGGGTCACGGGCTCAACTAGTGGTACTGATAGTGTTGATCCAACAACTCTCAAGTGCTCAAAAGAAGCACACCCCTGATCCAACGGCTAACAAGTGTTTCAAAAAAACACACGATCCGTGTGCTTCTTTAGTCCCGGTTTGGAACTGAAAGCGTTAATCAAACATCTCAGAAGCAATCAAAAGAAACACACACCTGATCAAACGGCTAACAAGTGCTTGAAAGAAACACACGATCAGTGTGCTTCTTTAGTCGCGGTTTGCAAAAGTTATACAAATTCACATTCAAACTAGTATTAAACTAATTAAAATAATTATTATAGAAAACAGAAAAAGTTTTTGTATTAGTTAGTCAAATTCAAACACTTTTCATATTGAAAGTTTTTCAAATTCCATAGTTTGCAAAAGTTATACAAATTCACATTCAAACTAGTTTTAAACTAATTAAAATAATTAGTATAGAAAACAGAAAATGTTTTTGTATTAGTTAGTCAAATTCAAACACTTTTTATATTGAAAGTTTTTTCAAATTCCAAAGTTTGCAAAAGTTACACAAATTCACATTCAAACTAGTTTTAAACTAATTAAAATAATTATTATAGAAAACAGAAAATGTTTTTGTATTAGTTAGTCAAATTCAAACACTTTTCATATTGAAAGTTTTTTCAAATTCCAAAGTTTGCAAAAGTTATTTAAAACAGAAAACAGAAAAAGAAAAGAAAAAGAAAAAGAAAAAACCCCTTCTAGGGTGCTAGCTGTCCCGGGTGGTGGCTAAGCCCGGGATAAATAGGGTGCTATCTGTCCCGGGTGCAGCCACGGCCCGGGACAGATGACCCCTATTTGTCCCGGGCTGAGCCACCACCCGGGACAAATAGAGTGTTGATATATAAGTAACACTTAGCGCTCCGGGCCGAGCAACCACCCGGAGCAATTCCCCATTCTTACCGGAGTGCTGGCGAAATTTTTCGTCGAACCCTAGCCGCCGTCGTCCCGTGCCTCCGCCGCGCCTTCGTCCGCGCCTCCGTCCGCACCGCCGCTGTCGCCCGCGCCTCCGTCCGCGCCTATGTCCGCGCCGCCGCTGTTGCCTGCGCCTCCATCCGCACCTCCGCCGCGGCTCTGTCCGCGCCGCCGCCGCGCCTTCGTCCGTGCCGCCGCCGCGCCTCCGTCCGTGCCGCCGCTGTTGCCCGCGCCTCCGAAGGTTCGTGTTGTGCCTGCACGCCTCTGTTGCTGCGCCGCCCGCTACTGCCCGCGCGCCCGCACGCCTTCGTTGCTGCGCCGCCGCTGCCATTGCCCGCTCCGCCGCTGCAATTGCTGATGTCAGCACGGCCGATGCGTGACGTCAGCCCCAGATTTGTGTTTTTTTATTTAAATTTTTTAGAATATGTGTTAGTTAAATTTTGTGTTTACTTAGTTAATTTTGTGAGTTGAAATATTAATATAGTTAACTCCGTGTGCTAGTATTTTGTGAGTTGAATATGTGTTAGTCATTTTTTAGTTAGTTTTTTTTAGTATTTGTAGCATGCGAATTAGTATGTGTAGTATGCAAAAAAAACTTATACATGATGGTATTCTTAGATAGAGTGTTGCTATATAAGCAACACTTAGTGCTCCGGGTCGAGCCACAACCCGGAGCAATTCCACAACCACGCCGTAAATTTGTCAAATGTTTGTAATGCATCTAATTTAGATGAAATTTGGAGAAAGAAGCTCCTTGTCTTTTGTGTTAGGTAATTCTGTGTAGCTCGTTGTAAAATAATTTTGTTTGGTTGAATTAGTTTGAATAATGTTATTTAAATTTTATTTGGATAAACATAAAAAATATTTTAGTTAGTTGTTTATTTGTAGGTTTAGTTAGCTAAGTTTTTTGAATTTGTGTTAGTTAATTTTTGAATTTGTCAAAATTTCCATGTTACAATGCAGATACTCGGAGCCGCCCTCTCGGAGCCGCCGCTGCCCTCACGGAGCCGCCGCCGCCCTCTCGGAGACCTAGCAAAGTTCGAGATACTACAAAGAGAAATGTAAATGAAATTGAAATACTCGAAACGATTTAAATGTGTTTGTACAAATGAAATGTCTTAATGTATTTGTATAATTCAAATAAATTTGGTCCAAGTTGAAATTGAAATGTGTTTGTACAATTGAAATCCATTGCAGAAACTATGGACACCGGTAGAAACCTTGAACAAGAAGAGGACATGTTCGGCATCATCCGCGAAAGTGATGGATTGGACCCCGGTACAATCCTTCAACAAGAAGAGGAACACTTAGATGATTTCACCGGACAATTCCTGAACGAGTCCGGTGATGGATCGGACGGAATAGATGTCACCGACAGTTCAGCTCACCGACAGTTCACCGACTCTACTGTTGGAAAGTCGTCCGCCGAGGTAGATATATGCCCTCAGGTTTTTGTCTCCGTTGAATAGATTTGTGTGTATACATATATTAACCATCACTTTTTCTTGTGTTTAGCCGTCGGCGGACCATGAACCGGGACCAAGCAAAAAAGTACCCGTGAAACGAGGCGGGCCACGAACCGGGAACAAAAAGCTCCACGGGAAACATAAGTACCACATCGACGCAATCAATGAAAAAGGCAAACTGATTGCTCCCGCTAACCACGCAAGGAAATTTGTAGCTCAATGCAGAGTCATCGTTCGGGACAAACTCTCCATCAAGGCTCAAGAATGGTATAAGCCAAAGGTGCCAAAAGAGGGGGTTATTTATGTCTCGGATGAAGACAAACAACTCCTTTGGGACGAGCTCATGCAGAATTTCACTTTACCGGAAGAGGATGATGTAGAGAAGCCGGTTATAGAGAATCGATGCAAGGACTCGACTTATATTGAGATGGGTGAACTGTTCCGCAGCTGGAAGAAAAGGCTAAACAGGTTCATAACTGAAGGTAAGACTCCAGAATTTGTCGGAGTCTATGAAAAGATAAAAGATGAGTGGCCCGAATTTAAGGCGTACAAGCAATCGGAAGCCGCTAAGAAAATCTCAGTGAGAAATAAGAAAAAAAAAGATATATCACCATAACATGGGGTCAGGTGGCTACCTGACGGCCATGCCTAAGTGGACGAAAATGGAGGATGAGTTTTTGGCTAAAGGTATAGAGATCGAGACATTTGGCTGGCCAGACCGGCTTAAGGCTTGGTTCTATGGGCATGGTGGAAAGTTAGACCCTGAAACAGGTGACTGCCTTTTTACCAAGGAGCACGGAGCTGACCCTATTGAAGCTCTCAGAGAGGTATGGAAGGAGGTCACAGAAGGCAGGTTCCACCCTAACAGAGAGAAGGACGAGCTATCGCGAGCCCTTGGGAATCGTGAACACAGTGGACGAACACGAGGAACCGTTGGCTCCGTACGGTGGATAATTGGGTTTCCCAAAGATGTTGGCACTTACAGAAGCCGATCGAGAAAGAAGAAAGAGCATGCCGACCGGGCCCAGTGGATGGAAAATAAAATACTAGAGCATGAGAAGGAGATAGCAGAGCTGAAGGCAGACAAGCAGACTCGACGGATGCCCTGCGAATCTGAGACGCCCGAAGATCCTTCTCCTGATCCAAAATCAATGCGGAGAAGCAGCGTGGCTTCGACGGAGCTCGATCGCCACAATGATATGGCGGGTCCTCGTCACCCCGTGGATAATATCGTGCAGCGGGAACTTTGCAACCTACATGTGCCATGCTTGAACATAACCGTGAAGGTGGCGCACGGCTTTGCCCTACCGCCTAGACCAAATGGAACTTACCATTGCCGCTCTATTCCAGATGGCTATGCTGTTGTCGGGGTTGATGAGGTTATCAAGACATATGAGGGAATTAAGTTGGACTTCGCTACGGGTGAAGACGAGGTTGAGTTGAGATTTGCCCCCAAGAGTACCTGCTTATGGAAAAAGGAATACATCGTGTTCCCACACATGCAGCAAAATCGCCCTCCCAGTCCACCTGCCAGTCCACATAACTACAACAACGACAACCAATGCGCTAGTCCAGACACCCCCCACAACGACAACCAAGGCGCTAGTCCATCTCCGCCGTCGCGTGAGCGTACTCCGCCGCCGCGTGAGCGTACTCCGCCACCGCGTCAACGGACTCCGTCGCCTCCGCAAAAGAAACGGAAGTGCACCGCTGCGTCGACTAGTACTCAGAAAAGCGAAACAGGGAAGTCTCGCTTTGTGAACTCTCGCGAAGATATCGATATATGGGTCAACGAGATCCAGTATGCCTAGAGAAAGAAGGCAAAAAAGATGACTTTGCCTTTTCCGGTATATTCTTCGGAGGCGATACGGTGGGCCATAGAATTTCTTACGCATCCGTCGCAATATGAACTAAATATGGATGATGACTACACACGCGTTCTGGTGCGTACATCTAGGAGAGTGCGGGAAGAACAAAAAATTGCTGCCACCCAGAACAGAGATGTTCCACAGCTCGGAATGCAGGCGGGACAATCGGCCCCTCCACTCATATTGGCGCCTTACAACCGGAACACGGTCGATGATGTACTTTCGCAGCAAGCTAGAGATATCGGTATAACTCTGGCAGAGCTTAAGGCATTATAATCTGGCGAGAGTGTCACCATACATGAGGTGGTGCGGAAATATGTGAGAGGAGAAGATCTTGTCGAGCCTGCTATGGTGCGCACTCTGCCAGCTAGGTTGCACCAATTAAATGCATGGTACATGCGTACTACAAAAAGTCAAGAAGGAAACTGGCTCTATGATTCCAACGGACTTTTATGGCCCAGGTGATGATGAGATTCAAATTGAGTATTGCGAATTATGGCAGTTATTCAATTTTGACGCGCTCGACAAATCTATCATCAGTGCCTTTTGCATGTAAGTAATTAAATTATGTATATATGTCATTAATTCTCTAGCTCAACTTATTTTTCATTGCATGTAATTATCCTTATCACTATATTCCTTTTGTACTCTATTATGCAGGCTAAAAATTATACAATCTCAAAAGTTCGGACTCAATCACAAGATTGGATTCATTGACCCTAACCGAGTTCATCATCGTGTTTTGTTACATTACCCAGAGAATACGGAGGAGCTTTTGCTTAATTATTTGATGGCGCAACATTACAAAAACACCATAATTTTCCCGTACAACTTCGAGTGAGTTGTTTACTTTCTTATACATACTCGATGTTAAGTATATGTAATTGATGATTTAGTTATTAACAAATATAAACATATGGCAGATTTCACTGGATATTATTTGAGATTGATGTTGAAAAGGCAATCGTTGATGTCTTCGACCCATTATCGAAACCTGAAGAAAAGTTCGACGACAAGAAACAGATGCTCCAGAGGTAATTTCGTTCATTATCACAATCAACCTAGCTCGTCTTTTCTAATAATATATCGTAATTAGTAAACTTCTTTACTAATTTTCCATACCGTAAACTTCAGGGTTTGGGACAAGTTCACCTCTTTCCACAAGGACGTCGGTATAGCCCGGAACCTCACTTTTAAATGGCGAGAGGTAAGCCGTACTAGCTAGGTTCAACGTATGCCATTTTCCCAATATTTTCGATTTTTTTTTGATTGGTTTCTTATCTTATTATCTCATAAAGTGCGCGAAGCAGCAACAAGGCACCAATTTGTGTGGATTCTATGTCTGCGAGTTCATCCGAATTCACTTCAATGAGGGGGTAGACTGGAATGGCGTATGTTAACAATTTATTCAAACTTGTTCACTTTTCAAATTGAATTATTTTCATATTGGTTGATATATTGGTGTTGATCTCTCCTTTTTAGTTTGAGATGATACGGAACAGGCTTAATGCAAAAGACCGCCTACTACCAATTGCGGAGGAAATTGCGGGCTTTCTGCTTGACTATGTGATAAAGCCAGGCGCAGAATGCAGTATAATCCAGCCGCCGAAAAAGACCATCCGGAGGAGAAAATAGGGTCTAATGCCTCTCTGTCATGTAATGATCTCTGTTTGTAAATATTTAGACATGATCTTCCGGTTGTTAATATTTGTTGTAAATTTTTGTTTCGGAGAACTTGTGTATTAGTAGTATTCATGACTATCCCGAGGAAAAAATCGTGTATTCATGATATATATTATATCTATAGTAGCGTATAATATGCAACTCGATCTTGTTTGAAATCAGTAACATAAATATAAAAAACACAAACACAAATAGAAAACAGGAAACAAAATAAAAGAAACAAAAAAAGAAAACAAAAAATCATATATACTGTCCCGGTTCGTATTACAAACTAGGACAAGTGAGTGGCAGCCAGAGGCTGGCTTGTTTGGCCACGTGACCCCCCTATTGGTCCCGGGCCGTGGCGTGCCGGGGACAAATAGGGGAGCCTATTTGTCCCGAACACGCTGTCCCGGACGCGTGCCCAGGACAAAAAGCCCTGCCGGCCCGGGACAAGTGGCTTGTTATGCCCTAGTGCTAGCGGCTCAATCGAGCCTCTGGGGCAGGTCAGGCTTGCCGTCACCTTCGGCAACGAGGAAAACTACTACACTAAGCACATCGACTTCGACGTTGCGCACATCGGTCTGTCGTACAACACCATCCTTGCCTACCCCTCCCTCGTGAAGTTCATGGCCGTCACGCATCATGCCAACAACGTGGTCAAGATTCCCGGCAGCGCTGGCACCATCACCATCTGTGGACATGTCTTGGATGCTACACGCGCTGTCGAGACAGCCTACAAGGCAATTGACACGGAATTCCCTACTGATGAGGACATGGAGCCTCTCGAGAGACCCAAGAAGAAGAAGCAATTGTTCTCCCAAGAGCCAGCCGCTACAAGGAAGGTCTCTCTAAGTTCTAGTAGCTCGGGGGCTGAAGGCTTGGGGGCTAGCGTCACCATTGGAGCTGCTCTGCCTCCCAAATAGGAAAGCGCGCTCGTCGCCTTCCTCCTGGCAAACTCTGACATGTTCGGATGGACTCCGTCAGATATGTCCGGTGTACTAAGGGAGGTGATTGAGCACCACTTAGCCGTGTGTCCAAAAGCACGCCCCGTCAAGCAAAAAGCAAGAAAGCAAGCCCCCGAGAAGCAAGCATTCATCGTCAACGAGGTGGAGAAGCTAAAAGCGGAAAATGTCGTCCGTGAAGTCGCGCACCCCACTTGGCTCTCCAACGGCATGGTCGTCCCAAAACCCGCCGGAGGAGGCCGCCTCTGCATGGATTACACTGATGTCACAAGGCCTGCCCCAAGGATCCTTATCCCATGCCAAGAATCGACCAGATCATGGACTCCACGACAGGCTGCGACCTCCATTGTTTTCTCGATGCCTTCTCTAGTTATCACCATATCAAAATGGCTAAGGAAGACGACATTCCTCACCCCTTCTGGTGTGTATTGCTCTGTCTGCATGCCCTTCGGCCTGACAAACGCTGGCGCCACCTTTCAGAGGCTCATGAGGATAGCAATTGGCGAGCAAATGGGCAGAAATGCAGAGGCTTACGTCGATGACATCATCGTCAAGTCTCGAGAGGGAGATACTCTCCTCAGGGACCTCGAAGAGACCTTCGCCAGCCTGCGCAAGGTGAATATCAAGTTCAACCCCGCCAAGTGCGTCTTCGGAGTGCCTTCAGGCAAATTGCTTGGTTTCCTCGTGTCCCACCGGGGCATAGAGGCAAATCCTGACAACATCAAGGCCATAGAGGAAATGCAACCTCCTCGCCGGCTCAAGGAAATTCAACGCCCAACAGGGTGCATGGCCAGCTTGGGCCCCTTCATCTCCAAGTTCGGCGAGAGAGCCCTGCCTTTCTTCAAGATCATGAAGAAGTCTGGCACTTTCAAGTGGACGCCTGAGGCGGAAAAAGTCTTCGAGGACTTGAAGAGGTACTTGGCCAGCCCACCAGTCATGGTTGCCCCAAGGACAGGCGAGCACCTAAAGCTGTATCTATCAGCCACTCCACAAACTGCCAGTGCCGTCCTGGTAGTAGAAAGAGAGGAGCCAGTCCTCCACAACAAGAGTGCAACCACTCCTAAGCCAAAACCGCCTGACGAAGAGCTTGACAAAGGAACAGGCCCCACAAACCCACCGCCAGGCCCATAGCCAGAAGCGGAGCCTGCCCCAAGTCAACCTGCACAGGCTGATCTCGCCGAGGAGCCTGAAGAGCCTCCACAGGCCAACCCCCTTGAAGGCCCTAAAGAGCCTCCATAGGCCGACCCCCTCGAGGGCCCTGTAGAGCCTCTCCACGCAGACAGCGCCGCGCCTGAGCTAACAACATTTGTCGAGCATCCTGTCTACTTCGTCAGTACAGTACTGCGGGATGCTCGGGAACGGTACACAATGCAACAAAAGCTCCTCATTGCGCTCCTCATCGCCTCAAGAAAGCTGCGACACTACTTCCAGGGGCACCCCATCACTGTGGTCACCTCATTCCCCCTGGAGCAGATCCTGCGCAACCCTAACGCCACAGATCGTGTCGCGGGATGGAACATAGAGCTACATCCATTCAATCTGCGTTTCGATACTACAAGAGTAATCAAAGGGAGAGCGCTGGCAGACTTTGTCGCCGAATGGGCTGATCCAACCCCTGAAGAACCTCTAGGAGAAGAACCAGAGCCCTTGGGACACAAAATGCCCAGCCACTAGACCATGAAGTTCGACGGAGCTTTCGCTTGCCGCGTTGTCCTGATCTCACCCAAGGGTGACAAGCTCTATTACGCGGTCCAGATGTTCTTCGGAATCGACATGATCTCCAACAACATTGCTGAGTACGAGGGCCTGCTCGCCGTCCTATGTGCCGCCATCGCTCTATGCATCAAGCACCTACTCATCAAGGGCGACTGCCAACTGCTCGTAAACTTCTCCAACAAGAGCTACAAGGCCAAGGACAACCACATGGCCGCATACCTTGAAGAGGTCCGTGGGCTTGAGAAGCAATTCAGGGGCATGGAGCTCAGGAACATCCCAAGGAAGGAAAATCAGGAGGCTGACGACATCACCAAGTGCGCATCAAGGAGCAAGCTCAGCTGCCAGGCGTCTTTGAAGAGAGGCTCGTCAAGGCATCCATAAAACAGCCTCAAGAGACCATGCCCGCGAGCACAGACGAAGTGCTCCCGCCACCACCTACAAAGAGGGCTCCCGATTGCGGCCCCCTGACAGCAGTGCATCAAGAGACAGGCTGGATCGATGAGCTCAAGAACTACCTAACTAAGGGAATTCTCCATGAGGAAGATGTCGAAGCAGAGCGAATCGCTAGCCAGGAAAAATCCTACCACATCCTCGAGGAGGATCTCTACCGCAAGGGCCCAAATGGCATCGCGCTCAAATGCGTCCCTCCTGAAGAAGGCAGAATGCTGATCAAGGACATCCACTGCGAGGAATGTGGCCACCATTCGTGCGCCTGCACCCTCGCAGGCAAAGTCTTCAGGAGTGGTTTCTAATGGCCTCAAGCACTTCAGGATGCAGTTGACATCGTGCAAGCATGTGAAGCCTGCCAATTCCACGCCAAGCAAATTCATCAGCCCGCGCTGGGACTACAGACCATCCCGCTCTCCTGGCCGTTTGCGGTCTGGGGGCTGGACATCTTGGGACCATTCCCAACAGCACAAGGGGGCTATCGCTATCTCTTTGTGGCCATCGACAAATTCACCAAATGGCCCGAAGTGGAGGCAACATGCACAATTCCAGCAGGCGCGGCGGTGAAATGTATCAGAGGCTTGGTATGCCGCTTCGGAGTGCCTAATCGCATCATCAATGCCAATGGCTCACAATTCACCAGTGGCATCTTCAGGGCTTAGTGCAAGAAAATGGGCATCAAGCTCTGCTTCGCCTCGGTCGCTCATCCACAGAGCCATGGCCAAGCCGAGCGAGCAAATGCAGAAGTCCTCAAGGGCCTATAGACCATGACCTTTGATGTCCTCAAGGGCCACGGCAAGGGCTGGATCAGCGAGCTCCCTTCGGTGTTCTGGTCCATACGCACAACGCCACCCAAGCCTACGGGAGAAATACCGTTCGCCCTCGTCTATGGAGCCGAAGCAGAGCACCCAAGGGTGACAAGCTCTATTACGCGGTCCTGTGTGCTTCGGAATCGACAAGATCTCCAACAATATTGCTGAGTACGAGGGCCTACTCGCCGGCCTATGTGTCGCCATCGCTCTATGCATCAAGCACCTACTCAACAAGGGCGACTGCCAACTACTCGTAAACTTCTCCAACAAGAGCTACAAGGCCAAGGACGACCACATGGCCGCATACCTTAAAGAGGTCCGTGGGTTTGAGAAGCACTTCAGGGGCATGGAGCTCACGCACATCCCAAGGAAGGAAAACCAGGAGGCTGACGACATTGCCAAGCGCGCATCAAGGAGGCAAGCTCAGCTTCCAGGCGTCTTTGAAGAGAGGCTCGTGAAGGCATCCATAAAACAGCCTCAAACGACCATGCCCGCGAGCACAGACGAAGTATCCCCGCCACCACCTACAACGAGGGCTCCCGATTGCAGCCCCTAGACAGGGGAGCATCTGTTGCTAACAGCAGTGCATCAAGAGACAGGCTGGATCGACGAGCTCAAGAACTACCCAACTAAGGGAATTCTCCCCGAGGAAGATGTCGAAGCAGAGCGAAATCGCTCTCCAGAAAAAATCGTACCACATCCTCAAGGGGGGTCTCTACCGCAAGCGCCCAAATGGCATCGCGCTCAAATGCGTCCCTCCTGAAGAAGGCAGAATGCTGATCAAGGACATCCACTGCGGGGAATGTGTCCACCATTCGTGCGTCCGCACCCTCGCAGGCAAAGTCTTCAAGAGTGGTTTCTACTGGCCTCAAGCACTTCAGGATGCAGTTGACATTGTCCAAGCATCTGAAGCATGCCAATTCCACGCCAAGCAAACTCATCAGCCCGCGCTGGGACTACAGACCATCCCGTTCTCTTAGTCGTTTGCGGTTTGGGGGCTGGACGTCTTGGGACCATTCCCAACATCACAAAGGGGCTATCGCTATATCTTTGTGGCCATCGACAAATTCACCAAATGGCCCGAAGTGGAGGCAACACGCACAATTCCAGCAGGCGCGGCGGTGAAATTTATCAAAGGCTTGGTCTGCCGCTTCGGAGTGCCTAATCGCATCATCCCCGACAATGGCTCACAATTCACCAGTGGCATCTTGAGAGCTTACTGCAAGAAAATGGGCATCAAGCCCTGCTTCGCCTCCGTCGCTCATCCACAGAGCAATGGCCAATCCGAGCAAGGAAATCAGAAGTCCTCAAGGGCCTAAAGACCAGGACCTTCGACGTCCTCAAGGGCCACGACAAGGGCTGGATTAGCGAGCTCCCTTCGGTGCTCTGGTTCATCCGCACAACGCCACCCAAGCCTACAGGAGAAAAACCGTTCACCCTCGTCTGTGGAACCGAAGCAGTCTTCCCCACAGAGATAAAGCATGGATCCCCATGGGTCCTTCCCTTTAACGTGGACGAGCAAGAAGATCTCCACAACGACGACCTGCTCCTTCTCGAGGGACTACGCCGTCGTGCCGCCCTTCGGGCGGCAAAATACCAGCAGGACCTGCGACGCTACCACAGCCGCAACGTGCGCTCGCGCACGCTAGAGACAGGTGATCTCGTCCTCAGGCGACTCCTCTCCAGGGAAGGCCTCCACAAGCTGTCACCCATGTGGGAAAGCCCCTACAGGGTCACCCACATCGCCAGGCCTAGCGCGGCTCGCCTCGAAACTCAAGACGGCATCCCGGTCAAGAATCCGTGGAACATCATGCACATGCGCAAGTTCTACCCGTGATCATAGTCACGTCAAGACATCCAGCGAAAAAGAGGCAGCTTACGGCTCAACCTCCAAGCATTTTTTGTCTCCAGAAGGATAAAAAGCAAACGTGATCATTGTCACGCCCGTGATCATTTTCACGTCAAGAAATCTGGCGGAAGAGGCAGCTTACGGCTCAACCTCCAAGCATTTTTTGTCTCTAGAGGTTAAAAGCTCATGGCTTAAACTTCCAAGCTCCAAAGGCTTCTCTCGCGGGTCAACCCTCCGAGCTCTCCATGTAACGAGCCACCTCAGGCCGTAGAGAGTCTCTGCCACTAATGGGTGGTCCCTATGACTCAACATGGTCAAAACATTAACTTGGCATCTCCAAGCATAATGAGACAATTTCGTTCCTAAGTGAACTTTGCGCTAAGGCGCCGCTATGTTATATTTGGCGGTGAGTTTTATTTCCGCATTACTTTTTTAGAAATGTGCGCTTATATCTCTCCACAGGCGTACCTCGCCAGCGGGGGTTGAGGTACGGTGCCAGTGCCTCAAATGACACACCAGCAGCACAACAAAATCCAAGGACCCGAGCTGTGGCTGGAAGGCAAGCTCCCACAAACACGCCATCTCTTCAAAGGACCTTGGTACCTTCTCTCCTAGCAAGGAACGCCTAAGGGGAACTATAAGCACGCACGAGTCCCCAGCACCATGTACAAGCGTTTGGGTTTGCCCCTCTAACATTTACAGGAAGAAACGTCCCTACAAGCCTAAGGAGGCAACTGGGGAAAAACCCCTAAAGAGGACCTCCTCGCCAGGCAAAAACCTCTACAGGGCAAAAGCTTCGAGAAGCTAAGTCTCGCCCCCATGCATCGAGAGCCCTTTTCCTGCGCAAACGCACGTTTGTGCCTCGAGCGACTCCGCTTTCCCTTATACTTCATAGACTACTCGTACGTCTAAGGGGGGTACTTGAGCATCGCGACTCAGGGCTCTTACCTCTTCTAGGCTTAAACTCCCCCCGACCTTGCTGAGTCATTTCTCTAGCATATCGAAGTTGCGGAGTCATGGCACGAAGAGATGGGTTCTAACGACGCAGAGAACCCATAGACATGAAAATAAGACAAAAAGGACTTGTCGAGGGGCACACAAGCTAAAAACTGCAAAAGAGAATATATTACATGCCCAAAAGATGCATAGTGTCTAAATTGGAAATTGTTTAAGATATAAACGCACACATGCGCAATAATCAAGGCTCAGGCAGAATCCGCGCCGCCGGGCTCCTCCTCTGCGGCACCCTCCTCCGTCTCGGCAGAGGCGGCCTCCTCCTCCCTCTCCTCTGCAGCGACCTCTACGCGCTTGAAGCGGTTGTAGAAGGCATCGACTTGCTCGTGGAGGGAGTTGGAAACCCGCCACACGTCCTCGCCCTTACGAGCCTCAGTCACGGTGGAGAGATCAAAGCCCGGCGAGAGGAGCCGGAGGTTGGTGAAGAGACGGTCCACGACCACGGCCAGGAGCTGGCGATTCTCGACCTCGATCACCTCGCGGAGATCAGCGACGGGGCGCTCGAGTGCCGTGAAGAGCTGGTCAAAGTAGACCTGGTACATGGCGACGTCACCACGGCCTCGGACCTCGGAGGTTGGCGCGTCTGCTCCAAGCTGGTCCGCAAGCTCGTTGCCGCGGGTCACCAGCGCCTGGAACATACACTCCCGCTGCTTCGTGAGCACGCGGGACGCATGGGCGGTGTCGGCAGCCTCCGCAACCTGCTCGCCGCAGGGCCCACCTGCTCCTCCACGTCCTTGACAAGGGCGTCCACGTCCTGGACGGCGGCCCTGCGACCATCCTCGGCTTGGTAGTAGGCCTCCTTGCCGTGCTTAAGGCGGGTCTCGAGCTTGGAGTTGGTCTTCTCGAGCTCCGCGATCCGCCGGGCGTCCGCGGCATGCTAGGCCTCAAAACGGTCCTCCTGCTTCTTGGCCTTGTCACGGTACGCCTTGAGGGTAGTCTTCCTGAGCTCCTTCTCGCCCTCCCCGAGGGCGTCATCCGCCTCCTTCTTCTTCTGGGCGTACCTTCGCTCAAAGCGCTCCAGGGCTTGTTTCTAGGCCACGACGTTCTCGTCATACTTCTGGAGCGCCTGAGCCAGGTTCCCCTCGCGCGGCTCAAGCTCCTCGCGCAGGGTCGTGAGCTCACCTTCCGCCTGGAGCCGCTGCTCGTCGCGCAGCAGCACGTCTTTCTCTCTGGAGGCCAGCTGCTGCTCGTGCTCCGACAAGCTCTTGCGGCCCCCCTCCATGGCCTCGTGCTCGGCCTTCACCTCTGCCAAGAGCGCAGTAGCCGCGTCGCGCTCGTTCTGGAGGGGCCCGAGGAGCTCGTTGGCGTCGCGTATGGCCCCCTTGCGGACCTCCTTCGCAAAGCAGACGGCCTCGTCGCGCGCGGCCTACAGCGCCAGATCCTCCTGGCGGCGGGCCTCTACGCCGCGTGGAAGGACGCCCATGCGGCCGCAAGCTCGTCGCGCTACCGAGCGAGCTGCGCGTCCTCCAGAGCCAGGTGCGCCTCCAGGCCCTCTAGAGACCCCCTCACCAGGCCAAAGGCAACCTCGCGGTGCTCCACACTTCAGTTCCAGCCGCCGAGGGCCAGTTCGCGGCACAAGGAAGGTCCGGCCCCGACGTCGAGCCTGGGGAACCCAGCCTAGGGGCGCACCGAGGGTTGGGCTGTGCTCCATCTCCCGCAGCGCTCGAGCCGGCCTCGCCGCCCTCGCCATCGTGGCCTGTCCCCGCATGCGGCTCGCTTACTACAGAGGCGCGTGGCGGAGACGAAGGAGCTCCCCCCACAAACTCTACAGCGCGCGAGGTGGAGTAGCCGCGCCGGCTGGCGTTGCCTCGCGGGCCGGCGTGGCCTCACGCGGCGGAGAAGGCTCGCGCGGTGGCATGGCCGCGCGAAGCGGAGTAGAGGCTTGAGGGGGGGGGGGGGGTAATAACACGCTCCTCCTGTGGCTCTACCACCGTCTGCTCGGGAGGTGTGGCCGTTGCCTCCTCCACCTGAGGCGCTGCAGCTCCCTCCGGAGGCACATCTGCCTCCGGTTGAGACGCAACCTCTTCCGTCTGAGGCATCTCCTCGGTTGGTCCTGAGAAGGCCGTCTCCACAGGCCTCGTGGCCTCTTCAGCCACGGCCTCAGTCGTGGCTCTTTTCACCTCTACTGCCTTGCGGAGCTTGCGGCGCTTCGTAGGGAGAAGGTCACTGGCAAGCACCAGAGAGAGGTCTTCAGAAAAGGATCAAGAAGAGAGAGCAAGGATCAAGAACAACCAAGTGCTAGAAGCACTTACCCAGGCGACTTGGCGCCAGTGTCGACCCACGCCAAGCCTGGCGAGCGCCAGGTGGGCTTGGTCTTGGCTCCTGACCCCTTCGGGGGCGCCTCGGCCTTCCTTTTGGACGTGACGTTGGACGACCTCGCCCCAGACCGATCCACGGCTGCTTTGATGCGGGCCTCGCGCCGCCCCGGCGTGGCCTCCTCGTCAGAGGCCTCCTCGTCCTCGTCCTCCTCCTCCACGGGGCGCGAGGGTGCCACCACGAAGGCGTCGTCATCACCTGACGAGATGTCGCAAATCTTGTCAGTGAGGAGCCCGGGCCTCGAAGAGGACACCTCCCCTACCGTGGCCTCGTCCTCGCCTTGCCCAGCTCTAGAGGCGGAGGGCGAATCTGCTCCCTCCGCTCCCTGCACCACCGGCACATGCACCTCCTCCCCCGCCAGGCCTGCCGGGGTAAAAGCGGGCATCCCCACCAAGATGGCCAGGCGCTCGGTCATGTTGTACTGGTGGAGCAGCCGGAGCGTGATGGGGAGATTGTCCATGGCAGGCACCCCCGGGTTGATGAAGAGCGCGGACAGGATGTTGTCGACGGCGTCCTTGTCATTGTCCTCGTGGTGGAGCCGCATCTTGTCCTGGGGGGCGGAGTACATCCACATGGGCGTCGAATGCGCTTGAAGGGGAGCGATGTGGCGCGTCACGAAGTCCGCAACGATGATTTTCCCCGTGAGGCCCTCCTCGCGAAGGAAACTCAAGCGGCCCATCAGGATAGCGTTCTGCGCGCCGTTGAAGGGGGCCTTGCCCCAGTTCGTGTTCTTCACGGGCGGCGCGTCGGGAACCTCGAGGAAGGCGCAGGGCTGCTCCACCCTGACGAAGAACCACCGCTCGCGGGAATCGTCCACCTTCTTTTTCACCGAAGTGAAGGCCTTGCCCTTGCTCCACTACATGGGAATGTAGACGCTCCCCATGCCGTCGACGATGCGGAACGAAACGCATCCTGAGCGCTCGTTCTTCGCCGTGTTCCGGAACACGTAGAAGCACCGGAAGAGCCCCATCGTAGGTGCCAGGCCCAAGTACGCCTTGCAGAGGTAGGCGAACATGGCGCGGATGAGGACGGAGTTGGGGTGGAGGTGTAGGAATTGAATCTGGTAGAAGGCCAGCACCGCCTCCAAGAATGGAGAGAACGGCGGCACCAACCCGGCGGAGACGCAATGCTGGAAGACGGGGAAGAACCCTCGCGGACGTTTCCCGTGCGCCGCGGCCTTGAGCGCAGTGGCGCCATGCTCGTTGGTCCGGTCCGCCACCAGGAAGCGGACCTTGGCGAGCGCCTTGTCGTTGACGCGCACCCCGAGCAGCGCTGCGTCGTGCACGACCTCAGCTGGTGCCGCCTAAGAAGAGGACCCCACGGCCGCCTTGCCCTTGTTCTTGGTCAGACTCATCGCCGGTGATGGGAAGGTCGCTGCGGCGAAAGAAGTTGGAGGAGAAAGGAGACGAGAACACCGGAGAGCAGGAGCGGAGGTCTCGAGACAGAGAAGGCTTCTGCGAGAAGAAATGGAAACAGTAACGGCTCCCTGCCCCGGCGCTAAGAATTTATGTCCCGTCAAGGGGCAGTTGTCGGGGCATGGTGGGACCCCCCACTACGCGCGCCCCAGATCGTGCAGGGCCGTTACTCGTCTCAGTGACGCGTGGCTCGCGCCGGCCGGACACTTTGGGCCCACGACGCTCCAACTGCGCCAATGGGCTCAATCGCACCCATCGCAGGCCCGGAGGCTACTATCAGCCCAATGAAGACTGGTGTGTGCAGAGCCCACTCTCCACAGGCCTCGCACGCTGGCGGACCAGACGAAACGACTAAGGACCAAGCCATCGCTTGGAGAGACCCTCGAGAGGCAACTCCCCTCGAGGGCCTGAAGAGGAAGCCAGGGCCTGAAGAGGACCGCGCGCTTCAAGAGACTCCCCAGGCCATCTTCGCCTAGAGAGGAGTCAACGGAGATCTCGCCACAGGCATGCGCGGCCCTGTGGAGACCCTTCGCGGCCAATCAAGCGCTGCAGGGTGCACATGTCCTCTGCAACGGCCGCAGAGTGACGCGAGCACTCCAATTGCCATTCTGGTGATAAATGAGTCAACAAAGTGATAAAGCTGGGACTTTCCTCTCTAGTGATAAAGCGGCTGGACGGTGCAACGCTCCAAGAAGATCGTCATCGTGGGCTCCACCATGATCACTGCAACCCCTGCGAGCCGTTCTGCACGGCCTGCTGCCTGTCGGCCACCGCGCCCAACTTTATCGCGGATGGACCGCGTCCATCTACGTTTTTGAAGTGGTGGACTCCGTCTCCTCCGCGCCGCTACCGTGTGGGAGCCCACCTGGGACGACCTGCGCAAGGAAGACCCCCGTGGCGCCTATAAAAGGAGCAAGAACTCCACCGTAGTAGGGGATCGGCCAATTGCTTGCTAAACGTTTGTAACCCTAGACCAACAAGTAGGATAGCCATCTGCTGGAGGAGGAAGACAACCGCTGTGTCCCTCTCCAAGCACGAACTGTTGTACTGTGACCTTTGCAGTGCAATACAGACAAGCAGGAGTAGCGGTGTTACCTCCTCCTGAGGGCCATGAATCTGGGTACGGGTCGATGTCCATTTATGTCGTGATTTTTCCTCTCCAGGCTCGGCGAGCACCGTCGTCGTGCCTCTCGAGGGTTGCTTGACCTCCGTGTTTAATCCCCCTTTCGAACTACCCTTCAGGGTGTGACTACCCCTGTTCCGTGGGAGTCACTCTCCGCAAATGCGCATTGGGACTTTATTCGCAATGATGACATCGTGTGACCGCGCTTCACGTCTAGTCGAAGTGACATGCCTATAAATGTTTACCACGTCATCTGGTGCCCCTATACGTGTCAAGTACAACTGTCGAACAGTTGATGCACGTCGTCGTTCTGGTCAAATTTACTGTAGTAGGAGACGAGACGTTGTGAGACATCTACACGTATCAGAAGCATTTGTTGCTAGAACTGATGCGATTAATTTTCTTTTTACGTGCAAATATCCGGACACGAACTGGACGTGAACTACATGTATCGGTGCATCTGTGTCAACATAGCAAGCGCAATCTAGACACGTACTAGACGTGAACTTGCACCCACAATGCGCGCTCAGTGTAGTTACGCAATCTGAACGTGTGTAGACCTTGTTTATCAACTAGAATCGTTTGAATATTTGTTATTGTACTTCTGTCAAACACCTTAAGTGCGCACTCTGGACGCGCTCAAAGCGTGCCCGGCGTGCTCTGGGCGCGAACATGCGCACATTTGTGTAAATTTTGTGCGCGAACTGGGCCTAGACCATTCTTAGTCCCTCCTAAATGATACTTTCGTGAGTATTTTGAAATTATCATGTTGTAATTCTCATTTGCACATTTGAGATATGCGATATAAAATGAGATCCCCGCCTTCTCATTTGAATGTATGTAGACCATGTTTTTCAACATGAGTCGTTAGTATATGACATATTAAGACTATGTGCGTCGGTTTTAAAGTTTTTTGATAATTTTAAAATTTATTATGGTTATTTAAAATTGGCTCAAATCTAAGTTTGACCAGCATTTAAACAAGTTTAAAACATGAAAATGAAAAACCAAGCATGGGTCCTTCTTAGTCACTCCAAAACGAAGTTTTTGTGAGCTTTTTATAAATTTCATGTTGCAATTCCAAAGCCAGTTCTCTCCAACCTTAGACCTCATTGTTTGAGTTATGCAATATCGTAGGATCTCCATGCCCTTCTTCTTTTGAATGTATGTAGACCATGTTTTTCAACTTGAGTCGTTAGTATATGACATAATAGGATTTTCCTTTTTTTGACATTTGTTTGAATATTTGAAGCTCATTTCAAATATCGATCAAACTACAGCCATCCGATTTCCTCTAGAAGGAATATGCAGCCGTATGATTTCCTCTAGAGGGAATCTGTAGATGATCCGCGAGAAGCTCGTTCTGCGATTTTATTAGACGCGCGCGTAGGTTAAGGGTTGTACACCCGCTGACGAGTGGACCCAACGGGGATTTTTGGCTCGCCCACCCCCATTTGCCTCCGTGAGACCATATTGGGTATTTTGGCGCACCAAATGCGGATTTTGGCTATTACCCGTCGTAACCGAATGGGTATTTTGATAAACCAAATGGGGATTGTAAGGACCCCTCGAAACACGTCCGAGATGTCCACGTTATGTAAAAGATCACGATCCCAATGATCAGTGCAAATCAAAGTCTTACAACACATAGACGGTCATACGACCAAAGTCAACAAACCTCGTCACGCAGGATGGAATTAACTAAGATAGCGGAAGCTCGTGGCTAGCAACGGCCCTTAACATCTCCGAGCGCTGATCCCACAAGTGCAGTTGACCGGTGACAGCTAAGTGGCGAAGTCGTCGTCATACACCTCCTCCTCGATGTAGGCCTCCTCATTATAATCTGGACATTTGAATATCCAGGGACAAAGCCACATGAGTACAATTACGTACTCGCAAGACCACCTCTAGGCTTAAGTTTTCATGATAATGCAAGAAAACAATTTTCGAAAACTAGGTTAACTACTATATACGACTATAGGGCTTAGTTTTCGAATACCATGCTTTTCGACATAGAGATTACGACATCTCTATATCTTTGTTGAAGAAAACATTTAGAGATAGAATTCTCTTCTCTTAGATATAGCAAGGACATATCTAAGTACTGAAAACTTCTTTTAGCAAAACCTCTAAAAATACTAGGATAGGGGTAACCCTTTTTCCTTCCGTGAGATCAGACTGATTGTCTCCCCGTGACCAATCATCCTCACCCAAATTCCGTACCTCCCAGGTACCTCCTGATTCCACATACACACTTTCCTTTATAAGACAACTTCTTTCCCCAGGCGCCCAGTGTGGCCTTTCCAACCGTCCATGACCTCGGACGCGGCTATTCGAATAGATTTACACTCTGCAGAGGTTGTACACTTTACCCACACCTATCGGTCATTCCCCCGTGTCTGCCACGGCCCGTCATATGGTAACATGCGGGGGTCCGTATAACACGATCAAAACTTTCCACTATGACCACCCTAGTATCGGGGCCTCCCGGTAGGTTTGTTTTCCTCGGCACCGTGTGCTCCACTAGACCTCTTGGTCTTTCCTCGGGACGCCACACCACCACGTCAGGAGACCTGCCGTAATCGTCCGGCTGCTGATCCGTAGCAGTGTATTGTCTCTTCCGGACGACAACCCGGCTTCGAGGGCCCAACCCTCATAGAAAGTATGAGAGCCCTAACACTAAGACAGACAAGCTTCCGGCTAAGCCCTACCCATGTCAGGTAGTGTGGTTGCACGGGTTAATTGTTCGGGCGGCAGCAGGGACTTCGAAATTAAACCTCCATCTCTGACTGCTCACAGCAGCTCGGGTTTTTGCAACATCTCCGAATGCTCTCAGCATCTCGGGTTTTCATAAAACATTTCTTTCTCGCTGATTGCTCCCAGCAACTCAGGTTTTTCCTCCATGAAACAATTTTATCAAACAGGTTCCCATCCTATAGTTTTGAGGTAAGTAGTTGAAGGTAGACTACTAGAAAACTTAATCTTTTTTATGGAGCCTTCAACAACAAGGCTCACCAAATAAACTCTTTTTATAACACCTATAATATTCTAATAGATAACCTTGGCCAAACAATATTTTGTGAAATAGTTTTCGGGTGGCAAGGTGCCACAAAAGAAGTAACACATGCATTATTTTATTTTAAAACAAAACATGCTTGATAAAATAATAGGATTCATTATAGTGGTGAGGTATGCTTGCCTTGCTCAGATTACTGCCCCTGGTCTTGTTCTTCTTCGTAGTTGTGCTCAGCTACCTCGTACTACTCTTCCTCGGGTTGCGGTTCTACCGTAACATGAAAAACAAACGAGGCTAGTGTAAATCCTAAACTGCAAGTTGATAACTATCTAAAGTATAACAACAAACAACGAGCATCACAAAATAGAAAACACAAATAATGCATTTGATTAGTGATCAAGTGCTTTTTATGTGAATTATGCATAACTCTTAAGGTACTGCCCCAAAAATTAAACCCTTCTACCACATTACTCCTAGCTACCATATGGAGTTCTGAAAATTAGCTGAGCATGAAAATCTATCACCAAACAAGAATTAAAAATCAGTCAAGAGCTACTGATGTCAAACTCAAACAGAAGATAGATTCAGTTTTATAGATCCCCTGTATGCATAATTAATTGTTTTGGTGAGATATGAGTTTTCTCTTTAAGTGGAGATTTTATTACTCAAATTTGGATACTCCTAGCTCAAGTTATCCTTGTTTTGAGATAACATTAACTTCTGACTGTTATTAATGCCTAGGGAATAATATGGGGTATTTTGATGCCAAACCAGTGGGGTAAGTTAGATAAAACCTGTGGCTAATTCAAAAAAACATCTCCAACATTACTTCAAGGGTAGAGGTGGCTCAACTAAACAAAACTAGACATGCACAAATCTCTAAATTTACAAAAATGCATTTTAAGAGGCTATTTTTCCTGTTTTTTAAGAGAGTCAAATAACAAGTATTAAATACTTACTGGAAAAATCTATATTTGTAGCATATGATACCTCCAACACATATCTAACACTTCCAAGTGGATTTACCTCAAAAAGTGTTTTTATTTAAGAGTTAAAAATCACCAAACACCTACTGGTGTTATTCTTATAGTAAATACAACTTTTGCTAGAGTAATCTCTTGCATGCAATATTTACCAATCTAGGTAGACATTTTTACAGGCTTTCCAAAGGATCCAAGATTGCATGATTTGGATTTAGAAAACCCAAGTTATTAGACAAGTGGTGAAAATAATACTTTTTACTAGATCTATTTTACCACACGACAGGAAATATGTTTTGGACCAAATCCAACGCCACATGATTAAGAAAATGTGTGTGCATGCTACAAAATTAGTCTCATTATTTTAGCTAACGTAGATTTACCACAAATGAATAAAAGCTAGACTACGGATTCACTGGAAATATTAACAGAAAATGATTTTAAAAAGGAAAAAGGGCCGGGCGGCCAGATCTGGGCCGAATCTGCCCAGCGACCACGCGGAGCAGCGCGGGAGACCGAGCTGGGCCGGCCCACACGCGCGAGGCCGCGCGCGCACGGCGGGATTCAAACCAGGCCGTAGATCTCGCAATCTACGGCTCACAGTTGTCGTCAACCTCGCGATGCGGCGCGGATGAACCAGACGCGGAGGAGAAAGGCGACGGCGACGGCGCTCACCAGAGGCCGTGCGGGGCCAGGGGGAGGACAGAGATCGACGGAGGGGATGATGGCGAGCTCAACGACGCCCTCAACTCCTGCATGCAACGTCAGCATCCATGGCGGTGGCGGAGACGAGCTTCTCGGGTCGAGGATGAGCGCGGCGGCTACGGGCACCTAGAAGAGAAAAGGAAGGCAGGGGGGTTTAGGTCTAGCCGAGGCGCGCTCGAGGGGCCAAAAATGGCAGAGAGAGGTGAAGAGAATCGACGGTGAGTGTCGTGAGAAGAGCTTGGTCACCAGCGGCGTTTTCTTCTTCCAGAGCACGAGAGAGGACGCGGTTTTGGGCGAGGGTGGTAGGGGTGATTAGAGAAGGTGGGGGAGAGCCTCTGGCAAGGATTTAAGGGGAGGGCGAGGCTGAGCACAGCTCCAAAACGAGGGGCCGGTTTTTGGGTATCCTTCGGACAGGAGCGGTTTGGGGAGGGGGAGGGGTGGTCTGATTGGTCCTCCTGGGCGGTGGAGAGGGGCTGGAGGGATGTTGGTCCGGGTGACTCGACCTGGCCAGTAGGGAGAGAGGGGGTGAGCTTCGGTTGGGTGGAAAAGAAGAGAAAAGAAGAGAAGAGAGAGGAGGGGTGACCCGAGTCCATGACAGGTGGGGCCTGGGAAGAGGGTGCTGCTCTCCTTTTCCAGCAGGTGAAGTGGAAAAGAGTGAGAGGGAGAGGGTGGAGGGTTTTGAGTAAAAATCCTCAAACCAAAATTTTCAAACCCTAAGTTTGAAACATTCAAACATTACTCACAAAGGAAAATAAGTCAATTTCCCAAACTCACCATATTTTAGAGAAACTACTCAATTTGTAAATGCCCAAGTCAAACATCTCATTTAGCTCTCAAAGAAAAGAAAACTTTTAGTGAGAAGGAAAAGAATAACTCAAATGGTCATGTTATTTTGATGGCTACTAGAGCTAGTGAGATTCATGTGCAAACAAGCTCTTTTGTGAAAACTTAGAGCAGGGTATGAAACTATATATGACCTAGATCAAAATGTTTTAAATGCATGCCAAAAACCAGTTAGGGTTTGCTTAATGAAAGTTTATAGTTTGGCTAAGTTTTAACATGCATGAAGATCCCAATATTTTATGTTGTATTTTAGTTGTTGTGGTTTTTAGTGTTTCTATCAACTAGGAAGGACCACAATACTAAGGATAATGGAATTAGGGTGTTACAGACCTTCCCCCCCTTAGGTGAATCTCGTCCCTGAGATTCCAGATTTGATGGAGAAAGGAACCCAGGAAATTCGCGCTCCAAATAATCTTCATGCTCCCAGGTAGCTTCTTCCTCCGAATGGTTGCTCCATTGGATCCTCAGGAATCTGATCTTCCGTCTCCGAGTCAGACGGACGTCTTCAGCGAGAACACAAAGTGGTCTTTCTTGGTAGGTGAGATCATGGTTGAGATCAATAGTGCGATGATCTATCTCTTGATAAGAATGAGTACCACCAGGAACTTGCAGACACTTCCGGAGCAGAGACACATGAAACACATCATGAAATTCTGACAGATGGGGTGGCAGGTCTAGCTGATAAGATACTTCTCCTCTTCGACCGCTTACTCTAAAAGGACCAATATACCTTGGTGCTAACTTCCCCTTCACATGAAAACGTTGCATTCCCTTGAGTGGTGTAACGCGCAGGTATACCATATCACCTTCCTTGAAACTGAGTTCACGCCTCTTGGAATCGGCGTAACTTTTCTTCCTGGATTGGGCGGCCTTCAGACGGTCGCGAATGAGTTGAACTTGCTCTTCGGCTTCCCTCAGGGTGTCAACCCCAAAAATTTGGTTGTATCCCGTTTGCGACCAGTTCAAGGGAGTACGGCACCTGCGTCCGTACAAAGCCTCGATGGTGCCATCTTCAGACTGTCTTGGTAGCTGTTGTTGTACGAGAACTCAGCAAACGGCAAACAACTTTCCCACTTGGCCCCATAAGCTAACACATAAGATCGCAGCATATCCTCTAAGATCTGGTTGACTCTTTCCGTTTGTCCTCCTGTCTGGGGGTGATATGCGATACTGAAAAATAGTTTTGTCCCCAGGGCTTCATGAAGCTTAAACCAGAAACGAGAGGTGAATTGGGTCCCCCTATCTGACACAATGGTCTTGGGAATCCAGTGAAGGCTGACGATACGGGACATATAAAGATCTGCCAGTTGATCCGATCGATGGGTGGTGCGCACAGGTAAGAAATGTGCGACCTTGGTGAGTCTATCCACAATAACCCAAATAGCGTCATGTCCGCGATTGGATCGGGGTAATCCAGTGATAAAATCCATGCCGATCTCGTCCCATTTCCACTCAGGCAACTTGAGAGGTTGGAGTAATCCAGCGGTTCGCTGGTGTTCTGCCTTGATCCGTTGGCAGATGTCGCAATTCTGGACGAAGAGTGCAATCTCGCGCTTCATGCCACGCCACCAGAAATTCTGTTTTAAATCCTGGTACATCGTGGTTCCACCGGGGTGGATAGAATACAAAGTCTCATGGGCCTCCATCATAATTAACTGCTTCAAAGCAGGATCTGACGGTACGCAGAAGCGTCCCTTGTACCAAAGAATACCGTCAGAGTCGATTGTGAACCCACGGACTTCCTCTTTGTCCAATCTTCTTTTGATGCCCTCAATGCTTTCGTGACCCTTCTGTGCTTCCTTGATCTGCTCCCATAAGGTGGGTTGCAACAGGAGTTGGTCGACTGCCCCATAACTGACTACTTCTATACCCATCTTATCAAGCTCTTCCCAGAGTTCTGGCTGTCGAATCTTGATCATGGAGTTGAATGAACACGGCTGACGGCTAAGGGCATCAGCTACAACGTTAGCTTTTCCAGGGTGGTAATGGATGTCCAAGTCATAATCTTTGATGAGTTCTATCCATCTTCGCTGTCTCATATTCAAATCCCTCTGGGTGAAGATGTACTTCAGGCTCTTGTGATCGGTGTAAATTTCGCAGCGGTTGCCCATCAGAAAGTGTCGCCAAGTCTTGAGCGCATGAACCACTTCAGCAAGATCTAGGTCATGGGTTGGGTAATTCTGCTCATGCTTGCGGAGTTGTCGCGATGAGTAGGAAATCACTTTGCCTTCTTGCATAAGGACACATCCAAGTCCAAGTTTGGAGGCATCGCAATAAACCACAAAATCTTTGGTCACATCTGGCATGGTTAAAATAGGTGTGGTAGTAAGGCGCTTTTTCAGTTCCTGGAACTGGCTTCACATTTGTCGGTCCAAACAAACTTCTGGTCCTTCTTCAATAGTAGGGTAAGAGGCTTTGCGATACTTGAGAATCCCTCAAAAAACTTGCGGTAATAACCAGCTAATCCGAGGATGGACCTCACTTCGGTCTGGTTGGTGGGGGCTGGGAATTCAAGGATGGATTTGATGTGGGTAGGATCTACAGATATCCCTCCAGCTGAGAGAACATGGCCAAGAAACCCTACTTCTTTCAACCAGAACTGACACTTACTGAACTTAGCATACAACTTGTACTCTCGTAGGGTACCGAGAACCAATCTCAGATGCTCTTCATGCTCCTCTTCCGACTTGGAATAAATCAGGATGTCATCGATGAAGACAACTACAAACTTATCCAAGAATTCCATGAACACCTTGTTCATGAGGTTCATGAAGTAGGCAGGGGCATTAGTTAGGCCGAAGGACATCACCGTATACTCAAACAATCCATAACGAGTGATGAAAGCCGTCTTAGGGATGTCAGATTCTCTTACTTTCAGCTGATGGTAACCGGTGCGGAGATCGATCTTAGAGAAGACTCGGGCTCCGTTGAGCCGATCAAACATGTCTTCAATTTTGGGTAGAGGATACTTGTTTTTAATAGTCACATCATTTAACTTATGGTAATCCACACACAAGCGAGTGGTACCGTCCCTTTTATCCACGAAAATGATTGGTGACCCCCAGGGTGACGCACTGGGGCGAATCATCCCTTTTCTAAGCATGTCATCCAACTGCTTCTTTAGTTCCACCAACTCTTCGGGGTTCATCCGGTAAGGTTTTTGAGCTATAGGACCAGTACCGGGTACCAACTCAATGATAAACTCGATATCTCGATCAGGGGGCATACCGGGTAACTCTTTGGGAAAAACATCCGGCTAATTGCATACTACCGGTACCTCTTCCAAAACGGTTCCAACAACACTCTTGTGGAAATGACCCAAGGTGGAGTAATGGGTCGAGAAGTGTGTAATTTCTTGTCCTTCCGGGGTGGTTAGGGTGACAGACTTGTTAGAACAATCAATCTTCCACCGGTTGACTGCCATCCAATTCATTCCTAAAACCACTTCTATCCCTTGTTTTCCTAAGACCACCAAGTCTGCATGGAATCGGGCTCCCTAAATTTCCACAGGAGTCTCCTTGCATGACAAAATGGCCTTGGTAGTGGCCCCCGGAATTTGCACCCTCATAGGACGATGCATCAAAGTTGGAACCATACCATTCTTTCTAACAAACGGCTCCGTAACGAAGGAATGGGAAGCTCCTGAATCAAACAAAACCGAGGCAGTAACTGAGTTGATAGGGAACGTACCCATAACCAGGTCTGGCGTCTCCTGAGCTTCCTCTGCGCTGATATGGTTCAGATGGCCTCGAGTGGTAGGGGCTGCTTTCTTTGGATATGGGTTCTTGCCTCCAAGTGGACGGGGTGTCCCTTGATTCATCTTTGTCGCATTCGGGCAACCACCGGCGGGCTGTCTAGTGGGACACTCCCGCGAGAAATGTCCAGGCTGTCCACAAGTGAAGCATCCTCCTGTTGGCTTAGGGGCAGGCGGCCTATTAAAGTTGAGGCCGGGGTTGGAACCACCTCCAGGACGAGGTGCAGGCGGGCGGGGAGAGTAGCTGGGTCTTGGTGCAAAGATTGGAGGCCTTGGCGATGGATAAGAAGGCCTTGGTGGAGGTGAAGGGCGCAGATGGGGGTAACTCGCAGCTGGGCTGCTGCTACTGCCTTGCTGCATCTGCTGGAGACGCTTGCGGTTGTCGAACGAAGCCTTGCGATTGTGCTCCATCATAATGGCTGCATCAGCCAGAGATTCCAGGTCGGTGAAAGGCATCACCACCAGGATACACTTCATCTCATCATGGAGCCCATTCAGGAACCTCTCCTTCTTCTTGTCTTTGGTATCGGTATCAGTGGGCGCATACCTTGCTAGAGAGGTGAACTTCTCCAAGTACTCACTCACAGACATACCGCCTTGCTTGAGCTGCAGGAACCTCTCTCGCATGATATTGACGAGTCCCGTGGGCACATAACGCTTCAAGAACTTGGTCTTGAACGCAGCCCAAGCCACGATTTCCTCCGCCGGCGACAGAGCACGAATGGCCTCCCACCATGCTCGGGCAGGGCCAGAGAGGTAGTGAGTGGCGTAGACCACCTTCTCGTTGTCACCCACTTGGGCGACTCTCATATTGTTCTCGATGGTACGGATCCAATCATCCGCATCCAGCGGCACTTCACTCTTGGAGAAGACTGGAGGATTGGTGTTCTGAAAGTCACGAAGCATGAAGCGGGGTTCCTCATTTCCTTGGCTGCCATTCTGGTTGACGGCAATCTGTTCAAGATGCTGCAGGGTGGCAAGGTTGGCATTCCTCTCAGCGCGAGCTGCCTCGCGATCCTCCAAGAGAAGACGTAGCACTTGAGCCATAGATGGCTCGGGTGGTCGGAGTGGTGGTGGATCCCTTGCCATTCTGAATTTCAGATTAAAACACACATTAATTTTCTCATTAGAATTTTTCTAAAACATGTTTTGGGAAAAGAGTTCATCAATCATACACAGCATCATATAAATTTTAGCAAGACATTACTCATAATAATACATGATCCACTCCATAGCAAGGTTCCAAAAGCATCATCACATAGTTCACAACCACAAAACACCGAACTGACATAGTCTTACAATAATTCAGACACACACTCATGCTAGCTAGACCACACAATCGCATCCACTTATCGCGATGGTTCGGTCCTAACCCAAAAGGAACTACGCAACTAGCTACTCCACGTCCACGGCAGCGTCACTGTCGAAAGGTGGCTCGTCGGGGTCCTCATCCTCGGACATCACAGCCCCCGAGTCCTCACCGTCCTCGCCTCGAAGGTCGTCGTCGTCCTGCCCACTCTCAGGCTCCATATCCATATCCTCCATAGGGTCCTCATCATCAGGCAGCAGATCATCGTTCTCCTTGCTCAGCGCCTCCACCTCGCTCTCCAGCTCGCTAATCCTCTCGTCGCGGTCATCAATGGTTGACCGGAGCATGTCAACCATACCGTCAAGATGGAACTTGTAGAAGCGAGTAGTCTGGAAACGCGCAGAGACGGAACGGCGCTCCTTGCGCTCCTTCTTGAGCTCTGCCTGGGACTCCACTAGACGCTCCTCTGAGGTATTGAGCTTCAGCTCCACGGTCTTCAGCTTGTCTTGAGACGCCTTGAGTTGCGTCTCCAGCTCCTCGATCCTCATCTCAGCTGCCGAGATCCGCACCTCAGCACCGTCGTGATTCAGACGGTGAAGATAACTCTCGAAACGACTAGTGACCAGCTGGGACTGGGTGTACTCGACGAGGAGTCCCAGCGCGGCCAAGTGGTTCCCGAAAGTGGGGTGGCGTCGCGGCGGCACAGGGTTACTCTGCTCGTCCAAGCCAGAATAAAACTCAAAAAACGTGCCGCCCAGCTCGGCACTGTGAGCACACACCAAGCAGGCAAGAGCTCTCTGCAGCACGGTGACGAACGCCCCCATCTGAGTCGATGCAAGGGCATCCTCAATCAGCTCCTCGGCGAAGGCTGGCACCAGCGGCCCTCGAAGGATGCACCTCACGGTCCAGGACATCTCGTCTCCCACCATCGGTAGACAGCGTCCTATCAGCAGCTCCGGTAGCGGACGCCTCAAGTGCCGGGTCAACTGGAGTAGGTCTGCCTGGAACAGAAGCGACACTCCAGTGTCTGGCACAGCTCCCAACTGAATCGACGACGAGAACTCTCCGCTCATCTACATAAAATTTAAAATGGAGGTTTAATTAGTGAATGGTGTGCAAAATTTTAAACAGGTAAAAACATAAGGTTTAATGCAAGTATAATATTAATAAGTAATTAATAACAGAGGGGAGGGGGTAGCAGTATATTCTGCATGTTTTAAGTAGCTCTCCTAAATTTTTAGGAAAAAACATTTTTGCGTGACATCGACGCCCATCCTGGCTAGAGTCTCCTAAGGTCAACGATGGCTCTGATACCAAGTCTGTAAGGACCCCTCGAAACATGTTCGAGATGTCCACGTTATGTAAAAGATCACGATCCCAATGATCAGTGCATCGCAATCACATAACCAACATAGGTATCAAATAGTTACATCATTCAAGTCGTACGAATAAAAGTCTTACAACACATAGACGGTCATACGACCAAAGTCAACAAACCTCGTCACGCAGGACGGAATTAACTAAGATAGCGGAAGCTCGTGGCTAGTGACGGCCCTTAACATCTTCGAGCGCTGATCCCACAAATGCAGTTGACCGGTGACAGCTAAGTGGCGAAGTCGTCGTCATACACCTCCTCCTCGGTGTAGGCATCCTCATTATAATCTGGACAGTTGAATATCCAGGGACAAAGCCACATGAGTACAATTACGTACTCGCAAGACCACTTCTAGGCTTAAGTTTTCATGATAATGCAAGAAAACACTTTTCGAAATCTGGGATAGCTGCTATATACGACTATAGGACTTAGTTTTTGAATACCAAGCTTTTCGACATAGAGATTACGACATCTCTATATCTTTGTTGAAGAAAACATTTAGAGATAGAATTCTCTTCTCTTAGATATAGCAAGGACATATCTAAGTACTGAAAACTTCTTTTAGCAAAACCTCTAAAAACACTAGGATAGGGGTAACCCTTTTTCCTTCCTTGAGATCAGACTGATTGTCTCCCCGTGACCAATCATCCTCACCCAAATTCCGTACCTCCCAGGTACCTCCTGATTCCACATACACGCTTTCCTTTATAAAACAACTTCTTTCCCCAGGCGCCCAGTGTGGCCTTTCCAACCGTCCATGACCGCGGACGCGGCTATTCGAATAAATTTACACTCTGCCGAGGCTGTACACTTTACCCACACCTATCGGTCATTCCGCCGTGTCTGCCACGGCCCGTCATATGGTAACATGCGGGGGTCCGGATAACACGATCAAAACTTTCCACTATGACCACCCTAGTATCGGGGCCTCCCGGTAGGTTTGTTTTCCTCGGCACCGTGTGCTCCACTAGACCTCTTGGTCTTTCCTCGGGACGCCACACCGCCACGTCAGGAGACCTTCCGTAATCGTCCGTCTGCTGATCCGCAGCAGTTTATTGTCTCTTTTGGACGACAACCTGGCTTCGAGGGCACATCCCTCATAGAAAGTATGAGAGCCCCAACACTAAGACAGACAAGCTTTCGGCTAAGCCCTACCCATGTCAGGTAGTGTGGTTGCACGGGTTAATTGTTCGGGCGACAGCAGGGACTTCGAAATTAAACCTCCATCTCCGACTGCTCCCAGCAGCTCGGGTTTTTGCAACATCTCCGAATGCTCTCAGCATCTCGGGTTTTCATAAAACATTTCTTTCTCGCTCATTGCTCCCAGCAACTCAGGTTTTTCCTCCATGAAACAGTTTTATCAAACAGGTTCCCATCCTATAGTTTTGAGGTAAGTAGTTGAAGGTAGACTACTAGAAAACTTAATCTTTTTGATGGAGCCTTCAACAACAAGGCTCACCAAATAAACTCTTTCTGTAACACCAATAATATTCTAGTAGATAACCTTGGCCAAACAATATTTTGTGAAATAGTTTTCGGGTGGCAAGGTGCCACAAAAGAAGTAACACATGCACTATTTTATTTTAAAACAAAACATGCTTGATAAAATAATAGGATTCATTATAGTGGTGAGGTGGGCTTGCCTTGCTCAGAGTACTGCCCCTGGTCTTGTTCTTCTTCGTAGTTGTGCTCAGCTACCTTGTACTGCTCTTCCTCGGGTTGCGGTTCTACCGTAACATGAAAAATAAACGAGGCTAGTGTAAATCCTAAACTGCGAGTTGATAACAATCTAAAGTATAACAACAAACAACAAGCATCACAAAATAGAAAACACAAATAATGCATTTGATTAGTGATCAAGTGCTTTTTATGTGAATTATGCATAACTCGTAAGGTACTGCCCCAAAAATTAAACCCTTCTACCACATTACTCCTAGCTACCATATAGAGTTCTAAAAATTAGCTGAGCATGAAAATCTATCACCAAACAAGAATTAAAAATCTGTCAAGAGCTACTGATGTCAAACTGAAACAGAAGATAGATTCAGTTTTATAGATCCCCTGTATACATAATTAATTTTTTTGGTGAGATATGAGTTTTCTCTTAAAGTGGAGATTTTATTCATCAAATTTGGATACTCCTAGCTCAAGTTATCCTTGTTTTGAGATAACATTAACTTCTGACTATTATTTATGCCTAGGGAATAATATGGGGTATTTTGATGCCAAACCAGTGGGATAAGTTAGATAAAACCTGTGGCTAATTCACGAAAATATCTCCAACATTACTTCCTGGGCAGAGGTGGCTCAACTAAACAAAACTAGACATGAACAAATCTCTGAATTTACAAAAATGCATTTTAAGAGGATATTTTTCCTGTTTTTAAGAGATTCAAACAACAAGTATTAAATACTTACTGTAAAAATATATATTTGTAGCATATGATACCTCCAACACATATCTAACACTTCCAAGTGGATTTACCTCAAAAAGTGTTTTTATTTAAGAGTTAAAAATCACCAAACACCTACTGGTGTTATTATTAGACTAAATACAACTTTTGCTAGAGTAATCTCCTGCATGCAAGATTTACCAATCTAGGTAGACATTTTTACAGGCTTTCCAAAGGATCCAATATTGCATGATTTGGATTTAGAAAACCCAAGTTATTAGACAAGTGGTGAAAAGAATACTTTTTACTAGATCTATTTTACCACACGACAGAAAATATATTTTGGACCAAATGCAACGCCACATGATTAAGAAAATGTGTGTGCATGCTACAAAATTAGTCTCATTATTTTAGCTAATGTAGATTTACCACAAATGAATAAAAGCTAGACTAAGGATTCACTGGAAATATTAACAGAAAATGATTTTAAAAAGGAAAAAGGGATGGGCGGCCAGATCTGGGTCGAATCGGCCCATCGACCACGAGGAGCAGCGTGGGAGACAGAGCTGGGCCCGCCCAAACGTGCGAGGCCGCGCGCGCACGGCGGGATTCAAACCAGGCCGTAGATCTCGCGATCTACGGCTCACGGTTGTCGTCAACCTCGCGACGCGGCGCGGATGAACCAGACGCGGAGGAGAAAGGCGACGGCGACGGTGCTCACCAGAGGCCGTGCGGGGCCAGGGGAGGACAGAGGTCGACAGAGGGGATGATGGCGAGCTCGACGACGCCCTCAGCTCCCGCATGCAACGCCGGCATCCATGGCGGTGGCGGAGAAGAGCTTCTCGGGTCGAGGATGAGCGCGGCGGCTACGGGCATCTAGAAGATAAAAGGAAGGCAGGGGGTTAGGTCTAGCCGAGGCGCGCTCGAGGGGCCAAAAATGGCAGAGAGAGGTGAAGAGAATCGACGGTGAGTGTCGTGGGAAGAGCTCGGTCACCGGCGGTGTTTTCTTCTTCCAGAGCACGAGAGAGGACGCGGTTTTGGGCGAGGGTGGTAGGGGTGAGTAGAGAAGGTGAGGGAGAGCCTCGGGCAAGGATTTAAGGGGGAGGGCGAGGCTGAGCACAGCTCCAAAACTAGGGGCCGGTTTTTGGGTCTCCTTCGGACAAGAGCGGTTTGGGGAGGGGGAGGGGTGGTCTGATTGGTCCTCCTGGGCGGTGGAGAGGGGCAGGAGGGATGTTGGTCGGGGTGACTCGACCTGGCCAGTAGGGAGAGAGGGGGTGAGCTTCGGTTGGGTGGAAAAGAAGAGAAAAGAAGAGAAGAGAGAGGAGGGGTGACCCGAGTCCATGATAGGTGGGGCCAGGGAAGAGGGTGCTGCTCTCCTTTTCCAGCAGGTGAAGTGGAAAAGAGTGAGAGGGAGAGGGTGGAGGGTTTTGAGTAAAAATCCTCAAACCAAAATTTTCAAACCCTAAGTTTGAACCATTCAAACATTACTCACAAAGGAAAATAAGTCAATTTCCCAAACTCACCATATTTTAGAGAAACTACTCAATTTGTAAATGCCCAAGTCAAACATCTCATTTAGCTCTCAAAGTAAAGAAAACTTTTAGTGACAAGGAAAAGAATAACTCAAATGGTCATGTTATTTTGATGGCTACTAGAGCTAGTGAGATTTATGTGCAAACAAGCTCTTTTGTCAAAACTTAGAGCAGGGTATGAAACTATATATGACCTAGATCAAAATGTTTTAAATGCATGCCAAAAACCAGTTAGGGTTTTCTTAATGAAGGTTTATAGTTTGGCTAAGTTTTAACAGGCATGTAGATCCCAATATTTTATGTTGTATTTTAGTTGTTGTGATTTTTAGTGTTTCTATCAAGTTGGAAGGACCACAATACAAAGGATAATCGAATTGGGGGTGTTTACAGGGATAGCGATGAGCTTGCTCAAATATATCTTGAATCCATATAAATTTCAAATGAGCTAGGACTCGCTGAAAAATGTGTTTCAAATGAGCTCCAAAGGTAGGGAAACAACCTCATTTCTAAGCCAAAAATGGTCGAGTCGCCGCTGATGACCCCCAAGTATAGGGGATCGCAACAGTCTCCGAGGGAAGTAAAACCAAAATTTAATGATTCAACACAAGGTGAGCCAAAGAATATTTGTAAGATTTAACAGATGGTTTGTTAGATCAGCTGCACCTGTGAATAGACTTGCTGCAGATAATTAGGAAGATGCTTCCAAAAGTCAACGTGTTGCCCGGCAGCATGTACGAAGCAAAGAAGGTTGTGTGCCCTCTAGGATTAGACGTGCATAAGATACATGCCTGCCCTAATGACTGCATCCTCTACCGCGGTGAGTACGAGAATTTGGATGCATGTCCAGTATGCAGTGCATTGCGGTATAAGATCAGACGAGATGACCCTGGTGAAGTTGAGGGTGAGCGTCCCCGGAAGAGGGTTCCTGCCAAGGTGATGTGGTATGCTCCTATAATACCACGGTTGAAACGCCTGTTCGCGAACAAAGAGCATGCCAAGTTGTTGCGATGGCACAAAGAGGACCGTAAGAAAGCCGCGATGTGCATACACCCTGCTGATGGGTCGCAGTGGAGAAAAATTGAGAGAGAGTTCCCGGAATTTGAAGATGACGCAAGGAACTTAAGGTTTGGTCTAAGTACAGACGGCTTCAATCCGTTTGGGGAGCAGAGCAGCAGTCATAGCACATGGCCTGTGACTCTATGTATTTATAACCTTCCTCCTTGGTTGTGCATGAAGCAAAAGTTCATTATGATGCCATTGCTCATCCAAGGCCCGAAGCAACCTGGCGACGACCTTGATGTGTACCTCAGGCCATTAGTTGAAGAACTTTTACAGTTGTGGCGGGAAGAAGGTGTACGGGTGTGGGATGAGCACAAACATGAGGAATTTGACCTACGAGCTTTGCTTTTTGTAACAATTAACGATTGGCCTGCTCTTGCTAACCTCTCAGGGCAGTCGACCAAGGGGTACAATGCATGCACACGCTGTTTGGGTGAGACTGAATGTTTATATTTGGATAAATGTAAGAAGTGTGTGTATCTGGGGCATCGTCGATTTCTTCCGATCAGGCATACCGCAAGGAAGAAAGGCAAGCATTTTAAAGGTGAGGCTGATCACAGTAGGAGGCCTGTCAACCGTACTGGTGAAGAAATATTTGATATGGTCAAGGATCTAAAAGTAATCTTTGGAAAGGGTCCTGGAGGAGAACAGGTTCCAAAAGACGCTAACGGGCACGCACCCATGTGGAAGAAAAAATCTACATTTTGGTAGCTACCATATTGGAAGGTCCTAGAGGTTAGATCTGCTATCGACGTGATGCACGTGACGAAGAATGTTTGTGTGAACCTGCTAGGCTACTTGGGCGTGTACGGGAAGAAAAAAGATACAAAGGAAGCACGGGAGGACCAGAAACATGTGAAAGAACGAGACGACCTAAGTCCCGAACACTACGAAGGTCCTGCCAGCTACGCTCTTACCAAACAAGAGAAAGTAATATTCTTTGAATGCCTGAGCAGTATCAAGGTCACGGCTGGCTTCTCGTGAAATATAAAGAGGATAGTAAATGTGAGACTCCAAAAATTTCAGAACCTAAAGTCTCATGATTGCCACATGATTATGACGCAATTGCTTCCAATTGCACTGAGGGGGCTACTACCGGAAAATGTTCGAGTACCCATTGTGAAGCTTTGTGCATTCCTCAATGCAATATCTCAGAAGTTAATCGATCCGGCGATTCTACCAGGGTTGCAAAATGATGGGGTCCAGTGTCTTGTCAGTTTTAAGTTGGTGTTCCCTCCATCCTTCTTCGATGTTATGACGCATCTCTTGGTTCACTTAGTCGAAGAGATTCAAGTTCTCGGTCCTGTATTTCTGCACAATATGTTCCCATTTGAGAGGTTCATAACAGTCTTAAACAAATATGTGCATAACCGTGCAAGGCCAGAAGGAAGCATCTCCAACGGCTACGGTAACGAGGAGGTCATTGAGTTATGTGTTGACTTTATTCATGACCTTAAGCCGATAGGTGTTCCACAATCACGACATGAGGGTAGACTTAGTGGAAAAGGCACACTAGGAAAGAAAACAAAAATTTGTATGGATGGACATTCTTTCACTGAAGCACACTATACAGTTCTACAAAGTTCTACCTTGGTGGCCCCGTATATCGATGAACACAAGAATCTTGTACGCTCTCTACACACGGGGAAGTCTGACAACTGGATTGTACGTACACACATGGCGACTTTCGGCGCTTGGTTGCGAGCACATCTTCAAAATAAAGACAAGGTTGATGAACAGTTACACTTGTTGGCCAGGGCACCATCTACAACTATATGTACTTTCCAAGGGTACGAGATAAATGAGAATGCATTTTACACGAGTGTCCAAGATAAAAAGAGCACGAACCAAAACAGTGGTGTTCGCATTGATGCAACAAACAACAATGGGTAGAAGAACACATATTATGGTTGCATAGAGGAGATATGGGAACTTGACTATGGACCTTCTTTTAAGATCCCTTTGTTTCGGTGCAAATGGGTCAATCTGAAAGGCGGGGTTGAGGTAGACAAGATGTACGGAATGACAACAGTGGATCTAAACAATCTTGCGTATAGAGACGAACCATTCGTGCTAGCCAATGATGTGGCTCAGGTTTTCTATGTGAAAGACATGTCTAGCAGACCCAAAAAAAGAAACATCCTGGGAGTGGAGGAGCCGAGGCGTCACATAGTTCTTTCAGGAAAAAGAAACATCGTGGGAGTGGAGGACAAGGCAGACATGTCAGATGATTATAATAATTTTGATGAAATTCCGCCATTCGTAGTGAACATTGACCCAATCATCAAGTTGATTGAAGAAGATGCTCCATGGTTCCGACCCAGAAGAACTGGCGGTGTTGTGTGATGGAGATGTTGGTGCGATGTGTAATAATTAACATATTATACTTTTTATATGAAGAAGATGCTCCTTTTTTACCTGCATATCAAATGGATCCGTTGGCGTGTGTGGAGACAAAACACACGATTTCACCTGCATACAGCCCCACGGTGGCTCCTGATGATTGCCTGCATATCAAATGCACCGTGGGGCGTATGCAGGGAATCCGAGTGATTTGTATATATTTCTCATTAGATGAATTGAACTAGTCTTTTGAAATAACAAAACACACCATTTCACCTGCATACAGCCCCACGGTGGCTCCTGATGAGTGCCTGCATATCAAATGCACCGTGGGGCGTATGCAGCGAATCCGAGTGATTTGTATACCACACCACCCGGCCATGCACTAGAAGGAGGAAACACTGAGTGCTCGCCTCGTCCGAGAGGGGGCTATATATAGGGTCACGGGCTCAACTAGTGGTACTGATAGTGTTGATCCAACAACTCTCAAGTGCTCAAAAGAAGCACACCCCTGATCCAACGGCTAACAAGTGTTTCAAAAGAACACACGATCCGTGTGCTTCTTTAGTCCCGGTTTGGAACTGAAAGCGTTAATCGAACAGCTCAGAAGCAATCAAAAGAAACACACACCTGATCAAACGGCTAACAAGTGCTTGAAAGAAACACATGATCCGTGTGCTTCTTTAGTCCCGGTTTGCAAAAGTTATACAAATTCACATTCAAACTAGTATTAAACTAATTAAAATAATTATTATAGAAAACAGAAAATGTTTTTGTATTAGTTAGTCAAATTCAAACACTTTTCATATTCAAAGTTTTTTCAAATTCCAAAGTTTGCAAAAGTTATACAAAGTTACATTCAAACTAGTTTTAAACTAATTAAAATAATTATTATAGAAAACAGAAAATGTTTTTGTATTAGTTAGTCAAATTCAAACACTTTTCATATTGAAAGTTTTTTCAAATTCCAAAGTTTGCAAAAGTTACACAAATTCACATTCAAACTAGTTTTAAAATAATTAAAATAATTATTATAGAAAACAGAAAATGTTTTTGTATTAGTTAGTCAAATTCAAACACTTTTCATATTGAAAGTTTTTTCAAATTCCAAAGTTTGCAAAAGTTATTTAAAACAGAAAATAGAAAAAGAAAAGAAAAAGAAAAAGAAAAAACCCTATCTAGGGTGCTAGCTATCCCGGGTGGTGGCTAAGCCCGGGATAAATAGGGTGCTATCTGTCCCGGGTGCAGCCACGGCCCGGGACAGATGACCCCTATTTGTCCCGGGCTGAGCCACCACCCGGGACAAATAGAGTGTTGATATATAAGTAACACTTAGCGCTCCGGGCCGAGCAACCACCCGGAGCAATTCCCCATTCTTACCGGAGTGCTGGCGAAATTTTTCGTCGAACCCTAGCCGCCGCCGCCGTCGTCCCGTGCCTCCGCCGCGCCTTCGTCCGCGCCTCCGTCCGCTCCGCCGCTGTCGCCCGCGCCTCCGTCCGCGCCTATGTCCGCGCCGCCGCTGTTGCCTGCGCCTCCATCCGCACCTCCGCCGTGGCTCTGTCCGCGCCGCCGCCGCGCCTCCATCCGTGCCGCCGCCGCGCCTCCGTCCGTGCCGCCGCTGTTGCCCGCGCCTCCGAAGGTTCGCGTTGTGCCTGCACGCCTCTGTTGCCGCGCCTCCGAAGGTTCGCGTTGTGCTTGCACGCCTCTGTTGCCGCGCCGCCCGCTACTGCCCGCGCGCCCGCACGCCTACGTTGCTGCGCCGCCGCTGCCATTGCCCGCTCCGCCGCTGCAATTGCTGATGTCAGCACGTCCGATGCGTGACGTCAGCCCCAGATTTGTGTTTTTTTTTATTTAATTTTTTTAGAATATGTGTTAGTTAAATTTTGTGTTTACTTAGTTAATTTTGTGAGTTGAAATATTAATATAGTTAACTCCGTGTGCTAGTATTTTGTGAGTTGAATATGTGTTAGTCATTTTTTAGTTAGTTTTTTTTAGTATTTGTAGCATGCGAATTAGTATGTGTAGTATGCAAAAAAAACTTATACATGATGGTATTTTTAGATAGAGTGTTGCTATATAAGCAACACTTAGTGCTCCGGGTCGAGCCACAACCCGGAGCAATTCCACAACCACGCTGTAAATTTGTCAAATGTTTGTAATGCCTCTAATTTAGATGAAATTTGGAGACAGAAGATCCTTGTCTTTTGTGTTAGGTAATTCTGTGTAGCTCGTTGTAAAATAATTTTGTTTGGTTGAATTAGTTTGAATAATGTTATTTAAATTTTATTTGGATAAACATAAAAAATATTTTAGTTAGTTGTTTATTTGTAGGTTTAGTTAGCTAAGTTTTTTGAATTTGTGGTAGTTAATTTTTGAATTTGTCAAAATTTCCATGTTACAATGCAGATACTCGGAGCCGCCCTCTCGGAGCCGCCGCTGCCCTCACAGAGCCGCCGCCGCCCTCTCGGAGACCTAGCAAAGTTCGAGATACTACAAAGAGAAATGTAAATGAAATTGAAATACTCGAAACGATTTAAATGTGTTTGTACAAATGAAATGTCTTAATGTATTTGTATAATTCAAATAACTTTGGTCCAAGTTGAAATTGAAATGTGTTTGTACAATTCAAATCCATTGCAGAAACTATGGACACCGGTAGAAACCTTGAACAAGAAGAGGACATGTTCGGCATCATCCGCGAAAGTGATGGATTGGACCCCGGTACAATCCTTCAACAAGAAGAGGAACACTTAGATCATTTCACCGGACAATTCCTGAACGAGTCCGGTGACGGATCGGACGGAATAGATGTCACCGACAGTTCACCGACTCTACTGTTGGAAAGTCGTCCGCCGAGGTAGATATATGCCCTCAGGTTTTTGTCTCCGTTGAATAGATTTGTGTGTATACATATATTAACCATCGCTTTTTCTTGTGTTTAGCCGTCGGCGGACAATGAACCGGGACCAAGCAAAAAAGTACCCGTGAAACGAGGCGGGCCACGAACCAGGACCAAAAAGCTCCACGGGAAACATAAGTACCACATCGACGCAATCAATGAAAAAGGCAAACTGATTGCTCCCGCTAACCACGTAAGGAAATTTGTAGCTCAATGCAGAGTCATCGTTCGGGACAAACTCTCCATCAAGGCTCAAGAATGGTATAAGCCAAAGGTGCCAAAAGAGGGGGTTATTTATGTCTCGGATGAAGACAAACAACTCCTTTGGGACGAGCTCATGCAGAATTTCACTTTACCCGAAGAGGATGATGTAGAGAAGCCGGTTAAAGAGAATCGATGCAAGGACTCGACTTATATTGAGATGGGTGAACTGTTCCGCAACTGGAAGAAAAGGCTAAACAGGTTCATAACTGAAGGTAAGACTCCAGAATTTGTCGGAGTCTATGAAAAGATAAAAGATGAGTGGCCCGAATTTAAGGCGTACAAGCAATCGGAAGCCGCTAAGAAAATCTCAGTGAGAAATAAGAAAAATGCAGAGAAAAAGATATATCACCATAACATGGGGTCAGGTGGCTACCTGACGGCCATGCCTAAGTGGACGAAAATGATGGATGAGTTTTTGGCTAAAGGTATAGAGATCGAGACATTTGGCTGGCCAGACCGGCTTAAGGCTTGGTTCTATGGGCATGGTGGAAAGTTAGACCCTGAAACAGGTGACTGCCTTTTTACCAAGGAGCACGGAGCTGACCCTATTGAAGCTCTCAGAGAGGTATGGAAGGAGGTCACAGAAGGCAGGTTCCACCCTAACAGAGAGAAGGACGAGCTATCGCGAGCCCTTGGGAATCGTGAACACAGTGGACGAACACGAGGAACCGTTGGCTCCGTACGGTGGATAATTGGGTTTCCCAAAGATGTTGGCACTTACAGAAGCCGATCGAGAAAGAAGAAAGAGCATGCCGACCGGGCCCAGTGGATGAAAAATAAAATACTAGAGCATGAGAAGGAGATAGCAGAGCTGAAGGCAGACAAGCAGACTCGACGGATGCCCTGCGAATCTGAGACGCCCGAAGATCCTTCTCCTGATCCAAAATCAATGCGGAGAAGCAGCGTGGCTTCGACGGAGCTCGATCACCACAATGATATGGCGGGTCCTCGTCACCCTGTGGATAATATCGTGCAGCGGGAACTTTGCAACCTACATGTGCCATGCTTGAACATAACCGTGAAGGTGGCGCACGGCTTTGCCCTACCGCCTAGACCAAATGGAACTTACCATTGCCGCTCTATTCCAGATGGCTATGCTGTTGTCGGGGTTGATGAGGTTATCAAGACATATGAGAGAATTAAGTTGGACTTCCCTACGGGTGAAGACGAGGTTGAGTTGAGATTTTCCCTCAAGAGTACCTGCTTATGGAAAAAGGAATACATCGTGTTCCCACACATGCAGCAAAATCGCCCTCCCAGTCCACCTGCCAGTCCACATAACTACAACAACGACAACCAATGCGCTAGTCCAGACACCCCCCACAACGACAACCAAGGCGCTAGTCCATCTCCGCCGTTGCGTGAGCGTACTCTGCCGCCGCGTGAGCGTACTCCGCCACCGCGTCAACGGACTCCGTCGCCTCCGCAAAAGAAACGGAAGTGCACCGCTGCGTCGACTAGTACTCAGAAAAGCGAAACAGGGAAGTCTCGCTTTGTGAACTCTCGCGAAGATATCGATATATGGGTCAACGAGATCCAGTATGCCTAGAGAAAGAAGGAAAAAAAGATGACTTTGCCTTTTCCGGTATATTCTTCGGAGGCCATACGGTGGGCCATCGAATTTCTTACGCATCCGTCGCAATATGAACTAAATATGGATGATGACTACACACGCGTTCTGGTGCGTACATCTAGGAGAGTGCGGGAAGAACAAAAAATTACTGCCACCCAGAACAGAGATGTTCCACAGCTCGGAATGCAGGCAGGACAATCGGCCCCTCCACTCATATTGGCGCCTTACAACCGGAACCCGGTCGATGATGTACTTTCGCAGCAAGCTAGAGATATGGGTATAACTCTGGCAGAGCTTAAGGCATTACAATCTGGCGAGAGTGTCACCATACATGAGGTGGTGCGGAAATATGTGAGAGGAGAAGATCTTGTCGAGCCTGCTATGGTGCGCACTCTGCCAGCTAGGTTGCACCAATTAAATGCATGGTACATGCGTACTACAAAAAGTCAAGAAGGAAACTGGCTCTATATTCCAACGGACTTTTATGGCACAGGTGATGATGAGATTCAAATTGAGTATTGCAAATTATGGCAGTTATTCAATTTTGACGCGCTCGACAAATCTATCATCAGTGCCTTTTGCATGTAAGTAATTAAATTATGTATATATGTCATTAATTCTCTAGCTCAACTTATTTTTCATTGCATGTAATTATCCTTATCACTATATTCCTTTTGTACTCTATTATGCAGGCTAAAAATTATACAATCTCGAAAGTTCGGACTCAATCACAAGATTGGATTCATTGACCCTAATCGAGTTCATCATCGTGTTTTGTTACATTACCCAGAGAATACGGAGGAGCTTTTGCTTAATTATATGATGGCGCAACGTTACAAAAACACCATAATTTTCCCGTACAACTTCGAGTGAGTTGTTTACTTTCTTATACATACTCGATGTTAAGTATATGTAATTGATGATTTAGTTATTAACAAATATAAACATATGGCAGATTTCACTGGATATTATTTGAGATTGATGTTGAAAAGGCAATCGTTGATGTCTTCGACCCATTATCGAAACCTGAAGAAAAGTTCGACGACAAGAAACAGATGCTCCAGAGGTAATTTCGTTCATTATCACAATCAACCTAGCTCGTCTTTTCTAATAATATATCGTAATTAGTAAACTTCTTTACTAATTTTCCATACCGTAAACTTCAGGGTTTGGGACAAGTTCACCTCTTTCCACAAGTACGTCGGTATAGCCCGGAACCTCACTTTTAAATGGCGAGAGGTAAGCCGTACTAGCTAGGTTCCACGTATGCATATTTTTTATTTTAGTCTCACAATACCATTTTCCCAATATTTTCGATTATTTTTTGATTGGTTTCTTATCTTATTATCTCATAAAGTGCGCGAAGCAGCAACAAGGCACCAATTTGTGTGGATTCTATGTCTGCGAGTTCATCCGAATTCACTTCAATGAGGGGGTAGACTAGAATGGCGTACGTTAACAATTTATTCAAACTTGTTCACTTTTCAAATTGAATTATTTTCATATTGGTTGATATATTGGTGTTGATCTCTCCCGTATAGTTTGATATGATACGGAACAGGCTTAATGCAAAAGACCGCCTACTACCAATTGCGGAGGAAATTGCGGGCTTTCTGCTTGACTATGTGATAAAGCCAGGCGCAGAATGCAGTATAATCCAGCCGCCAAAAAAGACCATCCGGAAGAGAAAATAGGGTCTAATGCCTCTCTGTCATGTAATGATCTCTGTTTGTAAATATTTAGACATGATCTTCCGGTTGTTAATATTTGTTGTAAATTTTTGTTTCGGAGAACTTGTGTATTAGTAGTATTCATGACTATCCCGAGGAAAAAATCGTGTATTCATGATATATATTATATATATAGTAGCGTATAATATGCAACTCGATCTTGTTTGAAATCAGTAACATAAATATCAAAAACAGACACACAAATAGAAAACAGGAAACAAAATAAAAGAAACAAAAAAAGAAAACAAAAAATCATATATACTGTCCCGGTTCGTATTACAAACTAGGACAAGTGAGTGGCAGCCAGAGGCTGGCTTGTGTGGCCACGTGACCCCCCTATTGGTCCCGGGCCGTGGCGTGCCGGGGACAAATAGGGGAGCCTATTTGTCCCGAACACGCTGTCCCGGACGCGTGCCCAGGACAAAAAGCCCTGCCGGCCCGGGACAAGTGGCTTGTTCTGCCCTAGTGCTAGCGGCTCAATCGAGCCTCTGGGGCAGGTCAGGCTTGCCGTCACCTTCGGCAACGAGGAAAACTACTACACTAAGCACATCGACTTCGACGTTGCGCACATCGGTCTGTCATACAACGCCATCCTTGCCTACCCCTCCCTCGCGAAGTTCATGGCCGTCACGCATCATGCCAACAACGTGGTCAAGATTCCCGGCAGCGCTGGCACCATCACCATCTGTGGACATGTCCTGGATGCTACACGCGCTGTCGAGACAGCCTACAAGGCAATCGACATGGAATTCCCTACTGATGAGGACATGGAGCCTCTCGAGAGACCCAAGAAGAAGAAGCAATTGTTCTCCTAGGAGCCAGCCGCTACAAGGAAGGTCTCTCTAAGCTCTAGTAGCTCGGGGGCTGAAGGCTTGGGGGCTAGCGTCACCATTGGAGCTGCTCTGCCTCCCAAATAGGAAAGCGCGCTCGTCGCCTTCCTCCGGGCAAACTCTGACATGTTCGCATGGACTCCGTCAGATATGTCCGGTGTACTAAGGGAGGTGATTGAGCACCACTTAGCCGTGTGTCCAAACGCACGCCCCGTCAAGCAAAAAGCAAGAAAGCAAGCCCCCGAGAAGCAAGCATTCATCGTCAAAGAGGTCGAGAAGCTAAAAGCGGAAAATGTCGTCCGCGAAGTCGCGCACCCCACTTGGCTCTCCAACGGCATGGTCGTCCCAAAACCCACCGGAGGAGGCCGCCTCTGCATCGATTACACTGATGTCACAAGGCCTGCCCCAAGGATCCTTATCCCATGCCAAGAATCGACCAGATCATGGACTCCACGGCAGGCTGCGACCTCCATTGTTTTCTCGATGCCTTCTCTGGTTATCACCAGATCAAAATGGCTAAGGAAGACGAGGAGAAGACGACATTCCTCACCCCTTGTGGTGTGTATTGCTCTGTCTGCATGCCCTTCGGCCTGAAAAACGCTGGCGCCACCTTTCAGAGGCTCATGAGGATAGCAATTGGCGAGCAAATGGGCAGAAATGCAGAGGCTTACGTCGATGACATCATCGTCAAGTCTCGAGAGGGATATACTCTCCTCAGGGACCTCGAAGAGACCTTCGCCAGCCTGCGCAAGGTGAATATCAAGTTCAACCCCGCCAAGTGCGTCTTCGGAGTGCCTTCAGGCAAATTGCTTGGTTTCCTCGTGTCCCACCGGGGCATAGAGGCAAATCCTGACAAGATCAAGGCCATAGAGAAAATGCAACCTCCTCGCCGGCTCAAGGAAATTCAACGCCCAACAGGGTGCATGGCCAGCTTGGGCCCCTTCATCTCCAAGTTCGGCGAGAGAGCCCTGCCTTTCTTCAAGATCTGAAGAAGTCTGGCACTTTCAAGTGGACGCCTGAGGCGGAAAAAGTCTTCGAGGACTTGAAGAGGTACTTGGCCAGCCCACCAGTCATGGTTGCCCCAAGGACAGGCGAGCACCTAAAGCTGTATCTATCAGCCACTCCACAAACTGCCAGTGCCGTCCTGGTAGTAGACAGAGAGGAGCCAGTCCTCCACAACAAGAGTGCAACCACTCCTAAGCCAAAACCACCTGACGAAGAGCTTGACAAAGGAAAAGGCCCCACAAACCCACCGCCAGGCCCATAGCCACAAGCGGAGCCTGCCCCAAGTCAACCTCCACAGGCTGATCTCGCCGAGGAGCCTGAAGAGACTCCACAGGCCAACCCCCTTGAAGGCCCTAAAGAGCCTCCATAGGCCGACCCCCTCGAGGGCCCTGTAGAGCCTCTCCACGCAGACAGCGCCGCGCCTAAGCTAACAACATTTGTCGAGCATCCTGTCTACTTCGTCAGTACAGTACTGCGGGATGCTCGGGAACGGTACACAATGCAACAAAAGCTCCTCATTGCGCTCCTCATCGCCTCAAGAAAGCTGTGACACTACTTCCAGGGGCACCCCATCACTGTGGTCACCTCATTCCCCCTGGAGCAGATCCTGCGCAACCCTAACGCCACAGATCGTGTCGCGGGATGGAACATAGAGCTACATCCATTCAATCTGCGTTTCGATACTACAAGAGTAATCAAAGGGAGAGCGATGGCAGACTTTGTCGCCGAATGGGCTGATCCAACCCCTGAAGAGCCTCTAGGAGAAGAACCAGAGCCCTCGGGAGACAAAATGCCCAGCCACTAGACCATGAAGTTCGACGGAGCTTTCGCTTGCCGCCATGGCGGGGCTGGCGTTGTCCTGATCTCACCCAAGGGTGACAAGCTCTATTACGCGGTCCAGATGTTCTTTGGAATCGACATGATCTCCAACAACATTGCTGAGTACGAGGGCCTGCTCGCCGTCCTACGTGCCGCCATCGCTCTATGCATCAAGCACCTACTCATCAAGGGCGACTGCTAACTGCTCGTAAACTTCTCCAACAAGAGCTACAAGGCCAAGGACAACCACATGGCCGCATACCTTGAAGAGGTCCGTGGGCTTGAGAAGCAATTCAGGGGCATGGAGCTCAGGCACATCCCAAGGAAGGAAAATCAGGAGGCTGACGACATCACCAAGTGCGCATCAAGGAGCAAGCTCAGCTGCCAGGCGTCTTTGAAGAGAGGCTCGTCAAGGCATCCATAAAACAGCCTCAAGAGACCATGCCCGCGAGCACAGACGAAGTGCTCCCGCCACCACCTACAAAGAGGGCTCCCGATTGCGGCCCCCTGACAGGGGAGCGTCTGTTGCTAACAGCAGTGCATCAAGAGACAGGCTGGATCGACGAGCTCAAGAACTACCTAACTAAGGGAATTCTCCCCGAGGAAGATGTCGAAGCAGAGCGAATCGCTTGCCAGGAAAAATCCTACCACATCCTCGAGGGTGATCTCTACCGCAAGGGCCCAAATGGCATCGCGCTCAAATGCGTCCCTCCTGAAGAAGGCAGAATGCTGATCAAGGACATCCACTGCGGGGAATGTGGCCACCATTCGTGCGCCTGCACCCTCGCAGGCAAAGTCTTCAGGAGTGGTTTCTAATGGCCTCAAGCACTCCAGGATGCAGTTGACATCGTGCAAGCATGTGAAGCCTGCCAATTCCACGCCAAGCAAATTCATCAGCCCGCGCTGGGACTACAGACCATCCCGTTCTCCTAGTCGTTTGCGGTTTGGGGGCTGGACGTCTTGGGACCATTCCCAACATCACAAGGGGGCTATCGCTATCTCTTTGTGGCCATCGACAAATTCACCAAATGGCCCGAAGTGGAGGCAACACGCAAAATTCCAGCAGGCGCGGCGGTGAAATTTATCAATGGCTTGGTCTGCCGGTTCGGAGTGCCTAATCGCATCATCACCGACAATGGCTCACAATTCACCAGTGGCATCTTGAGAGCTTACTGCAAGAAAATGGGCATCAAGCCCTGCTTCGCCTCCGTCGCTCATCCACAGAGCAATGGCCAATCCGAGGAAGCAAATTCAGAAGTCCTCAAGGGCCTAAAGACCAGGACCTTCGACGTCCTCAAGGGCCACGACAAGGGCTGGATTAGCGAGCTCCCTTCGGTGCTCTAGTTCATCCGCACAACGCCACCCAAGCCTACGGGAGAAAAACCGTTCACCCTCGTCTGTGGAACCGAAGCAGTCTTCCCCACAGAGATAAAGCATGGATCCCCATGGGTCCTTCCCTTTAACGTGGACGAGCAAGAAGATATCCACAACGACGACCTTCTCCTTCTCGAGGGACTACGCCGTCGTGCCACCCTTCGGATGGCAAAATACCAGCAGGACCTGCGACGCTACGACAGCCGCAACGTGCGCTCGCGCACGCTAGAGACAGGTGATCTCGTCCTCAGGCGACTCCTCTCCAGGGAAGGCCTCCACAAGCTGTCACCCATGTGGGAAAGCCCCTACAGGGTCACCCACATCGCCAGGCCTGGCGCGGCCCGCCTCGAAACTCAAGACGGCATCCCGGTCAAGAATCCGTGGAACATCATGCACATGCGCAAGTTCTACCCGTGATCATAGTGACGTCAAGACATCCAGCGAAAAAGAGGCAGCTTACAGCTCAACCTCCATGCATTTTTTGTCTCCAGAAGGATAAAAAGCAAACGTGATCATTGTCACGCCCGTGATCATTTTCACGTCAAGAAATATGGCGGAAGAGGCAGCTTACGGCTCAACCTCCAAACATTTTTTGTCTCTAGAGGTTTAAGCTCATGGCTTAAACTTCCAAGCTCCAAAGGCTTCTCTCGCGGGTCAACCCCTGAGCTCTCCATGTAACGAGCCACCTCAGGCCGTAGAGAGTCTCTGCCCATAATGGGTGGTCCCTATGCCTCAACATGGTCAAAACATTAACTTGGCATCTCCAAGCATAATGAGACAATTTCGTTCCTAAGTGAACTTTGCGCTAAGGCGCCGCTATGTTATATTTGGTGGTGAGTTTTATTTCCGCATTACTTTTTTAGAAATGTGCGCTTATATCTCTCCACAGGCGTACCTCGCCAGCGGGGGTTGAGGTACGGTGCCAGTGCCTCAAATGACACACCAGCAGCACAGCAAAATCCAAGGATCCGAGATGTGGCTGGAAGGCAAGCTCCCACAAACACGCCATCTCTACAAAGGACCTTGGTACCTTCTCTCCTAGCAAGGAACGCCTAAAGGGAACTATAAGCGCGCACGAGTCCCCAGCACCATGTACAAGCGTTTGGGTTCGCCCCTCTAACATTTACAGGAAAGAAACGTCCCTACAAGCCTAAGGAGGCAACTGGGGAAAAACCCCTAAAGAGGACCTCCTCGCCAGGCAAAAACCTCTACAGGGCAAAAGCTTCGAGAAGCTTTTGCCCCCATGCATCGAGAGCCCTTTTCCTGCGCAAACGCACGTTTGTGCCTCGAGCGACTCCGCTTTCCCTTATACTTCATAGACTACTCGTACGTCTAAGGGGGGTACTTGAGCATCGCGACTCAGGGCTCTTACCTCTCCTAGGCTTAAACTCCCCCCGACCTTGCTGAGTCATTTCTCTAGCATATCGAAGTTGCGGAGTCATGGCACGAAGAGATGGGTTCTAACGACGCATAGAACCCATAGACATGAAAATAAGACAAAAAGGACTTGTCGAGGGGCACGCAAGCTAAAAACTGCAAAAGAGAATATATTACATGCCCAAAAGAGCATAGTGTCTAAACTGGAAATTTTTTAAGATACAAACGCACACATGCGCAATAATCAAGGCACAGGCAGAATCCGCGCCGCCGCGCTCCTCCTCTGTGGCACCCTCCTCCGTCTCGGCAGAGGCGGCCTCCTCCTCGCTCTCCTCTGCAGCGACCTCTGCGCGCTTGAAGCGGTTGTAGAAGGCATCGACTTGCTCGCGGAGGGAGTTGGAAACCCGCCACACGTCCTCGCCCTTACGAGCCTCAGTCACGGTGGAGAGATCAAAGCCCGGCGAGAGGAGTCGGAGGTTGGTGAAGAGGCGGTCCACGACCACGGCCAGGAGCTGGCGATTCTCGACCTCGATCACCTCGCGGAGATCAGCGACGGGGCGCTCGAGTGCCGTGAAGAGCTGGTCAAAGTAGACCTGGTACATGGCGACGTCACCATGGCCTCGGACCTCGGAGGTTGGCGCGTCTGCTCCAAGCTGGTCCGCAAGCTCGTTGCCGCGGGTCACCAGCGCCTGGAACATACGCTCCCCCTGCTTCGTGAGCACGCGGGACGCATGGCCGGTGTCGACAGCCTCCGCAACCTGCTCGCCGCAGGGCCCACCTGCTCCTCCACGTCCTTGACAAGGGCGTCCACGTCCTAGACGGCGGCCCTGCGACCATCCTCGGCTTGGTAGTAGGCCTCCTTGCCGTGCTTAAGGCGGGTCTCGAGCTTGGAGTTGGTCTTCTCGAGCTCCGCGATCCGCCGGGCGTCCACGGCATGCTAGGCCTCAAAACGGTCCTCCTGCTTCTTGGCCTTGTCACGGTACGCCTTGAGGGTAGTCTTCCTGAGCTCCTTCTCGCCCTCCCCGAGGGCGTCATCCGCCTCCTTCTTCTTCTGGGCGTACCTTCACCCAAAGCGCTCCAGGGCTTGTTTCTGGGCGACGATGTTCTCGTCGTACTTCTGGAGCGCCTGAGCCAGGTTCCCCTCGCGCGGCTCAAGCTACTCGCGCAGGGTCGTGAGCTCACCTTCCGCCTGGAGCCGCTGCTCGTCGCGCAGCAGCACGTCTTTCTCTCTGGAGGCTAGCTGCTGCTCGTGCTCCGACAAGCTCTTGCGGTCCCCCTCCATGGCCTCGCGTTCGACCTTCACCTCTGCCAAGAGCGCAGTAGCCGCGTCGCGCTCGTTCTGGAGGGGCCCGAGGAGCTCGTTGGCGTCGCGTATGGCCCCCTCGCGGACCTCCTTCGCAAAGCAGACGGCCTCCTCGCGCGCGGCCTGCAGCGCCAGATCCTCCTGGCGGCGGGCCTCTACCGCCGCGTGGAAGGACGCCCATGCGGCCGCAAGCTCGTCACGCTACCGAGCGAGCTGCGCGTCCTCCAGAGCCAGGTGCGCCTCCAGGCCCTCTAGAGACCCCCTCACCATGCCAAAGGCAACCTCGCGGTGCTCCACACTTCAGTTCCAGCCGCCGAGGGCCAGTTCGCGGCACAAGGAAGTTCCGGCTCCGACGTCGAGCCTGGGGAACCCAGCCTAGGGGCGCACCGAGGGTTGGGCTGTGCTCCATCTCCCGCAGCGCTCGAGCCGGCCTCGCCGCCCTCGCCATCGTGGCCTGTCCCCGCCTGCGGCTCGCTTACTACAGAGGCGCGTTGCGGAGACGAAGGAGCTCCCCCCACAAACTCTACAGCGCGCGAGGTGGAGTAGCCGCGCCGGCTAGGTTGCCTCGCGGGCCGGCGTGGCCTCGCGCGGTGGCATGGCCGCGCGAAGCGGAGTACAGGCTTGAGGGGGGGGGGGTAATAACACGCTCCTCCTGTGGCTCTACCACCGTCTGCTCGGGAGGTGTGGCCGTTGCCTCCTCCACCTGAGGCGCTGCAGCTCCCTCCGGAGGCACAGCTGCCTCCGGTTGAGACGCAACCTCCTCCGCCTGAGGCATCTCCTCGGTTGGTCCTGAGAAGGCCGTCTCCACAGGCCTCGTGGCCTCTTCAGCCACAGCCTCAGTCGTGGCTCTTTTCACCTCTACTGCCTTGCGGAGCTTGCGGCGCTTCGCAGGGAGAAGGTCACTGGCAAGCACCAAAGAGAGGTCTTCAGAAAAGGATCAAGAAGAGAGAGCAAGGATCAAGAACAACCAAGTGCTAGAAGCACTTACCCAGGCGACTTGGCGCTAGTGTCGACCCACGCCAAGCCTGGCGAGCGCCAGGTGGGCTTGGTCTTGGCTCCTGACCACTTCGGGGGCGCCTCGGCCTTCCTTTTGGACGTGACGTTGGACGACCTCGCCCCAGACCGATCCACGGCTGCTTTGATGCGGGGCTCGCGCCGCCCCGGCGTGGCCTCCTCGTCAGAGGCCTCCTCGTCCTCGTCCTCCTCCTCCACGGGGCACGAGGGTGCCACCACGAAGGCGTCGTCATCACCTGAAGAGATGTCGCAAATCTTGTCAGTGAGGAGCCCGGGCCTCGAAGAGGACAACTCCCCTACCGTGGCCTCGTCCTCGCCTTGCCCAGCTCCAGAGGCGGAGGGCGAATCTGCTCCCTCCGCTCCCTGCACCACCGGCACATGCACCTCCTCCCCCGCCAGGCCTGCCGGGGTAAAAGCGGGCATCCCCACCAAGATGGCCAGGCGCTCGGTCATGTTGTACTGGTGGAGCGGTCGGAGCGTGATGGGGAGCTGGTCCATGGCAGGCACCCCCGGGTTGATGAAGAGTGCGGACAGTATGTTGTCGACGGCGTCCTTGTCATTGTCCTCGTGGTGGAGCCGCATCTTGTCCTGGGGGCCGGAGTACATCCACATGGGCGTCGAATGCGCTTGAAGGGGAGCGATGTGGCGCGTCACGAAGTCCGCAACGATGATTTTCCCCGTGAGGCCCTCCTCGCGAAGGAAACTAAAGCGGCCCATAAGGATAGCGTTTTGCGCGCTGTTGAAGGGGGCCTTGCCCCAGTTCGTGTTCTTCACGGGCGGCGCGTCGGGAACCTCGAGGAAGGCGCAGGGCTGCTCCACCCTGACGAAGAACCACCGCTCGCGGGAGTCGTCCACCTTCTTTTTCACCGAAGTGACGGCCTTGCCCTTGCTCCACTACATGGGAATGTAGACGCTTCCCATGCCGTCGACGATGCGGAACAAAACGCATCCTGAACGCTCGTTCTTCGCCGTGTTCCGGAACACGTAGAAGCACCGGAAGAGCCCCACCGTAGGCGCCAGGCCCAAGTACGCCTTGCAGAGGTAGGCGAACACGGCGCGGATGAGGACGGAGTTGGGGTGGAGGTGTAGGAATTAAATCTTGTAGAAGGCCAGCACCGCCTCCAAGAATGGAGAGAACGGCGGCACCAACACGGCGGAGACGCAATGCTGGAAGATGGGGAAGAACCCTCGCGGACGTTTCCCGTGCGCCGCGGCCTTGAGCGCAGTGGCGCCATGCTCGTTGGTCCGGTCCGCCACCAGGAAGCGGACCTTGGCGAGCGCCTTGTCGTTGACGCGCACCCCGAGCAGCGCTGCGTCGTGCACGACCTCAGCTGGTGCCGCCTGAGAAGAGGACCCCACGGCCGCCTTGCCCTTGTTCTTGGTCGGACTCATCGCCGGTGATGGGAAGGTCGCTGCGGCGAAAGAAGTTGGAGGAGAAAGGAGACGAGAACACCGGAGAGCAGGAGCGGAGGTCTCGAGACAGAGAAGGCTTCTGCGAGAAGAAATGGAAACAGTAACGGCTCCCTGCCCCAGCGCTAAGAATTTATGTCCCGTCAAGGGGCAGTTGCCGGGGCATGGTGGGACCCCCCACTACGCGCGCCCCAGATCGTGAACGTCCGTTACTCGTCTCAGTGACGCGTGGCTCGCGCCGGCCGGACACTTTGGGCCCACGACGCTCCAACTGCGCCAATGGGCTCAATCGCACCCATCGCAGGCCCGGGGGCTACTATCAGCCCAATGAAGACTGGTGTGTGCAGAGCCCACTCTCCACAGGCCTCGCACGTTGGCGGACCAGACGAAACGACTAAGGACCAAGCCATCGCTTGGAGAGACCCTCGAGAGGCAACTCCCCTCGAGGGCCTGAAGAGGAAGCCAGGGCCTGAAGAGGACCGCGCGCTTCAAGAGACTCCCCAGGCCATCTTCGCCTAGAGAGGAGTCAACGGAGATCTCGCCACAGGCATGCGCGGCCCTGTGGAGACCCTTCGTGGCCAATCAAGCGATGCAGGGCGCACATGTCCTCTGCAACGGCCGCAGAGTGACGCGAGCACTCCAATTGCCATTCTGGTGATAAATGAGTAAACAAAGTGATAAAGCTGGGACTTTCCTCTCTAGTGATAAAGCGGCTGGACGGTGCAACGCTTCAAGAAGATCGTCATCGTGGGCTCCACCATGATCACTGCAACCCCTGCGAGCCGTTCTGCACGGCCTGCTGCATGTCGGCCACCGCGCCCAACTTTATCGCGGATGGACCGCGTCCATCTACGTTTTTGAAGTGGTGGACTCCGTCTCCTCCGCGCCGCTACCGTGTGGGAGCCCACCTGGGACGACCTGCGCAAGGAGGACCCCCCCGGCGCCTATAAAAGGAGCAAGAACTCCACCGTAGCAAGGGATCGGCCAATTGCTTGCTAAACGTTTGTAACCCTAGACCAACAAGTAGGATAGCCATCTGCTGGAGGAGGAAGACAACCGCTGTGTCCCTCTCCAAGCACGAACTGCCTCAAGAGAGCCCTCGGCAATCTCAGTTGTACTGTGACCTTTGCAGTGCAATACAGACAAGCAGGAGTAGCGGTGTTACCTCTTCCTGAGGGCCATGAATCTGGGTACGGGTCGATGTCCATTTCTATCGTGATTTTTCCTCTCCAGGCTCGGCGAGCACCGTCGTCGTGCCTCTCGAGGTTTGCTTGACCTCCATGTTTAACCCCCCTTCGAACTACCCTTCAGGGTGTGACTACCCCTGTTCCGTGGGAGTCACTCTCCGACAAATGCGCATTGGGACTTTATTCGCAATGATGACATCGTGTGACCACGCTTCACGTCTAGTCGAAGTGACATGCCTATAAATGTTTACCACGTCATCTGGTGCCCCTATACGTGTCAAGTACAACTGTCGAACAGTTGATGCATGTCGTCGTTCTGGTCAAATTTACTGTAGTAGGAGACGAGACGTTGTGAGACATCTACACGTATCAGAAGCATTTGTTGCTAGAACTGATGCGATTAATTTCCTTTTTACGTGCAAATATCCGGACACGAACTGGACGTGAACTACATGTATCGGTGCATCTGTGTCAACATAGCAAGCGCAATCTAGACACGTACTAGACGTGAACTTGCACCCACAATGCGCGCTCAGTGTAGTTACGCAATCTGAACGTGTGTAGACCTTGTTTACCAACTAGAATCGTTTGAATATTTGTTATTGTACTTCTGTCAAACACCTTAAGTGCGCACTCTGGACGCGCTCAAAGCGTGCCCGGCGTGCTCTGGGCGCGAACATGCGCACATTTGTGTAAAATTTGTGCGCGAACTGGGCCTAGACCATTCTTAGTCACTCCTAAATGATACTTTCGTGAGTATTTTGAAATTATCATGTTGTAATTCTCATTTGCACATTTGAGATATGCGATATAAAATGAGATCCCCTCCTTCTCATTTGAATGTATGTAGACCATGTTTTTCAACATGAGTCGTTAGTATATGATTTATTAAGACTATGTGCGTCGGTTTTAAAGTTTTTTGATAATTTTTAAATTTATTATGGTTATTTCAAATTGGCTCAAATCTAAGTTTAACCAGCATTTAAACAAGTTTAAAACATGAAAATGAAAAACCAAGCATGGGTCCTTCTTAGTCACTCCAAAACGAAGTTTTTGTGAGCTTTTTATAAATTTCATGTTGCAATTCCAAAGCCAGTTCTCTCCAGCCTTAGACCTCATTGTTTGAGTTATGCAATATCGTATGATCTCCATGCCCTTCTTCTTTTGAATGTATGTAGACCATGTTTTTCAACTTGAGTCGTTAGTATATGATATAATAGGATTTTCCTTTTTTTGACATTTGTTTGAATATTTGAAGCTCATTTCAAATATCGATCAAACTACAGCCATCCGATTTCCTCTAGAAGGAATATGCAGCCGTATGATTTCCTCCAGAGGGAATCTGCAGATGATCCGCGAGAAGCTCGTTCTGCGATTTTATTGGACGCGCGCGTAGGTTAAGGGTTGTACACCCGCTGACGAGTGGACCCAGCGGGGATTTTTGGCTCGCCCACCCCCATTTGCCTCAGTGAGACCATATTGGGTATTTTGGCGCACCAAATGCGGATTTTGGCTATTACCCGTCGTAACCGAATGGGTATTTTGATAAACCAAATGGGGATTGTAAGGACCCCTCAAAACACGTCCGAGATGTCCACGTTATGTAAAAGATCACGATCCCAATGATCAGTGCAAATGAAAGTCTTACAACACATAGATGGTCATACGACCAAAGTCAACAAACCTCGTCACGCAGGATGGAATTAACTAAGATAGCGAAAGCTCGTGGCTAGCGACGGCCCTTAACATCTCCGAGCGCTGATCCCACAAGTGCAGTTGACCGGTGACAGCTAAGTGGCGAAGTCGTCGTCATACACCTCCTCCTCGATGTAGGCCTCCTCATTATAATCTGGACATTTGAATATCCAGGGACAAAGCCACATGAGTACAATTACGTACTCGCAAGACCACCTCTAGGCTTAAGTTTTCATGATAATGCAAGAAAACAATTTTCGAAAACTAGGTTAACTACTATATACGACTATAGGGCTTAGTTTTCGAATACCATGCTTTTCGACATAGATATTACGACATCTCTATATCTTTGTTGAAGAAAACATTTAGAGATAGAATTCTCTTCTCTTAGATATAGCAAGGACATATCTAAGTACTGAAAACTTCTTTTAGCAAAACCTCTAAAAATACTAGGATAGGGGTAACCCTTTTTCCTTCCTTGAGATCAGACTGATTTTCTCCCCGTGACCAATCATCCTCACCCAAATTCCGTACCTCCCAGTTACCTCCTGATTCCACATACACACTTTCCTTTATAAGACAACTTCTTTCCCCAGGCGCCCAGTGTGGCCTTTCCAACCGTCCATGACCTCGGACGCGGCTATTCGAATAGATTTACACTCTGCAGAGGTTGTACACTTTACCCACACATATCGGTCATTCCGCCGTGTCTGCCACGGCCCATCATATGGTAACATGCGGGGGTCCGGATAACACGATCAAAACTTTCCACTATGACCACCCTAGTATCGGGGCCTCCCGGTAGGTTTATTTTCCTCGGCACCGTGTGCTCCACTAGACCTCTTGGTCTTTCCTCGGGACGCCACACCGCCACGTCAGGAGACATGCCGTAATCGTCCGGCTGCTGATCCGCAGCAGTGAATTGTCTCTTCCGGACGACAACCCGTCTTCGAGGGCCCAACCCTCATAGAAAGTATGAGAGCCCCAACACTAAGACAGACAAGCTTCCGGCTAAGCCCTACCCATGTCAGGTAGTGTGGTTGCACGGGTTAATTGTTCGGGCGGCAGCAGGGACTTCGAAATTAAACCTCCATCTCCGACTGCTCCCAGCAGCTCGGGTTTTTGCAACATCTCCGAATGCTCTCAGCATCTCGGGTTTTCATAAAACATTTCTTTCTTGCTGATTGCTCCCAGCAACTCAGGTTTTTCCTCCATGAAACAGTTTTATCAAACAGGTTCCCATCCTATAGTTTTGAGGTAAGTAGTTGAAGGTAGACTACTAGAAAACTTAATCTTTTTGATGGAGCCTTCAACAAGGCTCACCAAATAAACTCTTTTTGTAACACCTATAATATTCTAATAGATAACCTTGGCCAAACAATATTTTGTGAAATAGTTTTCGGGTGGCAAGGTGCCACAAAAGAAGTAACACATGCATTATTTTATTTTAAAACAAAACATGCTTGATAAAATAATAGGATTCATTATAGTGGTGAGGTGGGCTTGCCTTGCTCAGAGTACTGCCCCTGGTCTTGTTCTTCTTCGTAGTTGTGCTCAGCTACCTCGTACTGCTCTTCCTCGGGTTGTGCTTCTACCGTAACATGAAAAACAAACGAGGCTAGTGTAAATCCTAAACTGCAAGTTGATAACAATCTAAAGTATAACAACAAACAACGAGCATCACAAAATAGAAAACACAAATAATGCATTTGATTAGTGATCAAGTGCTTTTTATGTGAATTATGCATAACTCTTAAGGTACTGCCCCAAAAATTAAACCCTTCTACCACATTACTCCTAGCTACCATATGGAGTTCTGAAAATTCGCTGAGCATGAAAATCTATCACCAAACAAGAATTAAAAATCAGTCAAGAGCTACTGATGTCAAACTCAAACAGAAGATAGATTCAGTTTTATAGATCCCATGTATGCGTAATTAATTGTTTTGGTGAGATATGAGTTTTCTCTTTAAGTGGAGATTTTATTACTCAAATTTGGATACTCCTAGCTCAAGTTATCCTTGTTTTGAGATAACATTAACTTCTGACTGTTATTAATGCCTAGGGAATAATATGGGGTATTTTGATGCCAAACCAGTGGGGTAAGTTAGATAAAACCTGTGGCTAATTCAAAAAAATATCTCCAACATTACTTCATGGGCAGAGGTGTCTCAACCAAACAAAACTAGACATGCACAAATCTCTAAATTTACAAAAATGCATTTTAAGAGGCTATTTTTCCTGTTTTTAAGAGAGTCAAACAACAAGTATTAAATACTTACTGGAAAAATCTATATTTGTAGCATATGATACCTCCAACACATATCTAACACTTCCAAGTGGATTTACCTCAAAAAGTGTTTTTATTTAAGAGTTAAAAATCACCAAACACCTACTGGTGTTATTCTTAGAGTAAATACAACTTTTGCTAGAGTAATTTCTTGCATGCAATATTTACCAATCTAGGTAGACATTTTTACAGGCTTTCCAAAGGATCCAAGATTGCATGATTTGGATTTAGAAAACCCAAGTTATTAGACAAGTGGTGAAAAGAATACTTTTTACTAGATCTATTTTACCACACGACAGGACATATATTTTGGACCAAATCCAACGCCACATGATTATGAAAATGTGTGTGCATGCTACAAAATTAGTCTCATTATTTTAGCTAACGTAGATTTACCACAAATGAATAAAAGCTAGACTAAGGATTCACTGGAAATATTAACAGAAAATGATTTTAAAAAAGGAAAAAGGGCCGGGCGGCCAGATCTGGGCGGAATCTGCCCAGCGACCACGCGGAGCAGCGCGGGAGACCGAGCTGGGCCGGCCCAAACACGCGAGGCCGCGCGCGCACGGCGGGATTCAAACCAGGCCGTAGATCTCGCGATCTACGGCTCACAGTTGTCGTCAACCTCACGATGCGGCGCGGATGAACCAGACGCGGAGGAGAAAGGCGACGGCGACGGCGCTCACCAGAGGCCGTGCGGGGCCAGGGGAGGACAGAGGTCGACAGAGGGGATGATGGCGAGCTCGACGACGCCCTCAGCTCCCGCATGCAACGTCGACAGAGGGGATGATGGCGGCGTTTTCTTCTTCTAGAGCACGAGAGAGGACGCGGTTTTGGGCGAGGGTGGTAGGGGTGATTAGAGAGGGTGAGGGAGAGCCTCGGGCAAGGATTTAAGGGGAGGGCGAGGCTGAGCACAGCTCCAAAACCAGGGGCCGGTTTTTGGGTATCCTTCGGACAGGAGCGGTTTGGGGAGGGGGAGGGGTGGTCTGATTGGTCCTCCTGGGCGGTGGAGAGGGGCTGGAGGGATGTTGGTCGGGGTGACTCGACCTGGCCAGTAGGGAGAGAGGGGGTGAGCTTCGGTTGGGTGGAAAAGAAGAGAAAAGAAGAGAAGAGAGAGGAGGGGGTGACCCGAGTCCATGACAGGTGGGGCCTGGGAAGAGGGTGCTGCTCTCCTTTTCCAGCAGGTGAAGTGGAAAAGAGTGAGAGGGAGAGGGTGGAGGGTTTTGAGAAAAAATCCTCAAACCAAAATTTTCAAACCCTAAGTTTGAAACATTCAAACATTACTCACAAAGGAAAATAAGTCAATTTCCCAAACTCACCATATTTTAGAGAAACTACTCAATTTGTAAATGCCCAAGTCAAACATCTCATTTAGCTCTCAAAGAAAAGAAAACTTTTAGTGAGAAGGAAAAGAATAACTCAAATGGTCATGTTATTTTGATGGCTACTAGAGCTAGTGAGATTCATGTGCAAACAAGCTCTTTTGTGAAAACTTAGAGCAGGGTATGAAACTATATATGACCTAGATCAAAATGTTTTAAATGCATGCCAAAAACCAGTTAGGGTTTGCTTAATGAAAGTTTATAGTTTGGCTAAGTTTTAACAGGCATGAAGATCCCAATATTTTATGTTGTATTTTAGTTGTTGTGGTTTTTAGTGTTTCTATCAACTTGGAAGGACCACAATACTAAGGATAATGGAATTAGGGTGTTACAGACCTTCCCCCCCTTAGGTGAATCTCGTCCCTGAGATTCCAGATTTGATGGAGAAAGGAACCCAGGAAATTCGCGCTCCAAATAATCTTCATGCTCCCAGGTAGCTTCTTCCTTCGAATGGTTGCTCCATTGGATCCTCAGGAATCTGATCTTCCGTCTCCGAGTCAGACGGACGTCTTCAGCGAGAACACGAAGTGGTCGTTCTTGGTAGGTGAGATCATGGTTGAAATCAATAGTGCGATGATCTATATCTTGATAAGAATGAGTACCACCAGGAACTTGCAGACACTTCCGGAGCAGAGACACATGAAACACATCATGAAATTCTGACAGATGGGGTGGCCGGTCTAGCTGATAAGATACTTCTCCTCTTCGACCGCTTACTCTAAAAGGACCAATATACCTTGGTGCTAACTTCCCCTTCACATGAAAACGTTGCATTCCCTTGAGTGGTGTAACGCGCAGGTATACCATATCACCTTCCTTGAAGCTGAGTTCACGCCTCTTGGAATCGGCGTAACTTTTCTTCCTGGATTGGGCGGCCTTCAGACGGTCGCGAATGAGTTGAACTTGCTCTTCGGGTTCCCTCAGGGTGTCAACCCCAAAAATTTGGTTGTCTCCCGTTTGCGACCAGTTCAAGGGGGTACGGCACCTGCGTCCGTACAAAGCCTCGAATGGTGCCATCTTCAGACTTGCTTGGTAGCTGTTGTTGTACGAGAACTCAGCAAACGGCAAACAACTTTCCCACTTGGCCCCATAAGCTAACACATAAGATCGCAGCATATCCTCTAAGATCTGGTTGACTCTTTCCGTTTGTCCTCCTGTCTGGGGGTGATATGCGATACTGAAAAATAGTTTTGTCCCCAGGGCTTCATGAAGCTTAAACCAGAAACGAGAGGTGAATTGGGTCCCCCTATCAGACACAATGGTCTTGGGAATCCCGTGAAGGCTGACGATACGGGACATATAATGATCTGCCGGTTGATCCGATCGATCGGTGGTGCGCACAGGTAAGAAATGTGCGACCTTGGTGAGTCTATCCACAATAACCCAAATAGCGTCATGTCCGCGATTGGATCGGGGTAATCCAGTGATAAAATCCATGCCGATCTCGTCCCATTTCCACTAAGGCAACTTGAGAGGTTGGAGTAATCCAGCGGGTCGCTGGTGTTCTGCCTTGATCCGTTGGCAGATGTCGCAATTCTGGACGAAGAGTGCAATCTCACGCTTCATGCCACGCCACCAGAAATTCTGTTTTAAATCCTGGTACATCGTGGTTCCACCGGGGTGGATAGAATACAAAGTCTCATGGGCCTCCTTCATAATTAACTGCTTCAAAGCAGGATCTGACGGTACGCAGATGCGTCCCTTGTACCAAAGAATATCGTCAGAGTCGATTGTGAACCCAGGGACTTCCTCTTTGTCAATCTTCTTTTGATGCCCTCAATGCTTTCGTGACCCTTCTGTGCTTCCTTGATCTGCTCCCATAAGGTGGGTTGCAAAAGGAGTTGATCGACTGCCCCATAACTGACTACTTCTATACCCATCTTATCAAGCTCTTCCCAGAGTTCTGGCTGTCGAATCTTGATCATGGAGTTGAATGAACACGGCTGACGGCTAAGGGCATCAGCTACAACGTTAGCTTTTCCAGGGTGGTAATGGATGTCCAAGTCATAATCTTTGATGAGTTCTATCCATCTTCGCTGTCTCATATTCAAATTCCAGGGTGGTAATTTTGCAAGAAAGCTTTGGGTTGGTGATTCGCTTCACCTCTAAAACCTCCCTAGAACAATTCACTTTGGTTAATGTATATGGTCCCTGTGATGGTGTGGCCCGAGAAAATTTTATTGCTTGGTTATTCAGCTTGGACATCGAGGATACCGCTCGTTGGTTAATTATTGGAGATTTCAACTTCTACAGATATGCTGAAAGTCGTAACCGGCCTGGGGCAAATTTCACCGACATTGAGACCTTCAATGAGGTGATCAGCTACTTAGGGCTCATTGAACTTCCCATCAAAGGGCGATCTTACACATGGAGCAACATGCAGGTCGACCCCCTTCTCACGCAGCTTGATTGGTTTTTCACGTCTAATGCTTGGACTACTAAATTTCCAAACACTGTGGTGACTCCCCTTGCTCGACCCACATCCGATCATGTGCCTTGCGTGATATCCATTGGTACTGCCATCCCTAAGGCGAAGGTTTTCAGGTTCGAGAACTACTGGATCAAGATGCCGGGGTTCATGGACAAGGTCCGTTCTATCTGGTCTATCCACTGCCCAGGTGACAGTGCTAAATGTATCTCGGCTAAACTGAAATTGCTTCGCAAAGGTCTAAAACAATGGAGCACTAGTATCTCGGTCATTAGCAAGCTGATTGATAACTGTAATGCCACTATTCTGATGTTGGATGATTTTGAGGAGACCAGACAACTTCATATCACGGAATGGAACTTCCGGAATGTGGTCAAATCCAAGCTGAGCCATCTGCTGATGTGCAAACAAGTGTACTGGAGGAAGAGATGTACTGCGAGATGGGCTAAGCTCAATAGTGAGAACACTTCTTATTTTCATTCCATGGCTACGATCCGGTTTCGCCACAACTCTATTGCCTCACTGCTATGTCCAGATGGTTCTGTGGTCTCGGACCACACAGATAAAGCTAATCTACTCCGTCAGGTGTTTAAAGAGAGATTGGGCACTAGTGTTCCCATTGACCCTTTATTTGATTTCTCAACACTCACGACCAGACACCACAATCTGGAGTCACTTTCAGCTCCTTTTTCACATAAGGAGATAGATGATGCTGTGGCTGATATACCCTCGGATAAAGCTCCAGGTCCTGATGGATTTAACGGCTTGTTCCTCAAAGTTTGCTGGCCTGTGATCAAATATGATTTTTATCGCCTTTGCGATGAGTTCTGGCATGGTTCGGTTAATCTCCAGAGTATTAATGATGCCTATATTACTTTGATTCCCAAGATTCATTCTCCAGAGAGCCCCAATGATTACCGCCCCATCTCGCTGCTCAACTCAGGCTTTAAATTGCTCACGAAATTGTTAGCAAACAGGCTTCAGAGCAAGATCCTTGATATCGTTCATGCTAATCAATACGGGTTTTTGAAAACTAGGTCTATTCAAGACTGCATTGCATGGGCGTATGAATACATCTCTCAAGTTAAACAATCTGGTACTCAGGCGGTGATCCTGAAATTAGATTTCACCAAGGCCTTTGATATGATTGAGCACAATGCGATTATCAAGTTGCTGCAGTGTCAAGGCTTTGATGATCGTTGGATTGGTTGGATTAAAGCCATTTTCGCCACCGGTTCATCCTCGGTTCTCCTTAATGGTGTTCCAGGTAGAAAGTTTGCTTGCAAGCGCGGCGTTCGTCAAGGAGATCCCCTCTCCCCTGTGTTATTTGTGGAGGGTGCTGATCTTCTTCAATCAATGATCAATCATTTGGCCTCCATTGGTGTTCTTTCTGCTCCACTGCCTATTCCTGATACTGATTTTCCTGTGGTGCAATATGCCGACGATACCCTCGTGATTGTTAAAGCTTGCCCTCTTCAACTTCTAGCTCTGAAGGATCTCCTGCAGCAATTTGCGCTCGCTACTGGACTGACGGTGAACTACTCCAAATCCTGTATGATGCCTCTTAACATTGACTCCTTGAGGTTAAAAGAGCTTGCTGATCGCTTTGGTTGTGCCACGGGTACACTTCCTTTCCCGTACCTAGGTCTGCCCCTTGGCACCACAAAGCCCACTATCGCTGATCTCTCTCCGATTGTTGACCAAGTGGAAAGAAGACTCAATGCTTGCGCTCGTAACCTGGATTATGGTGGTCGTCTCACTCTTGTTCAGACCGTCCTTTCCTCACTCCCTCTTCATTATTTGGGCTCGATTAAAATTCCAAAAGGCATTCTCAAAGTATTTGATCGAGCTAGAAGGCACTGCCTCTGGGCGAAGGAAGACAGTACTGGTACGCCGCATTCTCTCGCCGCATGGCCTCTTGTTTGCAAACCGAAGCAGCATGGGGGTTTAGGAGTGAAAAATCTTGAGATGCACAACAATGCACTCTTGCTTAAATACCTCCACAAATTTTTCTCCAGAGCTGACACGCCATGGGTGAAATTAGTTTGGTCACTATATGATGAGGGCCCTCCTCAGGCTCAATCTGCAAGGGGATCCTTTTGGTGGAAGGATGTCTTTAGCCTCATTCACATCTACAGGAGTATCTCTCGCCCTTCTATTGGCAATGGGGAGACGACTCTTTGCTGGAAAGATTTTTGGCATCAAGGAGAACTCCTCTGTGATAAATACCCACAGCTCTTCTCATTCGCCTTACATGAAGACTGCTCGGTGGCTTCAATATCTCGGTCTGTTAATATTTCTGATGAATTTGCCCTGCCATTATCTACACAAGCTTATGATCAGTGGGCAGAGCTCAGGGCTACTCTTCAGCACTACCCTTTAGACCGCAACACTGCGGACTCTAGGAGATTTGTGTGGGGATCCAATACCTACTCGGCGGCTGCTTACTATAAGTTTATATTTGCCCGGGTATCTTGTGACCAGGGGATCAAGCGAATTTGGAGTTCCAAATGTCTTCCGAAATTGAAGGTGTTCCTTTGGTTGCTGCATCTTGATCGGCTGAACACCAAGGACTTGATGGCTAGGAAACATTGGCAGGTTAATGGGGGCACTGCCTGCGTCCTGTGTAATTCTGGCACAATGGAAGACAGAGACCATCTTTTTTTCACGTGTCCCTTTGCTAGCACTTGCTGGAACTCTATTGATCTGCACTGGGATACTCAACGATCTTTTAAGGATCGGATGGAGTTGATGAGAGCTAGCTTCTCTGGACATTGTTTCCTGGAAATCTTTGCCTGCGCCGCATGGAATATTTGGAAGGTCAGGAATGAGCTCATATTTCAAAACATCCAGCATTCCTGGGGTAGATGGAAAGTGAAATTTCAATCTGATATCTTGCTTCACCAATTCAGGGTTAAAGAGACCTCGGTTCAACCTCTCCTAATTTGGATTAGATCCTTTACTTAGTCCCATTTTTTGAGCACCTTTTTTTTCCATTTACTCTCATGTTCTCCTTTACTTCTTTTCTCCCTCCCTGATGTAATTCCTTTGTACTGTCCCACCCATTTATAAAATTTAACCGTAGGGGCTTCCCCTACGGTAACGGTGCTCAAAAAAAAGATGTACTTCAGGCTCTTGTGATCGGTGTAAATTTCGCAGCGGTTGCCCATCAGAAAGTGTCGCCAAGTCTTGAGCGCATGAACCACTTCAGCAAGATCTAGGTCATGGGTTGGGTAATTCTGCTCATGCTTGCGGAGTTGTCGCGATGAGTAGGAAATCACTTTGCCTTCTTGCATAAGGACACATCCAAGACCAAGTTTGGAGGCAACGCAATAAACCACAAAATCTTTGGTCACATCTGGCATGGTTAAAATAGGTGCGGTAGTAAGGCGCTTTTTCAGTTCCTGGAACTAGCTTCACATTTGTCGGTCCAAACAAACTTCTGGTCCTTCTTCAATAGTTGGGTAAGAGGCTTTGCGGTACTTGAGAATCCCTCAAAAAACTTGCGGTAATAACCAGCTAATCCGGGGATGGACCTCACTTCGGTCTGGTTGGTGGGGGTTGGGAATTCAAGGATGGATTTGATGTGGGTAGGATCTACAGATATCCCTCCAGCTGAGATAACTTGGCCAATAAACCCTACTTCTTTCAACCAGAACTGACACTTACTGAACTTAGCATACAACTTGTACTCTCGTAGGGTACCGAGAACCAATCTCAGATGCTCTTCATGCTCCTCTTCCGACTTGGAATAAATCAGGATGTCATCGATGAAGAAAACTACAAACTTATCCAAGTATTCCATGAACACCTTGTTCATGAGGTTCATGAAGTAGGCAGGGGCATTAGTTAGGCCGAAGGACATCACCGTATACTCAAACAATCCATAACGAGTGATGAAAGCCGTCTTAGGGATGTCAGATTCTCTTACTTTCCGTTGAGCCGATACTTGTTTTTAATAGTCACATCATTTTGAAGGGGTTACGGTGCAGAAAACAATAATTTTCTAGCGAGCGAAACCCTAACTAGCCAGGATCTATCTATCTAGTACATGCGATAACGGTGGCGGAACGGGTTAAATTACCTCCATGTAGACCGATAGCGGGGATTACGCTCCCGCACAAGCGTTGACGATGAAGTCGTACGTAGCCGACCTCGAGGTCGCGGAGAACTTGCCGCGATGTCGGAGTCGATGACGCCGGGGTGTCGATGATGATCTGCGTCGACGAGCGTCGGGCGGAAGAAGGCAGAGCGCCAGCACCAGGGCTGGTGCGCTGGCAGCAGAGGGGGGGAGGCGCGGCGGCTGCAGGGGGAGAGACGACGTCGCCCAAGCTCCTCAAAAGAGATGCCTCCGAGGACTCACAAACATACGGAGCTTAGCGACAACTCCCGGTCATTCAGATCCAGCTGAAATCGCAGGAGTAGATCTTCTCTGGAATCCCGCAGAGCAACGGCGCTCTGCGGTATGGCTTAGGTGGAGAGAGACCCCTTTCCTCAGCTCGGCGCGGCTCCGACTTGGGAACCACGAGATCGAGGAGAGAAATCGGGAATTAATTGGATTTTCCTATGAATTAAATCAATTAATATGCCTTGCTATATAAAGGGGGAAGGGGTGTGCAAACCCCCTTGGCTCCCCCATGTGGGACTAAAGGAGGAGAGGGGTCGTGCGCCCCACCACGGGCCGGCCGAACCTCCCATGGGGCCCACCCCCACTTGTGGGGTGCGGCTCCCCCTTCTTGGGCCGTCTTAGGGCCCATGTAGGTGGGAGCCCCCTTTTTCCTTTATTTAATTAATATTAAATTAATATAAAAATCCCATTAATTCATAATTAATATATTTATATATAATTCAATATCCCGTGACTCCGAAAACTCTTTCGGACCACCCGAACAACTCTTGGACATTCCTGGAACCATTCCAGACCTCTCCGGAACTCCTTCCGGACCACCGGAACTCTTTCCGGATCATTTCTCTCTCTCCAACAAACTCCTATAAAATTCCAGAACCTATCTCTAGCGTCGCCAAGACCTTAAGTTTGTTACGCTACGGTTCGGGAACACTCCAGACATGGTCGAGACACTCCGCTCACCAATGATCGTCAGGGATACCTGGAAATATATGACGACCCCTGTGCATTCCACGAATATCGTCGTTGAACCATAAGTATGATATTCATTCCCTTTGTCTCTGCGATACTACCTTGTCCGAGATATGATCGTAGACACACCGATGCCTTTGTTGTATCTCGTTACCGACGAAGGTTATTAACTCGTCCGCAATATTACATCTCCATGACCTAGTCATAAGCTGCGCAGCTATATAGATGCAATATCATCGAGTGGGCCCAGAGTATCTTTCTATTACAAGAATGAACAAATCCCGCTCTTGATCCTTACGTCTTGATGCTCTTTCAAAATACCCAAGATGGACACCGTTATTGTCATGCTATATAAGACACAACGTTTGATGCTCTCAAAGCACTCCTACGAAGCAACAATAAGTACGGTCTCACGGTCTAAGGAATAAGCTATCATATCTTATCTATTGCAAATGACAAACATCGTAATACGATCTTATTGCAATACTTTGCGTATGTCCACCACCTTATTCAACTAACAAGATGACCCCATTGTCAATCGACGTCATTGTCCTTGATCGGGAATCTCGATCAACTGTTGCCCAATGGACTAGCTCATATAGAGGCTTGCTAGGGACCTGGTTGTCTATGTATCACACGTGTATTAACAATTCCGATTAATACAGTTATAGCATAATACACAAACATATTATAAACTTATGAGATAATGCAATAAATAACACTTATTTATTTGCCTCTAGGGCATATCTCCTTCAGTCTCCCACTTGCACTAGAGTACAAATAAACTAGCTGCATTTTACTTTATCAGAATCCCTTATCAAATAAGAATCATTTGATAACGCTTGCCCGTGGAAAAGTGTTACTGCACAATCCATGATTGTACATGCTTCTGCGATTCACTGATATTATCTTGCTTGATATCACCATGTTGTTCAACAACATATATGCAAACACCGCAACTAAGTGAGACTTCCGCTTCCCAGCGCTTACTCTGATTATACTAACCAGATAACTGCCCTGAAAAACACACTCAGCCATGCAGAGCCCCTTGTAACAATTACAAACTCGCGATATCTACATACTTTCACACCAATGTAGAAAACTTGACATTCAAAAGTCAATCCCTTAACTAACGCACATCTACTTCCAGTAAATTCCAAATTTACTTTCATAACTGCTCTTATTCCAAGAACATCGGTTATATTTTATCGAGCAGATAATATGGTTTCTGTATGATGTCTAATATTACATAATAGACCCACATGTCATACAACCATTACTTTCACGCATCATTACTCTCAATGATCAATTGGATTCCAAAGGACCATCCTTTTGATTCTATTCTGACTTCTCAGATATAATCCAAAGCAACTCGACTAACTATTTAAAATTCCCGTTCTATTTCAAAATAGACACTAACTTTCAAATAGTTTCACAACTTCATCCTTCTTATCTATTCTACTGGTACAATTTCACAATGTGTCATTTACACAAGATGAATTCGGCTCCCACTCAAATTATGTCTCCACATATTTGAGAACACACGCTCCCACTAAAAAACGTGTCATCCACGTATTTGAGTTCCTGATCTCCCACTCAAAAATATGGTCTTCACATATTTCACCTGAGTGAACTAACTATGACTCCCACTTAAATTGACATTTTGGTGAAACCAAAATCATTGATCTACTATCAATTCAAATTTAATACAAACTACAGTATTAAATTAATACAAATCCCTCAGACTTCAAGCATGTCTACATAAATGTAGTCAACAAATTTGATCTTGTCCAAGACACATTTCTTGAAAAGACATGCTATCGTGTCTTTCTTATAGTTACATTTCTCATATAACACCTTATATGACGATTAAACAATCTTATTCCTCTAATAAGAATTGCAGCAACAATTACTCTCTTAATCCTTTCAAATGCAACTTTGGATTTCCAGGCTCAAAAGCCTTTGTTCGTATTCCGATATTTTCTCAACTTTCTTTGTATTCATAAAGTGCACCTTGATCTGTCAACAAGATCCGAAACATTTAATACAGTGCGGTGTCCTGACAGCAATATTAAATATAACATCACTTCATTTAGAAGTTTCTTTCATGAAAACATTATGATCTTTATGAAGAGGATTGCAAGCAGAAAACAATTTTCTAGTATCCCTCACTCTTAATCACCAAACTTTCATTAGCAGACATATACTCTTTGGAACACCTTCCAACATAAGTCTGACACTTTATTTCAGGCTTCTAATTCCAATCCATAAACCATAATTTGAAAAATCATATTTTCCTCGGAATTATATAGACAACAAACTAAGTTTTGTTTCTATTTGGTTTTGGAATACACTCTCATCCAATGCGAGCAATCTACAAAGAACCACTCATGTATATTCCGAATTATCGCATAATCATATACATGTCGACACTACTGTCGATCCTACGAATTCTCGTTGAGAAAAATATCTATTTTCTAAAGTGGACATCGACTATAATGTTTCGAACATATTAGGAGATTCTAAGACTGATTCTGACATACCACACTTTATTATATGACATTATAATATTGTGAAACGAATTTCCACAAGTCTTTTGTGTTGAAACCATAATTCAAAAAATATTGTCCTTTGATCGAATCTTGTGAATACAATATTCACTAATCTTTCTTCTGAAAAACCCCATTTGATCTATTATCAAATTAATTTCAGACTCCATAATTTAACGGGCAAATACTCCTATTTACCCAAATCATGGAAGAATTCGGATCATGCAATAACACCATTGATTAATCATTAAAAATGACTCTCAATCAATTTCCTCTAGTATTGCAACTTCAATACTGCATTTCAAACTTTAATCAATTTTGGCACTCGAAATACTTAAATGGACCAAAAATATCCATTACTTCTTTCATTGCCTTTATGACTAAATTCGATGGTGTTTGTTCTTTGGACACATAATTTTATCATTCCTGCTATTATAAATGTATATCATACGCATAATGTAATTGCGATGTGATGCAAATTACTCATAACATGAAACAACTGCTTTGTTCCATAACATAAAACAACTGATGTGTTCTATATGAATAATTATGTCTTGTAACATTCAAGACACCAAACTAGATCACATTCTCACTATTACAAAATGTCTTATCAAAAACTATTGATGATAACAAATATGATATCTCGAGGGCGTGAGCACTACTGGCCATTAACTTGCCATCACTTGTGCACTGTCACGTCACCCTTCGCCACATACTTGTGATAATCAGGGACTGTTTCACAAACAGAACAATTATCAAACACTTTTCATCAAGTATGAGAAGAATACATTTATATCTTCGTATATCAAATATATCCATAGCGTCGAAGAACTCTTCTTCGATGAATCAACTTTTAGAGATTTGAACTTGTTCACGAACGTGAAGAAGCTCACCGTGTCTCTATAGCATATTCACGCACATGCTATTCACAACTAGGAGGTAAAGCACAATCTCCATTGCACTGGAGTTCGCTATCTAGAAATCGTAGATATTCGTAAGCGTGAAGTAGATGTCACACAACTTCTTCAACTGAGTCTCCAGACAGGTATGCTCCCCATGTGAATGGTCCGGAACTTTCTAAGCTGTCTGAACTACTCAAGACTCAATTCATCTTTGAAGTGACCTCTGATCGCATCAATCACGACATATGGCTCCATGTGTTGAAACAACTTTCAACTCAGGTGCTAGGCATACGCTCATGACGATCGTCACTTCCATGAACATGTCATGATGCTTACGGAACTCATCATCTTGCTCCTTGCTATCAGAATCATCTGGTCTAACTCCTAACTAATGTTCTAGCACATATAGGATGTTTGTTGTGTTTGGAGAATGTTTCTAAAAGCAATGCACCAGCTGATGAAGTTGGACCCGTCGGCTTCCAAGGTAGAATCCGAGCTCTTGAAGAAGTAACCGAAGTGTAGCTCCGTAGTCTCCAGATGTGATCGCAAAAGAGGTAAGATAGGTTTATAATATATAGGTGAGTTTTAGTTCTATAATCTCATTATCAAAAACACACCACACCAAGATTATTATCCCTAAAAATAATAATGGCGATTACACGACTCTCATCCACCACACTACCCCCGATCATCACGGCCGGCAGCACAGCTTCAAAGGTGGACATAACATGTCGATCACAACAACTCTGTGACTCATGCTCGATCTTTCGATCTTCCCGTGTTCCGAGGCCATACCTCTGAGTATGCTAGGCTCGCCAATCAAACCTCGAAGACCCTGCGCGTGCAACATGGCTTACACCCACTGTATGCGAACGACGAGATGTGTGACACCCGATCATCACGGCCTGCCTCATAACGTAGAACTTTCTTGGTGGTGCGCAACGAGGGAGAACACAATTTTGGTATTTGTTAGGGATCATCCTATTTATGATGCTACCGTTGTATATCTAGCATATAAGCAATCAATAGGATGCACGCACAACAGCACACAACAATGATGCAATGAAGTGCGATGTGACATGGTCGATGCGCCTGGACCTTCATGGCGCCATGTGCCTGGCCCCCGGCGCCCCGGCATGGCTCCGAGTCTACAGAGCCCTCCATTGCCTCCGACAGTACGAGTAATATCAAAACTTACCGTAACCATGTCACATTAAATAACGCCTCTGCAAAACAAAGTTAGACGCCTCTAGCTTTATTTAGTTTTGCAAGTTTTACGTGGCATATAGGCTTATTCGTAAGAGAATCGCTTCCCTACCTACAAACTTTGTACCACAACGTCGATCGTATAATTGCATGTTTAACCATCCCTTTCGGGCCCTCCATTGAAAATGCTTTGCCGACTAGAGAGAGAGAAACATACACCCGCCAGCCACACATACAGTGCAAGCCGTATGTCAGTAGTGGAACCAGTCTCGCGTAAGCGTACGCGTAAAGTCGGTCCGGGCCGCTTCATCAACTCAATACCGAAGGCATCGCAAGTGCACGCTAGAGGGTAGCAAATATAAGAAAGACACCCTCATTCAACATGAGTTCTAACCGTACCAGCTGTACTACGCATAGATCGGCTCTGATACCACTGAAGGGGCTACGGTGCAGAAAACAATAATTTTCTAGCGAGCGAAACCCTAACTAGCCAGGATCTATCTATCTAGTACATGCGATAACGGTGGCGGAACGGGTTACATTACCTCCATGTAGACCGATAGCGGGGATTACGCTCCCGCACAAGCGTTGACAATGAAGTCGTACGTAGCCGACCTCGAGGTCGCGGAGAACTTGCCGCGATGTCGGAGTCGATGACGCCGAGGTGTCGATGATGATCTGCGTCGACGGGCGTCGGGCGGAAGAAGGCAGAGCGCCAGCACCAGGGCTGGTGCGCCGGCAGCAGAGGGGGGGAGGCGCGGCGGCTGCAGGGGGCGAGACGACGTCGCCCAAGCTCCTCAAAAGAGATGCCTCCGAGCACTCACAAACATACGGAGCTTAGCGACAACTCCCGGTCATTCAGATCCAGCTGAAATCGCAGGAGTAGATCTTCTCTGGAATCCCGCAGAGCAACGGCGCTCTGCGGTATGGCTTAGGTGGAGAGAGACCCCTTTCCTCAGCTCGGCGCGGCTCCGACTTGGGAACCACGAGATCGAGAGAGAAATCGGGAATTAATTGGATTTTCCTATGAATTAAATCAATTAATATGCCTTGCTATATAAAGGGGGAAGGGGTGTGCAAACCCCCTTGGCTCCCCCATGTGGGACTAGAGGAGGAGAGGGGTGGTGCGCCCCACCATGGGCCTGCCGAACCTCCCATGGGGCCCACCCCCCCTTGTGGGGTGCGGCTCCCCCTTCTTGGGCCCTCTTAGGGCCCATGTAGGTGGGAGCCCCCTTTTTCCTTTATTTAATTAATATTAAATTAATATAAAAATCCCATTAATTCATAATTAATATATTTATATATAATTCAATATCCCGTGACTCCGAAAACTCTTTCGGACCACCCGAACAACTTTCGGACATTCCTGGAACCATTCCAGACCTCTCCGGAACTCCTTCCGGACCACCGGAACTCTTTCCGGATCATTTCTCTCTCTCCAACAAACTCCTATAAAATTCCAGAACCTATCTCTAGCGTCGCCAAGACCTTAAGTTTGTTACGCTACGGTTCGGGAACACTCCAGACATGGTCGAGACACTCCGCTCACCAATGATCGTCAGGGATACCTGGAAGTATATGACGACCCCTGTGCATTCCACGAATATCGTCGTTGAACCATAAGTATGATATTCATTCCCTTTGTCTCTGCGATACTACCTTGTCCGAGATATGATCGTAGACACACCGATGCCTTTGTTGTATCTCGTTACCGACGAAGGTTATTAACTCGTCCGTGATATTACATCTCCATGACCTAGTCATAAGCTGCGCAGCTATATAGATGCAATATCACCGAGTGGGCCCAGAGTATCTTTCTATTACAAGAATGAACAAATCCCGCTCTTGATCCTTACGTCTTGATGCTCTTTCAAAATACCCAAGATGGACACCGTTATTGTCATGCTATATAAGACACAACGTTTGATGCTCTCAAAGCACTCCTACGAAGCAACAATAAGTACGGTCTCACGGTCTAAGGAATAAGCTATCATATCTTATCTATTGCAAATGACAAACATCGTAATACGATCTTATTGCAATACTTTGCGTATGTCCACCACCTTATTCAACTAACAAGATGACCCCATTGTCAACCGACGTCATTGTCCTTGATCGGGAATCTCGATCAACTGTTGCCCAATGGACTAGCTCATATAGAGGCTTGCTAGGGACCTGGTTGTCTATGTATCACACGTGTATTAACAATTCCGATTAATACAGTTATAGCATAATACACAAACATATTATAAACTTATGAGATAATGCAATAAATAACACTTATTTATTTGCCTCTAGGGCATATCTCCTTCACATTTAACTTATGGTAATCCACACACAAGCGAGTGGTACCGTCCCTTTTATCCACGGAAATGATTGGTGACCCCCAGGGTGACGCACTGGGGCGAATCATCCCTTTTCTAAGCATGTCATCCAACTGCTACTTTAGTTCCACCAACTCTTCGGGGTTCATCCGGTAAGGTTTTTGAGCTATAGGACCAGTACCGGGTACCAACTCAATGATAAACTCGATATCCCGATCAGGGGGCATACCGGGTAACTCTTCGGGAAAAACATCCGGCTAATTGCATACTACCGGTACCTCTTCCAAAACGGTTCCAGCAACACTCTTGTGGAAATGACCCGAGGTGGAGTAATGGGTCGAGAAGTGTGTAATTTCTTGTCCTTCCGGGGTGGTTAGGTTGACAGACTTGTTAGTACAATCAATCTTCCACCGGTTGACTGCCATCCAATTCATTCCTAAAACCACTTCTATCCCTTGTTTTCCTAAGACCACCAAGTCTGCATGGAATCGGGCTCCCTGAATTTCCACAGGAGTCTCCTTGCATGACAAAATGGCCTTGGTAGTGGCCCCCGGAATTTGCACCCTCATAGGACGATGCATCAAAGTTGGAACCATACCATTCTTCCTAACAAACGGCTCCGTAACGAAGGAATGGGAGCTCCTGAATCAAATAAAACCGAGGCAGTAACTGAGTTGACAGGGAACGTACCCATAACCAGGTCTGGCGTCTCCTGAGCTTCCTCTGCGCTGATATGGTTCAGATGGCCTCAAGTGGTAGGGGCTGCTTTCTTTGGATATGGGTTCTTGCCTCCAAGTGGACGGGGTGTCCCTTGATTCATCTTTGTCGCATTCGGGCAACCACCGACGGGCTGTCTAGTGGGACACTCCCGCGAGAAATGTCCAGGCTGTCCACAAGTGAAGCATCCTCCTGTTGGCTTAGGGGCAGGCGGCCTATTAAAGTTGAGGCCGGGGTTGGAACCACCTCCAAGACGAGGTGCAGGCGGGCGGGGAGAGTAGCTGGGTCTTGGTGCAAAGATTGGAGGCCTTGGTGATGGATAAGAAGGCCTTGGTGGAGGTGAAGGGCGCGGATGGGGGTAACTCGCAGCTGGGCTGCTGCTACTGCCTTGCTGCATCTGCTGGCGACGCTTGCGGTTGTCGAACGAAGCCTTGCGATTGTGCTCCATCATAATGGCTGCATCAGCCAGAGATTCCAGGTCGGTGAAAGGCATCACCACCAGGATACACTTCATCTCATCATGGAGCCCATTCAGGAACCTCTCCTTCTTCTTGTCTTTGGTATCGGTATCAGTGGGCGCATACCTTGCTTGAGAGGTGAACTTCTCCAAGTACTCACTCACAGACATACCGCCTTGCTTGAGCTGCAGGAACCTCTCTCGCATGATATTGACGAGTCCCGTGGGCACACAACGCTTCAAGAACTTGGTCTTGAACGCCGCCCAAGCCACGACTTCCTCCGCCGGCGACAGAGCACGAATGGCCTCCCACCATGCTCGGGCAGGTCCAGAGAGGTAGTGAGTGGCGTAGACCACCTTCTCGTTGTCACCCACTTGGGCGACTCTCATATTGTTCTCGATGGTACGGATCCAATCATCCGCATCCAGCGGCACTTCACTCTTGGAGAAGACTGGAGGATTGGTGTTCTGAAAGTCACGAAGCATGAAGCGGGGTTCCTCATTTCCTTGGCCGCCATTCTGGTTGACGGCAATCTGATCAAGATGCTGTAGTGTGGCAAGGTTGGCATTCTTCTCAGCGCGAGCTGCCTCACGATCCTCCAAGAGAAGACGTAGCACTTGAGCCATAGATGGCTCGGGTGGTCGGAGTGGTGGTGGATCCCTTGCCATGCTGAATTTCAGATTAAAACACACATTAATTTTCTCATTAGATTTTTTTAAAAACAGGTTTTGGGAAAAGAGTTCATCAATCATACACAGCAGCATATAAATTTTAGCAAGACATTACTCATAATAATACATGATCCACTCCATAGCAAGGTTCCAAAAGCATCATCACATAGTTCACAACCACAAAACACCGAACTGACATAGTCTTACAATAATTCAGACACTCACTCATGCTAGCTAGACCACACAATCGCATCCACTTATCGCGATGGTTCGGTCCTAACCCAAAAGGAACTACGCAACTATCTACTCCACGTCCACGGCAGCGTCACTGTCGAAAGGTGGCTCGTCGGGGTCCTCATCCTCTGACATCACAGCCCCCGAGTCCTCACCGTCCTCGCCTCGAAGGTCGTCGTCGTCCTGCCCACTCTCAGGCTCCATATCCATATCCTCCATAGGGTCCTCATCATCAGGCAGCAGATCATCGTTCTCCTTGCTCAGCGCCTCCACCTCGCTCTCCAGCTCGCTAATCCTCTCGTCGCGGTCATCAATGGTCGACCGGAGCATGTCAACCATACCGTCAAGATGGAACTTGTAGAAGCGAGTAGTCTGGAAACGCGCAGAGATGGAACGGCGCTCCTTGCGCTCCTTCTTGAGCTCTGCCTGGGACTCCACTAGACGCTCCTCTGAGGTATTGAGCTTCAGCTCCACGGTCTTCAGCTTGTCTTGAGACGCCTTGAGTTGCGTCTCCAGGTCCTCGATCCTCGTCTCAGCTGCCGAGATCCGCACCTCAGCACCGTCGTGATTCAGACGGTGAAGATAACTCTCGAAACGACTAGTGACCAGCTGGGACTGGGTGTACTCGACGAGGAGTCCCAGCGCGGCCAAGTGGTTCCCGAAAGTGGGGTGGGGTCGCGGCGGCACAGGGTTACTCTGCTCGTCCAAGCCAGAATAAAACTCAAAAAACGTGCCGCCCAGCTCGGCACTGTGAGCACACACCAAGCAGGCAAGAGCTCTCTGCAGCACGGTGACGAACGCCCCCATCTGAGTCGATGCAAGGGCATCCTCAATCAGCTCCTCGGCGAAGGGTGGCACCAGCGGCCCTCGAAGGATGCACCTCACAGTCCAGGACATCTCGTCTCCCTCCATCGGTAGACAGCGTCCTATCAGCAGCTCCGGTAGCGGACGCCTCAAGTGCTGGGTCAACTGGAGTAGGTCTGCCTGGAACAGACGCGACACTCCGGTGTCTGGCACAGCTCCCAACTGAATCGACGACGAGAACTCTCCGCTCATCTACACAAAATTTAAAATGGAGGTTTAATTAGTGAACGGTGTGCAAAATTTTAAACAGGTAAAAACATAAGGTTTAATGCAAGTACAATATTAATAAGTAATTAATAACAGAGGGGAGGGGGTAGCAGTATATTCTGCATGTTTTAAGTAGCTCTCCTAAATTTTTAGGAAAAAACATTTTTGCGTGACATCGACGCCCATCCTGGCTAGAGTCTCCTAAGGTCAACGATGGCTCTGATACCAAGTCTGTAAGGACCCCTCGAAACATGTGCGAGATGTCCACGTTATGTAAAAGATCACGATCCCAATGATCAGTGCATCGCAATCACATAACCAACATAGGTATCAAATAGTTACATCATTCAAGTCGTACGAATAAAAGTCTTACAACACATAGACGGTCATACGACCAAAGTCAACAAACCTCGTCACGCAGGACGGAATTAACTAAGATAGCGGAAGCTCGTGGCTAGCGACGGCCCTTAACATCTTCGAGCGCTGATCCCACAAATGCAGTTGACCGGTGACAGCTAAGTGGCGAAGTCGTCGTCATACACCTCCTCCTCGATGTAGGCCTCCTCATTACAATCTGGACAGTTGAATATCCAGGGACAAAGCCACATGAGTACAATTACGTACTCGCAAGACCACCTCTAGGCTTAAGTTTTCATGATAATGCAAGAAAACACTTTTCGAAATCTGGGATAGCTGCTATATACGACTATAGGACTTAGTTTTCGAATACCAAGCTTTTCGACATAGAGATTACGACATCTCTATATCTTTGTTGAAGAACACATTTAGAGATAGAATTCTCTTCTCTTAGATATAGCAAGGACATATCTAAGTACTGAAAACTTCTTTTAGCAAAACCTCTAAAAACACTAGGATAGGGGTAACCCTTTTTCCTTCCTTGAGATCAGACTGATTGTCTCCCCGTGACCAATCATCCTCACCCAAATTCCGTACCTCCCAGGTACCTCCTGATTCCACATACACACTTTCCTTTATAAAACAACTTCTTTCCACAGGCGCCCAGTGTGGCCTTTCCAACCGTCCATGACCACAAACGCGGCTATTCGAATAAATTTACACTCTGCAGAGGTTGTACACTTTACCCACACCTATCGGTCATTCTGCCGTGTCTGCCACGGCCCGTCATATGGTAACATGCGGGGGTCCGGATAACACGATCAAAACTTTCCACTATGACCACCCTAGTATCGGGGCCTCCCGGTAGGTTTGTTTTCCTCGGCACCGTGTGCTCCACTAGACCTCTTGGTCTTTCCTCGGGACGCCACACCGCCACGTCAGGAGACCTGCCGTAATCGTCCGGCTGCTGATCCGCAGCAGTTTATTGTCTCTTTTGGACGACAACCTGGCTTCGAGGGCACAACCCTCATAGAAAGTATGAGAGCCCCAACACTAAGACAGACAAGCTTTCGGCTAAGCCCTACCCATGTCAGGTAGTGTGGTTGCACGGGTTAATTGTTCGGGCGACAGCAGAGACTTCGAAATTAAACCTCCATCTCCGACTGCTCCCAGCAGCTCGGGTTTTTGCAACATCTCCGAATGCTCTCAGCATCTCGGGTTTTCATAAAACATTTCTTTCTCGCTCATTGCTCCCAGCAACTCAGGTTTTTCCTCCATGAAACAGTTTTATCAAACAGGTTCCCATCCTATAGTTTTGAGGTAAGTAGTTGAAGGTAGACTACTAGAAAACTTAATCTTTTTGATGGAGCCTTCAACAACAAGGCTCACCAAATAAACTCTTTTTGTAACACCAATAATATTCTAGTAGATAACCTTGGCCAAACAATATTTTGTGAAATAGTTTTCGGGTGGCAAGGTGCCACAAAAGAAGTAGCACATGCATTATTTTATTTTAAAACAAAACATGCTTGATAAAATAATAGGATTCATTATAGTGGTGAGGTGGGCTTGCCTTGCTCAGAGTACTGCCCCTGGTCTTGTTCTTCTTCGTAGTTGTGCTCAGCTACCTTGTACTGCTCTTCCTCGGGTTGCGGTTCTACCGTAACATGAAAAATAAACGAGGCTAGTGTAAATCCTAAACTGCGAGTTGATAACAATCTAAAGTATAACAACAAACAACAAGCATCACAAAATAGAAAACACAAATAATGCATTTGATTAGTGATCAAGTGCTTTTTATGTGAATTATGCATAACTCTTAAGGTACTGCCCCAAAAATTAAACCCTTCTACCACATTACTCCTAGCTACCATATAGAGTTCTGAAAATTAGCTGAGCATGAAAATCTATCACCAAACAAGAATTAAAAATCAGTCAAGAGCTACTGATGTCAAACTGAAACAGAAGATAGATTCAGTTTTATAGATCCCCTGTATGCATAATTAATTTTTTTGGTGAGATATGAGTTTTCTCTTAAAGTGGAGATTTTATTCATCAAATTTGGATACTCCTAGCTCAAGTTATCCTTGTTTTGAGATAACATTAACTTCTGACTATTATTTATGCCTAGGGAATAATATGGGGTATTTTGATGCCAAACCAGTGGGATAAGTTAGATAAAACCTGTGGCTAATTCACGAAAATATCTCCAACATTACTTCATGGGCAGAGGTGGCTCAACCAAACAAAAATAGACATGCACACATCTTTGAATTTACAAAAATACATTTTAATATGATATGTTTCCTGTTTTTAAGAGATTCAAACAACAAGTATTAAATACTTACTGTAAAAATATATATTTGTAGCATATGATACCTCCAACACATATCTAACACTTCCAAGTGGATTTACCTCAAAAAGTGTTTTTATTTAAGAGTTAAAAATCACCAAACACCTACTGGTGTTATTATTAGACTAAATACAACTTTTGCTAGAGTAATCTCCTGCATGCAAGATTTACATCTAGGTAGACATTTTTACAGGCTTTCCAAAGGATTCAATATTGCATGATTTGGATTTAGAAAATCCAAGTTATTAGACAAGTGGTGAAAAGAATACTTTTTACTAGATCTATTTTACCACACGACAGGAAATATATTTTGGACCAAATCCAACGCCACATGATTAAGAAAATGTGTGTGCATGCTACAAAATTAGTCTCATTATTTTAGCTAATGTAGATTTACCACAAATGAATAAAACCTAGACTAAGGATTCACTGGAAATATTAACAGAAAATGATTTTAAAAAGGAAAAAGGGATGGGCGGCCAGATCTGGGTCGAATCGGCCCATCGACCACGCGGAGCAGCGCGGGAGACAGAGCTGGGCCGGCCCAAACTTGCGAGGCCGCGCGCGTACGGCGGGATTCAAACCAGGCCGTAGATCTCGCGATCTACGCCTCACGGTTGTCGTCAAGCTCGCGACGCGGCGCGGATGAACCAGACGCGGAGAAGAAAGGCGACGGCGACGGCGCTCACCAGAGGCCGTGCGGGGCCAGGGGAGGACAGAGGTCGGCGGAGGGGATGATGGCGAGCTCGACGACGCCCTCAGCTCCCGCATGCAACGTCGGCATCCATGGCGGTGTCGGAGACGAGCTTCTCGGGTCGAGGATGAGCGCGGCGGCTACGGGCATCTAGAAGAGAAAAGGAAGGCAGGGGGTTAGGTCTAGCCGAGGCGCGCTCGAGGGGCCAAAAATGGCAGAGAGAGGTGAAGAGAATCGACGGTGAGTGTCAAGGGAAGAGCTCGGTGACCGGCGGCGTTTTCTTCTTCCAGAGCACGAGAGAGGACGCGGTTTTGGGCGAGGGTGGTAGGGGTGAGTAGAGAAGGTGAGGGAGAGCCTCGGGCAAGGATTTAAGGGGGAGGGCGAGGCTGAGCATAGCTCCAAAACCAGGGGCCGGTTTTTGGGTCTCCTTCGGACAAGAGCGGTTTGGGGAGGGGGAGGGGTGGTCTGATTGGTCCTCCTGGGCGGTGGAGAGGGGCAGGAGGGATGTTGGTCGGGGTGACTCGACCTGGCCAGTAGGGAGAGAGGGGGTGAGCTTCGGTTGGGTGGAAAAGAAGAGAAAATAAGAGAAGAGAGAGGAGGGGTAACCCGAGTCCATGATAGGTGGGGCCAGGGAAGAAGGTGCTGCTCTCCTTTTCCAGCAGGTGAAGTGGAAAAGAGTGATAGGGAGAGGGTGGAGGGTTTTGAGTAAAAATCCTCAAACCAAAATTTTCAAACCCTAAGTTTGAACCATTCAAACATTACTCACAAAGGAAAATAAGTCAATTTCCCAAACTCACCATATTTTAGAGAAACTACTCAATTTGTAAATGCCCAAGTCAAACATCTCATTTAGCTCTCAAAGAAAAGAAAACTTTTAGTGACAAGGAAAAGAATAACTCAAATGGTCATGTTATTTTGATGGCTACTAGAGCTAGTGAGATTTATGTGCAAACAAGCTCTTTTGTGAAAACTTAGAGCAGGGTATGAAACTATATATGACCTAGATCAAAATGTTTTAAATGCATGCCAAAAACCAGTTAGGGTTTGCTTAATGAAGGTTTATAGTTTGGCTAAGTTTTAACAGGCATGAAGATCCCAATATTTTATGTTGTATTTTAGTTGTTGTGATTTTTAGTGTTTCTATCAAGTTGGAAGGACCACAATACAAAGGATAATGGAATTGGGGTGTTTACAGGGATAGCGATGAGCTTGCTCAAATATATCTTGAATCCATATAAATTTCAAATGAGCTAGGACTCGCTGAAAAATGTGTTTCAAATGAGGTCCAAAGGTAGGGAAACAACCTCATTTCTAAGCCAAAAATGGTCGAGTCGCGGCTGATGACCCCCAAGTATAGGGGATCGCAACTGTCTCCGAGGGAAGTAAAACCAAAATTTAATGATTCAACACAAGGTGAGCCAAAGAATATTTGTAAGATTTAACAGATGATTTGTCAGATCAGCTGCACCTGTGAATAGACTTGCTCGAGGAAGATTATCAGTAGCAACAGTCTTATAGCAGAGACATTAGTGAAATAACAGTAGCAGGAGAATTAAGACAGCGATTGTGATTGATGTAGACAGCGGGATTAAAATACTGTAGACACATGGACGGATGTACGGGCGTTGCATGGACGAGATAATTCATGTAATAACATAGCATAGGCATTTGCAGTTAAATAATATAAAGCATCTAAGTATTAACTAATCATAAGCATGTATTCCAATTTAGTTGTGCGTGCTCGCAATGAGAAACTTGCACATCATCTTTTATCCTGCCAGCTCGTTTGCAGCGAGACCTCTAGGGAAACTACTGGCAATTAAGGTACTCCTTTTAATAAATTACCGGAGCAAAGAATTAACACTCCGTGAATACATGTGATCCTCACATCATAGCCATTCCCTCCGGTTATCCCAATTGTTGTCACTTTGGGACCATCGGTTCCGGACAATAACGTGTGTATATAACTCATAGATATGATCCAAAACAATAATTATCATCATAATTCAATAACATGTTCAGATCTGAAATCTCGGCACTCGGGCCCTAGTGTCAAGCATTAAGCATACCAAGTTGCAACAATGACGTAAAACAACGATAACGGATACTAGGCACCATGCCCTATCAATCTTACATCTATTACATGAGTGATCTCATCCAATCCCTACCATCCCCTCACGCCTATAGCTGTGAATTACTCACTCACGGACGGGGGAAACATGGATGGTTGATGGAGAGGCGGTGGAGATGACGATGGCGATGAACCCCTTCAATTCCCCGTCCAAGCAGGGTGTCGGGACAGAAACTTCTGGTCCCCGAACTAGGGTTCGTGATTGTGGCGGCGCACGGTGGTGTTCTCTGGAAAAGTGTCTAACCCCCCGACATTTTTAGTTCAGAAGCATTAAGTAGCCACGAGGGGGGCGCGAGGGGGTGACCAAGTCGGTCACACCACCCCTGGCGCGGCCAGGAGCCTGCCGCGCCACCAGATGGTGTGGCGCCCTCGTGGCCCCTCTCTGGTTGGTCTTCGTGGTTCCTGGTCCCTCTCGGATGGAAAATAACTTTTGTTTCGATTTTGGGGTTTTTCTCCGGAGTTGATATTTCTGCACAAAAATAAGACACCAGGGTAATTCTGCTGAAAACAGCGTTAGTTGCATCCAAAACACACAAATTAGAGGTAAAACAATAACAAAAGTGTTCGAGAAAGTACATACGTTTTGGACACATCAATTCCCCCCAAGCTTAGCTTATTGCTTGTCCTCAAGCAATTCAGTTAACAACTGAGTGCAATAAAAGAACTTTCACGAACTCATTTGCTCATGTGATGTAAATATTCTCATTATGAGGACAAATGCTTAGACTATTCATAACAAGACATATATAAACGGTGTCACCCAATAGTTATGTAAACCATGAAAAGATGCCAATTATATCAATGATAAATAACATGAAACATATCAATTCACAAGATTGCAATGATCATAAGAAAGTATGATAAAGTGGTATCTCGCTAGCCCAAATGTAACAACAAAACATAAATGCTCAGGCACCTCTGAGTTGCAAGGAAAGACTAGAGATAAAGATATCAAAGATAAAAGCATCTATATTACACCGCAGTTAACATATTAAGGGATAAGCACATTACACCAAGAATGCCAATTATGCTCTCGAGAAGGTGCTCAAAGAAGGATGGAGACTCAACAGTAAAGGAAAAGATATGTTCTTCATTGAGGGAAGTAGGGATTCAACATGTGATAGAGCTTCTTATCATTTTGAAAATAGAGGTAAAATTGTTTTTGAGTGGTGGTTGTTAGGTCAACGACTGGCAATAGAGTTCTCGTTATCTTTCATACTAAGCAAGTTGAGAGCGGTTCTAATTATTTTTAAAAGAAGGCACTTGTAACATGCATATTTATATTCATATATTTTGATATCTTGACACTCCTCCCCACCTTGCTAACAATACCATGGCTAGCCGAATCCTCGGGTGCCCACCAAACAATCTCAAACCATGGAGGAGTGCTTATTTTTATTTTCTCAAATCTTTTTTTGATATTACAATGGTCTAACCAGCCCTTGATAAAATTAGTGACGATTTGATGTAGCATGCAAGTCAATTACTCAATTAGTATAGAAGATAACAAGACTAACTACCACTTCCACATGAGCTCAAAATTGTGGCACAAATTAAGAATTTTTTGAAGGTTTAAAGGTAGCACATGTGAATTTACTTGAACAGTTTGAAATTGCCATGTATAGGTGTTTATGGTGGACTTTTTGGAATAACTTGGTTTTAAGGGATTTGGAAGCACAAGCATTTTCTCATCTTAGTACAAGTGGAGGCTAGCAAAAGATGGGAAGCGACAACTCAAGAGAGCAATAACCGTCATAATCATGCTTGCGACGAAATAGAATTAACGGAGGCATAATAAAGATACAGGAACTCTGAGTCAAAATATGTCATCAAGTATAAATTGACTTTTGTTTTCAGTCATAACATGTGTAAGCATGTGCCAAGTCGATTCAAATGAATAATTCAGAGGAGGATACCACAGTATCATATTCTATTATGAGCAAAGCAATGCAAGCAAATATCCAAAGAGACATGACATCCATCATAAATAAATTGGAAACGATCATAAGAGAACACGAACTACTAAGCATCCACCAGTCGACATATACCTTATGCAAACCATCTAAGCATGCTCACATGAATAAGTATATGTACAAAAATGGGAAATAAAGAGAGTTCATTACCATCCTCTTACCCAACTCGAAATTGTCATAGATCATCATAATTGGCTTATCACTTGTGTGCTTGAAATATATGACATAATAACCAAGCTCCATGCAGTAATTGAAGATAATGACCTCTGAAACAAACTGTACAAAAGGAAAGAGAAACATCAAATATTTTTGGATTTTCGGATTTGGAAACGAAAAACAGAACAGGCAGCAAAGACAAATTTTTCGAGTGCCTCAACATGCCCATATCATAAAACTACAAACTAATGAAAGTTGCGTACACATCACAGGAATATGCACACAGAATTTCAGGTCATTCCGACATTATTGTAATAAGTTATGAATTTTACGATGGACAGCAGAAATCTGTCCCTACGCGAAACAACACGCAACAAAGCAAAATATTTTGTGTTCTTGCATATTGAACTGAAATAAATGCTAAGTATACTAATACTAGATACTAAAACAAACCAGCAAGAGAAATAACAAAGATCGTTTTGGTATTTTTGGATTTATGGCAAGCAAATAAAGCATAAACAAATGAACGAAAGAAAAAAACTAAAACGAAACATGGATATACAAAGTACCGAATGATATGATATATAGATGAGTGTGCATCGGTATACCTCCCCCCAATCTGAGGCTTTTGGCCCAAGTGGAGCTCAAGGCCAATAGCCCCATCTGTGGAGGTTGTGGGGGGTATGTCGAAGAGCTTTCCGCGTAGTGCGAGCTCGAGGATGCGCCGGCGTGGTATCCGCTATAATCCTCCGGCGGTGGCTCCTGCCTGCGATGCGTCTGGTGAAAACCAAGCACGCTCAGCTGCTCCTCTAGCTCTACCAGCGAGTACGACCATGGTCTCCTGTCAAGACAAAATAAAGAAGGTTGTGGCAAGAAGACTTCCTTTTCACGATCGTCAGCACAAACAACCCTAAACATGATATTCTCCAAAGTGGAGTTGTTAGTAACAAATTTGTGGCCTTTCATTGCAGCAAGGCCAAGATAACATGGTTCAAGTGGAACATCATTAGGATTAATGGGCAGACTCAAAATTCAGCAATACAAAGAGCAATAACTCCTCTAAAAATGGGGCCTCTAGCCATTAAACGGCGAGCGATCAAAGAGCCAAGGTTATACGGGAATACACCCTTAAGGGCGCCCGTAAGAAATGCAAGTTGCAAGTTAGAAACATTGCTAGTGTTTTCCCTACCAAGCACACTAGTAGTAAGATAGTAAACAAAATACTTCATATCCAGGAATTGAATGTTCTTTATCTTGCCGCGTTGTGCGTAGCGTGTGTCATTGTCGGTCACCTCTTGGTAGGTTTGGGCCAACTCCGGTGGATTCACGACAATCCTCACCGTTGTCCCCGTGTTCGCTGTACCAACAATCCCACAAAACTCCTGCAAGGTAAGGCTACAAGGCATATCATATATCTTGAAAGAAATGGCCTTTGCATAAGACTAGGTGTTGAAGGTGAAGGATTCCGAGAAAGTCTTGGTAAGCCAATATTATTGTGGCCTCTCATCCCTCATGTAGGTGGTCAAGCAAACTCTCTCAACGAGAGTTTGGAAGTCCTCAAGTAAACCTGCAGCACGAAGGAAAGCATAACAAGGATAAGATGCGGCGTGAGGTTCTCCCGCATCCCCCTCATCTCCGATCATCGATGCGAGGATCTCCTCATTGTAGGACTGCATAACGCGAGTGGCAGCCCTTGGACTCCTTGTCCTCCTCTGAAAATCTCCCTCAAACACCTCACCAAAGTCACGGTTGTTCATCTTCCTTTTCTGAAATTTCAACAATCAACATAAAAATCGATTTTTAGCCATCTAAATGAAGGGAAACCACTATAGTGCCTTGCAAGAATCTTAAGCATGCATCAAAACTAGTTTCATCAACTTAGAACAAGCATTCAAACTCACAAAAAAAGATATCTACAGAAGCAAAATACTTCATATATACACCATTAAACAAAATTCCACTTGGATATCTGGAGGAGTCACATACCGGAGAGGAGATGCACCAAATTTCAGCAACAGAAATTGGCTGAATGTGGAGATCGAAATCCCAGGAGATGAGCAGCAAGAACACGAGTTTGAGATATCCACAAGTGATTTTTCGGGGAAGAGGAAGGCAGGGGAAGGAAAGAGAGCAAGTGGGGCCCCACACCACTAGCTGGCGCGGCCAAAGGCCTGCCGCGCCACCAGATGATGTGGTGGACCTAGGGGTCCCCCTGGTGGCTCTCTGGCACTTCCAGGCCCCAACTCAAAAAATAGGATTTTTCATATAAAATCTTAATTTTCTGAGAAACTTTATTTTTTTCATTTTCGGGTATTTTGCATTATTAAATTCAATATTGAAAAATTATTTTCTAATAAGAAATTCAACTAAACATTGCAAACTAAGTAATATTACAGTAGGTATAACAAGGGTGAGAGAAATAAAATTGTTTAGCCTCTTTATGCATTTAAAATGCACTTGTTAACAAGGTTGATCAAGTCTTGCCACCAAATGAATTTTATATGACATGAAAGATTTTAAACCATATGAGACACTCATGTTACCTTATAATGAATCGGTATGGATCCAATAATGAGAGTCTTGAATTCTTCTTTATATGGGCAATCAATACTTCCTACTCTAATAGACCTCAAATTGGTAATTGTATTAACTCGAGACATTCTATCAACTTTCTTGGGAAAATAAACAGTATTCTCCTTGTCATGAACATTAAAAGCAACTTTTCCTTTATTGCAATCAATAACAGCCCCTGCAGTATTTAGAAAATGTCTTCCAAGAATAATAGACATATTATCATCTTCATGCATTTCAAGAACAACAAAGTCAGTCTTATTTAAGCAATTGGTAGTTATTTGGACAGGAACATCCTCACAAATTCCAACAGGAACAATCGTAGATTTATTAGCCATTTGCAAAGATATATCAGTACGTATCAATTTATCAAGATAAAGTCTCTTGTAAAGAGAGAAAGGCATAACACTAACTCCACCTCCCAAATCACATAGAGCAGTTTAACATAATTATTTTTGATAGAGTAAGGAATAGTAGGTATACCTGGATCACCAAGCTTTTTTGGGACCTTCCCATTAAAACAGTAATTATCAAGCATAGTAGATATTTCCTCATTATGAATTTTCCTTTTGTTAGTCACAATATCTTTCATATATTTAGAATAAGGAGGCAACTTAATAGCATCAGTCAAAGGAATTTGCAAGAAAAATGTTTTAATCCAATCATAAAATCTATTATAATCTTAGCAATAAAATCTTCTTTTGTGTACCTTTTATGTTTAGCATTTTTTTCAGGTTCTTCTTCTGTTACTTCCTGATCCGAATTAACATTTTTATCTTTATCATTGTTATTATAATTATCATTGTTGTTTTCATTACCACTTTCAGTTTCAGCATCAGAAACAGATATACTATTAGGATCATTAATAGGTTCAGAGGACTCTACAATAGTTTTATCTTTCTTTTTCTTTTTTCTAAAAGGAATACTAGGTTCATTTACTCGTTGGGAACTTGTTTAATTATTTTATCATGTCCTCGGCATACAAGGGATCTTGAGTAGATTTACCACCTCTAGTTGTTACTTCACAAACAAGTTTTTCTTTAGCAATAGAGTTGTTTACTAGCAATTCTTTTTGCACTTTAGTGAGTTGATCTATTTGAGTTTGAACCATATGAAAGTGTTTAATTAGCACTTTAACATCATTAGCAGTTCTATCAACAATATCATGTAAATCACTAATATCATGAGAATTTTTCATTAGGTGATTCTCTATTCTCGTATTAAAATTGCATTGCTTAACAATAAAATCATCAAATTCATCAAAGCATTGAGCAGGAGGTTTAGAGTAAGGAATATCTCTATCATCAAACCTTTGGAGAGAGTGTACCTCAATAACGGTTGGAGGAGGAATAGGCCTACATAATTCTTCAATAGGAGGTAAATACTTCACAAATTCAGATTTAATACCACTTTCTTGAAGAGATCTTTTAGCTTCCCTCATTGTTTCTTCATTTAATTCAATCATACCTCTCTTCTTCGGTGTTGGTGGAGGTGTTGGAGTAGGTTCAGGAATATCCCAATCATCATTATTATTGCATATAGTAGCCAATAATTCTTCAGCTTCTTCGGGGGTCCTTTTCCTGAAAACACAACTAGCAAAACTATCCAGTATGTCCAAGATTCAGCAGTTAGCCACTAAAATATATCAGGCAGATCATTTTTCTCCAAATCATGGTTCGGCTGCCCCCTCAAGATGCAACAAAAGCGTGTCCAAGTTTTGGACAATTTCTCACCCTCTTCTCTATTAAAATAGTAGATTTTTAGTAAGGCATCATGTTGAGCACTAGCAGGGATATATTTTCTAAAGAAAGCATCAAGCAAACCCTTAGGACTAGTGATGGAACTAGGAGACAAATTATTATACCAAGTTTTAGTTTCTCCTTTTAATGAGAAAGGAAATATTTTAGCAACAAAGTAAGTGCGCATTTTAATGTCTTCAGCAAATATTCCACTTAAATCGAACAATTCATTCATATGTTCTACAACACTTTCATTTTCAGTCCCACAAAAAGGTTCTCTTTCAACAATAGCTATATGAGCTAAATCAAGAGAGAAATCATAATCTTTATCTTTTATGTTTATAGGAGATGTAACAAATTTTGCATCAGGAGATAAATTATATTTAACAACACGTTTTTTACAAGTTTTTCAAAGGCATTACCATCTTTCATAGTATTAATTTCTTGAACAAGTGCATCATCAAGATTCACATACATATCATCACACTCATCATCAGTATCACATGTAAATTCAGGTGAATTAATAGGTGTTTCAGCATTTTCATCAGGAATTTCAGTATTTTCAATTTATTTAGATTTAGCAATAGTAGCATTTAAAAGGGACCTAATGAACCAGTTTCATCAAGAACAGTATAAGCATCATCATAAGTAACTTCAGATTCAGCTGTAGTAATAGAACGTGCAGGTTGTGGTGGTGTAACAAGCTTACTTCACACAGATGGAGAGTCAACCGCATCAGCAGAGTTCAGAGCTTTACCTTTCCTTGTAGTGGAAGTCACAATGGGAAACTTCTTATCAGCATTTCTTCCCATGATGAATAAATTTCAGCGAACAATATCACACTCAGGTGGGCTTGCAAATAAAGCTATGCTCCCCGGCAACGGCGCCTGAAAATAGTCTTGATGACCCACAAGTATACGGGATCGCAACAGTCTTTGAGGGAAGTAAAACCCAAATTTATTGATTCGACACAAGGGGAGCCAAAGACTATTTGTAAGCTTTAACATATGATTTGTCAGATCAGCTGCACCTGTGAATAGACTTGCTCGAGGAAGATTATCAGTAGCAACAGCTTCATAACAGAGACAGTAGTAAAATAACAGTATCAGAAGAATTAAGATAGCGATTGTGATTGATGTAGAGAGCATGATTCAAATAATGTAGGCACAGGGACGGATGTATGGGCGTTGCATGGACGAGATAATTCATGTAATAACATAGCATAGGCATTTGCAGATAAATAATATAAAGCATCCAACTATTAACTAATCATAAACATTGTAACATCCCTATATTTTGGAATGTTTAAAAATCACTAAAATTTCAAACTTTTGAAAATATTTATGTATTTTGCTTTGAAAAGAAAATTTAAGCATTGCATTCATGCAACTCATCATTCAACATCTTATTAAATCACAAAGGGTTTAAATTTAAAAATCCATTATATTTCATATTACTCTAAAAATATTTATTTTCTATTATTCTACTATTATGCCAAAATAAAGGTGAATGATTTCAGAAAAATAAGTTTAAATAACTTAAATTCAAACATATATTAATGTGGATAATTTCATAAATTTTATTAACCCAAAATGAATTTATTAAATTACTAATTTCAAAGTTGACCTAAATGGGCAATTTTGCATTTTATGATTATTTCAAAATATTAATTGTCAAAATTATTCAAAACATGCCCACAACTGGTTTAACACAAAGATATTGCTTTTACAAATTCGTAGAAATTTATTTGAATGAATTTGGAGCCTTAAATCAAAAGATATGAATTAAATGAAAAATCAGAAAAAGAAAAAGAAAAATCGCTGACGTCATCGTCTTCAACCTCCAGCGAAGATTACACACCCGAATATCCGCCGGCGATTCTTCCTTCCAAATCCGAGCGATTTCTATGGGGTTTGTTCCCTCTTCTGCACCATATAAATCCCCAGCCACCGCCGCCTCCATTCCCTCAAAAACCCTAACCTAATATGCCCCCAGGCTGCCGCGAGAGCTCGCCGGAGATGCTTCGGTCGCCGCCGTCCTTTTCGTCAAATCCGGTGAGCCCCCATTCGACCCCGATGCCCTGACCCTCTCCTCTGTCTTGCCGTCTTCGTGCGCATCTCCTAAGCCCCGCGTTCGGTTGTTTGGTGCAGTTAGTCGAGCGCCCCGTGCTCGACTGGATCTCACCGGAGCGCCGCCGCACTCCTTCCGCCGCTTCCGGCCGCGCCAGGAGGAAAGACACGACTCCGTCGCCACCATCCGCCTCGCCGCGACGAGCTGCATACCACCGTCGCCTCCGCTCGTCCGGGGGAGCTCCGCAGCGTCGCCTCCGTCCACGCCCGAGCGCAGCGCCGCCGTCCCCTCCATCTCCGGCCACCGGCGCCACCACCTTTTGGTCAACTCAATGTGAGCCGTCCGATCCTTTTTCCACGGCCACGATTAGATCTCCTTTAAACCGAATCGGTACGCTGACTCAGCATGCACAGTCAGCGACACGTCAGCGCCAGCATGGAAAACAATTTTCCGAATAAAATTAAAATGGCATTTTTGCAGAAAAGCTCCTACATATTCAAACTTTCATACCTTTTTAATCACTTATCCAAATTCAAATATTTTTATATATTTGGAAAGCGCTTGACATGTAGAATATTTTAGATTTGTTAGAATTCAAATTTAACTTAGTATAAATTATTCAAATTTCAAATGGATGATTTGAGTATATTTGTAATAACTTTAAATCCACAAATAAAAAATTTGCAAGTAAAATTATTTTAGAAACTTTGGAATATTTGTAATATGATGCCTCTGTTAAAAAATATTTTGAGACGTATTTGAATGATTTCATAGTTATATGTTTAATTCGAATAGTTTGACATAACTATTAATAGAAAAATTATTTTTGATTAAATCCAATTGCAATAAATTTAATTAAATCACCTCTGTCTTTTAACACCATTTATTAAATTTTGTTATAAAAATTTAATCACAGCAAACTTTAATCCTATATTTATTCCTTTTATAATATATTACAAAAAATAGAAATTAATTAAATTGCATTTATAGACTAATGCATATTTTATAAATATCACAAAAATTGGTATGATGTTTCTTATAACATATTTCTCATATAGATATTCTCCTTATAGGAAAACTCCTTCCTCATTTTCTCTAAGTTAGGATTTGCCTCAACTTAGTATTTTGGTAAAGTGCTATGCACTTAGACACTTAGGATTTTCAACATGGAGCTAGAGAGCCAATGAAGGACTTAGCCAATACAAGACTTCAGAAGTATCTCCAAGGAGTAGAAGCACGTAGAAGAAAATCAAGAAGAAGTTCATGAAGATCAACCAGCAATATTTTCTAAGTCCTGCTTCCTCTCACTTTTCTCCCTTCTTCTCTGAGACTTCATGATGACTAGGTAAATCCAAGACCCGACTAGGTGATACAAGAATCATCAAGTCTGAAGAATTATCAAGTCTACCCAGAAACTCAATCAAGACATCACCAAGAAGCAAGTTACAAGTCTGGAGATGAAGCCTAGAAGACCAACTACATCTTTCTTTCTATCCCTTACCTCTTTCCTAATCTTGATTTAAACAATTTTTGATCATGTTATTACCATCTTGAAGTTTTTTGGATCCTAGTGGCACAGTGAGATGAAGCGGCCTGGAGACTAACCTTACAAGTCCACGTACATGAGACCTGTTCCACAACTTAAGTGCCTGGCCGGGTGTCTGTCTCTCTCACTATAGTGAATATCCAATTTACAAAGAGTTGTTGATAATTATCGATCACCTTGAAGAATAGACTTGGTATTTTATCTAAGTATTTTGCACATCATACATAGCATATTTTTGTATTGTTATTTTTGTTTGTATGTTTATGTGTGTTTTGTTTGATGTGTTAGAAATTTCGGACGGAAACGACAACTGTTGCAGCTCTTGTTGCTATTCTTCTTGTTGCCAAGGCAAGTGGCACACCTCATAAATTCCCAAGTATTTTATATGCATAAGTGGAAATATTTTTCTAAGCATGTGTATGACTTAGTAGTATTGCAATGCAAGACCTGTTTAGAATTCTCTATTCCATTGTGTCTAGGTACGTATGAAATGACTTAGTAGAATTTTGATGCTATGCAATTGATGAAAGGTTTTACAAAATCTTAAGTGGCTACTCAGGACCATGTCTATGAGGGTTTTCACCTGAGATAGTGTATACTATACTTAGGATCATAGTATGTGGGGGTTTTCACCAGGGAGTGCACATCCACTAAGTTAATGAATCATCTGGGTTGATTGGTTGTTTGGTTTATGTTGAGTGGCTATTCAGGACCATGTCCATGAGGGTTTTCACCTAAGATAGTTTCTACTATACTTAGGATCATGAACTTGGGGGTTCTCACCTGAGAGCACACTTGTGGATGGCCACCCAGGAACAAAGGGATGTGAGGACTAAATGGAGAAGGAAGTGAAGAACTCAAGCAGAAGTATTCCAAGTAAGGACTACAGCTGATCAAGGACAATGGAGGAATCCCAACATTCTAATTTCTTAATAAAATTTTGATAAGTAAACAACACTGGACTACCCAGGACCATGTTCATGGGGGTTTTCACCTAAGATAGTTTCTACTATACTTAGGATCATTGAATGTGGGGGTTTTCACCTGAGGGTGCACCTAAGGACGAGATATCTTTTGGCTCACTTGGGTGAACCAGTGTTGTCAATTATGATGTTAAGTTTGTTTTATAAAGAGTTAGGCAAAACTGGCTTTACGCAAAATAGCCTTGAACTCCACCAGCCAAATATGCATACAGGTTATAGAGTTATTTCCATTGAGTGTCCACCATAGTGTCACTTGCCAGACTCTATTTTTAATGGAATCTGACCCACTCTGTTGCAAATTATTATTTGTTGCAGAAATATCTGACGAAGAGTAAGGATTTCGTTTGGGTTTCGAGTCTTCACCAACATGTTCTCGCCGTGGTGTATCATGAAGTTGGAGGCTCAGTGAAAATTTATTTCCGCTGCTATAATGTTTTGAGGTAGCTTTAAGCTATGCAAAGATGTATCGAACTATTTATTTTACCAAGTCTGGATTATTCGTGTAATATTGATACAATGTTGTAATATTCATCGTAAACTGTGTGTGCAAATGAATCGATCCAGGGGTTTGCACTATACACAGGTACCTGCCATATATATTAATTTGAATAATTTGACATAACTATTAATAGAAACATTATTTTTGATTAAATCCAATTGCAATAAATTTATTTAAATCCCCTCTATCTATTAACATCATTTATAAAATTTTGTTATAAAAATATAATCACATAAACTTTAATTTTATATTTATTCCTTTATTTATATTTTCTAAAAATATAAATTAATTAATTTGCATTTATAGCCTAATGCATACTTTATAAATATCTTAAAAATTGGAATGATGTTTCTTGTGATTAAAAATTGCATTTCATGCATACATATTTTATTTCTCATAGGAAAACTCCTCCATTATTTTTCTCTAAGTTAGGACTATGTTCAACTTAGCATTTTTGGTAAAGTGGTATGCACTTAGACACTAGGATTTTCAACATGGAGCTAGAAGACCAATGAAGGACTTAGTGAAAACAAGACTTCAGAAGTATCTTCAAGGAGTAGAAGCACTTAGAAGAAAATAGAGGAGAAGTCATGAAGACCAACCAGCTATATTTTCTAAGTTTTGCTTCCTCTCTCTCTTTTCTCCCTTCTTATCTGAGACTTCATGAAGACTAAGTTAATTCCAAGACCAGCCTCGGTGATACAAGAGTCGTCAAGTCTGAAGATTATTCAAGTCTACGAAAATTCATTCAAGACATCACCAAAGAGAAAGCTACAAGTCTGTAGATGAAACCTGGAAGACCAACTCCATCTTTCTTTCTATCTTTTCCCTCTTTCCTAATCTTGTCTTTCACTTTAGACATAAACAATTTTTGATCATGTTATTACCATCTTGAAGTTTGTTGGATCCTAGCGGCATAGTGAGATGAAGCGGCCTGGAGACTAACCTTACATGTCCACGTACATGAGACCTGTTCCACAACTTAAGTGGCTGGCCGGGTGTTTGTCTCTCTCACTTTTAGTGAACATCAAATTTACAAAGAGTTGTTAATAATTGTTGATCATTTAAAAAAAAATAGACTTAGTATTTTCTCTAAGTATTTATGCACATCATGGCTAAGCCATTAGAGTGCTTTTTCAAGATGATTTATAGCAAAGTATTTTATCAAACTTATGACCTTTAGTCCTTAGTCATTTTTTACCAACACATTTCCTTGCATTAACTTAAAATATGTTAATGGCATGAAATGCATCTCTAGTCCTTAGAAATAATTTGCATATCATGCATGACATGTTTTCCTTAGAAGTTTATGAAACTTGTTGGTTCATTATGTATGCTTGGATGTGTTGTGTTGTTTTGTTTTATGATTGTTGTATTGTTGTTTGTTTATATTGTTTAGACTGAACGGAGAGTTCCGAGTATCGTTGAAAAGAGTTTGTGAACAACGACAACATTCAAAGGCAAGTGGCACACCTCATAAACTTCCTAATACTTTTCTATGCATGAGTAGAGTATTTTTCTATAAGCATGTGTAGGATAGTATTGCTATGCAAGACATGTTTAGAATTCCCTATTCCATTGTGTCTAGGTACCTATGAAATACTTAGTAGAAATATTGATGCTATGCAATTGATGAAAAGTTTTACAAAATGTTAAGTGTCTACTCGGGAACATGTCTATGCGGGTTTTCACTTAAGATAGTTTTACTATACTTAGGATCATAGTATGTGGAGGTTTTCACCTGAGAGTACACATCACTAAGTTAATGAATCACCTGGGTGGAATGGTTGTTTGGTTTATGTTGAGTGGCTACTCTGGACCATGTCCATGAGGGTTTTTACCTAAGGTAGTGTCCACTATACTTAGGATCATGTACGTGGGGGTTTTCACCTGAGAGCACACTTGAGGATGGCCACCCAGGAACAAAGGGAATGGAAAGAAGTGAAGAACTCGAAGAGAAGAACTCCAAGTGAAGATTTCAGCTGATCAAGGACGCCAACGGAGAATTCCCAACATTCCAATTTCTTAAATAAAATTGTGATAGGTGAACAATAGTGAACTACTCAGGACCATGTTCATGGGGGTATTCACCTAAGATAGTTTCTACTATACTTAGGACCATGTTATGTGGGGGTTTTCACCTGAGGGTACACTTAGATGGGTGAGCTACTCAGGACCATGTCTATGGGGGTTTTCACCTAAGATAGTTTTCACTATACTTAGGACCATATTATGTGGGGGTTTTTACCTGAGAGTGCACTCAGGGATGGGCCATCTTTTGGTTCTCTGGAATTTTCTAGTGTTACCAATTATTATGTTGAAACTGTTTTATAAAGTGATAGGACAAAACTGGCTTTACGCAAAATAGCCTTGGAACTCCACCAGTCAAATATGCATATAGGTTATTAGAGTTATTCCTCTAAGTGTCCACCATAGTGTCACTTGCCAGACTGCATTTTTAATGGAATCTGACCCACGTTGTTGCAATATTTTTCTTATTGCAGATTGTTCAGATTACGAGTGAGGTTTCGTTTAAAGGTTTCGAGTCTACAACGAACATGTTTTCACCTGTGGCAACATGATGATGATGGAGACTCACTGCTATTGTATTTCCGTTGTTTACTCTTTCAAAGCTAGCTTTATGCTATGCAACTTGTATTGAATAATTTTGTTAGTCTAGATCATCGATGTAATAAAATTGATACATTGTTTGGATATTACATCGTAAACTGTGTGTGCAAACGAATCGATCCAGGGATTTGCACTATACACAGGTATCTGCCTTATTTTAAGTGCAGGTACGCTACACTCACCCATTGGACACCTTGACCTGGGAGGAATTCAAGGAAGGATTTCGTAATGCTCATGTCTCCACGGGAATTATGAATCTTAAACGGGAAAAGTTTCGCAATCTGCGTCAGGAAAACAGAAGTATTAAGGAGTATATGGATGACTTCCATTCCTTGTCTCGATATGCGTCTGAGGACGTTGACACAGATGGAAAGAGGAAGTAAAAATTTCTCAATGGACTTAGTGATGAGCTGAGATTCCTCTGACAGTTGCGTATGCACCAAACTATCAGATACTTCTGGATCAAGCACTCACCCTTGAAGATAACATAAAGAAAGATGAAAATTGGAAAAGAAAGATGGACAAGCACTCCTCTGAACCCTCATTCAAGAAGCACCTTGTTCATGATGTGAACACTGGCCACAAACATGGGAATCACCATAATGGAGGAAGTCACCACAAGCATCATGATCACCCTGGTGGATCCAAGGGAAGCAATGGAGATCATAAAAGAAATGGAATTGCTGGCCATAACCATAGCAATGGACACCACCGTCCAAATCCTGAACACAGAGATATCAGTCAGGTGCTCTGTTACAAATGCAAGAACAAGGGTCATTACGCCAATGATTGCCCAGCAAAGAAAAAGGCCGATGAAACTGCTAAGTCAAATCCTTTCGATAAAGGATATGTGAACCACATCACTGTGGAAGAAGTGAACGGTACACTCTGAATCAAGTTTTCATATTGAAGTTTTCAATACCAACATAGATTTCTTTTAAGGGTGGTAGCCCAACCCGATACCCCGGCAGAACCTTTTGCTAGCCTTCTCGAATCTCGAGGACGAGATTCCCTTTAAGGGTGGTAGTCTGTAACATCCCTATATTTTGCAATGTTTAAAAATCACTAAAATTTTAAACTTTAGAAAACATTTATGTATTTTGCTTTGAAAAGAAATTTTAAGCATTGCATTCATGCAACTCATCATTCATCATCTTATTAAATCACAAAGGGTTTAAATTTAAAAATCCATTATATTTCATATTACTCTAAAAATATTTATTTTCTATTATTCTACTATTATGCCAAAATAAAGGTGAATGATTTCAGCAAAATAAGTTTAAATAACTTAAATTCAAACATATTTTAATGTGTGTAGTTTCATAAATTTTATTAACCAAAAATGAATTTATTAAATTACTCATTTCAAAGTTGACCTAAATGGGCAAATTTGCATTTTATAAATATTTCAAAATATTAATTTTCAAAATTATTGAAAACATGCCCACAACTGGTTTAACACAAAGATATTGCTCTTACAAATTTTTAGAAATTTATTGAATGAATTTGGAGCCTTAAATCAAAAGATATGAATTAAATGAAAAATCAGATAAAGAAAAAGAAAAATTGCTGACATCATGCTAACGTCATCGTCTTCACCCTCCAGCGAAGATTACGCACCCGAAAATCCGCCGGCGATTCTTCCTTCCAAATCCAAGCGATTTCTACGGGATTCGTTCCCTCTTCTGCACCATATAAATCCCCAGCCACCGCCGCCTCCATTCCCTCAAAAACCCTAACCTAATATGCCCCCAGGCTGCCGCGAGAGCTCGCCGGAGTTGCTTCGGTCGCCGCCGTCCTTTTCGTCAAATCCGGTGAGCCCCCCTTCGATCCCGATGCCCTGACCCTCTCCTCTGTCTTGCCGTCTTCGTGGCATCTCCTAAGCCCCGCGTTCGGTTGTTTCGTGCAGTGAGTCGAGCGCCCCGTGCTCGACCGGATCTCACCGGAGCGCCGCCGCACTCCTTCCGCCGCTCCCGGCCGCGCCAGGAGGAAAGACACGACGCCGTCCCCACCATCCTCCTCGCCGCGACGAGCTGCACGCCACCGTCGCCTCCGCTCGTCCGGGGGAGCTCCGCAGCGTCGCCTCCGTCCACGCCCGAGCGCAGCGCCGCCGTCCCCTCCATCTCCGGCCACCGGCGCTGCCACCTTTTGGTCAACTCAATGTGAGCCGTCCGATCCTTTTTCCACGACCACGATTAGATCTCCTTTAAAATGAATCGGTGCGCGGACTCAGCGTGCACAGTCAACGCCGCGTCTGCGCCAGCGTGGAAAACAATTTTCCGAATAAAATTAAAATGGCATTTTTGCAGAAAAGCTCCTACATATTCAAACGTTCATACCTTTTAAATCACTTATCCAAATTCAAATATTTTTATATATTTGGAAAGCCCTTGACATGTAGAATATTTTAGATCTGTTAGAATTCAAATTTAACTTAGTATAAATTATACAAATTTCAAATGGATGATTTGAGTATATTTGTAAAAACTTTAAATCCACAAATTCAAAAATTGCAAATAAAATTGTTTTAGAAACTTTGGAATATTTGTAATATGATGCCTCTATTAAAAAATATTTTGAGTCGTATTTGAATGATTTCATAATTATATGTTTAATTTGTATAGTTTGACATAACTATTAATAGAAACATTATTTTTGATAAAATCCAATTGCAATAAATTTAATTAAATCACCTCTGTCTATTAACACCATTTAAAAAATTTTGTTATATAAATTTAATCACAAAAAACTTTAATATTATATTTATTCCTTTTATCATATATTACAAAAAATAGAAATTAAATAAATTGCATTGACAGACTAATGCATATTTTGTAAATATCACAAAAATTGGTATGATGTTTCTTATGTAAAAAAATGCATTTCATGCATAACATATTTTCTCATATAGATATAATCCTTATAGGAAAACTCCTTCCTCCTTTTCTCTAAGTTAGGATTAGCCTCAACTTAGTATTTTGGTAAAGTGCTATGCACTTAGACACTTAGGATTTTCAACATGGAGCTAGAGAGCCAATGAAGGACTTAGCCAAAACAAGACTTCAGAAGTATCTCCAAGGAGTAGAAGCACGTAGAAGAAAATCAAGAAGAAGTTCATGAAGACCAATCAGCAATATTTTCTAAGTCCTGCTTCCTCTCACTTTTCTCCCTTCTTCTCTGAGACTTCATGATGACTAGGTAAATCCAAGACCCGACTAGGTGATACAAGAATCATCAAGTCTGAAGAATTATCAAGTCTACCCAGAAACACAATCAAGACATCACCAAGAAGCAAGGTACAAGTCTGGAGATGAAGCCTGGAAGACAAACTACATCTTTCTTTCTATCCCTTCCCTCTTTCCTAATCTTGATTTAAACAATTTTTGATCATGTTATTACCATCTTGAAATTTGTTGGATCCTAGCGGCATAGTGAGATGAAGTGGCCTGGAGACTAACCTTACATGTCCACGTACATGAGATCTATTCCACAACTTAAGTGGCTGGTCGGGTGTCTGTCTCTCTCACTATAGTGAATATCCAATTTACAAAGAGTTGTTGATAATTGTCGATCACCTTGAAGAATAGACTTAGTATTTTATCTAAGTATTTTGCACATCATACATAGCATATTTTTGTATTGTTATTTTTTTTTGTATGTTTATGTGTGCTGTGTTTGATGTGTTAGAAATTTCGGAGGGAAACGACAACTGTTGGAGCTGTTGTTGCTATTCTTCTTGTTGCCAAGGCAAGTGGCACACCTCATAAATTCCCAAGTATTTTATATGCATAAGTAGAAATATTTTTCTAAGCATGTGTATGACTTAGTAGTATTGCAATGCAAGACCTGTTTAGAATTCCCTATTCCATTGTGTCAAGGTACCTATGAAATAAATTAGTAGAATTTTAATGCTATGCAATTGATGAAAGGTTTTACAAAATCTTAAGTGGCTACTCAGGACCATGTCTATGAGGGTTTTCACCTGAGATAATTTATACTATACTTAAGATCATAGTATGTGGGGGTTTTCAACTGGGAGTGCACGTCCAGTAAGTTAATGAATCATATGGATGGATTGGTTGTTTGTTTATGTTGAGTGGCTACTCAGGACCATGTCCATGAGGGTTTTCACCTAAGATAGTTTCTACTATACTTAGGATCATGAACGTGGGGGTTATCACCTGAGAGCACACTTGTGGATGGCCATCCAGGAACAAAGGGATGTGAGGACTAAATGGAGAAGAAAGTGAAGAACTCAAGGAGAAGTATTCCAAGTAAGGACTACAGCTGATCAAGGACAATGGAGGAATCCCAACATTCTAATTTCTTAATAAAATTTTGATAAGTAAACAACAGTGGACTACTCAGGACCATGTTCATGGGGATTTTCACCTAAGATAGTTTCTACTATACTTAGGACCACTGAATGTGGGGGTTTTCACCTGAGGGTGCACCTAAGGACGAGATATCTTTTGGCTCTCTTGGGTTAACCTGTGTTGTCAATTATGATGCTAAGTTTGTTTTATAAAGAGTTAGGCAAAACTGGCTTTACGCAAAATAGCCTTGAACTCCACCAGCCAAATATGCATACAGGTTATAGAGTTATTTGCATGGAGTGTCCACCCTAGTGTCACTTGCCAGACTCCATTTTTAATGGAATCTGACCCACTCTGTTGCAAATTATTATTTGTTGCAGAAATATCTGAAAAAGAGTGAGGATTAAGTTTGGGTTTCGATTCTGCACCAACATGTTCTCGCCTGTGGTGTATCATGAAGTTGGAGGCTCAGTGACAATTTATTTCCGCTGCTATAATGTTTTGAGCTAGCTTTAAGCTATGCAAAGATGTATCGAACTATTTATTTTACCAATTCTGGATTATTCATGTAATATTGATACAGTGTTGTGATATTCATCGTAAACTGTGTGCAAATGAATCGATGCAGGGGTTTGCACTATACACAGGTACCTGCCATATATATTAAGTGCAGGTACGCTACAAGCATGTATTCCAATTTAGTTGTGCGTGCTCGCAATGAGAAACTTGCACGTCATCTTTTGTCCTGCCAGCCCGTTTGCAGCGGGGCCTCTAGGGAAACTACTGGCAATTAATGTACTCATTTTAATAAACTACCGGAGCAAAGCATTAACATTCCGTGAATACATGTGATCCTCACATCATAGCCATTCCCTCTAGTTATCCCAATTGCTTTCACTTGTGGGCCATTGGTTCCGGACAATAACGTGTGTATACAACTCATAGATATGATAAAAGAACAATAATTATCATCAACATGTTCAGATTTGAAATCATGGCACTCGGGCCCTAGTGTCAAGCATTTAGCATAACAAGTTGCAACAATGACGTAAAACACCAATAACGGATACTAGGCACCATGCCCTAACAATCTTACAGCTATTACATGAGTGATCCCATCCAATCCCTACCATCCCCTCAAGCCTACAGCGGAGAATTACTCACTCATGGACGGGGGAAACATGGATGGTTGATGGAGAGGCGGTGGAGATGACGATGGCGATAATCCCCTTCGATTCCCCGTCCCGGCAGGGTGCCGGAACCGAAACTTCTGGTCCCTGAACTAGGGTTCGCGAAGGCGGCGGCGCACGGTGGTGTTCTCTGGAAAAGTGTCTAACCCCCCCCCCCCCCCCGACTTTTTTAGGTCAGAAGCATTAAGTAGCCGGTAGGGGGGCGCGAGGGGGTGACCGAGTCGGTCACACCACCCCCTGGCGTGGCCAGGAGCCTGCCGCGCCACCAGGTGGTGTGGCGCCCTCGTGGCCCCTCTCTGGTTGGTCTTCGTGGTTCCTAGGACCTCCCGGATGGAAAATAACTTCTGTTTCGATTTTGGTGTTTTTCTCCGAAGTTGATATTTCTGCACAAAAATAAGACAACCGGGTAATTCTGCTGAAAACAGCGTTAGTCCGCGTTAGTTGCATCCAAAACACATAAATTAGAGGTAAAACAATAGCAAAAGTGTTCGGGAAAGTAGATACGTTTTGGACGTGTCAGCCGCAAATATGTGTTTAAAATGAGCTCCAAAGGTAGGATAAACAGGCTCATTTCTAAGCAAAAAATGGTCGAGTCGCCGCAAAAATGTGTTTCAAATGAGATTCAAAGGTAGGGTAAACGACCTCATTTCTAAGCAAAAAATGGTCGAGTCGCCGCAAAAATGTGTTTTAAATGAGCTTCAAAGGGAGGGTAAATAGCCTCATTTGTAAGAAAAAATGGTGGACTCGCTGAAAAATGTGTTTCAAATGAGCTCCATAGGTAGGGTAAATGGCCTCATTTCTAAGCAAAAATGGTGGACTCGCTGAAAAATGTGTTTGAAATGAGTTCGAAAGGTAGGGTAAACGAACTCATTTCTAAGCCAAAAACTGTGGGCTGGCAGAAAATTGTCAAACTGAAGTGAATTTACACACAATTAGAAACGTCAAGCACAAGCCCATTTCCCTTAATAAAGATACTAATAACTAAAATGGACTACCACTCGTCCTCGTCATCGGAAACCTCCACCGTCTCGGCCTCCGTGACCTCCTCCTTCCAGGCCCAGGCCAAACCCGGGTCCAGCACCTCCGTGACCTCCTCCTTCCAGGCCATGGTCCAGTACGTGCATACCCTGGACGTCCTTGTCGTCCTCGTCGGATAGATCAATGAAGGGAATGGGATCGTGCGCAATGGCCCTACTCCTGCCCCTACCCCTTGGACTTGGAGACTCCCCGTCCCATGCTGCTTCCCTCGCTCTCCTCCTGCTCGAACTTGGAGGAGTACGCGCACGCCCACACCCACTCCCCATGCCGCTTCCCTCGCTCGCCTCAAGAAACCAAGGATAGGGGACGTGGCGGCGGTTCGAGCTGGGAATGGAGCTTCCATCACCACGAGCCATGGAAATATAAGGCACTGGGCGAAGGTGTCTAGGAGAGGAAGAGGGGATTTGTGAGTGCAACGGGCAAGGAGATGGCTCCTTCTAGTGCCATTTGCACTCTCTGGACGGCGTCGCGGTCTAGAAGGCAGTAAGGGCGACCGGACATTAAGTTGGCTCCATATTACTCAGCTTGGAGCAGGACATAGTAGGTAAGAGAGACGCGAGGACGGCGGAGCAGATGCACGACCGGGATGGCAGTGTAGGCGGAGAGGTAGATTTTTGCCGGCCAGGGGGGCACGCCATTGAAGGCGCTGCGAGCACAGGCATGGACGCGCACGTACGGCTCCATGCATGCTCTCCGCCGCCGATGGCCCCACTTGCATGCATGCTCTAAGGTCAAAGGCACGACCCCACTAGCCGACCCCACAAAATTCCATTCGAGCCGCGCCAGGCCGACCCTACTGGTTAAAGTAGGTTGATCAGAGGGAAACAAGTGTTTGGCCGATATGAGAGCAAACAAGGGCACATAACAGAGAAACAGCGCGGGTATGGCAGAGACCGATACAACTCAAAGAACCATGGCACATAACCAATTATCCCAACATGTAAACCCACTCGAACGACTCGGGGGTTGGGCCTTGTGGAAAGCAAGTAAACACACAAACTCACTCGAACGAATCAGGGGCTGGGTCTTGCTGAAATAAGCAAACATACAAACCCACTCGAATGTTTCGGGGGCTGGGTCCCACTCGAAGCGCATAAAAGTACAGTACTACCCAACCAACTGGGAGGTGGAAGATTTCAAGACTAGAAAGCTCAGTTTTTCATATAAGCCAATATTGGATACCAAAACTCACAAATCGCAAATTTTACAATAGAGGACGAGCAAAGATACAAACATGATAAGTATTATAGTCATGCTACAAGATCATCAAGTGATCAAAGAAGACAACTAGTCGCAAGGTGCGGGCCCCGTCTTTCTACCATGAGGCTGGCGCACAGCAAATGTCGCGGCCAGTCGACGCTGAATCAGCGTCTCCTCTGAAAGCCAAAGGTTTCCCATTAGACTTCCTCGGATAGTCTGACAAAGTAGACTCATAATTGGCTTCAATACCATTCGCCAGAAGAAGATTCAAGGTAGCCTCCGAACCCCGAACCGTCAAATCGCGCGCCCACTCCTTAAGGGTCGTCGAGTTGGGAGCCAACAGCTTAGAAAATTCCTCGATAGTCGATGGAAGGTCGTTCCACGGCAAAGCTTCCGAAAAAACAGTGCCAAGGGCCTGAATAGATGTATCCAGAGAGCGCTGGGTGTGCCCAAGAATCTTGCGTAGTTCCTCAACAGCATGCACAAGCGACAAATCGCCACCCGAGCTTCCAACATGAACGCGTGAAGAAGAACCTAGATGAAACAAGCAAAGAAGGGGTTTTAGAGGCACAAAAGAACAGACACAAAGCACTTGGAGAGCATAAAACTCCTAGACCTGTCACAGACTGTATAAGGCCAAGCAGTTGCTTGGTATGCTCCTCTTCTCGACTAGCGGATGAACGGCGAGCTTCCTCCAGCTCGTCATCTGCATGCAGTCACTGATCATGGAGTTGTTGTTCCAGAACAGCCGGTCGACTTTCGAGGACGATTTTCTCTTCTACGATAGACATATCACACGAACTTACAAAAAGCTCAAACGCTTGGATCGAAAAATAAGCAAAAGAAAAAATGCTTACGATTGACCCGTTCTAGATCAGTACGCAGATCATCTCATTCCTCCTCCGCCTAAACAAATGCCTGGCCAACAGCGACCAAGCCACTTACAGAAGGCTATACAGAAGAAGCCGACGCATATTCAATATAAAGAAAAAGCAACCTATAAGAAAAGGCTTACATGATCAACCCTGGAGGAGAAGGCAGAGGGTGACAGACCAGCAGTCGCGGCAGAAACAGAAGATGGCGCAGCCGCAGCTGCTGGAACAACCACAGTTGTATCCTGGAGTCTTTCGACTCTAGCAAAAGAAGAAACCATATTTTTTCCCTCCACAAGAGGAGAGGTGCGAATTTTCCTGACAAAAGAATTGCCCATGCGATTATCACATTGCATAAAAAGGAAAAACAAGGAAAGAACTAGGAAAGATGAAGCACAGTCGACGTACTTATCTACACCGCTAGCAGCCGCAACCACCGGCGGCTGAAGGCTGGCAGACGGAGCAGTAACAGTAGTCTCGACAGTATTTGCACGACGCAGGCGGCAACGTTTGTCTGCAGGCTCAGTCGGAGCTTCATCTGCCTCCAGATGGGCTGATGTCACTTCCACAACCTCCTGGGAAGCAGAAATGCCAGCCAAAGAAAGAGGAACATCGGCTGTCTCCAAATCCGCGACTGTAACTATCTCCATAAACGCTCCATGCTCTGGAAGGGGAGGTAGAGATGAGACAGTCAAATGTCCCTGCTTATATCGGATAACAGACTGCGTCAAATACATGCCTTCATACATGGTTGAAAAGCTATAGTCAAGAAACGAAACACAGCAAAAAAGTGCAAACAATTCCTCGTGAAGCGGAGTCCCAAGGCCGTAGGGAACTACGGTGAAATCAAAAGAAGCAATATAAGTAGGGGGGATACAGGTAATATACTTGACATGATCATGAAACACATGATCAGCCAGCTCAACCTCGCTCATGCGAGTGACATCAAGACAACCCTCATATCGCCATAAAGGATGTACCCGCTGCCACAAAGGCCAAACTCGACGCTTCACGAAAGTACTTATCAACTGGACCCCTGTGACAACCTTCAACAGTTCCTGGACCATAACCATTAAAGAGGCGGCATCTTTCTCCTCTTCGGATGACAAAACGTGATGCCACGCCATCGTCCTTACAGGGGATATACCAGTCGAGAATGATGGCCTTATGTCTTGATCGACTGAAACGTAAAACCATTTCTTCCTCCTTTTCAGAGCAGGGTCTACCGCCATCAAGTCAAAATACCGACAGTTGTCACGCACTTCAATACAAAAACCTGCAGTCGGAAAAGGACGACCGTCACAATACATAAAACTCACTCGGAAGATGAATTTCCAGAGAGCCCAGCGGGGGTAAACTCCTAAGAAGCACTCGCATAGAACCATAAAACATGCAATATGCAAAATACCCTCGGGAGTAAGATCATGCATCTGGATTCCATACGCATAAAGGAGGCCCTGCATAAAACCGTGCAGTAGAAAACCAAAGCCGCGTGGAAGAAAATCCACGAAACACACCCGCTCACCGGGAAGAGCCTTGGGAAGTACCTCTTTGTTAACAGGAGCACGAGTGGCAAGTGTATCCCCTGGAGAAAGTATTCCAGCTTGCCGGAACGCTGCTAGCTTCTCCTCAGTAACAATGGATTTCACCCAATCCCCAGTCGCCTTCTTCAACACAGCAACAGTGGTAGCGGTGGAAACTCTAGCAGGAAGCTCCTCCTTCTTCAACTAACCAGCAGTAGGCAAAGAAATATCAGCTGAAGTGGAGATATTTTTCTTGGGCGCCATGGCAAAAATTAGGACGCGAGAGCAAGAAGAAGTGCGTGCTCAAGGAGGAAGAAGAAGGCAAGGTAAAGCAAATGGCAGGATGGCATAACTCACGACAGAGAAACCCGTATTTACCATAACAAAAAAGGTCGTCACAGCCGTCCGAGCAAAACTACCACAACACATGAGGCAATCGGAGGGCAACCTGTTGTAGGCCACGCCGCCCATGACGCACGCAAAACGAGGAAACCATCATGATGCCTGCAAAAATCCTGCCACGATAGGTCAAATCAGAACAGAATCGGCATCCGCTGCGGTCAGAGAGGTGGACCCACCATGGCATGTCCCATCAAAATATTATTCACACGCTAGGGAGGTCACGCATGACATCATTCGCCCGGCGGAATCAAGCCATACGCACAAAAACATGGTCGAGTGAAATTCCCATCGGGAGTGAGCAAAACGTCTTCGATTGGCATAAGAACAAAGAGTAAAACAAAAAATTAGATTATCCTCTATTTCAAGCAATAATGCACAATCTCGGGGGTTACTCCCATCGGGAGCACTATCGTGCACCCGATAGAATCAAAAAACGAAAGCATAAAAGCAATTAGTCGATAAACAAGACTAAAAGCCTCACTCAAAAGCATAAAATCATAAAGATTCCCGAGTAAGAATCAGTCTATGATGTCTCCGATGCTGCATACATAAAATGCAAAGGTAAGACCCATCGATCAGTCCAATAGGGCCGAGGACCACTCCAGCAGTGTTAAATCCTTGAATTTTCCGTATCAATAGATACAATGAAAATCCCGGCGGACGCGCTGGGTAGCAAATTGAAACTGCATAACGATATCAGAAAGTCCATCGGCTGGCCTGAGGCGAGTCTGTCCGTTTGTTCCAGGCTCGAGCCCAAGGACTCCAAACCTGATTTAAGACTAGTAAGGTTTTGCCCAAGCGCAGTTAACTGGTCTCGACTCATCGAATAAACCCAGGCCTACTCAGTCAAAATTCTTTGGCATAATTCATAGTCGAAAGACAAAACACAGAGATATCTTGCCAAAAGCATAAACATGAGACATGCACTATGTAGTGAGTCCATGACTGGTATTCTGAATTAGCCAAGCACTCGGGGGCTAATGACAAGGTTATACAAAACAAGTACCCCTTCGTGTGGGTACCTGGTGCACGTAATGACTAAAGCCCAATTGTTAATAGACTGAAGAAGTCCAACAAGCGAAGCCCAAGTCAAAGACTTCTAGAATAGATAGACATAGTCGGTTATACTTACCATACCTGTAATCCTAGTCGGTTACTGCCTGAGACATGTGCCTCTATATAAAGGACAGGAGGGCGGCTGATCATGGACACGCTCAATCAGAACCACCAAACCCTAGCAAGGTCAACATCTTGCTAGACCCTTTTAATCGCCGCATATTCACAATGAATAACAAACATGCAGGAAGTAGGGGTGTTACCTCAGTCGAGGGCCCTGAACCTGGGTAATTCCTGCTTGACAGCCAACGAATCTACCAACACCACGCGTTCTCTACCTCATAACTCTCACCCTAGGCTAGCAACTATGGGTATTGATGGGGACACCCCTCGTCAGATCCCCTTCATGGTCAAGATAGGTTTATTAAATTGTTTATAAACTATGGGCGCCAAGGAGACCATCGGTGCAAGAACCATATCACGTCGCATTACATTTGATGTTTTGAGTGCATCTTATATTGTGTGATTGTTTATTAGTTACACGGCGGTAGTAATATAAGATGATCCCTCCAAAATGCCATTAGTGTTCTCCCTTCAAGGTGCACCACCAAGAAAGTTCTACGTTATGAGGCAGGCCGTGACGATCGTGTGTCATACATATCGTCGTTCGCATACAGTGGGTGTAACACATGTTTGCACGAGCGTTTACGTTGAACGTTATTATGGCGAGCCTAGCATGTATGGTCATGGCCTCGGAACACGGTGACCGAAAGGTCGAGAATGAGTCACAGAGTTGTTGTGATCGACATTTTGATGTCTACCTTTGAAGTTGTGTTGCCAGCTCTTATGATGAGGGGTTGCGCAATGGATTAGGATCGTGTAATCACTAAAGCGATTAGAGGGATATTCATTTGAGTGGGAGTTCTTATAGTTATTTTCTAAAATACAAGAACTCAAAATATTATGAACAAATTCTTATGTTTTGCAAATTTCATTGTAGATGTCTCGTCCCACCTTTAACCAAGGCATGTTGCTTGAGAACGAAAAGGTTAAGACCAATGGGTCAAACTTAATGTCCTGGTTCCGCAACCTGAGGATCCTCCTCACTCCCCACAGGGTGGCTTACGTCACTGAAGCCGCCCTAGGTGACCCTCCTGCAGATGATGCCTCCGATGATGAGAAAAAGGTTTTTCAGACCAAATCGGACGATTCCTCCTTTGTCCAGAGTAGCATGCTCTACGCCATGGAAGCCGACCTGCAAAAGCGTTTGGAGAAGATGAGTGCTATTGAGATAATTTATGATCTCAAGGTTGTCTTTGCGACGCAGGCTAAGGATGAGAGATATGAAGCTTCTGAGCTTTTCTTCTCAGCCGTCAAAATGTCTGGCTACGTTCAACGCTTGAATGCTCTGGAATGCAAGATTCCTGATGATCTAATGATACGTCTCCAACGTATCTATAATTTCTTATGTTCCATGCTATATTATACCATGTGATTACATGTTTTATATGCATTTTATATGGTTTTATACATTTCTGGGACTAACCTATTAACAAGATGCCAAAGTGCCAGTTCCCTGTTTGCTGCTGTTTTCGGTTTCAGAAAAGCACTTAAGGAAATATTCTCGGAATTGGACAATTTTTATCTTGGATTGATTTTCTAATTATGAACGTTCCCAAAGACTGAAAACGACACGAAGTGGGGCACCGACGCGCCGCCACCATGTGCTCGCGCGTCAGGACCTGGACCTGCGCGAGCACAAGGTGTGGGGCTCTCGGGCCTCCACCGACCTCGCCCTTTCACCTACAAGTACACCCCAAAAACCTAAAAATCATACAGTGTTCATTTTTTCCTCCACGGGTCCCGAGCCACCGCCGTCGTTAACACCAATATGGGAGAGATTAGAAATTCTCCCCGGCACCCTGTCGGGAGGGGGAATCGTCCTCGGAGGCCTCTACGTCGCCATGACCACATCCGGACTGATGCGTGAGTAGTCTATCCTTAGACTACGGGTCCATAACAGTAGCTAGATGGTTGTCTTATCCACTTGTGCTATCATGTTTAGATCTTTCAGAGCTGCCTATCATGATCAAGATCACCGTCATGTAATTCTTCATGTTGTGTTTGCTGGGATCCGGTGAATATTGAGAACTAAAGTTATTGCTTCATAATATATCATGTGTGTGCTATTTAATGATCTTGCATGCTCTCCGTTACTTGTGTATGCTCTGGCCAAGTAGATGCTTGTGACTCCAAGAGGGGGTATTTATGCTCGATATTAGGTTCATGTCTCTATTTAATATGGGGTGGTGAGAGCTAGCTCTAAGGTTGTAGATGTACTGTTGCTACTAGGAATAAAACAGTAGTACTTTAGCTAAGGATGATGTTACTTACTTACTTTACACACAGTGCTTAAGGCGATAATCTGTTGCATGCAACTTAATATTCAAAGGGGTGCGGACGCTAACCGGAAGGTGGATTATTAGTCATAGATGTGATTGGAACGGTCTATGTATATTGTTGTAATGCCCGAATGAATCTCACACTAGACATCATAACTTTAGTATATAAATTGGTTTGCTCATCATTATTCTATCAATTGCCCAGCTGTAATTTGTTTACCCGCATGAATGTTATTATTATTTATGGAGAGACACCACTAGTGACTTGTGGAGCCCGGTCTTACTCTTTAATCTGATAAAACCACAACTGCAAACCTGTTACTTTCTACAAACAAACATCTTTCTTCCACACATACGTTTAATCCTTTGTTACAACCAGCCGGTCAGATTGACAACCTCACTGTTAAGTTGGGGAAAAATATCTTGATTGTTTGTGTGCAGGCTCCACGTGAACTATGTCAAGCTCTTTTCTGGCGCCGTTGATATCTCGGGGGAATTCATCATTTCCTACTGGTTCGATAACCTTGGTTTCATAACTGAGTGAAATTTGCTGCTGCACTACTTCACACCTTCCTCATGGGGTCTCCCAACAACACACTCACCATTTGCATCAAGCTAATTTTCGGCGCCGTTGCCGGGGAAATAAGAATTCCTTTGAAGATCTTCAACTCCTCTGTCAACTCCGTTGCCGGGGAAATAAGAGTTCTTCTGCAAGTGGAGTTTTCGCACTTCCAATCTTTTTTGTTTTGTTATTATCTTGTTTAGTTTATTTTTATTACTGTCTTGTTTCCTTAATATCAAAAATACAAAAAATAGTTAATTGCATTACTTTATTATTTCGGTTTAGCCTTTTATTTTTGGGATAATTGGTTCTGTCCATGATTCTCTGAGTTTTATCGGTATGTGCCATACCCACGTTGTTTCTCTGGTTTGTGCCCTGGTTTGCTCGCATATCGGCCAAACACACGTTCCCCTTTGGTCAACCTACTTTGACCCGCACTTGGCCTGACTGGTGGGGTCGGCCTGGCGCAGCTTGGCTCGTGTGTCGGCTCGGTTGGGATTTCCTGGGGTCGGCCGTGGTGCGGGGGCACTAGTCTGACTGGTGGGGCCGGGGCACTAGTCTGATTGGTGGGGACGGCGCGTCGGGTAGGGCGTTAGGTCGGTGTGGGGTTGGCGCGTGGGTCAGCGTAGATTTCTCGCCGCTGACCACTTCCCACCTATCCTCCAGTCAAAGATTCCGGCTACCATGGACGCCCTTCCATGGCACCTCCACCAAGAGCGTCGCCATTGCGTCAACGTCGACGGAGCGCGCAAGCGCTCGAGTAGGCGGTCGACACTGAAAGGAATCCAGCCGCCGCCGTCGCTGTTGCGGCGGAAGGCGGAGGAGTTTGAACTCCTCCATGGTCTCCTGCCAGCGCCGCCCGCTGCTGCCCAGCCGCCCGCGTCGGCCGTCCTCGCGCCACCGTCACCTCCCGCCGACGAGGGGACCTCGTCCGGCTCGTGGACCTTGTCGCCATCACCGCGCAACCCACCTGAGGTCGCCGTGGACGAGGAAGGGTTTGAGATCTACGATCCCGCAGCCTTCAGTCCTTGATGAACCGCGAGGACTTTGTCCCCGACGAGGTCCTCGAAACGGTCACCGGGGCCGTCTAGGCGCGTGATACGTCTCCAACGTATCCATAATTTCTTTTGTTCCATGCTATGTTATATCATGTTATTACATGTTTTATATGCATTTTATATAGTTTTATGCTTTTTCTGGGACTAACCTATTAACAAGATGCCACAGTGTCAGTTCCCTCTTTTCTGCTATTTTTTGTTTCAGAAAAGCTCCTAAGGAAATATCTGCCAAATTGGAAACGAGCCAACCAGGATTTATTTTTGGAATATATGCGTCTAGGAAAACTGAAGACGAGACGAAGAGGGGCCGTGAGGCGCCCTCATCACCTGGTGGCGCGGCCCACAAGCCAGCCGCACCAGGAGGTGAGGAGGAGCCCTCGGTGACTTAGGTCTTTCGGTTGAACACTTTTTCCTCCACAGGTCCCGAGCCGCCGCCGTCATCAAAACCAATTTGGGAGAGATCAGAACTGCTCCCCGGCACCCTGCAGGGAGGGGAAATCGTCCCCGGAGGCCTCTACGTCGCCATGACCGCCTCCGGACTGATGCGTTAGTAGTCTACCTTGGACTACGGGTGCATAGCAGTAGCTAGATGGTTTTCTTCTCCTCTTGTGCTATCATGTTTAGATTTTGTGAGCTGCCTATCATGATCAAGATCATCTTTATGTAATTCTCCATTTTGTGTTTGCTGGGATCCGATGAATATTGAGTACTAAAGTTATTGCTTCATAATATCATGTGTGTGCTATTTAATGATCTTACATGCTCTCCGTTACTTGTGTATGCTCTGGCCAAGTAGATGCTCGTAACTCCAAGAGGGGGTATTTATGCTCGATAGTAGGTTCATGTCTCTATTTAATCTGGCACAGTGACAGAAAGCTCTAAGGTTGTAGATGTGTTGTTGCTACTAGGGATAAAACAATAGTTCTTTGTCTAAGGATGATGTTACTTACTTACTTTACACACTTTGCTTAAGGAAATAATCTGTTGCATGCAACTTAATATTGTAAGGGGTTCGGACGCTAACCGGAAGGTGGATTATTAGTCATAGATGCGGTTGGAACGGTCTATATATATTGTTGTAATACCCGAATGAATCACACACTAGACACCATATCATTAGTATATGCATTGGATTGCTTATCATTATTCTGTCAATTGCCTACCTGTAATTTGTTTAGCACACATGGATGAATGTTATTATTATTTATGGAGAGACACCACTAGTGAACTGTGGACCCCGGTCCTTCTCATTAATCTGATAAAACCTCAACTGCAAACATACATATTTCTTCCACACATACGTTTAATCCTTTGTTACAGCAAGCCGGTGACATTGACAACCTCACTGTTAAGTTGGGGCAAAGTATCTTGATTGTTTGTGTGCAGGATGCACGTCAACAGCTCTTTTCTGGCGCCGTTGATACCTCGAGGGAATCCTTCGTCTCCTACTGGTTCGATAACCTTGGTTTCATACTGAGTGAAATTTGTTGTAGCACTACTTCATACCTTCCTCTTGGGGTCTCCCAACAACACACCCACTATGTGCATCAGCGCTCTCCTTGGAGGAGGTCCAAGCGTACGCGAAGCACCGCCGCCGGGGGGGTCGAGATCGAGCTGGACCACGTCCACCGTGAGCAGGAGGCCGGCGCGAGCTCGAGTAAGGGGAAGGTCGTCATCGTCTATGTCGACGACGACTCCTCCAACGAGGAGTGAAGCACTCTGGCGACGGCGCGGCCGCACCCTGTGAGCTCTGGTGAGCTAATTTTGCTGCTTACGGTTAGGTCCGTGCAGTGTACATAGATTTTGAAAGGTCGTATGTAATCTCCAGCGAGCTCCGACAAGCACGCTTTGAAATTAATCTCCTGCGAACGAAGAACTATATGAGATTTAAATATGTGGGTCCAATTTGCTCCGACGAACACATTTTTCAGCGAGTCCACCATTTTTGTTTAGAAATGGGGCGTTTACCCTACCTTTGGAGCTCATTTCAAACACATTTTCCAGCGAGTCCAACATTTTTGCTTAGAAATGGGGTCGTTTAGTCTACCTTTCGAGCTCATTTCTAACACATTTTTCAGCGAGTCCACCACCCTACCTTTGGAGCGCATTTTAAACACATTTTTCGGGGAGTCCATCATTTTTTCTTAGAAATGAGGTCGTTTACCCTACCTTTGGAGCCTATTTGAAACACATTTTTCAGCGAGTCCACCACACTTCCTTTGGAACTCATTTTAAACACATTTTTCGGCGAGTCCAGGATTTTTTCTTAGAAATGGGGCCGTTTAGCCTACCTTTTGAGCTCATTTTAACATTAGCTACATCCATAATTTTCAATTCCTGTTGTGTCAAGTTAAGACTCTAGTTGAAAGTTGATGTTAAAATTCAATTCCTGTGCTGATAAGATTTCTGCTGTCCACCGTAAAATTCATATCTCCCTCTTGGAACGTCAGACAAATCTGCAATTTTTTGTGCATAATCCTCCAACTTTCATTAATTTTGAGTTTTATGATCTGAGCAAGTTAAATGCCTCGAAAAAAATCGTCTTTACGGACTGTTCTGTTTTTGACAGATTCTGCCATTTTCTTTTGCAATGCCTCTTTTACTATTTTGGTTGGATATTTTTATCCTATTAAGTATCAGTGGATGTACCTAATGTCCAGTAGCAATGTTAGCAATTGTGTTCCTACAAAATATCATACTTTTCCCTCTTTTGTTGTTGTTATGGATGTAGCAATGGTAGCACTGGTAGCAATTGTGTTCCTACAGAAGAGCACAACAACAACAATGGGATGCAGCAAGTGATGACCCAGCTCATGCAAGTGATGACCCAGATCCTAGCAAACAACAACAACAACAACAACAACAACAACAACAACAACAACAACAACAACAACAACAACAACAACAACAACAACAACAACAACAACAACAACAACAACCCCCACCACCTCAAGTGGATATGCTCACTAGGTTCCTGAGGTTGAGGCCAGCAACGTTCACCAGCGCTTCAAAAACCATGGTGGCCGATGACTGGCTGCGCTCCGTGAATAAGAACCTGGTGACCATTGGATGCACTGATGCTGAGAAGGTCAGGTTTGCAGCACATCTGCTAGAAGGACATGCGGCCAGCTGGTGGGACAACTTCCAAATAACCCACCCAATAGAGGAGGTTACTTGGGAGCTGCTCCAATAAGGTTTTCGCACTGCCCACATATCCAATGGTGTGATGAGTTTGAAGAAAAGAGAGTTCCGCAACCTGCGTCAAGGTAGTCGCACGGTCACTGCATACATTGAAGAATTCAATAATCTGGCTCGTTATGCACAAGATGATGTGGACTCGGACGCCAAGAGAAGGAAACGATTCTTGGATGGGCTGAATGATGAACTAGCCGTTCAATTGTCAGTTGTCTGTGCACCCAACTATCAGTCCCTACTTGACAAGGCCACTATCCTGGAGAGCAAACAGAAACAGGCCGAGAATAGAAAGAGGAAGCACAACTTTAACAAGCACTACTCTGGAACACCTCAGAAGATGCGCAGTCATCATGAAGGAAGTGACAGCTCGGGATTTCAGAAACATGGTGGAAAGGGACACCAACATGGGAACTGTGGCCACCATAATCATGGCCACAACCCTAACGGAGGATATCGAGGCAATAACCACAACGGTCAAGGAAACCACAATGGACAACATCGCCACAACCACCATGAAAAGAAGGACCTGAGCCAGATTCAATGTTACTCATGCAAGAAGATGGGACACTATACCAACGAGTGTCCAGAGAAGAAATCTGAACCAGGTATCAAGTCCAACTCGTTTCAGAAAGGACACGTGAACCATATGGATGTGGAGGAAATCATGGAGGCACCCGACCTAGTGATCAGTAAGTTCCTAGTCAATTCAGATTTAGCACTTGTCTTCTTTGACTCTGGAGCATCGCATTCATTCATTTCAAGAGCATATGTGAACAAGCATAAGTTACCCACCAAGACCTTAAATAAACCAATCAGAGCGAGCTCTCCTGGGGGAGAAATGTTGGCAATTTCGGGGACTCGCCCCATTACCCTAGACATTGGAAATCACAAATTCCCCACTAAGCCCATTATCCTTCAAAACCATGGCCTTGATATCATTTTGGGTATGGACTGGTTATCCCAGTATAGGGGGCAAACTGATTGTGCTAGTAGAGCGATCACCCTTACCACCTCGGAGAGGAAGAGAATCCTGTATCAGTCATTCTATGGATCAAAAGAGCCTAAGTTTAATTCTCTTAAGGGGGTTAGCATGGAAGAGGTACCTATTGCGAAGGAGTACCCCGATGTGTTTCCGGACGAACTACCGGGAATGCCACCAGATAGACATGTAGAGTTCCTAATAGAATTACTACCGGGGACAAGGCCAATAGCAATGAGGCCTTACCCCATGTCTGTAGAAGAGCTGAAGGAATTTAAGGCACAATTTGGAAAAGGATTCATCTGTCCTAGTTCATCGTCTTGGGGAGTTCCTGTGTTATTCGTGGAGAAGAAGGACAAGAGTATGAGGTTGTGTATGGATTACCGTTCCTTGAATGATGTGATAATTAAGAACAAATATCCACTACCAAGAATCAACTACCTGTTTGACCAGCTAGAAGGAGCTAGTGTATTTTCCAAGATCGATCTAAGATCTGGATACTTTCAGTTAAAGATTCGGGAACATGATATACCTAAGATAGCCTTCACCACTAGGTATGGATTATATGAGTATACGGTGATGCCTTTTGGGCTAACCAATGCACCTGCCTATTTCATGAACATGATGAACAAAGTATTCATGGAATACTTGGACAAGTTTGTTGTGGTTTTCATGGATGACATTTTGATATATTCCAAGAACAAAAAGGAACATGAAGAACATTTGCGTTTAGTTATGGAGAGGCTTAGAGAGCACAAGCTTTATGCAAAGTTCAACAAATGTGAGTTTTGGTTGAGTGAAGTAGCTTTCCTGGGACAAATAGTGTAACACCCCGGCCCACCCCTGGACCGAGCCTATCACGCCTGGCAGCTCTTTAGGATCTCTAGACTGGACCCGTAGATCAACACTAGCGCCTGGCAGCTCTCTAGGATCTCTAGACTGGCCCCGTAGATCAACACTAGTCTTTTCTGCGCACTTTGTCCTCACTCGTGAGTACCCGGAAAGGACTTCCCGGTCGGTCACCCATCCTTGGAGTACTCCAGGCCAAGCACGCTTAACCTCGGAGTTCTTTTCAGATGAGCTTCCGGAAAAGAAGTTGTAACTTGTTGATATGAGTATTCTATCAATCCTATTAAGCCCTGAGCCAGGATCTCACATCTGAGCCAGGATCTCACATCCTTCCCCCCTTAGAAGACCGACTTCCTCGTCGGCCATCCCCCAGTCCAGGAACTCCCCCCCTTGGCACCCGTCCATGCGTCCAGTGTCGGCACATATCACATGTCCGCCCACTGACCCGCACACGCCCGAGTAACCGCGAGGGTCGGCTCTGATACCAATTTTAACACCCCGGCCCACCCCTGGACCGAGCCTATCACGCCTGGCAGCTCTCTAGGATCTCTAGACTGGCCCCGTAGATCAACACTAGTCTTTTCTGCGCACTTTGTCCTCACTCGTGAGTACCCGGGAAGGACTTCCCGGTCGGTCACCCATCCTTGGAGTACTCCAGGCCAAGCACGCTTAACCTCGGAGTTCTTTTCAGATGAGCTTCCGGAAAAGAAGTTGCAACTTGTTGATATGAGTATTCTATCAATCCTATTAAGCCCTGAGCCAGGATCTCACATCCGAGCCAGGATCTCACAAATAGTGTGAGGAGAAGGGATTGTTGTGGATCCCGCAAAAGTAGCAGCGGTGATAGAATGGGAGTCACCAAAGAATGTGGCAGAAATCCGCAGCTTTCTGGGCTTGGCGGGATATTATAGGAGGTTCATCGAGAATTTCTCCAAGATAGCCAAACCTATGACAAATTTGTTGAAGAAGGAAAAGAAGTTTGAATGGACTGATGCATGTGAAGCCAGTTTCTAAGAACTAAAGAAGCGTTTAGTGTCTGCTCCGGTATTGTGCCTATCCGACTTAGAGAAAGACTTTCAAGTGTATTTTGATTCTTCACGTCAAGTGCTAGGATGTGTGTTAATGAAGATGGGTAAAGTGGTGTCCTATGCGTCTAGACAATTGAAGGCAATTATCCCACACATCTCTTAGAGTTGGCTGCAGTAGTGCATACGCTGAAAACATGGAGACCCTACCTAATGGGAAAACATTGTGAAGTGTTCACTGATCACAAGAGTTTGTAATACATTTTCACCCAGAAGGAGTTAAACTTACGACAAAGGAGGTGGTTAGAATTAATCAAGGATTATAACCTTAGCCTTCAGTATCACCCTGGAAAAGCCAACGTAGTAGCGGACGCCTTGAGCCGTAAGGTCTACGTGAATGGCCTTATAAAAGGTTAATTACCGGAAGACTTATGTGAACAATTTAAAGATCTTAGGCTGGAAGTGGTGTCAAAAGGATTTGTGGCATCCTTAGAAGTCCAACCGACCTTGATGGACAACACCAGAGAGGCACAGACGAATGATAAAGATATTGAATAAATCAGAGTTAACATGAGCAAGGATAAGGCAAAAGGGTTTCATGAGGACGATCTAGGTACACTATGGTTTGAAAAGCGTATCTGCGTGCCTGAAGACAAAGAGCTTAGAAAGCTAATTTTACAAGAAGCTCACGATTCACCATACTCAATTCACCCTGGCAATACTAAGATGTACATGGATGTAAAGAGTATATTTTGGTGGAGCAACATGAAGAAGGACATAGCAGAATATATTGCCTTGTGTGACGTGTGCAACAGAGTCAAGGCAGAACATCAGAAACCAGCAGGACTACTGCAACCGTTGCCGGTACCCGAGTGGAAATGGGACAAGATCGGAATGAACTTTATAACAGGTTTACCCAGGACCAAATCAGGATATGATTCCATTTGGGTAGTAGTTGACCGTTTGACTAAAGTGGCTCATTTATACCAGTAAAAGCCACTTCAACCAGTGCTAAGCTAGCCAAGATATACATGAGCAGGATTGTATGTTTCCGTGGTGTTCTCAAGTGTATTTTTTCCAACAGGGGAACACATTTTACTTCACATTTTTGAAAGCAGCTACACGAGTCCCTGGGAACTAGATTGGAGTTCAGCACAACATTCCACCCACAGACAGATGGACAGACCGAAAGGGTTCACCAAATCCTTGAAGATATGTTGAGTGCTTGTGCATTAGATTATGGATCGAGTTGGGATGAAAATCTGCCATAGGCAGAGTTCTCGTTCAACAACATCTACCAATCTAGCATAGAGATGGCGCCATTTAAAGCTCTGTATGGGAAGAAATGCACCACTCCATTACTGGAATGGAGTAGGAGAGCGTAGCCTCTTCGGACCAGATATTATCCAAGAGGCAGAGGAAAAAGTCAGATTGATCCGAGACAGATTAAAGATAGCCCAATCTAGACAGAAGAGCTATGCGGATTCTAAGTAAAGGGAGGTTACGTATGAAATTGGCGATAGAGCATATCTTAGAGTTTCCTCACTACATGGCGTGAAGAGATTTGGAATCAAATGAAGGTTAGCACCACTGTTCATTGGGCCATATAAGATCCTCTCCCGCAAGGGGGAAGTAGCCTATGAGTTGTAACTCCTAGAAGTTCTCTCAGCCGTACACAATGTGTTTCACGTGAGTCAACTGAAGAAATGTCACCCGGAAATGGCGGAAACCCCATTTAAGGATACAGTACCACTAGAAGAGGTTCAATTGGAAAGTGACCTCACTTACAAAGAGAAACCCGTCAAGATACTCAAGACAGCTGGAAGATTCACTCGTACCAAGGCGATCAAGTTATGCAAGGTTCAATTGAAACACCACATAGAGGGAGACGCAACCTGGGAACGAGAAGATGATCTTCGTGAAGACCACCCACACCTATTTCCTATCCCATCCGAATCTCGAGGGCGAGATTCAACTTAAGGGGGTTAGATTTGTATCATCCCAATTTTTACAATTCAAAAGCATGCATACATCCATCATATCATCATTGCATTTTAAATCTCTAGTTGACACTTTGTCTTCTTTTATCAAATAATAAATATAATTAGGTTTAAAATGCACTATTTGTGTCATGGACAATAATTTTAATTTTCACTAAACCATTTTAAATCCTAAGTGTTGCTAAAGAGTTCTCTTTTTGATAAGCTTTTCAAAACATATTTTTCCATATTATCCTGAAGAGTTTTGAATCAGATTCTATTTTGAATTTGAATTCAAAATCTTAAAACAGAAAAGAATAAGAAAAAAAAAGAGGTCAGGCCGGCCCAACTCCTTCCTTCTGCGTGAGCGGCACCGAGCAGCCCAGCAACGGCCCACGCGCGTGCAGCTCTTCTACTCTATATTCCAGGCGGGCCCCACACGTCAGCTCCGTCTCTTCCAACTGCTCCCGCGCCGGCCGCCACGACCCCGACGCCTACGATGCCCACGTCGCGCACTCTCCACTCCCATGACTCCGCAACGGCACGCTGACCTCGCCACTTTAAATCCCCACGTCCCCGCTCCTATTTCCCCAACTCACACTCCCCAAACGGGCCGCCAGGCCACTGTAACCCGAGCTCGCCGAACCGTCATTTCCGCCGTCGTCCGCATCCGATTCCGGTGAGCCCGGTAGACCCCTCTCCCTCTCGTTTCTCCCTCTCGCACCCCCTCGGTCTTGCGCACCTTGTTGACATCGTCTTGTGGCCGCAGGAGCACGGAGGCGACGAGTCCTTCCGAGACCGAACACCGCAACCGCCGCCGTTCACACCAACTCCGGTGAGCTATGCACCCCCTCCGACCCTCTCCTTGCCTCCATGCGGTCTGATTCATGTCCACACACCCCTCTGACATGCTTGTGCGCCTCCTCGCGCCTCAGGACGACCAAGACAGCTCGGCCGAAACTCGTCGCCGCCACCGCAACTCCGGTGAACTATTTCCGGAGAAGCAGAAACCCCCCGCCATCCACGATCACCCTGTCAGCCTCGCCGCGACCCCCTCGCCCTTCAGGTACTAGCCGCCCCACCCAGACCCCCTCCGCCGTCGATGGCGCCACCGTGGCCGGAGTTCTCTCCGGTGTGCTGCGTCGCCCGAGTCTTATCGATAGCATCAAGACCGACAGATATCGATCTGACGGATCCGATTTAATTAGTTTCCGAACCGGTACCTTTTAATCATGTGCGTTCGCGCTAGTTAGATCGAACGGTCTAGATTAATCACCATTTCTGAAAATTGTTAAATAAAACAGAAAACAATTCAAACTTCAAAAATTCATAACTTTCAAACTATAAGTCCAAATTTATCAAACTTCATACGTTGAAAAGCCCCTCTCATGTAGATTATTTTGGCATCATTACTTTTTCATTTAGCTTTTGTTAAAATGGAATATTTTGCAGAGAGTCCATGCCTTAATTTCCAGAAGTATTTTTAAAGTGAAACTTTTTGATAAATGTTGCTATATTGTGCCCTCTTCCCAAAGAAACTAAAACATAAATTTTATGAAGAATTATTTACACAAGAGCAATTATTTTGTGTAAATATACTTAAATCAAATGATTTTTAAAATGCAAATTAAATTAAAATTTGACTCATGCCATCATGCATACATTTAGCAACCAGAGAACTATTAAAGTGTTTTACACTTTTAATAATTTGGATTGCATCCATAATTGCATAGCATTGTTTTTGGTAATGTGCATATGTATTGAATCTTTTTATGTTTGTTGTCTATTAGATTGTGTTGAGTGTCTTACGTGTTGTGAAGAGTGTAACGTCAACTCGTCAGTTGGCGAAGGCAAGTGACGTTCATAAACCTCCTATTAATTTGACATATTGCATAGTAGTGTTTTTCTGTAGTATGCATTATAGGAATTGTGTCCAGCTACTGTATTATGTTATGCTCCTATTTTGTGTGTAGCCTTCCCCCACCCTGAAATACATTTTGTAAAGTCCCTCCTTATTATAAGGTAGCGACCTCTTGTGAATAGTGCTAATCCCTGGATCCACTTGCTAGCACAAACAGTTTAAGATGAAATACCATAACATTGCATCAATTTTCATTGCACGATGATCCAGAAATAAAAGGGTTCGATACAAGGTACATAGCCCATGGCTAGTTCAAACCGAAATAAACACACAGCGGAAAGCAAATGGATAAGTGGGCTCTATCTTCATCATGTGCCACAGGCAGGGCATGTTGGTTGGAGACTCGCGACCCTATCATTTCTTACTTCTCGTCAGACCAGATTCATTGGGTCAGCACAATTGAATTGTGGTGGCAAGATTCACTAAGAATATTTTAAACAAATTTTATTGGTTCTAAGAATATTATTTAAAATCGTACACGTAATAAAACTCCGAGTTATTCCCACTCCTTTTGAGGACACAAAGATCTCGTGGTGTTTCTATTCTTTTCTGAAAGATATCTTCGAGTATTCCTTCACTCCAATTTCCAATCCCTTTCAAATGACACCATGACCTTGTGGTACTCATCGTCTCTTGGGAGGATGCTTTGTGACTCCGTGGTGATCCATGTTGTTCCAAATGACACACCATGACTCCGGGGTGGCCAGCTCGTTATCGCCGTTTTTGAGGATGCACCGTGACTCGGTGGTGATCCACGTAGTTCCAAATGACACACCATGACTCCGGGGTGGCCAGATCATCATTGCCGTTTGTGAGGATGCACCGTGACTCCGTGGTGATCCATGTTGTTCCAAATGACACACCATGACTCCGGGGTGGCCAGCTCGTTATCGCCGTTTGTGAGGATGCACCATGACTCCGTGGTGATCCATGTAGTTCCAAATGACACACCATGACTCCGGGGTGGCCAGTTCGTTTAGAAACACCGTGGCTCCCTGGTGCTCATCGCCGTTTGTGAGGATGCACCGTGACTCCCTGGTGATCCACGTAGTTCCAAGTGACACACCATGACCCCGGGGTGGCCAGTTCGTATAGAGACACTGTGACTCCGTGTTGCTCATCACCGTTCGAGGACGCACCGTTACACCGTGGTGATCCACGTCATTTCAAATGACACACCTTGACTCCGTGGTGGTCAAACCGTTTCTAAGGATGAAGTTGTTGTGTTCTAAACATATCTAGCTAGCAAAGCTACTCAAACAACATCACGATAGCAACCAGGATTTCGAGCCAAGTAAGTCATGTGGCTATCCTACCTGGTTTCATTTCATAAATGGTCGTGATAGTTCATCCTATTCAACCATCATACCATAACATTTAACTACTCATGGAAATTACTTGTAAAATTATCAAAGTGAACTTGCCTTGTCAACCGCGAGAGTAAGCTGAATTATCACAGCAACAAGAATGGCACTCCAGACAATCTAACGAAATGAATAGCACTTGATCAACATACAAATCAAATACATGCATTTGATCAAAAGAGTTTAATGCATTTTAATATTTAAAGTTTTCTATTCCAATAATCTAACAGGTTTTTAAACACATCGTTATAAGTTTATATTTCAAAAATGGTTGAGTAGGCTTAGTTTTGTTACTTCTAGTCAAAAGAAAATTCTTGCGTTATTTTTGTAAAAGAAAACAATTAATTAAGGTTAATAGAATTGAAACTATGTTAAAAACATATAATTAGGATTTCAAATTTTTTGAAATGAAATGACATAGCTAAAATTAATTTAACAGTGCAACATTATAAGATAGATTCTAAGGTTTCCAAAAAATAATTTTATTTGCAATTTTTGGACTTATGAATTTAAACTTAGGTCAAATTTTCTCAAATTACACATCTGAAATTTGAATGAATATAAACTTATCAAATTTGAATTTCTAAAAGTTCAAAAAGATTCTACAAGTCCAGAGCTTTACATTGGTATAAGGTTTGTCAAATTTGGCTATGTGGCTATAACGATATGATGTTTTGAAGTTCTAGGGGTTTTTTCTGTAAATCTGTTAAATAAAACAATTCGGATAATTATGGAAAATGTGAAGGGCGACGTGGCTGATTTCTATTGGTTGAAACTGTCTTGTAAGTGATTTGTTCTGGGCCACTCGATCTAGATCTAAGGGCTCAGGATGGAAAATACCTCTTTGCTGAGATCGTCTAATCTTGGCCGTAGAGGACAGATCGAACGGCCGGAAGTGGGTTGACAAGGAGTATGCGGTGGGGCTCGTCGGAGAGTGGAAGTGCGGCGGCGCTGGCTTTGGGCGGGGATGAAGACGGCAACACAGAGGGTCTCCGGTCTCTTAGAGGAGATGGGGAGGTGCGGCTCGTAGCGGGGAGGATATGGCGGCGTTGAAGTCCTTGAATGCTTCCCGGAATGACGGTGGCACCCGAGCGGAGGCGCATCCTCTCCGGCGACCTTTGGGTGAGGATGCTCTGCTCTAAATGCTGCAAGGAAAAATCGTTGGAGGGGCCAGAGAGGGCATAATGTTTCTTGGGAAAAGATTAGGATGTTCTTGGGCTCCAGGCATTGCTCACCTTGCCGGAATGCAGGAAATCACGGCGGCAGCAATGGCATCTCGGGCGAACCAATGGCGGGTAGCCTGGGGGTCTAATTTGGAGGGGAGAGAGTGGGAACAGAGCCGAGATCGTGGACTATTTAGGGAGGGGCTCGAGGGTGATCGAGGACCTGCGTAGGAGGCGATTCGTGTAGGGGGTTTGTAGGGATCGTGTGGTTCGTGGCTGAGCCAGAGGTTAGGGATAACCGTTCCCTGACGGGTGGGGCCGCGTTGGTCAGAGAGGCGGGGCTGGGCTGGTGTTGGGCTCGGCCCAATTATCTTTTTTTTTGTTCTGATTGTTTTCTTGTTTTCCTTATTTCTCTTATATCTTTTGTTTCATTTATCCAAATGATTTCAAACAATTTTCTATAGTTTTGTAAAAATCATATCTTTCATTTAAAACAATCATATGCATGTCTTCAGTTCATTTCAGAAATATGTTTTTTTCAAATGACATGATTATACAATTTTTGTAGAATTTAAAATAGAGTTTTAATACAAAATTTGTGTCTTAATAAAATTAAGAAAAATATTAAAGATACATATATTTAAAATAAATCTTTCCAGACCCATTTTCAAAACCAATACTTTAATCAAACTATATTTTGAAAATGGAGGATATCTTAAATAGTTTTGTGACTATAAATATTGACCTAGGGTTTTATTAAGAATTCCAAATGTAATGTTTTTTAAATAATAACTTGTACAAAACATTTTTGAAATGAGCATACCTAAAATAATTGAAGGAACTTTAGAAATATGGTGTTAGCAGTAAATAAGTATTTAAGATATCTATTTAAAGTTCAACATAAGTTTGAAATATAGTCACTTGATTCAATTAATATCATAATACATTTGAATAAGTCATATAATCCTTTTTGTTTGATCTTCTTGGGTAAAGGTGATTTCATTTTTCTAATAATAAATAAAAATTATAAATTTTAGTGATTTTTAAACATTCCAAAAATTTAGGATGTTACAGACTACCACTGTCGGGTTATTCGATTCTTAGGCACATAAGGAGGTCCATGCTCCAATGGTGAAGATAGGTGTAACGCCCCGGGATTTATCCCCTATTAGATTTGGTGTGTTTTCTTTTTGCATCGACATAGCATCGCATTGCATCGCATTAATTTAATTGTTGCATTTAAATTTAATTCCCATAATTAATTTCTAATGCATTTCAAATTAATTAAAATGTGTTATTTTCAAATCTTTTGCAAATGTTAAAAATTAGTTTATTATATTGTCTATTTAAAACTAAAACTATTTTGTATAGTTTTAGTATTCAAATTCCTCTTCCTTTTGGGTTTAAAAATATAAATCAGAATTAATTAAACGGGAGAGAAATAAGGCCCAAAGCCCATCTAACCCCAAACCCTAGGTTGTCCCCTGAAAACTTTTCCCACCCCCTGGAATTTTTGCAGCCACCCTCCTCTCTTTTCTGGAATTTGCAAAAGATTCCTCCCACCTCCCTTTTTCCTTTTCTCCCCTTCCTTTCTTTTCTTTTCCTTTTTCTCCTTTTTTTTCTTTTCTTCTTTCCTTCCTTTTCTCCTTCTTCCTCCCGTGCTCCTCCCGCACCAACCGCACCAAATGGACTCCCGCACGCCTCCGGCCTCGCACGCCCCAGCGCCCCCAGCGCTCCGGCCCGATCATTCCCTCACGCCCTGCCCCGGCCGCCTCCGGCTCCGGCCGCCGGCCGCGCTGCGCCGCGCGCCGCCCGTGCTCCTCCTCCCTCCGGCCCGCGCCCTCGCCCTGCGCCTCCGTCCGACCCCGCCGCCGCGCGCCGCGCATCCTCACGCCTGCGCCGCCCGGCCGCCTCCTGCCGGCCGCCGGCCGCTCGCCTCCCGAGCTCGCCTCCCCTGCGCCTCCCGCTCGCCGCCACCGGCCGGCCGCCTCCCCCGCGCGCCCGCGCGCAGCTCCAGTGACCGCGCCGCCGCGCCCTGCCCCCGCGCGCGATGTGCGCCGCCGCCGCCGCCAGCCGCCGCCGCGCCCCGCAGCGCACCGCCGCTCCCCCGTCGCCCACGCCTTCGGCCCCGCACTCCTATGCGCTGCGCCCCGCCGGTCGTCGCCTCGCTGCCGCACCGCATCCCCACGCCGCCGCTGGCCGTCGCCTCCGACCACCGCAGCGCCGCCGCGCGCCGCCACCAGCGCGTGCCGCCTCCGCCTCCCGCGCCGCGCAGCCGCGCTGCCGCTCGCCGCCTTGCGTTGCCGCTTTCCCGCCGTGCGCGCGCCGCTCTCCACTTCGGCCACGCGCGTCCGCGCCGCCGACGCACACGCAGCGCCTCCACCCCCGTCGGTCGCCGCCACCGTACACATACGCGCCGCGTTTCTCCGTCCGGTGGTGTCCTCGCGTCCGCCGCCCGCAAGGTGCTCGGTGGAATTCCCGCACGACCCCGACGTCACTTTTGTTGCCCGTTTTGTCCCCCCTTCGAGGTGATGCCCGTGCGCGTGCGAGTGCCTCTTCCGGTGCCGCGTTGCCGGGACTGCCCATGTTCGTGTTTCGGTGCCCGCCCGTGCACGCTTTCTTTCCGGTGTCTGATTGTCGTGCTCCTACGTGCCCCGACTACCCGACCACTTCCACGACACCGACAAACGACGATGCCCCGGTTCCAGGACGACTACTTACACGACAACGACTACTTCCTCTACGGACCGAAGACGTCGGTTTCGAACCCTATCTCTCCCGATCCAACGTACGGACCCAAACCCTAACCCTATACCTATTTTTAATAAATGTCATCTATCTTGTGCATTTCGCATCATAATTACATGTGTTGCATCTCTTGGGTTTGCGGGTGTAGCTAGTCACCTAAATAATAATTATGGAATGTGTGGGGTAATAAATATATATTGCCCTATTCCATTTAATTTAATTAGATCACCCATGCCATGTGTTGCCATGCTAACCAACATTTAATATTGCTGGTAAATAAATAACTTGCACCTAAATATTATTTGTCGGAATCCCGGTTCCGCTTAATTCGGATTAAGTGCATCTCGCAATGCATATTGGCATGTCATGCATCATTCTCGCATGATCATGCTGGATCTTTTGTCGTAGTTGTAAAATGCATCTTTTGCGCTTCCAGTGTTTGTTGCTTCTTCGCGGATAAGACGTTGAGAGGTGTAAGCCACGACAAGATCTGCTTCCATGCGGCATTCCAGGCAAGGAAAGTTTGCTTGTTTACCTATACATTGTCTTTCATTCCTGTCGTTGATCTCTGCTACCCTAGTTATCGATTCTTGAACTGCGATCCCATCACATTTTTATCCTGCAGCCCATACAGCTTTATCCCCACAACCTAATACCCGTTGCATGTTTATGTGTTGGCCTTGCGAGTCGTAGCGCATGCTTAGAGTTGTTTGTGCGAGTCGTCTGTTGGTTTTATGTTTCATCTGCTTAGTATGATAGATTATTCTACCTTAATAAAATGTTGTCTTATATATGGGTATTATAATTAAATGATAAGGCACCAGGCGGAAGGCCTTGCGAGGTGTTTTGTTCTGCTCAGTGTCGACCTAGGAACTGAGATTTTGTCCTCGGATCCAATTTTGAGCGCACTAACCACTTGTGGGAGGCCCTATGGAGCCCCCCTCGACTTTGAACGGATCTACAGCTTGTCCATGTGCCGCAACTAGTTCGGGTTTTCCATTTGCTCATATGCATGTGCATGATGATGATGATGATGAGAGGGTATGTGATACGGGGAGTCATATAGGGGTGGTGCGCGCGAAGCGGACAGTTCCTACTGTGGTTTGAGCCGCATGCCACGCAGACTCAAACTAATGAGTCCGCAATTGAGATTCGGCCAGACTCTTCACGCGGGTAACAACTCATATGGGCGGCACTTGGACTTGCTGTAGTGAAGGAATAAGTCGTGTTGAGAAGCCATGATGCTTGCTTGGGTTGATCATGCGAGTATGGGTATAGTAGTGCACCCCTGCAGGGTATAATCTTATCGATGAGCCGTGTCCACGGTTATGGACGACTTTGGTGATGATGTTGGCTAACAAGATCTAGACAACTTGCACCTAATTAATGTTAATTAAATTGACTAGTAATATAGAATTACTTTCACAATAAATTATAATTAAAACTGTTCCATGTGTGAGTTTCCCGAATTGCTTCCTCATATTTGGTTGAGGGGGTTAATTTGAGAATGGGTTATGTTTGGTGTTAGTTGTAGATGTTTATCTTATGCGCTCTCTTAACCCTCTCTGATTAGAAGGAAGTTGTAGCGTGTCTCTTTAGGTTGCTAGTGCTGCTGCCGCTAAGTCCACATACCCCATATTTTGGGACATGGTGTAGAAAGTAGGCAAGTCGGTTTTGCTTGCCAGGGAGTGCCCTGACCCTCTTTTGGGATGTGCTTTATGTGATGTCAACAGGTTTGAAGTCAGACGACGTTAGCTTGGGAATCCCTCCGGCTTGGCTGGGCAGGGATATGGCGCCATCGCTTATCTTCAGGACTATTAGTCCAATTTGCATCTTATCCGTAGTCGGATACTATTTTGCTTCCGCTGTCATTTGAATCTTTGTATTGTATCATTTGTATCTTGACTCGTTCGAGTCGTTGTTGTAATTTATCTTATGTTGTATTTGTGGATGTATCGGAACTGTTGTAATGTTATCACAATTCCACCCACATAATGTGCATGTTTCGGCGTGCACATTATGTCTGGTGGGCGACCAAAAATTATTATTATGCGGATTTCGGCGGGAACGCTTAAATCTACATAGTACAAATTGTAGGGCGTCACAAAGTGGTATCAGAGCCTTGGTTTCGATCTCCTTGTTGTTTCGATACGAATAGTTATCGAAGCAGCGGGTCCACAAAAGCCTGTAGGATAACCCCGCTAACGGTCGATGTTTGTAGAGTGTCAAAATTATTTGACTAAAACTTATTTGGAAAATATCTCAATAGGTTTCTATTTATTCCTTACCTCAATTCTAATTCTCCTCTTATCTTACTTGTTTTGGAATCTCTTCTCTTATCCAAACTTTCAAAGTTTTAGGATCCTACGTGTGGGTGGACGTTTTCTTGCCTTTTATCCTATTAGGGTTCGATCTTCACGAATCTTCATCGACGTGATCAACTCCTCTTGTTAGTGGTGTCGAGAATTTCAATGTGGAGCAACAATCCCTTGTTAGTGGTGTCGAGGAGTTCATCCCGGAGCGTGAAGACTCGATAGTTACCCCTCTCTTCTTGTGGTCTCGGCGTGGATCGCGGGACGCGATCCCTTGTTAGTGGTGTCGATTGTAACACCCCGGGATTTATCCCCTATTAGATTTGGTGTGTTTTCTTTTTGCATCGACATAGCTTCGCATTGCATCGCATTAATTTAATTGTTGCATTTAAATTTAATTCCCATAATTAAATTCAAATGCATTTCAAATTAATTAAAATGTGTTATTTTCAAATCTTTTGCAAATGTTAAAACTTAGTTTATTAAATTGTCTATTTAAAACTAAAACTATTTTGTATAGTTTTTGTATTCAAATTCCTCTTCGTTTTGGGTTTAAAAATATAAATCAGAATTAATTAAACGGGAGAGAAATAAGGCCCAAAGCCCATGTAACCCCAAACCCTAGGTTTTGTCCCCTGAAAACTTTTCCCACCCCCTGGAATTTTTCAGCCACCCTCCTCTCTTTTCTGGAATTTGCAAAAGATTCCTCCAACCTCCCTTTTTCCTTTTCTCCCCTTCCTTTCTTTTCTTTTCCTTTTTCTCCTTTTTTCTTTTCTTCTTTCCTTCGTTTTCTCCTTCTTCCTCCCGTGCTCCTCCCGCACCAACCGCACCAAATCGACTCCCGCGCGCCTCCGGCCTCGCACGCCCCAGCGCCCCCAGCGCTCCGGCCCGATCCTTCCCCCACGCCCTGCCCCGGCCGCCTCCGGCTCCGGCCGCCGGCCGCGCAGCGTCGTGCCGCGCGCCACCCGTGCTCCTCCTCCCTCCGGCCCGCGCCCTCGCCCTGCGCCTCCGGCCGACCCCGCCTCCGCGCTGCGCCTCCTCGCTCCTGCGCCGCCCGGCCGCCTCCCGCCGGCCGCTGGCAGCTCGCCTCCCCTGCGCCTCCCGCTCGCCGCCGCCTGCTGCGCCGCCTCCCCCGCGCGCCCGCGCGCAGCTCTAGTGACCGCGCCGCCGCGCCCTGCCCCCACGCGCGATGTGCGCCGCCACCGCCGCCAGCCGCCGCCGCGCCTCTACCGCGCCCCGCAGCGCACCGCCGCTCCCCCGTAGCCCACGCCTTCGGCCCCGCACTCCTCTGCGCTGCGCCCCGCCGGCCGTCGCCTCGCTGCCGCACCGCATCCCCACGCCGCCGCCGGCCGTCGCCTCCGACCGCCGCAGCGCCGCCGCGCGCCGCCACCAGCGCGTGCGCGCGCCGCGCTCCACTTCGGCCACGCGCGTCCGTGCCGCTGACGCACACACAGCGCCTCCACCCGCGTTGGTCGCCGCCACCGTACACATACACGCCGCGTTTCTCCGTCCGGTGGTGTCCTCGCGTCCGCCGCCCGCAAGGTGCTCGGCTGAATTCCCGCACGACCCCGACGTCACTTTTGTTGCCCGTTTTGTCCACCCTTCGAGGTGATGCCCGTGCGCGTGCGAGTGCCTCTTCCGGTGCCGCGTTGCCGGGACTGCCCATGTTCGTGTTCCGGTGCCCGCCCGTGCGCGCTTTCTTTCCGGTGTCTGATTGTCGTGCTCCTACGTGCCCCGACTACCCGACCACTTCCACGACACCGACAAACGAGGACGCCCCGGTTCCGCGACGACTACTTCCTCTACGGACCGAAGACGTCGGTTTCGAACCCTATCTCTCCCGATCCAACGTACGGACCCAAACCCTAACCCTATACCTATTTTAATAAATGTCATCTATCTTGTGCATTTCGCATCATAATTACATGTGTTGCATCTCTTGGATTTGCGGGTGTAGCTAGTCACCTAAATAATAATTATGGAATGTGTGGGGTAATAAATATATATTGCCCTATTCCATTTAATTTAATTAGATCACCCATGCCATGTGTTGCCATGCTAACCAACATTTAATATTGCTGGTAAATAAATAACTTGCACCTAAATATTAATTGTCGGAATCCCGGTTCCGCTTAATTCGGATTAAGTGCATCTCGCAATGCATATTGGCATGTCATGCATCATTCTCGCATGATCATGCTGGATCTTTTGTCGTAGTTGTAAAATGCATCTTTTGCGCTTCCAGTGTTTGTTGCTTCTTCGCGGATAAGACGTTGAGAGGTGTAAGCCACGACAAGATCTGCTTCCATGTGGGATTCCAGGCAAGCAAAGTTTGCTTGTTTACCTATACATTGTCTTTCATTCCTGCCGTTGATCTCTGCTACCCTAGTTATCGATTCTTGAACTGCGATCCCATCACATGTTTATCCTGCAGCCCATACAGCTTTATCCCCACAACCTAATACCCGTTGCATGTTTATCTGTTGGCCTTGCGAGTCGTAGCGCATGCTTAGAGTTGTTTGTGCGAGTCGTCTGTTGGTTTTATGTTTCATCTGCTTAGTATGATAGATTATTCTACCTTAATAAAATGTTCTGCTCAGTGTCGACCTAGGAACTGAGATTTTGTCCTCGGATCCAATTTTGAGCGCACTAACCACTTGTGGAAGGCTCTATGGAGCCCCCCTCGACTTTGAACGGATCTACAGCTTGTCCATGTGCCGCAACTAGTTCGGGTTTTCCATTTGCTCATATGCATGTGCATGATGATGATGATGATGATGAGAGGGTATGTGATACGGGGGGGTCATATAGGGGTGGTGCGCGCGAAGCAGACAGTTCCTACTTGGTTTGAGCCGCATGCCGCGCAGACACAAACTAATGAGTCCGCAATTGAGATTCGGCCGGACTCTTCACGCTGGTAACAACTCATATGGGCGGCACTTGGACTTGCTGTAGTGAAGGAATAAGTCGTGTTGAGAAGCCATGATGCTTGCTTGGGTTGATCATGCGAGTATGGGTACAGTAGTGCACCCCTGCAGGGTATAATCTTATCGATGAGCCGTGTCCACGGTTATGGACGACTTTGGTGATGATGCTGGCTAACAAGATCTAGACAACTTGCACCTAATTAAGGTTAATTAAATTGACTAGTAATATAGAATTACTTTCACAATAAATTATAATTAAAGCTGTTCCATGTGTGAGTTTCCCGAATTGCTTCCTCATATTTGGTTGAGGGGGTTAATTCGAGAATGGGTTATGTTTGGTGTTAGTTGTAGATGTTTATCTTATGCGCTCTCTTAACCCTCTCTGATTAGACAGAAGTTGTAGCGTGTCTCTTTAGGTTGCTAGTGCTGCTGCCGCTAAGTCCACATACCCTATATTTTGGGAGATGGTGTAGAAAGTAGGCAAGTCGGTTTTGCTTGCCAGGGAGTGCCCTGACCCTCTTTCGGGATGTGCTTTATGTGCTGTCAACAGGTTTGAAGTCAGACGACGTTAGCTTGGGAATCCCTCCGGCTTGGCTGGGCAGGGATATGGCGCCATCGCTTATCTTCAGGACTCTTAGTCCAATTTGCATCTTATCCATAGTCGGATACTATTTTGCTTCCGCTGTCATTTGAATCTTTGTATTGTATCATTTGTATCTTGACTCGTTCGAGTCGTTGTTGTAATTTATCTTCTGTTGTATTTGTGGATGTATCTTCCACCCACATAATGCGATGTTTGGCATGCACATTATGTCTGGTGGGCGACCAAAAATCGTTATTATGCGGATTTCGGCGGGAACGCTTAAATCTACATAGTACCGATTTTAGGGCGTCACAATAGGGGAAGGCATGGGGGCTTCTAGGATCGGGCTTGCACATAAGGGTTTACCAAGCTTCAGACCTTGCAGCGGTGGCAAGATCCTACGTGCTGCTATAATTACCTAGATGCGAATATGTGTACAGGTTACAATGTAGGTTGTAAGGCGCGTCCTTTGAGGGGAACAGGAGGCAGGCTTATAGAGGCGCCCTACCTTCTCCTACAAGGAAAGGCTAACCGACTGTAACAACCCAATACTTTGGAATCTTTAAAAATCACAAAAATTTAAAACTTTTGTTTTGATTAAAATAAAATATTAAAATGCATAAGAGAACCAACTATAAAAGACATCAAGCATCATGAAAAGATTTAATATTTCAAATACCTCAGTTCATCATTTCTTTCAAAAGTTGTTTCAAGTTAAACAATTTATTATCCATTGTAGTTTTAAACCTCAATATGAAATTTGACAAATGTTTTACAAAATTTGAAACCATTTCATTATAATAAAAAAATTCAATATAAGTATTAGATTTCAACCACTTAGCCATAGCTATTCATAAATTAAAATAATATTTACAAGTGTTATTTTAAACAAATTAAAACATGATCTATTTACCCAATGGTTTTTAATTATTTCAATTAAGTTCAAAAACATAGTGTTGAAATTTCAACCCAAGGTTTATAACTTTAACAACCTCATTTATTTTATAATAAATAGATTATCCAAATAAACATTTCATTAGCTTAATTTTTTTTTTCATTTATTTTCAAAACATAAAATGATTTTCATGAATATATATTCTCTATATAAGAAAAGAATTAAATCTAAAATCTATTCTAAAGATATGTTATAAAGTTTTCAAATAAATTATCATATTATGAAACTTAATGGTGCAAAAAATAATTTGAATTAAAAATGATTACATTACATTTTCTCCTTACATTACAAATAGTTGTAATATGTTATTTAATAATCTATTAAAGCTAAAATCTATTTAATATTGGAATATGAGTTTAAATAACTTAAATTCAAGCATATTTTGAATATGGGTATCCTACAAATTTTATTCATCCAAAATAAAATTTAATTAAATATAATTTCAAATTTGACCTTAAGTGTCAAATTTGTATTTAATGAATATTACAAATATTAATTTTCAAACTATTTCAAAACATGCCCACTAATGTTTTAAAACAAAGATATTAATTTTACAAATTTTTAGATATTCATTTGACTTCATTTGGAGTTATAAATCAAAAGTTATAAAAGAAATAAATAAAACATAAAAGAAAAAAAAGAAAAAAACCTGACAGTGGGACCCACCTGTCAGTGGGGGAGGTCGTCTTCAACCTCCGGCCGGAAATCGCTCCCGAGTTTGCTCTCCAATTCCGTTTCCAAATTCGGCGGGATTCGATGCGGGATTTGCTCCTTCTCCTGCCCTACTTAAAAACCCCGACACCGCCATCCTTTTCCCTCTCTTTCCCCTATAAATCGCGCCGCCGGGCTGTCGCTCGCCGGAGTCGTCCGGCTGTCGCCGCTCGTTTTTCTCAGTTTCTCGGCGAGGTGAGCTCCCCTCTTGTCCGAGGTCGTTCCCCCCTGTCCCCCGCGTCGTCGTTCACCACTTGTTGCCCTTCCCTCTCTTTTTCCGCAGCAGTTCATCGAGAACGAAACCGACCGAAGCTCGCCGGCGTTTAAAGAACTCCGACCGCGCCGCGCCAACGCCCAAGGACGCACGAGTTGACGCCGTCGCCACCTTTGAGTCCGCCGCGCCGCGTCTTGCCGTCGCCTCCGCGCGTCCGAAGCACCACCGGAGCGTGAGATTCGTCCACGCCCTAGCCGTCGTGCCGTCGTCGTCTTGAACTCCGGTCACCGGCGCCGCCAGGTAATTGTCGACGCTCCCAGATCCGTCCGATCTAAAACGTGCGGCCCCGATTAGATCGCTTCGGACGAATCGGTACGGATGAGTCAGATCCGTCCGATCTGGATCTGACGATCCAGATCGACTAGAGCCGAGCCGAGCCGAGCCGCGACTTAAGCCGTGCCAAGCCCGAGCCCAGCCAATCACAGTGCGCCACGTGGCCGGCCTTTTTCTGTTTTATTTCCGAATAGAATTAAATTGGTTGTTTTGCAGAAAAGCCCCTGCCACTTAGATCTGTCATAACTTTTTAACCAATTATCCAAATTCAAATATTTTTACATATTTCGAAAGACCTTGACATGTAGAGTACTTTGAATCTGCCAAAATTCAAATTTGACTTAGTTTAAAATATTCAAATTTCAAATGGAGAATTTGAGTATTTTTGTCATAACTTTAAATATGTAAACTCAAAAATTGCAAATAAAAATTGTTTTAGGAACTTTATAAAATGGGTGATATGATGCCTCTGATTTTAAAATAATTTTTGAGAATTATTTTGATGATTTATTAGTTGCATGTTTAATTTGAATAGTTTGACTATTTTTGACAAAACTTTTAATACAAACAATTATTTTCATTAAATCCAATTGTATAAATTTAATTAAAAGCGCCATGTCTATTAACCCCATTTATAAAATTTTGTTATGAATAATGTTTGAACAATTTTAAAATGAATTTAAAAGTCTGAGACTTAATTTGATTTATTTTAGCACACTATAAGGTTTATTAATTTAAAAATTATTACTTTGCACCAAAGACATAAATAATTGTCCTTGTCCAGAGGAAGCTCAAATCCCTGTTTATTTATTTCATAACATTAATAAATAAGTTTTGTTTAAAACCCTTTAAATGTTTTTAGCTCATTTTAGAAGTGTTATAAATGTTATTGGATAATTAGGTGTTACTAAAAATGTGATTTAAAACATTATACCATTTCAAATAACTAAGTTATTAATAATACTATAAACATTTAAGTTGGGGATTAAAAATGTTTGGATATGATAAAATTCAGAAATTCTTGAATATGATTTTGGTCAAATTTAATCTTAAGCATAATCTTGGGTAAATGTAATTAAATATTTATAGTTGTATTAAAGTTTTAAACCTTGCTTTTTAAATTGTGATTATCACTTCTTGATATCCCTTTTTGTAAACTTTTGAAGACCATTCGACTTGAAACTTTGGAAACACACACACAACCTTTTCGAGATGAAAATGTTCATTTGACTCCAGACCATCCCTTGGCGAAACCCTAAATCCAAACACATTAATTCTTTTTGTATATTGAATCTTGTGGGACCTTTGGCTAAACCCTTCCAAGAAGACCCGTAACGCTTGTATTTTTCAATATGTGTTGTGTTTGTTGAATTGCTTGTTTATTGGGTGTTCCTTTTTACTATATAGTTTGAAACGGGGAGCAACCATTGACTTGGACAAGTGTGTGTGAGAAACGACAACTTTCATAAGACAAGTGACTTCATAAAACACCTACTATTTTATTCTATTGCATATCTAGTGTTTTTCAAACAGTATTTGCAAAAGTAGTATGCAAGATAGGTATTGGGAGATTGTAGTATGCTATGCAAACCTTTTAGGTTTCCCTTTAGAAATTCCAGATTAGACCCCTATTATAATTTAGTGGAAGCAACTGCTGCAAAAATGATTGTTTTATGGTTGATGTGATAAATGAAAATTTCCACTAAATTAATTTAACGCCTGGGTGGATTGGGTCGATCGAGGAGGTTTCAAGTTGAGTGGCTTCTCAGGGCCAAGTGTCATGTTTGTCTTCGCCCAGGGTAGTTTCTAGTTACTTGGGGCCATGATATGTGGTGTTAACCTGAGTTGCTCACTTGTGGTAGGCCACCCAGGGCTATGAGATTGAAGTTTACACCGAGTCTAGTTGCTTATCGTGCAACCATTGGTCAATATGGGCTCTGTCTTGATGGAGTAAGTTGATGTGGACCTGGGTCAAGAGATTGATGGTGGTAGAGTGGATAGGATGGTGGTAATCTCTTAGTATGATCATGGGAAAGCAACTTCTGAAAAGTCTCGTCTTGATCTTCTCCTTTTCCTTCTCACTAAAGGAGTGTAGAGGATAGTTTGGGTTGATTGAGTCTAATGGTGAAAGTGCACACCCTCTCGAGAGTTAAAACCTAAGATCTTAGCCGTGTCCCCGGCATCGGACAATTTGAGTAACTACACAAGGCTGTGTTCTGAAAATCTCCTCATCTCAAATTTCTTAATAAAACTTTGTTGGATGAACATGGGTAGGAGACCTGGACTTGTCTCGAGATTTGTCTCTGAAGGAGAAGATATTGATTTAAGAAAATTCTTTATCAAAAGTAGGAGAAAATTTGCTTTGCGCAATAGCCTTGAGCTCCACCAGCCAAAATAAGCATATAGTTATAGTATAATAGAACATTAGGAATTAAAGTCACTTGCCACCACAATTCAATTGTGCTGACCCTTTATAGCTGGGCTGCAACTAAACCTTGCAGAATGTCCGAATGAGGAGTAAGGGGGTCGTCTTCGAGCTACAACCAACATGATTTGCCAGTGGCTTCATGGAGAAGATGTAGCTCCATGCTACCTTTAGTATTGCGTTTGAACTCTGAAATAAAGTGTGAACTATTTATTCAGCTAGCATTTCCGCTATGCTAAGTTGTAAGGATATTTGTTTTTGGATCATTCGTCTGGTTCTGTAATAAATTTTGACATTGTACTGTGATATTACATCTTATTGGAGAATGTGAGACTTATGAGATCCAAGTCTTTGCATTATTCATATGTGCCATTGCTTTAGTAAGCATGGGCACTACAGATGGTATCCGAGCACGAATGTTGCCTGTAGGCTCGAAACCCCTAGGATTGGATAGAAATAGGTTTGGACCCTAGGATTGAAAATCTATTCTATTTACTTTCTATAAACAAATCTTTTCATTTTATCTTCCTCGTACTCTCATCTACAATCAACCTTCTGAAAATACCTTATCTTACTCTAGATGACCATGTTCATATAGTCTAAGTCTGATTTTACTGCTTCATATGGAAAACCTTCAATCCAACATGAAGTTCTACATGCATGGAAGACCACTGAAGAACCAGGATTCGGCCAATACTTCTAAGATATCCAAGAAAGTTGAACAAGAACTTGAAGCACTCAAGAAAAAGATAGATTAGACCACGTATCCTTTAGAATAACGAGATCTGATGATGTATTGACATATCAAATTGTGGTATGGCCGTACTATCATTGTTGTCTTTCCATGACATCGGTGTGTTTCGTTCGATAAACGATTAGTTCGATTTCTCAAAATAAGTTTGAAAACTATTCACGTATGTGTGCTTGTGTTGAACCTTGTTGCTTGATGCTTGTTAGATGTTGTTTGTAATGATTTTTATTGATCTTCGTATATAACTTAGAACATTTTGAGTATCAACAAAACTTTTCTTTTAAGGGTGGTAGCTACCCAGATAATTCAAACCAGTTTCCAAATTCCGGAGATCCAAGTATATCTTTCTTTCTGGCCTCCCCAATCAGAAAAATCATCCCCTCCCAAGTTTCAAGTTTCCATGTCCAAAATTTCATTTCTCAAAACATCTCGAGTTATCAAAATCATTCCAAGCATTTGCCCTTCTTTCTAGCCTCTCCGAATCTCGGGGACGGGATTCCTTTTAAGGGTGGTAGTTTGTAACATCCCAATACTTTGGAATGTTTAAAAATCACAAAAATTTAAAACTTTTGTTTTGATTAAAATAAAATATTAAAATGCATAAGGGAACCAACTATAAAAGACTTCAAGCATCATGAAAAGATTTAATATTTCAAATACCTCAGTTCATCATTTCTTTCAAAAGTTGTTTCAAGTTAAACAATTTATTATCCATTGTAGTTTTAAACCTCAATATGAAATTTGACAAAAAATTTACAAAATTTCAAACCATTTCATTATAATAAAAAAATTCAATATAAGTATTAGATTTCAACCACTTAGCCATAGCTATTCATAAATTAAAATAATATTTACAAGTGTTATTTTAAACAAATTAAAACATGATCTATTTACCCAATGGTTTTTAATTATTTCAACTACGTTCAAAATCATAGTGTTCAAATTTCAACCCATGGTTTATAACTTTAACAACCTCATTTATTTTATAATAAATAGATTATCCAAATAAACATTTCATTAGCTTAAAATATATTTTTCATTTATTTTCAAAACATAAAATGATTTTCATGAATAAATATTCTCTATATAAGAAAAGAATTAAATCTAAAATCTATTCTAAAGATATGTTATAAAGTTTTCAAATAAATTATCATATTATGAAACTTAATGGTGCACAAAATAATTTGAATTAGAAATGATTACATTACATTTTCTCCTTTCATTACAAATAGTTGTAATATGTTATTTAATAATCTATTAAAGCTAAAATCTATTTAATATTGGAATATGAGTTTAAATAACTTAAATTCAAGCATATTTTTAATATCGGTATCCTACAAATTTTATTCATCCAAAATAAAATTTAATTAAATATAATTTCAAATTTGACCTTAAGTGTCAAATTTGTATTTAATGAATATTACAAAATATTAATTTTCAAACTATTTCAAAACATGCCCACTAATGTGTTAAAACATAGATATTAATTTTACAAATTTTCAGAAATTTATTTGACTTCATTTGGAGTTATAAATCAAAAGTTATAAAAGAAATAAATAAAACATAAAAGAAAAAAACCTGACAATGGGACCCACCTATCAGTGGGGGAGGTCGTCTTCAACCTCCGGCCGGAAATCGCTCCCGAGTTTGCTCTCCAAATCCGTTTCCAAATTCGGCGGGATTCTATGCGGGATTTGCTCCTTCTCCTGCCCTACTTAAAAACCCCGACACCGTCGTCCTTTTCCCCCTCTTTCCCCTCTAAATCGCGCCGCTGGGCCGTCGCGGTCGCTCGCCGGAGTCGTCCGGCAGTCGCCGCTAGTTTTTCTCAGTTTCTCGGCGAGGTGAGCTCCCCTCTTGTCCGAGGTCGTTCCCCCCTGTCCCCCGCGTCGTCGTTCACCTCCTGTTGCCCTTCCCTCTCTTTTTCCGCAGCAGTTCGTCGAGAACGAAACCGACCGAAGCTCGTCGGCGTTTAAAGAACTCCGACCGCGCCGCGCCAACGCCCGAGGACGCACGAGTTGACGCCGTCGCCACCTTTGAGTCCGTCGCGCCGCGCCGCGTCTTTTCGTCGCCTCCGCGCGTCCGAAGCACCACCGGAGCGTGAGATTCGTCCACGCCCTAGCCGTCGTGCCGTCGTCGTCTTGAACTCCGGTCACCGGCGCCGCCAGGTAATTGTCGACGCTCCCAGATCCGTCCGATCTAAAACGTGCGGCCCCGATTAGATCGCTTCGGACGAATCGGTACGGATGAGTCAGATCCGTCCGATCTGGATCTGACGATCCAGATCGACTAGAGCCGAGCCGAGCCGAGCCGCGACTTAAGCCGTGCCAAGCCCGAGCCCAGCCAATCACAGTGCGCCACGTGGCCGGCCTTTTTCTGTTTTATTTCCGAATAGAATTAAATTGGTTGTTTTGCAGAAAAGCCCCTGCCACTTAGATCTGTCATAACTTTTTAACCACTTATCCAAATTCAAATATTTTTACATATTTGGAAAGACCTTGACATGTAGAGTACTTTGAATCTGCCAAAATTCAAATTTGACTTAGTTTAAAATATTCAAATTCAAATGGTGAATTTGAGTATTTTTGTCATAACTTTAAATATGTAAACTCAAAAATTGCAAATAAAAATTGTTTTAGGAACTTTATAAAATGGGTGATATGATGCCTCTGATTTTAAAATAATTTTTGAGAATTATTTTGATGATTTATTAGTTGCATGTTTAATTTGAATAGTTTGACTATTTTTGACAAAACTTTTAATACAAACAATTATTTTGATTAAATCCAATTGTATAAATTTAATTAAAAGCGCCATGTCTATTAACCCCATTTATAAAATTTTGTTATGAATAATGTTTGAACAATTTTAAAATGAATTTAAAAGTCAGAGACTTAATTTGATTTATTTTAGCACATTATAAGGTTTATTAATTTAAAAATTATTACTTTGCACCAAAGACATAAATAATTGACCTTGTCCAGAGGAAGATCAAATCCCTGTTTATTTATTTCATAACATTAATAAGTAAGTTTTGTTTAAAACCCTTTAAATGTTTTTAGCTCATTTTAGAAGTGTTATAAATGTTATTGGATAATTAGGTATTACTAAAAATGTGATTTAAAACATTATACCATTTCAAGTAACTAAGTTATTAATAATACTATAAACATTTAAGTTGGGGATTAAAATGTTTGGATATGATAAAATTCAGAAATTCTTGAATATGATTTTGGTCAAATTTAATCTTAAGCATAATCTTGGGTAAATGTAATTAAATATTTATAGTTGTATTAAAGTTTTAAACCTTGCTTTTTAAATTGTGATTATCACTTCTTGATATCCCTTTTTGTAAACTTTTTAAGACCATTCGACTTGAAACTTTGGAAACACACATACAACCTTTTCGAGTTGAAAATGTTCATTTGACTCCAGACCATCCCTTGGCGAAACCCTAAACCCAAACACATTAATTCTTTTTGTATATTGAATCTTGTGGCACCTTTGGCTAAACCATTCCAAGAAGACCCGTAACGCTTGTATTTTTCAATATGTGTTGTGTTTGTTGAATTGCTTGTTTATTGGGTGTTCCTTTTTACTATATAGTTTGAAACGGGGAGCAACCATTGACTTGGACAAGTGTGTGTGAGAAACGACAACTTTCATAAGGCAAGTGACTTCATAAAACACCTACTATTTTATTCTATTGCATATCTAGTGTTTTTCAAACAATATTTGCAAAAGTAGTATGCAAGATAGGTATTGGGAGATTGTAGTATGCTATGCAAACCATTTAGGTTTCCCTTTAGAAATTCCAGATTAGACCCCTATTATAATTTAGTGGAAGCAATTGCTGCAAAAATGATTGTTTTATGGTTGATGTGATAAATGAAAATTTCCACTAAATTAATATAACGCCTGGGTGGATTGGGTCGATCGAGGAGGTTTCAAGTTGAGTGGCTTCTCAGGGCCAAGTGTCATGGTTGTCTTCGCCCAGGGTAGTTTCTACTTACTTGAGGCCATGATATGCGGTGTTAACCTGAGTTGCTCACTTGTGGTAGGCCACCGAGGGCGATGAGATTGAAGTTTACACCGAGTCTAGTTGCTTATCGTGCAACCATTGGTCAATATGGGCTCTGTCTTGATGGAGTAAGTTGATGTGGACCTGGGTCAAGAGATTGATGGTGGTAGAGTGGATAGGATGGTGGTAATCTCTTAGTATGATCATGGGAATGCAACTTCTGAAAAGTCTCGTCTTGATCTTCTCCTTTTCCTTCTCACTAAAGGAGTGTAGAGGATAGTTTGGGTTGATTGAGTCTAATGGTGAAAGTGCACACCCTCTCGAGAGTTAAAACCTAAGATCTTAGCCGTGTCCCCGGCATCGGACAATTTGAGTAACTACACAAGGCTGTGTTCTGAAAATCTCCTCATCTCAAATTTCTTAATAAAACTTTGTTGGATGAACATGGGTAGGAGACATGGACTTGTCTCGAGATTTGTCTCTGAAGGAGAAGATATTGATTTAAGAAAATTGTTTATCAAAAGTAGGAGAAAATTTGCTTTGCGTAATAGCCTTGAGCTCCACCAGCCAAAATAAGCATATAGTTATAGTATAATAGAACATTAGGAATTAAAGTCACTTGCCACCACAATTCAATTGTGCTGACCCTTTATAGCTGGGCTGCAACTAAACCTTGCAGAATGTCCGAATGAGGAGTAAGGGGGTCGTCTTCGAGCTACAACCAACATGATTTGCCAGTGGCTTCATGGAGAAGATGTAGCTCCATGCTACCTTTAGTATTGCGTTTGAACTCTGAAATAAAGTGTGAACTATTTATTCAGCTAGCATTTCCGCTATGCTAAGTTGTAAGGATATTTGTTTTTGGATCATTCGTCTCGTTCTGTAATAAATTATGACATTGTACTGTGATATTACATCTTATTGGAGAATGTGAGACTTATGTGATCCAAGTCTTTGCATTATTCATATGTCCCATTGCTTTCGTAAGCATGGGCACTACACCGACCTGTAGTAGGAGTCCTAGACTAACACGGGGTAAACCCTAACTTGTTCTCTAAGGCGAACGTCGGTTCGTGTGGATCCTGGTCAACTTGTAGGCCTTCTCTTGCGCTTCAGCCTACTGGGCCGCCCGATAAGCCGAAGACCTTATGACCTCTTGGGCCACCCTGGTAAGCTGGCTTAGCCCACGTAGTCGGCATACGTGTTTGGTATATCCTCCAAAGTAGTCCCCGGAAAGGTTGGAGCACTCCAGCTTGTTCGTCTTAGTCTTCACTATGAAACTTTTGTCTTCGTCTTCTTGATGAACTGCTGCAGAGCTTGAACCACTCCCTATATAACTGAGGTTACGGCTTTCCAATAATCCGAAACGACCGTTGCACTTATGGGCACATAAGCCAATTAATTCGTCAATTGACGGACAGAGAGAAAGATTTCTCGTCAGCCTGAGGTCAAGTCTTGTCAATGTTCAGTCCATGACAGTCTAGACTGTTGACTAGGCCAATTCTACACATTGCGATTTTACCACGCACGACCCGAGGCTTACGGGAGAAGGAAAACGGCTCACTCAACTTCTCCGCTCCACGTGGCGCGGATCGAGCGGTGCGAATCCAACCGTTGCAGAGATCGTGGGGCGGACCATAAATACCTTTCCCTTAATTCGAAAACGAAGCACCCCTTTCATTTCTCTATTCATCTTCCTCCTCGCGCTCGAGCTCTGTTCTCTCTCTTCTGCGCATCCGAGCACCTCATCTCCACACCCACACACCAGCTCAATGGAGAAAACCCTAGCCTGTGTGGCTACGCGTTCAGCGGCGGAGGAGGATATGGCGAGGGCGGCTGCGGCTACGGCGAGGAGCTCGGCGGAGGGATCCGTGACGGGCGGCGCTTCTTCCTCGGGTACCGCCGCGGAGGCGTTGCTCGCGGAACCCATCATCAGGCTCTTCCCCGGGGAGAAGATGCCTACTAATTCGGGCGACGCCGCTGCCGCCGGCGCCGATGAGGAGGACGACTCCTCTTGGCGACACTGGCTCCCCTCAACCGAAACTGAGGACGATCTGGTGGAGCTGGAGCGTGAAGGTCTCCTTCCTCCTCGGGCCATTTGTAAGTGGCGTTCGGCTTTCGAGCACGCCACTCCGGCTCCAGAAGGCGACAAGCAGGTAATCCTTGTTTCCCACTTGCATCCCGGCATGGCTCTGCCGCCGTCGTCTTTCTTTATCTCAGTCTTAGATTATTACGGCTTACAGCCGCACAACCTAGGACTCAATAGCATTTTGTACTTAGCCGACTTCCAAGCCTTGTTTGAAGGCTACCTAGGAATAGCACCTAGCTTAGATTTCTTTAAATATTGCTTTCACTGTAAGCGCCAAACAGAAGGCGACGAGCTGCTCACTTTGGGCACCCTCAGCCTTAACTTGCGTAGAAATAGGGCCTGGTACCCAAAGGTTCCCAAGGTTGACTCTGTCCGTAGCTGGGCGAGCACCTTTTTCTACTGCTCAGATATAGCTCCCGCGGGGAAGACGATAGGTCTCTCGCGTTTTGTTAACGCTGCCGCTTCTCCTCGCTTCTCGTGGGACGAGAAGCCTTACAAAGTCTTGCCCGCGCACCTCTAGCTCTTCCAGAAACAGATCTAGTATATGACAACGAAGGCGACGCCGAAACTCACCGGCACAGATACGATTCTATGCTGGCTTAAAAGGCGGGTGCAGCCTCTCCGGGAAATCAAAGACCTGCTGTGCACGTACGGCAATCGGGATGATCCTCTCCGCGTCTCCAAAGACGACCTGACGAATGACGCCTTCTTGATGCGATTCAAGAAGCTGCTCAAAGAGAAGACTCAATTCACCGAGTCTTTTCCCATGTACACCTCCATCAACAAGCCGCCACCGGTGAGTGTTGTAACGCCCCGGGATTTATCCCCAATTAGAATTTTGTTTTTTTTTTTCATCATCATGACATCACATCATCATGCATTTGTCACTTCTTTTATTTTATTGCATTTAAATTTAAACACCCTTCAAATTCAAATTCCACTTTTAAATCTAAATGCAAACCAAATCAATTTAAATATGATATTTAAATTCTTTTCAAATATTCAAACTAATATATTAAATTATGTATTTTTGAAACTATAAATATTTGCCAAAAGTTATAAATCTTTTTTCTCCTTTTTTTTTTAAAACATGAAAACAGGAAAAAAATAAAAGAAGGAGATAATAAAACCAGTAGAAAAACCTCCCTGGGCCGCTTCTCTCCCCCTGGCCCATCTCTAAAGCCCATCTCTCCCCCAGCCCGACCCACACGCACCTTTCTCCTTCCTCCGTACCACTTTACACAGAGGCAGAGAGAGAGAGCTGGCCATGGCAACCCCCACCATGTGCACCTTCACCTGGTCCCTCTCCTTCTACTTAGCCTCCCTCTCCCCCCTCTGCCAAACCCTAGTCTCCACTTCTCCTCCCTCCGCGCCGGCGCCATTTTTCCCCTCCATCCCTCTGTTTCTACTCACACGTTTTGACACCGGAGACCACCAACGTCGTCGCCCCGCCACTCCGGCGCCAGCGAAGAGGCGTGGAGTACCCCAGGAGCACCGCCGCGTCGTCTTCCTCCTCTCCAGGCGAAGGAATCGCGCCGGGAGCGGCTACCGTCGACGTGCGCGTCCCTTTCTTCCCCGCGGCCGGCGGGCCTCCGCCGCGGAATTTCGGCGAACGTGCCCTCCCCGAGCTCGAACGCCTCCTCCGACACCCCCTACGTGAGCTACTCGTCCCGTTCCCTCTCTTCCCCACTCGTTTTGCTGCCGGTAGGGTCTCGTCCGTCCTCACCTTGCTCCTTCCCGCCATGGCCGTGCACGATGAGCTCCAAGCTCGCGGTTTGGGCCTCCTCCCTTCTTCCCCGGCCCCGATCTACTCGCCGCTAGCTCCCACACATAAATCCGCACGCATGCACGCGGGCAGGGCAGCCGTGTTGATTCGCCGGCGTCCGATTTTCAGTCCGCCGTGCGCAACTGTCTCCGGCGATGTTCAGTTCCGTCAGGTTTTGGTGTCTGTTAGACACGTTAAAATCAGTGCTTTGCTTAACATGACAACAACACCCGCTCCGACCCAGTGGCTAGCGCAGCCGTCCCTCCCACGCGTGAGATGCTGAGTTCGAGTTCCATTGGGCGCGTTGAGAAATAAAGCCCCTTTTTGTTTCTTTTCTATCACTGACATGCGGGTCCCACCCGTCAGTGACAAAGTCTTCGGGGAAAAATTACCCCGAGCCCCCTGCTCTCTGGTTTTCGCACCTAAGTCCCCAGAAACGTTGTTTCCATCACAGTTAGGCCCCTGTAAATTGCAGAAACACCGTAAAACTTGTTTTGTTAATAACTTTAATTCTCTAACTCCAATTAAAATAATCTTTACATGTATTTGTATCAGAAATTTGCAAGGAATATTAATATGCCATTTGTATGCCATTTTTGCATCTATTATTTTAAGTGCTTAGTATAATTTGTTAATTGCAACTAAATAATTAAATATGGAATGTTAGGGGTAATAAATATATAATGCCCTATTCCATTTAATTTAATTAGGTCACCCATGCCATGTGTTACCATGTTAACCAACATTTAATATTGTTGAGTAGATAAATAACTTGCACCAAAATATTAATTGTCGGGGTTGCTTTCTCGATTAATTTGGAATTACCTGCATTGTATTGCATCATGTCATGCCATGCATCATTCTCGTATGATCATGCTGAATCTTTTGCCGTAGTTGTAAAATGCATTTTTTACGCTTTCCAGTGTTTGTTGCTTCTTCACGGATAATACGTTGAGATGTGTGAGTAACGACAAGATCTGCTTCCATGTGGGATTCCAGGCAAGCAAAGTTTGATTATTTACCTATACATTGTCTTTCATTTTTGCCGCTGATCTCTGCTACCCTAGTATTCGATTCTTATCGCGATCCCATCACATGTTTATCCTGCAGCCCATACAACCTTATCCCCAAATCCCATCACCTGTTGTTTGTTTACCTGTTGGCCTTGCGAGTCGTAGCGCATGCTTAGAGTTGATTGTGCGAGTCGTCTGTTGGTCTTATGTTTCATCTGCTTAGTATGATAGATTATTCTACCTTAATAAAATGTTGTCTTATATTGGGGTATTATAATTAAAAGATAAGGCACCAGGCGGAAGGCCTTGCGAGGTGCTTTGTTCTGCTAAGTGTCGACCTAGGAACTGAGATTTTGTCCTCGGAGCCAATTTTGAGCGCACTAACAACTTGTGGGAGGCCCTATGGAGCCCCCTCGACTTTGAACGGATCTTCAGCTTGTCCATGTGCCGCAACTAGTTCGGGTTTTCCATTTTCTCATATCCATGTGCATGATGATGATTGATGAGAGGTTATGTTACTTGGGGGTCATATAGGGGTGGTGCGCGCGAAGCGGACAGTTCCTACTATGGTTTGAGCCGCATGGCGCATGGACACAAACTAATGAGTCCGCAATTGAGATTCGGCCGGACTCTTGACGCGGGTAACAACTCATATGGGTGGCACTTGGACTTGTTGTAGTGAAGGAATGAGTCGAGTTGAGAGGCCCTGATGCTTGCTTGGGTTGATCATACGAGTATGGGTACAGTAGTGCACCCCTGCAGGGTATAATCTTATCGATGAGCCGTGTCCACGGTTATGAACGACTTTGGTGATGATACTGGCTAACAAGATCTAGACAACTTGCACCTAATTAATGTTAATTAATTTGACTTGTAATTTAGAATTACTTTCGCAAGAAATGGTAACTACAATTTTTCAATGTGTGAATTCGAGAATGGGTTATGTTTGGTGTTAGTAGTGGTTGGTTACTCATGCGCTCTCTTATCCCTCTCTGATTAGACGGAAGTTGTAGCGAGTCTCTTTAGGTTGCTAGTGCTGCTGCCGCTAAGTCCACCTATCCCATATTTTGGGAGATGGTGTAGAAAGTAGGCAAGTCGGTTTTGCTTGACATGGAGTGCCCTGACCCTCTTTTGGGTTGTGCTTTATGTGCAGTTAACAGGTTTGAAGTCTGACGACGTTAGCTTGGGAATCCCTCCGGCTTGGTTGGGCAGGGATATGGCGCCATTGCTTATATTCAGGACTCCTAGTCCAATTTGCATCTTATCCGTAGTCGGATACTATCTTTGCTTCCGCTGTCATTTGAATCTTTGTATTGTATCATTTATATCTTGACTCGTTCGAGTCGTTGTTGTATTATTTATCTTTGTTGTATTTGTGGATGTATCGGAACTGTTGTAATGTTATCACAATTCCACCCACATAATGCGCATGTTTCGGCGTGCAGATTATGTCTGGTGGGCGACCTAAAATCGTTATTATTTGGATTTCGGCGGGTACGCTTAAATCTACATAGTACCGATTTTAGGGCGTCACAAGTGTCTTGTAAGCTTACGTGTCTTGCATTTGTTCGGCTTAATACCCATATTACTTGTATCTTTTCTTTGTAAGCTCGATTCTTCCCCGTCTTTGGCGGTTGCCACTAGCGCCAAGATGCGCAAGCACAAGGTCGGCGCCGATAAAGCGGCACTGACCCAGGCTGCGCTAAAGAAGAAGAAGAAGTAGAAGAAGAAGGAGGAGGACGTCTCCTCCATCCCCAAGGGCGTCTTATCCACGACGTCCTTGATGACGATGAAGAATCCGCCTTCGCCATGCCACAAAAAGTGTAAGTGATTATAGCCTAAGTCTCGTGTCCTGCATCTTTGCTTCTTTCTTCTGATGTTGCTAAGCCTGGTTTCTTCGTCTTATCTTAGGGTTAAGCCTTCGGCCAAGCTGAAGGCGAAGACGGTGACTGGAAGGGGTAAGCCCCCAATCCCTTCGCCAGCTGCCGCTCCTCCCACGCCAACTGTTATGGAAAGCATGCCAGCTCTTGCATCTCATGAGGTGAGAGCCGACATGGACATGCCGGACGCCATTATGGAGGGGGCGGATGTTGCTGAGAGGATGGTTGCTACTGCAAAGGCAGCCGTTCCTGAAGAAACCAATAAGGCGGAAGCTCCGGCTAATGAAGCCTTCGAAGATGTCAAAGAAGAAGTCTTTGATGATGAGGGATTACTTTTGCCTTCTATCGCAACAAGGATCGCTGCTGAAAAGGAAGCTGTTGGACCTTCTTCGCCTAAGCCTATCACCACGGGAGTTACAGTTCGCAGGCTTGAAGACAACTACGATGCGCTGTACGCCAAGATGAAAACTGGCTATCTTCTCTTGAAGAAACATGTTAAGGTAAACTTTACTTTGCCTTATCCATATTCCCAGTCACCGGGCGTCTATTTGATCTAATGCGCTTAGTTAAAGTGACGGCCTTGAATTTGATAATTAGTCTTGACCAGTCCCCAAGTGTTCTTTACTTGATCCTTTTTTGCTTGCATTTGTCTGTTATTTTTCCAGGAGGGCGAGGATCTGAACCGCGACTTGTGGAATTCCTTGGTCGCTCAGCGCCAGGAGCTCAAGTTTGCCAAGAATAAGGCAAAACATGATGTTGGTATGTAAAACTCTTACCGGCTTTGCTTTGTTGGTTGATGTCTTTTGTCGCCTAAGTTTCTCCTTTCTTATGCTTTGCAGAACTGCTTGCAAAGGCCCAGCAAGCTGCTGAGGAGTCTGGCGACATTGCTGTCGTTAGGCACAAAAATGAGTCCCTCTTCAAGCAGATCCAGGGAAACCAAAGGTTGGCTGAGGATGGCATGAAAGCACTTCAGGAGAGTGCAGAGGCGGAGCAGTTACGTCTGAAAGACGAACTGGCTGTGGCTCGCCAAGAAGCCGAAGACGTCAGGAAAGATATGAAATCTCTTACTAAAAAGGCGGAGCTCCACATCCAAGAGCTTGACAGCCAGCTGGAGCGTCGTAAAGACGAAATCCAAGCTTTGGACGACAAAATCCTTGGTATGTTTCCTGCCTTCCTTTTTCGTCTTTCGTCTTTTGAACGAGTTTTTTCGCTTTTTGCCTTATTCGCTTTTTCGATTTAGCTCCTGCTGGTCTTGGCGACATTGATGATGCCACTCGCCTGGAGCTTGTGTTGGAGTTTGGCGAGCTAATTGCTCGCCAATATTCTGCTGGGAAAGGCTTGTTAAGCCAAATGTTCCCGAAGCAGCTGCCTTTGGCAACCAACATGAGGGCTCTGGTGCGTCTGCTTGAGGACTGGGCCAGCAAAGCCGAGGAGCGTCTTTGTGATGCCGCTCGTGGAGGTGCCAAACTTGCGTTAGGCAACGTTATGGGACACCATCCCGAGATGGATATCAAGAGGGTGGTGCGGTGCTTGCCAACCCATGATGCTGACGGCAACGACATCAACCTAGCTTTGGTTTATAACTCTGTGACGGGCTACGCCTCCTTCATTGCCGACAAGATCAACCCCAAGGTGGTCTATGCTCGCCAGGACATGCCTGAACTTCTACGAAGCTCGTCGGAAGACGAAATCTCAGAGCAGACTGGTACCCAAGGCGAAGAGTGGGAGGAGATTGCCACCTCACAAGCCGAAGGCAAAGCTGATGCGCTTTCTAAGTCCCCTGCACAAGAGTAAAGGAAAAAAACGGTTGTGTTATGAAGTCCTTAGTCTTAAGGCGACCAAACTGTATTATTCATGAAATCTTGTACTATATTTATGTGAACAAGTTTGTCTTGTGATGCATAGCATGCTCTTTGGTACTTTAATGAAGTATTGCTGGCACTGTGCTATGCGACTATGTTCCTTGTACGCCTTTGAATTATCCGGTTTATGTCTTTGGCTTTTTCGTATGTTAGCGAAACTACAAAGACGGTGACACTTTGTTAGGCGGCAGGACCATAGTCAATCTGCTGACACCAAATACCCGTGCCGACTTTGGGCGTGTAGAACATCTAGTGGAGCAACCCAGAACATAAACAATCAGAGAAAAAATCTTAGACGGACGCAATTTTATTTTTGTAAGGCAGTAAGCCGAACTTGTCATGCTTAGTTATTCCTGTTAACAAAATTGACATGTTCAATTTAGGAATATGATGAATGGGAAATAAAGATGGATGAGTAAGTATGATACTATCAAATGTAAATTTTGGCAATCCAAGACTTTTTATTTTATGAGCATAGACATATGTTTACAATAGAATTGCTAAGTGTAAAAAGGACGTAGCTGCCCTATGTTCTAAGGGCGTTTTGACTCGTTGAGCTTTGCTTCCTCGCCTCTTTTCCTTTTGCGTCCCTTTTTCTTCTTCTTTTTGAGATCTCTAAGGTCCACAAGATAGTATGCCCCGCTTTTGAGCGTTTTGCTGACAACGAAGCATCCTTCCAATGTAGGGATAACTTGTGCTCCTTTTTATGAACTATGCGGAGCACCAAGTCGCCTTCTCGAAACGATATTCGCCTTACTCGCCTACTGTGATATCTTCGTAGGTCTTGTTGGTATATGGTGGATCGTTGGAACGCAATCTCCCTTTCTTTTTCGAGTAGGTCTAAGCCGTCTTGTCAGGCTTCTTCTGCGTCTGCTTCACCGTAGGCTGCGACGCGGGGAGAATCATGTATAACGCCTGTTGGAAGAACTACTTCTGCAGCATATACGAGGAAGAAATGCGTATAGCCGTTTGATCTATTGGGTGTTGTCCTGATGCTCCATAAGACGACAGGCAATTCTTCTACCCAAGCTCTAGCTGCCCTGTGTAATGGTACTTCCAAGCGTGGCTTTATGCCTTGCAGAATTGTGCCATTGGTTTGTTCGACTTGTCCATTGGACTGAGGGTGTGCCACGGATGCCAAATCAAGTCAGATGTTGTTTCTGCCACAATATTTTTCCAGTTCTCCAACGGCGAAATGCGTCCTGTTGTCGGTGATTATGCTGTGGGGAACGCCGAAACGATGTATGATGTCTATGAAAAATTTCGTGGTTGTTTCCTCGTCCACTGTTTTGATAGGCTTGGCTTCTACCCACTTTGTGTAGTTGTCCACTGCTACGAGTAGGTGTGTTAAGCCGCCTCTGGCTATCCTGAATGGACCAACCATGTCAAGTCCCTAGACCACAAAGGGCCATGTGATGGGAATTGTTCTTAGTTCTTAATCTGGCATCTTTGGTTGTCGTGCGTAGCGTTGGCATCCTGCGCATTTTTTGACTATCTCTTCCGCGTCTTATTTTGCGGTGAGCCAGAAGAAGTCGTGCCTAAAAGCTTTGGTGACTATGGCTTTTGAAGAGGCATGATGTCCGCAACATCCGGAGTGTATTTCTTCCAAGATTTCATGAACGTCTTCTAGGGAGACGCATCTCTGGTATATCCCAGTGGTGCTTCTTTTGTATAGCTCTCCTTTGATGATTGTATAGGCTTTCGCCCTGTGTATCACTTGCTATTCAGTACTTCGTCTTCTGGTACTTCGCCGTTGACGAGGAAGTTGATGTAAGGTTGAGTCCAATCAGGCGTTATCAGTAAGACTGCTACAGGCTTAACCGAGTTTGGGTCTTCACCGTCTCCGCCTTTGATTGAAGGCTTCTACAGTTGTTCCAGGAATATATCCTTAGGAACTTTGTCTCGTCGTGAGCCCATTCTTGCTAAGGTGTCTATGGCTTCGTTTTCTAATTTTTTGATATGCCGGACTTCAAGCCCCGTAAAGCATCTGCCGAATTCGTCAACTGTGCGTCTATATTCCGCCATTGTTGCGCTTTTGGTGTCCCAAGTGCCGTCAAGTTGTTGCGCCACTAGATTGAATCGCCGTAGCAAAGTAGCCTTTTTATGCCAATGTCTTTAGCGATGTGGAGGCCATGCAATAAGGCTTCGTATTCTGCGACATTGTTTGTGGCGTCAAAGTGAATTTGGAGAACATAGCATAGCTTGTCTCCTTTTGGTGTGGTTAGCACCACGCCTGCCCCTGAGCCTTTGAGCATTTTTTAGCCGTCAAAATGTAAAACCCAATACTCGGAGTCTGGCAAAGGCGTTTCATCAGCAATGAAATCGGCTAATGATTGGGATTTGATGGATGTTCGTGGTTTATACTGAATATCGAATGTTGCTAGTTCGATTCCCCACTTAGCGACGTGTCCTGTGGCGTCTGCATTGTTGATGATGTCTCCAAGAGGTGCTTTGCTCACCACTGTTATGGAGTGATCTTGAAAGTAGTGTCGTAGTTTTCTTGCGGCGAAAAATACGTCGTATGCTAACTTTTGATAGTGGGGGTACCTTTGCTTGGACTCCGAAAAGACTTCGCTTATGTAATAAACTGGTCTTTGCTCGGTGATTGCTTGTCCCTCCACTGGTCAGTCGACAACTATGACTGCGCTGATTACCAAGTTTGTTGCTGCCATGTATAGTAGCATTTGCTCCTGTGGTCTTGGTGCTGCGAGTATTGGTGCGCTGACTAGGGCTTCTTTCAGTTGAGCTAAGGCGGTTTCGGCTTCTTCTGTCCACTCAAATTTATCCGACTTTTTTAAGAAGGCGGTAGAGGGGTAAAGCTTTGTCACCAAGCCTGCTTATGAATTGGCTTACTGCAGCTGATGATCCTGTTAAGCGTTGGATGTCTTTGAGGCATGTAGGCCGCTTGATATCCATGATGGCTTTTATTTTATCAGGATTAACTTCAATGCCTCTCTCAGAAACTATGACACCAAGGAGTTTTCCTGTTGGGACGCCAAAAAAGCATTTTCCCGGATTTAACTTCATCTTGTACTTTTTCAAGTTATCAAAAATTTCTTTGAGATCGGCTACTAGATCGTCTTCACGCTTAGTCATGACTGCAATGTCGTCGACATACGCGTGTACGTTACGGCCGATTTGGTCGTGTAGGCATCTTTGGATGCACCTTTGGTACGTCGCACCTGCGTTTTTTAGACCGAAAGGCATTGTTAAATAGTAGTAGGTACCGAAAGGCGTGATGAAAGAAGTCTTGATTTGATCAGACTTCTTCATCTTAATCTGGTGGTAACCAGAGTAAGCATCCAAAAAGTATAGTAATTTTTTCCCTGCAAAGGCATCTACAACCTGGTCGATTCGCGGTAAGGTGAAAGGGTCTTTCAGACAGGCTTTGTTTAAGCCGGTGAAGTCGATGCACATGCGCAATGCCTTCGTGTCCTTTTTAGGTACTAGTACAGGGTTTGCGGACCATTCTGTATGAATGACCTCTTCTATGAAGTTTGCGGCTGTAAGTCGCGCTATCTCTTGTTCTATAGCTCTCTTCTTTTCTGGACCAAAACGCCTAAGGCTTTGCTTGACAGGCTTGGCGTCTTTTGCGACATTGAGGGAGTGCTCAGCAAGTTCTCTAGGGACTCCAGGCATGTCGTATGGTGACCATGCAAAGATGTCTCGGTTCTCACGGAGGAACTTGACGAGCTCGCCTTCCTATTTGTCGCTGAGGATGGTGCCAATGTTCGTCGTCTTCTCAGCATCCTTGTCATCGATGTTCGCCTTCTTGGAGTGGGAACCTGTTGTGAAGGTGATGTCGTGTGCAGTTGGAGGCTTCTTTGTGTCCGGCATAGGCTCCTGCTTGACTTCCTTTAGGTATCCTGCAAGTTCGCCTTTGCTGATGACGGCTTCTGCGAAGATGGCATTGCCTAGCTCGCACTCCCGCGCCTTCTTGTAGCTACTGCTTACTGTGATAACGACGGTAGGTCTAGGAATCTTGAGCTTGTTGTAGACATAGCACGGCCTTGCCATGAAGGTGGCAAAAGCCGGTCTGCCAAAGATGGCATGGTAGGCGCTTTTGAAAGGCACCACCTCGAAAGATACTTCTTCTTGTCGGTAGTTGTCCTCTTCGCCAAAGGTGACTTCCAAAGTAATCTGTCCAACGGAGTTTTCCTGCCGTCCTGGGACTATACCATGGAACTTGACGTCGTTGTTCTTGAGTTGGGTTTCTAATAGGTGCATGCGCTTGAGTGTTTCTAGGTACAGGATGTTGATGCTACTGCCACCATCCATAAGTACCTTTGAAAGCCGACAATTTGCCACTATTGGATTGACGACGAGAGCGGAGTACCCTGGGTATTGGGGAATGCGATCTGGATGATCATTGCGATCCCAAGTGACCGGTACTTCAGACCAAGTTGCGTACTAGGGGACAGCTGGCATAGTGGCGTTGAGTTCCTTCCAGATGGCCTTTTCCTTCTTAGCCGAAGGGGTAGCCAGGAAAGTGAGGAAGTTTCTTCAACTCTTGGGAACTTGCCCTTCTTCTTAGCCTTAGCTAGTTCCTTGCCTTGATCTGATGAGCTGCTATCGTCCGCCTTTGCCTCTTTGGCTGCTTCCTTGCAGACTTTGCGCTTGTTGTTCTTGCTTGCCCTATCCAGCCTCGGGGTATTTCTTCATGTCGTCATTGATCCTGCACTGCCTGTTGGTGTGGGTGCACTTTACGAACTTGCTGTGATTAGTACAGGGGAGATCTTTGATGTCGTCATACGTGACCTTGATGTTTTTTTCCGCCTTTGCTATCGTTGTTCTGCTTCCACGGGGCTCCTCTTTGATTATGTCCGCCTTTAATGTAAGCAAAAGCTACTTCATTGGAGGGGCCTGCATTATCATTAGGCTGTGCTTTTTTCTTTGTCGACTTGGCCCGCTTCTCGCTGTTGTTGATGGAGATGTCAAGCTTTGCGTCTCCATCGTCTGCACGAGCGTCGTCTTCTGCAATTGCGAGGTTGTTTGCACCGTCAAGCAGATCTCCAAGGGTGGTGATTCTCTGGCTTGACAAGATGTAACGCATCATGTTTCCTTTCTTCAAGATGTGCATGAAAGGACGGATAGCTTGCGTTTCGGAGACACCTTTGCAATGGTTTTTCGTCTATGTCCATCGTGCGATGAAATCACGACTGGACTTGTTCGTCTCCTGAGTGCAACGTAAGAGCTCTGGATAAGCCTTTCGACGTACGTGCAGAAGAAGTGTTGTGTGAAGCAGCGATTCATGTCTTGCCAATTGTGGATACTTTTTTCTGGCAGGGTGTCAATCCATAGGCGTGCAGTACCTTCTAACATCAGGGGTAGGAAACGGACTGCGGCGTCATAGCCTCCGTTGTAAATTCCCACTGTGTTGAGGTAGTCTGGCAGCCATGTTTGGGGGTTATCCGCGTCATTGTACTTGTTCACAATTTTCTTGACATTGCCGAGCGCCTCTAGGAGTTGCACCTTGCGAATTGCCAGGCCAAAGCACTTGGGACCTAGATAGGTTTCTTCCCTTGCGGCTCTGATCTCATCTAGGCGAGTGCGAGCGTCTGACACTTGGGTCTTTTCATTTCTAGCATCGCCTTGTTGATGTCGGCTTCCGTTGTGACGATGTGGTGATCGATATCTTGAACGCCTGCATTGGCGATCCTTGTCTGCATTCTCGTCGTCTCTCCTGTTAGGAGGTCGAGGCATGTTAAGCCGGTCATCATTATGTTCTGGGGCAGCATGGTTGTCCCGATTATTATCGCGGTTTTTCTCACGCCTTCTTACCTTCCTGGCGGCCTTGTCTGCTTTGTCCTTTCGACGTTTTTCCCTATGCCGGTTGGATCCTGTGCCTGATACATCGCCGCGTCGTCGCGTCGGCTTTTCAGGTTGTTTGCCTTTGCCATGGCTGCTAGACTCGGATGGATCATTGGGTGGTCCAGCGCCGGCTCCGACTTTGCATAGGACAGTGTTGTCACCAAGGCGGCAGCTTGAGGTGGCTACCTCTTGTAGTTCTTCCGCCTTTTTGAGTAGTGCTTTTGAATAAAACACTTTATCATCAGTTGGGATCTCTTCATCTTCCATGATTGCCAGACCCTGAATTCAGGCTACACAAACAAAACGTATCGGTTGGGCCACACAACCAGGAGCATACTGGGTAATACCAACCCAGGAAACAGGTTGGCCTGGCTCGGAATGAATCATCAGCCGACAGCTCCTAGCGACCCCAACGACACATACGTCTCAAGATTGTGCACACAAGAACCCAAAATCCTAACAACTCGCATACTTCAAATCATACACACATGGTATACGAGTCGGTTTTTAACAGAGTGGAAGATCACAGGATAAACCTAAGACACAAAGAAAAGAAATAATTATCCAACGCTCTCACTGAGCGAAAATATCGAATGGCACCAATCAGAGGACACATGTCCCAACATTACATCATGCAGTGGAAAACAAGCCGGTCTGAGTACAGACAAGAAGCAAAGGGCTCAAGGCCGAAACGAAAAGAGAAGGCCCATCCACGCGGTCCACCGGGAAGAAGCCCAGGGGAACTCTAACTACTTGTCGTAGATCTCGTCGTCGAACTCCACGTAGTAGCCACCTCAACTGCAGAAAAACCATAGCCCGCGAACGGGTCAATGCACCGTAGTGTATCGAACAAGATTAAGCTAAAAAGTTACAAAACTGAAAGACTCCCAAAGTATTGGGTTACGTGGACTTAGCGGCAGTAGCACTAGCAACCTAAAGAGACACGCTACAACTTCCGTCTAGATAGAAAAGGATAAGAGAGCGCAAAAGATAACCATCTACAACTAACACCAATCATAACCCATTCTCGGATTAACCCCCTCAACCAAGTATGAGGAAGCAATTCGGGAATACTCACACATTGAACAACTTTAGTTACCAGTTATTTTGAAAGTAATTCTATATTACTAGTCAGGTTAATTAACAATGATTAGGTGTAAGTTGTCTATGATCTTATTAGCCAGCATCATCACCAAGTCGTCCATAACCGTGGACACGGCTCATCGATAAGATTAAACCCTGCAGGGGTGCACTACTGGACCCGTACTCGTTCGATCAACCCCTAAAAGCAAGCCAGAAGGCAGGGCGTCTCAACACGGCAAATCTCTTCTCTACAACCCATCCAGGGAACCGCATGATTGTGTGCACGGCTAATCAGGTCAAGTTCCCGCGGGATCAACCTTCATAGCACTCTAAGAACGTGCCACCCTATATGAGAATCGACTACTCCATCATCATGAGATCGTTATGTAACCATATACATGCTTCAAATGGGAAGCCCGAACTACTTGCGGCGCCCTGGATAAGAAGCAGATTAGATCGAAGCCGCGGGGGGCTCCATAGGGCCTCCCACAAGCGGTTAGTGCGCTCAAAATTGGATCCGAGGACAAGAACTGAGTTCCTAGGTCGACACTTAGCAAAACAAAGAACCTCACAAGGCCTTCCGCCGGTGCCTTATCTTTTAATTATAATTCCCAACAGAAGATAACATTTTATTAAAGTAGACAAGCTATCAAGCTAAGTATATGTGACATAGGACAAACATACTCGCAAAACCAACCTTAAGCATGCACTACGATTCGCAAGGCTAACAGATAAACATACAACAGGTTATGGGATGTGGGGATAAGGCTGTATGGGCTGCAGAATAAACATATGATGGGATCGTAATTCAAGAATCGTAAATTAGGATAGCATAGATCAAAAGTCAAGGATGAAAATCAAACAATCGTGTAACTGGTTAGCAGAAGCTTGCCTGGCAGCTCGTGGCACGACACTAAAGCTGGAATCTCAAGGATGAAAGTATCGTCAGCAGACACGTCGTAGTCTACCCAGAGAAGAGCAAAACACATACAATAGGAAACATAATCAAAACCAAGTAAGTGCACAAACACTTGATGTTGCAATATGGTATGCGATGATTAGGTCACATTTAAAGCGGAGATGAAATCCCGGCAATAAATTATGGTGCAAATTATTTGTGTAACCTACAAATTAAATGTTGTTTAACATATATAGCATGGCATGGTGATCTGATCAATTTAAATGAAATAGACAATAATTAAATATTTGACCAACACATTTCATATTTATTATTTAAGTGCAAATTATTTATCTACACATCAAATTAAATGATTATTAGCATGGCAAGACATGGTGCAGATGATAAGATCAAATTAAATGGAATTAGGGCATTATAAATTTATTACCCCTCACATTCTATATTTAATTATTTAGTTGCATTTGTTAAAATAAACTAAGCATTTAAATTAAGAATGTAAAGATTATTAAATTTGGGGTTATGGATTAAAAGTTATTGCATTTATAGTTCTAGGGTTGTTTCTGTAAATGTGCAGGGACTTATCCGTGATGGGAGAATTATCTATGAGGGCCTAAGTGTGAAACACAGAGAGCAGGGGGCTCGGGGTAAAAAATGCCAGAACCGAACTATCTCTGTAGTCTATGACAGGAGGGACCCACCTGTTAGGGTCCCAAAACAAATAAAAGGCTTGGCTTTAATTCGGCGTGGCCAGGGTTCGAACCGCGCGCGCGCGGACGGATCGAAGCGGGGCTGTTAGCCACTCGGGCTGGCTTGTGTTTGTGATTTACTAAGCGCTGATTTGTTTTTAACAGTTAAAGGCGTGGTTTTGTAGACTGACGAAAGTGAACTTGAAAAACAGCAACAGTGCGCGGCGGCGGAGTAAAATAGGTCGGCGACGACCAATTTACGGGCGGCGCTGCTGCGTGCGCGCGTGTGCTAGGTGCGGAACGCGCGGGGCTTCGTTTTTAGTGCCTATGATCAGAGGGGAGGTACGGGGCACTCGGGTTGGTGCTCGCCGTGGCGCGGGGTGTCGTGGCCTGGCCGTGGCGGACTCCGGCGTCGGCGAAATTGGGCGCTACGACACGCAATTGGAGGGGGATAGAGGACGGAGCGGACGAGGCTCACATAGAGGAAGCCGGTGGCGAGAGGGAGAGGCGCGAGAGGCCGGAGTCGGCCTATCGGTGCCGGAGACAAAGTGGGCAACCGGAGTCGGCCTATCGATTGCCGACTACGTGGTGCGTGGCCGTCGTCGGAGAAGAGAGCAAGCAGCGGTGCGTCCCGAGTTCGGTCCTCTGTCGACCAAGAAAGAGAAGGGTGCGGCGCGGCTACTGGCGCTAGGAGGAGGAAGGGGGCAACCGGAGTCGGCAATCGCGGTTGCGGGAGCTCCGGTGGACTTTCGGTGGAGGAACAGAGGAAGGAGAGGGGCGGCGCTGCGAGAGGGGCTAGGGTTAGGGTTTGGGCTGGCGGCTGCGCGGATAAGAAGGAGAGGGAGAGGGAAGTGGGGCAGCGGCCGCGGTGGGGCGCGCCTGGCAGGGAACCAGCGCCATCGACGTGGAAAGCGAGCTCCTCCTCTCTGTCTCCGTACGAGGAAGGAGATGGGGGAGTGGGCCGGGCCAAGAGGTGGGCTAGCCTTGGCCTATTTCGGACAGGGGAGCCCATCTCCTTTGGTTTTTTCTCTCTTTTTTCCTTTTCTTTTGTTTTATCTTTTCTGTTTTTGTAGTTTTAAAACAAAATAGAAAATAACACATGATAAAACTATTGGACTATTTTAATAGTTTCAAAATAGTCAAGTTAAAATACTGGTTTGATTAATTCCAAATATTATGAAACTTCATTTGAATTTTATTTGAAATGGCATTTGAAATTAAATATGGAATTTGAATTTGAAAACAACTTATTTAATTAAATGCAAACACAAAAGGAAAGTTGCCATGATGATCCATTTTATTGCACACACATTTTTGTAAAGATACAATTGGGATGTTACAATGATCTCCTGTGCGGCTTCCATGTTCTTTGCAATGGTGGAGAAGTATATCAGACCGTCTTTGTCCACGGTATAAGGGTATCTCTGCCACGCCTTCTTTTCAGCCGATGGTCGATTGAAGTTCTTCGTGAGATCTCTATGGAGGAGAGGGTCGTGAGTGTCCTTCACGCACCGGAATTTTTCTCTTTCCATGTCGCGGCGAAGATCTTCTTTGTCCTAGGCAGTGGCTTTGAGGGCTTTTTCCCTGTTTTGCAGAACCAAGTTATGGCGAACGCCTAACTCTGACTCACGAAGAAGGTATTAGCGCCTTTCTTCGAGTTCTTCTGGGGTTGCATTGGGACCTAGCGGTGTCTTGAGTATGTCAAGTGATTTTTGCGCGCTTCAGACGTTAGCTCGGCCTCCAGATCTTTGTCAAGGTTTTCTTCAAAGGGGAAATTTCCTTTTGGCTTGCTTCCGGACGCCTCTGTTGTGAAGACGTCAACCTGTGACTCTAAGCTAGCAGATTTGGAAGGCGACTTCGACCCATCTGCATGCTTGCCAGGTGCATATGTTTCCATAGGAGTTGGCCCTGCCATCATGACTTCTTTGGGCCCTCCTATGTTGAAAGAGGCGACTTTTCTTGCGAAGTGGTTATCTGTGCTTTCGGTATCTGAGTTTTCCGCCATTGGGGTTGTGTTCTCAGATCCGGCTTCTGAGTCTGGACCAACTTGTAAAGCTGGTATGATGGACTCAGGATCAGAACCTGCCGGCCGATCGTCGGTGGTTGCGATTGTTCCTACAAAGTGAAAGTCGGACTCCATGTAGCCTTCGGAGAAGCTGGAGCCAGTTTCGCTTTGTAAATCTAGATCGTAAGCCACAAAGCCCTTAGGCTATGCCGGATGCGATCCGTCTTCTGGGTGGTGGGCGGGGAAGAATTTTCCAGATCCCCTAGGGAATCCGTATGCGGCGGCCGTGAAGCCGTTGAAGATGTTGATGTCGCCGATGGGGATGATGAAGCTGGAGACGAGTTCGTCGTCTGCCGGAGTCCATGAATCTGCTTCGACAAAACTGACATCGCCATCCAGCTTAGTGCGGCCTACCGGCATAGATCTTCCGATCTCGCCCAGAGCTCCCGCCTTGAAGGTGACGCCTAATGCCTCAGGCCCCATGGTGGGCGCCAACTGTACCCGCCTTGAAGGTGATACCTAACGCCTCAGGCCCCACGGTGGGTGCACGTAAGGAGGTGCCATGCTCCAATGGTGAAGAGAGGGGGAAGGCATGGCGGCTTCTAGGATCGGGATTGCACGCAAGGGTTTACCCAGCTTCAGACCTTGCAGCGGTGGCAAGATCCTACGTGCTGCTATAATTCACTAGATGTGAATATGTGTACAGGTTATGTAGCACCCCCGAGAGCCAAGCTAGACAAATCCCAGATCTTCGTCTGATATAAGCCTAACCTCGATCTCGAGAGCCAACAGTTGAACATTCGGTAACATCACAGTGACTCTACGACTCAAAAGCAATATTATACAACTCTTAGCAGAGTAAAGATAGCAAATATTACAAACTTAGGTCACTGACCTAACAGTACACCAAACAACGAAAGCAAATATTGTTATGCTACATAACAAGATCCAAAAGGCCTAAGAGGCCATAACATAAGGCGACGTCCCGCCCACTTATTCCAGGCTGCTGCCCGGGAACCCCGATTCACTCGTCGATGTCCATGAAGAAGCCTTCACCGGAGTAGGAGCCTTCACCTGTCCAAAAGTGCGCAAGGCTGAGTACAAAGTACTCAACAAGACTTACATAACCTGCCCTTTATCTGCCCGTTCATGGAATAGTGATGATGTTCTTTGCATAAAGCCAACTTTCTTTTAAATCGAGAAAGGGGAGAATCTCGTATCAGTAGACCTTTTGAAATGAGATAAGGATGTAACACCTGTCGTCTTCCTCCGTCTTCTGTAGCCACCAGAATGTCATCGTTTGCACCACCCACAGAACCACCCCCTCGCTCAACCCGAGGAAGTAATTCTAACCACCCTTAGTTGTCAAGTTTTAGCATATCAATTAATGTTGTCTATGATCATCAGACATGAGGTACCAAGTCGTCCATAACCGTGGACACGGCTTTCCGAAAAGATTTACCCTGCAGGGGGTGTAACTACCCACACACGCCAACCAATCCTTGCGCCAGACATTAGCACTCTTCCGAGGAGTGCCGGCAGAAGGGTTGGCCACGACCTTTCCCAAGATTCGCCTATGTCCATGAGACACAGCAGTAGGTCTGACCACCGCAGCGGTCCCTAGTGCACGTTACTAGGGTCAACATCTGGACCGCAGCCCTGTTTCCCTAGCTCCTAATCATCCCCACATGCGCATGAAACACTCGAACTAGTGGCTTCACGTAGTAGGCTAGGCAAGTTGGAGTCGAGGGGAAAATGAATGCCCTGTGTGGATGCACGAATAGTCTTGGTTCCAAAGACGAGAACTCGGTTCCTAGGTCGGCAAGAATGGAACAAACACCACAATCCCAATGTGGCCTCCCATCCAAGCCTCTAGCATAATTTAATACACCATGTACACCATGTATACCCATTCCACCTCGAACTCATCGACTGGATGGACTGGAAAAGCTAAGCAGATATAAGCGGCGATGCAATGACAACTGACACTCTATACTTAACCAAAACATCTTTGAATCGTATGCATAACATCAGAATCAAATACTTTTGAAATCTTATGTGCAGATAGAGGTTATGCTTGCCTTGCTCTTCAGTAGCTGGATACAGATCTTCGGAGGTGTTGTCGGTACACTCGGGCTCGAATCCTATCGCGAAGAACCAAATACCGGAAAGGAAGGATTCAATCAATACATGTTGATGCAATGCGCAATCACATGAATGAGATGTCATTTGAGGGAGCCCTAGATGCAATCATCAATTTAAATGGGTTTGGAAAACATACCCATAATTAGAATTAGGGTTTATTAGTGAGAGGCTAAACAATTAATTGCATTGCATGAAATATGTATGATTAAATTATATTTGAATAGAATTTGTTTTTCTGAACATTTTGATATAAAAATCATATTTTTCTGATTAAATTTGAGTTAGTTATGAATTTCCAAAATTTGAATATTTAAAATTTCTCATAAGAAGCAAGAGTTTAACCATTTGTTTTAATATCAAATGTTCAAATTTTTAATTGGAATTCTTGCACAATTAAAATGCAATGCATGAAATGCTTGGAACACAACTTATATTACACAAAGTTGGGTTGTTACAAATCTACCCCCCTTACAAGAATCTCGACCCGAGATTCCTAAGTTTTAGAGAAGAAGTCGGGATACTCAGATCGGAGACGATCTTCGCGTTCCCAGGTTGCTTCCTCCTCAGAGTGATGAGACCATTGAACTTTGAGGAACTTGATGCTTTGACGTCGAGTTTTACGCTCGGCTTCATCAAGGATACGAACAGGATATTCACGATAGGTTAGATCCTCCTGAAGGTCAAGAGTTTCATGATCAACACCACGGATGGGATCTTTGAAGCAACGCTTCAACTGGGAAACATGGAAGACGTCATGGATGTCTGGAAATTTGGAGGGGAGTTCCAATTGGTAGGCAAGCTCTCCACGCTTAGCAAGAATGCGAAAGGGACCAACATAGCGAGGAGCTAGTTTGCCTTTGATACCGAAGCGACGGACACCCCGAAGAGGAGTGACCCTGAGATAGGCGTGCTCGCCAACTTCATAGTGAACATCTTGATGATGACGGTCGTAGTAGCTCTTCTGGCGGGACTGAGCTGTTTTGAGACGCTCACGGATAATCCTGACTTGCTCTTCTGCTTCCTTGATGATATCTGGCCCAAATAACGATCTTTCACCGGTTTCGGACCAGTTCAGAGGGGTACGGCATTTCCTGCCATACAAAGCTTCAAAGGGTGCCATACCAATACTGGATTGGAAACTGTTGTTGTAACTGAACTCAGCAAATGGAAGACACTTCTCCCAGTTCTTCCCGAATGATATGACACAGGCTCTTAGCATATCTTCAAGAATCTGATTTACTCGCTCTGTCTGACCACCAGTTTGAGGATGATAAGCTGTGCTGAAAGAGATACGAGTTCCCATAGCTTGCTGAAAGCTAACCCAGAACTTGGAGGTAAACAGACTTCCACGGTCAGAGATAATCTTCTTAGGAATACCATGAAGAACAACTATCCGAGAGATATACAGATCTGCTAGTTGAATAGCGGTGATGTCTTCTCGAACAGGGAGGAAGTGAGCAACCTTGGACATGCGATCCACGACTACCCAGATAGCATTGTTTCCTCTTTGAGTCTTTGGAAGACCAGTAATGAAATCCATACCAACTTCATCCCACTTCCAGACAGGGATAGATAGGGGTTGAAGTGTACCTGCTGGCCTTTGGTGTTCAGCTTTAACGCGACGACAAACGTCACATTCTGCCACAAACTTAGCAATCTCTCGCTTCATCCCGGTCCACCAAAATCTTGAACGAAGATCTCGATACATCTTGGTGCCACCAGGATGGATAGAAAGAGGTGACTCATGAGCTTCCCGAAGGATTAGTGCCTTCAGTTTCTGATGGTTGGGCACAACAATACGGTCACCAAGGTAAACTGTACCTTTGTCGTCCAGGGAGAAACATTTATCCACTCCGCTGTCAATGTTCTTCTTGATCTGGATAACTTCAGAGTCTAGCTTCTGAGCAGACCTGATCTTGTCCTCAAGAGACGGCTTCACCTCTAGATTTGCAAGAAATCCCGCAGGAACAACTTCAAGGTTGAGTCTTGCAAATTCATCATGGAGAGAGGGCTGAGCTTCCTTGAGTATCAGATTGTTGCAATAGGACTTCCGACTTAGTGCATCAGCAACAACATTTGCTTTACCGGGTTGGTAGTTGAGACCCACATCATAGTCCTTGATAAGTTCCAACCATCTTCTTTGTCTGAGGTTCAGATCCGGTTGGGTGAAGAGATACTTCAGACTTTGATGATCTGAATAGATCTCGCAGCGATTACCAAAGAGATAATGCCGCCATTGCTTTAGTGCATGGACAACAGCAGCCAACTCAAGATCATGGGTTGGATAGTTCAGCTCATTTGGTTTCAACTGTCGGGAGGCGTAGGCCACAACATGACCATCTTGCATCAACACACATCCAAGCCCTTGAAGAGAAGCATCACAGAAAACCACAAAGTCCTTGCTCGTATCAGGGAGAACAAGAACTGGAGCAGTTGTCAACTTTGTTTTCAGAACACGGAAGCTTTCTTCTGTCTTTTCGGACCATTCAAACTTATTTCCCTTCTTGAGAAGATCAGTTAGGGGCTTTGCAATCTTGGAGAAGTTCTCAATGAAACGACGGTAATAACCGGCAAGTCCGAGAAAACTCCGAATCTCTTTAGCTGACTTAGGTGTCTCCCAATCCAAAACAGCTTGGACTTTCTCCGGGATGACGGTAACACCATCAGCTGACACAACATGACCAAGAAAGATAAGCTCCTTCAACCAGAATTCACACTTGGAGAACTTAGCATAGAGACGATGCTCACGAAGCTTAGTCAAGGCCAGACGCAGATGTTCAGCATGTTCTTCTTCGGTTTTGGAGTAGATTAGGATATCGTCGATGTAGATCACGACGAACTTGTCGAGATACTCCATGAACACTGAGTTCATCAGCCGCATAAAAGTGGCTGGAGCATTGGTAAGACCAAAAGACATCACGGTATACTCGTAAAGACCATAACGAGTCTGGAATGCCGTCTTTGGAATATCTTCCTTTCGGATTTTGATTTGATGGTATCCAGACCTCAGATCCATCTTGGAGAAGACAGTAGCACCGGCTAACTGGTCAAATAGATCATTGATCCGAGGAAGAGGGTACTTGTTCTTGATTGTCACAGTATTCAACGGTCGATAATCAACCACCAGTCGAGGAATGTTGGTGTCTCGCTTCTTAACAAAGAGTGCGGGACATCCCCAAGAGGAGGTACTAGGTTGGATGAATTCTTTTCCTTCCATTTCTTCTAACTGTCTCTTTAACTCAACCAACTCTTCCTTAGGCATGCGGTAAGGTCTTTTGGAGACTGGAGCAGTTCCAGGAACCAACTCAATAACGAACTCCACACTCCGATCCGGAGGCATGCCAGGTAACTCTTCCGGAAACACATCTGGGAAGTCACAGACCACTCGAACATCTTGTATCTCAAGGGAAGGTGAGGCATCCATGGCACACAACTCTGAGCCGGGAAAAGATGTTTGCGAGGAAGGTACTGAGGAAGGGGACCAGTACCTAAAGGTTTCACCGGAAGGATGGGTCATGTCTACAGATCTGGCTGCACAGTCAATAACAGCTTTGTACCGTACCAGCCAATCCATGCCCAAGATGACATCAAGGTCAGTTGAATTTAGAACGATGAGAGGGATGGGGTAAGATAAAGAGCCTATAACAATATTGGGCTCACGGGCAGTCCAAAGTGCCCGCCAACGAGATCCCGGAGTGTTAATCTCCATAGAGATAGACAATTCCTCAAGAACGATACCATGCCTTTGAGCAAACCCTTGTGATATGAATGAATGCGATGCTCCGGAATCAAACAAAACTTTAGCTGGAGTTGAGTTGATGGAAAGCGTACCAAGAATGACGCTTGGATCTTCTTCAGCAGCCTCAGCGGTGACGTGGGTCAGACGACCACGTCCAGCACCAGTCGGCTTGGCACCTTTCTTGGGTGGAGGGGTTGCAACCTTAGCAGCATTCCGTGGGCACCCAAAGGAGAAGTGGCCGGGCTGACCACAAGTGTAGCAAGTGAGTCCGGCTGGAGCAGCACCTGGGGGACGATAACCTTGCCCACCACCATAGGTCGAGGTAGCATGGGGTGCAGGTGGACGAGGAGTATAGCCACCAGGCTTCGGAGCATAGGGAGCTCTTGGAATAGCGCTGTATGGAATGAACACACGGCGCTTCTTGAAACCAGAGCTAGCTGCACGGGAATCTCCAGAGGCAGACTTCACAGCAGCATCCATTTCCTTCCTTCCATTCTCAAGAAGGATGGCCTGATTGTACAGATCTTGGAAGGTCTGGAAAGTGAAGGGTAGCATCTCATAACGCAGTGCTGGGTTCAGACCCTTGCGGAACAACTCCTGCTTGTCCGCATCATCGGTGACATCTCGAGGGGCATAACGAGCGAGACGAGTGAACTCACACCCGTAAGCCTCGATGTTCAGCTTTCCCTGGGACAGTTCCAGGAACTCCTTCCTTTTAATGTCCATCACTGCCTTAGGGATGTAGGCAGCACGGAAGGCAGTACGGAACTCTTCCCAAGTGACCTCATGTCCTTCGGCCTGCAACGCCAAGAAACCTTCCCACCAAGCGCCAGCTGGACCTTCTAGCTGGTAGGTGGCGAAGTTCACATGGTCATTGGCTTGAACGTGCAGAGCAGCGAACTTGCGTTCCATAGTACGGAGCCAGTCATCAGCTTCAAGGGGCTCCTTGTATTCTCCGAACTTGGGAGGCTGAGCTTTGAGGAAATCTCCAAGCGTCGCGCAGACATTGGGGCGACGTTCAGTGTTCTGAGCCACACGCTCAAGCAGACGTTCCGTATTCAGACGGTTGTTCTCGATGTTCTGGAGAACCTGCGCCATTGTGGGAGGTGGCGGCAGTTCCTCTTCATCATGGGGTCGACCACCACGACCCTGACCACGAGTACCACCAGACATCCTGATAGAAAGGAATAGAACCCATGAGGGTTAGATCCACCGGTAGACAGGATATAAGAATAGATGTGGAACAGCAACAAGATATCAATGGTAAGAGATGAAAAGCAATCAGGATTCAACCTCGGAATAAGAAGGATACATGCTTCAACGGGGTTTAAGCATATAGGAAAACTCTGAGAATTCGCAACCAAGAAATAGGTAAGAGAAAAACACTACCCAAACTTCGAGATCCTATGGTTTTGAAGTATTAGGTAAGAGGGTAAACCTTTTTTTAAAACCAAATCAAGATAAGAGGGTCCAAGAATAGATTCATGGATAAGGAGAAAAAGAATCCTATCAAGATTTGTGGTAAATATTTTAGCTTTCAAATAATTTTCACAAGTACTAGACTCAACATCGACCAACAAAAAGGTTTCCTACAGGCAGTCCTGCTCTGATACCAAAACCTGTAGCACCCCCGAGAGCCAAGCAAGACAAATCCCAGATCTTCGTCTGATATAAGCCTAACCTCGATCTCGAGAGCCAACAGTTGAACATTCGGTAACATCACAGTGACTCTACGACTCAAAAGCAATATTATACAACTCTTAGCAGAGTAAAGATAGCAAATATTACAAACTTAGGTCACTGACCTAACAGTACACCAAACAACGAAAGCAAATATTGTTATGCTACATAACAAGATCCAAAAGGCCTAAGAGGCCATAACATAAGGCGACGTCCCGCCCACTTATTCCAGGCTGCTGCCCGGGAACCCCGATTCACTCGTCGATGTCCATGAAGAAGCCTTCACCGGAGTAGGAGCCTTCACCTGTCCAAAAGTGCGCAAGGCTGAGTACAAAGTACTCAACAAGACTTACATAACCTGCCCTTTATCTGCCCGTTCATGGAATAGTGATGATGTTCTTTGCATAAAGCCAACTTTCTTTTAAATCGAGAAAGGGGAGAATCTCGTATCAGTAGACCTTTTGAAATGAGATAAGGATGTAACACCTGTCGTCTTCCTCCGTCTTCTGTAGCCACCAGAATGTCATCGTTTGCACCACCCCCAGAACCACCCCCTCGCTCAACCCGAGGAAGTAATTCTAACCACCCTTAGTTGTCAAGTTTTAGCATATCAATTAATGTTGTCTATGATCATCAGACATGAGGTACCAAGTCGTCCATAACCGTGGACACGGCTTTCCGAAAAGATTTACCCTGCAGGGGGTGTAACTACCCACACACGCCAACCAATCCTTGCGCCAGACATTAGCACTCTTCCGAGGAGTGCCGGCAGAAGGGTTGGCCACGACCTTTCCCAAGATTCGCCTATGTCCATGAGCCACAGCAGTAGGTCTGACCACCGCAGCGGTCCCTAGTGCACGTTACTAGGGTCAACATCTGGACCGCAGCCCTGTTGCCCTAGCTCCTAATCATCCCCACATGCGCATGAAACACTCGAACTAGTGGCTTCACGTAGTAGGCTAGGCAAGTTGGAGTCGAGGGGAAAATGAATGCCCTGTGTGGATGCACGAATAGTCTTGGTTCCAAAGACGAGAACTCGGTTCCTAGGTCGGCAAGAATGGAACAAACACCACAATCCCAATGTGGCCTCCCATCCAAGCCTCTAGCATAATTTAATACACCATGTACACCATGTATACCCATTCCACCTCGAACTCATCGACTGGATGGACAGGAAAAGCTAAGCAGATATAAGCGGCGATGCAATGACAACTGACACTCTATACTTAACCAAAACATCTTTGAATCGTATGCATAACATCAGAATCAAATACTTTTGAAATCTTATGTGCAGATAGAGGTTATGCTTGCCTTGCTCTTCAGTAGCTGGATACAGATCTTCGGAGGTGTTGTCGGTACACTCGGGCTCGAATCCTATCGCGAAGAACCAAATACCGGAAAGGAAGGATTCAATCAATACATGTTGATGCAATGCGCAATCACATGAATGAGATGTCATTTGAGGGAGCCCTAGATGCAATCATCAATTTAAATGGGTTTGGAAAACATACCCATAATTAGAATTAGGGTTTATTAGTGAGAGGCTAAACAATAAATTGCATTGCATGAAATATGGATGATTAAATTATATTTGAATAGAATTTGTTTTTCTGAACATTTTGATATAAAAATCATATTTTTCTGATTAAATTTGAGTTAGTTATGAATTTCCAAAATTTGAATATTTAAAATTTCTCATAAGAAGCAAGAGTTTAACCATTTGTTTTAATATCAAATGTTCAAATTTTTAATTGGAATTCTTGCACAATTAAAATGCAATGCATGAAATGCTTGGAACACAACTTATATTACACAAAGTTGGGTTGTTACAGGTTACAAAGTAGGTTGTAAGGCGTATCCCTTGAGGGGAACAGGAGGCAGGATTATATAGGCGTCATACCTTCTCCTACAAGGAAAGGCTAACCGACCTATACTAGGAGTCCTAGACTAACACGGGGTAAACCCTAACTTGTTCTCTAAGGCGAACGTCGGTTCGTTTGGATCCTGGTCAACTTGTAGGCCTTCTCTTGCGCTTCAGCCTACTGGGCCGCCCGTTAAGCGAAGACCTTATCACCTCTTGGGCCACCCTGGTAAGCTGGCTTAGCCCACGTGGTCGGCATACCTGTTTGGTATATCCTCCACAACCACCCTTAAAAGGAATCTCGTCCCGAGATTCGAAGAGGCTAGAAAGAAAGATAGGTTTGGATATCCCGGGTTAGGAGAATTGGGTGGGGTACCACGCTTAAAAGAAAAAATTTGTGGGTTGTCCAAGACTCTTATCTCCTCTTTCGAGGTACCTCAGGTGGAAGGGCTACAACTTTAGTTGTTAAGTGTTGCTTCGTCATCCTTGACTCAAATATATAGCACGTACTAGTGTTTGAGGAATACTTGCACTGAAATTTAACTGATTAAGTACTTACTGTTCACCGCTTCACGCACTCGAATACTTCTTCCACATTGACATGATTCAGATATCCTTTCTGGAATGGGTTTGGCTTGTTCCATTGTTGTTTCCAGCATTCTGCTTCTTTTCTGGACAGTCTGCGGCGTGGTGCCGCAGTTTCTTGCAATTATAGCACAACACCTAACTAATATCTTTCTTGACGGATTGATTTTGGTGATAATGACCATGGTTCTCTTCATTGTTGTGCACATTGTTTTGTAGTCACCATTACTTCCCTTTAGGTCTTCATTATGGTTGTGAAATTTGTTACCACTGCTTTCCTCACAATGATTTGCTTCTTGTGTGAAGTTTCAGAGTGGTACTTGCTTGAGCTTTGATTCCTCTTTCTATTTTCGTCTTGTGTCTGCTTGTTCTCCAAGATAGTGGCCGTGTCGAGAAGTGACTGATAGTTGGGTTTGTAGACCACTGACAATTGAATGGCCAACTCATCATTCAGACCATCCAAGAATTTCTCCTTCCTCTTGGCATCTGTGTCAACGTCGTCTGGTGCCTAGCGTGCTAGATTGTTGAAGTCCTTTATGTATCCACCAACTGTGTGGTCTCCTTGACGTAGATTCCAGAATTCTCTTTTATTCAAGCTCATCACACCAGTTGATATGTGTGCAGTACGGAAACCTTCTTGGAACATCTCCCAGGTGACCTCCTCAATTGGGTGAGTTATCTGATAGTTGTCCCACCAGCTGGCTGCAGGTCCTTCTAGCAGATATGCCGCAAACCTGACCTTCTCTGCGTCTGTGCACCCAATGGTTACCAGATTCTTATTCACCGAGCGTAACCAGTCATCTGCTACAACTGGCTCTGAGGCGCTAGTGAATGTTGTTGGTCGCAACCTTAGAAATCAGGTGAGCATGTCCAGTTGAGGGGGTGGTGGTGGCGGTGGATTGTTGTTATTGTTTGCTAGGAACTGAGTCATCACCTGCATGAGTTGGGTCAACACTTGTTGCATCCCATTGTTGTCGTTATCATTGTTGTCTTCATTGTTGTTATTGTGGGTTTCTCGACGAGGAGGCATCTGTTGGTTTAGCATAGATAAGTAGAGATAGAGAGGCCTAAGAGGAGAAAATCCTATCCTCACAAACAAACATGACAAAAGAAACACACCAACCTTCATAAAACAACAACCTAATTATATAACTAATCAACAAGATTCAACCACAAACAAGAAAATCAATCTAGTATCGACATACAACCTAAGTTGGTATCTACAATACACTAACACGATATCGTGGTTCTAATTAAATGGTGGTCTCTTGTCTAACTCCTTGTTGAGTACTTCGGGTTCTTCCACTTATTGAATATCTTTAAAGTGTTTGCCGAATATTGGTCCTCCAATGGTCTTCAGCGTAGTGATTTGTATTGATATTGAGAAATCCATATGAAGTATTAGACTCGGACTTCAAGAACATGGTCTTCTAGAGTAAGGAGAGATATTTTCAGATAGTAGATGAGAGTATAAGAAAAAGGTTAAATAAATTTATATTTATTTTAGAAATCTGAATAAAATAGATTTTCAATCCTATGGTCAAAACCTATTTCTATCCAAACCTAGGGTCACGAACCTAAAGGCAACACAGTGCTCTGATACCATCTGTAAAGGCTCTCCTTCTTATAAGGTAGCGACCTCCTGTGTATAGTGCTAGTCCCTGGATCGACTTGCTAGCACACACAGTTTAAGATGAAATACCATAATATTGCATCAATATTCATTACACGTTGATCCAGAAATAAAAGGGTTCGATACAAGGTGCATAGCCCATGGCTAGCTCAAACCGAAATAAACATACAACGGAAAGCAAAGGGATAAGTGGGCTCTATCTTCATCATGTGCCACAGGTAAGGCATGTTGGTTGGAGACTCGCGACCCTATCATTCCTTACTTCTTGTCAGAGGGTGCTGCAATGGTGAGTTGCAGCTCATATTCATTGGGTCAACACAATTGATTTGTGGTGGCAAGATTCACTAAGAATATTTTAAACAAATTTTATTGGTTCTAAGAATATTATTTAATATCGTACACGTAATAAAACTCCGAGTTATTCCCACGCCTTTTGACGACACAAAGTTCCTGTGGTGTTTCTACCCTTTTCTGAAAGATATCTTTGAGTATTCCTTCACTCCAATTTCCAATCCCTTTCAAATGACACTATGACCTTGTTGAAAGTGCATTCTATGCACTCCCAGATTTTGGTGACTAATGACAACACAAAAGGTATTCTAATGTTTGTGATGAAGCATGCAGGTTCTATTACAGGTTGTTTGATAAAGAGGAACACTTATATTGCCTAATTCTCAATACTGTTTCACTTCGTCTTTCATCAGGAATTCAGTCAGGAGATTTCCGGGACTCGGAGATTTCCGGTCCCCAGACCGGAGATCTCCGAGCTATTTGAGTTTTTCACTAAGTCTTAAATCAGATGCGCACTGACTCCAACTCAAGCTGAGCCGGAAATGCTCTCGGAGATTTCCGGCGCTCGGAGATTTCCGAGCCCCAGTCCGGAGATCTCCGAGTGACAGAGGAATTTCGACCAAGTCCAGAACTCAGAATGCGTACTGACTCCAACACAAACTTACCCAGAAATTCTCTAGGAGATTTCCAGCGCTCGGAGATTTCCGAGCCCCAGTCCGGAGATCTCCGAGTGTCAGAGAAATTTCTACCAAGTCAAGAAGCCCAACCAGTACTGATCCAAAGTCAAGCACAGCTGGAATTCCTACCGGAGATTCCGGAGTCCGGAGATCTCCGGTCCTCAACCCGGAGATTTCCGGGCTGGCGGCTGTACAACGGGCAGATGTGGAAGAGGGGTATAAATACCCCTCCACATACCTCCAGCAGTTCAAGCTTCCAGATTTTCTCTCTCCTCCATTGGTGTTGAAGCTTGTTTCTTCCGGATCTCCCAATCTAGCCACTCAAATCCTTTGATACTTGGGGATCTGAGGGAGAAGCCACCGATCTACAACTCCACCAAAGTGTTTTGATTTCCCCCCTCTATTTCTTGAGGGGCAACGAATCTAGGGTTCCTTTGTAGATAGCTAGGTTCAACTTTGTGTGTTCTTGATCCTTTGTGGATTCCTTTTTGGATTTGACCTATTGTGGTCTTTGTGGGAGCCCCCAATTCAGTTGTGGGTGTGTGCCTCACGTGTTTGTACGGGATCTTCTCTGCCCTTAAAGGAGTCCTTAGTGGAAGAGTGGATTCGCACCTTTGTGGTCGAATTCACAGGAGAATAGGGTGAGGCCTTTGTGGCGTTGAGCAAACCTTTGTGATAGCTCACACCCCTCCAACGAGACGTACACCTATGTGGTGAAACTCGGGATAAAATCGGTGTCTTCGAGTTCCTACGGTTGTCTTGTTCCACTCTCCTTTACTGCATTCATGTACTTGTTTACTTTCCTTGTTGTCTTTCACTTGTATCACCTAGATGCACATTTAGACAACTTACCTTCCGCTAGCCTAAAACTGAAAAACACATAAAAATTGGTCACCACCTATTCACCCTCCCCCCCCCCCCTCTAGGTGGTCAACTGCCGTTCAATCGAGTTGTGGCGCATCATTCAAGTTGGATACAAGCCGCAATCCGACCAACTTAACAAGAAGAGAAGTGGTGGAGGCTCAACTTGATGCCACCCAAGAAGGCCTATGGAAAGAAGAGGCCTTTTAACAAGAAGACTCGCATCGTGTTGTTGACTCAAGAGGAGTATCCTACCGATGATGAAGAGTCGGAGGAAGAAACGCCAAATGAAGTGGCGGCTCATGCCACCACATCGACAAATACCGTTTCTCCATCAACAACAAGAACTCCTTCAACTACGACAAGCTCTTCATCGTCTCTATTCACATCGCCAAATGAGAACTCCATCACCAAGAGCTCAAGGTGTCTTATGGCAAAGGCATCGGAGGTACCTTCATCCTCTTCCTCTCTCATGAATGAAATGAATGAACTTGATGATGCCTCTAGCCTTCAAATCAAGCAAGAGCTTGTGGCTTTCGACTCTTTTATCACTAACTTGCAAGGTGATAGCAAGAAACATGTTGGTGCCCTCATGGTTCGGATTGGTGAGCTAGAGCATCTCAATGAAGAGAAGGGTAAGAGAGAAAGAGAAGACGCTATTTCTCTATCTTACTTGAAATCCTCTCTTGAGGAGGTTGAAGAGTCTCATGCTCGTCTTGAGGAGCAACTTGAAACTATTGAGGAAACTCATAATTCCTCACATGCTAAGCTCATTAAGGATCGTGATATGTACTTTGCTAAATTCAAGGTGGCTCAACAAGATAAAGCCGAATTTGCGGTTGGGCACGTTAGCCAAAAGTGTTCCTGTGATAATGCTAATCTTGTGAAGGAGAATGCTAGGTTGAAGAGTGAGATGACTAAGGCCTCCACATCCAAGATCATCCTTCTCAAGGGTAAGCAAGTTGTTGAGACTCCCATCATGGAGCCTCACACTCGACAAGGAAAGGAAGGTCTTGGATATGTGCCTCCCATGAAGATGAATGCCAAGAAGGGTATTCCTAAGAGCGTCAACCCCATCCAAGCCAAGAAGGCCGACTCCATTCAATCCAAGGAAGGTCTTGCGAGTAGGAATGCCACAAGGGGCAAGCCTACTCGTAAAGATCACGCCGGGGACAACAACCCTAACTATGCTTTATATGTCGATTATTATGGGAATGTTTGTGCTCGTTACATTGGACCCTACTATGGCTTTAGTTCATATGCTATTTGGGTTCCTAAGTCTCTTGTCGCTAACCATAAAGCACCCATTCTGAAGCAATGGGTTGCTAAATGCAAGAAGTGATCTCTTGTAGGACCTTGCTCCCGGTGGTTCAAAATGGATAATTGATAGTGGATGTACAAGTCATCTGACCGGGAGCAAAGAACTCGTCACGGAGTTGAAACCTAATAAAGATCAAGTAACCGTGACGTTTGGTGACTTATCAAGGTCTAAGGTAACCGGGTTTGGCAAAGTGGTAGTTGCCCCCGACATTACTCTTGTCAATATTATGCTTATTGAATCTCTTGGTTATAATTTTCTATCGGTTCGTGCCTTAACAAAGATGGGGATCTCTCCCTTCTTTATTAAGGACATTGTGGTCCTCTTGTGGAGCAAGTCGCTAAGAGTGGCTTTCGTGGGATACGTGGAGCATGAGCTCTATGTGGTGGACTTCTCCGGAGCCACCACTTCTCAAGCCATGTGTCTCTTTGGAAAAGCCGACGTGGGTTGGCTTTGGCATCGCCGACTAGCCCACGTAAACATGCGCACTTTGCAAAGTCTCCACAAGGGTGGCCACATCCTTGGACTAAAGATCATGTTTTCTTTCAAGGGATCGAATTTGTAGAGCTTGTGTGGAAGGCAAGATGCATGATATTCCTCATCCAAGCAAGACCATCATATCTTCGTCCCGGATTTTGGAGCTCCTTCATGTTGATCTATTTGGACCAATTCTGGAGATAAGACTTGGTGGCAAGAAATATTGCCTCGTGATTGTTGATGACTATTCTAGGTATACATGGGTCTATTTCTTCAAGACCAAGGATGAAACTCAACAAGTCTTCATCGACTTCTCAAAGGAAGTTCAACGCCAACATGACCTTCCCATTTTGGTTGTTCGAAGTGACAATGGGTCGGAATTCAAGAACTACACTCTTAACGACTTTCTTAGTGAAGAAGGCATTCGTCATCAATATTCCGCTGCTTACACTCCTCAACAAAATGGCGTTGCTGAAAGGAAGAACCAGACTCTTATCGATATGGCGAGATCTATGTTGGCGGAGTTCAAGTCTCCCATCAACTTTTGGGCGGAGGCTATTTCCACCGCTTGTCACTCATCAAATCGCCTCTACTTCCGCAAGGGCTTGAAGAAGACTCCATATGAGATCCTTACCGGCAATAAACACAACATTGGCTACTTCCGAGTGTTTGGATGTAAATGCTATTATCTCGTCAAAGGTGTCCGGTTGGGTAATTTCCACTCTAAATCTATTGAGGGGATATTGTTGGATATGGGAGCGAATCCCACACTTATAGAGTCTTTTTTATAAATCCTCCCGGATTATCATAGAGTCTTGTAGTGTGGAATTCGATGAAAATGATGGCTCCCAAGTGGAGCAAGTTGGTGTTTGTGCTGTAGGTGATGAACAACCTTTTGATGCCATTAAGAAGATGGGGGTGGGCTTTCTTCGCCCCATTGAAGTCCATCAAGAAGTTGTTCAAGAAGACTCAAGTTCTCCCATCAAGGACACCTCACCATCACAAGAACCACAAGGTGGCTCACCCATAGCAAATAATGAATCCCCTCAAGAACAATCTCAAGATCTTCCTCAACAAGAGCAAGCTATTTCTTCTCAAGATGAAGCTCATGATAAGCCTCAACAAGATCTTCATAAACAAAAAGATCATGCCTCCTCCACCAAGATTATTGAAGACAACTCCACTTCTCCAAGTTCTACTCAAGGGCAAGATCATCTTTCTCCACCACACGAAGAGACTTCTCATGATGATCAAGGCCCTCAAAAAGGTCAAGACGAGGATCCAAAGGATCAAGATGGTCAAGAGATTGTCCCCACAACAAGGGCGGCAATTGAAACTCGTCGTCAAGCTCGAGTCGCAAAGTCATTGGAACTTAGGGCATTATCTCTCGACAAGGTCATTGGTGATATACGAGTAAGGGTCTCCATACGAAGTCAATTAGCTCACTTTAGTGAGCATCAAGCACACATTTCCATGATCGAGCCCAAGAAAGTATTCGATGCTCTTGAAGATCCCGATTGGCTAGGGGCTATGCATGAAGAACTTAACAACTTCGAGCGCAACAAAGTGTGGCGCCTAGTTGAGCCTAAAGATTGCCGCAGCGTTATTGGCACTAAGTGGATCTTCAAGAACAAGCAAGATGAACATGGTATCGTTGTAAGGAACAAGGCGCGGTTGGTGGCCCAAGGTTTCTCTCAAGTCGAAGGCATCGATTTTGGAGAAACTTTTGCACCGGTCACAAGACTCGAATCGATACGTATTCTCATCTCTTATGCATCTCACCATGGTTTCAAATTGCAACAAATGGACGTAAAAAGCTCTTTTCTTAATGGTCCTTTGCAAGAACTTGTGTATGTTAAACAACCCCCGGGCTTTGAAAACCCCAACCATCCTCACCACGTCTATGTCTTGGACAAAGCTCTCTATGGCCTTAAACAAGCCCCCCGTGCATGGTACGAGCACTTGAGAGAGTTCTTGGTAGACCGTGGATTTGAGGTTGGGGTAATCGATCCCACTCTTTTCACTAAAAAGGTTAAGGGTGAACTCTTCATTTGTCAATTATATGTCGATGACATTATCTTCGGTTCTACTTACCGTTTGTTCAATGATGAGTTTTCCAAGCTAATGACCGACAAGTTCGATATGTCCATGATGGGTGAACTCAAGTTCTTTCTTGGCTTTGAGATAAAGCAATTGAGGGAAGGGACTTTCATATGTCAAGCCAAGTACATTCAAGATATGATCAAGAAATTCAAATTGCTTGGATTTAATGGTGTGACTACTCCTATGCAAACCAAATGCCACCTCCAACTCAACCCCGACGGTAAAGAGGTAGAACAAAAGGAGTATCGTTCTATGATTGGGTCTCTTCTTTATTTGTGTGCGTCTAGGCCCGATATCGTTTTAAGCGTTGGAGTGTGTGCTTGTTATCAAGCCGCGCCTAAGGAAAGTCATTTGATGGCCGTGAAGACAATCTTCAGATATATGGTTCATACCCCTTGCTTTGGGTTGTGGTATCCCAAAGATGGCACCATGTCTCTTTGTGGATACACCGACTCCGATTGGGCGGGCGACATTGATGATAGGAAGTCCACATCCGGGATGTGTCAATTTCTTGGAAGATCTTTGGTGAGTTGGTCCTCGAAGAAACAGAATTGCATCTTTTTATCCACAGCGGAAGCCGAGTACGTCGCCGCCGCAAGTGGGTGTACTCAACTTCTTTGGATGCGGCAAACTTTAAAGGATTACGGTGTCCTCTTGGACAAAGTGCCGCTTTTATGTGATAATGAGAGTGCCATCAAAATTGCATACAATCCGGTGCAACATTCAAGGACCAAGCACATTGAGATTCGTCACCACTTCATCCGCGATCACGTGGCACGAGGAGATATTGATCTAGGATATGTTGGTACAAGGGATCAATTGGCGGATATCTTCACGAAGCCCCTTGATGAAGCCCGTTTTTGCTACTTGAGGAATGAGCTCAATATCTTAGATTCTCGGGCCTTGGCTTGAACTCCGTACACACATTCCAACGTTTAAGGCTTTATTAGACCTAGAGGTACGCATGGACTTAGGGGGAGTGTTTTCCTAATACATTGGACTCTTCCTCCCCCCATTATGCATATAGTGACATATCATTGCTAAAACTTCAAATTAAATCTAATTTGTGAGCTTCAATGTTGAGATGTAGTTATGGATCCAAGATATATCTTCGCGGTACCATGCTACAACTCATACACGGTGGCCTCGGCCACCAACTCTCTTTTTTCTTTGGATTCTATTTGGTTTTATTTTTGATCCTCACTTGCATTGTCTTTGGCTTTTTGGGAAAACACACTCTTGGTTGGTCTTCTCTTGTGTTTTATGGTTCTTGCAACTTGAGTGAGTCTTTGTTATTCAGTTTGAGTCTCAATCCTAAGACTTTCACTATCTTTAAACATGCTTTTCCCCACTCATGTCCCTTTTTGGTTTCTTGTTCCTGGAGTTTTTGGGTTTGAACGGAAATCTCCGAGCCTTACTCGGAAATCTCCGGTCCACCAGAGAATTTCGAGACTAAGTCTTTTCAAAAATCAGCACTGACCTGTGATGATTATTGACCGGAAATAGTCCCGGAAATTTCCGGTGTCCGGACATTTCCGGGCCGAGACTCGGAAATCTCCGGCCCCTGCGATTTTTTCGCACCTAAGTCCTTTTCAATTTCGGCACTGACCTCAGGCGAAGCTGAATCGGAAATAGAGCCAGAAATCTCCGGGGTCCGGAAATCTCCGGTCCGATGTCCGGACATCTCCGAGCGTGCGAAAGTTTTCCAGGGCTAAGTCCAAATCAGATACGGTACTGACCTCAGACGAATCCGAACCGGAAATAGCCCCGGAAATCTCTGGCACCCGGAGATCTTTGAGCCTCAGTCCGGAGATTTCCGGTTCAAATTTTCCTGCCTATATAAGGGCACGGGTGGACTGGCCGGTTCGGCCAGTTCATCCACCCCGTGCACTAATCCTCTCTCTCCTCCGAAAATCTCCAAATCTTCCGTTCCTTGCTGCGGGTGGATCGTTCGAGGGTTTCTCGCGTGCTTCGGGGATCTTCTTCTCCTCCTCGAGGGCTTCGATTTCATCCGCACGCTTTCTGCGATGTCCTCCGGTAACTCCTCGTTTTTCAAATCTAGGATGAAACTTGTTTCCGTTTAACCTAGCCGATTTAGGAGGTTGTTGCTTGTTTCCTTTGGTACAATTGCTCCCCTTGGCATGCTCTACCCTCCACGTGCACATATCAGTTTTTCGTTCATAAACTTTGTTCAAATCTGTCAAAATTTCGTGCAGACAGGAAATCTCCGAGTCTGACTCGGAAATCTCCGAACCACGGAGATCTCCGAGTCAGACCCGGAAATCTCCGGCCTACTCAGAATCAAATCAGCTAAGGACAGAAACTGTGATTGCTAAAACTTCTTTACTACGTTCCATTTTCATTCTCGGACATGAGTGCTTATCCCATATGTTTTCCATCCTCTCTTTGTTGTGTGTTTGCAGGTTCCAACCCTCGAGGCCGTTTCAAGAAAATTTCTACACGTGGAAGAGGCAAACCAGTTCATTGTCGTCCTCCTAGTGGGTCCTCAAGTGAAGATAGCACACCAGCTGAGTCTGTAGCTCTGCTCAGGAGAGCCACTGGGACTAGCAAGAAGAAGAGGCCCGAGCTCCGTATTGAAGACTTCAACAAAGGCATTTTTCGCAAGTGGCAAAGTGAGCTCTCCTACAACGTGGAGTCTGATGATCCCAAGTACTTTTGCACTGAGATGGCATAGCTCTACAGGGAAATCTATCAGAAGTCTCAATTGACAAGCCCATCTGCCCCATGAAGTGGATTGACTTTGACAAATTAATGAAGAAGGCTGATTATTTTGGTGGTGCTGTCAAGGTATGTGGACTTCTGGGTTTGGACCACTTGATGAGGACTGAGTGCAACTACAGTGTATCTCTTATCCATCAGTTCTATGCTACTGTCGTGTTTGACTCCTCAGAGGATATTGGGATGACTTGGATGTCTGGCAGGCAGCGCTTGACTTCCTCTTTCCGAGAGTTTGCTCGGATACTTGGCTGCCCCTTCAGTGGTTTGTCTGTTCCAGCTGGCGCCCGCATGCATGTCCATGGCATGTCTTACAACAAACATGTCATGTCTGATCTTTACCAGCCTGGAGGAAGGATTGGCTCTCAGGATGGTCTCCTCCCTACTTATGATATTCTGCTTCACATGTTCCGTTGGACCATTGCTCCCATTGCCGGCAATGCGGACAATATTGCCGGGGCTATAGTCAACTTGATGGCCAAGGCTCATGCAGCCTATCTTGGTGAGTATGAGGTTGAGCAGGAGGCCTACAAAGTGGATGTCATGGATTTTATTTTCCAGGAGATGTCACTAGCAGTTTTCGAGAGGAAAGTTCCTCTGTATGCTCCCTATGTGATGTTACTCATCAAGAGGCTCTACAAGCTTTCCGAGCAAGTCGGAGATGATTTTGATGCAGCCTTTGGTACTCAGCCCCACAAGGCAGCCCTGCTTATCCAGAAATCTGCTCACCTTGTTCAACAACAAGCCACCATGCAAGATATCAACGAGGATGAGATTTTTGGTGGTCCATCTCGGTTTCCCTCCAATCCCAACATCTAGAAAGCTGCCAAGAAGAGTCGCCCATGGGTTGTTCGAGCAATTGAGAAAATCATGAACATGAACTGTTGCATTCACAGTGAGAACTACTCCATCTACTCTCAGAACCATCGCATTATGAAGCGCCAAGAAGAAATGATGGCTCATATGAAGATGCCTGCTCTGAAGCACCCTTTGAAGCATGTGATTCCTTTCAAGGATTGGAATGTAGATGGACTCACATTTGATTGGGATGATGCAGTGCCAGAGGACAGCGATCTTGAGTATGATGATGATGATGCTGAGGAGGATGAGGAGGATGATGATGCCGAGCAGGGTTCCGACTCTTGAGTCATGGGCCGTTAGTGGAACCTCCTCCCTTTTTGGTATCTTGATGCCAAAGGGGGAGAAGTATCTCTAGGACTCTCGGGATTTGCATGGGTTGGGAGCACTTCTTTCTTTCTCTTTCTTTCGTTTTGTTTTTAAGTGCTCCCTATTATCGTGACTGCTTATTTCTTCATGTGTGTGAGACATGAGTTCTGTTAAATTCTCTATTGTAATAACTCTATTGCCTTAGTTTGTTGCTTCTATTGTGTATTGTATTTGTGTGTTTTGTAAAATCTAGGGGGAGTGTTGATCCTAAGGAATATGCACTTTGTATTCCAAAAACATCCTAAAATAGTGCACTCACTTAGGGGGAGCTCCGTCTATATTTTGCACATCTGTTCTCCTTTCGTGTTGTCATCATTCGCCAAAAAGGGGGAGATTGAAAGTGCATTCTATGCACTCCCAGATTTTGGTGACTAATGACAACACAAAAGGTATTCTAATGTTTGTGATGAAGCATGCAGGTTCTATTACAAGTTGTTTGATAAAGAGGAACACTTATATTGCCTAATTATCAATACTGTTTCACTTGGTCTTTCATCAGGAATTCAGTCAGGAGATTTCCGGGACTCGAAGATTTCCGGTCCCCAGACTGGAGATCACCGAGCTATTTGAGTTTTTCACTAAGTCTTAAATAAGATGCGTACTGACTCCAACTCAAGCTGAGCCGGAAATGCTCTCGGAGATTTCCGGCGCTCGGAGATTTCCGAGCCCCAGTCTGGAGATCTCCGAGTGACAGAGGAATTTCGTCCAAGTCCAGAACTCAGAATGCGTACTGACTCCAACACAAACTTAGCGGGAAATGCTCTAGGAGATTTTTGGCGCTCGGAGATTTCCGAGCCCCAGTCCGGAGATCTCCGAGTGTCAGAGAAATTTCTACCAAGTCAAGAAGCCCAACCAGTACTGATCCAAAGTCAAGCACAGCCGGAATTCCTACCGGAGATTTCCGAAGTCCGGAGATCTCCGGTCCTCAACCCGGAGATTTCCGGGCTGGCGGCTGTACAACGGGCAGATGTTTTAGAGGGGTATAAATTCGCCTCCACCTACCTCCAGCAGTTCAAGCTTCCAGATTTTCTCTCTCCTCCATTAGTGCTGAAGCTTTTTCTTCCGGATCTCCCAATCTAGCCACTCAAATCCTTTGATACTTGGGGATCTGAGGGAGAAGCCACCGATCTACAACTCCACCGAAGCGTTTGATTTCCCCCCTCTATTTCTTGAGGGGCAACGAATCTAGGGTTCCTTTGTGGATAGCTAGGTTCAACTTTGCGTGTTCTTGATCCTTTGTGGATTTGACCTGTTGTGGTCTTTGTGGGAGCCCCCAATTCAGTTGTGGGTGTGTGTCTCACGTGTTTGTACGGGATCTTCTCCGCCCTAAAAGGAGTCCTTAGTGGAAGAGTGGATTTGCACCTTTGTGGTCGAATTCACAGGAGAATAGGGTGAGGCCTTTGTGGCGTTGAGCAAACCTTTGTGTTAGCTCACACCCCTCCAACGAGACGTACACCTATGTGGTGGAACTCGGGATAAAATCGGTGTCTTCGAGTTCCTACGGTTGTCTTGTTCCACTATCCTTTACTGCATTCCTGTACTTGTTTAGTTTCCTTGTTGTCTTTCACTTGTATCACCTAGATGCACATTTAGACAACTTAGCACCGTGACTCCGTGGTGATCCATGTAGTTCCAAATGACACACCACGACTCCGGGGTGGCCAGATCATCATCGCCGTTTGTGAGGATGCACCGTGACTCCGTGGTGATCCATGTAGTTCCAAATGACACACCATGATTCCGGGGTGGCCAGCTCGTTATCGCCGTTTGTGAGGATGCACCGTGACTCCATGGTGATCCATGTAGTTCCAAATGACACACCATGACTCCGGGTTGGCCAGTTCGTTTAGAGACACCGTGGCTCCGTGGTGCTCATCGCCGCTTGTGAGGATGCACCGTGACTCCATGGTGATCCACGTAGTTCCAAATGACACACCATGACTCCGGGGTGGCCAGTTCGTTTAGAGACACCGTGACTCTGTGGTGCTCATCGCCGTTTGTGAGGACGCACCGTGACTCCATGGTGATCCACATCGTTTCAAATGACACACCTTGACTCCATGGTGGTCAGATCGTTTCTAAGGACGAAGTTGTGGTGTTCCTAAACATATCTAGCAAGCAAATCTACTCAAACAACATCACGATAGCAACCAGGATTTCGATCCAAGTAAGTCATGTGGCTATCCTACCTGGTTTCATTTCATCAATGAATGTGATAGTTCATCCTATTCAACCGTCATACCATAACATTTAACTACTCATGAAAATTACTTGTAAAATTACCAAAGTGAACTTGCCTTGTCAATCGCGAGAGTAAGTTGAATTACCACAGCAACAAGAATGGCACTCCACACAATCTAACAAAATGAATAGCACTTGATCAACATACAAATCAAATACATGCATTTGATCAAAAGAGTTTAATGCATTTTAATATTTAAAGTTTACTATTCCAAAGTATCTAACAGGTTTTTAAACACATCGTCATAAGTTTATATTTCAAAATGGTTGAGTAGGCTTAGTTTTGTTACTTCTTGTCAAAAGAAAATTCTTGTGTTATTTTTGTAAAAGAAAACAATTAATTAAGGTTAATAGAATTTAAACTATGTTTAAAACATATAATTAGGGTTTCAATTTTTTAGAAAGGAAATGACATTGCTAAAAATGAATTTAATAGTGCAACATTATTAGATAGATTCTAAGGTTTCCAAAAAATATTTATTTGCAATTTTTTGACTTATGAATTTAAACTTAGGTCAAATTTACTTGAATTACACATTTGAAATTTGAATGAATTTAAAGTTATAAAATTTGAATTTCTAAAAGGTCCAAAAGATTCTACAAGTCTAGAGCTTTACATTGGTATAAGGTTTGTCAAATTTGGCTATGTGGCTAAAACGATATGATGTTTTGAAGTTCTAGGGGTTTTTCTGTAAATCTGTTAAATAAAACAATTCAGATAATTATGGAAAATGTGATGGGCGACGTGGCTGATTTTTATTGGCTGAAACTGTCCTGTAATTGATTTGTTCTGGGCCATGTCGTGGTGGTGTCACGGCAGATGCCATAGGATGGCTAATGTGTGGGGCCGATGGACGTTAGTGGATCCGGGGAGGGATAGCGAGCTGAATAGCCCACACGGGGAGGATCCCGGTGTAACCGAGATCTCCCAAGAACTAGAAACGAGAGCAGCACGATAGAGGGAAGATCTAATAAACAAGAACAAATGCACGAAGGCACTCAACACACAGACGATGTACCCAGGTTCAGGGCCCTCGTGAGGAGGTAACACCCCTACTCCTGCCTTTCCTCTCTATATAATGGTGGTACAAGGACTACAACTTGCTCGTAGATCTCTCCAAGTGAAGAACAAGAAGAACTAGATGAACTCAAGGTAGGAGGAAGTAAATGCTCTAGGAGTAAATGCAACTATAGCTTTGGCTCCCAAGTTGGTCTCTCTCCCACAGGAGCAGTTATGGCGCCTTTTATAGAGTTCCGGCCAGGAGGGCCGGAAACCCTAATCCGTCTTGGCCCCACCGGGCAGGCCTAACCGGCATGGCGTCACCGGCTAGTGCGACCTACTCTCCGCGCTATCCGGCGTAGCCCCTTCGTCATCATCCCGGCAAGGACTGCAGGCGCCGTCCTGGAACATCATTGTCCCCATGTCAGAGACATTATATGTCTTTGCCCATCCCGGATAGCCTTTTCCGGATTGCCGGGCTAGGCAGGTCGTGTCTTGTCGTACCGTTGTCGTACCGCCTGACGCGCTCCTGTGTCAGGCGGGAGGTGACCATGCTTCCGTGTCAGGAGGGAGGTGACCATACTTCCGTGTCAGGCGGAATGGTACTTCCCCCCGCAACAGACGGGAAAGCCTGTTACAGACCGTTGACGTCCTACCGGGTTCGCTCGTGCCGGTTATCTCCATGCTCGCCCTCGTAAGTCTTTCCTGCACAAGATCAAGACCGAGATAGACGTTCCGGTTAGCACTTACCCGGATTATCTATCCGGCAAAACCGAATACACCTCCCTCCGGGAGTCTCCTCGGAGCCCAAGATCCGAGATCTTTTCCGGAGGCGTCCGAGTTCGTCCCTGGATGAGTATCTCTAGGCCTAGCCTCCCAAAGATGTCTTAGCCTACCAGCAAAGACATCTTCGAGAAGCTAGTTCTTAGAGGAACCATCCGTTGATGCTTCTGCTGCTATTGTGAAGGCTGGGGGTGTCTATTTATAGCTGCTAGAGCTGACCCTTGCGCCTGCCAGCAGGCACATTGGACTCTACCAGCGCTCAAGGGTCAAGTTGTCCCTTCAGCACACCAGGAGGTGTCCCTTGCTCTCACCAAAGGTCAAGTACTGTTGGCTCATTGCTGAATTATTCCGGGATCTGCCCCTACCCGGGGGGCAGACCCCCGACACTAGTCCCCGAAGCTGGTGCTGCACAGTGACCTCGGATGATGTGCGGGATCAGCTTTAATAACAACTATCTTCTGAGAACACATGATACTATCCTTCGACTAGATGCCGAGATCGGTTTTTTCTCCGAGATCCTCATACAGAGATTGATTCATCCGGAAGACGATGCCTGTAACCGGATATTGCAGCCTCAGCGAATCCTGACCGTTGGCTTCTGCAATGAATTTTGAGATCGTGAGCTGGGTCCCACCCGACGTCCTGTCTGATCAGAATCGCACTCGAGTGCTTCTGACCGAGCACGCCGTCGCTCGGGTTCGCGCGCCGGGAGCCGCAGCCGATCCGAAGCCCAACCGTTGGGGCCGTGTGGCCCTCGGTGTGGCCGGATCGGGCGCTCCGGCGAGCGCCACGTGCCGCGGTGCACAGAACGGATCCCACCCACGATCGGAGGGATCGTGGGCGGGAAAATTGGAAACCGCTCCGGAATCCCCCCATAAATAGGGGACCAGAACGGTCACCTCTTCTTCTTCCTCTCCTTCACTCCTCCGTCCCGTCGTCTCGAGCGCTCCGCCGCAGCTGTGCCCGTAGCCCGAACGTCACCGCTCTCGCTGGTCGCCGGAGTCCGAACGCCGCCGTTCCTCTTGCGCTTCATCGACCTCCTCTTCTCCGGTGAGTTCTTCTCTTCGCCCCGATGATCTTCTTTACGGGAACGATGTTTTGCGCTCGGTCGTGCCCTAACACACGCGCGGTTGCGCTGCCGGCGGCGAGCACGATTCGAGCGGCGCGCACGGGGTGCGCGGCGGGGATGCACAGTCGCTGTAGGACTTAGACCTTTTGCCCGCACTTTGCGTCGTTTGAGTTTAGCCCGAGCCTATTTTCCTCCTTTTAGTTTTGATTTATTAGCACACGGTAGATCTTATTTGCCAGGAACTCGGTTGTGTTTAGGAGTTTGCGATCCGGCATCTTAGCTCCCGGTAGACTAATTCCGACTAACCGCCGCTGCGCCTGCAGAGTAGCCCGGATACATCTGCGGACTTCTCCGACATGGGTGAAGAAAGTATCCGGGGGTGCTGGGATGGATCCGAGACCAAACAGGCGGACCTGGACTGGCTGTACCGGACTCACCGGATTCCGCCAGAAGTTGAGAGCCGTCTTCCGGAGGACGAGGTTCAACCGGAACCCCAACCCGGGGAATACGTTGTATTCCTCACGCACTTCGAGCGCGGGTTTGGGCTTCCGGCTAGCCCCTTCTTCCGCGACTTCCTCGACACCTACAGCCTCCAACCCCATCATCTCCCAGCTAACGCCATCATGATGCTTTCGGTCTTCACCACCTACACGGAAGCATATCTTGGCGTATGGCCATTCCTGGATCTCTGGGCCAGGTACTTCATGCTTCGTCGCCAGGTCATCCCCAATCCGGATCAGAAAGTAAAAGACTTGGTCGATTGCGGAGCGGCCACCATCATCCCCCGTGCTGACTCCGGCTTCCCTATAGTCAAAGGACTAGAATCTTGCCGGAAGTGGCAGCGCTGCTTCTTCTATGTGAAGAACCGGGAGAGCTCGGGAGATGCTCCAGGATCCTCGAATCCGGATTTCATAAACTTGCCGGAGTTCGCCATTGGTCCTCCCCGCAAGTTCAACCTCTGGAAACGGTTCCCCGACACCGAGGAGGTGAAGTGTATGCACGACGTCCTTGCGGTGCTGACCAACAAGATGACCGGCGACGATCTCTTGCGCTGTTTCATTATCCGCCGCGTCTGCCCTCTACAAACCCGAGTGCACAAGATGTGCCATATGGATGGGAGCTATGATCCCACCAGGACCAGTATTTTCCCCCTGGATCGTCCCGCGGTCGTCCGACGTGTTCGAGCTATTGCTTTGACGAAGATGTTGGATGAGTATGTTTGGGGTGTCATTGGGGGATCCCGGAAAAAACCATTGAAACAGGTGCTCCTGTCTGTCTTTCGCACAATTGCATTCGCACCCGGGTTCTGCTGGAAACGGACATGGTTATCATGTGGTGATTTATTTGCGCAGTTATTCGAGCGGCAAGCCGAGGAGGACGCGATCCACGCCAACGGGAATTTCGTGCCGAACATCCCGGTACCGGCTAAGATGCCGAGAAAGGATCCCGACGGCGAGGACCATCTCGCCATTCCTCTAGTCAAAGCTGCCGCGCCGGGTAACCCTTCCACCTCAGAGGCTATTTCAATTTCTTCGGATGAAGAGGATGAGATTGACTGTCAAATTCTCGATGTGATTGACGCTCTCCCCCTCAATTGGGCTTCAGCAGTGGTTCCGAAACCTACGGCTGCGACCAAACACGCTGAGAGCCGGAAGCGTGTGGCTTCCGACACCGACGCCGCCGATGACTCCGGCAACCCTCCCAAGAGGAGTAAGCCGAACAAACAAACGGCCGAGAAGCCTCGACGCCGGAGGAAGGGTCCTCCCACTGTGGATTCCGGGTACATTTTCTTTACTTTGTGCTACCTGACCTTGTCTTCTCCATAAATTTTTACTGAGATATTTCTTTCAGGGACGCACTCGACCTCCCGTCATCCTTTGTCTCCCCTCCTCCTGGATCTCGGACACCCAGCCCGCCTCGGGCTGCCTCTTCTCCACCTCGTCCTTCTACTCGAAGAAGCGAGCCTCCTGCTTCCGGTGCCGCACCGGCTACTGTTGCGACACCGAATACACGTCCGGTGGTCGACGAGATCCCCGTGCAGGCCACGACTACCTCGGAAGACATCCTTCTTCCGGAGAGTCCGCGCAGGGTGCCCGGGCTTGAGGCAGAGATCCTGAGCCCTCCCCGGCAGCTCGTGCCAAGCGGTCCCTCCCGGCAAGCTGCGAACAAGGCCGCCCCGGAGAAACAGCCCGCAGCTTCTTCCCGGCTAGCTGATCAACCTGTCGCGAAATCGCGCGTCAAGGTTGCCGGGCAGAAAACAACTTCTGCCAACCCTACTGCTGCTCCGACATCCTCGGCCCAAGACTTGGCCCTGCGTACGGGTAAGTTCTCCCCGTTACCACCACCTCCCGCCGAGATCCCTACTGCCGCCCTGCGGATGTTGCGAGCAACCGTAAGCTCCTTTGTGCCTTCAGGATCCCGGGACGTTGTTGCTTCTCGCGCGCCCGGCGGCTCCGGCATACACGTTGTTGATGAATACAACCAGGCCTGGATTGCCGCTGACGCCTCCGAGACCGTGGGGGACTTGCACGCTGCCGGCCCTGGCCGCAACGCGCAAGCTCTGCACGCTCTCCAAGCGGCCGCGCTGAATGTTACTCGGGTGACCGAGGTAAGTTTGTTCTCTTTCTTTCTCCATTAAATATTTGTTCCTTCCCCACTAGTCCCCGAGATTGGTGCTTAGTGTTCTAGATTCCACCGAATAGCAGACCACTAGGCTCCAATCTTAGAGAAAATTTCAGGACTCGGACACCGAGTCCCCGAGATCCTCCCAACCGGGTAGCTTGTTTCAAAATTTGCTCCGTCACCACTAGTCCCCGAGATTGGTGCTTAGTGCTCTAGATTCCACCGAATAGCAGATCACTAGGCTCCAATCTTAGAGAAAATTTCAGGACTCGGACACCGTGTCGGGGGGCTACCCCCCGGGTAGGGGCAGATCCCGGTGTAATCCGGTAAATATCAACAGTGCTTGACCTTTGGCGACAGCAAGGGACACCTCCTGGTGTGCCGAAAGGGCAACCTGACCCTTAGGCACTGGAAGAGAGCAAAGTGTTTCTTGGCAACCGCAAGGGTCAGCTCTGGCAGCTATAAATAGACACCCCCGGTCCTCACAGCCGCAGTACAAGCATGAGCGGATGATTCCTCTAAGAACTAGCTTCTCGAAGATGTCTTTGCTGGTAGGCTAAGACATCTTCAGGAGGCTAGGCCTAGAGATACGCATCCTGAGAAGAGCTCGGACGTCTCCGGGAAGGATCCCGGATCTAGGACTCCGGGGAGACTTTCGGATGAAGGAGTATTCGGCTTTACCGGATAGGTATTCTGGATAAGTACTAACCAGAATATATCTCTCGGTGTTGATCTTATGCAGAAGAGACTAAGTGGCAAGCGAGGAGGTAGCCGGCGTGAGGGCTTCCGGTAGGCCGTCAACGGTCCGTAGCAGGCTTTCCCGTTTATAGCGGGGGGAAGTACCATTCCGCCTGACACGGAAGCATGGTCACCTCCCGCCTGACACGGAAGCATGGTCACCTCCCGCCTGACACGGGAGCGCGTCAGCCGGTACGACCGTGGTACGACAAGACCTGACATGCCTAGCCCGGCAATCCGGAAAAGGCTATCCGGGATGGGCAAAGACATGTCTTATCTCTGACAAGGGGACGATGATGATACAGGACGGCGCCTGCCGTCCTTAACGAGATGATGACGAAGGGGCTACGCCGGATAGCCCGGCGACTAGGTCGCACTAGCCGGTGACGACATCCCGGCTAGGCCTGTCCGGTGGGGCCAAGCCAAATTAGGGTTTCCGGCCCTCCCGGCCGGACGTCTATAAAAGGCGCCATAACTGCTCCTGAGAGAAAGAGACCAACTTCAGAGCCAAAGCTATAGTTACATTTACTCTTAGAGCAGTTATTCCCTTCTCACCTTGAGTTCATCTAGTTCTTCATATTCATCACTTTGAGAGATCTTGTAGCAAGTTGTAGTCCTTATATCACCAATATATAGAGAGGAAAGGCAGGAGTAGGGGTGTTACCTCCTCACGAGGGCCCTGAACCTGGGTATATCGTCTGTGTGTCGTGTGCCTTCGTGCATTTCTTTGTATTTGTTAGATCTTCCCCTTTGCACTTTGTTCTTGTTCCCTGTTCTTGGGAGATCTCGGTTTTACCGGGATCCTCCCCGCGTGAGCTCTTCAGCTCGCTATCCCTCCCCGGATCCACCAACGTCCATCGGCCCCACAAATTAGCCATCCTATGGCATCTGCCGTGACACCACCACGACAGTTGGCGCCCACCGTGGGGCAGAGTGGCGCTTGGGGGAACAATTTCGGACGGGACCCGACATCCTAAATCCGGGATCCCTACGCTGCGGGCAGTGGTCACTGACATCCTGCGCCGCGGGTAGCGGTCGCCGGCATCCCAAAATCCGGGATCCTAAATCTGGGATCCCTACGCTGCGGCCAGTGGTCACTGACATCCTGCGCCGCGGGTAGCGATCGCCGGTATCCCAAAATCCAGGATCCTAAATCCGGGATCCCTACGCTGCGGGCAGTGGTCACTGACATCCTGCGCCGCGGGTAGCGGTCACCGGCATCCCAAAATCCGGGATCCTAAATCCGGGATCCCTGTGCTGCGGGCAGTGGTCATTGACATCCCTGCGCGGCGGGTTGAGATCCCTGACATCCCTGCGCGGCGGGTTGAGGTCGCCGACATCCCTGCGCCGTGGGTTGAGATCGTTGACATCCCTGCGCGGCGGGTAGAGGTCTCCGACATCCCTGCGCCGTGGGTAGAGGTCGCCGACATCCCTGCGCTACGGGTAGAGGTCCCCGACATCCCTGCGCCGCGGGTAGAGGTCATAGACATCCCCGCATCGCGGAAACCGGTCGTCGACATCCCGAACCGGCATCCCTGCATCGCGGGCACCAGCCGCCGGAGTCCACCCCGACACTCATCATCAACGGACCCCTGGCAATTGCACACCAGTTACCCGGATCCTAAATCCGGGATCCCTACGCTGCGGGCAGTGGTCACTGACATCCTGCGCCGCGGGTAGCGGTCGCCGGTATCCCAAATCCGGGATCCTAAATCCGGGATCCCTACGCTGCGGGCAGTGGTCACTGACATCCTGCGCCGCGGGTAGCGGTCGCCGGTATCCCAAATCCGGGATCCTAAATCCGGGATCCCTACGCTACGGGCAGTGGTCACTGACATCCTGCGCCGCGGGTAGCGGTCGCCAGTATCCCAAATCCGGGATCCTAAATCCGGGATCCCTACGCTGCGGGCAGTGGTCACCGACATCCTGCGCCGCGGGTAGCGGTCGCCGGCATCCAAAATCCGGGATCCTAAATCCGGGATCCCTGTGCTGCGGGCAGTGGTCATTGTTGTCCCTGCGCTACGGGTTGAGGTCACGGACATCCCTGCGCTGCGGGTTGAGGTCGCCGACGTCCCTGCGCTGCGGGTAGAGGTCGCCGACGTCCCTGCGCTGCGGGTAGAGGTCTCCGACATCCCTGCACCGCGGGTGGAGGTCATCGACGTCCCCGCATCGCGGAAACCGGTCATCGACATCCCAAACCAGCATCCCTGCATCACGCCCACCAGCCGCCGGAGTCTACCCCGACACTCATCATCAATGGACCCCTGGCAGTTGCACACCAGTTACCCGGGTTATGTCGCCTCCGACATCCCCAACCGCTCCTGTGCTCCGTGAGTATCATCATCAGTACCTTACATTTACGTTGTCTTAAATTTGTTCGGGAACTGCCCATGCATGATTAGTTTAATTGTTTACCCGGGAACGAAGCATCGTAACCCGGGGACTGCCCTGTTTCACCTGTTTGTCGCCTGTGTGTTTTTTCCCCGGGAGCAAGATTTCTTGACCCGGGGACTGGCTTACCGTTTAGTTCTACCTAGCATGCTTAGTCGGTGGACTAGCTCAATTTATATTTATTTATATGCTTGTCGTATCTTGCTTCTTGTTGTATAATTTGTGTGCCGGCATCCCGAAACTGGACTCGGGGACTGCCGGGCTCCTTTGTCTTCCTGCTATATCTGAAAATTTACCCGGGGACTCGGTGGAATCCGAGTCTCTGTCCTATGGTGTGGTTTGCTGCTAGAGTTATTTTCTGTCTTTATTAAAATATATACGTCCTAACTAACGTTGAAAGGTGATATTGGTTTTACCGCGAGGATACTCATGTCGAGAGTCTTGATTATATCGGTTATCTTGGATCCATCTTACGGTTGATTATTTTCTCAAAGTATATTGCATATGATCTATGGTATCAGTTGGCCCACATATCGCGGTATCACGCAAAATTTCCAGATCCCCGTTTATTTCGATTCGCCAGTATATCATGGCATACTGCAATATCTCCATATCGCTATTCATGTCGGCTCGCCATTATATCGCGGCATCATACCATATGCCTAGATTCCCGTTTATTTCGGTTCGCCAATGTATCATGGCATCGGGCAATATTTCCAAATCGTCATTTGTTTCGGTTTGTCAAGATTCGCTAAAGGCAACACCAGAGATACCGAAACACCTGTGATGTGCCCAGAGTGGCAGAGATACCGAAACATGTGTGATATGCCCAGAGTGGCCGACATACCGACATACCGGCATACCGACATACCGATATACCTGTGTAACATTGTGTGTGTAGGCGTCTGTGTCGGTATACGCCCAGAGTGGCTAAACGCCGGCACATGAGACTCTGTGTCGGTATACGCCCAGAGTGGCTACAAGCCGGCACATGAGGCGTCCGTGTCGGTATACGCCCAGAGTGGCTAAACGCTGGCATGTGTTGTGTGTTTGTGTTAGACCGGCGGTGGCCGAAGACATCTGTGTCGGTAAAACGCCCAGAGCGGCTAAGGAACCGGCATATGATTGTATTTTTTGCAGGTACTCGGTGGAGCAAATGAAAACAATGAGATTGAGATTTCTTCTAAGTCTGCGCGCGACTCTGCGAGTCCCCCGCAGCCTCGGGGACTAGTGTCGGGGATGTGATCCCCGAGACCTCTAACAACAAGACTTTCGGTACCCGGTGGAGTAGGTGAAAACGGTGATGTTGGATTTTTTCTAAGTCTCCATGGGAGGGACCTTTTGTGATAAGCAGGGCATTGCACAATGATTCTTATTACCTTGTAGATGCACAGGGGGCTAGGAAAGGTGTAATGGACAAATCCGGTGAGGAAACCAAGCCTCCATGGAATGTAGCTCTACTTCGCCCCTTTTACACTTAAAGGGCTCAGTGTATGTGTATCTCAATTTTCAATATTTATAGAAGTAAGGCACCCCGGGAGGAACCCGGGGACTGCCTGGTTCTGTGCTCCTGTTTACTTCTGTTTTGTTAAAACTTGTTTATTATATTTTACCGGCATCCCGGGAAGGAACCCGGGGACTGCCGGGTAGTTATTTTTTGTGTTGTGTGCATGCCAGAAAAGTTCCGAGTTCGATTCTCAAGGACAAAGTAATGTATGTCATGTGAAATCATCTTGTGACTCGACTGACGAACGCCGAAATGGTAGTCAAGAGCAAAGAGAGGGAAGGTGGGAAACATGAAAATGGTCTCGGGGACTTGGAGCAGGAACTTATCCGGCATGCTTGTTTTTACTAACTTAGTTGTTTTTTATGTCGGGAATTCGGTTAAGTAGGAACTCGGATTGTTTTAAGTAATGTATGCCGTATGTGGAGTTTTGTGACGCGACTGTCGAACGCCGAAATGGTAGACAAGAGCAGAAATTACCTAAGTACGGTAAACATGAAAGGCAATTCGGGAACTAAAAGCTGAGTACATTGACATAAAGTGTTCGAATAAATAGTTCACGGCGAAACAGAAATAGCATAAGTGTACGATACATCTTGCACCCGGCATCCCGGGGATTTAACGAATATGCTACTTAAGTGTTTATGCAGTAGGGGAAGTGGGCTTCTCAACGGACACTTCGGAAGCGGCGACTCCGGAAGCGGCGACTTTGGGAGCAACAACCTCGGGAGCGGAGACCTCGGAAGCAGCACCGGCAGCAGCAGGAGCAGCTTCGCCTTCAGGATCGGCAGCACCACTTGGGGCGTCGGGATGCACCTCGGTCTCGGTGGCCTCGGGTATCGGAGAAGACGTTGCATCCCGGGGAGTCACCTTCTCGGGCGCAGCATCGGAAGCAGCGTCATCTCCTTCCGGGACCTCGTCCTCCGCCTCGCCAGAAGCGGCATCATCTTCTTCGGAATCCGCATAGTCTGATTCAGACTCTGAGGAAACGAGGCTGGCGGTGAAGGCACGGATGTTGGACCACTTGGCGATGCGGTGCGCCACCTCTTGCCGCTGCTGGACCTTCTCCGGATCGTTCACCCATGGCGACACCGTCCGCAGGCGCTGAATCGCCGCCAGATCAAGACCTTCGTACCAGCTAAGTACTTGGGTCAAGACCTGGTCGGCACCAGCCCGCGCGCCGGAACGCTTCCACGCGTGGAGGCGACTCCCGGCACCCCGGAGTGCGCCCGCGAGCTGCGGAATCGAGAGAGTCCCGCGGATGCTTGGCCACAATACGCCGTGGACATGGATCGCGGCGCTGAGGAGCTCCGTCCCTATAGACCGGAGAGGTACTATCCGGGCCTTCAGGGCAACGAGGTGATCCTCGATGTCCCAGGCATCCGAGATGGGACCCTTCCCGGCGCGCTTCTCGCGGAAGGCGGCAACAGCTTTGGCGGCAGCTTCTCGGGAGTGCTCAAACTCTCCTTTAAAAAGAAGAGCTGTCAAACGGCTAAGTCATAAGAAAAGCAACAGCAAAATAAAGGAAGTAACAGGAGAAGAGGGATGTCGGATTACTCACTGTTGAGATCCCGGTTCAACACGGTAAGTTCGGCGAGCCAAGTATCAGAGCGCGACTGGAGAAGACCCAGCTCGGTCTCGGCGTTATCCGCGCGCGCCACCGATTGGTCCAGGGTCTCTTTCTGCTTCTTGGTCGCCTCGATGAAGCGCGTCTTCATCTCGGACATAGCAGCCTGGACCTTTCCGAGCTCGCCGTTCAGCCGCGCGATCTCGGATTGCGCGGTGGAAAGAGCGGTCTTCTGGTCCACCGAGATCTGGCGCGCCGCGTCTCGCTCCTCCCGGAAGCGCTCCTCGGATTTCTTGGATTGACCGAGTTCAGCGAGAACCCGGTTGAAGATGTTGCGGCGTTTTTGGCTGCACTCCTGAAAGCAAGACAAAGAAGGCGAAGTTAGTATGGAAAAGGTGTAAAAAACCCAGGTGAGAGGATCTCGGGGACTCGGTGTCCGAGTCGTGAATTTTTCTCTAAGATTGGAACTTAGTGATCTGCTATTCGGTGGAATCTAGAGCACTAAGCACCAATCTCGGGGACTAGTGGTGGAGCAAATTTTGAAGCAACCTATCCGGTTGGGAGGATCTCGGGGACTCAGTGTCCAAGTCCTGGATTTTTCTCTAAGATTGGAACCTAGTGATCTGCTATTCGGTGGAATCTAGAGCACTAAGCACCAATCTCGGGGACTAGTGGTGGTGGAAGGAACAAATGCGTTTTTTGAAAGAGGAAAAGCTTACCTCGCTTACTCGGTTGACATCCAGCGCGGCCACCTGGAGAGCATGTAGGGCTTGAGCGCTGCGGCTCGGGCCTGCAGCGTGCAAATCCCCTGCAGTCTCGGAAGCGTCGGCGGCAAGCCAGGCCTTGTTGAAGTCATCAACAACCCGAATGCCGGAGCTGCCGGCAGCGCGGGTAGCAGCAACATCCCGGGATCCTGAAGATACAAAGGAGCTGACCGTTGCTCGCAACATCCGCAAGGCAGCAGTAGGGATCTCGGCGGGAGGCGGTGGTAACGAGGAAAACGTACCCGGGCGCAGCACCAAGTCCTGAGACGAGGATGTCGGGGCAGCTGCGGGTGGGGCAGAAGGCGTTTTCTGCCCAGCAGCCTTGCTGCGAGACTTGGGAGCTTGATCTGCTGGCCGGGAGGAGGTTGTACGCTGCTTCTTCGGGATGGTCTTAGTCGCGGCTGGCCGAGAGGCGCCACTTGCCGCAGGTTCCCGGCGAGGGCTGAGGATCTCTGCCTCCAGCCCGGGAACCCGGCGCGGGCTCTCCGGAAAAAGCACTTCTCCCGAGATGGTCGTGGCCTGCACCGCGGTCTCGTCGATCACCGGAGGTGCATCCGAGGTCGTGACGCTTGCTTGTGCGGCACCGGAGGCGGCGGCTTCACTTCCTCGAGCAGAAGGGCAAAGAGGTGAAGGAGAGGCCCGAGCCGGGCTGGGAGTCCGAGTTCCCGGAGGAGGAGGAACAGCAGGTGTCGGGAGCTCGAGCGCGTCACTGAAAGGAAATGTCTTAGTAAAAGTTGTGGAGAAAACAAAGTCAAATAACATGAGGCAAGAAAGACGTACCCGGAATCCACAAGGGGAGGACCCCTCTGCCGGCGCCGAGCAGGCTTCTCGGTTGTCTGTTTAGTCGGTTTGCTCTTCTTGGGGGGGTTGCCGGAATTATCGGCCCCCTCGGTGTCGGAAGCCGCGCGCTTCCGGCTCTCGGCACGTTTGGTCCCGGTTGTCGGTTTCGGAACCACAGCTGAGGCCCAATTCAGAGGGAGAGCGTCAATAACGTCAAGGATCTGGCAGTCAGTCTCATCCTCATCATCCGAAGAAATGAAAACTGCCTCTGGAGTTGAAGGATTACCCGGGGCCTTAACGAAAGGGATGGCGAGATGGTCTTCGCCGTCGGGATCCTCTCTCGGCATCACGTCCGGTTTCGGGAAGTCCGGCGCGTAAGTATCGTTGACGTGGACGGCGTCTTCTTCGTGTTGACGCTCGAACAACTGCGCAAACAAATTAGGTCGTGTCGGTGTCTAGGTGAACGCATGAACGAAGGCGAAGGCACGAAAGACTGATGTAAGCACCTGGTCACATGGTTTTTTCCGGGATCCCCCAGTGACCCCCCAAGTATAGTCCTCCGTCATCTCCGTCCGGGCAATAGCTCGGACACGACGGACGACCCCGGCGTAAGTTAGCCCAAGGATACTGTTCCTAGTGGGATCAAAGTTCCCGGACATGTGGCACATCTTGTGCACTCGGTGTTGAAGGGGGCAGACCCGGCGGACGATGAAGCAACGCAAGAGATCATCCCCGGTCATCTTCTGGGTTAGCACGCGCAGAACGTCGTGCATGCAGCTGATTTCTTCAGTATCCGGAAGCTGCTTCCAGAGACGGAACTCGAGCGGAGGACCGATGACGAACTTAGGCAGATTGATGAAGTCCGGGTTCGAGGATCCCGGACCATCTCAAGAGTGCTCCCGGTTCTTCACATAGAAGAAACTCCGCTGCCACTTCCGGCAGGACTCTAGTCCCTTAACTATGGGGAATCCGGAGTCCGCGCGGGGGATGATGGTAGCCGCTCCGCAATCCACTAAGTCTTTTATCTTCTTATCCGGATTGGGGATGGCTTGGCGGCGGAGAATGAAATACTTGGCCCAGAGATCCAAAAAGGGCCAGATGCCGAGGTACGCCTCCGCATACGTGGTAAAGACCGAGAGCATCATTATGGCGTTGGCGGGAAGATGGTGAGGTTGAAGCTCGTAGAGGTCGAGGAAGTCGCGGAAGAATGTGCTAGCCGGAAGCCCAAATCCGTGCTCGAAGTGTGATAGGAATACCACAACTTCCCCGGGTTGGGGTTCCGGTGCAATCTCCTCTCCCGGAAGACGGCTCTCGACTTCCGGGGGAATCCAGTGAGTCCGATACAGCCAGTCCAGATCGGACTGCTTCGTCTCGGACCCATCCCAGCACCCCCGAGCACGTTCTTCACCCATGTCGGAGAAGTATGCAGGGGTATCCGGGCTACTCTGCAGACGCAGCGGCGGTTAGTCGGAGTTAGTCTATCGGAAACGAGGATGTCGGGGCACAAACTGCTAGACACTACCGAGTGGTGGGAAGCAAGATCTGTCATGTGCTAAATAATCAAAACAAAGGGAGGAAAAATGGCTCGCGCTAAACTCAAACGAGGTACGAATACGGGTGACCAATATGCATCCTAGCGCCACGGTGGTTCATCGCCGTGCACCTCGCGCGCGCCGCTCGAATGTGCTCACCGGCGGCGGCGCGACCGTGCTCGTGCTATGGCACGGCCGGCGTCGGGAGGTTACTCTACCGAAGAAACGCATCGGAGCGGAGAGGAAAAACTCACCGGTGAAGGAGGAGATCGGCGACGTGCGAGAGGGACGACAAGGTGCGAACTCCGGCGAACGGCGAGCGAGACGGCGTGCGTGTGACGAGCGCAGTGGCGGCGACGAGCTCAGGATGGTGAAGAAGAAGAAGAGCGAAGAAGGAGAAGTGAAGGAGACCGTTCCGGTCCCCTATTTATGGGGGGGGGGGGATTCCGGAGCGGTTTCCGATTTTCCCGCCCACGATCTCCACGATCGTGGGTGAGATTTATTTAGTACCACGGGCCACGTGGCACTATCCGGAGCGCTCGATCCGGCCACACCGAGGGACACACGGCCCCAACGGTTCGATTCCGGATCGGATGCGGCTCCCCGGCGCGGGAACCCAAGCGACACCGTGCGTGCGCAGAAGCACTCGAGTGTGCCTCTGCGCAGACGGGACGTCGGGTGGGCCCTGGCTCGCTGTCTCAAATTCATCGGGAGATCAACGGTTAAGATTTGCTGAGATGGTGCTACCCGGTCGCAGGCTTCGCCTCCCGGTTAAGACCACCTCGGTGAGAAGATCTCGGGAAGAATCGATCTCGGCATGGAATAAAAGGATGATGTCATGTGTTCTCAGAAGATGGTTGTTATTAAAGCTGATCCCGCACATCATCCGGGGTCGCTGTGCGGCACCAGCTTCGGGGACTAGTGTCGGGGGGCTACCCCCCGGGTAGGCGCAGATCCCGGTGTAATCCGGTAAATATCAACAGTGCTTGACCTTTGGCAACAGCAAGGGACACCTCCTGGTGTGCCGAAAGGGCAACCAGACGCTTAGGCACTGGAAGAGAGCAAAGTGTTTCCTGGCAACCGCAAGGGTCAGCTCTGGCAGCTATAAATAGACACCCCCGGTCCTCACAGCCGCAGTACAAGCATGAGCGGATGGTTCCTCTAAGAACTAGCTTCTCGAAGATGTCTTTGCTGGTAGGCTAAGACATATTCGGGAGGCTAGGCCTAGAGATACGCATCCTGAGACGAGCTCGGACGTCTCCGGGAAGGATCCCGGATCTAGGACTCCGGGGAGACTTTCGGATGAAGGAGTATTCGGCTTTACCGGATAGGTATTCCGGATAAGTACTAACCGGAATATATCTCTCGGTGTTGATCTTATGCAGAAGAGACTAAGTGGCAAGCGAGGAGGTAGCCGGCGTGAGGGCTTCCGGTAGGCCGTCAACGGTCCGTAGCAGGCTTCCCGTTTATAGCGGGGGGAAGTACCATTCCGCCTGACACGGAAGCATGGTCACCTCCCGCCTGACACGGAAGCATGGTCACCTCCCGCCTGACACGGGAGCGCGTCAGCCGGTACGACCGTGGTACGACAAGACCTGACATGCCTAGCCCGGCAATCCGGAAAAGGCTATCCGGGATGGGCAAAGACATGTCTTATCTCTGACAAGGGGACGATGATGATACAGGACGGCGCCTGCCGTCCTTAACGAGATGATGACGAAGGGGCTACGCCGGATAGCCCGGCGACTAGGTCGCACTAGCCGGTGACGACATCCCGGCTAGGCCTGTCCGGTGGGGCCAAGCCAAATTAGGGTTTCCGGCCCTCCCGGCCGGACGTCTATAAAAGGCGCCATAACTGCTCCTGAGAGAAAGAGACCAACTTCAGAGCCAAAGCTATAGTTACATTTACTCTTAGAGCAGTTATTCCCTTCTCACCTTGAGTTCATCTAGTTCTTCATATTCATCACTTTGAGAGATCTTGTAGCAAGTTGTAGTCCTTATATCACCAATATATAGAGAGGAAAGGCAGGAGTAGGGGTGTTACCTCCTCACGAGGGCCCTGAACCTGGGTATATCGTCTGTGTGTCGTGTGCCTTCGTGCATTTCTTTGTATTTGTTAGATCTTCCCCTTTGCACTTTGTTCTTGTTCCCTGTTCTTGGGAGATCTCGGTTTTACCGGGATCCTCCCCGCGTGAGCTCTTCAGCTCGCTATCCCTCCCCGGATCCACCAACGTCCATCGGCCCCACAAATTAGCCATCCTATGGCATCTGCCGTGACACCACCACGACACACCGAGTCCCCGAGATCCTTCCAACCGGGTAGCTTGTTACTGATTTCGGAATCTCCCGAGTTCCTTATATTTTTTCCAAGATTGACTCATTCTTCTTTGTCTTGATTTCAGGAGTGCAGCAAGAAACGCGGCAGCATCTTCAACCGGGTTCTTGCTGACCTCGGTCAGTCAAAGAAGTGCGAGGAGCGCCTCCGGGAGGAGCGAGATGCCGCGCGCAAGATCTCGGTGGATCAGAAGGCCGCACTTGCTACCGCGCAGGCCGAGATCGCGCGGCTCAATGGCGAGCTTGAAAAGGCCGGAGCTGCTGCGACCGAGATGAAGACGCGCTTCATGGAGGCGACGAAGAAACAAAAGGAGACCTTGGATCAGTCCGAGGAGCGCGCGCATCTCGCCGAGACCGGGCTGGCTCTTCTCCGGTCACGGTCCGATACTTGGCTCTCCGAGCTAACTGTACTGAACCGGGATCTCAACAGTAAGTGGACCGACATCCCCTTTTTTCGTTGCTTTCTTTCTTTGTTGTTGCTTTTCTTATGATCTAGTCGCTTGACAGCTCTTCTTTTTAAAGGGGAATTCGAGCACTCTCGCGAGGCTGCCGCCCTTGCTGTTGCTGCCGCTCGAGAGAAGCGTGCCGGGAAGGGCCCTATCTCGGATGCTTGGGACATTGAGGACCACCTCACCGTCCTAAAGGCCCGGATAGTGCCTCTCCGGTCGATCGGGACGGAGCTGCTCAGCGCCGCAATCCATGTTCATGGTGCGCTGTGGCCGGGTATCAGCGCGACGCTCTCGGTCGGCGAACTCGCGAGCGCACTCCGATGTGCCAGGAGGCGTGTCCATGCTTGGAAACGCTCCGGTGCGCGGGATGGTGCCGATCAGGTCATGACCCAAGTACTGAGTTGGTACGAAGGTCTCGACTTGGAGGTGATCCAGCGCCTGCGCACCATCTCGCCGTGGTGCAGCGATCCGGCTAAGGTCCAGCGGCGACAAGAAGTGGCGCATCGCATCGCCTCTTGGTCCAACATTCGCGCCTTCACCGCCAGCGTCATTGCTTCCGATTCCGAATCCGACTACGAGGATGACGAAGACACCAGCGCGATTGGCGACGTGGATGGTGAGATCCCGGAGGAGGATGATGCTGCCTCTGGTGCTGCGACCGAGACCGTGGTTCCCCGGGATGCTACAACTTCTCCGACACCCGAGGCCTCTCAGGCCGAGGTGCGCCCAGATGCCCCGAGTAGCGCTGCCGGTTCTGAAGCCACTGCTGCTCCTGCATCTGCTCCCGAGACTGCTGCTCCTGCTGCTGCCGTCGCCGAGAAACCGGCTTCTCCTACTACTTAGCAAAACTTAAGAGTAGATTTGTTAAATCCCCGGGATGCCGGGTGCAAGATGTAATATACACTATTTAACATTTACATTCCGTACTGAGTTATCTATCCGAACAAGCTATGTCGATTTATTCTGTTACGAGTACCCGAGTTGCTTTTCATGTTTACCGTACTTAGGTAATTTCTGCTCTTGTCTACCATTTCGGCGTTCGACAGTCGAGTCACAAAACTCCACATACGGCATACATTACTTAAGACAATCCGAGTTCTGGCTAACCGAATTCCCGACATAAAAAATAACTGGGTTAGCAAAAACAGGTATGCCGGATAAGTTCCTGCTCCGAGTCCCCGAGACCATTTTCGTGTTCCCCACATTTGACTCTCTTTGCTCTTGACTACCATTTCGGCGTGCGTCAGTCGAGTCACAAGATGATTTCACATGACATACATTACTCTGACTTTGAGAATCGAACTCGGAACTTTCCCGGCATACAACCAATACAAAAAATAGGTACTCGGCAGTCCCCGGGTTCCTTTCCGAGATGCCGGTATGAAATAACAAATACACTGAACAAAGTAAATGGGCATACAACAAGGCAGTCCCCGGGTTCCTCCCGGGGTGCCTTAATTTCATTAATAAATAAAAATTTAAGTACATCATACACTGAGCCCTTTATGAGTAAAAGGGTCGAAGCAGAGCTATATTCCATGGACGTTTGGTTTCCTCTCCGGATTTGTCCATTACACCTTTCCTAGCCTCCTGTGCATCTACAAGGTAATATGAATCATTGTGAAATGCCCTGCTTATCACAAAAGGTCCCTCCCATGGAGGTGACAACTTATGCATTCCGGCCGTGCGTTGGATGAGCCTTAGCACGAGATCTCCTTCTCGGAACACTCTCGGGTGCACCTTCCGGCTATGATATCGGCGGAGGTTTTGCTGGTAAATCGCAGATCGAGAAAGTGCCAATTCCCTTGCCTCCTCAAGTAAATCAACATCATTTTCCCGGGCCTCCCTTGCTTCGGTCTCAGTGAACATTTTCACTCTCGGTGAATCATACTGTATGTCGGTTGGGAGTACTGCCTCGGCACCGTACACCATGAATAATGGTGTATACCCGGTAGATCTATTCGGTGTAGTCCGGAGACCCCACAAGACCGCTGGTAACTCCTCTATCCAGCATCGCGGAGTTCTCAACAGTGGTTCGATCAAGCGAGCTTTGATGCCGGCCAAGACCAAGGCATTTGCTCTTTCGACTTGCCCGTTCGCTTCCGGGTGTGCAACTGATGCTACATCCAGCCGGATTCCCTTCTCAGCACAAAATCGAGCGAATTCCCCCACAGCAAAATTGGTGCCATTATCCGTGATAATGTTGTGCGGGTATCCGTATCTCAAGATGATGTCTTTCAGGAATTGCACAGCGGTGTGTCCAGCACACTTCCGGATTGGCTTGACCTCTATCCACTTGGTGAATTTGTCCACCATGACCAGTATGTGTGTCATATTGCCTCTTGCCGGCTTGAACTGCCCGACCATGTCCAAACACCATACTGCGAATGGCCAAGTGATAGGGATTGTCTTCAGTGCCGACGCCGGCATATGTATCCGATGAGCAAACCTCTGGCATCCTCCACACTTCCGGACAATGTCCTCTGCTTGCTGTAACGCAGTGGGCCAGTAGAACCCATGCCGAAACACTTTCGCCACCAGGGCCCAGGATGATGCATGATGTCCACACTCGCCCTGATGTATTTCCAGGAGCATCTCTTGTCCTTCTGCCGGTTCTACACACCTCTGGAGTACCTCAGTGACACTCCTCTTGTACAACTCTTGATTGATGACGGTGTATGCTTTTGACCTTCGCATTATCTGCCGGGCTTCCACTTCATTCTCCGGGAGGGTTCCTTCCAAAATGTGAGCCATAATGGGTTGTGCCCATTCCGGAACAGGTCGAACCGGGAACACGGGAGCGTCTATGTCCATTGGCTCTGCCGACATCACCTCCATCATCATCTTTCTTTGCCTCTCTGAGCACTGTGACGTAGTCCCCGGGTTTGATGTGATGCTCCCGACATCTACTTCCATGGGTATGGTATCTGAACCAGGCTTCTTGGGGATGAAGATAGAATCCGACTCGGGCGAGGGTTGAATAGATGGCTTCCTCAAATGCTCCAGAGCTATCCCGGGTGGGATGGCATCCCGAGATGACCCTAGCTTGGACAAGACATCCGCTGCCTCGTTTTCTCCTCTGGGTATGTGCTTGAACTCGCATCCTTCGAAAAATTCGGATATTTTCTGCACATGAAACCTGTATAAGGCCATGTTTGCATCAAGCGCATCCCAATTCCCCGACACCTGCTGCACTACGAGATCGGAATCACCAAAACATTCTATCCGGCGGATGCCGGTCTCCTTGGCGACATTCAGTCCATGAACCAAGGCCTCATATTCTGCGACGTTGTTAGATGCCCGAAAATGGATTTGCAGAACATACTTCAGCACATCCTGCTTTGGTGAAGTGAGGACCACTCCGGCACCCAACCCGATCTTAGCCTTGGAGCCATCGAAATGCATCCTCCAGAAATTGTAATCCGGCATCGGAGGTTCATACTGCATCTCGGCCCAGTCTACCAAAAAGTCCGGCAGCGCCTGCGACTTGATGGCATCTCGTCTCTCATACGCCGGAGCGTATGGAGACAACTGGATGGCCCACTTGGCTACCCGGCCGCTAGCGTCCTTGCAACCGATGATCTCGGCCAGAGGAGCTTCGCACACTACTGTGATCGGGTGCTCTTGAAAGTAATGCTTGAGCTTGGTCACTGCCATGTATACTCCATACGCCATCTTCTGGTAGTGCGGATAGTTTTGCTTGGATTCCGAGATCACCTCACTGAGTTAATACACCGGCCGTTGTATCAGCTTGCCCCCTTCTTCCCTCTCTACCACCATTGCCACACTGACTACCCGGTTGGTTGCAGCGATATACAGCAGCATAGGTTCCTTGGGTAATGGGGATGCTAACACGGGTGCTGAGGTCCCGCATTCCTCCTGTTGGAGTCACCGACATCCACCAGGGGTTGCATGGGATCTCCAAGCGTGTAGGTATCGGCGATGCGCATGGTCTCTGCCAAGGTCGCCGGCATCTTTCTTTGCAACTTCTGCCACAGCATTGAGCCATGTCGGCATCCTTGTGCAAACCAGGAGATGGCCTGTGCCTCTACCACTCCTTCGCAACAATTGCGAATATTGCTCCACCGGGTAAGATACTCCCGGTCAGTCTCGTTACTCCTTTGCCTACAGATGGCGAGCTGTTGAGGCCTGTTTGGCCTTTTGTACGTGCTGGTGAAGTTGCTGATAAATGCCTCCTCGAAATCTAACCAGCAGTCTATGCTGCCAGTTCTCAAATTGTTCAACCAGATTCGGGCAGGTCCTTTCAACATCTGCGGTACGTATCGTACCGCCCATCGTCTGTTTCCACCGGCTATGCTTACTGCAGTTACATAGTCGGTTAGCCAGTCCTCCGGCTTCTTGCTGCCGTCAGAGGTCTTGGCACCCCTGTTGAGCTGAAAATTCCGGACAAGCGGTTCCCACATGATCCGGGGTCCAAAGCAGGGAGGTCCCGGAGGCCCTTGCTCTTCCACTAGCTCGGATTGGTGAATTCGGTCGAGCCGGAATCTGGCATCTGCCGGATTCAGCTGTCTGGTTCCTATCCGAGATCCCAAAGGGTTCTCGTCGGGCTGGTATCCGAGCTGCTGTAGTCTTGAGTTGCCATCGTTGAACCGGTCTTGTACCGGGACCACAGCCTGCTGCGGGACTGAGACGACCTCCCTTCGTGGGTTTCCCTGAACATGAGGAGGGTCCCGGGGTGGATTACCACGGCTAGCCGGGTTATTGTTTCCTACACCCAGGTTGCCACCTTCACGGGTACTTCCCGCCTGCGCCGAATTACGCTGCCCGGCTTGCTGGATGCCGGCGTAGGCCAGATCATAAGCCTGTAACTGCTTGTTCTTCCCGGAACCTCGAATCCGACTCCGGCTCTTACTCTTGCTCTTGCTTCTGCTCGGATGCGGGGAAGAGGCCTCTCCGTCCGATCTCTGGCTATTGGGTCTAGCTGAGTGCACTTGGGATCCTGCCCCGGGGTTCTTCTTCTTGAAGGCCTGATTCTGACGGTTGGCCTCGATCACCAACTCATTCACCCTCTCCTGTTGTTTGCGTACAGCCTCACCGGATAACCCTACCAACTCGGCCATGGCGGCTTCGGCAGCCCTAAGAGTTTTCGCCGGTGAGCAGTACACCGGCTTCCCCGCTGAGATCAGGCTTCCCGTGTGACTTGTGGCGGCTCCACCTGCCAGCTCATCATTCACCATTCTTTCTTTCTTGCGCAGATCCGCGATGCGCTTGTCCCGGGAGTCTATCTTAAGGAATCCGTGAGCTGCATTGTACTCCCGGAGACTGGCATTGAGTTCGCGACGAATCTCGGCAATCTCATGTGCTTCCGCAAGTAGCAACCTCCGCTGTTCCTCCAAATCAGCCGAGGTGGCCTCGGTGTCTGCCTCAGCAGTTACAGGGACAGCCAACTTGGCCACCAGACCCGAGAGGGGATCTGGGCGACGTCGTGGCTGGGATGGTTGTGGATCGTCATCTCGGGCCGCACCTCTTTCCTGAGGAGGTTTGGCCAAACGGACGTGGCCGCTCCCGGCATCGCCGTCAGCGTCTTGGTATTCCTCGTCGGTTGCTCCGACAATCATCACCGCGACGGAACTCGGGGGGCGACCTGCACGCAGACCCCGAGTAGCGCAGAGCATGGGCGGATCCTCAGCTTCCAGGACCACGTCGGGGTAGCTACAGATAACTTCGGTGGCGACGTAGGTGGTGAAACCACCAAAGTCAATGAGGCATCCGTTCACCGGAAAGGGTCTGTTCCGGAAACATCCGGCGTTGTCGCAGACGAAATCCATCTCACCCAGCCTTACGACAAGGCCAGAGAGAACCCGGACAGCGAAATGAATGGGGGAGCCCGTCCGGATATGTACACCAGCCAACGCCTCTGTCAGCCCCACGGTGGGTGCCAACTGTCGTGGTGGTGTCACGGCAGATGCCATAGGATGGCTAATGTGTGGGGCCGATGGACGTTGGTGGATCCGGGGAGGGATAGCGAGCTGAATAGCCCACACGGGGAGGATCCCGGTGTAACCGAGATCTCCCAGGAACTAGAAACGAGAGCAGCACGATAGAGGGAAGATCTAATAAACAAGAACAAATGCACGAAGGCACTCAACACACAGACGATGTACCCAGGTTCAGGGCCCTCATGAGGAGGTAACACCCCTACTCCTGCCTTTCCTCTCTATATAATGGTGGTACAAGGACTACAACTTGCTCGTAGATCTCTCCAAGTGAAGAACGAGAAGAACTAGATGAACTCAAGGTAGGAGGAAGTAAATGCTCTAGGAGTAAATGCAACTATAGCTTTGGCTCCCAAGTTGGTCTCTCTCCCACAGGAGCAGTTATGGCGCCTTTTATAGAGTTCCGACCAGGAGGGCCGGAAACCCTGATCCGGCTTGGCCCCACCGGACAGGCCTAACCGGCATGGCGTCACCGGCTAGTGCGACCTACTCTCCGCGCTATCCGGCGTAGCCCCTTCGTCATCATCCCGGCAAGGTCTGCAGGCGCCGTCCTGGAACATCATTGTCCCCCTGTCAGAGACAGGACATATCTTTGCCCATCCCGGATAGCCTTTTCCGGATTGCCGGGCTAGGCACGTCGTGTCTCGTCGTACCGTTGTCGTACCGCCTGACGCGCTCCCGTGTCAGGCGGGAGGTGACCATGCTTCCGTGTCAGGCGGGGGGTGACCATACTTCCGTGTCAGGTGGAATGGTACTTCCCCCCGCAACAGACGGGAAAGCCTGTTACAGACCGTTGACGTCCTACCGGGTTCGCTCGTGCCGGTTATCTCCATGCTCGCCCTCGTAAGTCTTTCCTGCACAAGATCAAGACCGAGATAGACGTTCCGGTTAGCACTTACCCGGATTATCTATCCGGCAAAACCGAATACACCTCCCTCCGGGAGTCTCCTCGGAGCCCAAGATCCGAGATCTTTTCCGGAGGCGTCCGAGTTCGTCCCTGGATGAGTATCTCTAGGCCTAGCCTCCCGAAGATGTCTTAGCCTACCAGCAAAGACATCTTCGAGAAGCTAGTTCTTAGAGGAACCATCCGTTGATGCTTCTGCTGCTATTGTGAAGGCTGGGGGTGTCTATTTATAGCTGCTAGAGCTGACCCTTGCGCCTGCCAGCAGGCACATTGCACTCTACCAGCGCTCAAGGGTCAAGTTGCCCCTTCAGCACACCAGGAGGTGTCCCTTGCTCTCACCAAAGGTCAAGTACTGTTGGCTCATTGCTGAATTATTCCGGGATCTGCCCCTACCCGGGGGGCAGCCCCCCGACAGGCCACTAGATCTAGATCTAAGGGCTCAGGATGGCAGATACCTCTTCGCTAAGATCGTCTAATCTTGGCCGTAGAGGACAGATCGAACGGCCGGAAGCGGGTTGACAAGGAGTAGGCGGCGGGGCTCGTCGGAGAGTGGAAGTGCGGCGGCGCTGGCCTCGGGCGGGGATGAAGACGACAACACAGAGGGTCTTCGGCCTCTTAGAGGAGATGGTGAGGTGCGGCTCGTAGCGGGGGAGGATATGGCGGCGTCGAAGTCCTCGAATGCTTCCTGAAAAGACGGTGGCACCCGAGCGGAGGCGCGTCTTCTCCGGTGACCTTCGGTTGAGGATGCTCCGCTCTAAATGCTGCAAGGAAAAATCGTTGGAGGGGCCAGAGAGGTGCATGATGTTTCTGGGGAAAAGATTAGGAAGGTCTTGGGCTCCGGGCGTTGCTCACCTTGCCGGATTGCAGGAAATCACGGCGGCGGCAACGGCTTCTCCGGCGAGCAATGGCGGGCAGCCTGTGGGTCTAATTTGGAGGGGAGAGAGTGTGAACAGAGCCGAGGTCGTGGACTATTTAGCGAGGGGCTCAGGGGTGATAGAGGACCTGGGTAGGAGGCGATTCGTGTAAGGGGATCGTGGGGATCGTGTGGGTCGTGATTGATCCGGAGGTTAGGGATAACCCTTCCCTGACGGGTGGGGCCGCGTTGGTCGGTGAGAGAGGAGAAGAGAGAGGCGGGGCTGGGCTGGTGTTGGGCTTGGCCCAGTTATCTTTTTTTTGTTGTTCTGATTGTTTTCCTGTTTTCCTTATTTCTCTTATATCTTTTGTTTCATTTATCCAAATGATTTCAAACAATTTTCTATAGTTTTGTAAAAATCATATCTTTCATTTAAAACAATCATATGCATGTCTTCTGTTCATTTCAGAAATATGTTTTTTTTTCAAATGACATGAATTGACAATTTTTGTAGAATTTAAAATAGAGTTTTAATATAGAAATTTGTGTCTTAATAAAATTAAGAAAAATAATACAGATACATATATTTAAAATATATCTTTCCAGGCCCATTTTGAAAACCAACACTTTAATCAATCTATATTTCGAAAATGGAGGATGTCTTAAATAGTTTCGTGACTATAAATATTGACCTAGGGTTTTATTAAGAATTCCAAATGTAATGTTTTTGAATTAATAACTTATACAAAACACTTTTGAAATGACATACCTAAAATAATTGAAGGAACTTTAGAAATATGTTGTTAGGATTAAATAAGTATTTAGGATATATATTTAAAGTTCAACACTTAAGTTTGAAATAAAGTTACTTGATTCAATTAATATCATAATACATTTGAATAAGTCATATAATCCTTTTTGTTTGATCTTCTTGGGTAAAGGTGGTAATATTTTTTTAATAATAAATAAAATTATAAATTTTAGTGATTTTTAAAAATTCCAAAATTTTGGGATGTTACATATTTTTAACACTTTTTTTAGCGAGTCCACTACCCTACCTTTGGAGCTCATTTGAAACATATTTTTCAGCGAGTCCACCATTTTTGCTTAGAAATGATGCCGTTTATCCTACCTTTGGAGCTCATTTGAAACACATTTTTCAGCGAGTCCACCACCCTTCCTTTGGAACTCATTTCAAACACATTTTTCGGCGAGTCGACCATTTGTGCTTAGAAAAGAGGTCGTTTACCCTACCTTTGGGTCTCATTTGACGGTGGAGGTTTCCGATGACGAAGACGAGTGGTAGTCCATTTTAGTTATTAGTTGTTTTATTAAGGGCAAGTGCCAATTTAGTTAATAGTTGTAGATCTATTTTAGTTATAAGTTGCTTTATTGAGGGCAATGGCCTTGTGCTTGACGTCTCAAATTGTGTGTGTAAATCCACTTCAGTTTACAAATTTTCCGGCGAGTCCACCATTTTTGCTTAGAAATGAGGTTGTTTACCCTACCTTTGGAGATCATTTGAAACGCATTTTTCAGCGACTCCACCATTTTTTGCTTAGAGCTGAGACCGTTTACCCTGCCTTTGGAGCTCATTTGAAACATATTTTTCAGCGAGTCCAAGCTCATTTGAAAATTTATATGGATTCAAGCTAGATTTGAGCAAGCTCATCGCTATCCCCATTTGGTTTGCCAAAATACCCATTTGGTTACGACGGGTAACAGCCGAAATCCGCATTTGGTGCACCAAAATACTCATGGTTCCTTCACAGAGAAGATCCGGGAAGGGGTCAGGGAGATGCGCGGGGTCACGGAAAAAGTGGGAGGAGTGGACTACGGGCTCGGGCTTGTCTCATCTCGCCGGAATCGAAGGAAAAGGCGGCGGCGAAGATGCGGCTCTGGCGAGCCATTGCAGCGGCCTGGCGGCGCAAATCAAAGGGGGAGAAGAGGGTAATGATAGAGGGGCTCGAGGGCTAGTTATAGGGACAAACGGAGGAGTCCAATTCCTCTTAAATCGCGCGGATTTCTATCAGTAACAGCAGGATGAATCGGGGGCGACAATCTCGGGCAGGAGGTTGATGACGATGACGTCATCGCTGACGTCATCCATGAATTTCTTTTTCTGTTTCTTTATAAATTTTAATTTAAGTGTCCAAATGAAGTCAAATAAATTTCTAAAAATTCCTAAAATCATATCTTTGTTTTAAAACAAATATGGGTATGTTTTGAACACTTTTCAAAAATAATATTTTTGAAATATTGATAGAATGTCAAATTGACACTTTATGTCAAATTTGAATTTAGGGTTTAAATAAATTTTAAATGTGGCTAAAATAAAGTTTATGAAAATATCACAAATACATATATATTTGAAAATAAGTTATTTTAAACACCTTTTCCAAACTAAATCATTTTTGGCTTTAGTAAAATAGTAATTCACCTCATAGTGGTATTTGAAATGAAATGGAAATTATTTTCAGACTCATTTTCCAAAACAAAATACTTGTGCAAAAAATTTGTTTTACATGTGACAGATCATTTGTGACTCCATAAAATACATTTAGGATAAATTCATTCTTTATTTCATTTCTTATGATGAATTTATTTATGAAATTCCTTTTATATTTTGAAGGTTGATGAAAGGATTTAATTTAATGAGATGGTTATTTGGATTATTAAATAATTATAAAAATATATAAAGTTTTATAGAATTAAATTTCAAGGTTGTGAATCCCAAAACCATGTTTCAAACTCATGTAGAAGAATGAAACTATTTTAGTAAATAGACCATGTTTTAAATAAGTTTAAAACATTTTGTAATGTGGCATACTTATATAATTGTAGGCACTTTGCAATTTTAGTTTTAGGGTTTGTTAATAACCAATGTTAAAGTGTTTAAAATCAAATACTTGGAATGGAACCTTTTATTAAATGAAAATGGCTTTGAAAGTTTGTAAATCATTTGTCATATATATATATATTGAGGTTTAAGAAATACAATGGATAATATAATGTTTTAACTTAATTCAAATTTTGAGATTAGTGATTACTTGAGTATTTATAGAATGTAACCCTTTGAAGATGCTCTAATTTGGTTTTCTTTTGTTTTAAAAGTTTTCAATTTAATCAAAACAAAAGTTTTAAATTTTAGTGATTTTTAAACATTCCAAAGTTTTGGGATGTTACAGAAGGATCCATGCTTAGTTTTTCATTTTCATGTTTTAAACTTGTTTAAATGTTGGTCAAACTTAGCTTTGACTGATTTTGAAGATTTTGAAATAACCATAATAAATTAAAAAATTATCGAAGAATTGAAAAACCGACGCACATAGTCTTAATATGTCATATAATAACGACTCATGTTGAAAAACATGGTCTACATACATTCAAATGAGAAGGGCGAGGATCTTGTTGGGGGGATCATAACCCGGTAGGCCCACCGACCTAGAAGATAAGCCGGCCTGACGAGAGCCTGGACCGGATCAAGCATAAACAGATGGGCCGGGTGACATCTAAGCCGGTGCGCAACGTAAGCCTTGGCCCACAAGGAAGAAGGATCCAGAAGGCTGGAGACCAAGTACAAGACGGAATCCTGCTAAGGAAGGCGAATACTTAGAGGACTTAGAGTAGAGTCCGGGTATGATAGGAACCCGGACCCGGCTTTGTACCTCGAGCGAGACCCTCCGCCTATATAAGGGGGTCTTCTGGTTCCTAGAGATCTAAGGGTTCCAGGGACACAAGTCATAGGCGATATCACCATTGTAATCTCGAGACCCGGAAGCTAAGGCGCCGAGTCCTCGAAACCCAGAGCAATAAAGAAGAAGCAGGAAGTAGGTCTTTACCTCAAGACGAGGGGCCGAACCTGGGTAAACCCTTGTTTCCCCACGCCACGCTAGTCAAACTCCTGATGTCGGAAGCCTCCATGCCCCTCATCTCAAGTTCCCACCCGGAAACATCTGTCGTGACAATCCCACGACAGTTGGCGCCCACCATGGGACCAGCGGCCAAGAGCATCACTTTTTTTGGAGAAGCGCGGCGAGGTATGGAAAACCTAGCTATCGGTCACATCTACACGCTTCCAGGAGGGGAGCGGATCATGGACGATTCCGGCTGGACAGAAGAGGCTGATTTCTTGGAAACCGGATCTATGCTCATCTTTGGGCAGATCGATGTTTTCGTTGGTGTGGTCCGATCTAGCAGAGCCGGTAGAGAACAGTATGAGCCGGAGTTCGAATCAGAGTCGGGCTCAAGCACGATGGCCCAGACGGACGGAGAAGAGTCAGTCAGATAGCCAAAATTTGAAGCCACCACCGAAGAGGGAGATTTGGCGATCCAAGTTATGGAAGTTTCCATTATCAACCCCACCAATATGTCAGACCTAGACACAGACACCGAGTCAATCTTGCCGTTGTTCGAGGATTATTATGGAGACAGGCTTCAAGACGAAGATCACCCGGCACCATTGGGACCCGTGCGTCACATGACAGTTTATGTCTTGACCAGGGCACCAACGGCTGATGGAGGATCGGCTTCCGTAAGCGATGAGACAAGTGCAGAGGCACTAGCAAGGCAGAATAGAGACAATTGGGATCAACATCAGATTGTTGCACCTACGGCGAACTATGCACCACCAAACCCCAATACATGAGGAATTTTACCGACTTTCGGTTCCTTGGCCCAGTCACAGATGCCAGCTGCAGGGATAGCCCTGGGAAACCCGATCTTAGCACAAACACCAGTTCCAACACCAAACCCGGCCAACATGGTCCAGCCACCGCCTTTGCAGCAGCATGTGCTCGCCGGACCATCAACAAGCTCGGCGCTGCATCTGGGAGACGTAACAAACACTAGCACAACTATGATGAGAGAATTAGAAGACTTAAGGCAGGCAGTGGAGAGGCAAATCAAGAGCGCATGGACGAGACCCGGCGTATACAAGATAGAGAACGGTTGGTGGCTCAGCAAGAACAGAGCTTACTGGAAGAAAGAAACACCCTCCAGAGAAGAAGGGACGAGCTAACTGCTGTCCAGAACAAGAGACGCGGAAGCCGGCTTCACCTAGCAACCGGGACAAACACCATAGCGCCTCGAGCTTTGGAGTATCAGACGCCAGCCAATGCGGCACCAGTACCAGTAGCAACGGCAAATCCGGCACCAGGAGCAGGCGTGCCACTGGCCGGGTTACCATGACCACCAACGAGAAGCCCGGCAGGAGCCGGAGTAGCAGTCGTCGATCAACTACCACCACCACCTCCCAGGTTTGATCCCCCTCCGGGTCATTAAAATAACCCAGTTGATAATATTTTTGCAGCAACACATGCTCTAGAGCAAATACCTTTTGACAACTCACCGGCCGGCTTAGAAGCAAGAAGAGTTGTTGATCTATTGCGAACAGCCGTAGTCCAACAGAACAATAACCCGCGAGGCTCACAACCTTTCAACTGGGAACTAGTGAGGAGTCGTACCAGAACCCAACAGCCAGAGCCGGTAGCAGCAAGATCGGTTCATAACAGGCTTGGACCGGTAAACCGGCAGGTCCGCAAGAAGTACAGCAGCTGCAGCAGGTTGCCGAACATGGAGGGTGGCCGCACCTGCCGCCTCGGCTGCTCAGTCTATAGTCAACAGTTCAAGAGCAAGACGCGCGGCCGCTGGAGCAGTCATACCAGAAGCCGGAGTTGGAGTTGGAGTTGCGGCTCAGCCCAGACCCGTCGAGAATTCGCCTGTGCCGGGTCCGGGTCAGGGAGGAGTCTCGTCAGCAAACCTGACAGGACCTAAGTGCTTATCAGATGCAATCAAATCAGAACCCTTCCTAGAAAAATTCAAAGAGCCAAGCAAGATCGTTAACTATGAGCCGAACATGAACCCGGAGACGTGGTTGAGTGGTTATAGCATGGCCATGGACATGAAGAACGCAACGGCGAACCTGTGCGCGCGATACCTATATCTCATGATGGCAGAAGGGGCACCCAAGATTTGGCTCGACCGACTTCCACCATACAACATCCACTCATGGGAGGAGCTTAAGACGGCTTTCATCATGAACTTCGTCGGGACATGCAAGAAACAGTACACTGAGGCGGATCTAGATCGATGTGTTATGATGAAGACCGAGTCAGCAAGGCAGTGGGTAGCCGGGTCACAGAGATCCTACAATCATCAACAAATATTTCAGCACACACGGCAATCATGGCTATGGAGAAGAATTGTGGCTTCAATTCATCGACGCACAAACTTGGACGTATGAGAGAAGACCCGTCCTATCAAGATATCACAATAGGCGAAGTGGTTTCAATTCCTAACAAGTACGCGGCTATAGATAAAAGAGTGGGTGAGACGGAAGAGCAACAAAAGAACAACCAGGTCAGCGTGGGCCGTAACCCGGTTCAGAATCAGAACAACGGAAAACAAAACAACAATAATAAGCAACCCTATGAGGAAGGAAATTCAGAGTTTGTTGGAACCACTCAGACAACAGGTTACAGAGGGCCAAGACCCGGGCCAGACATCAGCGAGATATACAACATGCCATGTCTGAGACATGCCAAAAACGGTAAACCAGCAAGTCACACGTTATCATAGTGTGCTTATATGAGAGCTTGGATGAGACACGAGCAGTCCATGGAGCGGAATCTGGGTAATTTCAATGGAAATAATGGAAACAATGGAAATCACGGCAACAACGGTAACCCGGCTAATCAGGGTCAAGGGTCCGGGTCACAGGGACCACCAAGCAACAATGTCGGGTCAAGCCAGAACCAAGGAGGAGGTTATCAACAACCCAAAAGAGCTTCACAGTCAGGGTCAGTACCATGTGTTCACCAGTCCATCTAGATGAGAGCAAAAGTTAAAGGAAAGGGAGGTCAATGTCGTAGCAACAGCCATACCAAGATATTTGAGGTGGTCAGAACAATCAGTTACGTGGAGTCGGGATGATCACCCGCCATGAATAGAACACCCGGGTCTCCAAGCTCTAGTTGTTGCACCACAGGTGGACGGGTTCCGTTTGATTAAGGTCCTGATGGACGGAGACAGCAGTATCAACATCTTGTATCTAGAGACTTTCAAGAGGATGGGGATGTCCGTAAGCCGGCTAACACCAACATCAACAATCTTTCATGGCATAATCCCAGGAAAGTCGGCGCACCCAATAGGAAAATTCAGTTTGGAAGTTGCCTTTGGAGTGAGCAAGGCACAGTACAGATCAGAGTACCTGTCGTTCCAAGTCGTCGATTTGAAAAGTCTGTATCATGCTTTATTCGGGAGGCTGGATTACGCCAAGTTCATGGCAAGAACGTGTTATTTATCTCAAATTCAAGATGCCGGGTCCTAGGGAACCATCACCGTCGAGGGAAGAAAAGACATGGCAATTGAGTGCAACAGAGCTAACGCCATCATGGTAGATCAGGCATGTTCAGAGGAAGAGCTGAATTACTACAAGTCTTAGGTAGACCTGGCTGACAAACGTGTGCTGGACAAACCGGCTCACGAAGAAGAGAAGAAAAGTTCAAGTATGCTCAGGACACCAAGATGGTTGATTTTGTGGTAGGAGATTCCTCCAAGCAGTTCTCGATCGGGTCTCACATGGACCCAAAATAGGAAAGCGCGCTCGTCGAGTTCATCCGTGAGCATAGGGATATCTTTGCATGGTCCCCTTGATACGTCTCCAACGTAACCATAATTACTTGTGTTCCATGCTATGTTATATCATGTTATTACATGTTTTATATGCATTTTATATAAGTTTATGCATTTTCTGGGACTAACCTATTAATAAGATGCCACAGTGCTAGTTCACTATTTTCTGCTGTTTTTGGTTTCAGAAAAGCTCATAAGGAAATATCCGCCAAACTGGAAACGAGCCAACCAATATTTATTTTGAAATATTTGCGACCGGAAGAACCAAAGACGAGACGAAGGCGGACCCCGAGGGGCCCACACCGCCTCGTGGCGCAGGCCCCATGCTGGCCGTGCCGGGAGGTGGTGTGGCGCCCTCGGGCGCCCACCGACCGAGGTCTTTCGCCTACAAATACCCCCTTGACCTAAAAACTGAGCACGGTTAATAACTTTTTTCTCCACGGGTTCCGAGCCGCCGACGTCGCCGCCACCACTTCGAGAGAGATCAGAACTGCTCCCCAGCACCCTGGCGGGAGGGGGAATCGTCCCCGGAGGCTTCTACGTCGCCATGACAGACTCCGGACTGATGCGTGAGTAGTCTACCATGGACTACGTGTCCATAGCAGTAGCTAGATGGTTTTGTTCTCCTCTTGTGCTATCATGTTTAGATCTTGTGAGATGCCTATCATGATCAAGATCATCTTTATGTAATTCTCCATGTTGTGTTTGCTGGGATCCGATGAATATTGAGTACTAAAGTTATTGCTTCATAATATATCATGTTTGTGCTATTTAATGATCTTGCATGCTCTCCGTTACTTGTGTATGCTCTAGCCAAGTAGATGCTTGTAACTCCAAGAGGGGGTATTTATGCTCGATAGTAGGTTCATGTATCTATTTAATCTGGGGCAGTGACAGAAAGCTCTAAGGTTGTAGATGTATTGTTGTTTCTAGGGATAAAACAGTAGTACTTTATCTAAGGATGATGTTACTTACTTACTTTACACACAGTGCTTAAGGCAATAATCTGTTGCATGCAACTTAATACTGAAAGGGGTGTGGACGCTAACCGGAAGGTGGATTATTTGTCATAGATGCGGTTTGAACGGTCTATGTATATTGTTGTAATGCCCGAATGAATCTCACACTAGACACCATTTCATTAGTATATGCATTTTGTTGCTCATCATTATTCTTTCAATCGCTTAGCTGTAATTTGTTACCACACATGGATGAATGTTATTATTATTTATGGAGAGACGCCACTAGTGAACTGTGGATCACGGTCCTTCTCATTAATCTGATAAAACCACAACTGCAAACCTGTTACTTTCTGCAATCATCACTCTTTCTTCCACACATGTGTTTAATCCTTTTGTTACAGCAAGCCGGTGGGATTGACACCCTCACCGTTGAGTTGGGGCAAAATACTTTGATTGTGTTGTGTGCAGATTCCACGTCAACTACGTCAAGCTCTTTTCTGGCGCCGTTGATACCTCGAGGGAATTCTACATCTCGTACTGGTTTGATAACCTTGGTTTCAAACTGAGGGAAATTTTTTGCTGCACTACTTCATACCTTCCTCTTGGGGTCTCCCAACAACACACCCACCGTGTGCATCACCCCTTTAGACATGCCGGGTGTCCCGAGCGAACTCGCCGAGCACAGCTTACATGTTGATCCAACAGCAAAACCAGTAAAGCAAGGTCTGCGACGTTTCAACGCAGACATGAAAAAGATTATCGGAGAAGAGATAGCCCGCCTGCTAGCGGTCGGCTTCATCATGGAGGTATATCACCTGAAGTGGCTGGCTAACCCGGTCCTCGTAATGAAGAAGAACGTAGAGTGGAGAATGTGTGTTGATTATACAAGTTTGAACAAGGTTTACCCGAAAGATCCTTTTGCGCTGTCTCGGATAGACCAGATAATCGACGCCACAGCCGGCAGCGAATTACTATGTTTCCTGGATGCATATTCCGGGTATCACCAGATTAAGCTCAGTGTGGAAGACCAGGAGAAGACATCGTTCATCACACCCTTTGGTGCTTTTTTTTACAAGACAATGTCCTTTGGCCTTAATAATGCAGGGGCAACATACCAGAGGTGCATCCAGAAGTGTTTTGAGAATCAAATCGGGCGCAACGTACATGCATATGTATATGATGTTGTGATCAAGTCACATAAAGCCGAGTCACTTCTTGATGACCTTAAGGAGATCTTCACCAATCTCCGCAAGTATCAGATGAAGCTAAAGCCGACCAAGTGCGTATTCGGAGTTCCAGCAGGCATGCTGCTGGGTTTCATAGTCTCAGAGAGAGGGATAGAGGCAAAGCCGCCCAAAATTAAGGCGATCATGAACCTTAAGAAGCCAGAGTGCGTAAACGATGTCCAGATGTTGACGGGTTGCATCACAGCCCTATGTCGGTTCATAGCAAGGATGGTAGAGAAAGCACTTCCACTCTATAAACTATTGAAGAAATCAGACAAGTTAGTATTGGACCAGGAAGCGGATGCTGCCTTTGAAGATTTGAATAAAACACTGTCCACATCGCTAGTCTTAGCGGCTCCAACAAGCAAGGAGCCAATGTTGTTATACACCTCTGCCAATTCACGAGCCGTCGGTGCCGTGGTTGTCGTAGAGAGGAAAGAAGAAGGAAAGGAGTACCCAGTTTAGAGGTCGGTTTACTATGTCAGTGAGGCCCTGACCGAGTCAAAGCAAAGATACCCACAGTGGCAGAAGTTGGTCTTTGGAGTCTGCTTGGCAAGCCGGAAAATGCCACATTACTTTCCAGGAACATCCCATAACAGTGGTTAGTGCGGCTCCTTTGGCCGAAATAATCAGAAACAGAGAAGCAACCGGTAGAGTAGCAAAGTGGGCAATCGAGATGGGTGTCGTCATGGCGAACAGACAGATGCCTACGGGTAGGCTAATTTGTGGGGACGATGGACGCTAGGGGATCTCGGGGCGGGATTGCGCGATAAACTCGCGCGTCGATAAACTCAACCGACATGGTGACACAAGGATTTACCCTGCTTCGGGGCTCTCGTGAGGAGATAAAACCCCTACTGCAGCATCTAGCCTAGTCGATATATTTCTCACGGGCATTCCGACTTCCGGTGATACAAACGCTCCACGAGCTGCTAGACATGCCTCTAAGAGGTCTTGGAGAGCAAATGGGAAGGTGGGAAATGAGTTGTGGGGGTGGTGGCCTGGGCCCTCCCTCTCCGCCTGGTGCCCTTTATATAGGAAGAGCCCAGGGGACAAGCCGGGGACAAGATTTCAGGAAACATTACGCGCGGTACACTGTTCATGACATGACCATTGGGGTCTCATCGGCACTGTTCACACGTTATAAAGTTGTACTGTTGTCTTGTCGGAGGCATTGTAGCAGCGGCCGTCTACACTGCGCACAGCTACCACCAGTGCATCCCGCGTCCTTTTCCTTGTCTACTAGCTCCTGGCTGAGCATCTCCTCTTATCTTCTCATTATCCGAAGTGAATAAGAAACCGGGAACCGCCGGGCCGAGGCGAGGATGAGCTCGGGAGGAAGAACTCAGGCGTGGACCTGGCGAAGACGGCGTTGGTCGATCGGATGCCGGAGAAGGCCACGCGGGGATGTCGGGGGCCGGAGTAGGGGATGTCGGGGGCTGTTGTCGGAGATGCTGTTGAGGTAGCAGATGCGCCGGGGACGGACTTGGCCTTGGGGGATGTCGAGGTAAACCCGACTGCGACGAGGCCGGGATGGCTGACGTCGGAGGCGAGGCGGCGGACTCGGGGGAGTTGGGGCTCAGGCGGTCCGTGGCTGGAGTCCGGCAGGCGCGGGGTCGGGGTAGAGCCGCCGATGCCGAGGGTGGCGCAGGCCCGGATGCCGGGAACTCCTCCGTGGTCGATGTTGGCGGGGCGGGCGTGTCGGTGCGGCGTTGGAGGCGACGGCGGAGAAGCGGCCGAGCCCGGGGATGAGGCAGCGCCCCGCAACCCAATCCGAGGTCGTGGAGAACCCGGGCGGCCGGAGGCGGAGTCGGAGGCGCGTCTGTGCCAGGGCGCGGGCGAGCTCGGGGGGCGAGGTCGTGGCCGATGTTAGGGCAGCGCGGTCCGGGTAGAGCTCGGGGGAGACGACACGGTCCAGGGAGGAAGCCGGGCGGCGCGGCGGTGTCCATGCCCGAGGTCAGAGGGGCGGGCGGGAGCGCCGAGGTCGGGGCCGAGGGAGATGTCGGGGAGGAGGCTGTCCTGGGCGCGGCCGAGGGTGTCGGAGAAGGCCCGTCGTGAGGACGCCAGAGTTGAGCGAGATGCAGGGGGCGGCGAAGTCGGTGAGGCGGCCGGCGAGGCGCAAGCAAGGTCGGGGATGAGGGAGTGGCGGTCGTGGGTCGAGGCAGTTGACCGAGTTGAGGATGATCCCGGCCACCGACGCCATTTCGGCCCTCTACCGGAGATGTCGGTTCATGCCTTGCAAAAATCGGCCCAATACTTGCCCTTTCCCTTTTCCTTTACCCCTATTCATGTATCTTCTCTTTTATCTCCGATATCACCATCATAACCTCCTTTACCTCCGATATTATCAAAATAACCCCGCGACTTTAGGGTACCGGGGATCACATCCCCGACCCCGAGTATATGAGGGATTCGTAGAATCGCGCATAAACTTATAAAAACAAGTAGCCACCAAGAAATCTCCATACACAATGTCATGCTTTTCAGGGGTCATGGGGATTATATCCCCGACACTAGTCCCCGAGCCTGCGGGGGACTCGCAGAGTCGTGAGCAGACTTATCAAAAACCACAACACCACCGTCTTTACATACTCCACTGTGTACCTGCAAAAATACAATCATATGCCGGTTTCTTAGCCACTTTGGGCATTTTACTGACATAGATGTCTTTGGCCACTGCCGGCTTGACATAACCACATAACAAATGCCGGCTTTTAGCCACTCTGGGCATATACCGACACGGGCGTCTCATGTGCCGGCCTTTAGCCACTCTGGGCGTATGCCGACACAGAGTCTCATGTGTCGGCGTTTAGCCACTCTGGGCGTATACCGACACAGACGCCTCCAACCAAATACACAATGTCACACAGGTATCTTGGGTGCCTCGGTATCTTGGCCACTCCGGGCGTATCGCACATATTTTGGTATCTCGGCCACTCTGGGCGTATCATAGATATCTTGGTATCTCGGCCACTCTGGGCGTTTACACATGTTTCGGTATCTCGGGTGTTGCCTTTGGCGAACTTTGACATACCGAAACAAATGACGATTTGGAAATATTGCCCGATGCCATGATACATTGGCGAACCAAAATAAACCGGGATCTGGAGATATGGCATGATGCCGCGATATATTGGCAAACCGACATAACCGGTGATCCAGAGATATTGCAGGAAGCCTCGATATATTGGCGAACCGAAATAAACGGTGATCTGGAAATTTTGCATGATGTCGCGATACATGGGCAAACCGACATGGGTAACAACTAAGATGATATGCCATTCAGACCCAACGATTATCCGTCATGGATACCATCCCGGTATGATAGGCCATTACAATCCGGCAAGCCGATACCAAAGACCGAATGCAGTATATCTTGAGGCAATAACAAATATAAGATGGATCCAAGATAATCAACATAATGACCGACATAACTGAGATCTCTGACATGAATATCCTCTTGGTAAGGCGATTATCCGCAATGGGTACCAACTCGGTAAAACCAACATGGGTACCAACTCCGGTAAAACCAACATGGGTACCAACTCGGTTAAAAACCAACATGGGTACCAACTCGGTAAGACCAACATGGGTACCAACTCGGTAAAACCAACATGGGTACCAACTCGGTAAAACCGACATCCCCTTTCAATGTTAGTGTAGGCAGGTAGGTATAATAAATATTTAACGGAAGCAAAAGCTCTAAACGACATGCCAAAAAGAATTTAATGCGAGATACAAAAAACGACTACCCTCCCCCCCCCCCCCCCCCCCAGCTAGGCACATGAACATAGATTCGGTTTCACCAAGTCCCCGGGTAAATTTACAGACATAGCAGGCAGACGCAGGAACACGGCAGTCCCCGAGTCCAGTTTCGGGATGCCGGCACACAAACGACACAGCAGGAACCAAGATACGACAAGCATATAAATAAATTCAAACCTAGTTACTCTACAAACTTAGCATGCTAGATACAACCGACCGGTAAGCCAGTCCCTGGGTTACGACATCTCGTTCCGGGGTAAAAAACAAACATATGACGAAACAGGCACAACATGGCAGTCCCGGGTTACGACATCTCGTTCCCGGGTAAACAATTAAACAATGCACGCAGGGGCAGCTCCCAAATAAATTCTAAGATAACATAACTGCACGGTACAGATTATGATACTCACGGAGCATGGGAGCGATTTGGGATGTCGGAGCCGACATAACCTGGGAAACTGGCGTGCAACGGCCCGAGATCGTTGATGATGAGTGTTGGGTTAGATGTCGGCGACCGCTACCCGCGGTGCGGGGATGCCGGTGACCACTACCCAAGGAACAGGGATGCCGGCGACCGCTACCCGCGGCGCATGGATGCCAGTGTGGGATGCCGGCGACCGCTACCCGCGACGCAGTGATGTCGGAAACCGCTACCCGCGGCGCAGGGATGTCGGTTTGGGGATGTCGGAGCCCCGAGTTGATGAATAGGGTCCCGTCCGAAATTGTTCCCGCAAGCGCCACTTGGCCCCACGGTGGGCGCCAACTATCGTCGTGGCGAACAGAGAGATGCCTACGGGTAGGCTAATTGTGTGGCCGATGGACGCTAGGGGATCTCGAGGAGGGATTGCGCGATAAACTCGCGCGCCGATAAACTAAACCGAAATGGTGACACAAGGATTTACCCTGCTTTGGGGCTCTCGTGAGGAGATAAAACCCATACTGCAGCATCTAGCCTAGTCGATATATTTCTCACGGGTGTTCCGACTTCCGGTGATACAAACGCTCCACGAGCTGCTAGACATGCCTCTAAGAGGTCTTGGAGAGCAAATGGAAAGGGGGGAAATGAGTTGTGGGGGTTGTGGCCTGCCCCCTCCCACTCCCCCTGGTGCCCTTTATATAGGGAAAGCCCAGGGGACAAGCCGGGGACAAGAAGACATGAAATACTGCGCGTGGTACACTGTTCGTCACATGACCACTGGGGTCCCATCGGCACTGTTCACACGTTATAAAGTTGTATTGTTGTCTTGTCGGAGGCACTGTAGCAGCAGCCGTCTACACTGCGCACAGCTACGACCCGTGCATCCCATGACCTTTTCCTTTTCTACTAGCTCCTGGCTGAGCATCTCCTCTTATCTTCTTATTATCCAAAGTGAAGAAGAAACCGGGAACCGCGGGGCCGAGGCGAGGATGAGCTCGGGAGGATGAACTCGGGCGCAGACCTGGCGAGGACGGCGTTGGTCGATCGGATGTCGGAGAAGGCCACGAACGCGGGGATGTCGGGGGCCGCAGTAGGGGATGCCGGGGGCTGTTTTCAGAGATGCTGTTGAGGTAGCAGATATGCTGGGGATGGACTCGGCCTTGGGGGATGTCGAGGTAAACCTGACGGTGACGAGGCCGGGATGGCTGACGTCGGAGGCGACCGGCGGAATCGGGGGAGTTGGGGCTCAGGCGGTCTGTGGCCGGAGTCCGGCAGACGCGGGGTAGAGCTGCCGATGCCGAGGGCGGCGTAGGCCAGGATGTCGGGTACTCCTTCGTGGTCGATGTTGGCGGGGCGGGAGTGTCGGTGCGGTGTTGGAGGTGACGGCGGAGAAGAGGCCAAGCCCGCGGATGAGGCAGCGCCGCGCAACCCCATCCGAGGTCGTGGAGAACCCGGGCGGCCGGAGGCGGAGTCGTAGGCTCATCCGTGCAAGGGCGCGGGCGAGCTCGGGGGCGAGGTCGTGGCAGATGTCGGGGCGGCGCAGTCAGGGTAGAGCTCAAGGGAGACGACGCGGTCCAGGGAGGAAGCCGGGCGGCGCGGCGGTGGCCATGCCCGAGGTCGGAGGGGCGGACGGGAGCGCCGAGGTCGGGGCCGAGGGAGATGCCGGGGAGGTGGCTGTCCGGGGCGCGGCCGAGGGTGTCGGAGGCGGCCCGTGGCGAGGACGCCGGAGTTGAGGGAGATGCAGGAGGCGGCCGGCGAGGCACTGCTGGAGCCGAGGCGCAAGCGAGGTCGGGGATGAGGCAGTGGCGGTCGTGGGTCGAGGCAGTTGACCGAGTTGAGGATGATCCTGACCCACCGATGCCATTTAGGCCCAGTACCGGAGATGTCGGTTCGTGCCTTGCAAAAATCGGCCCAGTACTTGCCCTTTCCCTTTTCCTTTACCCCTATTAATTTATCTTCTCTTTTATCTCTGATATCACCATCATAACCTCCTTTACCTCCGATATTATCAAAATAACCTCGCGACTTTAGGGTACCGGGGATCACATCCCCGACAATGGGGCCTTATCACATCAACTATGAGCCAAGGACAGCAATCAAATCCCAAGCCCGAGTTTGACCCCTTACCCCCTGCACCGAGTCTCAAACATTGGGTTATGCATTTTGACGGGTCAAAGCAGTTTGGAGAATCGGGAGCCGGCGTCATTTTAACTTCGTCAAAAGGAGACAAGCTAAGTTATGTCTTACAGATACACTTTGAGCCATGCACAAACAACATCGTCGAGTATGAAGCTTTGTTACACGGCCTGAGAGTCGCCAAGGAGATGAACATCAAGAGGATCATGTGTTATGGTGACTCGGACCTAGTCGCCCAACAAGTATCAGGGACTTGGGATTAAAAGGACGTTAATATGGCAGCATACATAAGAGAAGTTGACAGAGTAGCCGGGTTCTTTTTCGGGTATCAGGTGGAGCATATTGATAGAAGAAAGAACGAGGGAGCTGACGCCTTATCAAGAATTGTCTCTACGAGAGAATAGGTGCCACCCAATGTGCTGAAAGCCGAGTTATACCATCCATCAGTCAAGCTTCCAATAGAAGAAGAGTTAGCAGTTCCAGATGACCCGGAATCTCAGTTGGTTGCTGCCTTACACCAAACCCCGTCATGGACAGATCCGTATATGGCCTATTTACTGAGGGAAGAGCTACCCCAAGACGAAGTACTGGCAAGACAAATCGTACACCGAGCTAAGTCATATGTCATCATCAATGGTGAGCAACACAAGAGGAGCACGTTAGGAGTTTTTCTACGATGTGTCTCACCAGAAGAAGGCCGGAAAATCCTGCAGGAAATCCACTCAGGAGATTGCGGACATCATGCATCAACAAGATCAATGGTAGCCAAGGCATACATACACGGTTTTTTCTGACTGGCGGCCCTGCCAGACGCGGAGAATATAGCCCGGGTTTGCAATGGATGTCAGCAATATGCAAGAAAATTCACGTGCCGGCTCAAGATTTAAGGACCATCCCGATTACATGGCCTTTCGCAGTGTGGGGCATGGACATGGTATGACCTTTCCAGCCATCACCCGGCAACAAAAACACATCTCCTAGTAGCAGTGGATAAGTTCAAAAAGTGGGTCGAGGTTCCGGCTGTCAATAGTTGTACAACAGCAACAACAGTCAACTTCCTGAAGAAAATTATATACAGGTTCGGGTACCCTCACAGTATCATCACGGACAACGGGACCAACTTTTCACTCGGTGACATGCAGAAATTCTGCAGGGAAAACGGGATTCGGCTTGACCTTGCTTCAGTTTCACACCCCCAATCAAACGGTAAAGTGGAGAGAACAAACCAGGAGCTACTCACAGGTGTAAAACCAAGACTCCGGGTTCCACTGATCAGGTGTAGCGTACCTGCACTTTAAATAAGGCAGATACCTGTGTATAGTGCAAATCCCTGGATCGATTCATTTGCACACACAGTTTACGATGTAATATCACAACAAAGCATCAATTTTATTACATCGATGATCCAGAATTACAAAATTTTCGATACAAGTTGCATAGCGTAAAGCTAGCATTGAAAAAGTACACAGCGGAAATACAATAGCAGTGGGTCTCCAACAACTTCATGTTGCCACAGGCGAAAACATGTTGGTTGTAGACTCGAAACCTTTAAACGAAACCTCACTCGTCAACTGATCAATCTGCAATAAGAAAAATATTGCAACAACGTGGGTCAGATTCCATTAAAAATGGAGTCTGGCAAGTGACACTATGGTGGACACTTAATGGAATAACTCTAAAGCCTATATGCATATTTGGCTAGTGGAGTTCAAGGCTAATTTGCATAAAGCCAATTTTTCCTACTCTTTTGAAAAACACTTTTCTTGAAATCAAGACGAGTATGGCATGAAAACCATAAATCTCATCTTCCCTTGTTCACCCATCAAATTTTATTTCTGAAGTTGGAATGATGGAATCCTCCGTTGACGTCCGTGATCAGCTGCTCAAATTGTCCGTACCGGGGACACGGCTAAGTACTTAGTTTTACACTCTGCAGAGGTTGTGCACGTTCACCATTGTACCCATTCAACCCAAATTATCCTTTACACACCATTTGTGATAAGGAAAGGAGAAGAATGAGACGAGATCTTTCAGAAGCATTTTCCCTCCAACTCTGGCTTGACCCGTTCCACCTAACATCCCCCTACATCTGCTTGTCAAGCCGGAGAGATTCCACGCAACATAATTGATCAAGCCAGAGCCCATATGGCAATGGCTGCACTGGAAGCAATCGTCACTCGGAGTTCTTCAGATTCCTCTGTTCCTGGGTGGCCATTCACAAGTGTACATACTCCAGGAACCATAGACATGGACCTGAGTAGCCACTCAACATAAACCATACAACCACTTACCACCCAGGTGTTTCATTCTTAACTTAGTAGAATTTAGATTTTCACAAAAGAACATTTGCATAGCATCAATAATTCTACTAAGTATTGTATAGGAACCTAGACACAGGAATAAGGAATTCTACACGGGTTTAGCATAGCAATACTATCCTACACATGCATATAAAAATACACTAAGTAATGCATATAGAAATAATAGGAAGTTTATGAGGTGTGCCACTTGCCTTTGAATGTTGTCGTTGTTCACAAACTCTATTCAACAAACTCGGTCTCTCCATTCAGTCTAAACAATATAAACAAACAACAATACAACAATCAACAGCAAGCACAACTCCACAATGCACACAGACACGTACTATATGAATAAATAAGTTTTATAAAACTTTCTAAGGAAAATATGTTTATGCATGATGTGCAAAATTTTCCCAAGGGCTAGAAATGCTTTTTCATGCCATGAAAATCTTTTAAGTTAATGCAAGGAAAATAGGTGGGTCAAGAATGACTAAGGACTAAGGTCAAGTTGGATAAAACTAACTTTGTTACTACTTTATCTTGAATAAGCACTTTAATGACTTAGTCATGATGTGCATAAAATACTTAGAGAAAATACTAAGTCTATAAGGTGATCAACCATTATTATCAACTCTTTGTAAATTGGATATTCACTAAAGTGAGAGAGACAGACACCCGGCCAGCCACTTAAATTGTGGAACAGGTCTCATGTACGTGGACATGTAAGGTTTGTTTCCAGGCCGCTTCATCACACTATGCCGCTAGGATCCAACAAACATCAAGTGGGTAATAACATGATCAAAAATTGTTTAAGTCTTAAGTGAAGACAAGATTAGGAAAGAGGGAAAAGATAGAAAGAAAGAAGTAATTGTCCTCCAGGCTTCATCTCCAGACTTGTAATATTCTCCTTGGTGATGTCTTGATTGAAGTTTTGATAGACTTGATAAATCTTCAGACTTGGTGTTTCTTGTATCCTCGAGGCTGGTCTTGGATTTACTTAGTCATCATGAAGTCTAACAGAAGAAGGAGGGAGAAAGAAGAAAGAGGGAGAAAGACTTAGAAAATATTTCTGGTTGGTCTTCATGAACTTCTTCTTGATCTTTCTTCTAAGTGCTTCCACTCCTTGGAGATTCTTCTGGAGTCTCGTTTGGCTAAGTCCTTCATTGGTCTTCTAGCTCCATGTTGAAAATTACTAAGTGTCTAAGTGTAGCACTTCACAAAAATGCTAAGTTGAAATTATTTCTAACTTAGAGAAAAACTAATGAAGAGGGGTTTTCCTATGAGAAATATGTCTACAAAATAAAATATGCTATGAATGAAATGAAATTTTTAATCACAAGAAACATCAAAATAACTTTTGTGATTTCTTTATAAATATGCATGAATTTATAAAGGCAATTTAATTAATTTCTAATTTTGGAAAATATAATAAAAGGAATAAATATAAGATTAAAGTTTTCAACGATTATATTTTTATATCAAAATTTTATGAATAGTGTTAATAGACAGGGGCATTTTAATTAAATTTATAACAATTTACTTTAATCAAAATTAATATTTTTATTAATAGTTATATTGAAAATACTCAAACTATTCAAATTAAATATATAACTATGAATTCATTCAAAAATTACTCAAAAATATTTTATAGCAGTGGCATCAATTTACAAATATTCCAAAGTTTCTAAAACAATTTTATTTGCAATTTTTGGATTTATAGATTTAAAGTTATTACAAATATACTCAAATTCACCATTTGAAATTTGAATATTTTATACTAAGTTAAATTTGAATTTTGGCAGATCCAAAATATTCTACATGTCGAGGGCTTTCCAAAAATATAAAGTTTGTTAAATTTGGATAAGTGGTTAAAAAGTTGTGACAGATCTAAGTGGCAGGGGTGTTTCTGTAAAACTGCCAATTAAATTTAATTAAGAAAACCATTTTCCACGTGGCAGCTGACTGGGCGCTGACGAGGCACGACGTGGCGCTGACTGTGCGTGCTGACTGGGATTAAGTGATTGAATCTGGGCCGTCCAGATCTAGATCTACGATCCAGATCTAACCGTACCGATTCGAATAACGCTTCTAATCTACGCCGTCAGATCGAGATCGAAGGGCTCACACGCGTTGACCGGAGGGTGGCGGCGGAGGTTCACCGGAGATGGCGATGGTGGCGGCGCCGGCGTCGGTCGATGACGGAGTCCACGCTCCCGTAGGTTCCCGGGCTCGGGGAGGTGACGAGGAGGCGCGGCGCGACAGGGCGGATCTTATGGTGGCGGTGTCGACGCGGGATTCATCGCGACGTGGAGGAGCGGTTGGGGCGGCTCGGCCGTCGGCGGACCTCCGTCGAGCTCGTCCTCGACGTTCTTCTGCAGGAAAAAGGAAGGAGGGGGTTCAAGAGTTGCGCAAGAGCACGGGGATGAGGGTAGATGGGGTCTCTGGCGCGAGGGGGTGGCTCACCTCGCCGGTGGTTAAAGAAAAATGGCGGCGGATGGTGCGGACTCTGGCGAGCGATTTCTTGAGCCTGGCAGCACGAAACAGAGAGGAAGGAGAGGGCAAACGGAGGCGGGGACGCGGGGTTTATATGGAGGCAGAGGAGGGAACAAATCCCGCAAAAAACTCGCCGGATTTTGGAAAGGAGATCACGGCGGGATTTTCGGTCGGAGGTTGAAGACGATCGGCTGACGTCACCACTGACATCAGCAGGTATTTTCTTTTTTCTGATTTTTCTCCAATTAATTTATAACTTTTGATTTGAATGTCCAAATGAGGTCAAACAAAATTCTAAAAATTTGTAAAATTATTATCTTTCTGTTAAACCAATTGTGGGAGTGTTTTGAACACTTTTCAAAAATAATAATTTCGAAAAATTGATTAAATGTAAAATTGACACTTTATGTTTAATTTAAAACTAGGGTTTAATTAATTTTAATTTTGGCTAATTCATTAATTTAAAATCTATGAAGTTTATAGTTGTAAATTACAGAATTGAAATTTTAACACCATGTTTTGAACCTAGTTGAGAGAATGAAAACCATTTGGCAACTAACACCATTTTTAAATAATTTGTGAATTTATGAATAGATATGACTAAGTGGTTGAAATCAATTTCTTATAAGTAAACTATTTACTTAAAATAAAATGGATTATAGTTTGTAAAATATTTATCAAATTACATTTTAAGTTTTTGAAATACAGTGGATAATAAAATGTTTAAACTGTGACATTGGAAATATTAAACTCAAGTTTGAAGTCTTTCATAGTTGGTTTCCTTATGCATTTAATATTTTATTTTAATAAAAAGAAAAGTTTTAAATTTTAGTGATTTTTGAATATTATAAAATGTTGGGATGTTACATCAGGGCAGCCGGGTGCTGGGAAGAGGAGTAACCATCAGTAGATTGGAGCATCAACACAACCCCAAACAGGTCAACAGACTTCACCCCCTTCTTCATGGTTTATGGAGCAGAGGCCGTGTTACCCAGTGATATCCTTCAAGATTCTCCAAGAGTTGTAAACTATGTGGAGACAGAGAATGAGCAAGCCCGGCAAAACTCAATGGACATGCTCGAGGAAGCAAGGGAACTAGCTCTGGCAAGATCAACCATATATCAGCAAGACCTGAGGCGGTACCAAAGTCGCCGGGTTATGTCAAGAACTTTCCAGGAGGGAGATTTGGTTCTCAGGCTGGCTCAGAACAAAGCCCGCTTTCACAAGCTTACTCTCCCATGGGAAGGACCTTTCGTGATCAGCAGAAACCTACACAATGGATCCTACTATTTGGTGGACCTAAGAGAGGAAACTAAGTTGACAGGAAATAACATAGATCATACGAGATACCCAATGACAGAAAATGGCAGGCCCTAGAATATTGCAGAGCTAAGGCCATACTACACATAGACAGAAGGAGACCCGGATGAGACGGGTTCCACCCTTTTTGTATCTTTTTCAGTTTAAAAGCAGCAGGTTTCAAACGCGCTCTTTTCCTTACCAGGGTAACTAAGGGGACTGGAAGGTTTTTAATGAGGCGGCTTGCTAGCTACGTACATATTTTATGATCAATAAAAGAGAAACTTCTCTGAAGAAAAGAGTTTGTTGGTTCAAATCCTCATCTTTCATACAGCAAGGGGTCTTGGGAGCTTACTAACTAAAAGTTATAAGTTGAAAACTCAAGACCCGGTAGAGACGCCACAATGTTCAGATCCTCATCTTTCATATAGTGAGTGGTCTTGGGGGCTTACTAACAAAAAGTTATAAGTTGAAAACTCAAGACCCGGCAAAGACACCACTATATTCTTGGTTATACTTGCCTGCTAGCTCGATGCTATTCTAAACCGGCAAAAGCGCCACAATGACCTGATGCTAAAATCCGGCTCTCAACCTGACTATGAAACCCATGGGGGCTTAGCAGATCTTGATTGACCTACAGTTTTATGCACTAAAGATGTCATAAGAAAGCCGACTATGCAGAGAGCTAAAGAAACCAAAAGGGTCATCAAAACCAAATAAGACTTGCAGATTCCGCAAAAGCCGGGCATCATATAAATAAGGCATGTTCTTCCAAATCGCACAAGGGCGCATACAAGGGTAGGACTTAACATAAGTATTATCTAACCAACTACAAAGTATGTAAGCCGGCGCGAGTATCAGCGTTCGGGACATCAGGACGATCTACTGGGACTGAGACTTCGGTGCAGAGGTGCGCCCAAGGTCCTTGGTAACCTCTGTAGCCTCTCCTGCTGCTTTCTGCAAAACGAACGAGGACAAAGCCTCAAAGCCATCAAGATAAGAAGGACGGCAAGGAACATGCACTTCGGGAGTTGAGCTGGAAGGGTTCGCACTTGGGTTGTATGGCACGAAAAGTTCGGGCGCATCTTCCACCGGCTTCCACAAGTTGAACGGCTCAGGAGGATCCTCCGTCACAGCACAGTTCGCATCATCGCATGAAGATTGGAAGTCATCAAGAGAAAGTCCCTCCGCGGTCCGGCAGGCTGGAAGCCGGATGTATTTCACAAGCTTACCAAATACCTTGGCCCTGTACCTCTTGCCATCCGCCTGGAACTCAGTTAAGCCCTTGGATAGCAACTCCGGGTCAATGTTTGGATAATATGCTTTGGCAAGAGCCATCACCTGAATTGCACCCTTGCGGCAAGAAGAAGCTTTCCAGCATCGCACCACAGCCGGCACAGTGGAGGTGGAACCCAAGAAATCCGGAAGACTGGGAAGGGGATTCTCAGAAGACGATATCACCTTAATCATCTCAGCATAGCCAAAATAAAGCCGGCGAGTGACCCCATATATGGCCTGGATCTTATCCACGGTCGTCTTACTAGTAACCCCTTGAGCTCCGCCTGAAAAGACATGAGTAAGAACTCATGTAGAAGAGAGGATGAAAAGCAAAGCCGTAATTCAAAAGCAAGAAATCAACTTACCGAAGATGGCAATGGCAAGGTTGTGGACACATTTTTTGACCTTCTCAAACTCGATGGAGATCTTCTTCATGGCCACATCTTGAATTTGGATGACTTATTCCTGGTCTTGCACCTTCTTGAGCAAGGTCTCATTTTCAAGCATGAGCCGGCGAATCGTCTCTTCATGCGTTTTGACCTGCTCCTCGGCCTTTGCACGAAGGCCGGCTTCTTGAGCTAGTTTATGACGAGCATCACTATTCTTCTGAGAGCTCTCCGCATTATACTCCTAAGATACGCAAAGAAAATAGTAAGGACAAAAGAAAAAATCAAGGTAACCCGGAAAACAGGGTAGAGCTCAAAAAAGTACATTGAAGTCAAGACGCTCAAATTCTTATAAGTCCCCGGTAGCCGCAGGGAACAACCCGACACTTGGGGGCTACTCAATTTAGAGCTAAAAGAGAAGAAAAAATTGGCAATTTTCAAAGAAGACCCAGAACACTGCTAGCACTAGTTCCGGTTCTTGGGGACTACTCAATTGAAAACAGATGCACAAGACAAATTTCAAAAAGACCCAGAGTCTAGTCGAGCTATAACTCTGATTCTTGGGGACTACAGTGAAGATTTTACTACTGCAACCAGTGTTCCCTAAAGATTGGCAAGCACTAAGCATCTACAAAGTACAAGCTCAGCACTTGGGGACTACTAAGGTTAGGGAACAGCAAGGAAACGTGCCGTAAAGCGCTTATGAAGGTAGCACCTCATTCCCGACTCCTCCTTTCGAAGATCCGATAGGCGTTCATGTATATATTGGAAGACGGCAGGGAAATCTATCGTCCACAGGGGGCTCCCCTCCGGCACAATGACTTTAATCTTCTTCTAGGGAGCCTCGGATGTTTCCTTTCCCTTTGACACCGGCTCTAACATCGGCTCAGGAATCTTGGCTGTTGAAGAAGACGAAGCTTTGGGGTCCGAAAACCTAGTGCCGGTGACCACGATATCGTCCTCCTCATGGACGGTAGGCAACTTATCCTTTGGAGGAGAATCTGACGCGGCCGGGGGAACCGGGTTTTCATCAACCGGCTCCGCAGCCCAGGTTTCAGGCTCAGGAACTCGAGGCACAGGAACTGGAGACTGGGGAGCAGAGGGCTCAGCCTGCTTAAGAGCTTCCACCTCATCTTCGAGTACGTCTTTGGCCCTATAGAGATAAGACGGTATATAAGTGGCATGCGAGCAAGAGAAAGATAAGCTTTGAAGAAAAGTAAAGGAGACGAAAGACTCACCCCTTGTTCTCCGTAAAGTCAGAGAGGGGGGCGTCCAAGCCGGAATCTGAAGAGCTAGACAGAGACCGGGATTTGGAAACCCGGACGTTGCCAGCCAGAGGATAAGACGCATCGTGAGAGGCTCGAGGAGTTTTGCACCTGTGAGGATAAGGATTTAGAGGGATACCTGAAGATAGCTCGTCGGATGAAGTAGAGGAGCGCGTCCTTTGGCTCTTTGGGGTCGCCTCCTCCTTGCCCTGCGTAAAAGGCCAGCTTTGAGAAGCAGCGGCTTCAAGTTCGATGGAACGAGAGCTGGATATCATGTGTACCGTAGTCCGGGTCCGCTTGCGGAGAGACGGTGGAGGCGGAGATGGAGCTGCAGTTTGTGCGTTCTCGTGGTCATCTTGACCTGACAGAGTAGGAGTGTGAGTAGCAAGTTCATCTTCAAGATCGACTTCCAATAGGTGGATGAAGAGCCGGCCCAGCGGATCCAACTCACCTTCTTGTTCGGCTCCTTCGTCCGCACCGGAGTTTTCCTCTTCATCATAGTCATCTAGGTCTAAGGAGGAAGGAGTCTCGTCAGTAGCTTTCGTCATCACCATCCTGACAAGAGACAAAGCCAGTTAGACAAAAAAAGTAATCAACTAAGGAAGAGAGAAAAGTGACAAAGAAAGGATATGTTATCACGGGAGGCGGGTTCTCTGAACAGAAAGGAAGAAGCCCGTCCTGTTCTACTTCAGCCAGGGTCTCCATCAAGAGGCGTTTGGCGGTCTTGACCACGTCCGCGCTTTTCGGCTCGCGAGTGGTGTACCGTAGAGGGTCGCTGGGCAAGTTGGAGTATTCATAGATGAATTTGAGCGGATCGACAGCGGATTGATACACCACCCGACCAAACATTTCACCAAGTCAGTCCCCTTGAGCCCGTGAGCTTTGAGACAGAAATCCTGGAGATGAAGGGAGCCAAGGCGACACGGTCTTTGGCGTATGAATTCACAGTTTCCCCCAACTCCAACGGCTCGACCCAGAAGCCCAGCAGAGGAGGTTGGCCCTTGGGAGAGGTGTCCTTACGGTAGAAAAAGGTGGATTGCCAGGCCCTCGGGTGGCTGGCTAACTTAAGAGTAGGGAAAATGCCGTCACGGCGGCGCTGAATCGCAACCCCATCGCAAATGTTCAAAGGACCGCCAGCGAAGGAGCGCTGTGGGTTACAATAGAAGAATTCGAGGAAAAGATCCACAGAGGGTTGGATTTGAAGATAGTCTTCACAAAGAACCGTGAATTGGAAAGAGAAAGAATCGAATTGGGAGCGAGGTCTTGGGGCCCATCTGGCCCACCTAGGCCGGCCAAGGCTCCCCCACCGAATTCCCTTGGGGATCCCCCCCCCCCATGGGTCTTCTTTCCACCAGAAGGTCCATTTAGGAAAATCAGCCTAAATAAATTCGAAAATTAATATATAAAATCATATTTAAACATCAATTACACTAATTAATATTAAACATATTATATATAATTTATTCTAGCTCCGAAAACTATTTCGTCGCTGCCCGATCTCCATCGGACCATTCCCGGGACGTTCCCGGTGATCTCTTTCCTTTCCGGTTGTCTTGTCGAAACCCCTTAAGTGTGTTACCCTAGCGGTTCGATATAAGAACATGCATGATCGAGACTCTTCTCCGATCAATGACTAACTCGTAGGCCTGGACCCCATGAATTAATCCTTGTGATATAACGAATGACTCTCATCTATGAAACCTGAACGTTAAGTTTTAAACCTTTTTCCATAGCGATACTTAGCGTGTCCGAGCATCGTTCATAGATATCTCCATGCCTAGCTGACCTCGTTACCGACAACACTATCTTCTACTCGTCTATGATTTCATGTCTCCGTGACCTAGTCACATGCTTGCAAGCTCATTAGACATAATATCACCGAGTGAGCCCTAGAGTATCTATCCTGCTATGCGGACTGGCAAATCCCGCTCTTGACCCCTTGTCTCAACTACCCCCTTCCAATACCTAAAAGTATCACCGTTATTGTCATACTATATAAAATACGACGTTTGGTGCGATCAAAGTATCTTCCAGGAATAACAATAAGAGTTGATCTCACGGTCGAAGGCGTAATGACTACATCCTACAAATATGGGTATGTCCATCACATCGTTTTACCAACGACATGACTTCATTGCCGACTGGCGCCATGGCCCATGATCGGGAAACCTCGATCATCAATCGCGCAACGAAACTAGTCTACGTAGAGGCTACTAGGGACGTGGTTGTTTATGTATCACACATGTATTAATGTTTCCGCTTAATACAGTTATAGCATGACACAAAACATATTATGAACAATCAAGATATGATAAAGAAATACACTTTATTAATTGCCTCTAGGGCATATCTCCTTCAAAGACGAGGGGCCGAACCTGGGTAAACCCTTGTTTCCCCACGCCACGCTAGACAAGCTCCTGATGTCGGAAGCCGCCATACCCCTCATCTCAAGTTTCCACCCGGAAACATCAGTCGTGACAATCCCACGACAAGTGGGCAGCCCACCTGAATTGACCATGAAGGCCCAAGAGGAGGGAGCCGCACCAAGAAGGAAGGGGGAGCGCAAGTCCAATTCGGACTGGCCCTTGGCCGGCCGAACCCCCTCCTTTTTCCTTTAGTCCCACATGGGGGAGGTATGGTGTTTCCGCACCCCCTCCCCCTTTATACAGCAAGGCATATTAATTGGATTAATTACAAAAAAATACAATTAATATTGTACAAGGCTGGCCGAGCTGTTTCTCCGCCCTCTTTGCCTTCTCTCTTCCACCAAAGCTATACCGATGGGCGCCGTTGCCTTGCAGGATTCCAGAAAAGTTCTACTCCTGCGATCTCAGCTGGATCTGAGTGACCGGTGGTTGTTGTTAAGCTCCGTATGCTTGTGAGTACTCGGAGGCGCCACATATGAGGTTCCAGGGCGACGTCGTCTCGCCACTGCCGCAGCCCAGCTGCTGCCCTGCCGTCGGCACCACCCCCCTTCCGCTGGACGCCCGTCGACGCAGGTCATCGTCGACATCGCCACGTCATCGGCTACTTCGTCGCGCCAAGTTCTCCGCGACCTTGAGGTCGGCTACGTACGGCTTCATCGGCAACGCTTGTGCGGGAGCGTAATCCCCGCTATCGGTCAACAAGAGGTGTGTGACCATTTCCGCCACAGTTATCGCATGTACTAGATAGATATACCCTGGCTAGTTTCGGTGTTCATATGCTAGCAAATTATTGTTTTCTGCCTCGGAATCCCTTCAGGGTCTTAACCATGTCTGGAGTATTCTCGAACCGTAGGGTAACACGCTTAAGGTCTTACCGAGATTTGGAGACCGTTTGGAATAATAGATAAAGGAGAGAGATAAATAACCCAAAAAAGGTTTCGGTAGTTCCGGAAGGGTTCCGGGAATGTCCAAAAGAAGTTCGGGTTGTCTGGAAATTGTTTCAGAGTCACGGGATATTAAATAATATGTAAATATATTAATTATGAATTAATAATATTTTATTTTAATTTAATACTAATTAAAAGGAGAAAAAATGGGCATCACACTTAATGGGCCAGGAAGGGCCCATGTGGGGCCGGCGCACCATGCAGGGCATGGGGCCCATGGTCACCACGCACCTGGCATGGCCGGCCATCTCCCTCCCCCTTCTTTAGTCCCACGAGGGGAGACAAGGTGTTTGCACACCCCCTACCTCCTTTATAAGAAGAGGCATATTAATTGTTTTAAATACAATCTAAAATACAATTAATATTGTATATGTCGCCTTGAGTTAATTCTCCGCCTGCTTCTCTCTCTCCCACGAAGCTATACCAAAGTGCGCTGTTGCCCTGCGGAATTCTAGAAAAGGTCCAGCCCTACGATCTCAGCTGGATCTGAGTGACCGGGGTTGTTATTAAGCTCTGTATGTGTGTGAGTACTCGGAGGCGCCACATTTGAGGTACCAGGGCGACATCGTTTCGCCACCGCCGCTGCCATGTCACTTCACCACATGCTGGAGGTGCCCCTCCTTGTTGACACCGTGTCTTCGTCAACATCGCTACATCATCGTCTACTTCGGTGCGTCAAGTTCTTCGCGACCTAGAGGTCGGCTACGTCGTCTTCGTCGGCAACGCTTGTGCGGGACCGTAATACCCCCTATTCGGTCTACAAGAGGTATGTGACCAGTTCCGCCACCATTACCGCATTACTAGATAGATAGACCCTGACTTGTTTCAATATTTGTTACTTAGAGAAATTATAGTTTTCTGCTACGGAACCCCTTCAGCATCGTCAGGTTCCCCAGCCTTTACAAGGCCTCCGCTTCGGCAACGCCATCATCCACATCGACCTCACGGAGGATTGGCATGTGATTGAGCCTCGCACCCCCTCGTCAGGGCAGAGCGGGGTCTGTCGCCAATCTTGAAGGAGTCGCCGCCATACACCTGGTGCAAGGGGCGGTATGACAACGGGGAAGATCGCCCACTGATACGTGCATTTTATATCATCATTTATACAACTTATATTATCATATTAAAATGTTATTGGAACTATTATATCAATGTTTTACATGATTTAGATGATTTTGGGGACCTTCATACAAAGTCCCTATTTTTGATATTTAATATTGGTATTTAATATCAGGGAGCAGAAAATCTTCTTTTTCTTGTTTTTATTGTTTCATGAGCTGGAACAACCCAAATGAAAAAAAAGAAAATTACACAGTTAAATTTACACCAGGAGAACAAATGTAGGCAAATGGGTGAATATAGCGACCCATAACCCACGAGACGGACGTGCGGAACTTCCGACTTGAATCTAGTGCTAGCATCGACGCAGATGCTTTAAAACATTGTGCCGTATCTGACTTGTGGGGCATGCTCGTCAGGCTTTAAGATGGCACCAAAAGGAAAGACTTTCGAAAATTTCCCAGAGAAAAGCCAAAGGCAGTCACCTCTAGATCGTCCCCTCTTTATCCACCCATCCCTCGGATCATCCATCCACCGGCACCCGTCACACAATTGGGCCCACTTGGCATTCAATAATTCGGTACACGGCAAAGTACAGAACAGTCATTCCTCCTCCCCTCCGCTCCTGCCAATCCCCAGAGCGTCACAAAGGAAAACCCAAAACAAATACTCCCTCCGATCCATATTAATGGACTTAACTTTGTCTAGATACGAATGCATCTAGTCTAAACACTTAACTAGATGCATTCGTATTTAGACAAAGTTAAGTCCATTAATATGAATCGGAGGGAGTACTGTAAAACAAAGTCTACGTAAGCAAGGACGCGTCGGCCCCACGTGAAGACCTAACCGGATCGAGCCCTAACCCACCGGTAAGGGAAGCAATAGGCCCCACGCGCCAGTGAGTCAACCCTAGTGCGCCTAGTTTTACCGACTCCCCCGTCCTCTGACTTAACAACCAACCTGCAAGTTAACTACAAGGGGCCCACGGGCCACGAACACCGGGTCTAGGCGGCGGGCGGGCAGTGCAGTCCGTCTCCTTCTCCGCCTCGACCCCCAACCGAAATCGCCTCCACTTATAAAACGCCACCTCGCCTCCACAGCTCTCCCTCTTTTCCGGTGTATTTTTTCCTGCAAGACAACAGCACAACCCCATCCATCTCTCTCAGACGACCTTGCGAGGCGGCGGCGCGAGGAGCGTGTTCCGTCCTTTCTCTTGGGGTTTCTTCTTCGCCATCCATGGCGGACGTCGACGAGGAGCGCAGGGCGGCCAAGATACTACTCAGCCTCCGGACCACCAAGCTCACGCGGTGGCCGGACTGGATGCAGCGGCCCCCGCCCTCCAAGGAGCTCGCCGCGCCGTCCGCGGAGGAGTCCGAGGTTGAAGAACTGCCGCCGCCGCCGGAGTGGTGGCCGAAGCAGCCGCGGGGCCCGCTGCGTGTGCGGTCGAGCGGATGGTCGCCTTCCTTGGACGGCCTCTACGCGCGGCTGTGGCACCCCTGCGCCAAATCTTCCAGCGAGGAGGAAACGGCGTGGTCGCCGCCCCCTCGCGTCACGAAGGTCAAGCTCGAGTTCTTGAGGCCGTTGTCCGGATCCGGCCCTTCCACGAGCGGCGTGGAGCGGACGGCGCGGCCGCGCGTGGGCGACAAGGTGGCCGCGCGGAAGGAGGCCTTCATGGCGGCGTCGAGCCCGGAGACCCCTTTTGACTACGCCGCCGCCGCTCGATCCGTTGCTTCGTCGAGCGGGGATGAAGGGGCACGGTCCATGACCAAGCGTAAGCTGCAGGGGGCGAGCAGATCTGGAGCTCCATCCAGCGGCGACGAGGGATGCAGCTCGCCGGCGAAGCGCACGCGGCCGGACGTTCAGGCTGCGCCGGCCGCCGTTAAAGTCGAGGTGAGTTTTGCTGCCTTCTCCTTTCCTTTCCCCCACTCTTTGCGGGATTCACGGCGCTATCGTGTCTCGCTTTGGATTCTGTATCGAGGCCTTGTTTTTCTTGGGTGCCAATCTTGGTTGACGTGAATTTTCGTTCGTTTTTGTTCATCAATTTTGTGGGTCGCTCGTGAATTTATCGAAACAATTCTCGCCTTCTGAATTTTTAGTATGAGTGGAAAATTCCTCTAGTTATGGTGATTGGTCTGTCGGCAATTTCTTGTCTGTAGCAGTTCTGATGAAATGCCTTGTTCCCCTGCATCTTCTTGGTTGCTGCAGACTAAGGCGTGGCCTAGTGGTGGGGAGGGGCTGATGCCTTCCCACCCGAGTTCGAGTGCTCTTGCTCGTAATTTCGGTGTTGTTGCACCTCTGTTCTACTAATATGTCACAGGGCCCTCCCCTGTTAGAAATCATTTTTCTTGGTTGCTGTTCCGTAGGCGTAGATGCGTTGGTATGCGTCAAGTCCAGTTCTAGTATTGTATGGATAGAATCTAGAAGATGAAGTTCTTGCGTTCCACACACAAAAAAGAGTTTTTTCCGCAAACTAAAACCAGTCCCCCATACCCGGGGCGTTTCACAGTCTATTTCCGAGTCGTTTTCACGCCCGGTTTGTTTTTGTCTTGCCGAGGAAAGTGGAGAGAAGCCGTCGCCTCGTCGCCGTGGACAGCCGCGGCGGCGAGTTCCTTGCGGCGGCGGCGGCGGTACCAGGACAGCTAGGTCTCCCGCGTTCCTCGCTCCGTCCAACCAATGCAGCTGCCCAAATTATAGAAAAAAATCCATTTTTTTACTGCTAGTAGTAGAAAAGAAGAGAAGCCCGTCTGTGATTTGAATTGAAGGCTGGTTATTGTGTGTCGTTCGTTATGGATTTGGACGCGCGTGTGTGTGCGCTGTGCTGTAGACGAATCCCGGTCGCCATCATGAGTAGCTTCTTTTTTCTGCGCGTGGACCCCATGGTATACTCTGCCGGCGCACTCTTCTTATCCTTTTCCCGGCGTCTTTTACTCGACCTTGATTTCCTTTAATTTACTGGGAGTATTCTTCTTTCCTAAATTTCGTTTCGTTCTGACTTGCGTTCCAAGATATAGACCGGCTTCCTCTTTCTTTCTTGGAGGTTTCTGTTGCGGTTTCCGGTGTGGTCCAAGGTGGAACGGTTCCATCTACTAGTAGTATTTCGTTTTTTCAAGTCGCTTGGTATTTCGGCAATTTTTTGAAGAAATACTGCACTCCTGTATTCCTTTTTTTGGAAAGAGAAACATTTTCCTGGCCCTCGCTGTGCTGTAGGGTTGTTGTAAAGCGGACTCGTTTTTTATTTCGTGTTAGACTGGGACGTGTGTCGCCCGTGGGACCGCCTATCGCGTCGGCACCGTGCCTAGGCCACGAGGGATGCGTGTTCTTTCGATCGAAACGTCAAAAATAATTACTCTTTCAAACTAATTATCAAGCTGCTGCTGGGGCTTTGATTCCTTGAAGAAAACACTTTACTTAGTATAGTTTAGTACTACTTGTAGTGCTAGTCGATGATGGCATGGCATGTGTGCTGTCTGTCTGATTCTGATAGCATTAGCGAGCACGACTACTTATTTTATTCCACTGTGATTTATTTTTGTCCTTTCACGTGATTTCCTGCATCCTGTAGAATCTTTACTGGATCCGTGTTGGTTGGTGGTGTGTTCCACTTTGCTTGATGAGCGTTCTCTCGTAATTTAGTACTCGTACTGTTTAGTGCTTCCTGGAATTGCCCACTAAAATCTTCTTGATGTTTCGCAGGTGCCAAAGATTGAGGAGAGTTACCGCGACGAGAAAGGGCACTTGTTGTTTGACCTCAACGAAGATGTAGGCATGGCGTGGTAATAAGATTACAAGACGGTTTTGCTAACTGATTGGTGCTCGGGCCAAATAAACCCAGCTGCTCCTGTGTACATAAAAGGGCAAAGTCAGCAGAAGAAGAGCAGCTAAGGGTTAGCTGAAATGATGGACGGAGATGCCTTAGGAAATACTTATCATTAGATTTTTCAGGATAATTTTATGTAGTCTTGTCTAGTGTGCCGCTGGCTCGCTTGTTTAATGCCCTGGCCTGTATTTATCCTGTTCATCATACGGTGCGGGAAACAAATATATACCTACTCTATCAGACAGTTTTTCTTTGGTTTACTAAGTATCGTTTTTTACATGTTTCACTGCTTTCTCGGTACTGTGCAATTTACAGCCCGTTTAATGGAACTGATGATGTGCAGAGGAAGCCACGAGTGTTACTGTTGTCAGAATCAATGGTCCTCGTTTTGACTTCTTGTTCAGTTTTGTTCTTGCTGGTTTGCTGCCGTGTCCAAGCTGCAGTGGCGTAGTTCCAATACTGGCGGTATCCGTAAGCTGATATAAGAGCAAGTTCACCAGTTCTATCAAACCCTCCCCTATACGTTTTTAGGGGAAAAAGTTCAAAAACAACCGCCTCAGCAGTTCTCTCAACATTTCCCCGATTTATAGGCGCCCCCGGTTCTGCTCGCTCGTCTCCCCTACAAGTAGGGGAGGTTGATGACTCCACTATCCCGATATTAGTGAGCTTTTTGACACTGCAATATGTCGATATCCATGAGTTTTTGGTTTATTTTTCAGATTTTGGTGATGGATAAGTTTTTTACACTACAAGTTAGCAGGTAGCCGTTGGATTTTACATTTTAGTTATACATTATTTTTAAAATATTGAAAAATAGATTAAAAATTTAAATAGGGGAGATGTTTTAGGGAAACTGCTGGAGTTGAACATATTTTAGGAGAGATTATTTTAGAAATAGTCTCCTACATAAATATATAGGGAAGACATTTTAGGAGAACTGCTGGACTTGCTCTGTAACAAACGAAAGGGTCCTAAAAAACGAAACGGTAACCATGGATAAATAGATCACTTAGTATCGAAATAATACTGTACTTACTTAGTCTCGAAAAAACTGTCGCAAGTGACAATCTTTTTAACTAGGATCAATTTTACATTTAAACCCTTCCACGCAGCCTCGAACATCAAATCGATTCTCGAACCATTCCTCAGGTAGGCGAGGTCTGCCTACCGGCGATCTCCCCCTTCATCACACGATGAACTCCTTCCTCGTGCCCCATCGTGGCCCACCCGTCGGCCACTAGTGAGCTCCTGCTCCAAATCCCCCGCCGCCAGATCCTCTCCCGTCAGCCGCCGGATCAGCTCCATCCTCCTCCTCGCCTCGCTACTCCAGGCCCGCTCATCCCTGGCCAGCACCTCCAGGACCTTCTCCGTGAGCCTCCAGTCGCCAGCGCCTCTAGCTCGCCCCACTGCCAACCAATGCATCCCAGCACTCGCGAGCCAGCCAACGCCTTCGATCACCAGCTCCGACCAGCGCGTACAGTTTCTGCTCCGGGCCGGAGCTACTGGCGAGTCGGGCTCCTGTTCCTGCACGTACAAGCAGAGCTTGTTGTGGCCAGCGATTTCCATCGATCGCCTCCAGGCCGGGGTAGTTGAAGCTCCTGCATACCTGATGAACAGGAAATTAAAATTCAGGTTATTACTGCACTGAAATGACATGCATCTCATAATTTGGAGTTTGCAATTAATCACAAATCAAGTTTTTGGTAACCTAGAGCTATGACCTAACCAGCAAATTATAAGCACTGTATCTACCGACCACGTTGCTTTGAAGCGGCGGTTGTAATGATCATAAAATAGCTAAACAGTTAAGATCAGTGCCTGATCTAGATGCAACAAAGAGTAAGATTCACCCCCAATCCGTTCGGTCACGTCGTCCGCTCTTCTCAGCGGTCCGATCGGTGCATTCGACGGTCAGGATAATCCCACGCCAGTGGTTACTGTTCATCAAAGAGGGATACGTCGCCAGCTGAGCGCACCAGCACGCACCGGTCACGCCTGGTCACCCAGTTTCCCCTCGTACCACTTTAAAGAGCACAATTTACAAAGCTCAAAAACTAGGTGTGAGAACAATTCACAGTAGCACCACCGATGTGTATCTCCTCGTCGAATACTTTGGAATTTAGGGTTGCATGTGACACAGATAATTAAGCTGTGCATGTGTCATTATACTTTCTTTTTCTGATAGTTGTAATTGCTATTTCTTCTTTACATAGTAAGATAAAATCGATGTTAAAATACACACCTTTTGGCCTCTAGCGTTTCACAAATTCCAATGTCCACCACAGAGTTTCTGTTGGTTGGATTTGCCCATAATGAGGTTCTCACGTAATCAAATTATATCGCTCTACAAATTCATTTCCGCGCACCTCCGTGCATTGTCCGTTTTCTCCGCTTCTCCGTTAGGACGGTATCATCACCTCCGCGTCAAATTCGAGCTGCCCCCTCCAGCTAAACATGAGCGCCTACCCTAATCTCCATCTCATGTTCCTCAACTTAGTGCATATGGCACCAGATCCCTTGATGCACATGCTCGCCATACAGAGGAGTTGATAGCATAAAACTACCACTTTGTGGAGGCCAATTACGGGATGATACCACTTTACGTTTGAATCACATAGAACTACGAGATCGAAAGCTAATTTTCACAATAAACCCAAATTGCGATCCGCGGACGAATTGACAGCGATTTCGATGGTTCGGGCCCACCCCATCAGCGCTCCTCCATGAAGACGACGTCGTCTGCGCTTCTCCACGAAGACGACGTCGACCCCGCTCCTCCCCGCTTCCGGCCGCTGGTCCTGCACCACTGCACGGCCCACCCAGTCCTGCGGTCCTCCTTCGCCTACGGAAGCCACCCGCGCCAGGCGCATCAACCCAAGGTGGATTTCCTCTTCCTCACCAACTCCTACCTCGTCTTCGCTCTGCTCTGGATGTGGAAATCGTTGACTTCGGTGTCCCCATGATGTGATAGGCATAGATGGACCGGAGGACGGCGCGCGGATGGGGAGGAGGTCCCTGCAGCACGAGGTGGCGTCGCCGGACGGCAAGGCCGCTACTGAGGGCAGCAGGAGGCGAGCTGGTGCGGCTGCGTCCATGGCAGAAACGTGCTCGGGCGCGGCAAGGAAGCACACAACGGCAAACATCCCCTTGGCGCGGGTCGCGCCAGGACAACATCACCTCAATGCGCCTCCCCTGCGCCGCGACGTCGCCCGAGCAGAGTCTGTGCGCGGCCGAGGCGGAGGCTCGGGCACTGGAAGGCGGTGGCCTCGGGGTCGTGGTTGGAGGCAGTGGCGGTACGAAGGAGAGCGCTGGACGGCGATAGGCAGCCCGGCTGTCGGGTAGACCAACAACTCCGATGGACGTGTGGCAGACTCCAGGCACCCATGGCTCGGGTAATCGCTCTCCGGTGCGCGTCGCCGCCGGCGGACATAGGGCCGACACGTTTTTTTCTTTTTTCCAGTTTTTCATTTTTTTATTGTATTGGCAAGTGGGTCCCACCTTCAATTTGGTGTTACCTTGCCTGAACTTGCCACGTCATCCGTACATGTGGTCCCAATCGGTCCGATGCGCTGTCAATTCGCTCTCCGAGCCAGTTTTGGGTTTATTACGAAAATTAGCTTTCGATCTGGTAGTTCTATGAGAATCACGTAAAGTGATATCATCTTGTAAATGGTCTCCACAAAGTGGTAGTTTTATGCTATCAACTCTCATACGAAGCCGTGAGGAGGGCCAAAGGGGCGTGGAGGAGCCCGAACTGACCATGCGGGACAGTAATAGCCATCGAGGTAAAAGGCAAGGGGAGCCGCTACGACAGACAAATCGCAGGGGCGAGCAGTTAAAGTCATACTGCAAGATCCAGGATGAGCTGGCATCCATGCCTTTGGACAGAAGGTTAGATTGCATCAGCCAAGATCCATTAGAGCATCTCCACCGGGGGCCACCAAAAACTTGCACCAGCGGCACCCCTCAAAGTCTCGCCCCGAGCGATTTTATGTCCTGCACCCCTATAGGGCCTCTATACTTGGAGGCCCTCCTCGGGGTGCTAGATATCGACTCGGCCATGGCTCTGACAACGCTGGCCCACTCGTCATACACACGACGCGTCGCACCCGTTTTAATGTAGGCGCGCAGCAGGTCGTTCCGCCGCGTTTAATGTCCACGAGTCGCTGGGCAGTCTCCCAGGCGATGGGACTGGACGAGAGGCGATGCGACAAGACGGAGGCGGCAGGCGTCACATTAACGCCGGCCACAACGTGCACGGCAGTCTACGCCGGCAACAACATGCGCGACAGTCCACACAACGCATTTACGCCGGCCAGGATGCTCGCGCACCGCCCCCTCCCCTGCCGCCCTTAAATCCCCTCTCCCACGGCGCCCTCGCTCCCACACCGCCCTTTGTTCTCTCCCTCTCCAACCCTCCGTCGTCCACCCCGCCCTGACCTCTATGTCCATGGCGAACAACTGGGAGGGCAGCAACAGCAGGTGCAGCGGGCGCACGGTTTCCACCAAAGCGGCCTGCTGGTGCCACCAGACGCGCGTCTGCCCGCAAGGTGGCGCACGTCCCCTTGTGGTGGCCTCCCCCTACCGGCGCTCCTGGAGACGCAGGACCAGATCCGGCGCGACATCACGCGTCGCCGGTCCTAGCTGACCCCGCACGAGGGGACCCTCCCCGAGTATAACGACAACAACTGGGAGCCTAGATGCGAAGGTTCTGGCGCGAGCAGACGGAGGCGCTCGCGTTCTATGACGGCCCGAGAAGGCCGGGGCCACCACAGGGCGGAAGGCCGCCACTGGTGGTGGGACACCACATGCCACACGGTGGAGTCCCACCCCGTTGCACCCGCAGCACCACAACCACCGTCTGGTGAAGGACAAGTTGCGCTCGCCTCCGTGTCATGGAGGAAGCGGCACCGGCATCGTCATCCGTGAACACCGCGAACAACGGCGTTCGCCACCTCGCGGACGCCTACACCTCCCGTCGAGACGATCCCGTACGGGTGCAACATGTCGTCCCCGCTGCGGAACGAGCACGACGGCGACGCGTCGGGGTTCCTGGCCGCAATCGCGGACTCGGTGACCACCATCGAGCGCCACAGCCCCGGCTACCTCGCCGCAATCGCAAACTCGGTGAAAAAAATCATCCTCGTCCTCCTCCGGTGGCACCTCCTGCAGCCGTGCACCGCATCGCCATGACGGCGCATCCACCGGCCTGGGCGGATCAGGCTGAAGGAGATATGCCCTAGAGGCAATTAATAAAGTGTATTTATTTATCATATCTTGTTTGTTCATAATATGTTTTTGTGTCATGCTATAACCGTATTAAGCAGAAACATTAATACGGGTGTGATGCGTAAACAACCAGGTCACTAGTAGCCTCTACTAAGACTAGTTTCGTTGCATGATTGATGATCGAGGTTTTCCGATCATAGGGCATGGCGCCAGTCGGCAATTATAGTCATATCATTGGTGGAACGATGTGATGGACATACCCATGTTTGTAGGACGTAGTCATTACGCCTTCGACATTGAGATAAACTCTTATTGTTATTCCTGAAAGATACTTTGATCGCACCAACGTCGTATCTTATATAGTATGACAATAACGGTGATACTTTTGGGTAAAGGAAGGGAGTAGTTGAGACGAGGGGTCAAGAGCGGGATTTGCCAATCCGCATAGCAGGATAGATACTCTGGGGCCCACTCGGTGAGATTATGTCTAGTGAGCTTAGAAGAATGTGACTAGATCACGGAGACATGAAATCATAGACGAGCAGAAGATAGTGTTGTCGGTGACGAGGTCAGCTAGGTATGGAGATATATATGAACGATACTCGGACACGCTAAGTATTGTTATGGAAAAAGGTTTAAGACTTTACGTTCAGGTTTGAAAGATGAAAGTCATTCGTTATATCACAGGGATTAATTCATGGGGTCCAGGCCTACGAGTTAGTCGTTGATCGGAGAGGAGTCTCGAATACCTGTTATTATATCAAACCGCTAGGGTAACACACTTAAGGGCTTTCGACCAGACAACCGGAAAGGAAAGAGATCACCGGGAACGTCCCGGTAGAGGTCTGATGGAGATCGGGCAGCGAGGAAATAGTTTTCGGAGCTAGAAAAAATTATATATAATATGTTTGATATTAATTAATGTATTTAATGTCTAAATAAGATTTTATATATTGTATTTAGAATGATTTACCTAAATGGGCCTTCTGGTCGAAAGAAGGCCCAAGAGGGGAAAATTCCCTATGGGAATTTGGTAGGGGCTTAGGGGCCGACCTAGGTGGGCCAAGGGGCCCACCAGGGGGCCGGCGCATCCTTCCAAGCCACACCAGGCATGTGGGAATTGTCCCACATTGCCTGGCTGGCAAGTTGGGTCCCCCCGGGAGCTTATATAAGAAGGGGCACCCCTGGCTTTTTAATTCACCAATTAATTCCCCAATTCTCTCTCGATTTCGTTATTCCCTTTGTCGGAGTTGCGCCGAGTTGAGAGGGGATCTCTCCACCATAGCCCGCTGCCGCGCTGTTGGTGTTCCGGTCCAAGTCTTCTGCTGCTCGTCCTGGACTGGAGCTTCGGAGGCCGTCGTCTCCACCGTACGTGTGTAACGCCCTGCGAGGTGATGCGCTAGCCATGCTGGGAGGTCTGCTTCCTCTTTACGACCTTGAGGTCGGTTTCGTCAGTATTCATCGTCAACATTCGTGCGGGAACGTAATCCCCGCTTTCGGTTTACAAGAGTATGTATTCTGATCTCCGTTCGTACTACTATATTTGCATAGAAAAGATCTTGGCATGTTTTAAGGATATCGTTGCTAGGATTTTTTTTTGTTTTCTGCCTTCGATCCCCTTCAGTGGTATCAGAGCCGATCTATCGTAGATATAGCTGTACGCTGTTAGAACCCATGTTCTGCACGGGGACACCGTTCCTGTTATTTGCTACCCTCTAGCGTGCACTTGTGATTCCAGCGACATCGAGTTGATGAAGCGGCCCAGACCGACTTTACGCGTACGCTTACGCGAGACTGGTTCCACTACTGACATACGGCTTGTACCGTATCTGTGGCTGGTGGGTGTCTGTCTCTCTCTCTTTAGTTGGTCTTGCATTTTCAATGGAGGGCCCGAAAGGGATGCTTAAATATGCAATTATTGGATCATTGTTGTGGTCATAAGTTCGTAGGTAAGAAGCAGTTTTTTTTACGAAAGCCCCAGCCACATAAAATATGCAAAAGATAAAGTAGAAGCGTCTAAATTTATTTTGCAGGGGCAATGTGATATGGTCAAGGTAGGTTTATTAAATTGTTTATGAACTGCGGGCGCCAAGAAGACCATGGCGCAATGGACTATATCACATCGCATTACATTTGATGTTATTGTGTGTATCTTATATTATGTGATTATGCATATTAGTATATTCTCCCTCTGTTCCTGAATGTAAGAGCTATAGTTTTCTGCACGGATATTAAGACATGAGGTATTTGACATACTATGGACTCATTTGTTTTAGACAAAATTCAGAAGAGATGACTCCCTAATACACAACAAATGAAAACAATCCATAAAATCACTCCGTTCGAGAATGAAACTCACTTTTTCATCGGTAAATTCATCCAAAAATCGTTGTAAACCATATATTTTGGAATTTTTCTCAAAAAACTATAGCTCTTACATTCAGGAATGGAGGGAGTATTAGTTACGCGGCGGTAGTTATATATAAGATGATCCCTTCAAAATACCACTAGTCTTCTTCCTCCAACGAGCACCACCAAGAAAGTTCAACGTTATAAGGCAGGCCGTGACGATCGGGTGTCAAACATATCATCGTTCGCATACAGTGGATGTAAGCCATGTTGCACAAGCGTTACGTGGAGGTTATTGTGGCGAGCCTAGCATATGCAGACATGGCCTCGGAACACGGAGGCCGAAAGGTCGAGCATGAGTCACATAATTGTTGTGATTGGCAATTATCTACCCTTGAAGTTGTGTTGCCGGCTCTGACGATGAGGGGTTGTGCAATGGATGGGGGTCGTGTAATCGCTTAAACGACCAGGAGGGATGTTCGTTTCAGTGGGAGTTATGTTAGTTATTTTGTAAAAATAGTATAACTCAAAATTATTTTGAACAAAGTCTTATGTTGTTGCAAATTGCATTGTAGATGTCTCACCCCTCTTTTAACCTAGCCCTGTTCCTTGAGAAAGAGAAGCTAAAGACCAATGGGTCTAACTTCATGTACTGGTTACGCGATCTGAAGTCCCTTCTTGAAACCCACAAGGTGGCTTACATCCTTGAATCCCCCTTAGGTGATCCGCCGAACACCGCCTCAGAAACTGATAGGATTGTCCATGAGGTTAAGGCGGAGATTTCTTCTTATGTCCAGAGTGGCATGCTCTTTGCCATGGAGTCTGACCTGCAAAACCATTTTGAGAGCAAGAGTGCTTATGAGATAATCACTGGACCATTGGTTGTTTTTGCATGACAAGTCATGGCCGAGAGGTTTGAAGCTGCCAAGCTTTTCTTCTCAGCCCAGATGGAAGAGCACGGCGATATAAGTGAGCACTTAGACAAGATCTTTGGCAGCGTTCAGCTCCTGAGTGATCTGGGAAATGTGATCCCGGAAGAGCTGGTTATTGATAGGGTGCTGATTTCTCTGCCCCCTAGCTGTAAGAAAGCCATCGTGGACTACGGCATGAAAGGGACGTCAAAACCCCTGTCGGAAATCCTGAAGATGCTCGAAGTGGCCGAATTAGAAATCAAGATGGAGAAGATGGCGGTGACCATCGGATTACCAGAGCGCAACTGCCCCAAGTACCTGAAGGACAAGAAAGCTGGCAAGATAGTCGACAAAGAGCAAGGTATATTTGATATACATGTTATAGATGTGTACCTTACATCCGCCCGTAGCAACACTTGGGTATTTGATACTGGTTCTGTTGCTCATATTTGTAAGTCTCAGGAGGAGTTACGGAATAAGAGGCGCCTGGCTAAGGATGAGGTGACGATGCGCGTCGGCAACGGATCGAGAGTGGACGTGGTGGCTGTCGGCACGCTCCCTCTACATCTACCATCGGGATTAGTTTTGGTTTTAAATAAATGTTATTTTGTACCATCCTTGAGTGTAAACATTATCAGTGGGTCTTGCTTGTTACAAGACGGTTATTCATTTAAATCAGTATCAAGAAGTTGTGGTATTTCTATGAATGATATCTTTTATGTTGATGCTCCCGAGAGTAATGGTTTATTCTTGTTGAATCTCGATCGTAGTACTCACATCCATAACATAGATGCCAAGAGGATTAAGTGTTGTGATGATACCGCCATGAATATGTGGCATTGCCGTCTCGGTCATATTGGTGTAAAGCGCATGAAGAAACTCCACGCAGACGGACTTTTGGACTCGTTGGATTTTGGATCCCTCGATACATGCGAACCATGCCTTATGGGCAAAATGACCAAGACACCGTTAAAAGGTTTCGTTGAACGGGCGTCGGACTTGTTGGGAGTCATACATACAGATGTGTGTGGACCAATGAGTGTGTCGACACGCAATGGTTATCGTTACTTCGTCACCTTCACGGATGACTTGAGTAGATACGGTTATATCTATTTGATGAAACACAAGTATGAAACATTTAAAAAGTTCAAAGAATTTCAAAGTGAAGTTGAAAATCAGCTTAACAAGAAAATCAAGCACCTCCGATCCGATCGTGGTGGCGAGTATTTGAGTTTGGCACACATCTGAAGGGTGGTGGCATCGTACCACAACTTACGCCTGCCGGAACACCGCAACGTAACGGCGTGTCAGAGCGACGTAATTGTACTCTATTAGATAGTGTCCGGTCTATGATATCTCTTACCGATTTTCCCGTATCCTTCTGGGTTATGTGTTAGAAACAGTCGCATTCATTTTAAATAGGGCCCCGTCCAAATCCGTAGAAACAACACTGTATGAGTTATGGTATGGCAAGAAGCCTAAGTTATCATTTCTGAAGGTTTGGGGTTGTGAGGCGTATGTTAAGAAACTACAACCCGACAAACCCGAACCGAAGTCGGAGAAAGTCGTCTTTGTAGGATATCCACAGGAAACCATAGGATACACCTTCTACAACCAAGCTGAGGGAAAACGTTTGTCGCGAAGAACGGTAACTTTCTTGAGAAGGAATTTCTCTCGAAATTCCGAGTGACGCAAGTTCCGGAAACGTCCTCAAGAGATGGAGTGGGAGAAACTGTCGAGGACATTGCTCTACCTCGTAGGTCTGGAAGATTGATATGTCTCCAACGTATCTATATTTCTTATGTTCCATGCAATATTATACCAAGTTATTACATATTTTATATGCATTTTATATAGTTTTATGCATTTTCTGGGACTAACATATTAACAAGATGCCATAGTGTCAGTTCCCTGTTTTCTGCTGTTTTTGGTTTCAGAAAAGTACTTATGGAAATATTCTCGGAATTGAAAAAAACATACTGGAATTATTTTTGCATCGAGAACGTTCCAAAACACCGAAGACGAGACAGAGAGGGGCCACGAGGCAGCCACACCATGTGGTGGCGCGGCTCCCATCCTGGACGCGCGTCCACGTGGTGTGGGCCCCTCGGGCACCCACCGACATCACAAAACGTTTGCCGCAAAGACCGGTACCTTTCTAGAGAAGGAGTTTCTCGTGAAAGTAGTAAGTGGGAGGAAGGTAGACCTCGATGAGATCGTTGATCCTGAACTCGAAACTCCGAGTGACGCAACGGAAGCTGTTCCGGAAAAGTCCTCCACAGATGGAGTGGGAGAAACTATCGAGGAGAGTATTCTACCTAGTAGGTCTGGTAGATCTCGTATCTAAAGGGGTTCTGGTGCAGAAAATAATATTTTTTCTAGCGCGAGAACGCCCTAACTAGCCAGGATCTATCTATCTAGTACATGTGATAACGGTGGGGAACGGGTCACATTACCTCCATGTAGACCGATAGCGGGGATTACGCTCCCGCACATGAATTGATGATGAAGTCGTACGTTGCCGACCTCGAGGTCACGGAGAACTTGCCGCGACGATGTAGACGATGACCCTAGGGTGTCGACGATGACCTGTGTCGACGGGCGTCGAGCGGAAGATGGCGTGGCGCCGGCGGCTGGGGGGGTTGCGCGGCGGTAGGGTAGCGGCAGGGCTGCTGAGTGGGCGAGACGACGTCGCCCAGGCTCCTCAAATGTAGCGCCTCCGAGCACTCGCAAACATACGGAGCTTAAAACAAACCCCCGGCCACTAAGATCCAGCTGAGATCGCAGAGGTAGAAATTTTCTGGAATCCCGCAGGGCAACGGTGCCCGACGGTATAGCTTTGGTGGAGAGAGGAGGCAAAACGGGCGGAAAAGCATCTCGGCCGGTCTGCTACAAATTTTATTGTATTTTCCATGAATTAATCGAATTAATATGCCTTGCTATATAAAGCTGGGAGGGGGTGTGCAAACTCCCTAGCTCCCCCATGTGGGACTAAACAAAGGAGAGGGGGGAGGGGGTTCGGCCTAGCCATGGGCTGGCCGCACTAGCCATGGGCCCCACCCCCCTCCTTTGTGCGGCTCCCCCTAATGGGCCCCAATTGGCCCAGTAGGTGGGCTGCCCCTTTTTTCCTTTTTTTTAGTTAATATTAAATTAATATAAAATAGTATTATATCATAATTAATATATTTACATATTATTTAATCTCCCGTGACTCCGAAACATTTTCCGAACCACCTGAACATCTTTCGGACATTCCCGTAACCATTCCAGACCTTCCCGGAACTCCTTTCGGACCACCGGAACTCTTTCCAGATCATTTCTCTCTCTCCAATAAAATCCTATAATATTCCAGAACCTTCCCCAGGTGTCGTCAAGACCTTAAATTTGTTACGCTCTGGTTCGAGAACACTCCAGACATGGTCGAGACCCTTCGCTCGCCAATGACCGCCAGGGATACCTGGACGCATATGACGGTCCCTGTGGATTCTACGAATATCGTCGTTGAACCATACACATGATATTCATTCCCTTTGTTTCTACGATACTACCTTGTGCGAGATATGATCGCGGATATCCGATGTCTTTGTTGTATCTCGTTACCGACAAAGGTTATTAACTCGTCTGTGATATTAAATCTCCATGATCTAGTCATAAGCTGCGCAGCTATATAGATGCAATCTCACCGAGTGGGACCAGAGTATCTTTGCATTTCAAGAATGAACAAATCCCGCTCTTTATCTTTATGTCTCAACATACTCTTCGGGATACCCAAGATGGACACCGTTATTGTCATGCTATATAAGACACAACGTTTGATGCTCTCAAAGCACCCCTACGGAGTAGCAATAAGTACGGTCTCACGGTCTAAGGAATAAGCTATCATATTACTTATCTATTGCAAATGATAAACATCGTAATACGATCTTATTGCAATACTTTGCGTATGTCCATCACCTTATTCAACTAATAAGATGACCCCACTGTCAACCGACGCCATTGTCCATGATCAGGAATCTCGATCATCTGTTGCCTAGTGGACTAGTTTATATAGAGGCTTACTAGGGACTGGTTGTCAATGTATCACACGTGTATTAGTAATTCTGATTAATACAGTTATAGCATAATACAAAGACATATTATATACTTATGATATAATGCAATAAATACTACTTATTTATTTGCCTCTAGGGCATATCTCCTTCAGTCTCCCACTTGCACTAGAGTACAAATAAACTAGCTGCAGTTTACTTCATCAAAACCCCATATCAAATAAGCGTTACATGATAATGCTTGCTTGTGGAAGAGTGTTACTCTGACAATCTATACAATACATAATTGCGCGTTCTTTTGTGATTCGTTGATATCAACTTGTTTGATAGTATCATGTTATCCAATAACATACATACAAATACCGTAACTAAGTGAGACTTCTGTTTCCCAGCGCTTACTCTAATTCTGTCAACCAGATAATTGCTTTGCAAACACACTCAGTCATAGAGAATTCTATGTAACATTTACAATCTCGCGATATCTATATACTTTCATACCTATGTAGAAGACTTGACATACCAATGTCAATCCAAAAATTAATACATTTGTACTTCCAGTAAATTCCAAATTTACTTTCACAACTATTCTTCTTCTAAGAATATCGGTCATATTTCATCGAGCACATAATATGATAGAGCAACATCTCATACTATTACTTTTAATATCTAATATCATATAATAGAGCACATAATATTACTTTTAATGATTAATTGGATTTCCAAGGACCATCCTTTGGTTTTAATCTATTCTGACTCTTCAGACATAATCCAAAACAACTCGACTATCGATTTAAAATTCACAATAATTCACAATAACTTTTAAATAGTTTCACAACTTCATCTAATTAAATCTAATGGTACAATTCACAATAATTCGGCTCCCACTCAAATTATGACTCCACACATTTGAGAACACGAGGTCCCACTCAAAACATGTCATGTACATATCTGAGAACACAAGCTCCTACTAAAAATATGTCATCTACATAAATGAGGATCTAAGCTCCCACTCAAAAATATGTCCTTTACATATTCTACCTGAGTAAACTAACTTTGACTCCCACTTAAATTCATAATTTTTTAGACATTTTGGTCAAACCAAAATCATTGATCTCTTATCAATTCGAACTTAATACAAACTACATTATTCCATTAATACAAATGCCACAGACTTCAAGCATGTCTACATTAATGTATTCAACAAATTTGATTTTGTTCAAGATACATTCCTTGACAAAATATGCTTCCAAGTCTTTCTTATAGTTACATTTATGATATAACACTTTATATGATGATTAAGCAATCTTGCTCCTTCAAAATAATTATAGTAACATTTACTGTTTTAATCCTTTTAAATGTAACTTGGATTTTCAGGCTCAAAAGCCTTTGATCGTATTCTGATATTTTCTCAACTTTCTTTGTATCCATAAGGTGTATCTTGATCTGTCAACAAGATCCGAAATATTTAATATTAATCTATGACCTGACAGCCAATATTAATATAACAACACCTTATTTGGAAGCTTATTTCATTTAAATACTATGATCTTATCAAAGAGGATTGCAAGCAGAAAACAATTTTCAAGTCTCCTTCACTCTTATCATTAAATTTTCATTTGTAGAAGTATACCTTTTGGAACATATTCCAATATTCTACTTTTATGAATATAGGTCTGATACCTTATTTCAAGCTTCCAATTCTATTCCACAAATCATATTTCGAAAATCATATTTTCTCAGAATTATACAGACAAAAACACAAGTTTTGTTTCTGTTGGATTTTGGAATATACTCTCAACTAATGTGAGTGATTTACAAAGAACTATTCGTGTATATTCTGAATTATCGTATAATCATCTATATAATGACACTATTGTCAATCACACGAAACACTGTTGAAAAACATCTATTTCTAAAGTGGACATGGACTATAACGTTTCGAACATATTAGGAGTTTCTAAGACAGATTCCGAAAGACTACACTTTATCTAAATTAGAGTATGATTATAATATATCACATATCACCATATCTAGATATTATAATTTTATGAAACTAATTTTCACAAGTCTTTTCTGTTGAAAGAGGGGTGAAAACGGAGCGGATACGGTCGAATAGTAGTGAAACCATGTCCGTAACCATATTTTTTTCGGATACAGAATCAGAGCGGATAGTATGCGGATACGGATACAGAATCGGATCATGTCGGTTACGAATATGCATCGAATACGAGGCAAATATGGTTTGATTGCGGATAAACATTTTGTCGGATGTCGTACTGAATATAGGACTAACATATATCAAATATTATCAACCAACTTACTCCAAATTAAATTTATATATTGTGACCAAGAATGTTCTAGTATCTCATACTTATCTTTCCAAGTGGCTACTTAAGTTTTACCTATTATGGACCAAGGGCGCCTCCAACAAATGTGATTCGCAAACATGGTAGTGCCTTGACAAGATTTGGGCGGAGTTATGTAAGTACATAAGTTTAATCTTGCCTAAAGCTTGGTCACATGAGGTTCGAGGTATTAGTTATCGGATATTTCACCTGATAATCGTCAGATATAACCGTGAAATATGGTATATCGTCGAATACAGACGGATATTAGTAAAACCATATTCTTTTTCGTATCCGTGGATTGCTATCTGTATCCGTGACCGTATCCGTCAACTACCCGACCGAATCCGTATTTGCCTTCCGTGTGCCTCCGGTCGGTCGGTCGGAAATAGTCCTTACTGTTTTCACCCCTAGTTGAAACCATAATTCAAAATATTGTCCTTTGATCAAATTCTGTGAATACAACATTCACTAATCTTTCTTCTGAAAAACCCCATTTGATCTTTTATCAAATTAATTTCAGACTCATGATTTATTATGCAAATACACTTATTCACCAATAATCATAGAGGAATTCGAATCAAAATAAATTTCACCATGCAATTAATTTAATAATCATCCAATATGACTTTCAATTAATATCCTCACATATTGACACTTCAATATTAAATTTTAAACTTAATCAATTCGGCACATGTAATACTTAAATAGATCAAAGTATCTATTACTTCTTACATTGCCTTTATGATTAAATTCGATGGTGTTTGTTCTTGTAACAAAATCTTTTATTTGTTGGACACATAATTTTATCATTCCCGCTATTATAAATGTATATCATACGCATAATGTAATTGAGATGTGATACAAATTACTCATAAGATAGAACAACTGCTTTGTTTCATAACATAAAACAACTGATTTGTTCCATCACACATACGAATAATTATGTCTTGTAACATTCAAGACACCAAACTGGATCACACTCTCACTATTACAAAAATTCTTATAAAAAACTATTGATGATAACTAATATGATATCTCAAGGACGTGAGCACTACTGGCCATCAACTTCCTTGCTTGCCATCACTTGTGCACTATCACGTCACCCATCGCCGCATACTTGTGATAATCAGGGATTGTTTCATAAACAGAACAAGTATCAAATACTTTTCATTAAGTATGATAAGAATACATTTATATCTTCGTATATCAAATATATCCGTAGCGTCGAAGAGCTCTCCTTAGATGGAATCAACCTTTTTAGAGATATGAACTTGTTCACGAACGTGAAGAAGCTCACCGTTTCTCTTTTTATTGCATACTCACGCACATGCTATTCATAGCTAGGAGGTAGAAATATAAGCGCAATCTCTATTGCACTAGAGTCCGCTATCTTGAAATCGTAGATTCTCGTAAGCCTGAAGTAGATGCCATACAACTTCTTCAAATGAGTCTCCAGACGGGTATGCTCCTCCATGTGAATGGTCCGGAACTTTCTAAGCTATCTGAATTGCTCAAGACTCAATTCATCTTTGAAGTGTCCTTTGATCTCATCAATCATGACATATGGCTCCATGTGTTGAAACAACTTTCAACTCTGGTGCTAGGCATACGGTCATGACAAACTCCACTTCTATGAAAATACAACGACGATTGCGAAACTCATCATCTTCCTCCTCGCTAGCAGAATCATCTGGTCTATCTCCTAACTTTTGTTCTAGGACATATATGATGTTGTTGTGTTGGAGAATGTTTCTAAAACCATTGTACCATCTGAAGTAGTTGGACCCGTCGGCTTCTAAGTAGAATCCGGCTCTTAAGGAAGTAACCGAAGTATAGTTATGTCGTCTACAGATATGATAGCAAAAGAGGTAAGGTAAAGTATATAACATATGTGAGTTTTTAGTTTATCATCATATTATCAAACACACTCCACTAAAATTATTACCCCTAAAATAATAATAGCGATTACACGACCCCCATCCACTCTACCACCCCCGATCGTCACGGCCGGCGACACAACTTCGAAGGTGGACATAAAATGTCGATCACAACAACTCTGTGACTCATGCTCATCTTTCGATCTTCCCGTGTTCCGAGTCAATATCTGCATATGCTAGGCTCGCCAATCAAACCACGAAGACCCTACGCGTGCAACATGGCTTACACCCACTGTATACGAACGACGATATGTCTGACACCCGATCGTCATGGCCTGCCTCATAACGTAGAACTTTCTTGGTGGTGCGCAATGAGGGAGAACACAATTTTGGTATTTGTTAGGGATAATCCCATTTATGCTGATACCATTGTATATCTAACATATAAGAAATCAATAGGATGCACACACAACAATACAATATCAACATAAAGTAATGAAAGTGCGATGTGACATGGTCGACGCGCCTGGACCTCCACGGCGCCATGAACCTTGGACCGGACGCATTGGCATGGCTCCGAGTCTACGGTGACATCCATTGTCTCCGACAGTACGAGTAATATCAAACTTACCGTAACCATGTCACATAAAATAACGCCTCTGCAAAAAAAAGTTAGACGCCTCTACCTTTATTTAGTTTTGCAAGTTTTACGTGGTATATAGGCTTATTCGTAAGAGAACCGTTTCCCTACCTACGAACTTAGTACCACAACGTCGATCATATAATTGAATGTTTAAGCATCCCTTTCGGGCCCTCCATTGAAAATGCTTTCCCGACTAAAGAGAGAGAAACAGACACCCGCCAGCCACAGATACTGTGCAAGCCGCATGTCAGAAGTGGAACCAGTCTCGCGTAATTGTACGCGTAAAGTCGGCCCGGGCCGCATCATCAACTCAATACCGAAGGCATCGCAAGTGCACGCTAGAGGGTAGCAAATATAAGAAAGACGTCCTCATTCAACATGAGTTCTAACCGTACCAGCAGTACTACGCATAGATCGGCTCTGATACCACTGAAGGGGTTCCAGTGCAGAAAACAATATTTTTTCTAGCGTTAGAACGCCCTAACTAGACAGGATCTATCTATCTAGTACATGCGATAACGGTGGCGGAACGGGTCACATTACCTCCATGTAGACCGATAGCGGGGATTACGCTCCCGCACAAGCGTTGACGATGAGGTCGTACGTAGCCGACCTCGAGGTCGCGGAGAACTTGCCGCGACGATGTAGACGATGACGCCGGGGTGTCGATAATGACTTGCGTCGACGGGCCTCGGGCGGAAGATGGCGTGGCACCGGCGGCAGGGGGGTTGCGCCGGCGGCAGGGCAGCGGCAGGGCTGCTAGGTGGGCGAGACCACGTCGACTAGGCTCCTCAAATGTGGCGCCTCGGAGCACTCGCAAACATACGGAGCTTAACAACAACCCCCGATCACTCAGATCCAGCTGAGATCGTAGGGGTAGAACTTTTCTGGAATCCCTCAGGGCAACGGTGCCCGACGGTATAGCTTTGGTTGAGAGAGGAGGCAAAACGGGCAGAGAAGCAGCTCGGCCGGTCTGCTACAAATTTAATTGTATTTTCCATGAAATAATCGAATTAATATGCCTTGCTATATAAAGGGGGAGGGGGTGTGCAAACTCCCAAGCTCCCCCATGTGGGACTAAACAAAGGAGAGGGGGGAGGGGGTTCGGCCTGGCCATGGGCTGGCCGCACAAGCCATGGGCCCCACCCCCCACCTTGGTGTTGCTCCCCCTAATGGGCCCAATCGGCCCATAAGGTGGGCTGTCCCTTTTTCATTTATTTTAATTAATATTTAATTAATATAAATACTATTAATTCATAATTAATATATGTACATATTATTTAATCTCCCGTGACTCCGACACATTTTCCGAACTACCCGAAAATCTTTCGGACATTCCCGGAACCATTCTAGACCTTCCCGCAACTCCTTCTGGACCACCAGAACTCTTTCCGGAGCATTTCTCGATCTCCAATAAAATCCTATAATATTCCAGAACCTTCTCCAGGTGTCGTCAAGACCTTAAGTTTGTTACACTACGGTTCGAGAACACTCCAGACATGGTCGAGACCCTTCGATCGCCAATGACCGCCAGGGATACCTGAACGCATATGACGGTCCCTGTGCATTCTATGAATATCGTCGTTGAACCATAAACATGATATTCCTTCCCTTTGTTTCTACGATACTACCTTGTCCGAGATATGATCGCAGACATCTGATGTTTTTGTTGTATCTCGTTACCGACAAAGGTTATTAACTCGTCTGTGATATTACATCTCCTTGACCTAGTCATAAACTGTGCAGCTATATAGATGCAATCTCACCGAGTGGGCCTAGAGTATCTTTCCATTACAAGAATGAACAAATCCCGCTCTTGATCCTTACGTCTCAACATACTCTTTCGGGATACCCAAGATGGACACCGTTATTGTCATGCTATATAAGACACAACGTTTGATGCTCTCAAAGCACCCCTACGGAGTAGCAATAAGTACGGTCTCACGGTCTAAGTAATAAGCTATCATATTACTTATCTATTGCAAATGACAAACATCGTAATATGATCTTATTGCAATACTTTGTGTATGTCCATCACCTTATTCAACTAATAAGATGACCCCATTGTCAACCGACGCCATTGTCCATGATCGAGAATCTCGATCATCTGTTGCCCAGTGGACTAGATTATATAGAGGCTTACTTGGGACTCTGGTTGTCTATGTATCACACGTGTATTAATAATTCCGATTACAAAGACATATTATAAACTTATGAGATAATGCAATAAATACTACTTATTTATTTGCCTCTAGGGCATATCTCCTTCAATATCGCACCAGAATGGTATGGCAACATGGTTTGCACCATCATATTAATGGAACAAGACGAACCTACGAACTACAAGGAGGCAATGGCAAGTCTAGAGTCCGAGAATTGGCTAGAAGCCATGAAATCCGAAATAGGATCCATGTATAATAACAAAGTGTGGACTTTGATGGATATTCCCGAAGGGCGCAAGGCCGTCGAGAATAAATGGATCTTTAAGAAGAAGACTGATGCTGATGGTAATGTGACCGTCTATAAAGCTCGACTTGTCGCAAAAGGTTTCCGACAAGTTCATGGGATTGACTACGATGAAACTTTTTCACCGGTGGCAATGATAAAGTCTATTCGGATTTTGTTAGCAGTTGCTCCATATTACGATTATGAAATAGGGCAGATGGATGTCAAAATAGCCTTCCTAAATGGAAACATTGAGAAAGAGTTGTACATGGTACAACCGGAAGGTTTTGTCGATCCAAAAAATGCTAGCAAGGTATGCAAGCTTCAGCGCTCCATCTATAGATGGAAGCAAGCATCTCGGAGCTGGAATCTTTGCTTTGATGAGGTGATCAAAGGTTTTGGATTTGTCCAAAATTTGGAAGAGACCTGCATTTACAAGAAAATGAGTGGGAGCTCGGTTGTGTTCTTAGCACTATATGTAGATGTCATATTGCTTATTGGGAATGATGTGAAACTTCTGAATAGCGTGAAGAATTATTTAAATAGTAAATTTTCCATGAAGGACTTAGGAGAAGCTGCATACGTCTTAGGCATTAAAATCTATCGTGATAGATCAAGACGTCTATTAGCGTTGAGTCAGAGTACTTATCTTGATAAAATACTGAAGCGTTTCGGTATGGAGATGGCAAAGATGGGTTCTCTGCCTGTTATCAAGAATAAAACACTGCGAAAGGCACAGTGTCCGGTAACGGAACAGGGTAAGGCCGAAATTACTAAACATCCTTATGCTTCAGCCATATGATCGATGATGTATGCAATGTTGAGTACTTAACCTAATGTGGCATTGGCTCTAAGTTTGACAAGCCGTTTCCAGAGTAATCCAGGAATGGCGCATTTGATTGCTGTTAAGAGCATTCTTAAGTATCTCAAAAAGACAAAGGAAATGTTCCTTATCCATGGTGGCTGTGATGAAGAACATGGCGTAACAGGTTACGTTGATGCAAGTTTCTGCTCAGACCCCGATGACTCTAAGTCCCTGTCAGGTTATGTGTTCAAGGTGAATGGAGGCGCCGTGTGCTGGAGAAGTGGGAAGCAACCCATCGTCGCGCAGTCTACAATGGAGTCAGAGTACATTGCTGCTTGCGAAGCCGCAAATGAAGTTGTGTGGCTGAGGAAGTTCATCATTGAACTTGGAGTTTTCCCATGCGCGCAAGACCCCGTGATCCTCTTCTGCGACAATACAGGTGCCATTTCTAACGCTGTAACATCCCAACATTTTAGAATGTTCAAAAATCACTAAAATCTAAAACTTTTGTTTTGATTAAAATAAAACCTTTAAATGCATAAGAAAACCAACTAAGAAAGACTTCAAACTTATTGAAAAAGATTAATATTTCAAATATCTCACTTTATCATTATTTTCAAAAGTTGTTTAAAGTTAAACAATTTATTATCCATTGTAATTATTAAAACCTCAATATCTAATTTGACAAATGTTTCACAAACCTTCAAACCATATTCATGAAATAAAAGGCTTCTTTATAAGTATTTGAATTCAACCACTTAGCAATAGCAATTCATAAAATTAAAATAATAATTACAAGTGTTATTTTAAACTATTGAAAACATTGTCTAATTGCCAAAAGATTATTATTCATTTACCTGAGTTCAAAACATAGTTTCGATATTACAAGTCTATAGATTACAACATTGATAACTTCATATATTTAATGGAATATCCAAATAAACATTTCATTAGATTAAATGATTTTCATTTATTTTCAAAGCATGAAATGATTAATATATTCGAAATAAGAAATGAATTAAAACTAAAATATTTTCCAAAGTTGTTATGAAGTTTCAATTGAATTATCTTAATATAAAATATAATAGTGCACAAATTATTTTGAATTAAAATGAATATATTATTTTCCCTTCTATTTTCATAGTTACTAAAGCCTAAAATGAATTAAGTATTTGGAAATGAGTTAAATGACTTAAATTCAAACATATTGGCATGTGGGTATTTTACAAATTTAATTTAGCCAAAAGAAAATTTAAATAAGATATAATATCAAATTTGACTTTAAGTGTCAAATTTGTATTTAATGAATATTTCAAAATAATATATTTTAAAACATTTTCAAAACATACCCACTAATGTTTTAAAGCAAAGATATGATTTTTACAAAATTAAAGAAACTAATTTGAGGTTATTTGGTTTCATAATTTAAAAGTTATTTAAAAATCCAGAAAACAGAAAAGGAAAAGAACAAAAAAAAGGAGTGAAAGATCATCTGGGCCGAAGCCCATCAGCTCTTCCTCGCGCGCGCAGATTGCAGTGGCCCAGCAACAGCCCACTAGAGCCCGCACCTCCCTCTCCCACTGACCGATGGACCCCACCGCGCAGGTCGTCTTCAACCTCGCCTCAAATCCTGCCCCCGAGTCAAGAAACGCCCGACGTTACCTCGCTTAAATCCGGGCGATTAAGGCCATTAAGCCTTCCCCTCTCCGGCCCTATTTGAAGACCACACCCTCCTCCACCTCTTCCCTCTGCCACAACAGGTGTGGTCACTCTACCGAGACTTGCTTCGACCTCAAGAGGTTGAGCAAAGAGCACGAGCAAGCAGAAGGCAGTGGCGGTCGCGATCGCGGCCGTGGCTACTGCGGGAGCGGGCGCAAGAGCGGCTACCAGAAGCCATCTGGCAACCAAGCCAATGCTGCGGAGAAGAATGGCAATCTCCCTGAGGAGGAGGACGGTGGCTACCAAGCCCCAAGAGTGTAACGCCCCGGGATTTTTTCCCCAATTAGAAAATTGTTTGTTTTTCTTTTTGCATCAACATCACATCATCATGCATCATTTGCATTTGTCAATCTTAATTTAAAATAATTGCATTTAAATTTAACTCCATTTAAATTCTTTGCCACATTTTATCTAAATGCAAATCAAATTATTTTAAATGTGATATGTAAATTCTTTTCAAATATTCAAACTAATATGTTAAATTGTGTATTTGAAATTATAAATATTTCTCAAAAGTTTATATATCCTTTCTCTTCTAATTTTGTTTTAAAAACAAACACAAAAACAGTAAAGAATAAAAAGAAAAGAAATGAAAAAATAAAACAGAAGGAGAAAAACTTACCTGGGCCATTTTCCCCCTCACCTTGGCCCAACAGAAGCCCACCTTTCCCCTCCTTGACATCTTCTTCTTCATACGGACTTCCAGCAGAGGATAAAAAGCAAGCCTCCCCCACCATGTGCTCCTGCCCCACTGCTCCTCCCTTTCCTCCTCTCTTTAAGCCGACCCCGACCCTCCTCCAAACCCTAGCCTCACCCCACTAGCCTCCCCTCCCCCATCTGCGCCGCCACCCCCTTCCTCTATTCTTCTCCACGGAGTAATTCCACCGGAGACCACCTCCCTGCCGTCACCCCGCCGCTCTGGCGACGTCGAAGAACCTCTCCCAAGCCCCGGCGCTCCGCGTGGACTTCGTCGTCCTCCTCGTGCCCGGAATTGCTCTGGGAGCGCTCGAGTCCGTCCGAACCGTCCTCGTCTCCCTCGGCTCCGACGGGTCCCCGCCACGCGATTCCGGCCATCCCTGCCTCCCCGAGACGAACAACTCCCCCCGACGAACTCCTGGTGAGCTCCGCGTCCCATTCCCCCTCTCCCCCTTGCGTTTTGCCGTCCGGATGGTCGAGTCCGTCCCCGCCTCTTCCGGTCCGCCATTGTTGGACGCGAGGAGCTCCGCACGTACCGCTCTCGTGCTGCACCGCTGCGTGCTCTCTTCTCGCACGCACCCGTCTCACACACCACGCACACAAACCACACCGTACACGCCCTCTCCCGCCATGGAACGGTCGCCGCCGGCGCGACTCCGCCCGCCACTGCTCTCTGTATCCAGTTTTCAGTTTTCGTCAGTGTCCATGGTTGTGATGAGTGTTCAAAAGCAATTCTTTGCGTATACTGTCAACAACCCGATCTCGACCAACTGGCTAGCAGCGATTTTCCGTTCCATCCGTTCGCGCGAGACGGAGTTCGAACCCTAGGCAGTTGGATAAATAAAAGCCCACCCTTTTTATTTGTTTGATGCCCACTGACCTACGGGCCCCGCTGGTCAGCGACCGCGGAGGCCAACGCAGAGACCCCGCACCCAGCCAGCGTGGCGCACGGGCCCGACGGGCAGTCTCTCCGGCTCGCCCTGGCTCGGTGAGAAAAAGCTAGGAGCGGATCTGTACTGGTGTTTTTGCCCCGAGCCCCCTGGATCACCATTTTTCGCACAGAGCCCCTCACTGGGTCTTTTTCCATCACGAACTAGTCCCTGACATTTACCGAAAACACCCTAAAACTTGTTTTGCTAATAGCTTTATTTCTATAACTCCAAATTTAACAATCTTTAAATGTTTATTTATCAGAAAAATGCAATGAATATTAATATGCCATTCTTATGCCATTTTTGCATCTGTTATTTTTATTTCTTAGTATAATTTGTTAATTGCAACTAAATAATTAAATATGGAATGTTAGGGGGTAATAAATATATAATGCCCTATTCCATTTAACTCAATTATATCATCCCTGCCATGTGTTGCCATGTTAACCAACATTTAATATTGCTGGTAAATAAATAACTTGCACCTAAATAGTAATTGTCGGCGTTGCTTTCCCGCTTAATTTGGATTACCTGCATTGTATTGCATCTTGCCATGCCATGCATCATTCTCGTATCATCATGCTGAATCTTTTGCCGTAGTTGTAAAATGCATCTTTTACGCTTCCAGTGTTTGTTGCTTCTTCGTGGATACGACGTTGAGATGTGTGAGCACCGACAAGATCTGCTTCCATGCGGGATTTCAGGCAAGCAAAGTTTGCTTGTTTACCTATACATTGTCTTTCATTCTTGCCTTGTGATCTATGTTATCCTAGTTACGATTCTTGAATTGCGATCCCATCGTATGTTTATCCTGCAGCCGATACAGCTTCACCCCCACATCCCATAACCTGGTGTATGTTTATCTGTTAGCCTTGCGAGTCGTAGCGCATGCTTAGAGTTGTTTGTGCGAGTCGTATGTATGTCTTATTTATTTCACCTGCTTAGCATGATAGGTTATTCTACCTTAATAAAATGTTGTTCCTATATTGGGGTATTATAATTAAAAGATAAGGCACCGGCGGAAGGCCTTGCGAGGTGCTTTGTTCTGCTAAGTGTCGACCTAGGAACTCAGTTCTTGTCCTCGGATCCAATTTTGAGCGCACTAACCGCTTGTGGGAGGCCCTATGGAGCCCCCGCGGCTTCGATCTGATCCGCTTCTTATCCAGGGCGCCGCAAGTAGTTCGGGCTTTCCATTTGATGCATGCATATGTTACCTAACGATCTCATGATGATGGAGTAGTCGATTCTCATATAGGGTGGCACGTTCTTAGGGTGCTATGAAGGTCGATCCCGCGGGCACTGGACCTAATTTTCCGTGCACACAATCATGCGGTTCCCTGGATGGGTCGTAGAGAAGAGATTTGCCGTGTTGAGATGCCCTACCTTCTGGCTTTGCTTTTGGGGTTGATCGAACGAGTACGGGTCCAGTAGTGCACCCCTGCAGGGTATAATCTTATCGATGAGCCGTGTCCACGGTTATGGACGACTTGGTGATGATGCTGGCTAACAAGATCATAAACAACTTACATCTAATCATTGTTAATTAATCTGACTAGTAATATAGAATTACTTTCACAATAACTTGTAACTAAAATTGTTCAATGTGTAAGTTTTCCCGAATTGCTTCCTCATACTTGGTTGAGGGGGTTAATCCGAGAATGGGTTATGTTTGGTGTTAGTTGTAGATGTTTATCTTATGCGCTCTCTTATCCCTCTCTTATTAGACGGAAGTTGTAGCGTGTCTCTTTAGGTTGCTAGTGCTGCTGCCGCTAAGTCCACCTCCCCTATATTTTGGGCGATGGTGTAGAAAGTAGGCAAGTCGGCTTTGCTTGCCAGGGAGTGCCCTGACCCTCTTTTGGGTTGTGCTTTATGTGCAGTTAACAGGTTTGAACTCTGACGACGTTAGCTTGGGAATCCCTCCGGCTTGGCTGGGCAGGGATACGGCGCCATTGCTTATCTTCAGGACTCTTAGTTCAATTTGCATCTTATACGTAGTCGGATACTATTTTTGTTTCCGCTGTCATTTGAATCTATGTATTGTATCATTTGTATCTTGACACGTTCGAGTCGTTGTTGTAATTATATCTTCTGTTGTATTTGTGGATGTATCGGAACTGTTGTAATGTTATCACAATTCCACCCACATAATGCGCATGTTTCGATGTGCACATTATGTCTGGTGGGCGACCAAAAATCGTTATTATGCGGATTTCGGCGGAAGCGCTTAAATCTACATAGTACCGATTTTCGGGCGTCTCAAAGAGGCGCCATCGCCTGCATACTCGATGGGGCGTAGCCGCCAAAGTCGATCAATCAGTTCAAGAAGTTTGCCCGCGAACTCAATGCTGCCCTCCCTAGCACCGAGACCTCTAGGCCCCTCAAGTGGTCGCAGTACACCATCGTCTTCGACGCTCAGGACCACCCCAAGTCCACCAAGGTTGTTGGAACCCTTCCGCTGGTCTGCAGACCCACCATCGACAACGTCGCTGTCTCCAAGACACTCATTGATGGTGGAGCAGGCCTGAATGTTATCTCCATAGATACGGTCGAAGCGCTTCAAGTGCCCTACGAGCAGCTCATGCCCTCTAGGCCCTTCCCAGGAGTCACCAGCGGCTCGATCGAGCCTGTGGGGCAGGTCAGGCTCGCCGTCACCTTCGGAAGCGAGGAAAATTACCGCACCGAGCACATCATCTTCAACGTTGCGCACATCGGCCTGCCGTACAATGCCATCCTCGGCTACCCCGCGCTCGCAAAATTCATGGCCGTAACGCATCATGCCTACAACATGGTCAAGATCCCCGGCAGCGCTGGCACAATCACCATCCGTGGACATGTCCTGGATGCTATGCGCGCTGTCGAGACGCCGCTGCCATGGCATTCCCCGCAGACGAGGACATGGAGCCTCTTGAGAGACCTAAGAAGAAGAAGCCCAGCAGCTCGGGGGCTGAGGGCTCGGCGGCTAGCGTCACCATTGGTGCCGCGCTGCCTCCCAAATAGGAAAGCCGCTACAAAGAAAGTATCTGTAAGCTCCAGCAGCTCGGGGGCTGAGGGCTCGAGGGCTAGCGTCACCATTGGCGCCGCGCTGCCTCCCAAATAGGAAAGCGCGCTCGTCGCCTTCCTCCAGGCAAATTCTGAAATGTTCGCATGGACACCGTCAAATATGTCTGGTGTACCGAGGGAGGTGATCGAGCACCACTTAGCCGTGTGTCCAAACGCGCGCCCCATCAAGCAAAAAGCAAGAAAACAAGCCCCCGAGAAGCAAGCATTCATCGTCAAAGAGGTCGAAAAGCTCAAAGCGGCAAAGGTCGTCCGCGAAGTCGCGCACCCCACTTGGCTCTCCAACGACATGGTAGTCCCAAAAGCCGCCGGAGGAGGCCGCCTCTCCATCGACTACACTGATGTAAACAAGGCCTGCCCCAAGGACCCTTATCCCATGCCAAGAATCGACCAGATTGTGGACTCCACGGCAGGCTGCGACCTCCTCTGCTTCCTCGATGCTTTCTCTGGTTATCATCAGATAAAAATGGCTAAGGAAGATGAGGAGAAGACGGCTTTCCTCACCCCTTGCGGTGTGTATTGCTATATCTGCATGCCTTTCGGCCTAAAAAACGCCGCAGCCACTTTCTAGAGGCTGATGAGGATAGTGTTTGGCGAGCAAATGGGGAGAAACGCCGAGGCATACGTCGATGACATTGTCGTAAAATCCCGAGATGGAAACACTCTCCTCAGGGACCTTGAAGACACTTTCGCTAGCCTGCGCAAGGTGAACATCAAGCTCAACCCTGCCAAGTGCGTCTTTGGAGTGCCTTCAGGCAAATTGCTTGGGTTCCTCGTGTCCCATCGGGGCATAGAGGCAAACCCCTACAAAATCAAGGCCATAGAGGACATGCAACCTCCACGCAGGCTCAAGGACATGCAACGCCTAGCAGGCTGCATGGATAGCTTGGGTAGATTCATCTCCAAATTCGGCGAAAGAGCCCTGGCTTTCTTCAAGATCATGAAAAGAACAGGCACTTTCAAGTGAACACCCGAAGCGGAAAAAGCGTTTGAGGACTTGAAGAGGTACCTAGCCAGCCCACCAGTAATGGTCGCCCCAAGGACAGGCGAGCACCTAAAGTTGTATCTATCAGCAACTCCACAGACCTCCAGTGCCATCCTTGTGGTAGGAAGGGAAGAGCCAGTACCCCACAAGAAGAGTGCAACCACTCCAAAGTGAAAACCTCCCAAGGAAGAGCTCGACGAAAGGGCAGGCCTCACAAACCCACCACCAGGCCCAAAGCCACAGGATAGGCCCGCCCCAAGTCAACCGCTGCAAAATGATCCCGCCAGGGAGCCTGAAGAGCCCCCACAGGTCAACCCCCTCGAGGAACCCAAAAAGCCTCCACAAGCCAACTTGTGACGCCCGAAAATCGGTACTATGTAGATTTAAGCGCATCCGCCGAAATCCGCATAATAATGATTTTAGGTCGCCCACCAGACATAATGTGCACGTCGAAACATGCACATTATGTGGGTGGAATTGTGATAGCATTACAACAGTTCCGATACATCCACAAATACAACAGAAGATATAATTACAACAACGACTCGAACGAGTCAAGATACAAATGATACAATACAAAGATTCAAATGACAGCGGAAGCAAAATAGTATCCGACTACGGATAAGATACAAATTGGACTAAGAGTCCTGAAGATAACCAATGGCGCCATATCCCTGCCCAGCCAAGCCGGAGGGATTCCCAAGCTAACGTCGTCAAACTTCAAACATGTTAACTGCACATAAAGCATAACCCAAAAGAGGGTCAGGGCACTCCCTGGCAAGCAAAACCGACTTGCCTACTTTCTACACCATCTCCCAAAATATAGGGGAGGTGGACTTAGCGGCATCAGCCCGAGCAACCTAAAGAGACACGCTACAACTTCCGTCTAATTAGAGAGGGATAAGAGAGCGCATAAGATAAACATCTACAACTAACACCAATCATAACCCATTCTTGGATTAACCCCCTCAACCAAGTATGAGGAAGCAATTCGGGAGACTCACACATTGAACAATTTTACTTACCATTTATTGTGGAAGTAATTCTATATTACTAGTCAAATTAATTAACATTGATTAGGTGTAAGTTGTCTAGATCTTGTTAGCCAGCATCATCACCAAGTCGTCCATAACCGTGGACACGGCTCATCGATAAGGTTATACCCTGCAGGGGTGCACTACTGGACCCATACTCGCATGATCAACCCAGTCAAAAACATTAGGGCCTTTCAACCCAACTCTTTTCCTTCACCGCAACAAGTTCAGGAGCCACATGAGCTATGCTGGTCCCGGCCAAAAGGGTGCGGACTCCCGCAGGACACACCCCTCCGCACCAACAGACCGCGCCCTATATGCATGTAACAAGGCACACCGCCAAAGTAAAATACTACACTAGTATCGATGCATATGAGACAAATGGAAAACCCGAACTAGGTGCAGCTCCCGGACAAGTTGAAGTTCCAGTCAAAGTCGAGGGGGGCTCCATTGGGCCACCCACGAGTGGTTAGTGCGCTCAAAGTTGGATCCGAGGACAAAATCTAAGTTCCTAGGTCGACACTGAGCAAAACAAATCACCTCGCAAGGCCTTCCGCCTGGTGCCTTATCTTTTAATTATAATACCCCAAATATAATACAACATTTTATCAAGGTATAATAACCTATCAAGCTAAGCATATGAAATAAACGACCAACAGAGGACTCGCACAACCAACTCTAAGCATGCGCTACGACTCGCAAGGATAACATATAAACATTCAATAGGTGATGGGATGTGGGGATAAAGCTGTATAGGCTGCAGGATAAACATGTGATGGGATCGCAATAAAGAATCGAATACTAGGGTAGCAGAGATCAACGGCAGGAATGAAAGACAATGTATAGGAAAACAAGCAAACTTTGCTTGCCTGGAATCCCGCATGGAAGCAGATCTTGTCGTTGCTCAAACATCTCAACGTTGTATCCGCGAAGAAGCAACAAACACTGGAAAGCATAAAAGATGCATTTTACAACTACGGCAGAAGATTCAGCATGATCATACGAGAATGATGCATGGCATGGCAAGATGCAATACAATGCAGGTAATCCAAATTAAGCGGGAAAGCAACCCCGGAAATTAATATTTAGGAGCAAGTTATTTATTTACCAGCAATATTAAATGTTAGTTAACATGGCAACACATGGCATGGGTGATCTAATTAAATTAAATGGAATAGGGCATCATATATTTATTACCCCCTAACATTCTATATTTAATTATTTAGTTGCAATTAACAAATTATACTAAGCAATTAAAATAACAGATGCAAAATGGAATACAAATGACATATTAATATTCATTGCATTTTTCTGATACAAATACATATAAAGATTATTTTAATTGGAGTAAAAGAATTAAAGTTATTAACAAATTAAGATTAGGGGTGTTTCTGTAAATAGCAGGGTCCTAATCATGATGGAAACAAAGTCTCTGGGGACTTAGGTGCAAAAACCAGAGAGCAGGGGTCTCGAGGTAAAAATGACAGATCTGATCTGTCTCAGGGAGTCTATGACATGAGGGTCCCACATGTCATCGAGGGAAGAGAAAAAAAAAGGGTGGGCAATTTTATTCCAACGAGCCCTGACGGATTCGAACTCGGGTCTCTGGCCGAGCGCAGGATAGGTGGTGCTAACCACTGGGTCGGACTGGTGTTAGTGTTAGACTCCGTTACGTTTTTTTTGATGAGGTGAGCTCTCGCTGCTAACTGAACCCATCAGGCAAAGTTTCAGGTTTTCAGACACGGGCGTCGACGGACGACGGAAACCACGACGACGACGGGAGTAGCAGAGCTCCGGCTTCTCCTTGCGTGCATGAGGGGTGACCGTGATGTCTGGGGTGTGCGTGTGTGTGCAGGGGCGTGTATGCGCGCAGGGGAGCGAGAAAACCGAGCCGGAAAGGCCGGAGTTTTGGAGGTGCTCGACGGCGTTCATGGCGACCGGAGGTGTCACGGATACTCTCGCGCACACGCGACGAAAATCGAGCAGGGGAATGGGGAAAACGGAGGAGGGGCTCACAGCGAGGGGGCTCGATGAAGTGGTTTCGGCCGGGGAAGACCGGAGACGGGGAAATCGCGGCGGCGGAGGGCGCCAGCCGTGGCGGAGAAGGAGATGAGGACGACGGGCTCGGTCGCTCCCGGAGAGATTTCCTTGCACGGAGATAACGTCGTTGTCGATGGGGTGCGCCTGGGCTCCTCTGAGTGCCTTCACCGGCCACCAAGCAGCGGCGCCATGGCGGGGTGGCCTCCGGTGTAGTTTTTAATTGGGAGAAATCAGAGGAGGAAGAGGGGAGGCGGCGACGGATGGAGAGGGAGGAGGGGACGGCTAGGGTTTGGGCAGAGAGGAGGGGGCGGCTAGCTAAAAGGGAGAGGGGAAGGTGAGGCTCAGTGGGGCAGCCATGTGCGTGCTGCCTCCCTGGAAAGCGAGCTCTCCCTCTGTCTCCGTACGAAGAAGGAGATGCGGGGAGTGGGCTGGGCCAAGGGCTAGATGTGAACGTTACTTGACCACCTAGAGGGGGGGGGGGTGAATAGGTGGTGAGCAATTTTTATGTGTTTTTCAGTTTAAGCTAGCGGAAGGTAAGTTGTCTAAATGTGCATCTAGGTGATACAAGTGAAAGACAACAAGGAAACTAAACAAGTACAAGAATGCAGTAAAGGAGAGTGGAACAAGACAACCGTAGGAACTCAAAGACACCGATTTTATCCCGAGTTCCACTCCATAGGTGTACGTCTCGTTGGAGGGGTGTGAGCTACCACAAAGGTTTGCTCAACACCACAAAGGCCTGACCCTATTCTCCTGTGAATTCGACCACAAAGGTGCGAATCCACTCTTCCACTAAGGACTCCTTTAAGGGCGGAGAAGATCCCGTACAAACACGTGAGGCACACACCCACAACTGAATTGGGGGCTCCCACAAAGACCACAACATGTCAAATCCACAAAGGAATCCACAAAGGATCAAGAACACACAAAGTTGAACCTAGCTATCCACAAAGGAACCCTAGATTCGTTGCCCCTCAAGAAATAGAGGGGGGAAATCAAAACGCTTCGGTGGAGTTGTAGATCGGTGGCTTCTCCCTCAGATCCCCAAGTATCAAAGGATTTGAGTGGCTAGATTGGGAGATCCGGAAGAAACAAGCTTCAGCACCAATGGAGGAGAGAGAAAATCTGGAAGCTTGAACTGCTGGAGGTAGGTGGAGGGGTATTTATAATCCTCTTCAACATCTGCCCGTTGTACAGCCGCCAGCCCGGAAATCTCCGGGTTGAGGACCGGAGATCTCCGGACTCCGAAAATCTCCGGTAGGAATTCCGGCTGTGCTTGACTTTGGATCAGTACTGGTTGGACTTCTTGACTTGGTAGAAATTTCTCTGACACTCGGAGATCTCCGGACTGGGGCTCGGAAATCTCCGAGCGCCGGAAATATCCTAGAGCATTTCCGGCTAAGTTTGTGTTGGAGTTAGTACGCATCTGATTTAAGACTTAGTGAAAAACTCAAATAGCTCGGAGATCTCCAGTCTGGGGACCGGAAATCTCCGAGTCCCGGAAATCTCCTGACCGAGTTCGTGATGAAAGACCAAGTGAAACAGTATTGAGAATTAGGCAATATAAGTGTTCCTCTTTATCAAACAACCTGTAATAGAACCTGCATGCTTTATCACAAACATTAGAATACCTTTTGTGTTTTCATTAGTCACCAAAATCTGGGAGTGCATAGAATGCACTTTCAATCTCCCCCTTTTTGGCGAATGATGACAACACGAAAGGAGAACGGATTTGCAAAATATAGACGGAGCTCCCCCTAAGTGAGTTCACTATTTTAGGATGTTTTTGGAATACAAAGTGCACATTCCTTAGGATCAACACTCCCCCTAGATTTTACAAAACACACAAATACACAATACACAATAGAAGCAACAAACTAAGACAATAGAGTTATTACAATAGAGAATTTAACAGAACTCATGTCTCACACACATGAAGAAATAAACAGTCACGATAATAGGGAGCACTTAAAAACAAAAATAAAAAAGAGAAAGAAGTGCTCCCAACCCATGCAAATCCCGAGAGTCCTAGAGATACTTCTCCCCCTTTGGCATCAAGATACCAAAAAGGGAGGAGGTTCCACTAACGGCCCATGACTCAAGAGTCGGAACCCTGCTCGGCATCATCATCCTCCTCATCCTCCTCAGCATCATCATCATCATCATACTCAAGATCGCTGTCCTCTGGCACTGCATCATCCCAATCAAATGTGAGTCCATCTACATTCCAATCCTTGAAAGGAATCACATGCTTCAAAGGGTGCTTCGGAGCAGGCATCTTCATATGAGCCATCATTTCTTCTTGGCGCTTCATAATGCGATGGTTCTGAGAGTAGATGGAGTAGTTCTCACTGTGAATGCAACAGTTCATGTTCATGATTTTCTCAATTGCTCGAACACCGCCTCCTCCCACCGACGGCTCTCATGGCGATTTTGTAACATCCGGGGATTTGAAAAATCAGAAAAATTTTAAACTTTTAAAAATTACTTTGTATGTTACTTTTAAAAGAGTATTCAAGCATTGCACTCATGCATTCATGCATAAACATCATTTCATCTTGTGGCTTAAATTAAATAAGAGTTTGAAATTTAATAGTTATTTATATGTTTGTTTTGGAAATTATTCCATAAACATGTTATTTGTATCTTTTATAATTCCCCTTTTATTTAATTCTATTTTTGGGCAAGAATACTACCAAAAAGTTCTAAATTGAATTAGCTTTCCAAAACATATTTTTATGAATTTTTCTGAAAAGGTTTGGTTAAGTTTAAAAATCAATTTTGAATTAAAAGTTTGAAAACAGAAAAGGATTTGTCCAAAAAAAAAGGAGAAGAACAGCCCGAGTCATCTGGGCCGAAGCCCACCTCTCTTCCTCGTGCGCGAGCGACACTTAGCAGCCCAGCAACGGCCCGTCATCGACCTCCCTCTCACTGACGCGCGAACCCCACCTGTCATCTCCCTCAAGCCGTATCTTCTTCAATCTCCAAGCGCGTTTCTCTCCCGGAAGAGTCCGATCCAAACACTTCAAATCGAAGCCGTGCTTCGCACGAATTCTTCCCCGGTTGCCCTCTATTTAAACCCCACCTCCACCGCCCTCTCCAGCACCCGAAAACCCTAGCTCAACGCCTCCAGGCTGCCCACAATCGTCTCCGCCGTGTCGCCATTGCCGTCGGCCTCTTCTACAATTTCCGGTGAGCTTCGATCGATCTAGGCCCTCTCATCCACCCCCCCTAGCTTCACCTTGATCTTATGCACCTCCCTGACTTGGCGCGGTAGCTTATTGCGCAGTAGGACGAGCAATCCGTCCGTGACCGAAGCTCCCCGCCGCCGTCCGCAACTCCGACGAGGTACTGCCGAAGAACGAGGAAGCGCCGAGGACCACGAGCACGCCATCGACCTCGCCTAGACCTCCTCTTCATCACGGTACGCTCCGCTAGTCCTTTTAGGTTGTAGATCATTGGAAACGCGCGTCACCGGCGTGTCTCCGCCGCGGGATTTAGGTCACCGGAGTTATTCCGGCGAACCGCCGCCCAGACTTGGTAGAATAGATCTACGCCGTTAGATCGAGATCAAATGGCTGCCAATTGATCACTTATCCGAACCGGTACCGACGAATCAGAGGATGCCATGTGGACGCTCCGTCAGCAGCACAGTCAGCGCCAGATCAGCGCCACGTCAGATTTGATTTTCGGCGATTTTCTTAAATAGTTTAAAACTGGCAGTTTTCTAGAATAGCCCCTGTACCTTAAATCTATTATAACTTTTTATTGGTTTGGCCAAATTTAACAAACTTTATATTTTTGAAAAGCTCTCGACTTGTAGAATATTTTAGCACTGTTGGTTTTCTGTTTTGAGTCTGTTTAAATTATTCAAATTTCAAATTATGAGTTTAAGTAAATTTGACTTAGATTTAAATCTATAAGATCAAAAATTGTAAATAAAATTGTTTTGGAAACCTTATAATATGTGTTATATGAATACACTGTTAGAAAATATTTTTCAGTATTATTTGGACTATTTCAAAATCATAATGTTAAATTGAATAAAGTTTGAGTAATTTTTACATAACTTTTGATAGAAATATTATTTTTGAGTAAATCCAATTACTATAAATTTGAATCACTAAGGATTTGCAGTAGTATTTTTCTACTAATCTTTGTGGAATAATTTTCTGTTTATTTTGTAAATAATATTGATTTAATACTTTTAAATGATTTTGTAATGAATAAAAACTAATTAAAAATATATTAAAATTAACAGGCATATTATGAACACTTTGGTCACAAAAAGTACTTAGAAATATTTTGCCTTATTAAAACAAAGTAAATTTCTCTCTTAGAAAATATTTGATAAATATTCGAGAATACATTCCTTAGAAAAATTTCAACACTTAGAAATGCTAAATCTTTCCTTAGAGAAATTTAGCATCTACAAACTTAGTTGTTTTTATTTTGTTAAGTGTTGTCCTTAGAAATAAATTGCATTGCATACATAGCATATTATATTGTATAGTTATTGTTTTTCTCTAAGTTAGGATTATTTGAGCATAGTGTTTTGGTAAAGTGCTACAATATAAAGACTAGAAGGCCAACAAAGTCTTAGAAGAAAACAGACTCTGGAAGCAGCTCCAAGAAGTAGAAGCACTTAGAAGAAAATCAAGAGGAACTGCACGAAGACTATTCCCTTTTATTTCTCTAAGTCTTTCTCTCTCGTCCTTCTTCTCTTTTAGACCCCATGGTGGCTAAGTTATATTCAAGACCATCCCTAGTGATATACAAATCATCAAGTCTGAACCATCAAGTCTACATGATTCAATGAAGACGTCACTAAGGATAAATTACAAGTCTGGAGATGAAGCCTGGGAAATCAACTCTAACTTCTCTGTTTTTGTTTCTGCCTTTCCTATTCTTCTTCCACTTTGGACATAAACCAAGTCCTTAGAATGCTAATTGAAGATGAAGGAAACTACAAGGGAGTTGAAGAATTCAAGATCAAACATGATGAAGACTAGGAGCAGTCTTACAACTTAGTCAAGATTGACTTATAGCAATTAATTTTATGACCTTGGTCCTTAGTCATATTTGACTAACACACTTGCCTTGCATTCACTTAGAATAATTTCTTGGCATGGCATGCATCTCGTCTTAGAAATATTTTGCACATCATGCATAACATATTTTGTATGGTTATTTTGTGTGTATGTTTATTTGGCTTTGTTTGATGTGTAAGAAATTTCGGAGGGAAACGACAACTGTTGTAGCTGCTGTTGCTATTCTTCTTGTTGCCAAGGCAAGTGGCACACCTCATAAATTTCCTAAGTATTTTCTATGCACTACTTAGTGTATTTATTATATGCATTGTTGGATAGTATTGCTACGTTGAAACTACTATATCCCTTACACTAGATGTGTCTAGAATCCTATGGGTAACTTGGTAGAAATATTGATGCTAGGCTAAAGTTGTTTTATGGAAAGTAAATTTCTACTAAGTTAAAGAAACTTCTGGGTGGATGTGGCAAGAGGATGGAGGTTAGAGTTGAGTGGCTGCTTAGGCTCATTTAGGTGGGTGCACCTGGCTAAGACCCAGGCTCATTTAGATGAGTGAACCTGAGTACGTACACTTGAGGATGGCCACCCAGGAACAAAGGGACCAAAGTTTTCTCCAAGTGAAGATGTTTCCAGTGCAACCACGTGGTATAATGGCTCTGCCTTGACTTTTCCCCAAAGGTCTCGTCTCAGGCTTCTCCTTTCCTTTTCACTACGTGAGGGTCAAGGACAGAAGGGTTGTTTGAGTCTCGTGGTGAAAGTGCACAACCTCTGCAGAGTTAAAACTAAGTACTTAGCCGTGTCCTCGGTTACGGACAATTTTGAGCAGCTGATCAAGGATTCAACGGAGGCTCCCAACATTCAAATTTCTAAGTTAAAAGTTGATGGGTGAACAAGGGAAGATGAGATTATGGTTTTCATGCCATACTTGTCCTGATTTCAAGAAAAGTGTTTTCAAAAGAGTAGGAAAAATTGACTTTATGCAAATTAGCCTTGAACTCCACCAGCCAAATATGCATGTAGGCTATAGAGTTATTCCATTAAGTGTCCACCATAGTGTCACTTGCCAGACTCCATTTTTAATGGAATCTGACCCACTCTGTTGCAAAATTTTATTCGATACAGGTTGTTCAGATGATGAGTGAGGTTTTCGTTAAGGGATTTCGAGTCTGCACCAACATGTTTTCGCCTGTGGCGTATCATGAAGTTGGAGGCTCATAGAAGATTTATTTCCGTTGCTTTATTGTTTTGAGCTAGCTTTAAGCTATGCAAAGATGTATCGAACTATTTATTTTTGTAAGTCTGGATCATCGATGTAATAAAATTGATACTTTGTTGTGATATTACATCGTAAACTGTGTGTGCAAACGAATCGATCCAGGGGTTTGCACTGTACACAGGTATCTGCCTTATTTAAAGTGCAGATACGTTACAGATGGTATCAGAGCACTGTGTTGCCTGTAGGTTCGAAACCCCTAAGTCTGGATAGAAATAGGATTTGGCCATAGGATTGAAAATCTATTTTTATTCAGTTTGTTAAAACAAAACTTTACTAATTTTCCTTCTTGTAACTATCTTATATATTTACTTTCTAAAATTTCTATATCTTCTTTTAGATGACCAACCTCTTTGAATCACTCAAGAAGGGACTAGTGATGACCATGACCCTACAATGTGAGACTGATTTTCCAAGAGCACTTAAGGATAACATGAAGAGCTTGGGCTTTGAAGCAGAAGCAGTATACAAGGGATTTCCTTTCATGGGTGAAGGTCAAGAGTACTGGTGGGTGCAACTCCATCTATACAAAAGCAAAGAAGAAAATCACAAGACTAAGGACTACTGCATGTTCACCAACCCAATACTTTACACATCAATCTTTGACTCAGCAAGAAGTGCAGCATGCGAAGCCATCGAGAATCTTGGAAGAAGACTTCGATTTAGGCTCCATAAACACCCAAAAGTATCTTGATGAACTCAAGGAAATAGGAGAGGAACTTGATGCACTCAGGAAGGACATAGACTAGACCACCTATCCGTTAGAGTAACGAGATCCTAATGATGTATTGACCTATCAAATTGTGGTATGGCAGTATCATCGTATGTGTCCTCCATAATATCGGTGTACTTCGTTCGAAAACGATTAGTTAGGCTTTTCAAAAACAAGTTTGGAAATTTAATGATTGTGGTTGATTGTGCTATTGCTTGTATGGGTAGGAATTTTTCTCCTAGATCTGTCTATCTTTTACTCATCCATGCTAAAACCCACAGATGCCTCCCCGACGTGCTCCTGGGAACAACAACAACAACAATGATGCTATGCAGCAGTTGATGGCCGCCCAAGCCCAGTTGATGACTATGATGACTCAGCTTATTGCAGCGAGCCACAACAACAACAACAACAACAACAACAACAACAACAATCCTCCACCGCCACCACCTCCCCAAGTGGACAGGCTTACCAGATTTCTGAGGCTTAGGCCAAACAAGTTCTCAACCTCAACTGAGCCAATGGTGGCTGATGATTGGTTGCGTTCTGTGCAAAAGGATCTGGTGACAACTGAATGTGATGATGCTGAGAAAGTCAGGTTCACCGCACATCTTCTTGAAGGACCTGCTGCCCAATGGTGGGAAACCTATCAGATTACTCACCCATTGGACACCTTGACCTGGGAGGAATTCAAGGAAGGATTTCGTAATGCTCATGTCTCCACAGGGATTATGAATCTGAAACAGGAGGAGTTTCGCAATCTGCGTCAGGGTAACAGAAGTCTTAAGGAGTACATGGATGACTTTCATGCCTTGTCTCGATATGCTCCTGAGGACATTGATACGGATGCAAAGAGGAAGGCAAAATTTCTCAAGGGACTATGTGATGAGCTGAAGATACCTCTGACTATTGCTTATGCTCCAAACTATCAGATACTCCTCGATCAAGCAATCACCCTTGAAGATAGCATGAAGAAAGCTGAAAATAGGAAGAGGAAGATGAACAAGCACTCCTCTGAACCCTCATTCAAGAAACATTTTGTTCATGATGGGAACCATGGTCACAAACTTGGAAACCACCATAGTGGAGGAGGCAACCACAAGCATCATGAACAAAATGGTGGATTCAAGGGAAACAGACACGATGCTCCTAACCACAATCACCGCCCAAATGGGGAACCCAAGAAAAACCTCAATCATATCACATGCTACAACTGCGAGAAGCAAGGACACTACTCCACTGACTGCCCAGAAAAGAAAGGGGCCGAAGCCGTTGTCAAGCCAAATCCTTTTGATAAAGGATATGTGAACCACCTCACCGTGGAGGAAGTGAACGGTACATTTTAAATCAAGTTTTAATATTGAAGTTTCAGTACCAACAAAGATTTCTTTTAAGGGTGGTAGCCCACCCAGTTAAACAAGTCACAACCTTTTGCTAGCCTTATCGAATCTCGAGGACGAGATTCCTTTTAAGGGTGGTAGTCTGTAACATCCGGGGATTTGAAAAATCAGAAAAATTTAAAACTTTTAAAAATTACTTTGTATGTTACTTTTAAAAGAGTATTCAAGCATTGCACTCATGCATTCATGCATAAACATCATTTCATCTTGTGGCTTAAATTAAATAAGAGTTTGAAATTTAATAGTTATTTATATGTTTGTTTTGGAAATTATTCCATAAACATGTTATTTGTATCTTTTATTTAATTCTATTTTTGGGCAAGAATACTAACAAAAAGTTCTAAATTGAATTAGCTTTCCAAAACATATTTTTATGAATTTTTCTGAAAAGGTTTGGTTAAGTTTAAAAATCAATTTTGAATTAAAGTTTGAAAACAGAAAAGGATTTGTCAAAAAAAAGGAGAACAGCCCGAGTCATCTGGGCCGAAGCCCACCTCTCTTCCTCGTGCGCGAGCGACACTTAGCAGCCCAGCAACGGCCCATCATCGACCTCCCTCTCACTGACGCGTGAACCCCACCTGTCATCTCCCTCAAGCCGTATCTTCTTCAACCTCCGAGCGCGTTTCTCTCCCGGAAGAGTCCGATCCAAACACTTCAAATCGAAGCCGTGCTTCGCACGAATTCTTCCCCGGCTGCCCTCTATTTAAACCCCACCTCCACCGCCCTCTTCCGCACCCGAAAACCCTAGCTCATCGCCTCCAGGCTGCCCACAATCGTCTCCGCCGTGTCGCCATTGCCGTCGGCGTCTTCTACAATTTCCGGTGAGCTTCGATCGATCTAGCCCCTCTCATCCACCCCCCTAGCTTCACCTTGATCTTATGCACCTCCCTGACTTGGCGCGGTATCTTATTGCGCAGCAGGACGAGCAATCCGTCCGTGACCAAAGCTCCCCGCCGCCGTGCGCAACTCCGACGAGGTACTGCCGAAGAACGAGGAAGCGCCGAGGACCACGAGCACGCCATCGACCTCGCCTAGACCTCCTCTTCATCACGGTACGCTCCGCTAGTCCTTTTAGGTTGTAGATCATCGGAAACGCGCGTCACCGGCATGTCACCGCCGCGGGATTTAGGTCACCGGAGTTATTCCGGCGAACCGCGCCGCCCAGACTTGGTAGAATAGATCTACGCCGTTAGATCGAGATCCAACGGCTGCCAATTGATCACTTATCCGAACCGGTACCGACGAATCAGAGGATGTCATGTGGACGCTCCGTCAGCAGCACAGTCAGCGCCAGATCAGCGCCACGTCAGATTTGATTTTCGGCGATTTTCTTAAATAGTTTAAAACTGGCAGTTTTGCAGAAAAGACCCTGTAACTTAAATCTATTATAACTTTTTATTGGTTTGGCCAAATTTAACAAACTTTATATTTTTGAAAAGCTCTCGACTTGTAGAATATTTTAGCACTGTTGGTTTTCTGTTTTGAGTCTGTTTAAATTATTCAAATTTCAAATTATGAGTTTAAGTAAATTTGACTTAGATTTAAATCTATAAGATCAAAAATTGTAAATAAAATTGTTTTGGAAACCTTATAATATGTGTTATATGAATACACTGTTAGAAAATATTTTTCAGTATTATTTGGACTATTTCAAAATCATAATGTTAAATTGAATAAAGTTTGAGTAATTTTTACATAACTTTTGATAGAAATATTATTTTTGAGTAAATCCAATTACTATAAATTTGAATCACTAAGGATTTGCAGTAGTATTTTTCTACTAATCTTTGTGGAATAATTTTCTGTTTATTTTGTAAATAATATTGATTTAATACTTTTAAATGATTTTTTAATGAATAAAAACTAATTAAAAATATATTAAAATTAACAGGCATATTATGAACACTTTGGTCACAAAAAGTACTTAGAAATATTTTGCCTTCTTAAAACAAAGTAAATTTCTCTCTTAGAAAATATTTGATAAATATTCGAGAATACTTTCCTTAGAAAAATTTCAACACTTAGAAATGCTAAATCTTTCCTTAGAGAAATTTAGCATCTACAAACTTAGTTGTTTTTATTTTGTTAAGTGTTGTCCTTAGAAATAAATTGCATTGCATACATAGCATATTATATTGTATAGTTATTGTTTTTCTCTAAGTTAGGATTATTTGAGCATAGTGTTTTGGTAAAGTGCTACAATATAAAGACTAGAAGGCCAACAAAGTCTTAGAAGAAAACAGACTCTGGAAGCAGCTCCAAGAAGTAGAAGCACTTAGAAGAAAATCAAGAGGAACTGCAAGAAGACTATTCCCTTTTATTTCTCTAAGTCTTTCTCTCTCGTCCTTCTTCTCTCTTAGACCCCGTGGTGGCTAAGTTATATTCAAGACCATCCCTAGTGATATACAAATCATCAAGTCTGAACCATCAAGTCTACATGATTCAATGAAGACATCACTAAGGATAAATTACAAGTCTGGAGATGAAGCCTGGGAAATCAACTCTAACTTCTCTGTTTTTGTTTCTGCCTTTCCTATTCTTCTTCCACTTTGGACATAAACCAAGTCCTTACAATGCTAATTGAAGATGAAGGAAACTACAAGGGAGTTGAATAATTCAAGATCAAACATGATGAAGACTAGGAGCAGTCTTACAACTTAGTCAAGATTGACTTATAGCAATTAATTTTATGACCTTGGTCCTTAGTCATATTTGACTAACACACTTGCCTTGCATTCACTTAGAATAATTTCTTGGCATGGCATGCATCTCGTCTTAGAAATATTTTGCACATCATGCATAACATATTTTGTATGGTTATTTTGTGTGTATGTTTATTTGGCTTTGTTTGATGTGTTAGAAATTTCGGAGGGAAACGACAACTGTTGCAGCTGCTGTTGCTATTCTTCTTGTTGCCAAGGCAAGTGGCACACCTCATAAATTTCCTAAGTATTTTCTATGCACTACTTAGTGTATTTATTATATGCATTGTTGGATAGTATTGCTACGCTGAAACTACTATATCCCTTACACTAGATGTGTCTAGAATCCTATGGGTAACTTGGTAGAAATATTGATGCTATGCTAAAGTTGTTTTATGGAAAGTAAATTTCTACTAAGTTAAAGAAACTTCTGGGTGGATGTGGCAAGAGGATGGAGGTTAGAGTTGAGTGGCTGCTTAGTCTCATTTAGGTGGGTGCACCTGGCTAAGACCCAGGCTCATTTAGATGAGTGAACCTGAGTACGTACACTTGAGGATGGCCACCCAGGAACAAAGGGACCAAAGTTTTCTCCAAGTGAAGATGTTTCCAGTGCAACCACGTGGTATAATGGCTCTGCCTTGACTTTTCCCCAAAGGTCTCGTCTCAGGCTTCTCCTTTCCTTTTCACTACATGAGGGTCAAGGACAGAAGGGTTGTTTGAGTCTCATGGTGAAAGTGCACAACCTCTGCAGATTTAAAACTAAGTACTTAGCCGTGTCCTCGGTTACGGACAATTTTGAGCAGCTGATCAAGGATTCAACGGAGGCTCCCAACATTCAAATTTGTAAGTTAAAAGTTGATGGGTGAACTAGAGAAGATGAGATTATGGTTTTCATGCCATACTTGTCCTGATTTCAAGAAAAGTGTTTTCAAAAGAGTAGGAAAAATTGACTTTATGCAAATTAGCCTTGAACTCCAACAGCCAAATATGCATGTAGGCTATAGAGTTATTCCATTAAGTGTCCACCATAGTGTCACTTGCCAGACTCCATTTTTAATGGAATCTGACCCACTCTGTTGCAAAATTTTATTTGATACAGGTTGTTCAGATGACGAGTGAGGTTTTCGTTAAGGGATTTCGAGTCTGCACCAACATGTTTTTGCCTGTGGCGTATCATGATGTTGGAGGCTCATAGAAGATTTATTTCCGTTGCTTTATTGTTTTGAGCTAGCTTTAAGCTATGCAAAGATGTATCGAACTATTTATTTTTGTAAGTCTGGATCATCGATGTAATAAAATTGATACTTTGTTGTGATATTACATCGTAAACTGTGTGTGCAAACGAATCGATCGAGGGGTTTGCACTATACACAGGTATCTGCCTTATTTAAAGTGCAGATACGTTACAGATTTCCATCTTTAGGCGATCTGGACTCCATCCCAATGGCAACAATGGGTTGCGATCCCTACGCGGATCCCTCCTCCATTGTGCACGTTCTAGATTTCTCCCCTTGTCACAAGATCCGGGCCAAGGTTCGTCATCTTTTTGCTACTTCGGTGAACCCTGTCTCCAAGTCACACCGTTTCTTCCTAGTTGTTTCCTTTGGTCGATCTGTGTTTCGTCTGTTGGATCTGAATGTCAGCCTTGCTCTATCGGCCTGCTTGGGAGCAGCATTTGATGAGATTGGTGTTATGCATCTGAGAGATAGAGTGTTCAGATTTTCTGTGAGTTGTCAAGCAGTCGGGTTTTTTGTTCAGAATCTGAGATCTTATGCTTGTGAACATTTTGCTTGTTATTTCCATCTGTGGGGTTTTGGTGGTCCGAATTGGATTAGAGAGGAACGAGAATATTATACAGAATTAGACTCAGAATGGACTTTGGCTAGAAAGCATCAGATTTCATCACGTCGGCCAAATGCATCTTATGTCCCAGTTCATAAGGCTTTTCGCTCAATCCACCGTGGTCTTAACAGTGTGCCAAACAAACCTCCAGTTGTTCTCACAGGGGCTAATACAATGCCAATTGGATACATTCCAGTGAATTTGGATGCTTCCCCTAGAGCTAACGTTGATCAGATTAGATCTGACAATACTGTTTTCGGTACCGTCAATCAAGGATTGAAAAGAGGCGGGAATTACGGATCTTCAAATCGGGATGCATGTTGGGCCATATCTGCCAGGGTAGGCCCATCTAAGTCGGCCTACTATGTGACCAGCCCACCACCCACGCCGACCACCTCACCAGACGTCCCCTGTCAGGAGACTAATCCCCATTGTGATCAGATTATCTACCGTAATTGTCTTGCTGAAGGTCATCTCGCCCCAAACTACCTTAGTAAAATCCGCTGCAGAATTTGCTATGGTTATGGGCACATTGGCAGGAATTGCTTTAAAAAAGGTAGTAAATCACTTATTTACCGGAAACAATCTGTTCAGCCAGACAAGTTTCTGTTTAGAAGGCAGGGGGACGCTGCTCCTCCCCCAAAAAACCTCAGAAGCCATCTCGAACGCAACAACGCCCCCAATCCGCCAGGACCGTCTCCGCCATTGCCGATGGCAAACTACCCCTGCGATTTCATCCCCCACCTCCCGGCGGGCGTCGGCTTCATCCCACCAAATGGATTGAGGCCTCAGCGCGGCTATGTGACGGTGGGAGGCTCACTGCCTAACTCTTGTGACACCTGGGCTATTGTCGTCATCGAACCAGAGCCTCATCCAGAGCGGTTCGAAGGTACTACTCTTCTGATCACCCAGTTTCTTGAGCAGCAGAGGCATCTCAATGTGAGGGCTACTTCCCGCAGTGGATTAGGAGCTATGCTTGTTAGGTTCCTGGACGTTGTGGAGGGAGACAGTGCAGTCATGAACAACCCTTAGTTCATTGGCGACACAATTGTTCGTATCTTTGAGCAGAACAGGGGCAGGAACCATAGATCTGTCACCTATACGCATGATTGCTGGTTAATGCTCATGAATTACCCTCAAGAATGCTGGAACCTGGATACCATTGTTCTTTCTTTAGCTCAGTATGGTAGAGTTTTAATATGGAACAGAGATGATTCTAATATGTCAAGAATCCTGGTTAAGTTGAGAGCCTTCAGCATTGATAACATACCTCTGAGTATTGTTGTATCACAATCCACCTCCAACCTGGGTACTGGGGACTCCTGGACTTGCCCAACAATAATCCTATCTGCTGTTATGTTGGGAGCAGGACCAGGTGATGAAGACATTCTACCCTCTGAAGGTGAGAACCCCCATCCTGTGCCTATTGTTGTGGATGATTTTCACTTCTGGCATGCTGATCATGAAGTGGAGATGCAACATGGTGGAGCACAAGATGAAGCAATTGCTAATGCTAATGATAATGAGAACATTGTGGAACCTGTAATTGTGACACCTCCCCAGAGCCCTGTTCCTGCTCAGGAAGAGGATATTGAGATGCAGATTGATAATGAGGAGGTGTAAATTGTTGTTCCTTTGAATGGCGTTATTGCAGAGCAAGCCCCACATGATCATGTTGACCAAGCCCCTGCTGATGCACATACAGAAGAACCAATGCCAGTTATCCAGGCTCCTCCGAGGAGAAGGCGTGGTAAGGCTGCTGTTCCACCAAATGTGGAGGGTGTACGTCGTAGTAACAGACTTGTTTGTCTTAAAGCTGGATACAAAGATAAGCCACCAATGGATCTTACCCTGGTTGAAGGAGGATCTAGCACATCAAAGAACCTATCTGTTGAATTTGAAGCTCATGTGATTGGCACATCGGCACTCCCTCCACCCTATCTGCCTACTAAGATCCTACATGCCATTGGTGGGTCCCACTATCAGATGGCGTCTACGACGCTGTCAGAGGCTGAACTGAACTATGACAGTTCCTATGATAGTGTTGAAAGCGACTAATGGTTCTGAGACAGCCATTAACTGCCTCACAGTCAGTCTGGACAGTTGTTTATCGATAGAGTCTGAATTTGGTTGTCAGTTTATGCAGTCTGTATTCGGTGAATTGTTGTTTCAGTCTATTTGGTTGTGCTTCTCATATGTTGGCGATATCAACTGTTATTTTGCCACTGCTTTATGTATTAGTTATGTTGAACATGGTCTATGTCAGTCTCTTTGTTTTATCTTTGTGAGTCATGTTATGTTGGTGCTAGCTCAGTGGTGGATACTATTGATATTATCGATATTATTTAAGCTCTATGATTGGTGCATTTACTCAGTCTGTACTGTTAATTTCAAATCACAATATCTACTGCACCTAGACATGTATTCCTCACCTGGGGCTTTTATGAACTCCCAGTGGCCACACTTATCACTTGTTTCCAATGAGTAGAGCCTGGTACATCGTTGACTTGAACATAAGAGGGATTAATTCCCAAACTCGTTGGGATGAGATTAGAGCAAAAGCTGATGAAAGCAATTGCCACATAATGTGCCTTCAAGAGACTAAGAGAGAGCACTTTGATCACGCTTACATCAGAAATTTCTGTCCACGAAGAATCAACCAATTTGCTTTCTCCCCTGCCAATGGAAACTCTGGAGGCATCATCACTCTCTTGAATGGTAACCTATTTGATGGTACAGTGATTAACAATAGCAAATATCAATTAACTGTTCAGTTGATCTGTAAACTATCGGCCCGTGTACTGTATATTACAAATGTTTATGCCCCCACTGAGGTGACAGAGAGAGACACCTTCCTGAACTGGTTACATGAGGTTGACATTTCTCTTATGGAGTATTGGATTATTATGGGGGATTTTAATCTTATTCGATCGCCTGAAAACAGGAATAGACCTGGTGGCGACATCAATATTATGCTGCGCTTTAACCAGACAATACAACACCTAGACATGGTTGAAATCCCTCTAAAAGGTAGAGCATATACTTGGAGTAACATGCAGGTTTCACCATTGCTAGAAAAATTAGACTGGGTTTTTACATCCCCTAATTGGACCAGCACCTTCCCTAACACATATGCCACACCACTAAGCAACTGCACTTCGGATCATGTGCCAATCTTAGTGTCTATTGGGTCTGATATGCCAATATCACAACTATTTCGCTTTGAGGAATACTGGCTTGAGTTTGATGGTCTATCTGAGGTTGTCAGTACGGCTTGGGCTGAATCTGAATACTTCAGTAACTCTGCGAAAGACATTACTGCTAAATTGAATGTTCTGAGGAATGGTATTAAAAAGTGGAGTAAAAATCTTTCACAGCTTAGTAACATTATCACCTCCTGTAACTATGTTTTGGCTCTGTTATCTGGGCTACAGGAGCAAAGAGACCTGTCTGTCCAAGAGAATAATTTTAGAAGGCTTCTAAAAGCTCATGTGGGTAAACTCTTAGAAGCTAAGAGAATTTTTTGGAGAAATAGAGCTAAGATAAAATGGGCAAAACTTGCGGGTGAAAATACAAATTTTTTCCATACAGTGGCTTCACATAATTTCAGATGTAATTTTATCCAGCATCCACACTGAGGATAATATTATCCTGTTGGACCATGATCTGAAAGCGGCTCATATTTGGAGATCTTTTAAAAACAGAATTGGTATATCTGAAAACAGTTTGTATACTGATCTTATCGGACAATATATTATGCCAGTTCAGAAAATTGACTTCTCTCAGCTAGAAGTGCCATTTACACTGAAGGAAATGGATGATATTGTCAAGAATATGCCCTCGGACAAATCCCCTGGGCCTGATGGATTTAATGGTGCTTTTCTCAAAAAGTACTGGAATACTGTTAAAAATGGTTTTTACAAGCTATGCTTTGATTTCTATGAGGGAAATGTTGACATTGAGAGTATCAATACAGCATATATCACACTCATACCCAAAGTGAATTCCCCCATTTATACTAATGATTTCAGGCCAATATCATTGGTGAGTCTACCTCTGAAGTTCCTTACTAAGCTACTGGCCAACAGATTACAGACTGTCTTGATTTCTTTAGTGCACAAGAATCAGTATGGATTCTTAAAAAGCAGAACAATCCAGGATTGTCTGGGCTGGGCATATGAATATCTCCACTTATGTCATAAATCCAAAAAAGAAATTGTCATCTTTAAGATTGACTTTGAAAAAGCCTTTGATAAAGTGGAATCCAATGCTATTCTTGAAACCATGAGATGCTTAGGTTGGTGACAAATGGTGCAAATGGATTAAGTGCATTTTCTCCTCTGCATCTGCATCTGTGTTACTTAATGGCGTTCCTGGAAAAAAAATTCACTGCAAGAGGGGTGTCAGACAAGGAGATCCCCTTTCACCTCAGTTATATATTCTGGCATCTGAATTGCTACAATATATGGTTAACAAAGCTTGGTTGGATGGGGACCTCAACCTTCCTCTAGACTGTTCATTTGGATTGAAATTCCCTATTATCCAATATGCTGATGATACTCTTGTTATCTTGCCTGCTAGTGTGGATCAGTTGAATGCATTCAAGCACATCTTAGTTATCTTTACATCCATTACTGGACTAAAAGTTAACTATAGCAAATCATCTTTGGTGCATATTAATATTAGCCCCGAGAGATGCAGTGAACTGGCTGAAATTATATCCTGTAAACCTGAAGCCCTACCTTTTACATACTTAGGGTTACCTATGGGAACTACTAAGCCAAGATTAGAGCACTTTATTGGCATTTTGGATAGGATTGTAGCGCCCCATCTTTTAAATGAAGATGGAACACCTGTGTTATGTGCTAGTCCCTGGATAACTGCTAGCACCACAGTACAAAATATATAGTATCATTGCATAATTATCAAATTACTACAACGAGATCCAAAAAATAGCTAAGTATAGCTTTATTACAAAGTGCATAGTCATGAAGACTAGCTAGAATATTCAGAGTTCACAACGAAAGCAATAGCAAAGAGCCTATTCTTCAAGCATGCGCCACATGCAGACATGTTGGGTGTAGACTCGAGTCCAAACTCATTCCTCATCAGAATTACCTGCACATTTGAATATGCAGCCCCCGAAGGAGGTCAATACAATGAAGTATTCGCAAGTGACTATGGTGGATAATTTATGACAAGTCTAATTCTATATGCATATTTGGCTTGGTGGAGTTGTAGGCTATTTTGCAGAAAGCCAGTTTTCTCCTATCTTTTGTAAAAAAAATTTGTTTCTCAAAGACTTGGCACCAAGGGATGAAGCCCAAGTGCACCAACAATTCTTTCCTTGGTCAAATTTTACTTTATAAAGACCATGGTGAGATTCTTCCGTCCATCCTTGTCCATTTGCTCGAAGTAGTCCATCACCGGGGACACGGCTGAGTACTCAGATTGTCGACTCTGCAGAGGTTGTGCACTTTCACCTTTAGACCCAATTAACCCAAACATCCTATACAGGCGGAGTGCATTAAGGAAAGGAGAGAATTGAGACAAGAACTTTCAGAAGAAGAATGCAACCATACTAGCAAGACCCGTTCCACCTACCAACTCTACATTTGCTTGTCAAGCTGACAGGTTGCACTCTCACAACTTAATAATTCTAGATAGAGCCCATTGTCAAAAGGCTGCACGGGAAGCTTCTAAACTTGGAGGGACTTAGAAATATCTTTGTTCCTGGGTGGCCGTCCACAAGTGCGCTTCTCGGTGACAACCACCATGCTCATGGCCCTAAGTAGAATAGACATTCGTCCTAGGCAATGACAATCACAAGCATAGTCCCAAAAGCCACTCAACATAAACCATACAACCAATTCCACCCAGGTATGCATTTTAAGTTTAACACTTAGAAATATTTTTATAACATGGTATGTAAAGACTTTTTATAACATAGCTAAGCATCTAATAAAACTTTTGATGGCTGCATGGAAAGGGATGGCTACACACTACTAGGATATTTTCAAAGTGTACTAACTTAGCATTATAAGATAGTTCAAAAATCCCTATCATGCATACTACTCTAAATATACTACTAATGCATATAGAAAAAATTGGGTAGATTATGAATGTTAGTTGCCTTGGTTACAAGAGGAACAAGCACAGCAAGAATTACAATCACAAGAAAAGCCTTCCTCCTCTTCACAATCTAGAAACAAACAATACAAAAAGATAAATAAACACACAATTACAACACTTAAAATATCAAGACAAAATATGTATGCATGCTTGATATGCAATGAACCTAACAAAACAAAATAATTACAATTTTATTTCCTCTGTTATTAATGCATGAAATGCAAAGAACAACCTTTTATTATTTTATTTAATCATTTAAAATATTGAGCATAACATAGAAATATTAAGCCCTACAACCAAATTCTTTAATTCTATTATGAATAGTTTCAAATAAAACTCAAGTTGCACTCTCTGGACAGAGGACATTAATAAAATTCTAAAACAGTTGGATTTATTTGGAAAGCATTTTTATTATTTAAGTTATAGATTTAATAGCCGAAATACCAAACAATTAATTCCGCAATTTAAAATACACTAAAATGACAAACTAATGAAACCATACTAAACTACCTGAGCAGAGCTTTACGTGGATATAAAATTCATCAAATTTGGATAAATAGATCGAAAGTTATGAATTTTGCAAGTTTGTATTGTTTTTCTGTTCTAATTACAAAATCCAGCGAAAATAGAAAAATGATATGCCACGCGGCGCCATCTGATTGGCTGATACCGCTTCGCTCGGATCGTGATTTGCTAACCGTCCGATCCAATTAACAGTGGACGCTCCAGATCAAACCGATCTAGATCCATTGGATCTAGATCCAATGGCCAAGACGCAAGGGACACGGACGGGCGGCGCGGTTCACCGGAAAACCTCCGCCCGCGGCGGCGCCCTCGCCGGAGGTGATCTACTACTCGCGAAAAGAAGGACAGCGGGGATGTTTTGCTCGCCGTTCGGTGCGTGACGACGAGACGATCTCGATGGCGCGGCACAGGCGGTCGCGGTGGTCCTGTGGGGACCCCGGACTAGCTGTCCGAAATACCCTTGTGCCTACAACATCAGCGATCCCGTGATCAGTCCGTCGCTGGGCACAATCGACTGGTATCAAAAGAACATCCATAAATACCGAAAGAATTACTTACTTGAGTGAAGCCATAATCTTCAATAAGTTATTGCAGCGGAAAACACCAATCAACGTGGGGCCCGAGTCATTTGCCAAGACACCTACAGGCAGCTGACTGGGAAGACGGCCTAGTTCGCAAAGACGTCATCGGTCTCTCGGTCTTCATCATACTTCTTCTTGAACACTGGACATGGGAATATCCAGGGACACAGCCATGAGTACATTTACGTACTCGCAAACTACCCCAACATGAGCATGCGCTATTCTTTTATTTGTTTAAATAAAGCTTTGTTTGCCTTGAAAACTCTATATCTTTATTGAAAAAGGAAAGAAGGTCTTCAGAACTTTTCCCATAAATCTGCCTTTGTAAGAAGGCTCTTTAAAACTTTTTCCCAAAAAGTGGCATCTTTGTTGAAAAAGGTAAGAAGTCTCTTTAATAAGCATTTTATCAAAAAAAAAAAAACACCATTTTATCTGTTTCTCCAAAACTCCTCCTTTTTCCTGACCCTCAACCGTCATGATACATATTCTCCAACAACCTCATACCGATCCGTTGGTATAGGTGTATGGAACATTCTCCACTTCCTTTTTCTTTTAAAACTCAAACCCTTTCCAAGACTATCTCCAACAACCTCATACCGATCCGTTGGTATAGTGTATGGATCATTCTCCACTTCATTTTTCTTTTCAAAACTCAAATCTTTTCCAAAACTTGCACATGGTCTAAGTAGGGTCTTCAATTGTCCATATCCGAGGACTCGGCTATTCGAATAGTTTAATTACCCTCTGCAGAGGTAGCACGCTTTTCCCACACTCATCCGATAACTCATCGTGTCAGCCACGTCTCGCCATACCAGCGGTATGCGAAGTTGAGTCACCGACCCTAGTCTTTCCTTTGCTCATGCTAGTATAAGACCCTGCCCCTATGAACCATTCCATCTACACCTAGTCCAGTTTCCCGTCGGAAACCCTAAGTGTGAGGACTCATAGGTTTTATCTGGCGGTGTATACGGACATCCTTCTATCCTCCTCCTTATCTACTCATAGATTTTTGAGCGAGGACCCAGGTCAGGGTTAGGTCACCAAACCACTCCCTCATGCATAACAGAGTCATCTCTGTTGATGCAGTGTCCCATACTAATAAGAGCAAACTATATGACTAAGCCCTTTCCCATATGTGGGTAAATGTGGTCGCACAGAGTATCGGTTGCTTGACTGAGTACTAGGACACAATGTGCTTTTCCAAAACCATCTTTCTCCATTTCCTTATTTCAACACCACATCATAGTGCTTTATATCCACACAAGTTTTCAAAGGAGTTTTGAATAAGCAAATCTTGGTTTTTCCATCCTATAGTTTGAAAAAGAATTTCCACCTAGTATCTCCATACAGGGTGTCAAAATAATATACTGGTATTTTGGGGAAAAAGGTTTTCAAACTCATAGCCTTAGTGGCAACCACCACTTGAATCACAGATGCCCTTTATAAGTAAAACATGTGAACCAAAATAGGTGTATAAAGATGCAAGCTCAGGGAATAGCTTGCCTGATTCCAGTATGATGTTCTTGGACTTCTTCTCACCGCTCAAGAGATAAATATCATCCTTCTCCGATAAATCCTTTCCAAATACCACTCCGGTAGCGTTTATAACTAGCGTCGCAACATGAAATAAACAACACGCAATAAGCAAACCAAACCACGAGTGGCATATAAACAAGGGACAAACCACAAGTATCAAACTAATCACTCAAGCCACATACATAGCACTAGTTTAATCAAGCAACGAACTAAATCTATATTTACTAAGGCATTATACTCACAGGAGTATAAGACCATACACTTGCCAAAATATAGAGCACCAAGGCATCCTCAATTAGAGGTAATTAGTAACCACCTTTCTCTGATCAGGAAATACCTCAGACAAAAGTTAAGTCACCAATTAATCTCTATAATCTAAATACCTCACCAAACTAAGGTGGGTACACTAACAAGATATTTAACCTGATACTCACTTAAGTTCTTCAAGTTCATCAAGCTAGGCAATATTTTACTCATACCAACTTTTCCCACAATTTCCACTAACAGTACTAACATATTATAACACACTAAACAATAACAACTAGAGAGTAATTGTGACACAGCCACCATTACAGCAATACAATCTTATATGCTCTAAATAGTCACTTCATATATCAAGCCACACAATTTGGTTTCAATTTAATTGAATTAGCCATTATTTGATTATGTCTTACTTATGGCAGAAACTAGTTGAACATGTTTAATTACATATCTTAAGTTCTGTTGATCACAAAAATACAAACTAAATTTCTACAGAAAGCTACTGATGTGCCTGAGACAACACAATTGGATTTGGGTCAATTGGACTTACCAAACTCCCTACACAATGGTCTCAATCCAGAAGCATACTAATCAAGTTTTAGCTATCAATTACATTCTGTTGCTCTAAAAATTAAATCCTTTTTGGGGTGACTAACCATAAATAAATGTGACTCAATAAAATTGGTCTCCACTAATTTGGACTAACAGAGTATCAGAAACAAACAAGTTTAGGTTTTAAACCCTTCGTGGTATTTTGAGCAATACATTTTCATTATTTATCTAAATGAGGTGAAACCAGTTGGGTTGGTTAGAAAACTTCATAAGCTTCCCAGAACATTTTAATTTGATTCATTTGGAGTTATAATTATCAAGATATTGAATTTACACACTTAACCCTATTTCTGTTATTTGTAGTATTTACAGAAAAAGGCCAGAAAAGACCCAAACCTTTTTAATTATCACCACAGTCAATCAATGACTCCTAAATTCAAACCAAGCTAGGGATATGTTCTCCTATACATATAGAAGACCAACCAATTGAATTCATCCCAAAATTCATCTCCTAAAAATCTACAAAAATCACCAAAGTGCCACTGGGGTGTTTACAAGAATGGATAGAACTTCTGTTTTAGGTTTCATTTGCATGCAAGGCTTACATATCTAGAAAGGTATCACTTAAGGCTATCAATAGAATTTTAGTTTGCAATATTTGGAGTTATAAAACTCTAGATATTAACTATTTAGTAAAAATGATTCTTTTTACAAGTTTTAACCTAGACAACAATTAAGAATCTATTTTAGCAAGAAACCAGTTCTGTATGTTTGAGAAAACACACCACATCACTACAAAATTTGAATCAATCCATTTTAATATTCGAGGAATAAATGGTGAATTAAAACCTAGAACATAGCTAACAGGGAAATTAAACATATAAAACATTTACTGAAAAAAAACAAGCGTGGGCCGGATCTGGCCCAGACCTGGCCTGTGCGGAGCAGCGGGCGGCCCAAGCACAGCGAAGCGGTACGCGCCGGTTTTCTTCCTCGCCTGAACAAAAACCGGGGCGCTGGGAGGGAGGTGGCCGGAGCTCCGGCGAGCTCGGGGCGACGGCGCTCCGGTGACCCTAAAACACAATGGCGATGTCCCGGAGTTAGCACACGAGGAGGGGATCTCCGGGGGACGATAATGGCGGGGAGTGGTGGACGGAGCTGCCCACGAGCTTGAAGAACGGCGGCGGTCGGAGCGGAAGAGGATTAAGACGGACCGCCCGATTTGCGGCTTCCCGCGGCGATTCCTTGGACGGGGAGGGAGCTAACGTCGCGGTGGAGCTAGGGGTGGATTTAATTTGGCGCGGGGTGGTCTCAATCACCGGCGAGACGCGAACTCCTGCTCGGCGCCGTCTCGGGCTCGGAGGAGAAAAACGGGAGGGGACAGAGGGGCGAAGTGTGGTCGGGGCGTGCGAGAGCAGCAGCGAGGGGACGGGTCCGGCGGCGAGCTATACCGTAGGGGAGGGTCCGGCGGCGACATGGCCATTGTGGCCATGTCTCTCTACAGAGACAATGTTGTTTTGCCAAAAAAAACCCTGGACAAAATGTTTTTTCATCACAAACGAGTCCTCTGGCTGTTTTCTGTTATTTCTTTTAAATCCAGTAGCTTTGCAATGATTTATTTAGGGTACTAAAACATTTTATAAAAATTTAAAAATATTTGGGTAAGCTCCTATATGCATGTATAAGCTCCACAAAATTTGGTATTTGAAAATAAAATGTTTTGAATAACTTTTGTTCACAGGGTTTAAATATGGCATTTTTCTCAAAACCCTTTTTATAATCTTTTAGAATTTTTTTTGTTTAAGCAAGTCCAAATATTAATTTGAACTCTTGGAACTTCCTTGACAAATATATTAACTTAAATTAGAATTTATTCTCATAAGAAAGTATTTGTTTGAAGAAAATAGATATTAAAATAGGGAAATTTATTTATTTAGATCATTTCTTTAGCTCATGATTTAAATTCCCATTTGTTGATTAATTTGAGGAGTTTGTTTCTATTCAAGTCTCACCCAACTTTGTTATCAAGTGTGTCTTCAATTTAACACTTAAAGTATTTTGGTGTAATTATTCATCCACGTAAACAATACAATAATCATCACAATCAAGGCCACAACATTCAAACCCTAGAAGTAATCATATCACCATTCAAATAGCAAGTCACACAAGTTCGAACATAGCAATGGGAAGGGAACACAATCATTAGTGAAACATTTCAAAAAGTTTTTGTTGGTTCTGAATTTTGGGTCTGGTAAAAATAAATTTTTCCTGGTTCCAAAATTTGGGATGTTACAGACTTCCCCCCTTAAAATAAATCTCGTCCCGAGATTTGTTAGGCGGGTTAACATGGGAGTACGAGGCAAGGGTTTTAGGTTGGTTATACTTCCGAGGTTGGGGCTTCTTTAATAAGGTCATCACGTGAGATCCTGACAGATTTATGTTGTGAGGCTTTTTCTGTTGATAAGCTTATGTGCTGAGTTCCGATCTTTTATGATGGGGTTGTCTTGACGATTGACTTGTATGGATAGTCTTGGTCGGATGTTTCTGGATTCTACAGGGCCAAGGTGTACGGATCTAATTATATTGTTCTGGTATACCTATTGCAGGTCTTCCCCCCTTAAAAGGGGTCTTGAACCGGTCTTGTGGAAAGTCGCCGCTGGAGTTGACTTGGAGGCAACCTTCTTCTGGAGTAGTTTGTCGACATCCGTCTTCATATTTGTCCTTCTTCAGCTGAATAAGGGAGGGACTTCATTGTTGACTTCATTGGTTCTTGATCTTCGTGAAGCTTTGGGAAGAATTGCAAGAGGTCCAATCTAGGGTATCGAGCTTCCAGAGGAGTCTAAAAGTCAATTCGAGTGTCCTGAGGTAGGTGGTTTGGGGAGTGGATCGAGGATTGTTCAAATGTTGCGGGTTAACGGACTTTTCAGAAAAAGTTTGTGAAGAACCTTCACACCCGTTGTCTTTCTCAAATGGTAACTTTTTATTTTCTTGTTTTTAGAAATCCTATCCTTGGGAGAAACACTATAAATCTCCATGTGACTTTCTTATTTGAAACTTGCATGTTTCCTAAGTTATACACTTGATTTAAGAGAATTTTTATTGTCCTTTATTTGGGTTTGAACATCATTTATCTCACCCCTGTGGTGAAGGAATCCACTTAGCCCTAGCAAAGCTTTCTATTGGTTAGTTGTATAAGAATGTGATCGTCTTTTATGACATCGAACTGCCTTAGTCATACGAGAAGAATTTGTTAACAAGGTAGCTAGTCTTGTCAACAAACTACTTTTCATATTCCAGAGGCCGAGATGCACTGAATTATCTGACGTTCTATTTAGTTTAGGGTATGACACTCAAGTGTTTGAGCATATAAAAGTGATTTGTTAACAAGTTCATGAGGCTTGTTACCAAATTACTTGTATACCACACGAACATTGGAATATCACACTACTTTTAGGGAGATTAATAATAACAGCTTCTGATGTATGAGTTGCCAAATACTCAAGGATAGTCCGGTATATTAATTACTTGTTACCAATTTAAGAAATCCCTTTTTAATCTTTTTGCTGCAATTCCTTATTCTTGCGGTCTCTGAGCTTGAATCTTCCTAGCAGTTCCTCTTCGAGATCTTGACGCACTTGCTCCAGATGGTGCTCGAAGGCCATTATCTGATTTTCCGGTTAGGTTGCAAAAATCGCAGGTTATTGGTTAAAGATTGGGGGTCTTTTGTATCTTGCGAAACTGTTAGTTCTTATCGGGAGACGGTCGAGATATGAGGAATTTTTCAGAAAAAAAATATTTTCCCTAAGAGGGTTTACATCTGCAACAAGGTGCAACTGACGAAAAAGGAATTTTATAAAAAACGAACTTTGGTTTGACTTTGTGTTTATCAAGGCGTGATGGTGAACATGCAAGAAAATCAACACACTAATAGAGAAGCATAGGCACATAAGCAAAGAGCACACAAGGTACATTTAGTACCAAAGGATGTCCTACTCGTGATAATCGGGTAACACACCCGAGGGTCCTATCATGTTTTTCCTATGGGCCTAGGTTAATATGTATGGTGAATTCCTCACTTTGTCGCCTTTGTCTTCAGCTGGAGAAATTGAGATTGTTGAAGGAGTAACTGAGTGGAATGGTTGATATTGAGTTGAGGTCTTCTGAGGTCTTTTGCTTTGTTGGTAATATTGGTACTGGCGGATCCATCACCTCGACGTGGAATGTTGAGTACTTGCAATGGAAGCTTCTTCTCGTAGGTGCTAGCTAAAGGGGGTCTCATTTGGGCGCATCGTCAAGTATTTTGAACAGGTAAGAGATAACAGAAGAATCCTTGAAAAATCTTAAAATAGAGGGGTAAGACTTTGAGATATTTGATAAGGTGAGAGGAGTGGAAGTTATTTTTGGACTTCCTTAGATAAAAATATGTTTTTGGTAACAATATATTTTCAACCAAATATTTCTTTCCTAACTAACGTCCATGCTAACTAAGGTCTGTTACAGTCAGGATGGCTCTGATACCATTTCTGTGGGGACCCCGGACTAGCTGTCCGAAATACCCTTGTGCCTACAACATCAGCGATCCCGTGATCAGTCCGTCGCTGGGCACAATCGACTGGTATCAAAAGAACATCCATAAATACCGAAAGAATTACTTACTTGAGTGAAGCCATAATCTTCAATAAGTTATTGCAGCGGAAAACACCAATCAACGTGGGGCCCGAGTCATTTGCCAAGACACCTACAGGCAGCTGACTGGGAAGACGGCCTAGTTCGCAAAGACGTCATCGGTCTCTCGGTCTTCATCATACTTCTTCTTGAACACTGGACATGGGAATATCCAGGGACACAGCCATGAGTACATTTACGTACTCGCAAACTACCCCAACATGAGCATGCGCTATTCTTTTATTTGTTTAAATAAAGCTTTGTTTGCCTTGAAAACTCTATATCTTTATTGAAAAAGGAAAGAAGGTCTTCAGAACTTTTCCCATAAATCTGCCTTTGTAAGAAGGCTCTTTAAAACTTTTTCCCAAAAAGTGGCATCTTTGTTGAAAAAGGTAAGAAGTCTCTTTAATAAGCATTTTATCAAAAAAAAAAAAAACACCATTTTATCTGTTTCTCCAAAACTCCTCCTTTTTCCTGACCCTCAACCGTCATGATACATATTCTCCAACAACCTCATACCGATCCGTTGGTATAGGTGTATGGAACATTCTCCACTTCCTTTTTCTTTTAAAACTCAAACCCTTTCCAAGACTATCTCCAACAACCTCATACCGATCCGTTGGTATAGTGTATGGATCATTCTCCACTTCATTTTTCTTTTCAAAACTCAAATCTTTTCCAAAACTTGCACATGGTCTAAGTAGGGTCTTCAACTGACCATATCCGAGGACTCGGCTATTCGAATAGTTTAATTACCCTCTGCAGAGGTAGCACGCTTTTCCCACACTCATCCGATAACTCATCGTGTCAGCCACGTCTCGCCATACCAGCGGTATGCGAAGTTGAGTCACCGACCCTAGTCTTTCCTTTGCTCATGCTAGTATAAGACCCTGCCCCTATGAACCATTCCATCTACACCTAGTCCAGTTTCCCGTCGGAAACCCTAAGTGTGAGGACTCATAGGTTTTATCTGGCGGTGTATACGGACATCCTTCTATCCTCCTCCTTATCTACTCATAGATTTTTGAGCGAGGATCCAGGTCAGGGTTAGGTCACCAAACCACTCCCTCATGCATAACAGAGTCATCTCTGTTGATGCAGTGTCCCATACTAATAAGAGCAAACTATATGACTAAGCCCTTTCCCATATGTGGGTAAATGTGGTCGCACAGAGTATCGGTTGCTTGACTGAGTACTAGGACACAATGTGCTTTTCCAAAACCATCTTTCTCCATTTCCTTATTTCAACACCACATCATAGTGCTTTATATCCACACAAGTTTTCAAAGGAGTTTTGAATAAGCAAATCTTGGTTTTTCCATCCTATAGTTTGAAAAAGAATTTCCACCTAGTATCTCCATACAGGGTGTCAAAATAATATACTGGTATTTTGGGGAAAAAGGTTTTCAAACTCATAGCCTTAGTGGCAACCACCACTTGAATCACAGATGCCCTTTATAAGTAAAACATGTGAACCAAAATAGGTGTATAAAGATGCAAGCTCAGGGAATAGCTTGCCTGATTCCAGTATGATGTTCTTGGACTTCTTCTCACCGCTCAAGAGATAAATATCATCCTTCTCCGATAAATCCTTTCCAAATACCACTCCGGTAGCGTTTATAACTAGCGTCGCAACATGAAATAAACAACACGCAATAAGCAAACCAAACCACGAGTGGCATATAAACAAGGGACAAACCACAAGTATCAAACTAATCACTCAAGCCACATACATAGCACTAGTTTAATCAAGCAACGAACTAAATCTATATTTACTAAGGCATTATACTCACAGGAGTATAAGACCATACACTTGCCAAAATATAGAGCACCAAGGCATCCTCAATTAGAGGTAATTAGTAACCACCTTTCTCTGATCAGGAAATACCTCAGACAAAAGTTAAGTCACCAATTAATCTCTATAATCTAAATACCTCACCAAACTAAGGTGGGTACACTAACAAGATATTTAACCTGATACTCACTTAAGTTCTTCAAGTTCATCAAGCTAGGCAATATTTTACTCATACCAACTTTTCCCACAATTTCCACTAACAGTACTAACATATTATAACACACTAAACAATAACAACTAGAGAGTAATTGTGACACAACCACCATTACAGCAATACAATCTTATATGCTCTAAATAGTCACTTCATATATCAAGCCACACAATTTGGTTTCAATTTAATTGAATTAGCCATTATTTGATTATGTCTTACTTATGGCAGAAACTAGTTGAACATGTTTAATTACATATCTTAAGTTCTGTTGATCACAAAAATACAAACTAAATTTCTACAGAAAGCTACTGATGTGCCTGAGACAACACAATTGGATTTGGGTCAATTGGAGTTACCAAACTCCCTACACAATGGTCTCAATCCAGAAGCATACTAATCAAGTTTTAGCTATCAATTACATTCTGTTGCTCTAAAAATTAAATCCTTTTTGGGGTGACTAACCATAACTAAACGTGACTCAATAAAATTGGTCTCCACTAATTTGGACTAACAGAGTATCAGAAACAAACAAGTTTAGATTTTAAACCCTTCGTGGTATTTTGAGCAATACATTTTCATTATTTATCTAAATGAGCTGAAACCAGTTGGGTTGGTTAGAAAACTTCATAAGCTTCCCAGAACATTTTAATTTGATTCATTTGGAGTTATAATTATCAAGATATTGAATTTACACACTTAACCCTATTTCTGTTATTTGTAGTATTTACAGAAAAAGGCCAGAAAAGACCCAAACCTTTTTAATTATCACCACAGTCAATCAATGACTCCTAAATTCAAACCAAGCTAGGGATATGTTCTCCTATACATATAGAAGACCAACCAATTGGATTCATCCCAAAATTCATCTCCTAAAAATCTACAAAAATCACCAAAGTGCCACTAGGGTGTTTACAAGAATGGATAGAACTTCTGTTTTAGGTTTCATTTGCATGCAAGGCTTACATATCTAGAAAGGTATCACTTAAGGCTATCAATAGAATTTTAGTTTGCAATATTTGGAGTTATAAAACTCTAGATATTAACTATTTAGTAAAAAGGATTCTTTTTACAAGTTTTAACCTAGACAACAATTAAGAATCTATTTTAGCAAGAAACCAGTTCTGTATGTTTGAGAAAACACACCACATCACTACAAAATTTGAATCAATCCATTTTAATTTTCGAGGAATAAATGGTGAATTAAAACCTAGAACATAGCTAACAGGGAAATTAAACATATATAACATTTACTGAAAAAAAACAAGCGTGGGCCGGATCTGGCCCAGACCTGGCCTGTGCGGAGCAGCGGGCGGCCCAAGCACAGCGAAGCGGTACGCGCCGGTTTTCTTCCTCGCCTGAACAAAAACCGGGGCGCTGGGAGGGAGGTGGCCGGAGCTCCGGCGAGCTCGGGGCGACGGCGCTCCGGTGACCCTAAAACACAATGGCGATGTCCCGGAGTTAGCACACGAGGAGGGGATCTCCGGGGGACGATAATGGCGGGGAGTGGTGGACGGAGCTGCCCACGAGCTTGAAGAACGGCGGCGGTCGGAGCGGAAGAGGATGAAGACGGACCGCCCGATTTGCGGCTTCCCGCGGCGATTCCTTGGACGGGGAGGGAGCTAACGTCGCGGCGGAGCTAGGGGTGGATTTAATTTGGCGCGGGGTGGTCTCAATCACCGGCGAGACGCGAACTCCTGCTCGGCGCCGTCTCGGGCTCGGAGGAGAAAAACGGGAGGGGACAGAGGGGCGAAGTGTGGTCGGGGCGTGCGAGAGCAGCAGCGAGGGGACGGGTCCGGCGGCGAGCTATACCGTAGGGGAGGGTCCGGCGGCGACATGGCCATTGTGGCCATGTCTCTCTACAGAGACAATGTTGTTTTGCCAAAAAAACCCCTGGACAAAATGTTTTTTCATCACAAACGAGTCCTCTGGCTGTTTTCTGTTATTTCTTTTAAATCCAGTAGCTTTGCAATGATTTATTTAGGGTACTAAAACATTTTATAAAAATTTAAAAATATTTGGGTAAGCTCCTATATGCATGTATAAGCTCCACAAAATTTGGTATTTGAAAATAAAATGTTTTGAATAACTTTTGTTCACAGGGTTTAAATATGGCATTTTTCTCAAAACCCTTTTTATAATCTTTTAGAATTTTTTTTGTTTAAGCAAGTCCAAATATTAATTTGAACTCTTGGAACTTCCTTGACAAATATATTAACTTAAATTAGAATTTATTCTCATAAGAAAGTATTTGTTTGAAGAAAATAGATATTAAAATAGGGAAATTTATTTATTTAGATCATTTCTTTAGCTCATGATTTAAATTCCCATTTGTTGATTAATTTGAGGAGTTTGTTTCTATTCAAGTCTCACCCAACTTTGTTATCAAGTGTGTCTTCAATTTAACACTTAAAGTATTTTGGTGTAATTATTCATCCACGTAAACAATACAATAATCATCACAATCAAGGCCACAACATTCAAACCCTAGAAGTAATCATATCACCATTCAAATAGCAAGTCACACAAGTTCGAACATAGCAATGGGAAGGGAACACAATCATTAGTGAAACATTTCAAAAAGTTTTTGTTGGTTCTGAATTTTGGGTCTGGTAAAAATAAATTTTTCCTGGTTCCAAAATTTTGGGGTGCGGGAAACGACGGCGGGGTGGTGTTTATAAAGGGCAACGTGGGGACGAGTTCGTGCCCCGCACGGCTTCGATTCGAAGTCGGGATCGGATATGCCTCTCCGACGGAAAAATTGCGCTGGAGGTTGAAGACGCGGGGTGGGGTCCACCCGTCAGCGAGGGAGAGAGGAGCGCGGGCTGTTCTTGGGCTGCTCCTGGGCCGAGGTTTAGCGCGCGCGCGGTAAATAGAGGATGGCTAGGCCCAGTTGGCTCGTTTCAGATTTCTTTTTATTTAAATACTTTTTATGTTTCGAAACTTTTCTATACAATTTGATTTTTAAATCTTATCAAAACATTTCAGAAAAATTCGTAAAAATATGTTTTGAAAAGCTTATTTAATTTAGAACTTTTTGATACCATTTTGCCAAATAAATAATCTAATAAAATACAGATTATTATAAGGAGCTCAAATAGACCTCTTTATGGAATACAAATTTATTTAAACTTATAATTAAAAATTTAAATTATTCTTTATGTGATTTCAATGCCATGCCTATATGATGAATGATGCATGAATGCAAAGTTTTAAATTTTTGAGATAATTTGGGATGTTACAGACTAACCTCTTTAAGAGGAAGCTCGCCCTCGAGCTTCGGAAAGGTCAGCAAATAGGTGTGGGTGGTCTTCTCGGAGGTCATCCTCTCGTTCCCAGGTGGCTTCTTCCTCGGTGTTATGATTCCACTGGACTTTGCAAAACTTGATGGTTTTGGTACGGGTGACTCTTTCTGCTGTCTGTAATATCTTGATGGGCTTCTCTTCGTATGTCAGGTCACTCTCCAATTGTACCTCCTCGAGAGGTACAGTATCCTTTAAAGGAACTCCCATCATCTCGGGATGACATTTCTTCAACTGACTGACATGGAACACATTATGAACAGCAGACAGAACTTCAGGTAGTTCTAACTCATATGCCACTTCACCTTTGCGAGAAAGAATTTTGAATGGTCCAATGAATCGAGGTGCTAACTTTCCTTTGATTCCAAACCTTTTCACACCCCGAAGTGGTGACACTCTCAAATAGGTTCTATCACCCCACTTCGTAGGTGACTTCTCTATGCTTGGAATCTGCATAGCTTTTCTGGCGTGACTGTGCTATTTTCAATCTATCCTTAATCAGCCTGACTTTCTCTTCAGCATCCCGTATTATATCAGGTCCAAAGAAACTCCGTTCTCCTACACCACTCCACAACCGTGGGGTTGTGCATTTCTTTCCATATTAGGCTTCAAACGGTGCCATCTCAATGCTGGCTTGGTAACTGTTATTGTAGGAGAACTCAGCGTATGGTAAATTATCATCCCAACTAGATCCATAGTCGAGCGCACAAGCTCTTAACATATCCTCTAAAATCTGATTCACTCTTTCAGTCTGACCATCTGTTTGCGGGAGGAGAGCCGTACTGAATTCCAATCTGGTTCCCAAAGATTCGTGCAACTGCTTCCAGAAATGAGAAGTGAACTGGGCCCCTCTATCAGACACGATACTCTTAGGAACGCCGTGAAGGCACACAATTCTCTTCATGTAAATATCGGCTAACTTTGCACTAGTATAAGTGGTCTTCACGGGTATGAAGTGGGCTATCTTGGTTAGGCGACAAACAATAACCCAAATAGAATCATAACCCGATCTGGTCCTTGGTAATCCGGTGATGAAATCCATCCCAATAGAATCCTACTTCCAATCCGGTACTTTCAAAGGTTGTAAGAGCCCTGCTGGTTTCTGATGTTCTGCCTTTACTCGACTGCATACATCGCACTTAGCGATGTATTCTGCTATTTCTCCTTTCAGATTATTCCACCAAAATCTCTCTTTCACATCCATATACATCTTGGTATTTCCCGGATGAATGGAATAAGGTGTCTCATGAGCTTCTTGCAGAATTAACTTCCTAATATCAGGATCATTGGCCACACATACACGTTTTTCAAACCACAAAATCCCTTGCTCATCCTCATGAAATCCTTTAGCTTTTCCAGCTCTTAGATTGACTTTGATCTCTTCTATTTCCTTGTCTCCTTTCTGAGCTTCACGTATCTTGTCCATCAAAGTGGGTTGTACAACTAATGAGGTTACAAACCCTTCAGGTACTACTTCCAATCTGAGGTCCTTGAATGCCTTGCATAAATCCTCGGGTAATTCTCCTGCTGTAAGGCCATTCACATGCACTTTACGACTCAGAGCATCTGCTACCACATTAGCTTTCCCCGGATGGTATTGGAGACTTAGATTATAATCTTTAATAAGTTCCAACCATCTTCTTTGTCTCATGTTCAATTCCTTCTGTGTAAAAATATACTTCAAACTTTTGTGATCCGTGAATACCTCACATCTTTTTCCCATCAGGTAGGGTCTCCAAGTTTTCAGGGCATGCACTACTGATGCTAACTCGAGATCATGAGTTGGATAATTTGCTTCATGTTTCTTGAGCTGTCTAGAGGCATAAGATGCCACTCTGCCTTCGTGCATCAACACGCTTCCCAAGCCTTGGCGTGAAGCATCACAGTACACTTGGAATTCCTTCTCCAGATCAGGTAAGCATAGAACTGGGGCTGAAACCAGACGTTTCTTCAACTCCTGAAAACTGGCTTCGCATGCCTCAGTCCACTCAAATTTCTTCTCCTTCTTTAATAATTCCGTCAAGGCCTTGGCGATCTTGGAGAAGTTTTCAATGAATCGTCGGTAGTATCCTGCTAGGCCTAGAAAACTTCGTAATTCTCCAACATTCTTCGGCGGTTCCCAATTAGTTACAGCTGAAACTTTTTCAGGATCCACCGCTATACCTTCCTTGGACACCACATGGCCTAGAAATCCGACTTGTTCTAACCAAAACTCACACTTGCTGTACTTGGCATACAACTTATGTTCACGTAGTCTCTGCAATACTAGATGCAAGTGCTCTTCATGTTCTTTGTGACTCTTGGAGTAGATTAGAATATCATCTATGAACACTACCACAAACTTATCCAGAAAATCCATGAACACTTTATTCATCATATTCATGAAATAGGCTGGTGCATTGGTTAATCCAAAAGGCATCACGGTGTACTCGTATGAGCCATATCTCGTAACAAACGCAGTCTTGGGTATATCCATTTCTCTAACTTTCATTTGGAGGTACCTCGATCGAAGATCGATCTTTGAGAAAACACAAGCACCTTCCAGTTGGTCAAATAGTTCGTTTATCTTGGGTAACGGGTACTTGTTTTTGATAGTTTGCTCGTTTATATCTCTATAATCCGTGACTAGCCTCTGTGTTTGATCCTTCTTTTTAACAAATAAGACTGGTGCTCCCCATGGCGATGAACTTGGACGAATGAATCCTTTTTGGATATGTTCCTCCAGTTGTTTCTTGAGCTCTTTCAGTTCATCGACGGCCATAGGATAAGGTCTTTTAGCTATTGGTCCTGTTCCCGGTTTCAGTTCGGTGAGAAACTCTACATCTCTATCGGGTGGCATTCCCGGTAGTTCTTCCGGAAAAACATCTGGGTATTCCTTGACAATAAGCACATCACCAAGGCTAACCCCCTTAAGAGAATTTAGCCTAACCTTCTTAAGTTCGAAAGTTGATCTGAACTTAATCTTCCTTTTCTCTGGGGTGGTGAGGGTGATTGCTCTATTTTCACAGTCTATGATTCCTCCAAAACGAGTCATCCAATCCATTCTGATGATAACATCCAATCCTTGGGTTTCTAGGATGACTAAGACCCTGTTTGTTTGAGCTGCAGCTGAACGAGAAGCAGCTGGAGCTGGTAGGTTCTGAGAAGCAGCTGAAGCTGGACAGCTGGTGAAATATGAAAATGTTGTTTGGCAACTGCTTTTGGAACGGCTGGTGAACATGTTTATTAATAAATGATTATAATTCATAAACTACATTGAGGCATGAATATATAGGCATTCACATTGTAACCAACATGTGACAGACATATTTTTACGTAGATTTTCATAAGACTTTGATATTAACATAACACATAACAAAGATAACCACAAAATAAAGCGATGTCCTCATGGTTAAGTATAAAATATAAGTCTACTCGTCGTGACCAAGCTAGTTACACATCTCCGATCAAACCATCCGCTATATTTTCACGAGTCACGTTCATGTTGCTATGCTCAACACCCAACTGAAGTCCAGGAACTGCAATAGATGGCTCAGGTTGTATGTTTCCCGGCTTATAGTTCTCATTTTGATCGCACTTATAGAACTCCTTGTCGTGTAGATTACTCTCTCTTATCCAGTTGTGAAGTGCCATACATGCAACTATGATACGAGCTTGCTTCTCCATTGAATAACTTGTAATATGGAGCAAAATACGCCACTTCATTTTTAGGACACCAAAGGCGCGCTCAATGACATTTCTAAGTGATGCATGAGCATGATTAAAAACTTCTTGTTTTCCACTTGGTTTGCGGCCTTTGCGAAACTCTGGCAGGTGGTACTTTTGTCCCTTGTATGGAACAAGATACCCGGTTTGATTGGGATAGCCGGAATCAACAAGGTAATATTTTCCTAAACGGAAAAATTGTTAGTGCACAACAAAGGAATCAAGCATTTTTGCATAGTTTGTCAACTGAAATCAAGATTTCTAACCTGGAGGCGGATGTGGGAATTCGTCTTCATATTTTTTTAAGGTCTCTTTGAATATCCTTGTGTCATGTGCGGATCCCGGCCATCCGGCAACTACCGATGTGAATCTCATGTCGAAGTCACACATGGCCATCACATTTTGCGTCGGATATCCATATCGCCCGACATGGTTTACAATCTCTTCAGCCGGGACAACTACACGTATGTGTGTCCCATAAATTGCACCAATACAATCATTGAAGTGTGGAGAGAACCTGGAGTCTTCAAGCCTTGAATGCAATGTGGAGAATTGTGGATCTCTTGGTTTAATGATGTCCGTAGCTAAACGGACCAAGCACTCCAACACCTCATCAAATTTACGATGAATGGTTTCTTTAGACCTCTTGAATCGATTTTGTGCTTGGCTTACTAGTTCAGGGCCTCCGACCATCCACAAGAACATGCCAAGAGCCTCCATAGAACACATTTCACGTGTTGACTTCAAATTATAATTGTCAACCAATGTGCTATGTAGTGCATGAAAGCAATGAGGATACATTCTGAACATGGAGTAGCAATCTCCGTGATCACTAAGATTTTCAAAAACCCATTGTTGACCGGTGCATAATGGTATCCTTCTTGGTTTCTTGTTCAAGAACTTCTCGTCATGGTTCATAATGAAAAAACCAACCATTAACATGAGCTCGTCTTCTTTTGTTTGACTATTCACTTCAACTTCATCATCACTGTCACTCACACTTTCACTCGTGCTCATCTGAAAAAACAACAAAATATAGTTAGTATCTCGTGTATATAACAAGACAGGTACTTATCACAGCATGGCAACAAATTATCACAGGAGACAACACCTTATCAGAACATAAAAGGAGCTTATCAGAAAATTAGAGCAACTTATCAGAACATGGCAGCAACTTATCAAAACATGACAAGACCTTATCAGAACAAGAGAACAACTTATCAGAACATGACAGGACCTTATCAGAACATGACAGGAACTTATCAAAACATGACAGGACCTTATCAGAACAAGAGAACAACTTATCAGAACATGACAGGACCTTATCAGAACAAGAGAACAGCTTATCAGAACATGACAGGAACTTATCAAAACATGACAGGACCTTATCAGAACAAGAGAACAGCTTATCAGAACATGACAGGAACTTATCACAATATGAAAGGACCTTATCAAAACATCAGAGCAACTTATCAGCAAAACAGCACCATGTAGCAACATATCGGAGCCAAACATGACATTGAACATAGTACAAACATCCAAGTTTCGACATTACAAAAGAAAAGCAACCGTTGTTCGATGCTAGTATAAGATAAAGAAACATGATAGGAACATAGGTGCCTAGTTCTTCTTCCTATCTTGGTACATTCTTGTTAGCCACATCTTTCTTCCCTCATTTGTCTTCATAGTATTGAAGAAGACTCGATTCTCAAGTTTAGCAAACAGTTTGGTAGCGATGTAGTACTCTTCACTTCCTTCATGTGCTCCACACTCCACAACCTTTTCCATTATAGTTTCAATTTCAGCAGTTAGGTCAAGCGCATTCGACGCATTAGGACCAGAAGTGTAATGGTCAACCATGCGTTTGAAGTCTTTTTGTATGGCACTTTTCTTCATCTTTGGAGTATTCGCGCCAACTTCAAGAGAGCGCTTTGCAGCTCCCCGCACCGCACTTTCAGGGGTAACAAGTACCTCCTCAACTTCATCATCTTCCTCAATTATCTCTTCATACACATTCGTGGCAGCCCCCGGCATGAAAGAACTTTTACCATCAACATGGGCTTTGGAGAACATAATCTCTAGTTCTTTTAAATATGGCGGAGGTCCTTCACGAAAACCAGCACACAACTTATTGCCCTATGGAAAAGAATAAACAATGTTAGAATAAATTAGTGTTGTCAAATTTAGAACAAAAAACATGGTGAAAATAAGCTGAAAATTATACCTCTATGGTCTCTTTCCACCATCCTTCATCCGCGGTAAATGTCATCTTCTCGGAGTCCCAACCAAGTCCGCTTGCTCTGCTTCTATAATACTTCCATGCCAAATACAAAACTTTCATCGCATCCCAATGGTTTTTGAATTGTTTTCTAGTGTAAGCTCTTCTAGTTATTTCAAAGAACTTCCTCTCTAGGTTCTTGTACCCAGTGTTGCTCAAAAATGCTGTCGGTCTATTACCATCTAACTTCTCTTGAGCACAAATTTCACGAAAGGCTTTAGCAGCTAGTGCATCCCAATTGGGTTTGGGCTGGTTCTTACTCTCTTGTTCCATCTAATCATACATGAACAAATATTCATAACCAATACAAACATCATATGTCTACAACTGAACACTCATAACAACACATGGGCAGACCAAATCGTACAAAGAGGTAGCAACACATAGACAAATACAACTTCCAAATCAGTGGCAATGGATGCAGGGAAAAGGCTCACCTTACCGTACGGTAGCAGCAGGCTTCGGAGGGAGGAGCTGGGTCGCCGTGGACGGATGCGGCGCCCTCGCCGTCGACAGTGTGGACAAGGACGAGGCAGGGGAGAGGTGCGGGGACCGGGGGAGAAGCTGTCGACGGCTGGATGTCGAGGGGACGGGACAAGACGGAGATGGCGGAGAGACGGCGAACTTCGTCACGCCGACCGGGATCGCCGGAGGAAGAGGCCGAGGCCGAGGCCGGCGGCTGCCTCAGAAACCCTACCCGCGCCTCCGGTCTCGTTCCTCTGTTTCTATTCGGTCTGGAGGGAGACGAACGATGAGGGGGAACGATTCGTTTTCTTTTTTTCTTTGAGAGAAGAACGATTCGTTTTCTTGCGGTGGCAGTCCATGGTAAATAAGGCGAGATCGAGGGGCAACTCAGCGTAACGATTCGTTTTCTTAAGTTGGAGGCTGCGGGAAGTTGCTCCCGACGTGCTTCTCGGCTTGCAATGCAAATTGACGAAGCGCTTAACAAAGCTGGACCTAAAAAATAACGTGTTTGGCTGGGCTTGGGCTTCCAGATGGCTAAAAGCAGTATAAGCTGAAGCCTCAGCCCAAACAAACAGGGCCTAAGTCTGTTGGAAAGGTGTGTTTTCCGATCTGCAAGTCTAACTGCCTACACCCGGAATTTACTATCATCTCCCCTCCAGGTGAACTTACCCTAATAGGTTTTCCTAGACTTTCCTCAGCCAACCCATGTTTGTTTACAAAAGCTCTTGATATGAATGAATGAGATGCTCTAGTATCAAATAAGACTAATGCTGGAAAGGAATTGAGCAAGAACGTACCAATCACAGCATCAGGTTCATCATGAACTTCTTCCACATTGATGTGGTTCACTTGTCCCTTCTGGAAAGGATTGGGCTTGGAATTTTCATCAGCTTTCCTCTCTGGGCATTCAGTTGCATAATGTCCTGTCTTCTTGCACTTGAAGCAAGTCACATTAGACAAGTCTTTCTTCCCTTCATAGTTAGGGCGGTGATTACCATTCCCATGATTATGGCCATGGTGATGGTTTCCCCTGGATCCACCATTATTTCCATTGCATCCTCCATTATTTCCTTTGTATCCTCCGTTGCTTCCTTTGTATCCTCCATTGTGGTTATGACCATGATGTTTTTGGCCACTACCATTGTTGGAGTGATTCCAGGGTTTATGGCTACTGACTTCAGAGGTGTCTTGTTTCTTATATGTCCCTTCTGAATGAACCTTACTTGCACTGAACTTCCTCTTCCTATTCTCTTCCTTTCTTATGTTGTTGTCCAGGGTGATAGCTTGATCTAGCAGAGCTTGATAGTTTGGAGTATATGCCACAGACAAGGGTATCTTCAGTTCTCCCCTAAGTCCATTGAGGAACTTTTCCTTCCGCTTTGCATCAGTATCAATGTCCTCTGGTGCATACCTTGATAGCATACAAAAGTCATCCATATATTCCTTCAGAGTTCTACCTCCCTGCCTCAAGCTGCGAAATTCCTCTTTCTTCAGGTTCATTATACCTGAGGAGATGTGAGCATTGCGGAAACCTTCTTTGAACGCATCCCAAGTCATGCCATCCAAAGGATGAGTCACTTGATAAGTCTCCCACCACAATGCAGCAGGTCCTTCCAACATGTGTGCAGTGAACCTCACTTTTTCTGCCTCAGAACACTCACATGTTACTAAGTCCTTGTTGACTGAATAGAGGCAATCATCCGCCATTATTGGTTCAGTAGCAGAGGAGAACTTATTAGGCCTAAGCCTTAGGAATCTAGCAAGTCTGTCCACTGGAGGTGGTGGTGGTGGAGGTGGCGGGTTGTTGTTGTTGTGGTTGTTGTTGTTGTTGGTTGCTGTAATGAATTGAGTCATCATATTCATCAACTGAGCTTGAGCGGCCATCAGTTGTTGCATGGCATCATTGTTGTTGGTATCACCACGAGGAGTCATCTGTAGGGTTTTCAGCATAGATGAGTGAAAGATAGATAGAACTAAGAGAAGAAAATCCTACCCATGCACAAAGCAACCAAGTCACACAATCAACACTCAAAAGACAACTTAAAAGATAATATTTACTTAGCAATTCAAAACAGGTATTCTAAGTTGATTTAATAAAACGACAGAGTCTGCAAACCAATCATTCTAGCATTGTCACACCACAAGTTGGAGATCAATGTTTTAAAAACGGCGAACTAAACGAGGAAGAACATGGTGGTCCAACTACTAAGTTAAACTTCGTCCATGACGTCTCCTTCATCTTCTTCGACCTCCTCGATGGTGATGCCTTCCTTCATAAGGATCTACTTGTAGTCGTTCACCTCTTTCTCCAAGGCCTCGTTCTTCTCCTGTAACATTGTCGTCTCACGGTGCAGAGTCTCGATCGCTTCCTTCTCTAGGACTTCAGTCTTCTCTTGTAGCATTCTCTTCTCACGGCGTAGAGTCTCGATCAAATCTCGATCAGCTTCGAACTCGACGTCGTTGCTCAGAATTTCATCCTTCAAGGTCTTGATCTCCTTGTTCTTGTGTCTAATTCTCTTTTCTTGATTTTGGAACTTCTTCTCTTGAGCTCGGAATTTCTCCTCTTGAGCGTTGGCCACCTCTTCTTGTGCTTCAATCTTCTTTTGAGTCTCCTTGACTTGGGCCATTATTTCATCGTTCTTCAACAGCTCGTTGTGCCTATCCTCTTCGAGTTGCCAGAGGTGAAGTTCTAAGTCATGGAGATAAGGGTACAAAGGTTCTGGTTTGTTTTTGTCTTCCTCGCTAACAAGGTAGGGTATCCCATGTTCGTCACGTTGGCCAAGGTTAGAAAAGTAGTGGTCTTTTAACTCCTCCTGGAATTGCCAGCAAAGACGTCCTATTATCTCATGCGTGACGAGATTCAGCCCTTTCTCCAAGGATTCACTAATCGACTTGTACTGGATGTCTTCGGTCTTGGGTTCAGTCTGGCGCCCTTGTTGGTAAAGACGAACTCCCCATAAGTCTTCTTTGTTGAAGTGCTTCAGCTGGCTTGCCTTGATGATGGGTGTTTGAAGTGCCAACAGTTCTACCAACTCCAGAAGATATCTTCCAAAGCGCATGTCCTTGAAGTCCTCCGCGGTTTGATACATGAAGAACGACATCCTTAAGTGATAAGGGTAGAGTTTGTTAAAACAGGACACATAAGGTAAGAAGTACTAGTCGTGGTGTACTTAAGTACTTAGAGAAAGTAAGGGTTCTTTTCTAAAAGGTGGTCAACACTATTATCAACTCTTTGTAAGTCGGATATTCACTATAGTGAGAGAGACAGACACCCGGCCAGCCACTTATAATTGTGGAACAGGTCTCATGTACGTGGACATGTAAGGTTAGTCCCGGGCCGCTTCATCCCACTATGCCGCTAGGATCCAACATACTTCAAAGATGGTAATATTACGATCAAAAAGAGGCTTAACCAATCCTAAGGGCTCGAACCTACAAGCAACACTTTGCTCTGATACCATTTTGTAGCGCCCCATCTTTTATATAAAGATGGAACACCTGTGATATGTGCTAGTCCCTGGATAACTGCCAGCACCACAGTAGAAAATATATAGTATCATTGCATAAGTATCAAATTACTACAACGAGATCCCAAAAATAGCTAAGTATAGCTTTATTACAAAGTGCATAGTCATGAAGACTAGCTAGAATATTCAGAGTTCACAACGAAAGCAATAGCAAAGAGCCTCTTCTTCAAGCATGCGCCACAGGCAGACATGTTGGGTGTAGACTCGAGTCCAAACTCATTCCTCATCAGAATTACCTGCACATTTGAATATGCAGCCCCCGAAGGAGGTCAATACACTGAAGTATTGGCAAGTGACTATGGTGGATAATTTATGACAAGTCTAATTCTATATGCATATTTGGCTTGGTGGAGTTGTAGGCTATTTTGCAGAAAGCCAGTTTTCTCCTATCTTTTGTAAAACAATTTTGTTTCTCAAAGACTTGGCACCAAGGGATGAAGCCCAAGTGCACCAACAATTCTTTCCTTAGTCAAATTTTACTTTATGAAGACTATGGTGAGATTCTTCCGTCCATCCTTGTCCAGTTGCTCGAAGTAGTCCATCACCGGGGACACGGCTGAGTACTCAGATTGTCGACTCTGTAGAGGTTGTGCACTTTCACCTTTAGACCCAATTAACCCAAACATCCTATACACGCGGAGTGCATTAAGGAAAGGAGAGAATTGAGACAAGAACTTTCAGAAGAAGAATGCAACCATACTAGCAAGACCCGTTCCACCTACCAACTCTACATTTGCTTGTCAAGCTGACAGGTTGCACTCTCACAACTTAATAATTCTGGACAGAGCCCATTGTCAAAAGGCTGCGCGGGAAGCTTCTAAACTTGGAGGGACTTAGAAATCTCTTTGTTCCTGGGTGGACATCCACAAGTGCGCTTCTGGGTGACAACCACCATGCTCATGGCCCTAAGTAGAATAGACATCCGTCCTAGGCAATGACAACCACAAGCATAGTCCCAAAAGCCACTCAACATAAACCATACAACCAATTCCACCCAGGTTGGCATTTTAAGTTTAAAAATTAGCAATATTTTTATAACATGGTATGTAAACACTTTTTATAACATAGCTAAGCATCTAATAAAACTTTTGATGGCTGCATGGAAAGGGATGGCTACACACTACTAGGATATTTTCAAAGTGTACTAACTTAGCATTATAAGATAGTTCAAAAATCCCTATCATGCATACTACTCAAAATATACTACTAATGCACATAGAAAATATTGGGTAGATTATGAATGTCACTTGCCTTGGTAACAAGAGGAACAAGCACAACAAGAATTACAATCACAAGAAAAGCCTTCCTCCTCTTCACAATCTAGAAACAAACAATACAAAAAGATAAATAAACACACAATTACAACACTTAAAATATCAAGACAAAATATGTATGCATGCTTGATATGCAATGAACTTAACAAAACAAAATAATTACAATTTTATTTCCTCTGTTATTAATGCATGAAATGCAATGAACAACCTTTTATTATTTATTTAATCATTTAAAATATTGAGCATAACATAGAAATATTAAGCCCTACAACCAAATTCTTTAATTCTATTATGAAGAGTTTCAAATAAAACTCAAGTTGCACTCTCTGGACAGAGGACATTAATAAAATTCTAAAACAGTTGGATTTATTTAGAAAGCATTTTTATTATTTAAGTTATAGATTTAATAGCCGAAATACCAAACAATTAATTCCGCAATTTAAAATACACTAAAATGACAAACTAATGAAACCATACTAAACTACACGAGCAGAGCTTTACTGGATATAAAATTCATCAAATTTGGATAAACAGATCGAAAGTTATGAATTTTGCAAGTTTGTATTGTTTTTCTGTTCTAATTACAAAATCCAGCGAAAATAGAAAAAGGATATGCCACGCGGCGCCATCTGATTGGCTGATACCGCTTCGCTCGGATCACGATTTGCTAACCGTCCGATCTAATTAACGGTGGACGCTCAGACGCAAGGGACACGGACGGGCGGCGTGGTTCGCCGGAAAACCTCCGCCCGCGGCGGCGCCCTCGCCGGAGGTGATCTACTACTCGCGAAAAGAAGGACATCGGGGTGTTTTGCTCACCGATCGGTGCGTGACGACGATACGATCTCGATGGCGCGGCAGAGGCGGTCGCGGTGGTCCAATCCCTCCTCTAAAGCTCGCCGGAGTTGGAGTAGCGGACGGCGGCGGCGGGTCGTTGACGAACGTGATGATCTGGTGCACAAAACAGGGTGGAAACTCGTCTATTAGATGCGCACGAGAACAAGAGGGAGCAGAGGGAGGGTAGGGAGGCACGGAACACTTGGAGATCACCGGAACCTCGAGGTTTGCGGCGGCGGAAACGACGAGATGCCGAGCTCGAAACGGGGCAGCCTAGGGGCAATGGAGTTAGGGTTTTGGGGTGCGGGAAACGGCGGCGGGGTGGGGTTTATAAAGGGCAACACGGGGACGAGTTCGTGCCCCGCACGGCTACGATTCGATGTCGGGATCGGATATGCCTCTCCGACGGAAAAATCGCGCTCGAGGTTGAAGACGCGGGGTGGGGTCCACCCGTCAGCGAGGGAGAGAGGAGCGCAGGCTGTTCTTGGGCTGCTCCTGGGCCGAGGTTTAGCGCGCGCGCGGTAAATAGAGGATGGCTAGGCCCAGTTGGCTCGTTTCAGATTTCTTTTTATTTAAATACTTTTTCTGTTTTGAAACTTTTCTATACAATTTGATTTTTAAATCTTATCAAAACATTTCAGAAAAATTCATAAAAATATGTTTTGAAAGGCTAATTTAATTTAGAACTTTTTTATACCATTTTTCCAAATAAATAATCTAATTAAATACAGATTATTATAAGGAGCTCAAATAGACCTCTTTATGGAATACAAATTTATTTAAACTTATAATTAAAAATTTAAATTATTCTTTATGTGATTTCAATGCCATGCCTATATGATGCATGATGCAGGAATGCAAAGTTTTAAATTTTTGAGAAAATTTGGGATGTTACAAGGATTGACAGGAGATTAGGAGGGATATCTAATTTGCTCTCCTATGATAGAAGATTAACGGTAGTTAAATCCGTTATCATCTCCATCCCACTATTTGCTATGTGCACCATTAAAATGCCAATGAGATTCCTTGACATAGTGGGAGGATTTGCCAGAGGATTTCTTTGGAGTAATAGAGACATACATAAGAGGGGTAATTGTCTTATAAAATGGGAGCAAATATGTAAACCAAAAAAGGCTGGTGGACTTGGAGTTATTAACCTGCGAAAACACAATCTTGCTCTGCTCATGAAGCATCTATAAAAATTTATGAATAGGGTTGACTTGCCTTGGGTTCAACTTATTTAGGAAGCCCATTATCCCAATTAAAAGTTACCACAAGTGCAAGCCCAATGTGGCTCTTTCTGGTGGAAGGATGTGTGCTCACTGTGGGATCAGTTCATGGAGATTACTACCTGTTTGGCCAGAGATGGGAGGACTATCAGATTTTGGAAAGATAAATGGAGAGACACGACTGCTATGGTTGACTACCCCCATCTGTTCTCTTTTGCACGACAGCAGAACATCACCTTAGAGAAGATGCTAAATTCAGATACTGATAATATCCTAAATCATTTTCATCTACCACTATCGATGGATGCATTTCATCAGAGTCAAGAGGTAATGACTGTTTTAAACCACAGAGAAAGATCTACTCAATATGATGCTTGGAATCTTCTTAATGGGGCTAGGTTCTCTGTAAAAAGGGTTTATGATACTATGACCCCTGATGAGCAGGCACCCGCACCCTTCCAATGGTTATGGAAATCATGTGCTCAATTAAAGCATAAATTCTTCTTTTGGCTTCTACTCCATGATCGCCTGAATACCAGAGACATCCTTTGTCGAAAAACCTTTTTTCATAGATGACACGTCATGTGTTCTTTGCCCTGATGCTCAACTAGAATACATGCAACATCTATTCTTTGGATGTGACTTCAACCAAACATTCTGGTGGAGATTAAACCAGGAGTGGAATTATGATCTAGACTTATATCAGAAGCTTATGGATGGGAAACAGCGAGCAGGACAAGTCTGTTTCACTGAATATTTAATCATTGGATGTTGGAGTCTATGGAAGCACAGGAATGACATCATATTTGAGGCTGGGCAGTGTAGTGTTGATCTTGGTTTCCTCTTATTCAAAGAGGTTTTTATCCTTACTATGCATAGAGCTAAGCCATATTTTAGAGAAGGCATGCAACAATGGCTTGACGCCATGTAATTTTTGATAGGAAAACTATTCCCCCAACTGTAAATCCATCTTTTTATATATAAATCACAGTAGGGGCCTTCCCTACTGTTTTCCTGTAAAAAAAAAGCATCATCATACTCAAGATCGCCGTCCTCTGGCACTGCATCATCCCAGTCAAATGTGATTCCATCTGCATTACAATCCTTGAAAGGAATCACAGGCTTTAAAGGGTGCTTCGGAGCAGGCATCTTCATATGAGACATCATTTCTTCTTGGCGCTTCATAATGCGATGGTCCTGAGAGTAGATGGAGTAGTTCTCACTGTGAATGCAACAGTTCATTTTCATGATGTTCTCAATTGCTCGAACAACCCATGGGCGACTCTTCTTGGCAGCTTTCTTGATGTTGGGATTGGAGGGAACCCGAGATGGACCACCAAAAATCTCATCCTCGTTGATATCTTGCATGGTGGCTTGTTGTTGAACAAGGTGAGCAGATTTCTGGATAAGCAGGGCTGCCTTGTGGGGCTGAGTACCAAAGGCTGCATCAAAATCATCTCCGTCTTGCTCGGAAAGCTTGTAGAGCCTCTTGATGAGTAACATCACATAGGGAGCATACGGAGGAACTTTCCTCTCGAAAACTGCTAGTGACATCTCCTGGAAAATAAAATCCATGACATCCACTTTGTAGGCCTCCTGCTCAACCTCATACTCACCAAGATAGGCTGCATGAGCCTTGGCCGTCAAGTTGACTAGAGCCCCGGCAATATTGTCCGCATTGCCGGCAATGGGAGCAATGGTCCAACGGAACATGCGAAGCGGAATATCATAAATAGGGAGGAGACCATTCTGAGAGCCAATCCTTCCTCCAGGCTGGTAAAGATCAGACATGACATGTTTGTTGTAAGACATGCCATGGACATGCATGCGGGTGCCAGCTGGAACAGACAAACCACTGAAGGGGCAGCGAAGAATCCGAGCAAACTCTCGGAAAGAGGAAGTCAAGCGCTGCCTGCCAGACATCCAAGTCATCCCAATATCCTCTGAGGAGTCAAACACCACAGTAGCATAGAACTGATGGATAAGAGATACACTGTAATTGCATTCAGTCCGCATCAAGTGCTCCAAACCCAGAAGTCCACATACCTTGACAGCACCACCAAAATAATCAGCCTTCTTCATTAATTTGTCAAAGTCAATCCACTTCATGGGACAGATGGGCTTGTCAATTGATAACTTCTGATAGACTTCCTTGTAGAGCCATGCCATCTTAGTGCAAAAGTACTTGGGATCATCAGACTCCATGTTGTAGGAGATCTCACTTCGCCACTTGCGAATACTACCCTTGCTGAAGTCTTCAATACGGAGCTCGGGCCTCTTCTTCTTGCTAGTCCCAGGGGCTCTCCTTAGCAGAGCTGCAGACTCAGCTGGTGTGCTATCTTCACTTGAGGACCCACTGGGAGGACGAGAATGAACTGGTTTGCCTCTTCCGCGTGTAGAAATTTGCTTGAAACGGCCTCGAGGGTTGGAACCTGCAAACACACAGCAAAGAGAGGATGGAAAGCATATGGGATAAGCACTCATGTCCGAGAATGAAAATGGAACGTACTAGAGAAGTTTTAGCAATCACAGTTTCTGTCCTTAGCTGATTCGATTCTGAGTAGGCCGGAGATTTCCGGGTCTGACTCGGAGATCTCCGGGGTTCAGAGATTTCCGAGTCAGACTCAGAGATTTTCGGTCTGCACGAAATTTTGACAGATTTGAACAAAGTCTATGAACGAAAAACAGATCTGTGCACGTGGAGGGTAGAGCATGCCAAGGGGAGCAATTCTACCAAAGGAAACAAGCAACAACCTCCTAAATCAGCTAGGTTAAACGAAAACAAGTTTCGTCCTAGATTTGAAAAACGAGGAGTTACCGGAAGACATCGCAGAAAGCGTGCGGATGAAATCGAAACCCTCGAGGAGGAGAAGAAGATCCCCGAAGCACGCGAGAAACCCTCGAACGATCCACCCGCAGCAAGGAACAGAAGATTTGGAGATTTTCGGAGGAGAGAGAGGATTAGGGCACGGGGTGGATGAACTGCCCGAACTGGCCAGTCCACCCGTGCCCTTATATAGGCAGGAAAATTTGAACCGGAAATCTCCGGACTGAGGCTCGGAGATCTCCGGGTGCCGGAGATTTCCGGGGCTATTTCCGGATCGGATTCGTCTGAGGTCAGTACCGAATCTGATTTGGACTTAGCCCTGGAAAACTTTCGCACGCTCGGATATTTCCGGACATCGGATCAGAGATTTCCGGACCCCGGAGATTTCCGGCTCTATTTCCGATTCAGCTTCGCCTGAGGTCAGTGCCGAAATTGAAAAGGACTTAGGTGCCAAAAAATCGCAGGGGCCGGAGATTTCCGAGTCTCGGCCCGGAAATATCCGGACACTGGAAATTTCCGGGACTATTTCCGTTCAATAATCATCACAGGTCAGTGCTGATTTTTAAATAGACTTAGTCTCGAAATTCTCTGGTGGACCGGAGATTTCCGAGTAAGGCTCGGAGATTTCCGTTCAAACCCAAAAAATCCAGGAACAAGAAACCAAAAGGGGACATGAGTGGGGAAAAGCATGTTTAAAGATAGTGAAAGGATTAGGATAGACACTCAAACTGAATAACGAATACACACTCAAGTTGCAAGAACCATAAAACACAAGAGAAGACCAACCAAGAGTGTGTTTTCCCAAAAGAGCCAAAGACAATGCAAGTGAGAATAAAAAATAAAACCAAATACAATCCAAAGAAAAAAGAGAGTTGGTGGCCGAGGCCACCGTGTATGGGTTATAGCATGGTACCGCGAAGATATATCTTGGGTCCATAACTACATCTCAACATTGAAGCTCACAAATTAGATTTAATTTGAAGTTTTAGCAATGATATGTCACTATATGCATAATAGGGGGAGGAAGAGTTCAATGTATTAGGAAAACACTCCCCCTAATTCCATGCATACCTCTAGGTATAATAAAGCCTTAAACGTTGGAATGTGTGTACGGAGTTGAAGCCAAGGCCCGAGAATCTACGATATTGAGCTCATTACTCAAGTAGCAAAAACGGGCTTCATCAAGGGGCTTCATGAAGATATACGCCAATTGATCCCTTGTACCAACATATGATAGATCAATATCTCCTCGTGCCACGTGATCGCGGATGAAGTGGTGATGAATCTCAATGTGCTTGGTCCTTGAATGTTGCACCGGATTGTATGCAATTTTGATGGCACTCTCATTATCACATAAAAGCGGCACTTTGTCCAAGAGGACACCGTAATCCTTTAAAGTTTGCCGCATCCAAAGAAGTTGAGTACACCCGCTTGTGGCGGCGACGTACTCGGCTTCCGCTGTGGATAAAGAGATGCAATTTTGTTTCTTCGAGGACCAACTCACCAAAGATCTTCCAAGAAATTAACACGTCCCGGATGTGGACTTCCTATCACCAATGTCGCCCGCCCAATCGGAGTCGGTGTATCCACAAAGAGACATGGTGCCATCTTTGGGATACCACAACCCAAAGCAAGGGGTATGAACCAAATATCTGAAGATTCTCTTCACGGCCATCAAATGACTTTCCTTAGGCGCAGCTTGATAACGAGCACACACTCAACCGCTTAAAACGATATTGGGCCTAGACGCACACAAATAAAGAAGAGACCCAATCATAGAACGATACTCCTTTTGCTCTACCTCTTTACCGTCGGGGTTGAGTTGGAGATGGCATTTGGTTTGCATAGGAGTAGTCACACCATTAAGTCCAAGCAATTTGAATTTCTTGATCATATCTTGAATGTACTTGGCTTGACATATGAAAGTCCCTTCCCTCAATTGCTTTATCTCAAAGCCAAGAAAGAACTTGAGTTCACCCATCATGGACATCTCGAACTTGTCGGTCATTAGCTTGGAAAACTCATCATTGAACTCACGGTTAGTCGAACCGAAGATAATGTTATCGACATATAATTGACAAATGAAGAGTTCACCATTAACCTTTTTAGTGAAAAGAGTGGGATCGATTACCCCAACCTCAAATCCACGGTCTACCAAGAACTCTCTCAAGTGCTCGTACCATGCACGGGGGGCTTGTTTAAGGCCATAGAGAGCTTTGTCCAAGACATAGACATGGTGAGGATGGTTGGGGTTTTCAAAGCCCGGGGGTTGTTTAACATACACAAGTTCTTGCAAAGGACCATTAATAAAAGCGCTTTTTACGTCCATTTGTTGCAATTTTAAACCATGGTGAGATGCATAAGCGATGAGAATACGTATCGATTCGAGTCTTGCGACCGGTGCAAAAGTTTCTCCAAAATCGATGCCTTCTACTTGAGAGAAACCTTGGGCCACCAACCGCGCCTTGTTCCTTACAATGATACCATGTTCATCTTGCTTGTTCTTTAAGATCCACTTAGTGCCAATAACGTTGCGGAAATCTTTAGGCTTCTCAACCAGGCGCCACACTTTGTTGCGCTCGAAGTTGTTAAGTTCTTCATGCATAGCCCCTAGCCAATCGGGATCTTCAAGAGCATCGAATACTTTCTTGGGCTCGATCATGGAAATATGTTGATGCTCACTAAAGGTAGCTAATTGACTTTGTGTGGTGACCCTTGCTCTTATATCACCAATGACCTTGTCGAGAGATAATGCCCTAAGTTCCAATGACTTTGCGAAGCGAGCTTGACGACGAGTTTCAATTGCCGCCCTTGTTGTGGGGACAATCTCTTGACCATCTTGATCCTTTGGATCCTCGTCTTGACCTTTTTGATTGCCTTGATCATCATGAGAAGTCTCTTCGTGTGGTGGAGAGGATGATCTTTCCCTTGAGTAGAACTTGGAGAAGTGGAGATGTCTTCAATAATCTTGGTGGAGGAGGCATGATCATTTTGTTTATGAAGATCTTGTTGAGGCTTATCATGAGCTTCATCTTGAGAAGAAATAGCTTGCTCTTGTTGAGGAAGATCTTGAGATTGTTCTTGAGGGGATTCATTATTTGCTATGGGTGAGCCACCTTGTGGTTATTGTGATGGTGAGGTGTCCTTGATGGGAGAACTTAAGTCTTCTGGAACAACTTCTTGATGGACTTCAATGGGGCGAAGAAAGCCCACCCCCATCTTCTTAATGGCATCAAAAGGTTGTTCATCACCTACATCACAAACACCAACTTGCTCCACTTGGGAGCCATCATTTTCATCGAATTCCACACTACAAGACTCTACGATAATCCGGGAGGATTTATCAAAGACTCTATAAGTGTGGGATTCGCTCGCATATACAACAAATATCCCCTCAATAGATTTAGAGTGGAACTTACCCAACCGGACACCTTTGACGAGATAATAGCATTTACATCCAAACACTCGGAAGTAGCCAATGTTGGGTTTATTGCTGGTAAGGATCTCATATGGAGTCTTCTTCAAGACCTTGCGGAAGTAGAGGCGATTTGATGAGTGACAAGCGGTGGAAATAGCCTCCGCCCAAAAGTTGATGGGAGACTTGAACTCCGCCAACATAGATCTCGCCATATCGATAAGAGTCCGGTTCTTCGTTTCGGCAACACCATTTTGTTGAGGAGTGTAAGCAGCGGAATATTGATGACGAATGCCTTCTTCACTAAGAAAGTCGTTAAGAGTGTAGTTCTTGAATTCCGACCCATTGTCACTTCGAACAACCAAAATGGGAAGGTCATGTTGGCGTTGAACTTCCTTTGAGAAGTCGATGAAGACTTGTTGAGTTTCATCCTTGGTCTTGAAGAAATAGACCCATGTATACCTAGAATAGTCATCAACAATCACGAGGCAATATTTCTTTCCACCAAGACTTATCTCCGGAATTGGTCCAAATAGATCAACATGAAGGAGCTCCAAAATCCGGGACGAAGATATGATGGTCTTGCTTGGATGAGGAATATCATGCATCTTGCCTTCCACAAAAGCTCTACAAATTCGATCCCTTGAAAAGAAAACATGATCTTTTAGTCCAAGGATGTGGCCACCCTTGTGGAGACTTTGCAAAGTGCGCATGTTTACGTGGGCTAGTCGGCGATGCCAAAGCCAACCCACGTCGGCTTTTCCAAAGAGACACATGGCTTGAGAAGTGGTGGCTCCGGAGAAGTCCACCACATAGAGCTCATGCTCCACATATCCCACGAAAGCCACTCTTAGCGACTTGCTCCACAAGAGGACCACAATGTCCTTATCAAAGAAGGGAGAGATCCCCATCTTTGTTAAGGCACGAAACAATAGCAAATTATAACCAAGAGATTCAACAAGCATAACATTGACAAGAGTAGTGTCGGGGGCAACTACCACTTTGCCAAACCCGGTTACCTTAGACCTTGATAAGTCACCAAACGTCAAGGTTACTTGATCTTCATTAGGTTTCAACTCCGTGACGAGTTCTTTGCTCCCGGTCATATGACTTGTACATCCACTATCAATTATCCATTTCGAACCACCGGGAGCAAGGTCCTACAAGAGATCACTTCTTGCATTTAGCAACCCATTGCTTCACAATGGGTGCTTTATGGTTAGCGACAAGAGACTTGGGAACCCAAATAGCATATGAAATAAAGCCATAGTAGGGTCCAATGTAACGAGCACAAACATTCCCATAATAATCGACATATAAAGCATAGTTAGGGTTGTTGTCCCCGGCGTTATCTTTACGAGTAGGCTTGCCCCTTGTGGCATTCCTACTCGCAAGACCTTCCTTGGATTGAATGGAGTCGGCCTTCTTGGCTTGGATGGAGTTGACGCTCTTGGGAATACCCTTCTTGGAATTCATCTTCATGGGAGACACATATCCAAGACCTTCCTTTCCTTGTCGAGTGTGAGGCTCCACGATGGGAGTCTCAACAACTTGCTTACCCTTGAGAAGGATGATCTTGGATGTGGAGGCCTTAGTCATCTCACTCTTCAACCTAGCATTCTCCTTCACAAGATTAGCATTATCACACGAACACTTAGAGGTAGAGATGCTAAGAGAATCAAGGTTAGTTAGCCGAGTTTGGAGTTGAGCATACGACTCCTTTAGAAGAGCATGTTCACTCTCCAAAGCCTTGTGAGCTATGACGAGCTTCTCCATGTCCTCAATGAGTCTAACATGCCCAACTGCAAATTCGGCTTTATCTTGTTGAGCCACCTTGAATTTAGCAAAGTACATATCACGATCCTTAATGAGCTTAGCATGTGGGGAATTATGAGTTTCCTCAATAGTTTCAAGTTGCTCCTCAAGACGAGCATGAGACTCTTCAACCTCCTCAAGAGAGGATTTCAAGTACGATAGAGAAATAACGTCTTCTCTTTCTATCTTACCCTTCTCTTCATTGAGATGCTCTAGCTCACCAATCCGAGCCATGAGGGCACCAACATGTTTCTTGCTGTCACCTTGCAAGTTAGTGATAAAAGAGTCGAAAGCCACAAGCTCTTGCTTGATTTGAAGGCTAGAGGCATCATCCAGTTCATTCATTTCATTCATGAGAGTGGAAGAGGATGAAGGTACCTCCGATGCCTTTGCCATAAGACACCTTGAGCTCTTGGTGATGGAGTTCTCATTTGGCGATGTGAATAGAGACGATGAAGAGCTTGTCGTAGTTGAAGGAGTTCTTGTTGTGGATGGAGAAACGATAGTTGTCGATGTGGTGGCAAGAGCCACCACTTCATTTGGCGTTTCTTCCTCTGACTCTTCATCATCGGTAGTATACTCCTCTTGAGTCAACAACACGATGCGAGGCTTCTTGTTAAAAGGCCTCTTCTTTCCATAGGACTTCTTGGGAGGCATCTTGGTTTTGTCCTTGAGCACTAGACGTCCACCATGCTCTTCTCTATTCTCATAAGGGCACTCGGCAACGAAATGGAATTTGTCTTGACAATTGTAACATGTCCTTGACTTGGAGGGTGAGACCCTATCGGCTTGAGGTGCACTCTTGTCAAAACGCATCTTGCCTCTTGAGGGGTTGTTCCAAAAGGTGCGAGCCGCAAGAGCGAGATGATCGTTTTAAGCAATCTTGAGTGCTTCCTCGGACATGGCGGCAAAGCTTCCAAGATCATCATCATCGTTGTTTTCCTCAACGGTAGCCTTCAAGGCAGGGTTGGTTGTGCCTCTTTGCATTCCAAGAGCCCTTACCCTTGCGTCTTGAGCATTCTTAGTGGCTACCTTGTACGCGGCCATCTCTTGCATAACCTCATTAGACGTCATGAGATGGTAGTTGTGTCTTCCTTGAAGACTCTTGACATCGGTTGACTCACATTCCATCATAGAGCTAACATACTTCCTCTTGATCCAAGCATCATCAATATGAGAGGCACCAACTTCCCGAAAGCTTGTGGCTATTGTCACCAATCTTCTATACATCATCTCATGATCTTCACCATCAAGCTTGAAGAAGCCCTCGGCTTCATTGCTCAAAGAGTCATAGCGGTTCCTCCTCATGCTATTATTTCCAATGAAAAACTCGGATAGAGCATCCCATGTATCCTTGGCGGTGGTGAGGTGTTGGATGAGAGACATGTCCTTGTTCCCAACCGCTTTTTGGATCATGTAGAGAGCGGTGGCATCAAGTTGAGCCTCCACCACTTCTCTTCTCGTTAAGTTGGTCGGATCATGCGGCTTCTATCCAACTTGAATGATGCGCCACAACTCGATTGAAGAGCTGCACACATGAGACTTCATCACATATTGCCATTGAGAGAATGTATAATCTTTAAGCAATGGGGGATCACCCCTATGAGAAACTTGCGGATGAGGAATAATGGGATCGGGGGTATGGTATTGGGATGGGGGAGGAGTGGCGTTGTAGCCTTTAGGCACTTCATCTTGGGAAGATGAAGTGTTTTGATGGTTTGAGGAACTAGTAGCATCACCCTTCCCATCCAAAGGCAATTGCTTTCCCTTCAACAATTCGGGGTCCACATCTTGAGTAATGCTCGGAAGCACCGGATACTTTGAGGGCAAAGAAAGAGAGGTTTCCTTAGATGTCTTGAGAGACTCAAGCATATCATGAAACTTCTTGAACTCGTTTTGTATGGACGATGTCAACTTTGTTTCCAAAGAGTTGATATCGGCCATAGTGGCACCTTTCCCTTGCATTGCCGCCAAAGTCGCGGCGTCCGCTTCGGAACCCTCTTTCGGATCAACTTGCATTGTCCAAGGTTGGTCTCAAGCGGTGAAGATTTTAAGAGACAACCTCGCTCTAATACCAATTGAACGACAGTTGACCACCTAGAGGGGGGGGGGTGAATAGGTGGTGACCAATTTTTATGTGTTTGTCAGTTTTAGGCTAGCGGAATGCAAGTTGTCTAAATGTGCATCTAGGTGATACAAGTGAAAGACAACAAGGAAACTAAACAAGTACAAGAATGCAGTAAAGGAGAGTGGAAAAAGACAACCGTAGGAACTCGAAGACACCGATTTTATCCCGAGTTCCACCACATAGGTGTACGTCTCGTTGGAGGGGTGTGAGCTACCACAAAGGTTTGCTCAACGCCACAAAGGCCTCACCCTATTCTCCTGTGAATTCGACCACAAAGGTGCGAATCCACTCTTCCACTAAGGACTCATTTAAGGGCGGAGAAGATCCCGTACAAACACGTGAGGCACACACCCACAACTGAATTGGGGGCTCCCACAAAGACCACAACAGGTCAAATCCACAAAGGAATCCACAAAGGATCAAGAACACACAAAGTTGAACCTAGCTATCCACAAAGGAACCCTAGATTCGTTTTCCCTCAAGAAATAGAGGGGGGAAATCAAAACACTTCGGTGGAGTTGTAGATCGGTGGCTTCTCCCTCAGATCCCCAAGTATCAAAGGATTTGAGTGGCTAGATTGGGAGATCCGGAAGAAACAAGCTTCAACACCAATGGAGGAGAGAGAAAATCTGGAAGCTTGAACTGCTGGAGGGGTATTTATACCCCTCTTCAACATCTGCCCGTTGTACAGCCGCCAGCACGGAAATCTCCGGGTTGAGGACCGGAGATCTCCGGACTCCGGAAATCTCCGGTAGGAATTCCGGCTGTGCTTGACTTTGGATCAGTACTGGTTGGGCTTGTTGACTTGGTAGAAATTTCTCTGACACTCGGAGATCTCCGGACTGGGGCTCGGAAATCTCCGAGCGCCGGAAATCTCCTAGAGCATTTCCGTCTAAGTTTGTGTTGGAGTCAGTACGCATCTGATTTAAGACTTAGTGAAAAACTCAAATAGCTCGGAGATCTCCGATCTGGGGACCGGAAATCTCCGAGTCCCAGAAATCTTCTAACTGAATTCGTGATGAAAGACCAAGTGAAACAATATTGAGAATTAGGCAATATAGGTGTTCCTCTTTATCAAACAACCTGTAATAGAACCTGCATGCTTCATCACAAACATTAGAATACCTTTTGTGTTGTCATTAGTCACCAAAATCTGGGAGTGCATAGAATGCACTTGCAAGATGGCCAGGAGGTAGATTAGGTCCAGGTTTTATTTCTCTTCTGTTTCTTTTATTATTTCCTTCTTTTATTCTTCTCCTGTTTTCATGTTTTAAAATAATATAGGAGAAGAAAAGATTTATAACTTTTGGCAAATACTTATAGTTTCAAAAATACATAATTTAAAATATTAGTTTGAATATTTGAAAAAGAAATTAAGTACCACATTTAAATTAATTTGATTTGCAATTGAAATTAAAAGTGGAAAAGAATTTGAAAGGTGTGATTCAAATTTAAATACAATAAAATAAATGAAATGACAATTGCATGATGATATGATGACATGATGATGCAAAAAAAGAAATACAAGAAGAAAACTAATTGGGATAAATCCCGCGGCGTTACAATCGACACCACTAACAAGGGATCGCGTCCCGCGATCCACACCGAGACCAGAAAAGGAGAGGGGTAACTACCGAGTCTTCCGGCTTCGTGATGAACTTCTCGACACCACTAACAAGGGATTGTTGCTCCACCTCGAAAATCTCGACACCACTAACAAGAAGTTCTGACTCCACCTTAAACTCCTCGACACCACTAACAAGAAGAGTTGCTCATATCGATGAAGATTCGCGAAGATCGAACCCTAATAGGATAAAAGGCAAGAGATTGTCCACCCACGTAGAATCCTAAACTTTGAAAGTTGGATAAGAGAAGAGACTCCAAAACAAATTAGATGAGAGGGAAAATAGAATAGAGGTAAGGAATAAAAAGAATCCTATTGAGATCATTTCAAAATAATTTAAGGCAAATAGTTTCGACACTCTAGAAGCAACGACCGTTAGCGAGGTTATCCTACAGGCTTTTGCGGACCCGCTGCTTCGATAACCATTCGTATCGAAACAACAAGGAGATCGAAACCAAGGCTCTGATACTACTTTGTGACGCCAGAAAATCGGTACTATGTAGATTTAAGCGCATCCGCCGAAATCCGCATAATAACGATTTTAGGTCGCCCAACAGACATAATGTGCAAGTCGAAACATGCGCATTATGTGGGTGGAATTGTGATAGCATTACAACAGTTCCGATACATCCACAAATACAAGAGAAGATATAATTACAACAACGACTCGAACGAGTCAAGATACAAATGATACAATACAAAGATTCAAACGATAGCGGAAGCAAAATAGTATCCGACTACGGATAAGATACAAATTGGCCTAAGAGTCCTGAAGATAACCAATGGCGCCATATCCCTGCCCAGCCAAGCCGGAGGGATTCCCAAGCATTAGGGCCTTTCAACCCAACTCTTTTCCTTCACCGCAACAAGTCCAGGAGCCACGGGAGCTATGCTGGTACCGGCCAAAAGGGTGCGGACTCCCGCAGGACACACCCCTCTGCACCAACAGGCCGCGCCCTATATGCATGTAACAAGGCACACCGCCAAAGTAAAATACTACACTAGTATCGATGCATATGAGACAAATGGAAAACCCGAACTTGGTGCAGCTCCCGGACAAGTTGAAGTTCCAGTCAATGTCGAGGGGGGCTCCATTAGGCCACCCACAAGTGGTTAGTGCGCTCAAAGTTGGATCCGAGGACAAAATCTAAGTTCCTAGGTCGACACTGAGCAGAACAAATCACCTCGCAAGGCCTTCCGCCTGGTGCCTTATCTTTTAATTATAATACCCCAAATATAACACAACATTTTATCAAGGTAGAATAATCTATCAAGCTAAGCATATGAAATAAACGACCAACAGAGGACTCGCACAACCAACTCTAAGCATGCGCTACGACTCGCAAGGCTAACAGATAAACATTCAACATGTGATGGGATGTGGGGATAAAGCTGTATAGGCTGCAGGATAAACATGTGATGGGATCGCAATAAAGAATCGAATACTAGGGTAGCAGAGATCAACGGCAGGAATGAAAGACAATGTAGAGGTAAAGAAGCAAACTTTGCTTGCCTGGAATCCCGCATGGAAGCAGATCTTGTCGTTGCTCACACATCTCAATGTTGTATCCGCGAAGAAGCAACAAACACTGGAAAGCGTAAAAGATGCATTTTACAACTACGGCAGAAGATTCAGCATGATCATACGAGAATGATGTATGGCATGGCAAGATGCAATACAATGCAGGTAATCCAAATTAAGCGGGAAAGCAACCCCAGAAATTAATATTTAGGTGCAAGTTATTTATTTACCAGCAATATTAAATGTTAGTCAACATGGCAACACATGGCATGGGTTATCTAATTAAATTAAATGGAATATGGCACCATATATTTATTGCCCCCTAACATTCCATATTTAATTATTTAGATGCAATTAACAAATTATACTAAGCAATTAAAATAACAGATGCAAAATGACATACAAATGGCATATTAATATTCATTGCATTTTTCTGATACAAATACATATAAAGATTATTTTAATTGGAGTAATAGAATTAAAGTTATTAACAAATTAAGATTAGGGGTGTTTCTGTAAATAGCAGGGACCTAATCGTGATGGAAACAAAGTCTTTGGGGACTTAGGTGCAAAAACCAGAGAGCAGGGGTCTCGAGGTAAAAATGATAGATTTGATCTGTCTCTGGGAGTCTATGACATGAGGGTCGCACATGTCATCGAGGGAAGAGAAAAAATAAAAGGGTGGGCAATTTTATTCCGACGAGCCCCGACGGATTCGAACTCGGGTCTCCGGCTGAGCGCGGGATAGGTGGCGCTAACCACTGGGTCGGACTGGTGTTAGTGTTAGAGTCCGTTACGGATTTTTGATGAGGGGAGCTCTCGCTGCTAACTGAACCCATCAGGCAAAGTTTCAGGTTTTCAAACACGGGCGGCGACGGACGACGGAAACCACGACGACGACGGGAGTAGCAGAGCTCCGGCTGCTCCTTGCATGCGTGATGAGTGACCGTGATGTCTAAGGTGTGCGTGCGTGTGCAGGGGCGTGTATGCGCGCAGGGGAGCGAGAAAACCGAGCCGGAAAGGCCGGAGTTTTGGAGGTGCTCGACGGAGTTCATGGCGACCGGAGGTGTCGCGGATACTCTCGCGCACACGCGACGAAAATTGAGCACGGGAATGGGGAAAACGGAGGAGGGGCTCACAGCGAGGGGGCTCAGTGAAGTGGTTCCGGCCGGGGAAGACCGGAGTTGGGGAAATCGCGGCGACGGAGGGCGTCGGCCGTGGCGGAGACGGAGATGAGGACGACAGGCTCGGTCGCTCCCGGAGAGATTTCCTTGCACGGAGAGAACGTCGTCGTCGATGGGGTGCGCCTGGGCTCCTCTGAGTGCCTTCGCCGGCCACCAAGCAGCGTCGCCATGGCGGGGTGGCCTCCGGTGTAGTTTTTCGTGGGGAGAAATCAGAGAAGGAAGAGGGGAGGCGGCGGCGGAAGGAGAGGGAGGAGGGGACGGCTAGGGTTTGCGCAGAGAGGAGGGGGCGGCTAGCTAAAAGGGAGAGGGGAAGGTGAGGCTCGGTGGGGGCAGCCATGTGCGTGCTGCCTCGCTGGAAAGCGAGCTCTCCCTCTGTCTCCGTACGAAGAAGGATATGGGGGGAGTGGGCTGGCCCAAGGGCTAGATGGCCAGGAGGTAGATTAGGCCCAGGTTTTATTTCTCTTCTGTTTTTTTATATTATTTCCTTCTTTTATTCTTTTCCTGTTTTCATGTTTTAAAATAAAATAGGAGAAGAAAAGATTTATAACTTTTGGCAAATACTTATAGTTTCAAAAATACATAATCGTGAGCGTTATACGACGCAGCAAAAGCTCCTCCTCGCTCTCCTCATCGCCTCAAGAAAGCTGCGACACTACTTCCAGGGGCACCCCATCACGGTGGTTACCTCTTTTCCCCCTGGAGCAAATCCTACGCAACCCAAATGCCACATATCGTGTCGCAGGATGGAATATAGAGCTACAGTTATTCAGTTTGCGCTTCAGTACCACAAGGGTAATCAAAGGAAGAGCGCTGGCAGACTTCGTCGCCGAATGGACTGACCCAACCCCTGAAGAGCCTATGGGAGAAGAACAAGAGCCCCTTGGAGATAAAATGCCCAGCCACTGGACCATGAAGTTCGACGGAGCTTTCCCTTGCCGCCACGGCGGGGCTGGCGTGGTCCTTATCTCGCCAAAAGGCGACAAGCTATATTACGCGGTCCACTGTGCTTCGGAATCGACAAGATCTCCAACAATATCGCTGAGTATGAAGGCCTGCTTGCTGGCCTACGCGCCGCAATCGCCCTAGGCATCAAGCATCTACTCATCAAGGGCGACTCCCAGCTGCTCGTCAACTTCTCCAACAGAAGCTATAACCCTAAGGACGACCACATGGCCGCATACCTTGAAGAGGTCCGTAGGCTTGAGAAGCACTTCAGGGGAATGGAGCTTATGCACATCCCAAGAAAGGAGAACCAAGAGGCTGATGACATCGCCAAGCGCGCATCAAAGAGGCAAGCTCAGCCGCCAGGCGTCTTTGAAGAAAGACTCGTCAAGGCATCCATAAAACAGCCTCAAGAGGCCATAACCGCAAGCACAGATGAAGCGCTCCCCCACCGCCTGCAAACGGGGCTCCAGATTGTGGGCCCCCTACAGGGGAGCGTCTGTTGCTCACAGCGGTGCGTCAAGAAGCAGGATGTATTGACGAGATCAAAGGCTACCTCGACAAAGGGATCCTTCCCGAGGAAGATGTTGAAGCGGAGCGAATCGCCCGCCAAGCAAAATCTTACAAAATCCTCGAAGGGAATCTATGTCGCAAGCGCCCAAACGGCACCGCACTCAAATGCGTTCCTCCTGAAGAAGGCAAAATGCTGATCAAGGACATCCACATCGGGGAATGCGGCCACCATTCGTGCGCCCGCACCCTCGCGGGCAAAGTCTTCAGGAGCGGCTTCTACTGGCCTCAAGCACTTCAGGATGCAGTGGACATCGTCCAAGCATGTGAAGCCTGCCAATTCCACGCCAATCAAATCCACCAACCTGCGCTAGGGCTACAGACCATTCCGCTCTCCTGGCCGTTCGCGGTCTGGGGGTTGGACATCCTGGGACATTTACCAACAACACAAGGGGGATATCGCTACCTCTTCGTGGCCATCGAAAAGTTCAATAAGTGGCCCGAATTGGAGGCGACGCGCACAATCACAGCAGGCGCGTCGGTGAAATTCGTCAGAGGCGTGGTCTGCTGCTTCGGAGTGCCTAATCGCATCATCACCGACAATACCTCGCAATTAACCAGTGGCATCTTCAGAGCCTACTACGAAAGAATGGGCATCAAGCTCTGCTTCGCCTCAGTCGCTCATCCGCAAAGCAACGGACAGGCTGAGCGCGCAAACGCAGAAGTCCTAAAGGGCCTAAAGACCAGGACCTTCGACATCCTCAAAGGCCACGACAAGGTCTGGATCAGCGAGCTCCCTTCGGTGCTCTGGTCCATCCGCACAACGCCACCCAAGCCTATGGGAGAAACACCGTTCGCCCTCGTCTATGGAGCCAAAGCAGTCCTCCCCACAGAGATAAAGCATGGATCCCCGCGGGTCCTTGCCTTTAACGAGGGCCAGCAAGAGGACCTCCACAACGACGACCTGCTGCTCCTTGAGGGACTGCGACGCCGCGCCGCCCTCCGGGCGGCCAAATAACAGCAGGACCTGAGACGCTACTACAACCGCAACGTGCGCTCGCGTACCCTGGAGGCAGGCGATCTCGTCCTCATGCGAATCCTCTCCAGGGAAGGCCTCCACCAGCTGTCCCCGATGTGGGAAGGTCCCTACAGGGTCACCCACATCGCCAGGCCTGGCGCGGCTCGCCTCGAAACTCAATACGGCATCCTCGTCAAGAATCCATGGAACATCATGCACCTACGCAAGTTCTACCCGTGATCATCGTCACGCCCGTGATAATTGTCACGTCAAGACATCTGGCGGAAGAGGCAGCTTACGGCTCAACCTCCAAGCACTTTTTGTCTCTAGAGGTTAAATGCTCACGGCTTAAACCTCACAGAATTTTTTGTCTCCAGAAGGAACAAACGCAGAACGTGATCATCGTTACGCCCATGATCATTGTCACGTCAAGACATCTGGCGGAAGAGGCAATTACGGCTCAACCTCCAAGCACTTTTTGTCTCTAGAGGTTAAAAGCTCACGGGTTAAACCTCACAGAATTTTTTGTCTCCAGAGGGAACAAACGCAGAACGTGATCATCATCACGCCCGTGATCATTGTCACGTCAAGACATCTGGCGGAAGAGGCAGCTTACGGCTCAACCTCCTAGCACTTTTTGTCTCTAGAGGTTAAAAGCTCACGTCTTAAACCTCCAAGCTCCAAAAGCTTCTCTCCCATCCGAGCTCTCCTTGTAACGAGCCACCTCAGGCCGTTGAGAGTCTCTGCCACTAATGGGTGGTCCCCATGCCTCGACATGGTCAAAACATTAACTTGGCAACCCCAAGCATAATGAGAAAATTTCGTTCCCAAGTGAACTTAGCGCCACAGCGCCGCTATGTAATATATGGTGGTGAGTTTTATTTACGCATTACTTTGCTGAAATGTGTGCTTATATCTCTCCACATGCGTACCTCACGAGCGGGGGCTGAGTACGGTGCCAGTGCCTCAAATGACACACCAGCAGCACTGCAAAATCCATGGATCCGAGCTCCGGCTGGAGGGCAAGATCACACAAACACGCCATCTCTACAGAGAACCTTGGTACATACTCTCCTCGTGAGGAACGCCTGAGGGGACCTATAAGCGCGCACGAGTCCCCTGTACCGTGTTCCAGCGTTTGGGTTCGCCCCTCTAACATCTACAGGGAAGAAATGCCCCCTACAAGCCTGAGGAGGCATCCGGGAACGATCCCTCAAGAGGACCTCCTCGCCAGGCGAAAATCCTCTACAAACCGAAAACCTCGAGAAGCTAAGTCTTGCACCCACGCCTTGAGAGCGTTTTCTCCTCTAGCGCATGTTTTCCCCTCAAGCGACTTCGCTTTCCCTTACGCTTCATGGACTACTCGCACGTCTAAGGGGGGCACATGAGCATTGCGAATAAGGGCTTTTACCTCTCCTAGGCCTAAACTCCCCCCGGCCTTGCGGAGTCATTGCTCCTGCATACCAAAGTGGCGGAGTCATGGCACGAAGAGATGGGTCCTACCGACGCAGAGAACAAATAGGCATGAAGATGAGTCCAAAGAGACCTCTCGAGGGGCAAGCAAGCTAAAAGAAAATGGCAAATAAGAGTATATTACAGGCCAAAAGGTCACAAATGTCTAAACATAAGATTGTTTCAGATACAAGCGCACGCATGCGCAATGGCGTGTGGCAGGCGGAGGTATCATCGTCTTGGATCTCCTCCACCGCTCCCTCCTCGGTCTCGGCAGAGGCGGCCTCCTCTTCGTTGTCTTCCACCGCAGCCTCCGCACGCTTGAAGCGGTTGCAGAAAGCATCGACTTCCTCGCGAAGGGAGTTGGAGACCCTGTGCGCATCCTCGCCTTGGGAGGCCTCCGTCACGGTGGAACGGTCGTAGCATGGCGTGAGGATCCTGAGGTTGGTGAAGATACGATCGACGACCAACTCCAGGAGCTGCCGGCTCTCGTCCTCGATCATCTCGCGATGCTCGGCGACAGGGCCCTCGAGGGCCGCGAAGAGCTGGTCAAAGTAGACCAAGTACATGGCAGCATCACCACGGCCTCGGACCTCGGTGTACGACGCATCCGCACCAAGCCGTGAAGCGAGCTCGTTGCCCCGGGCGACCAACGCCTCGAACATGCGCTCACGCTGCTTCGTAAGTGCGCGAGTCGCCTGGGCAGAGTCTGTCGCCTCCACCGCTCGCGCCATCGCGGGAGCCACCTGCTCCTCCACATCCTTGGCTAAGGAGTTGAGGCCGTGAACTGCCTCGTCGCAGGCCTCCTCCGCACGGCGACGACCATCCTTGGCGCGCTTGACACGGGACTCCAGCTTGGAGTTGGCCTTCTCGATCTCAGCGATCTGCTGAGCATCTGCAGCATGCCTGGCCTTGAAGCGGTCCTCCTGCTTCTTAGCCAAGTCCCGGTACTCCTGAGACTTGGCCAGCCGGAACTGCTTCTCGCGCTCCGCAAGGGCGTCCTCCGCCTCCTTCTTGCTCTCGGCGAACCGCCGCTCGAAGCGTTCATAAGCAAGCTTCTGGGCAGCGACGTTCTCGTCGTACTTGGAAAGCGCCTGGGCCAGGTCTCCCTCGCGCACCTTGAGCTCCTCGCGTTGGGCGACCAGGTCCTTCTCCACCTGAAGTCGTTGCTCGTCGACAGCTACAGTTCCTTCTCCTTAAGGGCCAGCTGCTGCTCACGCTCGGCAAGGCCCTTGCGGTCCCCCTCCAGGGTTGCCTGCGCGGCCTGGTGGGCGGTGAGTAGCTGGGCCTCCAGTTGGCCCAGCTCGCGTCGCTTCTGCGCCATCGCGCCCTCCATTGCCTCGCGCTCGGCCGTGGCTTCGCGCAGGAGCTCAGCAGCGGCATCACGTTCCTCTTGGAGGGGCGCAAGGAGCTCTACAGCGTCACGGATGGCACCCTCGCGGATCTCCCTGGCGAAGCGAGTGGCCTCCTCCCCTGCGGCCTGCAGCGCCAAGTCCTCCTGTCGGCGCGCCTCGACCGCCGCATGGAAGGACGCCCACGACTTCGCGAGCTCCTCCCGCAGCTGGGCGAGACGTATGTCCCCGAGGGCAAGGTGCGCCTACAAGCCCTCTAGGGACTCCCTCACGAGGGCAAAGGCGACCTCGCGGCGCCCCGCGCTCCAGGCCCAGCCTCGAAGGACCAGCTCCTGGCTTGAGGAGGGCCTAGCCCCGGTGTCGGGCCCCGAGAGCCTGGCCTCAGGGAGAACTCGGGGGCTAGCCTGGGTTCCGCCCTCGTCCGCGCCAGCGTCTTCTTCGGCGCCCGTGGCAGCAGGGCGCTCATCACCTCCAGCTGGACGAGGAGGCGAGGAAGAACCCCCTCCTACGGACACGCCCGCGCCCGCTGGCGCCTCGCTCGCTTCCGCCACAGGCTTCACGGGAGCCGTGGGCGCGCACGGCGGAGTGGGCACACACGGTGGCGTCGACACGCGCGGCGGAGTTGCCTCGCGCGGAGGCGTAACCGTGTGAGAGGGAGTAGGAGCGCGAGGTGGAGTAGAGACCCTCTCCCCCACGGTCTCCACCACCATTGGCTCGGGGGGCGGTGAAGGTGCCTCTGGGCGAGAGGCGTCCTCCCCCGCCCGAGGCTCTGCCGCCTCCGTCTGAGGCGCAGCCGCCTCCTCTTGAGACACCCCCTCAGTGGGGCCTGTGGAGGCCGTCTCCACAGGCCTCGTGGCCTCGTCAGCCACGGCCTCAGCCGTGGCTCTCTTCACGTCAGCAGCCTTGCGAAGCCTACGGCGCTTCGCATGCACAAGATCACTGGCAAAAATCCAAGGAAAGACCTTCAAGAAAGGGCAAAATGAAGAGAAAAACAAGAATCAAAATGACCAAGCGTCATGAGCACTCACCCCGACGGAGCAGCGCCTCTGTCGACCCACGCCAGGCCTGGTGAGCGCCAGGAGGGTAAGGCCTTGGCGCCTGACCCCTCCGGAGGCGCCGCCGCTATCCTCTTGGAGGGGACGTCACATGGCCTCGTCCCAGAGCGGTCCACGGCGGCCTTGGTGCGGGGCCCGCGCCTTCCCGGAGAGGCCTCCGCGCCGGAGGCCTCCCCCTCCTCAGCTTCCTCCTCTACGGGGCGCGAGGGAGCCACGAACTCGGATGTGGACGGTGGCGGTTCTCTGTCAGTTCCGCGGACGCGAGAATGACGGCTTCGGGTGCGGCGTGTCGTTGGGGAGGCGATGGAGGCCACGACGAGACCAAATGCTTCCCCGAGCGGCGCGGACAAGAGGATGGGTCGGCGCTTACTCCGGCGAGCTTCGATCGACTCGTCCCGCTCGTTTTGCTGCGTAGGGAGGACGGGGATGGAGTTATGGAGGTGCGTAACTACACATGGAAGAGAGGGAACAAGGTATGGGCGGTGGATACTCACCGTATTCGCCGGAATCAAGGAAAAACGACGACGGCCGAGTGGAACTCCGGCGAGCAAATTAGACAGCCTTGGGGCGTGCTTGGCTCGGCAATGAGAGGGGAAACAGAGAGGGGGTCGAGGGCTATCTATAGAAAAAAGAATGTCAAGAAATCGTGGCATTAATCGCCCGGAATCAAGAGAGCAATTTTCGGTTAAAAAATGGCAGCATGGTCTCCGACGGCTAAATACAGAAGATTGGAGGCGATTGGAGTCGTTTCGGAGAGGGCTTTTGTGGGCGAAGGAAGGAGGAGATCATGGGATTTAATTAGCAACAAACGGCGCTTGATTTCATGGAGTAAAACGTCGGGAAACAAATCGGGAAGAAACGGGAAAATCCACGCTCATGGGCGTGATTTCCGTCCGTCCCGAGCTGAAGACGCCGATGACGTCATCGCTGACGTCAGCATTGTTTTCTTTTTCTTTTTCTGATTTTTCTTATTTCTTTCATATCTTTTATTTGAAGTGTTCAAATGAAGTCAAATAAATTTCTAAAAATTTGTAAAAACAATATCTTTGTGTTAAACCAGTTGTGGTCATGTTTTGAACACTTTTCAAAAATAATAATTTGGAATTATTGATTAAATACAAATTTAACACTTTATGTCAAATTTGAAAACATGACTTAAATCATTTCATTTTAGGCTAACTAAAATTTATAAAAATAAAACATTTATATAAGTTTGATATTAAGTTAATTAAACTCATTTTCCAATATTAAACATTTTGGGCTTTAGTACAATATTAAATAATATAACACATTTATTTGAAATGAAAAGGGAAATATAATGCATTCATTTTTAATTCAAAATATTTTGTGCACCATTAAGTTTTATATTATGATAAATCATTTGAAAACTCCATAATATACCTTTGGAAAAGATTCTAGATTTATTTTATTTCATATATTGAATATAATCATGAAAATCATTTTATGCATTGCAAATTGATGAAATAACTTAAGTTATTGAAATGCCTATTTGCATAAATCATTAATTATAAAATATATGAAGTTTTAAAGATATAATCTATAGATTTGTAAATTTCCAAAACGAGGTTTTGAACTCAGGTAAAAGAATGAAAACCATTTGGAAAATAGATCATGTTTTAAATAGTTTAAAAGAACACTTGTAAAATTATATAATGAGGTTTAAGAAAAACAATGGATAGTAAATTTTTTAATTTGAAACAACTTTTGAAATAATGATAAATTGAGATATTTGAATTATTAAACTCTTTTTCAATATGCTTGAAGTCTTTTATAGAAGGTTTTCTTATGTTTTTATTGTTTAATCTTAATCTTAATCAAAATCAAAATTTTCAATTTTTAGTGATTTTCAAACATTATAAAATGTTGGGATGTTACAGGTAGAGGCATCTAACTTTGTTTTGCAGAGGCATAATTTTATGTGACTTGGTTATGGTAAGTTTGATATTACTCGTACTATCGGAGGCAATGGAGGGCACCGTAGACTCGAAGCCATGCCGGGCCGCCCGGGGCCAGGTATATGGCGCCATAGAGGTCCAGGCGCGACGACCATGTCACATCGCACTTCATTACTTTATGTTGATATTGTGTTGTTGTGTGTGCATCCTATTGATTACTTATATGTTAGATATACAATGGTAGCATCTTAAATAGGATGATCCATAACAAATATCAAAAGTGTGTTCTCCCTCGTTGCGCACCACCAAGAAAGTTCTACGTTATGAGGCAGGCCGTGACGACCGGGTGTCAGACATTTCATCGTTCGCATACAGTGGGTGTAAGCCATGTTGCACGCGCAGGGTCTTCGAGGTTTGATTGGCGAGACTAGCATATGCAGATATGGCCTTGGAACACGGGAAGATCGAAAGATCGACCATGAGTCACAGAGTTGTTGTGATCAACATTTTATGTCCACCTTTGAAGCTGTGCTGCCAGCCGTGACGATCGGGGGTAGTAGAGTGGATGGGGGTCGTGTAATCGCTATTATTATTTTAGGGATAACAATTTTAGTGGAGTGTGTTTGATAATATGATTGGTTACTTGCTATACTTCGGTTACTTGCTCAAGAGCCCGGATTCTACCTTAGAAGCCGACGGGTCCAACTTCATCAGCTGGTACATTGGTTTTAGAAACATTCTCCAACCCAACAACATCCTATATGTCCTAGAACATAAGTTAGGAGATAGACCAGATGGTTCTGCTAGCCAGGAGGAAGATGATGAGTTCCGTAAGCATCATGATATTCTGATAAAAGTGGAGGTCGTCATGAGCGTATGCCTAGCTCCAGAGTTGAAAGAGTTGTTTCAACAGATGGAGCCATATGTCGTGATTGATGCGATCAAAGGACACTTCAAAGATGAATTGAGTCTTGAGCGATTCAGACAGCTAAGAAAGTTTCGGACCATTCACATGGAGGAGCATACCTTTCTGGAGACTCATTTGAAGAAATTGTATGACTTCTACTTCAGGCTTATGAATATCTACGATTTCTAGATAGCAGACTCTAGTGCAATAGAGACTGCACTTATATCTTTGCCTCCTAGCTATGAAGAGCATGTGCCTGAATATGCTATAGACACACGATGAGCTTCTTCACGTTCGTGAACAAGTTCAAATCTCTAAAAGTTGATTCCATTGAAGGAGAGCTCTTCGACGCTACGGTTATATTTGATATACGGAGATATAAATGTATTCTTCTCATACTTGATGAAAAGTATTTGATACTTGTTCTGTTTATGAAACAGTCCCTCATTATCACAAGTATGCGGCGATGGGTGACGTGACAGTGCACAAGTGATGGCAAGCAAGGAAGTTGATGGCCAATAGTGCTCACGTCCTCGAGATATCATATTAGTTATCATCAATAGTTTTTGCTAAGACATTTTGTAATAGTGAGAGTGTGATCTAGTTTGGTGTCTTGAATGTTACAAGACATACACTAGTGGAAATCGGGGCTCTAGTCCCGGTTCCAGAGGGCCTATAGTCCCGATGTAGCAACCGGGACTGTTAGGCCGGGACTAGAGCCCGCCCACCCTTTGGTCTCGGTTCAATACGAACCGGGACTGCACCCCCCCCCCCCCCCCACCAATTAGAGCTCCGCACGTGGAGGTGGCAGGGCGCGCGGGGGCGAACCCTTTAGTCCCGGTTCGTGTTACGAACCGGGAATAGGGTTTTGTTTTTTTTTTACATTTTACATTTCAGGGTTTTGCTTTTTTTTCATTTCAGGGTTTTACTTTTTTTTTATTTCGACGGGTTTTCTAGGTATGGGTTTCGGATGGTACCACGTCGATGCGTGACGGTAGGGGTTTCGGATGGTACCACGTCGATGCTATAGTCGATGTGTGATGGTAGGGGGTTTCGGATGGTACCATGTCGATGCGTCCGGGGTAGGGGTTTCGGATGCTACGGTTTCGATGGGCGAAAAACACGTATAAATTATTATACGAACCTAGATGAAGTTGCATCATGCATATATACAATTACATGAAGATCATGTGTTGATAACACATACACATTTAAGTACGCGTGGTACATGAAGATAACGTTTCCCGGTTCCAGATACTTAGAAGTACTTTGTTACATGGAGATCACTATATATTACATGTCCGCACTAGTCAAAATAGTGGTACTCTCCGGTCTCCGGTATGACATGGGTGAGGTAAAATCCCGTCAACTCCTCTGCAAGTGCCCTGAAACGGGTCTTTATTGGTAACTCGTTGCGCTTTCTTGCCAACTGTAAAAAATGATATCACAATGAATACATGAGATATGAAATGAATAAAACTCATCACGATTGATGGTTCAAAAATAATGTTGTGACTAGAGCTTTACGTACTTCGATACTTCTTTTGCTCTTCAAACTCTCGTTGACCACAGTGTGCATGTACTCGCAAACGTAGAATCCACATAGATCAGTCCCTATTGGTTGTTTAAGGCAAGTCTATAGAAGAATATAATTTAATCAAATAATAATAAAGTATGATAATGGTGCATGGGACTAGTTATAGTACTACTTACATCGTTACTACGCCAGCGCAGTTTCTCTGGCCATCCACTGTTCGGATGTTCCGCGAGGAACATTTTCCAAACGCTGCATGACAAGAAAATGAATGAATGAGTCATAAATTCTTTGATATTAGGAAATGAACGAAAGAGGCGATAAGAAAAGAAAGTAACTTGCCACCAAATCAAAACAGGTCTTGTATTGTTTAGGGCATCTTCTTAACGAGTCAAGGACAACAATTTCTCCTTTCCGCAAGTCAATAACGATAAGAATATAGTGGAACCTGCGCATGTTTATAAATAGTCATGCATAACTCATCAATTAAACTTAACATCGGGTGAGAAAAATAGAATGTGTAATAAGCAGTAACACTCACTTGAAGTTGTAAGGCCATAATATATATTTTTTGTAAGCTTGTCGCTTGAAAAACATTAGCAAATTCCCCGGTGTATCCTTGTTAAGTCTTGGATCAATTATGTTTTCTTCATGCATTATTGAGGGGTCAATGAACCCAATGTGGTTGATTTTCTGCTTCTTGCATTCGAGCATCTTCATTCTGTGTAATAAAGCACACAAAATATTATAGAGAGGATTATCACAGACAATGAACGAGTTGAGCTAATTAAAACATTAAATTAGAGGAATAGATCACTTACAGACAATAGGAACTCATGATAGCTTTGTCGAGGGCCCGGAGATTGCATAACTTAAAGATTTCGGCAAAGTAAAGGACAACGGAGTATTCTTGGAAATAATGATCTTCCTTAGCTGCCATCATGAGAGCGTCTTTATTCGTCTCCTTTACGGTATTCTTGTACCAGGCTTGAAATTGACACATTCTTGTGGGTAAGTCGCCGTCGACAAAATTCTCCCCGTGAACATAAGTACGAACAACATCCGCGAAGGGGATATCATCTCCTGAATATACCAGCTCCCGCACATTGATGTCATTGAGAACTCTGTCATCAAGCACCTTGAGCGGGGGGGGGGGGGGGGGGGCGACTATGCGTCTTGTTCTCCAAGTTGGGAAACTTGTTTCCCTTTTTTCGATCGATCATCCTTCTCTTCGTCATATGACTTACCAATGTTGCGATCATAGTTTGTTGGCGGCGATGGTGGGGGGTTGTATAGGGCATCGATGCAACGGTCAATTTTCTCCCGAGGAATTCCGGCAGTAAATTTTGAAGGAGGCAATTGTTTTGCTAACGCTTTCTGTTTCACGCCAGCAAGCCAGGCATCCGTATGTTCTTTGCAGGCGATATTGTTTTCCTCGACGGTTCTCTCCGAAGGTAACTTTGGAGTAGGCGGCGGTGTTTTCTGCTTTCTAGGTTTCTTCCTAATAGGAGAACCAGACTGGCGCCTACTCGAGAACGACTTAACATGTTGGCGGACTGGAACAGACTGCGATGGCCTCGCGCTAGGAACCCTCTCGGGGGGTGGTTGGCTTTGTTGTTGAGCTGGAATTGGACTCGGGCTGGGGTCCCTATCGGGGAGGTGTGGGTTTTGATGATGAGGTGGAGATGGACTCCATCTTTGATCCCTCTCGAGGAAGAGTGGACTTTGCTGGTGAGCTGGACTCCTAGAACGAGGAGTGGACTTTGCTTGTTCTGAAAGGACGATGTATTTCTTGGGCCATAGGGCGAAGGCATGCTTGACGTCTGCCAACGTCTTCTCCTCGTCACCTCCAGGGAACTCAAGTTCCAAGGTTTCAAATCCCGGCATAATTTCGTCCACCCCGACACGTGCGTAGCCATCTGGAATTTGCCCACAATGGTAGAGTTCTCCAGGTTGAATTACTAAAGCTTGCCCCACCGCCAGCTTCAAAGTTATGTTTCTCATTGCTATATGTAGCTCACAACCTGTAGGCTCTGTGATGTCATCCACTGGGTAGGGACCATCGACTTGACGCGTGGAACCAACGCTACTTCTACGCTGAGATGGGGCGGCATCTGCTTCATGATCTAATTGGTCCCGCTCCTGAGGTTCCGTTCTTTGCTCCTTCAGTGCTTTTAGTTCCGCCCGTGTCTCCTTCATTTCACGTTCCAATTCTAATTTCTGGTCGGCCTCCTTCTTCTTACCTCTGCTACGGCTTCTATAAGTGTGAGCAGATTCCGGCCACGCAGACTTAAACGTAGCACCGCCAGAAAAGCCTCGAGCTTGTCCAACATGTTCAGGATTCCCCAGGGCCCGTGTCAGCTCGTCATCCTCTCTATCAGGTTTGAACACACCATTGTGAACATCATTAATTGCTGCTTCAAGCTTCTTTTTGATTTGATCAACGAGATCCTTCCATTTTCCTTTTCCAACAATATCTACGGTTTCTGGGTCCAACATTGCCCCATGCGCGAACAACCAGAATTTTGACTTCTCGGGCCAGTCAAGTGTCTTTGGGCGGACCCCTGATCGAAGCAGTTTTTCTTCATATGCTAACCACTTAGGAATGGTGCTCTTGTAGCCACCTGTCCCCAATGTATGGTGGTGTACCTTCAGCCCAGCATTTAATTTATTTATCTCCGATCGGGCCACAGCCATAGGTGATTCCCTATACGCCTTAAACGCCGCCCATTCAGATTCTAATTTCTTCCCTTGTGCTCCACTGAAATCTGGCTCTTCATTTGTTTCTACATATTGATTCCATAACTTTTTCTTCCAGTTCCGGAATTGTTCCGCCATCTTAATAAGAGTCCACTTCTTGAGGTTGTCCCTTTTCACTTTAGAGAGATCTAGCGGGAGGGTGAAATGTGACAACAGCGTGTTATAGACCAAATCCTTAAGAACTTGATGGACATAACATGGGTCCTCCACATCTGCGGCCGCCGGCTTATTCCATTCGCGTATGCTGATTGGGATCATATCCCTAACAATAACTCCATCTTGACTTATAAATTTGATGCGGTTCTGTTTTGGTTCGAGTGGTTCGCCGGAATCAGCAATTTCCGCAATCGGTAACTTCGGATCCTCGCTCGTCATTCTTTTTTCCTTGCCTCGAGGAGCACATGGTGGCTGCTTTTTGGCAGATTTGCTTAATCCGGATGGCTAAAAGAAAAATGAGTCGTTAATAAATACAACACAAATCAATTAATGCATGTAGTTAACAACAACATATCGCCAAATTTATTATAAACACATATACACCTCTCCGCCGGAGTTTGTTATCACCACATCTCGTGACTCTATTCCATCACCAAAGTCGTTCATAAATTGTTCGAAATCATAATCATCTACATCTCCTCCAGCTCGTGCATCATTAAAAATAAGTTGTTCCATTTGGTCTTCCATCTCCTCGTCTCGTTGAAATTGTGCTTCTTCTATCTGCTCGTCTCGAAAGTGCTCCATAGCTCAAATGTACATGCAATCCATAGCTTGGGCATTATAATCAAGTTTACATTTATTCATCTGAAAAACATATACAAGTAATTGCAACGAGGATAGATCATATAGCACAACAAGGTTGCAGCGAAGAAAAACAGTATGTGCTCATCTTGCATTCGTAACACAAAACAATATATGGATCATTTTTTAGAATTTTGCATATCTAACACAAAATCATCTTTTTCGTACACATTTACAATCATCTCAATTTGCATATCTAACACAACATAATATATATGGATCATATATTACAATTTCATATCTAACACATTTACAATATATATGGATCATATATTACAAGGTTCGTCTTGGCAGCGAGAAGCAAGACCTCCTGCAAGCCGTGGACACACCTGAGCAGCAAGGACCTCCTGCAAGTTGTATAATGAATTGTATATGAATCAAAAGAATTGTATAATGAATTGTATATCAGCTCTAGCAAAAAATAGTAGACAATGTCTTGCAAACACCTAGCCCTAGATCAGTTAGCAAGGTATGGCATTTGATTACTTATTTGACAACCTAAATGCTACAACCATATATGAGAAAATAACATGCTGATTAATTCATGTGAATAACTCAAACATGTCTGCGATATATGATCCTAGAATATAGTGTGTATTGGTATCGAAAAACAGTGTGTAATGCAACTGAAACCAGATAATCAAGCATCACTTAACAAAGTACATAAGTTATTAACAGAACCTACATAAGCACACTTTACAATATACAACTCATTTTTAGATGCTAAAATAACCAGCTATCTTCAACGCCAGAAAGCTACGGATGTGGTGAGCTGCCGTGAAGCCACTGACACAAAAGTCAGACACAAAAATATACCCCCATGTTGGGAATTCGATTCGAGACCTCATGCATTTAGCTATATATCTTGATTGTGCACCATATGCTAGCTTATAGTTAAAAGAGCACCAAAGTCAGCAATATAACAGAACATGTTCTTAAATGTCAGCAATATAACAGTGCAATGTCCTTTGACGAAACGGAACCGGAACAAAACAGAGCAGAGGCACGGCGGGGAACGGATCGACGGCGACCGGCGACGCTGCAGTTGGCGGACGCGCGCGTGTGGGTGCTGGCGTGCGGGAGCGTGGGGCATCCCATTCCCATTCTCGGAATCAAAGGGGAGGCACGAGACGTCCGTGTCTGTGCTCGACATCCGGGCGGGGGCGTGCGGCCGTGAGCGAGCTCACTCCGGCGTCGCTGATTACGGCGACAGCGGGGGAAACCGGAGGGGAGAGAGGAGGGGGGCGAGGAGGCTCACCGTGGGGAGCGTGTGGCGAGCGGAGGGGAGGGAGGAGGGGGCCATGGGCCTTCGCCGCGGCGTCGAGGATGGAGAAGAGGGTGGGATGCCGTTGGCGCGAGGAGGAGGAGGAGGCCGGGTCGCGGGCACGTCACTGCGGAGGATGGCGGCGAGAGGCGGGCGCCTGCGCGGAGCAGGGCTTCGCCGAGTGAGGAGGAGGGCGTCGGAGCGGAGCAACCTGTGGGGGATTTTGGGGAGAGATTGAAAAAAATTGGACGCGAGACAACCCTAAACGGCGCGGAAGGACCTTTAGTCTCGGTACTAGCCACAAACCGAGACTAAAGGCTCTTTATTCGTGGTTGGTAACACCAACCGGGACTAAAAGGTTCTGGCTGGGCCACGAAAAATGAGCGCGAAGCCCAGCGGCCCTTTAGTCTCGGTTGGTGTTACCAACCGAGACTAATGATTTTTTTTCTTATTTCTTTTTACAAGTTTTTGTTTCTGTTTTCTTTTAAATAGTTTGATTTGCTTACTTTTCTGTTTCTTATTTTGGTTTACTTATTTTTTGAATTGTTTTGGTTTCCAGTTTATTTTTATGTTTTGTTTTATATTCTTTCATTTTAATAGGCCAAGGTGATTTCTTCAAATTATTTCATAAATTTGTTTACGTGCAAAAAATGAGGTTTTTTGAAGGAAGTATAGAAAATATGATTTCAAATGGCACCCAACTAATTTTCACTAAAGTGGTGCACATATGATGGATGATCCCCAAGTATGAGTTTTTTCTTTGAATTCTAACTAATTTCCCCTAGTTAATTGAGTTTATGTTGATTTATCGAGAGTAATTCAAATTTGAACTACAACTGTTTGATAGTTTGGTCTGAAACTTTTGGAAAAATCATTTAAAGGTACACAACTAGTGGTTATATCACAGAAACATTGATAGTTCTAGAAAATATCACCTCTTCCGATGATTAGTCGTAGCGACCGTTTTGATTGTTTTTAAGAAAAAATGTAATAAAGTGATAAACAACTCAAAAAATCAAATCCTTTGGCATGGGCTCCTTATATGTGTACTAATTGCTATGAAAAATGATAAACTTGATTTTTGCCAACATTTGCGAAAAAAGTATTCACAAAAAGGTCTATCATGTATGAACATCTAGAAGTTTCAAGCCAAATGATCAAGTTATGGTCATTTCGACGACATAGTTTGTGATAAATACCTCATACTCCACACATAGGTGCATATTGGTATATTAAACAATATTGCCAAAGGGATTCTTCAAATTATTTTCATAAATATCATTTTCCTTTTTTTAAGTGCAAAAAATAAGGTTTTTGTGAAGTAAGTACAGGAAATATGATTTCAAATGGCACCCAACTATTTTTCACTAAGAGTGGTGCACGTATGATGGATGATCCCCAAGTTTGAGTTTTTTCTTTGAATTCTAACTAATTTCCCCTAGTTAATTGAGTTTATGTTGATTTATCGAAAGTAATTAAAATTTGAACTACAAGTATTTGATAGTTTGGTCGGACACTTTTGGAAAAATCATTTTAAGGTATACAACTAGTGGTTATATCACAGAAACATTGATAGTTCTAGAAAATATCACCTCTTCCGATGATTAGTCGTAGCGACCGTTTTGATCGTTTTTAAGAAAAAATGTAATAAAGTGATAAACACCTCAAAAAATCAAATACTTTGGCATGGGCTCCTTATATGTGTACTAGTTGCTATGAAAAATGATAAACTTGATTTTTGCAAACATTTGCAAAAAATTATTCACAAAAAGGTCTATCATCTATGAACATGTAGAAGTTTCAACCCAAATGACCAAGTTATGGTCATTTCGATGACATAGTTTGTGATAAAGATCTCATACTCCACACATAGGTGCATATTGGTATATTAAACAATCTTGCCAAAGGGATTCTTCAAAATATTTTCATAAATATCATTTTCTTTTTTTAAGTACAAAAAATAAGGTTTTTTGTGAAGTAAGTACAGGAAATATGATTCCAAATGGCACCCAACTAATTTTCACTAAGAGTGGTGCACATATGATGGATAATCACCAAGTTTGAGTTTTTTCTTTGAATTCTAACTAATTTCCCCTAGTTAATTGAGTTTATGTAGATTTAAAGAAAGTAATTCAAATTTGAACTTCAACTATTTGATAGTTTGGTCTGAAACTTTTGGAAAAATCATTTTAAGGTACACAACTAGTGGTTATATCACAGAAACATTGATAGTTCTAGAAAATATCACCTCTTCCGATGATTAGTCGTAGCGACCGTTTTTTATCGTTTTTAAGAAAAAATGTAATAAGGTGATAAACACCTCAAAAAATCAAATCCTTTGGCATGGGCTCCTTATATGTGTACTTGTTCCTATGAAAAATGATAAACTTGATTTTTGCCAACATTTGCAAAAAAAGTATTCACAAAAAGGTCTATCATTTGTGAACATCTAGAAGTTTCGAGCGAAATGACCAAGTTATGGTCATTTCGACGACATAGTTTGTGATAAAGATCTCATACTCCACACATAGGTGCATATTGGTATATTAAACAATCTTGCCAAAGTTATTCTTCAAAATATTTTCATAAATATCATTTTCCTTTTTTAAGTGCAAAAAATAAGGTTTTTTGTGAAGTAAGTACAGGAAATATGATTCCAAATGGCACCCAACTAATTTTCACTAAGAGTGGTGCACATATGATGGATGATCCCCAAGTTTGAGTTCTTTATTTGAATTCTAACTAAGTTTCCCTAGTTAATTGAGTTTATGTTGATTTATCGAAAGTAATTCAAATTTGAACTACAACTATTTGATAGTTTGGTCTGAAACTTTTGGAAAAATCATTTTAAGGTACACAACTAGTGGTTATATCACAGAAACATTGATAGTTCTAAAAAATATCACCTCTTCTGGTGATTAGTCGTAGCGGCCGTTTTGATAGTTTTTAAGAAAAAATGTAATAAAGTGATTAACACCTCAAAAAATCAAATCCTTAGGCATGGGCTCCTTATATGTGTACTAGTTGCTATGAAAAATGATAAACTTGATTTTTGCCAACATTTGCAAAAAACGTATTCACAAAAAGGTCTATCATGTATGAACATCTAGAAGTTTCAAGCCAAATGACCAAGTTATGGTCATTTCAAGGCAAGCTAAATGACCGTGGCAAGACATCTCTGATGATCTACAACCGTCCGACAAAACATCTCTGATGATCTGCAACCGTTTGGAACGGTCGCAGATCATCAGAGACGTCTTGCCGCTGGTTGGCCAAAGATGCCTCTGCCGAGGGGAGGGTTCACCTTCAGCCTTCACTGAGTGCTCTCTGCTACCCGTGTGCTGCCAAAATGAACTACAATGAGTAGACACTGAGTGCTGAACATGTCCGGGAGGGGGGCTATATATAAGGTACGTGTGCTTCTTTAGTCCCGGTTGGTAACAACAAACGAGTCATGTGGGTCACGAAGTGGTCGTGATACTGCTGATCCAACAACTCAGAATCTCTCAAAAGAAACACACCTCAAATCCAACGTCTCACAAGCGCTAGAAAGAAATACACGATCCATGTGCTTCTTTAGTCTCGGTTGGTAACAACAACCGGGACTAAAGAAGCACATGGATCGTGTGTTTCTTTAAAGCACTTGTGAGCCGTTGGATGAAGATGTGTTTCTTTTGAGGGATTCTGAGCTGTTGGATGGGTACTATCATGACCAGTTCGTGAGTCACATGACCCTATATATAGCCCCCTCTTGAACATGTTCGGCAGTCATTGTCTCCTCATTCTACTTCATCGACAGAATACAAAGCATTCGGATTCCCAGCATACGCCCAATGGTGCATTTGATATGCAGGCACTCACGAGCCACCGTTGGGCTGTATGTAGGTGAAATCGTGTGTTTTGTTCCATGCATCTACAAAATACTTCAGTTCATTTGTTCTTCTGATACAAAGCATTCGGACATTACACATCAACAATAATATCCCTATCTAGTGTTTACTTGTTCTTCTGATTGCGCCGTAACCACGGACAATCTTCTTCATTTAACTTGATACTTGGATCAGTGTTGACTTTGAAGGGTGGAATGTCATGAAACTTATCGTAATCTTCTGACATGTCTGCCTTGTCCTCCACTCCCACAATGACTCTTTTCCCTGAAAGAACTATGTGGCGCTTTGGCTCATCGTATGATGTACTCGCTTGCTTATCTTTTCTTTGTTTTGGTAGGGTAGACATGTCTTTCACATAGAAAACCTGAGCAACTTCACTGGCTAGGACGAATGGTTCGTTCTCGTACGAAAGATTGTTGAGATCCACTGTAGTCATTACGTATCGTGGGTCTACCTCTACCCCGCCTCGTAGGTTGAACCATTTGCACTTGAACAAAGGGATCTTAAAAGTAGGTCCATAGTCAAGTTCCCATATCTCCTCGATGTAACCATAACTAGTTGAATGCCCGTGCGTTGCTACGGGTGCCTCAAATTTTTTTGCAACAAAGGAAAATATTAATAATATGTATAGTAGAAGATATAGCCAAATGATATTAGAAAACAATAATATTTCTTTACTTTTCCAAAATCATTTCAATTAAAACATAGGAACAATAATTATCTTGCATTGGGGGAATGAATGTTACATTAGCTTAATCCATAGCCATGTGTACATACCAAAATAAAAATTTGGTGAGCTTTCAACTAATAATTAATATAGAACTCAGAAGCACAAAGGAGCAAAAAGGGGACACTAATCTTTTTCAAGCAGAAGAGAGAGCTAAATACCTTGAGTGCATTTTGACAAACATATTGATAGTAGTTTATTTTGATACCGAATTGGTTGCAGCCATCAATATTTCAGACATACTAATGAAAGCAATATGAGATGAAATGGAAGGTGTGAACATGATCAGTAATGCAGTGATACCGCATACAGTACAAAAACATTCTTGATAGAAATGTTTACCCGAGGAACGACATCTCTGATGGATGTCCACAAACAACGCAATGAAACTACATCTCATTACTGACATGGCCATTCTACCTTAGCTAAAAAAAATATAATAGATACCAGCAAAGGCGAAGAAAACAACAACAAAATTACACTTAAAAGAGCTTAAGAGAGCTACAATCTAATGGCAATTGCTACCCTCCACTCATGTTGGCATGTCAAGGATGTTCCTCTAGAAAAGCTGAAAAAACAGTGCCTCTAGGCAAATGATAGGTCTGCATAGCATGTAAAGTGTTATTTCAAAAAAAAAAGATAATATCAAAACAAATGGAAATATCTTGCTTTTGGACTACACATTAGACTTGGCATCTGGTTTTGTGTGGGAATCAAAATGTAATTACACGATTTAGGGCATATTTGTTTTAAAAATGAGATATATTAACTTAAATAACATTAATCATACAGATTGCATGCCCCATTCTATGAAGAACCACTATTGATTTGTATTTCGGTTCTATAAATAGTGTTGCTGAATAATTTTGTTATTTGTAGAAAACATGAATGTAAGAGATGCACTAATCCATAAAAGGGAGAAGTTTGTAGGGAAGGAACTTTGACCTATATATGGTGTTGAAGTAGAACAAGAAAATTGCCAAAATTCAGTAAAAATGAATCAAAGAAGATGTCAGCTTCATTTCACCTCCAGCGTAGCCTTTGATTGTCGATCGTCAGCCCAAGTTGAACATCAGTCGCATGCCAAGCACGAACACAAACACACATAGCAGGATCCATGAACCTTCAAATTAGGGCGACTTCTGAACTTGAACCAAGATGAATCATGTGTTATGTTTTCAGGTAGATACTGTCAAACAAGAAGAGGAAAAAAATTAAAGCATTGTAGTTACTTGCCCAAGGGCTTGCATGCAGGTAACTCTCAAGATAGTTTGGGGGCGGGGGTCTCATAAAGTTTAATTAATTGAACAACAAGGAGCTTCAGGTTCCTTCCCTCAATAAAACACTCACTTTCAGTCAGGTGAACAATGAAAAGCTTCTTACCCTCCTGATCATCACATTGTCATTTGAGTTATTTACTCCCAGCTCCAAATAATTGATGATAACAGAAACCTCTTAAAGCCAGGATGTACCTTGGACCTGGTTATATGTGGAGGGCCTCAAGTATACATCACATTCTCAAAGTTTGGCCTCCACCAGACAACAACACAATCTCAAACTGGAAGAGAAAAACATATGATACCTTTATTGGAGTAGACACAATTCACATTAAAATTAAAAGCAACCTGTGACACAGAATGTCAGCATGTCGGCGACATAACCATTCCTACACGAAAGGGCACATAACCATGGACAATATCCGATGAAAAAAAATGAAAGTTGGCAATCTGAGAATAGGTAGACCACTTCTCATGCGACATCCTGGGAGCAATATGTTTCATAGCACACAGCAAATACCTAGCTGCCTTGAGAAATATCTATACTGAGACTCATTTGTCTTTCTGAAAAAAAAAATCAGATAACTGTAAACTGACAACTTTTTATGATTTTGCAAAACTTAAACATTGAGAATAATGTAGCTTTGATTATCATGGCAGAAATATGGACCTTTTGATACTTTGGCGTGGTATCCCTCGAGCGACGTCTTGGGGTAGAACATGATATTCTCTTTCTCGCCAATGGACCTAATCGCTGCAGTAGTGTGCATTTTCCAAAAAGATATTAGAAGGTTTTTTATCAAGATTTCATACCTTGTGTTCTCGAACTTCATACCTTGTGTTCTCGAACGTGTAAGTGATTTGTAATCCCTGCCATTATTATCCTTATCCAATAGTTGTGCTATAAGCTTACTCAGATGAAAGGTATAACCAACTCTCATTTAATAGTTGAATGCCGGTGCAAACATGCTATATTATATTAATCAAGATGGATATACAGCTTTGTAAGAAATTAAGTAGTGTTGTTACCTTCCTGAATTATTTAGAGGTCGACCATTGATGGAGTTAAAACCGCATAGATATAATCATAATCAAGATGGACATACAATTTTGTTTGTATTTGAAAACATTGCACCAAAAAGTGACACCTGGTCTGTTTGTGCAAAAAATGTATCAATTATATGCAACAATTACAAATTAGTTAAGCACATACTATAATGCTTTATCACCCTTGCTATTTTTCTCAAATGGGGATCCCATCGCATAACTGGTAAGCACTGGTGCATAACAGCTACCACACGGTTATACAGCTATATACCCAAAAAATGGCCTATTACTACGGTCCTCTAATTAATTAAGTGAAATGAGTGTGTCCATTAAGTCAACAATTATGATATTGTGTGGAATCATATAGCACAATCAATAAATTACGACAGAAATAAGACAAAAAAGAGATACACACATTTCTATAAATAAAAGAAGCAGACTACCAAGACCAATGTTAAATTGGTTTCAATATAATTAGCTAGCACTTAGTTTATAAAATTGTAATGCTGGAATCAACGTAATTACATGGACATGTGCATTAGCGAAATTAGAGCCTCGTACCTTTTAGCATCACGATCACAGCTCCGGCAATGGCCATGATCATCGGAATGATACACTGCTCTCTTCTTGTAATTCACATCAATGCAAGGCAAGAAAACATTGTTTTGTAATTCAGCATTTGACTTCAAAGGATTAAACATTTGTGCATTCTTTGCCTCTTCGTACCAATCTCCTGCATAATATTTTGTAAGCCAACTTTGTACACAATCAGGCTAAATCTCCTGCATATAGGACTGCCGTATTATTCTAGCATTTGCCTAGAATGTGAGATAAATTATTGCTGACTGCTAAGAAACACACTAACCCAAAGGTCCAGAAAAGGGTTGAAGACAGTCAAACATTTTGTTGCTACCGTTTACACTCCATTAATTCTATCTGAACCTTCAGGAAAAATGAGATCCCGAAGTAAAACAATTTCTCAAACATGACTTAAGTAATTTCAGCATGTTTCAGTTATGAACCAGTCTGTTTGATGCAAAAATGCAAACAGAGAATTCCATCAAACAAGCCCTAACGTCTCTGAGTATCAACTCACACCACCTATACGGACCAAGCTGAACGACTTATTTTCTTCCGAATCGAGAGGTGGTTGCGAAGGGAGAAGGGAGAGGTTACCTCTTGTCAGAGCAGCCTCCCTGTCCGTGGCTGCCACAAAGCATAGTTCGGCAAGATCTACAACCTGCAAGTACACCATGGCAGGCTCACGCTCTACCGCCCCCTCCATCAGATGCACATGGTGACGACCTTCTGCTCTCCATCCTCCCCACGATCTGCCATCAGGCTATTGCAATCATCACCATCAGCATCTGAGCTCACCTTCGCCACCCACCCCACATGTCAAATCCTCCCCCCATGAAGAGAGGATAAGGGAGGGGATGAACTTGCCTGGTCCGGTAGTTGTAGGCCGCCGCCTTTCTCTCGTTAATCAGGACAACATCGTCGACAGGTTGTCGTCGTCCTTGAGTTGGGGATACGTTGGGCCCTAGGCGTCCGACGGAAGAAGGATGTGGTGGGGGGGGGGGGGGGGGGGGGAGAACCATAGGCGGCGGCGCTCTGTCCAGTGAGAGGACAGGATGCTTGGGGGCGTTCGGGTGGCCGACAGCAGAGAACCCTCGGCAAACGGCGGCGGTGGCGGCAGCGTCGCCGATGGATGTTGCGTCTGAACTGAACCTAGGCGGCGCTCCGCCGCTCGAGAGGAGAACAAGAGAGGCATGAGAGATAGACACTTCGGTACGGCTTGGCTCACTTAGCGGTGGCACCCCGATGTAATTTTCTCACCGATGAAGATCGAACGATGCACCATCATGAGGAGGCCAATGCACGGTCAGGATGTGTTCCGTGGTCTGCTGGCTGAAATTTTCGTGGAGGAGGTACCAAGTACCAACTCCCATTTAATAGTAAAGATATGTGTCCTTTCTCCCATTGCAGTTTGTTGCATCAAAGCGGACTCCACTGTTTTGGTTGGTGCTCTTTTTATCTTGGTTGGATGTGTAAAATATATTTCCATTTATCTCGTACCCTTGAAAAGTCAATATAGTTGAAGCTGGTGATGTGGCCAACAAGTATAGCTGTTCTTCAACATTGGTGTCATTAATGAGACATCTTTTTAACCAACTGCGGAAAGTCTTCATGTGTTCTCCATCAATACAATCTTCAGATTTCTCCGGGTATTTGGAGCGTAAAACATTCTTGTGTTCCTCGACATACGGACCCACCAAACTGGAATTATGTAGAACAATGTCGTGTGCTTGAGTGAAAGAATCCCCGTCTTGACATATTGTTGCTTTCTTTCCTAGGGTGCCTTTTCCATGCAGTCTCCCCTCATGACGTGATTCAGGAATACCGATCGGCTTCAGATCAGGAATAAAATCCACACAAAACTCAATGACCTCCTCTGTTCCATAACCCTTGACGATGCTTCCTTCTGGCCTAGCCCGGTTATGCACATATTTTTTAAGACTCCCATGAACCTCTTAAAGGGGAACATGTTGTGTAGAAATACAGGACCGAGAACAGAAATCTCTTCGACTAGGTGGACTACACCAACTCGAAGCTGACTAGGTTGTGCGTCATAATATTGAAGAAGGTTTGTGGGAACACCAACTCGAAGCTGACAATACATTGTACCACATCCTTCTCTAATTTTTTTAGAGTTAGTGGATTGATGACCTTCTGAGAAATTGCATTGAGAAATGCACATAGCTTCACAATGGGTTCTCGAACATTTTCCGGTAGAAGCCCTCTCAATGCAACCGGAAGTAATTGTGTCATAATCACGTGACAGTCATGAGACTTTAGATTCTGAAATTTTTGCTCTGCCATGTTTATTATTCCTTTTATATTTGATGAGAAGCCAGCTGGAACCTTCATACTGCGAAGGCACTCAAAAAATATTTTCTTCTCTTCTTTAGTAAGAGCGTAGCTTGCAGGACCTGGCTGATTCTCTGAATGAGTATCGTCACGATGCATCTCTTCGCTCATACGTTGATGGGTCTGCCTTCCTTTCGGTGTACCTTTTTTTGACTTCCCTTTTTTTGACTACCCATCTTTTGACTTCCCATACACGCCCAAGAAGTTAAGCAAGTTGCAGCGAATGTTCTTTGTCACATGTATCACGTCGATTGCAGAGTGAATCTCTAGCATTATCCAATATGGCAGCTCCCAAAATATAGATTTCTTCTTCCACATGGGTACGTGGTTGTTTGCGTCATTCGAAACAGTGAGTCCACCAGGACCCTTTTCAAAGATTACATTTAAATCCTTGACCATATCATGTATAACAGAACTAGAAGGGCGGATGCTTGGGTACATAAATCCTTGACCATATCATACCAAGACCCGATGATCTGCCTCACATTTGTAATGCTTGCCTTTCTTCCTTAACGGATGCTTGGGTACATGAAACCTACGATGACCCAGGTACACATTCTTGTTACCTAAATCTATACTATCAGTCTCAGCTAAACAGTGCGTGCATGCATTGTATCCCTTGTTTGACTGTCCTGAAATGTTGCCTAGAGCAGGCCAATCATTGATGGTTACAAAAAGCAAAGCTCGTAGATCGAATTCCTCCAGTTTGTGCTCATCCCACACACGTACACCTTCTTCACGCCACAACTGCAAAAGTTCTTCAACTAATGGCCTGAGGTACACATCAATGTCGTTGCCAGGTTGCTTCGGGCCTTGAATGAGCACTGGCATCATAATGTACTTCCGCTTCATGCACAACCAAGGAGGAAGGTTATAAGTACATAGAGTCACGGGCCAAGTTCTGCGACTAGAGCTCTGCTCTCCAAAAGGATTAAAGCCATCTGTACTTAGACCAAATCTTAAGTTCCTTGCGTCATCTGAAAATGTCGGGAACTCTCTATCAATTTTTCTCCACTGGGACCCATCCGTGGGGTGTCTCAACATCAAGTCTTTTTTACGATATTCTTTGTGCCATCGCAACAACTTGGCATGCTCTCTATTGCTGAACAAACATTTCAACCGTGGTATTATAGGAGCATACCACATCACCTTTGCAGGAATCCTCTTCCTGGGGCGCGGCTCGCCCTCAACTTCACCAGGGTCATCTCGCCCGATCTTATACCGCAAAGCGCCGCATACAGGACATGCATTCAATTTTTCGTGCTCACCGCGGTAGAGGATGCAGTCATGAGTGCATGCGTGGATCTTCTTCAGTTTCGTCTTCTCCCATTGTAGTTTCACTGAACCAAGGATACTTGTCATTATCCTCCACTTCTTCATTTTCTTCCATGATAACCCCTGTTTCTCCGTGCTTGGTCCAACAATAATATCCAGGCATAAAACCATTATGCAAGAGGTGTGAGAGAATGACTTTTGAGGTTGAGTGATCACTCATATTCTTGTAGGCACTACATGGACAACGAATAAAACCGTTCTTCGGCTTGTTTGCCTCAGCCACATGGAGAAAATTATGCATGCCATTAATGAACTCAGGACAACATCGGTCACCGTACATGCATTGTCGGTTCATCTGTATTACATAAAAGTATATCGAACCCCATTATTACACTAGTGTCATAAATAATATGTAAGAGCAAATTAATTAATACAATGTCATCCATTAAAATAAGAGTAGAGTAGTGACAACTGGTAATACATAGTTCTCATAAAACATACATTAACTGAAACAAATATAAAAAATTATCTAATGAATTTAAATCCAAACAACAAATGCGATCAAAATCGCAACTAAGGTAAATACTGAACCCACAACATAATGATACCAAGCCTCCCGATTAATGGCATATTTTCTAATCCTTTTTATCTTCAAGCGCATTGCATCCATCTTGATCTCGTTACCATCGACCACGTCGGCAAGTTTGAGCTCTAATTTCATCTTATCTTCTAAGCATTGAAGATAAAGATCTTCACTCTTTTTCAATTTTGCTTTCAAATCATTTAGATCCAAAAACTCGACAATAGGGTCAGATTCAATTTCTGGTTCAACTACCTCCTAGATAAAAATAAATCTATGTCAAGTTGGTCACCATAATAGCCAGAAACACAGAATGAAATAAATAGTTTTGAAAATATACCACATCCGAATCATAGACCGGACGAGGACCGACAGGGACGGATATCAGAACCATGACACTATACATATAATACAAGTTAGAAAATTATACAGTAGTAACTATGCATCTAAATCATAAAAGCTATGTTTTTAAAAATAAAATAAAATAAAATATAGAGGCTCACCGAGGTGGTGCCGGTGACGGGACAGCGCGGGCGATTGACGTCGATAAGGCTCCTCACGACACTAAAACACATAAATCATTATTTAGTTTGAGAACAAATTGCACATATACACATATGAGATCATAACTTAGGCATTCCATCGAACACCTTGCCTGCACAAAAAAATTGAAATGAGCAAAATGAGCTAAAGAAACAATGTCGGATAGAGGATGAAGCTGCTAACCGTGCGGTGTCTTCAATCTGTCCAATTGGTGTAAAATATTGTGTATTATCTAGGCTTGGGGGGAGAAAATGGAGAGGAAATGAAGAGGGAAATATTGTGAGCTCGAGCTCGGGCTGAAAATGGAGTCGGTCAGGGTGGAAGAAGCTGATAAAGGTCAGGACCATTAGTCCCGGTTCGTGTTACGAACTGGGACTAAAGGTCTCTGGCGCTGGGCCCCGCCTCTACTGCCGCATGCGGTGAACCTTTAGTCCCGGTTCATGTTACGAACCGGGACTAAAGGTCCCTCCCAAATCCGGCGCTGTGGCTCTCACCCCTTTAGTCTCGGTTCAGTTTTAAATCCGGACTAAAGGGGTGAACCAAAGGCTCGTTTTCCACTAGTGATAGTTATTCATATATGTAATAGAACAAATCAGTTGTTTAATTTTATGAAACAAAGCAGTTGTTTTATATTATGAGTAATTTGTATCACATCTCAATTACATTATGCGTATGATATACATTTATAATAGCGGGAATGATAAAATTATGTGTCCAAGGAATAAAATATTTGTTACTAGAACAAACTCCATCGAATTTGATCATAAAGGCAATGTAAGAACTAATAGATACTTTGATCTATTTAAGTATTACATGTGCCGAATTGATTGAGTTTAAAATTAGTACTGAAGTGTCATTACGAAAGGAAATTAATTAAGAGTCATTTCGAATGATTACTAAATTAATTATATGGTGAAATTTTACTTGATCCAAATTTTTCTATGATTATTGGTGAATAAGTGTATATGCATAATAAATCATGAGTCTGAAATTAATTTGATAAAAGATCAAATGGGGTTTTTCAGAAGAAAGATTAGTGAATATTGTATTCGCAAGATTTGACCAAAGGACAATGTTTTTGAATTATGGTTTCAACACAAAAGACTTGTGAAAATTCGTTTCACAAAATTATAATATCAGATATAGTGATATGTGAAATATTATAATCATACTCTATTTTAGATAAAATGTGGTCTTTCAGAATCAATCTTAGAATCACTTAATATGTTCGAAACATTATAGTCAATGTCCACTTTAGAAATAGATGTTTTCCCAATGGTAACTCGTGTGATCGACAATAGTGTCGTTACATAGATGATTATACGATAATTCAGAATATACACGAATAGTTCTCTATAAATCGATCACATTAGTTGAGTGTATATTCCAGAATCCAACGAAAACAAAACTTGTATTGTTGTCTGTATAATTCCGAGAAAATATGATTTTTGAATTATGGTTTATGGAAAGGAATTAGAAGCTTGAAATAAGGTGTTAGACCTATATTCATTAAAGTATAATATTGGAAAGTGTTCCAAAAGGTATATGTCTACAAATGAAAAATTGATGATTAAGAGTGAAGGACACTTGAAAATTGTTTTCTGCTTGCAATCCTCTTCATAAAGATCATAATATTTTCATGAAATTCAAATTGCTGTCAGGTCACAGCTTAATATTAAGTTATTCAGATCTTGTTGACGGATCGAGGTGCACCTTATGAATATAAATAAAATTTGGAAAATATCAGAATACGAACAAAGGCTTTTTGAGTCTGAAAATCTAAGTTACATTTAGAAGGATTAAAAGAGTAAATGTTACTATAATGCCTTTTTGAAGAAATAAGATTTCTTGATCATCATATAAAGTGTTATGTGAGAAATGTAACTATAAGAAAGACGTGAAAGCATATTTTGTCAAGAAATGTATCTTGGACAAGATCAAATTTGTTGACTAAATGAATGTAGATATGCTTAAGGTCTGTGGGATTTGTATTAATAGAATACTGTAGTTCGTGTTGAATTCGAATTGATAGGAGATCAAAGTTTTTTCGTTTGACCAAAAATGTCAAAATAAATTATGAATTAAAATGGGAGTCAAAGTCATTTACTCTGGTAAATTATGTAAAGGACATATTTTTGAGTGGGAGCTTAGAACCTCATATGTGTGGATTACACATTTTTGAGTGGGAGCTCGTGTTCTCAAATATATGTAGACATAATTTGAGTGGGAGCCGAATTCATCTTGTGTAAATGACACCATTATAATTGTACCAGTAGAATTTATAATAAAGATGAAGTTGTGAAAATATTTAAAACATAATGTCTATTTGGAATAGAACGGAAATTTTAAATAGATAGTCGAGTTGTTTTTGGATTATGTCTGAAGAGTAAGAATAGATTAAAACCAAAGGATGGTCCTTGGAAATACAATTAATCATTAAGAGTAATGATACACTGTAATAGTTGTTGTATGACATGTTGGTCTATTATGTGATATTAGACATCATACAGAAACCATATTGTCTGCTCGATGAAATATGACCGATATTATTAGAAGAAGAACACTTGTGAAAGTAAATTTAAAATTTACTTAAAGGAGAAGTGTATTAGTTATTAGATTGACATTGGAGTGTCAAGTCTTCTAAATAGGTGTGAAAGTATATATAGATATCGCGAGATTGTAATTGTTACAAGGAGCTCTCTATGACTAAGTGTGTTTTCAAGGAAATTATCTGGTTAACAGAATCAGAGTAAGCGCTGGGAAACAGAAGTCTCACTTAGTCACGGTATTTGTATATATGTTATTAGATAACATGATGATATCAAACAAGTTGATATCAATGAATCACAAAAGAGCGCACAATTATGTATTTTACAGATTGTCAGAGTAACACTCTTCTACAAGCATGCATTATCATATAACGCTTATTTGATAAGGGGTTATTGATGAAGTAAAATGCAACTAGTTTATTTGTACTCTAGTGCAAGTGGGAGACTGAAAGAGATATGCCCTAGAGGCAAATAAATAAGTAGTATTTATTGCATTATATCATAAGTTTATAATAGGTTTTTGTATTATGCTATAACTGTATTAGTCAGAATTATTAATACATGTGTGATATATAGACAACAAGAGTCCCTAATGAGCCTCTATATAAACTAGTCCATTAGGCAACAGTTGATCGAGATTCCCGATCAAGGACAATAACGTCGGTTGACAAATGGGTCATCTTATTAGTAGAATAAGGTGATGGACGTACACAAAGTATTGCAATAAGATCGTATTACGATGTTTGTCATTTGCAATAGATAAGTAATATGATAGCTTATTCCTTACACCGTGAGACCGTACTTATTGCTACTCCGTAGGGGTGCTTTGAGAGCGTCAAACGTTGTGTCTTATATAGCATGACAATAACGGTGTCGATCTTGGGTATCCCGAAAGAGTATGTTGAGACGTAAGGATTAAGAGCAGGATTTGTTCATTCTTGTAATGGAAAGATACCCTGGACCCACTAGGTGAGATTGCATCTATATAGCTGCGCAGCTTATGACTAGGTCATGGAGATGTAATATCACAGACGAGTTAATAACCTTTGTCGGTAACGAGATACAACAAGGACATCAGATGTCTGCGATCATATCTCGGACAAGGTAGTATCGTAGAAACAAAGGGAGTAAATATCATGTTAAAGGGTCAACGACGATATTCGTAGAATGCACAGGGACCGTCATATACGTCCAGGTATCCCTGGCGGTCATTGGCGAGCAAAGGGGCTTGACCATGTCTGGAGTGTTCTCGAACCGTAGCGTAACAAACTTAAGGTCTTAGCGACACCTGGAGAAGGTTCTGGAATATTATAGGATTTTATTGGAGAGAGAGAAATGATCCGGAAAGAGTTCTGGTGGTCCGGAAGGAGTTCCAGGAAGGTCTGGAATGGTTCCGGGAATATTCGAAAGATGTTCGGGTGGTCCGGAAAATGTTTCGGGGTCACGGGAGATTAAACAATATGCAAATATATTAATTATGAATTAATCGTATTTTATATTAATTTAATATTAATTAAAAATAAAGGAAAAAGGGGAAGCCCACTTAATGGGCCAAGAGAGGCCCATGTGGGGCCGAACCACAAAGAGGGGATGGGGCCCATGGAATGGTGCCGCTAGGCCAGAGCCGGCCGAACCCCCCACCCCTCTCCTTTGTTTTGTCCCTCATAGGGGAGCTAGGGAGTTTGAACACCCCCTCCCCCCTTTATATAGCAAGGCATATTAATTGGATTAATTCATGGAAAATAAAATTAAATTTGTAGCAAGCCGACCGAGCAGTTTCTCCGCCCGTTTTGCCTCCTCTCTCCATCGAAGCTATACCGTCGGGCGCCGTTGTCCTGCGTGATTCCAGAAAAGTTCTACCCCTGCGATCTCAGCTGGATCTGAGTGATCTGGGGTTGTTGTTAAGCTCCGTATGTTTGCGAGAGCTCAGAGGAGCCACATTTGAGAAGCATGGGCGATGTCGTCTCACCCACCCAGCAGCCCTGCCGCTGCCCTGCCACCGGCACTCCCCCCGAGTCGCCGGTGCCACGCCATCTTCCGCCCGACGCCCGTCGACGCAGGTCATCGTCGACATCCCGGCGTCATCGTCTACATCATCGCGGCAAGTTCTTCCTGACCTTGAGGTTGGCTACGTACGACTTCATCGGCAATGCTTGTGCGGGAGCGTAATCCCCGCTATCGGTCTACATGGAGGTAATGTGACACGTTCCGCCACTGTTATCGCATGAACTAGATAGATAGATCTTGACTAGTTAGGGCGTTCTTACGCTACAAAATTTATTGTTTTCTGCACCGGAACCCCTTCAATAACCGTATTAAGCGGAAACATTAATACGGGGGAGTGATGCATAAACAACCAGGTCCCTAGTAGCCTCTACTAAGACTAGTTTCGTTGCGCGATTGATGATCGAGGTTTTCCGATCATAAGGCATGGCACTAGTCGGCAATGAAAGTCATATCGTTGGTGGAACGATGTGATGGACATACCCAAATTTGTAGGACGTAGTCATTACGCCTTCGACCGTGAGATCAACTCTTATTGTTATTCCTGGAAGATACTTTGATCGCACGAAACTCCGTATCTTATATAGTATGACAATAACGGTGATACTTTTGGGTATCGGAAGGGAGTAGTTGAGACGAGGGGTCAAGAGCGGGATTTGCCAATCCGCATAGCAGGATAGATACTCTAGGGCCCACTCGGTGAGATTATGTCTAATGAGCTTGCAAGCATGTTTGGGTGGGTGGGAAATCAAATGACAGGCACTATCTTACATCAACATTTTTTTGAGCTGACTGTCAAATTTAATTGTCACCTCAGTAATGAAAGCTGGACAATTACAAATATATATGGGCCCACCACTGCTGAAGGAAGGACTATATTTTCGAATTGGATATTATCCTTAGACCCTGATGAGCATGAATTGTGGATGTTTCTGGGTGATTTCAATTTATATAGAAGCCCAGAGGACAGAAATAGAGCTGGGGGAGACAATAATAATATGCTTCTTTTCAATACTATTACCCAACATCTTGATGTAGAAGAAATTCCTTTGAGGGGAAGGGCATTCTCTTGGAGTAATATGCAGGATAATCCTCTACTAGAAAAGCTAGAATGGATATTCACGTCGGCTGCTTGGACGACCAAATATCCTGATACAATGGCAATACCTCTAGCAAATTTATCATCGGATCATGTGCCAATACAAATTAATATTGGAACTAATATACCCAAGAGCCATATCTTCAGATTTGAATATTTCTGGTTGGATATGGATGGTTTTTCGGATGTGATAATTAGGGATTGGGTTAACAAAGGCTTTTACAAGAACTCTGCTCAAGATATAGCTGCTAGATTTAAATCTGTGAGACATGGCTTGAAAATATGGAGTAAAAACTTATCACAGCTAGGTAACCTGATAGAAAACTGCTGTTATGTGGTTGGCTTAATTGATGGTATTGAGGACCAAAGAGCTCTATCTGTCATTGAGAGGAATTTCAGGAAAGCGCTTAAGGCACACACTCTGAAACTTTTAGAAGCTAAAAGAAAGTATTGGAGAAAGAGAGCAAACTTAGGTGGGCCAAGCTTGGAGATGAGAATACGAAATTCTTCCATGCAATTGCTACGAGAAATTATAGGCACAATTTTATTGCAACTCTCACTACTAATGATAACAGAGTCATTGTTGAGCATGAGCAGAAAGCAGCAATATTATGGCAATCTTTCAGGAATAGATTGGGGATGTCGGATATACTTACCATGCAATTTGATCTGGAAAATAATACGCAGGCTCATAACCTTGATGACATGGCATTGCCATTCACTCATGAGGAGATAGATAAAGTTGTCCAGCATATGCCAAATGATGAATCTCCAGGGCCAGATGGTTTTAATGGACACTTTATGAAGAAATGCTGGAATACTATTAAACATCAATTTTATAATGTAACATCCCAACATTTTATAATGTTCAAATATCACTAAAATTTAAAACTTTTGTTTTATTAAATTAAAATATTAAAATGCATAAGAAAGCCAACTTCAAGCATCTTGAAAAAGTTTAATATCTCAACGACTTAGCCATATCTATTCATAAATTCATAAATTCAAAATTATTTAAAAATGGTGTAATTTGCCAAATGGTTTCCATTCTCTCAACTAAGTTCAAAACATGGTGTTGAAATTACAATCATATAGTTTATAACTTTAATACTTCATATATTTTATAATTAATGAATTATCCGAATAACATTTCATTAGCTTAAATGATTTTTCATTTATTTTCAAAACATAAAATGAATTTCATGAATATATGTTCTATATAAGAAATGAATTTAAATCTAAAATCTTTTCCAAAGTTGTTATGAAGTTTTCAAATGAATTATCTTAATACAAAATATAATGGTGCACAAATTATTTTGAATTAAAAATGAATACACTATTCTTTTCCGTTTTCATTTTCATATAGTTGTGTTATACTATTTAATATTATACTAAAGCCAAACATGAATTTAGTATTTGAAAATGAGTTTAAATAACTTGAATTCAAACATATTTGAATGTGGGTAATTTCATAAATTTTATTAACCTAAAATGACTTTAGTAAATTACTAATTTCAATGTTGACCTAAATGGGCAATTTTGCATTTTATGAATATTTCAAAATATTAATTTTCAAAATTATTCAAAACATGCCCACAACTGGTTTACACAAAGATATTAATTTTACAAATTTTTAGAAATTTATTTGACTTCATTTGGTGTTATAAATCAAAAGTTATGAAAGAAATAGACAAACAGAAAAGAAAAACAAAAATACCTAACATGGGGGACCCACCTGTCAGCCGGACATACCTTCTTCAACCTCGAGCCGGAAAATCATCCGAGATGTTCTCCGATCCCATTCCAAAATCCGGGCGAAATCAACGCGTTCTGTTTCCTCCTCTGCCCCCATATAAACCCCATGTTCCTCCTCTCTCTTTTCCCCGAAGAACCCTAGCCCGAGCGCCCCCAGGCTGTCCACAATCGCCGCCGCCGTTCGTCCATTGCCGTCGGCGAAATTATCCAACTCCGGCGAGTACAAGACTTCCCGAGCACTCTCCTTTCTCCCTTGCTCTTTATTTTTTTCGTGCGCATCTTTCTGACTTGGCCGGGTTTCCTCTCGCGCACCAGAACGCCGTTCCCGTCATCGACAGGAGCTCGCCGCCGCCATCCTCTACTCCGGCGAGCCACTGGCTACAAACGAGGGCGCCTCGAAGACCACCGCCTCGCCATCCAGACCGCCACAGACTCCTCTTCATTTTGGTATGATCCACTCCCTCCAGTACCCCCTAGATGTCGTAGAACGTTTGTTGCCGATGCGCCACCGCCGCGTGCATCGTCTCCGGCGAGCCCTCCGGTGACCTAGCGCCGCCCGCGTTTAGTCGTTAGAACTGGACCGTTGGATCTTGATCCAACGGCTCCTGCCTTTTGTTTTCTTCGAATCGGTATCATCCAATCACAGGAGGCCAGGTCAGATCCGCGTCAGCAGCACAGTCAGCGCACAGTCAGCGCTGACGTGGAAAATGATTTTTCTCGATTTAGTTAATTGGCAGTTTTGCAGAAAAGACCCTGCACATTAGTTTTATCATATTTTTTTCTCTGTTTATCCAAATTCAAATATTTTTATATATTTGGAAAGCTCCTGACATGTAGAATATTTTATATCTGTTAGAATTCAAATTTGACTTATTTTAAAATATTCAAATTTCAAATGGTGAATTTGAGTATCATTGTCATAACTTTAAATCTGTAAATTCAAAAATTGCAAATAAAATTGTTGTAGAGACTTTGGAATATTTGTAAAATGATGCCTCTGTTGTAAAATAATTTTGAGTAGTATTTGAATGATTTGAGAGTTATATATTTAATTTGAATAGTTTGACTATTTTTGACATAACTTTTAATAGAAACCTTTTTTTTGATTAAATCCAATTGCTATAAATTTATTTAAATCCCCTCTGTCTATTAAAACTATTTATAAAATATTGTTATAAAAATTTAATCATAGAAAACTTTAATCTTATATTATTCCTTTTATTATATTTTGCAAAAATAGAAATTAATTAGATTGCCTAATGCATTTATTGCCAAATGCATACTTTATAAATATCACAAATTTTGTATGATGTTTCTGATGACTAAAAAGTGCATTTCATGCATAACATATGTTCTCTCATATAGTTATACTCCTTGGAGGAAAACTCCTCCCTCATTTTCTCTAAGTTAGGATTATTTTCAAACTTAGTATTTTGGTGAAAGTGCTATGCACTAGACACTTAGGATTTTCAACATGGAGCTAGAAGGCCAATGAAGGACTTAGCCAAAACAAGACTTAAAAAACATCTTCAAGGAGAAGAAGCACTTAGAAGAAAATGAAGAAGAAGTTCATGAAGACTAACCAGCAAATATTTTCTAAGTCTAGGTTCCTCTCTCTTTCTTTTCTCCCTTCTTCTTTGAGACTTCATGAAGACTAAGTTAAATCCAAGACCAGCCTAAGTGATACTGTAGCGCCCCATCTTTTAAATAAAGATGGAACACCGGTGTTAAGTGCTAGTCCCTGGATCACTGCCAGCACCACAGTACAAAATATATAGTATCATTGCATAAGTATCAAATTACTACAACGAGATCCAAAATAGCTAAGTATAGCTTTATTACAAAGTGCATAGTCATGAAGACTAGCGGAAATATTCAGAGTTCAAAACGAAAGTAATAGCAATGAGCCTCTTCTTCAAGCATGCGCCACAGGCAGACATGTTGGGTGTAGACTCGAGTCCAAACTCATTCCTCATCAGAATTACCTGCACATTAGAATATGCAGCCCCCGAAGGAGGTCAATACAATGAAGTATTGGCAAGTGACTATGGTGGATACTTTATGACAAGTCTAATTCTATATGCATATTTGGCTTGGTGGAGTTCTAGGCTATTTTGCAGAAAGCCAGTTTTCTCCTATCTTTTGTAAAAGCATTTTTGTTTCTTAAAGACTTGGCACCAAGGGATGAAGCCCAAGTGCACCAACAATTATTTCCTTAGTCAAATTTTACTTTATGAAAACTATGATGAGATTCTTCCGTCCATCCTTATCCAGTTGCTCGAAGTAGTCCATCTCCGGGGACACGGCTAAGTACTCAGATTGTCGACTCTGCAGAGGTTGTGCACTTTCACCTTCAGACTCAATTAAACAAAGCATCCTATACACGCGGAGTGCATTAAGGAAAGGAGAGAATTGAGACAAGAACTTTCAGAAGAAGAATGCAACCATACTAGCAAGACCCGTTCCACCTACCAACTCTACATCTGCTTGTCAAGCTGACAGGTTGCACTCCCACAACTTAATCATTCTAGACAGAGCCCATTGTCAAAAGGCTGCACGGGAAGCTCCTAAACTTGGAGGGACTAATAAATCTCTTTGTTCCTGGGTGGCCGTCCACAAGTGCGCTTCTGGGTGACAACCACCATGCTCAAGGCCCTAAGTAGAATAGACATTCGTCCTAGGCAATGACAACCACAAGCATAGTCCCAAAAGCCACTCAACATAAACCATACAACCAATTCCACCCAGGTATACATTTTAAGTTTAACACTTAGCAAATATTTTTATAACATGGTATGTAACACTTTTTATAGCATAGCTAAGCCTCTAATAAAACTTTTGATGGCTGCATGGAAAGGGATGGCTACACACTACTAGGATATTTTCAAAGTGTACTAACTTAGCATTATAAGATTGTTTTAAAAAATCCCTATCATGCATACTACTCAAAATATACTACTAATGCATATAGAAAATATTGGGTAGATTATGAATGTCACTTGCCTTGGTAACAAGAGGAACAAGCACAGCAAGAACAAGAATCACAAGAAAGGCCTTCTCCCTCTTCACAATCTAGAGACAAACCATACATAAAATAAATAAACACACAAACACAACACTTAAAATATCAAGAAAAATATATGTATGCATGCTTGATATGCAATGAACTTAACAAGATAAAATAATTACAATTTAATTTCCTCTGTTATTAATGCATGAAATGCAATGATCAATATTTTAATATTTATTTAATCATTTAAAATATTGAGCATAACATAGAAGTCTTAAGCCCTAAAACCAAATTCTTTAATTCTATTATGAAAAGTTTCAAATAAAACTCAAGTTGCACTCTCTGGACATAGGGCATTAATAAAATTCTAAAACAATTGGATTTATTTGGAAAGCATTTTTATTAATTAAGTTATAGATTTAATAGCCGAAAAGCTAAACAATTAAATTCCGCAATTTAAAATACACTAGAAAGACAAACTAATGAAACCATACTAAACTACATGAGCAGAGCTTTACGTGGATATAAATTTTATAAAATTTGGATGAATAGATCGAAAGTTATGAATTTTGCAAGTTTGTATTGTTTTTCTGTTTTTAATTATAAAATCCAGCCGAAAATAGAAAATGAAAAGGCCACGCGACGCACTACGATTGGACGGTACCGGTTCGCCGCGGATCGCGAACGCGAACCGTTGGATCTAATGGAAAAAGAACGATCCAGATCTATCCATCTTTCCGATGTGGACGGGCGGCGCCGGTGTGCCGGAATCGCTCCGACCGCGGCGGAGCCATGGCCGGTGTCACGCTCTACGGCAAAAGGAAGGGGAGCGGAGAGGGAATCCATTACCAAACGCTGCAGGGCGACGAGGCGATCTTGATGGCGAGGTAGACGACGTCGCGGTGGTCGGCTCCTCCCGGGGTTGCTCGCCGGAGTCAGAGAGGCGGACGGCGGCGGCGGTCGCAAACGGATGCGTCAACACGCTGCGAAAACAGATGCACGGGCGTGTCAAAAACGTGCGCAAACACGAAAGAGAACGAGGGGAGGGAAGGAGAGGGTCCGGGGTGGTCGTAGGGTCCCGTACGTCGAGCTCGACGGCGGCGGAACCGGCGAGATGCGAGCTCCGTTTGTGGGCAGCCCTGCGGCGATGGAGCTAGGGTTTTGGGCGGAATCAAGCGGCGGGATTGCGGGGTATAAATAGGGGGCGAGGGCACGGATTAAAACCATTCTAACGAGACGAATCAATCTCTAGTTTGAGATGAGTTCGGCGCCGAAGAAATCGTCGGGAGGTTGAGGATGACACGCCGTCAGCGTGTGGGCCCCGCGCGTCAGTGAGAGGAGAGGCGAGGCGCGGGCTGCTCGTGGGCCGATGGAAGCTGCGCGCGCGGTAGATAGGGATCGGCCGGCCCGTTTGGCTCGTTAAGAATTCTTTTTATTTAAACACTTTTCCGTTTTAAAACTTTTCAATACAATTTGATTTTTAAATCTTATCAAAACATTTCAGAAAAAATCATAAAAATATGTTTTGAAAAGCTACTTTAATTTAGAACTTTTTGATATCATTTTTCTAAATAAATAATCTAATAAAATACAGATTGTTATAAGGAGCTCAATTAGACCTCTTTATGAAAAACAAATTTATTTAAACTTATAATTAAAATTAAAATTAATTTTTATGTGATTTCAATGCCATGCCTATATGATGCATGATGCATGAATGCAAAGTTTTAAATTTTTGAGAAATTTGGGATGTTACAAACTAACCCCCTTAAGAGGAAGCTCACCCTCGAGCTTCGGAAAGGTCAGCAAATAGGCGTGGATGGTCTTCTCGGAGGTCATCCTCTCGTTCCCAGGTGGATTCTTCCTTGGTGTGATGATTCCACTGGACTTTGCAAAACTTGATGGTTTTGGTACGGGTGACTCTTTCTGCTGTCTGTAATATCTTGATGGGCTTCTCTTCGTATGTCAGGTCACTCTCCAATTGTACCTCCTCGAGAGGTACAGTATCCTTTAAAGGAACTCCCATCGTCTCGGGATGACATTTCTTCAACTGACTGACATGGAACACATTATGAACAGCAGACAGAACTTCGGGTAGTTCTAACTCATATGCCACTTCACCTTTGCGAGAAAGAATTTTGAATGGCCCAATGAATCGAGGTGCTAACTTTCCTTTGATTCCAAACCTTTTCACACCCCGAAGTGGTGACACTCTTAAATAGGTTCTATCACCCACTTCGTGGGTGACTTCTCTACGCTTGGAATCTGCATAGCTTTTCTGGCGTGACTGTGCTATTTTCAATCTGTCCTTAATCAGCCTGACTTTCTCTTCAGCATCCTGTATTATATCAGGTCCAAAGAAACTCCGTTCTCCTACACCACTCCACAACAGTGGGGTTGTGCATTTCTTTCCATATAAGGCTTCAAACGGTGCCATCTCAATGCTGGCTTGGTAACTGTTGTTGTAGGAGAACTCAGCGTATGGTAAATTATCATCCCAACTAGATCCATAGTCGAGCGCACAAGCTCTTAACATATCCTCTAAAATCTGGTTCACTCTTTCAGTCTGACCATCTGTTTGCGGGTGGAAAGCCGTACTGAATTCCAATCTGGTTCCCAAAGATTCGTGCAACTGCTTCCAGAAATGAGAAGTGAACTGGGTCCCTCTATCAGACACGATACTCTTAGGAACGCCGTGAAGGCACACAATTATCTTCATGTAAATATCGGCTAACTTTGCACTAGTATAAGTGGTTTTCACGGGTATGAAGTGAGCTATTTTGGTTAGGCGACAAACATTAACCCAAATAGAATCGTAAACCGATCTGGTCCTTGGTAATCCGGTGATGAAGTCCATCCCAATAGAATCCCACTTCCAATCCGGTACTTTCAAAGGTTGTAAGAGCCCTGCTGGTTTCTGATATTCTGCCTTTACTCGACTACATACATCGCACTTAGCGATGTATTCTACTATTTCTCTTTTCAGATTATTCCACCAAAATCTCTCTTTCACATCCATATACATCTTGGTATTTCCCGGATGAATGGAATAAGGTGTCTCATGAGCTTCTTGCAGAATTAACTTCCTAATATCAAGATCATTGGCCACACATACACGTTTTTCAAACCACAAAATCCCTTGCTCATCCTCATGAAATCCTTTAGCTTTTCCAGCTCTTAGATTGACTTTGATCTCTTCTATTTCCTTGCCTCCTTTCTGAGCTTCATGTATCTTGTCCATCAAAGTGGGTTGTACAACTAATGAGGTTACAAACCCTTCAGGTACTACTTCCAATCTGAGGTCCTTGAATGCCTTTCATAAATCCTCGGGTAATTCTCCTGCTGTAAGGCCATTCACATACACTTTACGACTCAGAGCATCTGCTACCACTTTAGCTTTCCCCGGATGGTATTGGAGACTTAGATCATAATCTTTAATAAGTTCCAACCATCTTCTTTGTCTCATGTTCAATTCCTTCTGTGTAAATATGTACTTCAAACTTTTGTGGTCCGTGAATACCTCACATCTTTTTCCCATCAGGTAGGGTCTCCAAGTTTTCAGGGCATGCACTACTGATGCTAACTCGAGATCATGAGTTGGATAATTTGCTTCATGTTTCTTGAGCTGTCTAGAGGCATAAAATGCCACTCTGCCTTCCTGCATCAACACGCTTCCCAAGACTTGTCGTGAAGCATCACAGTACACTTCAAATTCTTTCTCCAGATCAGGTAAGCATAGAACTGGGGCTGAAACCAGACGTTTCTTCAACTCCTGAAAACTGGCTTCGCATGCCTCTGTCCACTCAAATTTCTTCTCCTTCTTTAATAATTCCTTCAAGGCCTTGGCAATCTTGGAGAAGTTTTCAATGAATCGTCGGTAGTATCCTGCTAGGCCGAGAAAACTTCGTAATTCTCCAACATTCTTCGGCGGTTCCCAATTAATTACAGCTGAAACTTTTTCAGGATCCACCGCTATACCTTCCTTGGACACCACATGGCCTAAAAATCCGACTTGTTCTAACCAAAACTCACACTTGCTGTACTTGGCATACAACTTATGTTCACGTAGTCTCTGCAATACTAGACACAAGTGCTCTTCATGTTCTTTGTGGCTCTTGGAGTAGATTAGAATATCATTTATGAACACTACCACAAACTTATCCAGAAAATCCATGAACACTTTATTCATCATATTCATGAAATAGGCTGGTGCATTGGTTAATCCAAAAGGCATCACGGTGTACTCGTATGAGCCATATCTCGTAACAAATGCAGTCTTGGGTATATCCATTTCTCTAACTTTCATTTGGAGGTACCCCGATCGAAGATCGATCTTTGAGAAAACACAAGCACCTTCCAGTTGGTCAAATAGTTCGTTTATCTTGGGTAACGGGTACTTGTTTTTGATAGTTTGCTCGTTTATATCTCTATAATCCGTGACTAGCCTCTGTTTTTAATCCTTCTTTTTAACAAATAAGACTGGTGCTCCCCATGGCGATGAACTTGGACGAATGAATCCTTTCTGGATATGCTCCTCCAGTTGCTTCTTGAGCTCTTTCAATTCATCGACGGCCATAGGATAAGGTCTTTTAGCTATTGGTCCTGTTCCCGGCTTCAGTTCGATGAGAAACTCTACATCTCTATCGGGTGGCATTCCCGGTAGTTCTTCCCGAAAAACATCTGGGTATTCCTTGACAATAAGCACATCACCAAGGCTAACCCCCTTAAGAGAATTTAGCCTAACCTTCTTAAGTTCAAAATTTGATCTGAATTTAATCTTCCTTTTCTCTGGGGTGGTGAGGGTGATTGCTCTATTTACACAGTCTATGATTCCTTCAAAACGAGTCATTCAATCCATTCCGATGATAACATCCAAACCTTGGGTTTCTAGGATGACTAAGTCTGTTGGAAAGGTGTGTTTTCCAATCTGCAAGTCTAACTGCCTACACCCGGAATTTACTATCATCTCCCCTCCAGGTGAACTTACCCTAATAGGTTTTCCTAGACTTTCCTCAGCTAACCCATGTTTGTTCACAAATGCTCTTGATATGAATGAATGAGATGCTCCAGTATCAAATAAAACTAATGCTGGAAAGGAATTGAGCAAGAACGTACCAATCACAGCATCAGGTTCATCATGAACTTCTTCCACATTGATGTGGTTCACTTGTCCCTTCTGGAACGGATTGGGCTTGGAATTTTCATCAGCTTTCCTCTCCGGGCATCCAGTTGCATAATGTCTTGTCTTCTTGCACTTGAAGCAAGTCACATTAGACAAGTCTTTCTTCCCTTCATAGTTAGGACGGTGATTACCATTCCCATGATTATGGCCATGGTGATGGTTTCCCCTGGATCCACCATTATTTCCATTGTATCCTCCATTATTTCCTTTGTATCCTCCATTGCTTCCTTTGTATCCTCCATTGTGGTTATGACCATGATGTTTTTGGCCACTACCAGTGTTGGAGTGATTCCAGGGTTTATGACTACTGACTTCAGAGGTGTGTTGTTTCTTATATGTCCCTTCAGAATGAACCTTATTTGCACTGAACTTCCTCTTCCTATTCTCTTCCTTTCTTATGTTGTTGTCCAGGGTGATAGCTTGATCCAGCAGAGCTTGATAGTTTTGAGTATATGCCACAGACAAGGGTATCTTCAGTTCTCCCCTAAGTCCATTGAGGAACCTTTCCTTCCTCTCTGCATCAGTATCAATGTCCTCTGGTGCATACCTTGATAGCATACAGAAGTTATCCATATACTCCTTCAGAGTTCTACCTCCCTGCCTCAAGCTGCGAAATTCCTCTTTCTTCAGGTTCATTATACCAGAGGAAATGTCAGCATTGCGGAAACCTTCCTTGAACGCATCCCAAGTCATGCCATCCAAAGGATGAGTCACTTGATAAGTCTCCCACCACAATGCAGCATGTCCTTCCAACAAGTGTGCAGTGAACCTCACTTTTTCTGACTCAGAACACTCACATGTTACTAAGTCCTTGTTGACTGAACGGAGCCAATCATCCGCCACTATTGGTTCAGTAGCAGAGGAGAACTTATTATTCCTAAGCCTTAAGAATCTAGCAAGTCTGTCCACTGGAGGTGGTGGTGCAGGTGGCGGGTTGTTGTTGTGGTGGTTGTTGTTGTTGTTGTTGATTGCTGCAATGAATTGAGTCATCATATTCATCAACTGAGCTTGAGCGGCCATCAGTTGTTGCATGGCATCATCGTTGTTGGTATCACGACGAGGAGGCATCTGTAGGGTTTTCAGCATAGATGAGTGAAAGATAGATAGAACTAAGAGAAGGAAAATCCTACCCATGCACAAAGCAACCAAGTCAACACAATCAACACTCAAAAGACAACTTAAAAAGAAAAAAGTCTACTTAGCAAACTGAAACAGGTATTCTAAGTTGATTTAATAAAACGACAGAGTCTGCAAACCAATCACTCTAACATTGTCACACCACAAGTTGGAGATCAATGTTTTAAAAAGAACGACGAACTAAACGAGGGAGAACATGGTGGTCCAACTACTAAGTCTAAACTTCGTCCATGACGTCTCCTTCATCTTCTTCGACCTCCTCGATGGTGATGCCTTCCTTCATAAGGATCTCCTTGTAGTCGTTCACCTCTTTCTCCAAGGCCTCGTTCTTCTCCTGTAACATTGTCGTCTCACGGTGCAGAGTCTCGATCGCTTCCTTCTCCAGGACTTCAATCTTCTCTTGTAGCATTCTCTTCTCACGGCGTAGAGTCTCGATCAAATCTCGATCAGCTTCGAACTCGACGTCGTTGCTCAGAATTTCATCCTTCAAGGTCTTGATCTCCTTGTTCTTGTCTCTAATTCTCTTTTCTTGATTTTGGAACTACTTCTCTTGAGCTCGGAATTTCTCCTCTTGAGCGTTGGCCACCTCTTCTTGGGCTTCAATCTTCTTTTGAGTCTCCTTGACTTGGGCCATTATTTCATCATTCTTCAACAGCTCGTTGCGCCTATCCTCTTCGAGTTGCCAGAGGTGAAGTTCTAAGTCTTGGAGATAAGGGTACAAAGGTTCTGGTTTGGTTTTGTCTTCCTCGCTAACAAGGTAGGGTATCCCATGTTCGTCATGTTTACCAAAGTTAGAAAAGTAGTGGTCTTTTAACTCCTGCGTGACGAGATTCAGCCCTTTCTCCAAGGAGTCACTAATCGAATTGTACTGGATGTCTTCAGTCTTGGGTTCAGTCTGGCGCCCTTGTTGGTGAAGACGAATTCCCCATAAGTCTTCTTTGTTGAAGTGCTTCAGCTGGCTTGCCTTGATGATGGGTGTTAGAAGTGCCAACAGTTCTACCAACTCTAGAAGATATCTTCCAAAGCGCATGTCCTTGAAGTCCTCCGCGGTTTGATACATGAAGAACGACATCCTTAAGTGATGAAGGTAGAGTTTGTTAAAACAAGACACAAGGTAAGAAATACTAGTTGTGGTGTACTTAAGTACTTAGAGAAAAAGAAGTTATTTTCTAAAAGGTGATCAACATTATTATCAACTCTTTGTAAGTCGGATATTCACTATAGTGAGAGAGACAAACACCCGGCCAGCCACTTATAATTGGGGAACATGTCTCATGTACGCGGACATGTAAGGTTAGTCCCGGGCCGCTTGATCCCACTATGCCGCTAGGATCCAACATACTTCAAAGATGGTAATATTATGATCAAAAAGAGGCTTAACCAATCCTAAGGGCTCGAACCTACAGGCAACACTTTAGCTCTGATACCATTTTGTAGCGCCCCATCTTTTAAATAAAGATGGAACACCTGTGTTATGTGCTAGTCCCTGGATCACTGCCAGCACCACAGTACAAAATATATAGAATCATTGCATAAGTATCAAATTACTACAACGAGATCCAAAATAGCTAAGTATAGCTTTATTACAAAGTGCATAGTCATGAAGACTAGCGGAAATATTCAGAGTTCACAACGAAAGTAATATCAATGAGCCTCTTCTTCAAGCATGCGCCACAGGCAGACATGTTGGGTGTAGACTTGAGTCCAAACTCATTCCTCATCAGAATTACCTGCACATTTGAATATGCAGCCCCCGAAGGAGGTCAATACAATGAAGTATTGGCAAGTGACTATGTTGGACAAGAACTTTCAGAAGAAGAATGCAAACATACTAGCATGACCCGTTCCACCTACCAACTCTACATCTGCTTGTCAAGCTGACAGGTTGCACTCCCACAACTTAATCATTCTAGACAGAGCCCATTGTCAAAAGGCTGCACGGGAAGCTCCTAAACTTGGAGGGACTTAGAAATCTCTTTGTTCCTGGGTGGCCGTCCACAAGTGCGCTTCTGGGTGACAACCACCATGCTCATGGCTCTAAGTAGAATAGACATTCGTCCTAGGCAATGATAACCATAAGCATAGTCCCAAAAGCCACTCAACATAAACCATACAACCAATTCCACCCAGGTATACATTTTAAGTTTAACACTTAGCAAATATTTTTATAACATGGTATGTAACACTTTTGAATGTGCAGACATGTTGGGTGTAGACTTGAGTCCAAACTCATTCCTCATCAGAATTGCCTGCACATTTGAATATCCAGCCCCCGAAGGAGGTCAATACAATGAAGTATTGGCAAGTGACTATGGTGGATACTTTATGACAAGTCTAATTCTATATGCATATTTGGCTTGGTGGAGTTGTAGGCTATTTTGCAGAAAGCCAGTTTTCTCCTATCTTTTGTAAAACCATTTTTGTTTCTTAAAGACTTGGCACCAAGGGATGAAGCCCAAGTGCACCAACAATTCTTTCCTTAGTCAAATTTTACTTTATGAAAACTATGATGAGATTCTTCCATCCATCCTTGTCCAGTTGCTCAAAGTAGTCCATCTCCGGGGACACGGCTAAGTACTCAGATTGTCGACTCTGCAGAGGTTGTGCACTTTCACCTTCAGACTCAATTAATCCAAACATCCTATACACGCGGAGTGCATTAAGGAAAGGAGAGAATTGAGACAAGAACTTTCAGAAGAAGAATGCAAACATACTAGCAAGACCCGTTCCACCTACCAACTCTACATCTGCTTGTCAAGCTGACAGGTTGCACTCCCACAACTTAATCATTCTAGACAGAGCCCATTGTCAAAAGGCTGCACAGGAAGCTCCTAAACTTGGAGGGACTTAGAAATCTCTTTGTTCCTGGGTGGCCGTCCACAAGTGCGCTTCTGGGTGACAACCACCATGCTCATGGCCCTAAGTAGAATAGACATTCGTCCTAGGCAATGATAACCACAAGCATAGTCCCAAAAGCCACTCAACATAAACCATACAACCAATTCCACCCAGGTATACATTTTAAGTTTAACACTTAGCAAATATTTTTATAACATGGTATGTAACACTTTTGAATGTGGAGACATGTTGGGTGTAGACTTGAGTACAAACTCATTCCTCATCAGAATTACCTGCACATTTGAATATGCAGCCCCCGAAGGAGGTCAATACAATGAAGTATTGGCAAGTGACTATGGTGGATACTTTATGACAAGTCTAATTCTATATGCATATTTGGCTTGGTGGAGTTGTAGGCTATTTTGCAGAAAGCCAGTTTTCTCCTATCTTTTGTAAAACCATTTTTCTTTCTTAAAGACTTGGCACCAAGGGATGAAGCCCAAGTGCACCAACAATTCTTTCCTTAGTCAAATTTTACTTTATGAAAACTATGATGAGATTCTTCCGTCCATCCTTGTCCAGTTGCTCAAAGTAGTCCATCTCCGGGGACACGGCTAAGTACTCAGATTGTCGACTCTGCAGAGGTTGTGCACTTTCACCTTCAGACTCAATTAATCCAAACATCCTATACACGCGGAGTGCATTAAGGAAAGGAGAGAATTGAGACAAGAACTTTCAGAAGAAGAATGCAAACATACTAGCAAGACCCGTTCCACCTACCAACTCTACATCTGCTTGTCAAGCTGACAGGTTGCACTCCCACAACTTAATCATTCTAGACAGAGCCCATTGTCAAAAGGCTGCACGGGAAGCTCCTAAACTTGGAGCGACTTAGAAATCTCTTTGTTCCTGGGTGGCCATCCACAAGTGCGCTTCTGGGTGACAACCACCATGCTCATGGCCCTAAGTAGAATAGACATTCGTCCTAGGCAATGATAACCACAAGCATAGTCCCAAAAGCCACTCAACATAAACCATACAACCAATTCCACCCAGGTATACATTTTAAGTTTAACACTTAGCAAATATTTTTATAACATGGTATGTAACACTTTTGAATGTGCAGACATGTTGGGTGTAGACTTGAGTCCAAACTCATTCCTTATCAGAATTACCTGCACATTTGAATATGCAGCCCCCGAGGGAGGTCAATACAATGAAGTATTTGCAAGTGACTATGGTGGATACTTTATGACAAGTCTAATTCTATATGCATATTTGGCTTGGTGGAGTTGTAGGCTATTTTGCAGAAAGCCAGTTTTCTCCTATCTTTTGTAAGACCATTTTTGTTTCTTAAAGACTTGGCACCAAGGGATGAAGCCCAAGTGCACCAACAATTCTTTCCTTAGTCAAATTTTACTTTATGAAAACTATGATGAGATTCTTCCGTCCATCCTTGTCCAGTTGCTCAAAGTAGTCCATCTCCGGGGACACGGCTAAGTACTCAGATTGTCGACTCTGCAGAGGTTGTGCACTTTCACCTTCAGACTCAATTAACCCAAACATCCTATACACGCGGAGTGCATTAAGGAAAGGAGAGAATTGAGACAAGAACTTTCAGAAGAAGAATGCAAACATACTAGCAAGACCCGTTCCACCTACCAACTCTACATCTGCTTGTCAAGCTGACAGGTTGCACTCCCACAACTTAATCATTCTAGACAGAGCCCATTGTCAAAAGGCTGCACGGGAAGCTCCTTAGCTTGGAGGGACTTAGAAATCTCTTTGTTCCTGGGTGGCCGTCCACAAGTGCGCTTCTGGGTGACAACCACCATGCTCATGGCCCTAAGTAGAATAGACATCCGTCCTAGGCAATGATAACCACAAGCATAGTCCCAAAAGCCACTCAACATAAACCATACAACCAATTCCACCCTGGTATACATTTTAAGTTTAACACTTAGCAAATATTTTTATAACATGGTATGTAACACTTTTTATAGCATAGCTAAGTCTCTAATAAAACTGTTGATGGCTGCATGGAAAGGGATGGCTACACACTACTAGGATATTTTCAAAGTGTACTAACTTAGCATTATAAGATAGTTTAAAAAAAATCCCTATCATGCATACTACTCAAAATATACTACTAATGCATATAGAAAATATTGGGTAGATTATGAATGTCACTTCCCTTGGTAACAAGAGGAACAAGCACAGCAAGAACAAGAATCACAAGAAAGGCCTTCTCCCTCTTCACAATCTAGAGACAAACCATACATAAAATAAATAAACACACAAACACAACACTTAAAATATCAAGACAAAAATATGTATGCATGCTTGATATGCAATGAACTTAACAAGACAAAATATTACAATTTTATTTCCTCTGTTATTAATGCATGAAATGCAATGATCAATATTTTAATATTTTATTTAATCATTTAAAATATTGAGCATCACATAGAAGTCTTAAGCCCTAAAACCAAATTCTTTAATTCTATTATGAAAAGTTTCAAATAAAACTCAAGTTACACTCTCTGGACAGAGGGCATTAATAAAATTCTAAAACAATTGGATTTATTTGGAAAGCATTTTTATTAATTAAGTTATAGATTTAATAGCCGAAAAGCTAAACAATTAAATTCCGCAATTTAAAATACACTAAAAAACAAACTAATGAAACCATACTAAACTACACGAGCATAGCTTTACGTGGATATAAAATTCATCAAATTTGGATGAACAGATCGAAAGTTATGAATTTTGCAAGTTTGTATTGTTTTTCTGTTTTTAATTATAAAATCCAGCCGAAAATAGAAAATGAAAAGGCCACGCGGCGCACTCCGATTGGACGGTACCCGTTCGCCGCGGATCACGAACGCGAACCGTTGGAACTAAAGGAAAAAGAACGATCCAGATCTATCCATCTTTCCGATGTGGACGGGCGGCGCCGGTGTGCCGGAATCGCTCCGACCGCGGCGGAGCCATGGCCGGTGTCGCGCTATACGGCAAAAGGAAGGGGAGCGGAGAGGGAATCCATTACCAAACGCTGCAGCGCGACGAGGCGATCTTGATGGCGAGGTAGACGGCGTCGCGGTAGTCGGCTCCTCCCGGGGTTGCTCGCCGGAGTCAGAGAGGCGGACGGCGGCGGCGGTCGCGGACGGATGCGTCAAAACGCTTCGAAAACAAATGCACGGGCGTGTCAAAAACGTGCGCAAACACGAAAGAGAACGAGGGGAGGGAAGTAGAGGGTCCGGGGTGGTCGTAGGGTCCCGTACGTCGAGCTCGACGGCGGCGGAACCGGCGAGATGCGAGCTCCGTTTGAGGGCAGCCCTGCGGCGATGGAGCTAGGGTTTTGGGCGGAATCGAGCGGCGGGATTGCGGGGTATAAATAGGGGGCGAGGGCACGGATTAAAACCGTTCTAACGATCCGAATCAATCTCGAGTTTGAGATGAGTTCGGCGCCGAAGAAATCGTCGGAAATTGAGGATGACACGCCGTCAGTGTGCGGGCCCTGCGCGTCAGTGAGAGGAGAGGCGAGGCGCGGGCTGCTCGTGGGCCGATGGAAGCTGCGCGAGCGGTAGAGAGGGATCGGCCGGCCCGTTTGGCTCGTTAAGAATTCTTTTTATTGAAACACTTTTTCTGTTTTAAAACTTTTCAATACAATTTGATTTTTAAATCTTATCAAAACATTTCAGAAAAAATCATAAAAATATGTTTTGAAAAGCTACTTTAATTTATAACTTTTTGATATCATTTTGCTAAATAAATAATCTAATAAAATACAGATTGTTATAAGGAGCTCAATTAGACCTCTTTATGGAAAACAAATTTATTTAAACTTATAATTAAAATTTAAATTATTCTTTATGTGATTTCAATGCCATGCCTATATGATGCATGATGCATGAATGCAAAGTTTTAAATTTTTGAGAAATTTGGGATGTTACAGATACAAAAATCATCAAGTCTGAATATTATTTAAGTCTACCAAGAATTCAATCAAGACATCACAAAGGAGAATATTACAAGTCTGGAGATGAAGCCTGGAAGACCAACTACATCTTTCTTTCTATCTTTTTCCTCTTTCCTAATCTTGTCTTTCACTTTAGAGTTAAACAATTTTTGATCATGATATTATCATCTTTAAGTTTGTTGGATCCTAGCGGCATAGTGAGATGAAGCGGCCTGGAGACTAATCTTACATGTCCACGTACATGAGACATGTCCCACAATTTAAGTGGTTGGCCAGGTTTCTGTCTCTCTCACTATAGTGAATATCCAATTTACGAAGAGTTGTTAATAATTGTTGATCACCTTGAAGAATAGACTTAGTATTTTCTCTAAGTAGATATGCACATCATGACTAAGTCATTAGAGTGCTTATTCAAGATAAATTATAACAAAGGTATTTTATCCAACTTCTAACCTTAGTCCTTAGTCATTTTGACCAACACATTTCCTTGCATTAACTTAAAAGATTTTCATGGCATGACATGCATTTCTAGTCCTTAGAAATAATTTGCATATCATGCATCACATATTTTCCTTACAAGTTTATGAAACTTCTTTGTTCATTATGTATGCTTGTATGTGTTGTGTTGTTTCGTTTTATGATTGTGGTATTGTTGTTTGCCTATATTGTTAGATTGAACGGAGAGCTCCGAATAACGTCCAAAAGAGTTTGTGAGCAAAGATATCAAACAAAGGCAAGTGGCACACCTCATAAACTTCCTACTATTTTCTATATGCGGTATTTAGTGTATTTTTATATATGCATGAGTAGGATAGTATTGCTATGCTAGACCTGTGTAGAAATCCCTTACTCCTGTGTCTAGGTACCTATATAATACTTGGTAGAATTATTGATGCTATGCAAATGTTGTTTTGTGAAAATATAAATTCTACTAAGTTAAGAATGAAACACCTGGGTGGTAAGAGGTTGTATGGTTTATGTTGAGAGGCTACTCAGGACATGTCTATGGTTCCTGTAGTACATACACTTGTGAATGGCCACCCAGGAACAGAGGAATCTAAAGAACTCCGAGTGACGATTGCTTCCAGTGCAGCCATTGCCAATGGGCTCTGGCCTGATCAACTATGTTGCGTGGACTCTCTCCGGCTTGACAAGCAGATGTAGAGGGTGTTAGGTGGAACGGGTCAAGCCAGGTGGGAGGGAAAATGCTTCTGAACGATCTCGTCTCATTTTTCTCCTTTTCCTTATCACTATTAGTGTGTAAAGGATAGTTTGGGTTGAATGGGTACAATGGTGAACGTGCACAACCTCTGCAGAGTGTAAAACTAAGTACTTAGCCGTGTCCCCGGTACGGACAATTTGAGCAGCTAATCACGGACGTCAACGGAGGATTCCACCATTCCAACTTCAAAAATTAAAACTTGATGGGTGAACAAGGGTAGAATGAGACAGTGGTTTTCATGCCACGAATGTCTTGAATAGAAGAAAAGTGTTTCCCAAAGAGTTAGAAAAATTGGCTTTATGCAAAATAGCCTTGAACTCCACCAGCCAAATAAGCATATAGGTTATTAGAGTTATTCCTCTAGGTGTCCACCATAGTGTCACTTGCCAGACTCCATTTTTAATGGAATCTGACCCACGTTGTTGCAATATTTTTTCTTATTGCAGATTGATCAGATGACGAGTGAGGTTTCGTTTAAAGGTTTCGAGTCTACAACCAACATGTTTTTCGCCTGTGGCAACATGAATGTGATGGAGACTCACTGCTATTGTATTTCCGCTGTTTACTCTTTCAAAGCTAGCTTTATGCTATGCAACTTGTATTGAATATTTTGTAAGTCTCGATCATCGATGTAATAAAATTGATACTTTGTTGTGATATTACATCGTAAACTGTGCATGCAAACGAATCGATCCAGGGATTTGCACTTTACACATGTATCAGCCTTATTTTAAGTGCAGGTACGCTATAGATGGTATCAGAGCACTGTGTTGCCTGTAGGTTCGAAACCCTAAGTTTGGATAGAAATAGGATTTGGCCATAGGATTGAAAACCTATTTCTTTCAGTTTGCTGAAAATAAGAACTTTTCCAACATCATTCTTGTAACTATCTTAACCATTTCATTTCTAAGTTTCTTCTCTTGTTTTTTTAGATGACCGCCCTCATTGAATCACTCAAGAAAGAACCAGTGATGACCAGGACCTTGGAATGTGAGACGGAGTTTCCAAGAGCACTTAAGGATAACATGAAGAGTTTAGGTTTTGAAGGACAAGTGGTATACAAAGGTTTTTCTTTCATGGATGAAGGCCAAGAGTACTGGTGGGTACAAGTCCATCTATACATATGCAAAGAAGCTGATCACAAGAATGAGGGTGACTGCATGTTCACCAACCCAATACTTCACATATCATTCTTTGATTCAGCATGAAATGCAGCATAGAGAGCCATCGAGTACCTTGCAGAAAGGCTTCATTTTAGACTTCACAACACCCAGAAGTATCTTGAAGAACTCAAGGAAGTTGAGGAAGAACTCGAGGCACTCAAGAAAAAGATAGATTAGACCACCTACCCAAAAGAATAACGAGATCCGATGATGTATTGACCTATCAAATTGTGGTATGGCAGTACTGTCACTTCTGTATTACCATGATGTTGGTGTATTTTCGTTCTATAAAAGATTAGTTTGGTTTTTTTTCAAAAGAAGTTTCAAGTTTTTGTTATGTTTGTGTTAGCTTGTGTTTGAACCATGTTGATTGATTTGTTAGAAATTGGTTGCCTTGTTCTGTTTTATTGAATTAGGATTTCTCCATAGTACATATAATTCAACTCATTTATTTTCTAAAACAAACAGATGTCTCACCCCAATATCAACAACAATGAATTGCACACAACAATGCGACTACTATTAGAGAACCAGAGTCAGCTGTGGAATTTGATCAATGATCACCTGCCTAAGATTGATCAAAACCATAGTGAGTTTAAAGAGGTCCTTATGACCACAACAAAGGCATGCAAAACTTGTGGAGAGATAGGACATACGTCCAAAGAATGCACTGATGAGTGGCCCCATGGTCATACCAGACATTCAGTTAGGGAATGCCCCACAAGTCAGATTACTTGCTTTTTGTGTGAAGCAACAAATCACGTTCCAACTCAATGTCAACTCTACCCCGTGGTGCAAGAAGTGAGTCAGCAAGCTAAAAAGGGGATGCAACAAAATCTCATGGAGTATGTGGAAGTACAAGAAAACAAGGAGGAAAACAAAAGAGATACTAGCCATATAACATGTTTTACCTGTGGAGAACTAGGACATTATTCACGGGACTGCAAAGAGAAAAGGATCGGTCAGGATACTGAACAAAATCTTCATCAAAATGAGATTGTGGATCATACTAAGGTGAAAAATGAAATAAGAGTAAGGTCACTTCCGAGGACATCTAAAAGTACCTCCAAGTGTTGCTATAAGTGTAAAGGAGATCACCTAGCTCGAAGTTGTCACATCAAACGAGACTGGACTTCTTTAATTAAGATAGAATATAGCAAACAAGATTTGGAAGAACTGTTAGCCCTAGAAACACCAAAGAAGAAGAAGAACTTAAGTGACGTAATTTTCTAAAATGTAAGGACAAGGGACATTATGCCGATAAGTGCCCAGTAAAGATGAACGAGAACTGCCTTATCCGCTCGCACAAGAAAATCACCAGTCCCGTGACATGCGCAGATGCACTGAGAGGAAGAAGGATAAATCTCTCCAAGGACCGAGTGGAAAAGGTGAGTACTAAAACTTTCTGTATCCACCACATGCCATTGTATTTTGAATACTTGTACGCTCTACATCAGAGAAATAAACAAGATTAAACCAAGTTTCTAGACTGACCACAATTATTTCTTTTAAGGGTGGTAGCCACCTAGATAATTCAAACCCAGTTTCTTAAACCCAGAGATCCCAAACTATCTTTCTTTCTAACCTCCCCAATCAGAAAAATCATCCCCTGCCAGTTTTCAAGTTTCCATTTACATTTCTCAAACCTTCCGAGTTATCAGAATCATTCAAGCATTTGCTTTTCTTTCTAGCCTCTCCGAATCTCTGGGACGAGATTCCTTTTAAGGGTGGTAGTCTGTAACATCCCAAGATTTTATAATGTTCAAAAATCACTAAAATTTAAAACTTTTGTTTTATTAAATTAAAATATTAAAGTGCATAAGAAAGCCAACTTCAAGCATCTTGAAAAAGTTTAATATCTCAACCACTTAGCCATATCTATTCATAAATTCAAAATTATTTAAAAATGGTGTAATTTGCCAAATGGTTTTCATTCTATCAACTAAGTTGAAAACATGGTGTTGAAATTACAATCCTATAGTTTATAACTTTAATAACTTCACATATTTTATAATTAATGAATTATCCAAATAAACATTTCATTAGCTTAAATGATTTTTCATTTATTTTCAAAACATAAAATGAATTTCATGAATATATGTTCTATATAAGAAATGAATTTAAATATAAAATCTTATCCAAAGTTGTTATGAAGTTTTCAAATTAATTATCTTAATATAAAATATAATGGTGCACAAATTATTTTTAATTAAAAATGAATACATTATTCTTTTCCCTTTTCATTTTCATGTAGTTGTGTTATACTATTTAATATTATACTAAAGCCAAAAATGAACTTAGTATTTGAAAATGAGTTTAAATAACTTGAATTCAAACATATTTGAATGTGGGTAATTTCATAAATTTTATTAACCTAAAATGAATTTAGTAAATTACTAATTTCAAAGTTGACCTAAATGGGCAATTTTGCATTTTATGAATATTTCAAAATATTAATTTTCAAAATTATTCAAAACATGCCCACAACTGGTTTAACACAAAGATATTAATTTTACAAATTTTTAGAAATTTATTTGACTTCATTTGGTGTTATAAATAAAAAGTTATGAAAGAAATAGAAAAACAGAAGAGAAAAAGAAAAATACCTGACATGGGGGACCCACCTGTCACACGGACATACCTTCTTCAACCTCGAGCCGGAAAATCCTCCGAGATGCTCTCCGATCCCATTCCAAAATCCGGGTGAAAACAACGCGTTTTGTTCCCTCCTCTGCCCCCATATAAACCCCATGTTCCTCCTCTCTTTTCCCCGAAGAACCCTAGCTCGAGCGCCCCGAGGCTGTCCACAATCGCCGCCGCCGTTCGTCCATTGCTGCCGGCGAAATTCTCCAACTCCGGCGAGTACAAGACTTCCCGAGCACTCCCCTTTCTCCCTTGCTCTTTATTTTTTTCGTGCGCATCTTTCTGACTTGGCCGGGTTTCCTCTCGCGCACCAGAACGCCGTTCCCGTCATCGACAGCAGCTCGCCGCCGCCATCCTCTACTCCGGCGAGCCACTGGCAACAAACGAGGGCGCCTCGAAGACCATCGCCTCGCCATCCAGACCGCCACGACCTCCTCTTCATTTTGGTATGATCCGCTCCCTCCAGTACCCCCTAGATGTCGTAGAACGTTTGTTGCCGACGCGCCTCCGCCGCGTGCATCGTCTCCGGCGAGCCCTCCGGTGACCTAGCGCCGCCTGCGTTTAGTCGTTAGATCTGAACCGTTGGATCTTGATCCAACGGCTCCTGCCTTTTTGTTTTATTCGAATCGGTATCATACAATCACAGGAGGCCACGTCAGATCCGCGTCAGCAGCACACTCAGCGCACAGTCAGCGCTGACGTGGAAAATGATTTTTCTCGATTTAGTTAATTGGCAGTTTTGCAGAAAAGACCCATCACATTAGTTTTATCATATCTTTTTCTCTGTTTATCCAAATTAAAATATTTTTATATATTTGGAAAGCTCTTGACATGCAGAATATTTTAGATCTGTTAGAATTCAAATTTGACTTAGTTTAAAATATTCAAATTTCAAATGGTGAATTTGAGTATCATTGTCATAACTTTAAATCTTTAAATTCAAAAATTCCAAAAAAAAATTGTTTTAGATACTTTGGAATATTTGTAAAATGATGCCTCTGTTATAAAATAATTTTGAGTAGTATTTGAATGATTTGAGAGTTATATATTTAATTTAAATAGTTTGACTATTTTTGACATAACTTTTAATAGAAACCTTATTTTTGATTAAATCCAATTGCCATAAATTTATTTAAATCCCCTCTATCTATTAAAACTATTTATAAAATATTGTTATAAAAATTTAATCATAGAAAACTTTAATCTTATATTATTCCTTTTATTATATTTTGCAAAAATATAAATGAATTAGTTTGCCTAATGCATTTATAGCCAAATGCATACTTTATAAATCACAAATTTTGTATGATGTTTCTTATGACTAAAAAGTGCATTTCATGCATAACATATTTTTTCTCATATAGTTATACTCCTTAGAGGAAAACTTCTCCCTCATTTTCTCTAAGTTAGGATTATTTTCAAACTTAGTATTTTGGTAAAAGTGCTATGCACTAGACATTTAGGATTTTCAACATGGAACTATAAGGCCAATGACGGACTTAGCCAAAACAAGACTTCGAAAATATCTTCAAGGAGTAGAAGCACTTAGAAGAAAATCAAGAAGAAGTTCATGAAGACTAACCAGCAAATATTTTCTAAGTCTTGCTTCCTCTCTCTTTATTTTCTCCCTTCTTCACTGAGACTTCATGAAGACTAAGTTAAATCCAAGACCAGCCTAAGTGATACAAAAATCATCAAGTCTGAAGATTATTCAAGTCTACCAAGAATTCAATCAAGACATCACCTAGGAGAATATTACAAGTCTGGAGATGAAGCCTGGAAGACCAACTACATCTTTGTTTCTATCTTTTTCCTCTCTCCTAATCTTGTCTTTCACTTTAGACTTAAACAATTTTTGATCATGATATTATCATCTTTAAGTTTGTTGGATCCTAGCGGCATAGTGAGATGAAGCGGCCTGGAGACTAACCTTACATGTCCACGTACATGAGACCTGTCCCACAATTTAAGTGGATGGCCGGGTGTCTGTCTCGCTCACTATAGTGAATATCCTATTTACGAAGAGTTGTTAATAATTGTTGATCACCTTGAAGAATAGACTTAGTATTTTCTCTAAGTAGATATGCACATCATGACTAAGTCATTAGAGTGATTATTCAAGATAAATTATAACAAATGTATTTTATCCAACTTCTAACCTTAGTCCTTATAAATTTTGACCAACAGATTTCCTTGCATTAACTAAAAGATTTTCATGGCATGACATGCATTTCTAGTCCTTAGAAATAATTTGCATATCATGCATCACATGTTTTCCTTAGAAGTTTATGAAACTTCTTATTTCATTATGTATGCTTGTATGTGTTGTGTTGTTTCGTTTTATGATTGTGGTATTGTTGTTTGCCTATATTGTTAGATTGAACGGAGAGCTCCGAATAACGTCCAAAAGAGTTTGTGAGCAAAGACATCATACAAAGGCAAGTGGCAGACCTCATAAACTTACTACTATTTTCTATATGCATTTTTAGTGTATTTTTATATATGCATGTGTAGGATAGTATTGCTATGCTAGACCTGTGTAGAAATCCCTTACTCATGTGTCTAGGTACCTATATAATAATTGGTAGAATTATTGATGATATGCAAATGTTGTTTTGTGAAAATATAAATTCTACTAAGTTAAGAATGAAACACCTGGGTGGTAAGAGGTTGTATGGTTTATGTTGAGTGGCTACTCAGGACATGTCTATGGTTCCTGGAGTACGTACACTTGTGAATGGCCACCCAGGAACAGAGGAATCTAAAGAACTCCGAGTGACGATTGCTTCCAGTGCAGCCATTGCCAATGGGCTCTGGCCTGATCAACTATGTTGCGTGGACTCTCTCCGGCTTGACAAGCAGATGTAGAGGGTGTTAGGTGGAACGGGTCAAGCCAGGTGGGAGGGAAAATGCTTCTGAACGATCTCGTCTCATTTTTCTCCTTTTCCTTATCACTATTAGTTTGTAAAGGATAGTTTGGGTTGAATGGGTACAATGGTGAACGTGCACAACCTCTGCAGAGTGTAAAACTAAGTACTTAGTCGTGTCCCCGGTACGGACAATTTGAGCAGCTAATCACGGACGTCAACGGAGGATTCCACCATTCCAACTTCAAAAATTAAAACTTGATGGGTGAACAAGGGTAGAATGAGACAGTGGTTTTCATGCCACGAATGTCTTGAATAGAAGAAAAGTGTTTTCCAAAGAGTTAGGAAAAATTGGCTTTATGCAAAATAGACTTGAACTCCACCAGCCAAATAAGCATATAGGTTATTAGAGTTATTCCTCTAGGTGTCCACCATAGTGTCACTTGCCAGACTCCATTTTTAATGGAATCTGACCCACTTTGTTGCAATATTTTTTCTTCTTGCAGATTGATCAGATGACGAGTGAGGTTTCGTTTAAGGGTTTCGAGTCTACAACCAACATGTTTTTCACCTGTGGCAACATGAATGTGATGGAGACTCACTGCAATTGTATTTCCGCTGTTTACTCTTTCAAAGCTAGCTTTATGCTATGCAACTTGTATTGAATATTTTGTAAGTCTGGATCATCGATGTAATAAAATTGATACTTTGTTGTGATATTACATCGTAAACTGTGTGTGCAAACGAATCGATCCAGGGATTTGTACTTTACACAGGTATCTGCCTTATTTTAAGTGCAGGTACGCTTTATGAAGAAATGCTGGAATACTATTACACATCAGTTTTATAACTTGGTCAAGGATTTCTATAATGGAAATTTGGATATACAAAATATTAATACTGCATATATTGCCCTCATTCCCAAGAAAAATAATCTAGTTACGGCAAATGATTATAGGCCAATATCTTTGGTTAGTATGGCCCTCAAGATAATTACTAAGCTTTTGGCTAATAGACTGCAAAGAGTAATTATTCCCCTTATACACAAGAATCAATATGGTTTTATAAAGAGCAGAAATATCAAAGATTGCTTGGCATGGGCTTTTGAATATCTTGATATATGTCATAAATAAAAAAAGGAAATTATTGTGCTGAAAATAGACTTTGAAAAGGCTTTTGATAAAGTAGAGTTTAGCTCAGTATTATACATGCTACGGCATTTGGGATTTGGTGATAAATTCATTTCTTGGGTAAAGTTAATCCTTAACACTGCTTCAGCTTCTATCATTCTGAATGGAGTTCCTGGGAAGAAAATAATATGTAAAAGAGGTGTTCGACAAGGAGATCCTTTATCACCAATCTTATTTGTCCTTGCAGCTGAATTGTTACAAATTGTTGTTAATATTGCCTGGGAACAAGGGGATTTAAAACTACCACTTGATAAGGATTATGGACAGAAATACCCAGTGTTGCAATATGCAGATGATACACTCATTATCATACCAGCTGAGCCTGATCAAGTAGCCAAACTGATGCAAATACTTAGTGATTTCTCTAATTCAACAGGACTTAGAGTGAACTACAGTAAAAGTTCTATGCTGCCTATTAATATATCTGCTGAAAGATGTCAGGAATTAGCAGATCTGATGGGATGCAAAACTGAGAGTTTCCCATTTACCTATTTAGGACTTCCTATGGGTACAACGAGGCCAAAGATAGAGGACCTCATATATTTGGCTGAGAGAACTGACAAGAGAATGTCCGGAATATCAAGATTGGTCTCGTATTCAAGCAGGCTTGTGGTTATTAAATCAACACTTGCCTCCAAGTCCATCTTTGCAATGTGTACTATTAAAGTACCCTTTAATATCCTGGATCATATTGAGAAATCTTGTAGAGGCTTTCTATGGAAAGAAAAAGATATTCATAAAAAAGGTAAAAACATAGCAAAATGGGAGCTAGTATGCAGACCTAAAGATAAGGGAGGACTTGGTATGATCAGTATGAGGAATCATAACAAAGCTCTTCAGCTCAAATTCATTTATAAATTTTATAATAATGAGGATATCCCATTGGTCCAACTTATTTGGGAAGAACATTACCCTGATGGTTGTGTACCACTTGGTAAGGCTAATAAAGGATCGTTCTGGTGGAAAGATTGCTCAGCCCAATTAGAGTGTTTCAAAGAGCATGCGACACCGGAGATTAAATCAGGACGATCAGTACAACTCTGGAATGAAGAATGGAATGAGGAATGCATGTAATCTAGATTCCCGCAACTACATTCTTTCTTAGTTAATAAAAATATTACTGTTAAAAGAGCAAGAGAACAGGAAAATCTAATTGATTTATTTCATGCTCCACTATCAAATGTTGCTGCTGCACAACTAAATAGCCTACATGATATCTTACAACAGACTAGGAATGAGCCTGCTGAGAATGATTGCTGGTTTATGCCCTGGGGTAAATACTTCTCTACTAAGAAAATGTATCATTTAATCCTGGAACTTCGGATGCTGAAACCCCATTCAAATGGATATGGAAATCATGCTGCCTTTCCAAACAGAAATATTTCTTCTGGTTATTGCTACTGGACAGATTAAATACCAGAGATTTGCTAACAAGAAAACACTTTTATCTTGAGGATAATACTTGTATTATGTGTGATGAGAACCAGTGGAGACTATGAATCATTTATTCTTCTCGTGTGAATTCAGTATTGAATTATGGCAAAAAATTGGATTCTCTTGGGCTTCAAATCTTAATATCATTGACCTTTTGAAGGAAGGAAAACAAAGGCAAAGAAGAGCATATTTTAAAGAAGCACTTATAGTGGGATGTTGGAGCATCTGGAACCACAGGAATCGAATTATTTTCGAAGATGAAATGCTTAGCCAGAATAGGTTTCTCAATGTTCAAAGAATACTTTTCTTTGATCATTCAAAGAAAAGGACCCAGTCTTAAGGATGGCATGCAACAATGGATAGATAGTTTGTAATCTCTTTTTGTTTCATTCATTTTGTCTCTTAGTTTGTAAATGTTTTCTCTACTGTGGTTTAATGGAAAATGGAAAATGAAGTAGTAGGGGCCTTCCCTACTGTCAAAGCTACAAAAAAAAAGTTTGCAAGCATGTGACTAGGTCACGGAGACATGAAATCATAGACGAGTAGAAGATAGCGTTGTCGGTAACGAGGTCAGCTAGGTATGGAGATATCTATGAACGATATTCGGACACGCTAAGTATCGTTATGGAAAAAGGTTTAAGACTTTACGTTCAGATTTGATAGATGAAAGTCATTCGTTATATCACAGGGATTAATTCATGGGGTCCATGCCTACAAGTTAGTCGTTGATCAGAGAGGAGTCTCGATCATACCTGTTATTATATCGAACCGCTAGGGTAACACACTTAAGGGGTTTCGACAAGACAACCGGAAAGGAAACAGATCACCGGGAACGTCCCGTGAGAGGTCCGATGGAGATCGGGCAGCGACGTAATAATTTTCAGAGCTAGAATAAATTATCTATAATATGTTTGATATTAATTAGTGTAATTAATGTCTAAATATGATTTTATATATTAAAATTTTAATTTATTTAGGCTGATTTCCCTAAATGGGGGAAAATCCAAGAGGGAAAAATTCCCTAGGGGACATTGGTGGGAGCTTGGGGGCCGACCTAGGTGGGCCAAGGGGCCCACCAGGGGGCCGGCGCACCCAGCCATGCCTCACCAGGCATGTGGGAATTGTCCCACATTGCCTGGCTGGCAAGTTGGCTCCCCGGGAGCCTATATAAGAAGGGGCACCGAGTTGGCTCCCACATTCACTTTGTCGGAGTTGCGCCGAGTTGAGAGGGGGATCTCTCCACCATAGCCCGCTGTTGTGCTGCTGTTGTTCCGGTCCAAGTCTTCCGCTGCTCGTCCTGAACTGGAGCTTCGGAGGCCGTCGTCTCCACCGTACGTGTGTAACGCCCTGTGAGGTGCTGCGCTAGCGGTGCTGGGAGGTCTGCTTCCTCTTCACCACCTTGAGGTCGGTTCCTTCGGCTTCATCGTCAACGTTCGTGCCGGAACGTTATCCCCGCATTCGGTGTACAAGGGTATGTATTCTGATCTCCGTTCGTGCTACTATATCTGCATAGAATAGATCTTGGCATGTTATAAGGATATCGTTGCTAGGAATTTTGTTTGTTTTCTGCCTTCGATCCCCTTCACAGGCTCCTCCTCCGCCTACATCGTGCTCGACGATGTTGGCAGGGGGACAACAGCGACATGGTGTAGCTGTAGGACTAGGCTAGGGTTTAAATTAGAATCGTTTAGTTTAATTTCAATAGTTTGAATTGTTTGTGTTAATCATTTATGTTCATCGACATTTGTGTTCATTGTTTGTGTTGTTGATCGGCGGTTGTTCGTGCGTCAGTGAGGTGTTCGATAGTTTGCTCGTGTTTGGGGGGTGGGCTTTTGTGGAGTGCCGTTGTGGGCGGCCTCTAAATATTGACCGGACACATGTCCGACACCACTCGAGGCCCAACTGAGGGTGCCGGACACCAATTTCGAGGCCCCAGTGGAGATGTTCTTAGCAGGGCACTATGTAATTGGATTCCTGAGATGAACCAAACAAATTTAAGGTTTACCCTATCCTTTTACATAACAAAGTATTCCCGATACCATTTATCGAACCAAACATCTTCTTGATGTTTATCCTAGCTGTAAGGAATGGTTAGTTCTTACATAGTGAATGTGAAACACAAAGTATAATTAGGGCATGTACAATGGAGGGTGCTTAGGGAGGTGCGTACAAAAATAAACCTGATTTTTTTAAACACTGGTGCTTACATATACTAGATAGATGCCTAGCTTTGCACCTTTCCTATACAAATAAGCATCGGTGCTTAAGCAAAGGTTGGTTTATATTTGTAAACACCAACCTAAAAACTCTGCATCGTACATGGCCTTAATTGTTTTGATTTAATTCTCCCTCGTGTGTAGAAGCTGTTCCTACAAAAAAAGTCGCATTGTAGCCCGGGCTACTTGTACCCATTTTTAAAACAATTTGGAATCCGCATTTTTTAAGTTTCCAAAAATGGTAAAAAATATCAGGATGTACATATTGCCCAGATCTACAATCGTTTAAAGTCAGATTTTTTTCTATTTTACACAGCCCAAAATAGAAAACCCAGACCAAAATACAAAACATTTTAAGATAAAAAAATCCGCGCCTGTTCTTACCGATACTATCTACACCTGTGATTTTTTTCACGACTTATGGAAACAAAAAATGGCATTTTTTCTTTTTTCCAAAATAACTGGCTACATGTAGCCTGAGCTACAAAACGCCGCTCTCTTGTTCCTACGTGCATTCCATTCCGAAGTTAAATGACAAACAACTGATACTAATCAAATTTCTCTGAAACCTGACATTCTCCATCAAAACACACTAAAGGCATCTCTAGCCGTTCGTTCCCCCACGCGTTTTGTTGGCGTTAAAATGAGCCAGCTAGGGGTGCCGGTGCTATTTGTTGGCATGAGAACGGATGGCTCCCGGCCTGAAAGGATCGGTATGACACCTAGAGGGGTGGGGTGAATAGGTGTTAATTCAATTTTACTTCCTTTTCAAATTAGTCTTATACAGTGAATTTAACTGTATGACAAGCTAACAACTAAGCACGATATACAAAGTAAAGACGATAAAAAGGTATTGAGGTAACCGAAGTGAAAGCACGAGACGACAAGGATGTATTCCCGAGTTCCTCCCTTAAATGGGAGTACGTCTCGTTGGAGAGGTATGAACCAACACAATGTTTAACCGGCCACAAAGGACTCACCCTAATCTCCGGTGAACCGCACCACAAAGGTTTCGTTCACTTCCACTATCAGAAACCTTCGGAGCCTTTACAACAACGATTTGGGGCATGACCCACAAAGGGCTTGGGGGCTCCCGAACAACTTAATATGTCACAAAGACAATAGGTAAGTACAACAATGGGTTAGGTTTTCCTAGTGGAAACCCTAGCAAGTGTTCCCTCAAGTGAATGAGGGGGAAATAAAGAACGGCTCTGTGAAGATGTAGATCAGTCCCTTCTCCTTCAATCCTCCGAAGATCTGCGAGGTTGGGGTGAAAGGATTGGGAGATCTATTTAATCTTGAGCTTGCAACAATGGTTGACTTTGGTATGACACCTAGAGGGGGTGGGGTGAATAGGTGTTAATTCAATTTTACTTCCTTTTCAAATTAGTCTTATACAGTGAATTTAACTGTATGACAAGCTAACAACTAAGCACGATATACAAAGTAAAGACGATAAAAAGGTATTGAGGTAACCGAAGTGAAAGCACGAGACGACAAGGATGTATTCCCGAGTTCCTCCCTTAAATGGGAGTACGTCTCGTTGGAGAGGTATGAACCAACACAATGTTTAACCGGCCACAAAGGACTCACCCTAATCTCCGGTGAAGCGCACCACAAAGGTTTCGTTCACTTCCACTATCAGAAACCTTCGGAGCCTTTACAACAACAATTCGGGGCACGACCCACAAAGGGCTTGGGGGCTCCCGAACAGCTACAGTATGTCACAAAGACAATAGGTAAGTACAACAATGGGTTAGGTTTTCCTAGTGGAAACCCTAGCAAGTGTTCCCTCAAGTGAATGAGGGGGAAATAAAGAACGGCTCTGTGAAGATGTAGATCAGGCCCTTCTCCTTCAATCCTCCGAAGATCTGCGAGGTTGGGGTGAAAGGATTGGGAGATCTATTTAATCTTGAGCTTGCAACAATGGTTGACTTTTTATTCTGGTCGAGCAAGCTGGCAAGAGGTTGGTGGAGGGGTATTTATACCCCTCCAGAAATGTAGCCGTCGCAGCGAAGCTTAACACAAGAGATTCGGCCCTAGTGACCGGAAACTCCGGCCATGTTTGAGAACTCCGGTCCCTGGTGGCCGGAAACTCCGTACCACACCAGGGGCTGAGCACCTTGTTTTCAGCAGTTGCTTGGGCAGCCTTTCGTGTGCTTGGCGCCGGAAACTTTGGTCAGGGGCGGAAATTCCGCCCCCCACCAGGAGCTGAGCACAATATAATCATCCGAGGCTGAGGCAAGTCTCCGGTGCCTATGGCCCGGAACCTTTGGACAGGGGCGAAAACTCTGGCCTCTGGGGCTGGAAACGCCGCCCCCCACCAGGGGTTGAGCACCTCTTTTTGGTACTGTCTCTTTTCTCTTTTTGGTACTAATGCATCTGAAATGTACCTGATTTATCCTGCATCACTTAACACCATCTTAAGACATCCAAAATGTTGTTAACTAACACACAAAAAAAAGAGATCACATCCTTTCAATCTCCCCCTTTTTGGTGTTAGATGACAACACATAGATTTGCAATAAAATTTACTACAGTATCATGTTTAACAACTGAAAAAGCTCCCCATAGATGTGTGCATATAAATCATTTGCTTTGGAATGCAAATGCACACATATAGAGACAAGTTCCAACAAAATATAGCAAACATGATATGTAAGTAACTCATTTCATAACTAAGACATATGCCAATATGGGTTGAGGTTTAGAGATGAAACCATACCTTGTGCATAAAACTGAAGAAATAAATCCATGTAACCATAGCACAATAATGTAGACTCAACCATACATAAATGAAATCCATATGTCTTACACTCACATAGTTCACACCACATAAGATGCAAATAAGTTCCAAATAACATAAAAGAGAGACACAAGCGCAATAAAATGGTAAACGCACAAGCTTGTGTCCAACCCATGCAAATACCGGAGAAGCTAATAGAACTACTTCTTCCTCTTTGGCATCGAGACGCCAGAAAGGGAAGAGAGCATAACTAATGAGCCCATGGAGATCACTCGGGGTCTTCATCCATATCATCATCCTCTTCTTGGTTGTAGTCATCATCGGAGAGGTTCATGTGAGACTTGCCGGTGTTGCGAGATGAGAAAGGAAATGAAGTCACATCCGCATAATCAGCCCAAGGAAAGAAGTCTTGGTTCTATTTTTCAAGCGGGACCGTGTCGGAAGAGGAGGAGGAGACAATAGGAATGCCCGCTTCTTCTTCCGTAGGAGGAGTGAAACTACCATTGTTCAGTTTGCGAAGCTCCTTGATCATCATTTTTTGGTTGCTAAGGATGTGCTTCTCTCTCACATATGACCCATGGTTTTCCTTTGAATGGCAACATCCCTGCAAATAAATTTTCTCTTCCACCAAGAGAGCTTGCTCACCTCCGAGTTCACTTTGGCCCTCCCTTGAGGATATGAGGGAGGGTCGGCATTCTTGCTTCTCCTCTTAAGCATAGGAGTGTCGGTTGCCGCGTCCTCGTCACTAGATGGAGGAGTTGGTGCATGCGAGGAAGATGGTTGCTTTCTGTGCTTGGTGAGTTGATGGATGGTACCCTTGGCATGCTTGGTGAGGCGAGCGTGATCAATCGTGGGCACCTGGAGGAGCATGAGCTTCATCACATAAGGGGCATTAAGAGGGTTCTTGTGCTACAAAATGGCGCAATGGATTTCACACTTGATGAAATCCATCACATCAAATTCTTGGCCTCGACAATCCGGACAGGCTTGGAGAACCTTGTAGGAATGATATAGGATGTTGACAAGCCCTCCTCGAATAGCATCCATATTCCCGGCTTGAGGAGCAAGATTAAGCCGAACATGCGAAGGAAAATGTTTATAGTGGGGAGGAGGTCTTGGTTGGAGCCCACAGAAGATGCAACTGCGTATAGAGGGCGAAACCAGAGCTTGTTGTAGGCAACCCCTTCTACATACATCCTTATCCCAAACGGAGAAGTGGGCCCCTTGAACTCATAACCCAAACATGTCCCAAACTCCACAAAGTTGGAGGTGCATTTGTGAGAAATGATCCTCGAAGTCACGGTGACATCTTCATCATGATGAAACACCACTGTGGCAAAGAACCGTTGAACGAGCTAAATATCATAGTCTTATTGAGTGTTAAAGATGAGTTTCTCAAGACCAAGCTTCCGTCCAACCCAAACAGCCTGCTGAAAATATGGTTGCTTGTTCAATGCCTCAAGATCCAACACCTTTTGCTTACAAACTACGCGTGCATCCAATCAGATCGCAGAACGAGCTTCTCGCGGACCGCCTACAGATTCACTCTGGAGGAAATCAGATGGCTGCATATTCCTTCTAGAGGAAATCAGACAGCTGCAGTTTGATCGACATTTAAAATGAGTTTCAAATATTCAAACAAATGTCAAAAAAAGAAATATCCTGCGCACATAGTCGTATTATGTCATATACTAACGACTCAACTTGAAAAACATGGTCTACATACATTCAAAAGGAGAGGGGCATGGAGATCATGTGATATTTCATAACTCAAATAATGAGGTCTAAGGTCGAAGACAAGTGGTTTTGGAATTGCAACATGAAATTTTCAAAAACCTCACAAAATCTTTGATTTGGAGTGACAACAAGGACCCATGCTTAGTTCTTCATTTTCATGTTTTAAACTTGTTTAAATATTGGTCAAACTAAGGTTTTACGAAATTTTAAATAACAATAATAGATTAAAAAATTATGGAAAAATTGAAAAACCGACACACATAGTCTTAATATGTCATATACTAACGACTTATGTTGAAAAACATGGTCTACATACATTCAAATGAGAAGGGCGAGGATCTCATGTGATATCGCATATCTCAAATGTGCAAATAAGAATTGCAACATGATAATTTCAAAATACTCACGAAAGTATCATTTAGGAGTGACTAAGAATGGTCTAGGCCCAGTTCGCGCACAATTTTTACACAAATGTGCGCCTGTTCGCGCCCAGAGCACGCCGGGCACGCTCTGAGCGCGTCTAGAGTGCGCACTTAAGGAGTCCGACGGAAGTATAATAACAAATATTCAAATGATTCAAGTTGATAAACAAGGTCTACACACCTTCAGATTGCGTAACTACACATAGCGCGCATGATGGGTGCAAGTTCACGTCCAGTTCGTGTCTAGATTGCGCTTGTTGTGTTGACACGGATGCACCTATACGTGTAGTTCACGTCCAATTCGTGACCGGATATTTGCACGTAAAAAGAAAATTAATCGCGTCAGTTCTCGCAACAAATGCTTATGATACGTCTAGATGTCTCACAACTTCTCGTCTCCAACTTCAGTAAATTTGACCAGAACGACGACGGGAATCGACAGTTGTACTCGACACGTCTAGGGGCACCAGATGACGTGGTAAACATTTACATGCATGTCACTTTGACTAGACGTGAGGCACGATCACACGATTTCATCATTGTGAATAAAATCCCAATGCGCATTGTGTTGTCATGTTACACTGCCGTTGGCAAGAAAACCAAGAGATGCACCTTATCAGTGCCCAAGCGCGGTTATCGATTTACACGCCGGCGGTAGTGAAGTCATCACGAGCACTTATCCCTTTACTAATAAAAACCCCAATGCGTATTGGCATTGCCGTTCACTCGCTCTTCTCTCCAATCTCTCTTCTCTTTGAAAAACCCCAACCACCACTTCTCTCCAACAACAATGTCGTCGGACGACGAGCCTTGGCGGCAAAACCCAGCCATCCCGAGCGACTCTGATGGGGAGGGGAACCCGGTCGAGTGGTGGGAGGGGGGCCAGGGGAACGGCGGCGGCTCCGGCACCGACGACGACGGCGGCTCCGACACCGACAACGACGACGAGGGGTCCGACACCGACCAGAGCAGCGTCAACGGCGAGGGGTCCGACCCCGACTCCGACGATCAAGGGTGACTAGGAGAAGAAGGACGACGACAACAAGGACAAGGACGAGGAGGAGGTGGAGGTCGAGGAGGAGGAAGAGGACGACGCCTACTCCTCCCCCGACGATGACTCCTCCGATGATGATGGACCGCCGCCCAAGAGACAGCGCGTGTAGGAGCCACGCTCGGCGATTGTCGTAGTAGTTGTAGAACTGCATTAGTTGCACTACTACTGATTAGTAGTAGTATTAGGCCGCCGCCGGCGTAGTAGCAGTGCTGCATGCACTGCTAATCTTTTGTACAATATAATCCTAATATAATTATATTCGAGTTATAAAACGAGTTTCAATTAGTAGTAGCAGTTTCAATTCGAGTTATAAATCGAGTTTCAGTTTTCAAATCGAGTTATGAATCCTACTATAAATCGAGTTTCAATTAGTAGTAGTAGTTTCACTAAACAATGACGTACCAATAAATAAATTATCGATTACGTTAATGTTAATCCACTTAATTCAGTGTTAATTCAGTTAATTCGGTGTTAACGACGTTTTAATTGGGGCGGAGATACCCAACCTGGGCGTCAGACTCGTCCCTTCCTGTCCCCACTTCAGAGGTCCCACTTGGAGGAGGATCACATACTACTCCAGTCTGCACGAGCCGCGCCAGGCCGCCCCCACCAGTCAGCCCAAGTGCGGGTCAAAGTAGGTTGATCAGAGGGAAACGAGCGTTTAGCCGATATGCGAGCAAACCTAGGCACATACCAGAGAAACAGTGCGGGTATGGCACAGACAGATAAAACTCAGCTAGGTATGACACATAACCAATTGACCCAAACATAAATGCCCAGGCACCTCTCAGTTTCAAGGGAAGACTAGAGATAAAGATATCAAAGATAAAAGCATCAAGGTTACATAGCAGTTAACCATATTAAGGGACAGCACATTACACTAAGAATGCCAATTATGCTCTCAAGAAGGTGCTCAAAGAAGGATGGTGACTCAACAGTAAAGTAAAAGATATGCCCTTCATTGAGTGAAGTAGGGATTTAACATGTGCTAGAGCTTTTTATTCTGAAAACAGAGGTAAAATTGTTTTAAGTGGTGGTTTTTTGGTCAACGAATGGCAATAGAGTTCTTGTTATCTTCGATACTAAGCAAGTTGAGAGCGGTTCCGAATTATTTTTAAAACAAGCACTTATAGTATGCATCTTTATATTCATTCATTTTGATAGCTTGACACTCCTCCCAACCTTGCTTACATAACCATGTCTAACCGAATCCTCGGGCGCCCACCAAACAATCTTAAACCATGGAGGAGTGCCCGTTTTTATTTTCTCAAATATTTTTGATATTATAATGGTCTAACCAGCCCTTTGCAAAATTAATGACGAGCAGATGTAGCCTGCAAGTCAGTTACTTAATTAGTATGGAAGATAACAAGCCCAACTACTAATTCCGCATGACCTCAAAACAGTGGCACAAAATGAGAAGTGTTTGAAGGTTTTAAAGATAGCACATGCAAATTTACTTGAATGTTTTGAAAGGACATGCATAGGTATTTATGGTGGACTCTTTGGAATAACTTGGTTTTCAGGGATTTAGAAGCACAAGCATTTTCAGCTTAGTACAAGTGGAGGCTAGCAAAAGATGGGAAAGCGACAATTCAAGAGAGCAATGACCGTCATAATCATGCTTGCGACAAAATAAAATTAACGAAGGCATAAAAATGACACGAGAACTCTGAGACAAAATAAATCATCAAGGCTTAATTGACTTTTTGTTTTTAGTCATAACATGTGTAAGCATGTGCCAAGTCAATTCAAATGGATTATTCAGAGGAGGATACCCCAATGTCATATTCTATTATGAACAAAACAATGCAAGCAAATATCCATAGAAACATGACATCCATCATAAATAAATTGAAAACGATCACAAGACAATATGAACTACTAGGCATCCACCAATGGACTTATACCTTATGCGAACCATCTAGACATGCTCACATGAATGAGTATATGTACAAAAATGAGAAACTAATAGAGTTCATTACCAGCCTCTTACCCAACTCGAATTGTCATAGATCATCATAATTGCCTTATCACTTGTGTGCTTTAAAGATTTGAAATAATAACCAAGCTCCATGGAGTAACTGAAGGTAATGACCTCTGAAACAAACTATACAAAACCAAAGAGAAACAAGAAATATTTTTGGATTTTGGAATTAGGAACTAAAACAGAAAAGCCAACAAATGTGAATTTTTTCGAGGACCTTAACATGCCCAGATCAGAAAAATAAAAAATAATTAAAGTTGCATATATCCGAGGAACATGCACATGAAATGTCAGGTTATTCCGATGTTTCTGTGAAAAGTTATGAATTTAACGGTGGACAGCAAAAATCTGTCCCTACGTGAAACATCACACAACAAAGCAAAATATTTTTGTGTTTTTGCATATTGAACTGAAATAAATACTAAGCATATTAATACTAGATACTAAAACAGACCAGTAAGAGAAATAACAAAATCTTTTTGGTGTTTTTGAGTTTATGGAAAGCAAAATAAAGCACGAACAAATGAAAGAAACAAAACTAAAACGAAACATGAATATACAAAGTACCGAATGATAATGATATGTAGATGAGTGTGCTATCGGTATACCTCCCCCAAGCTTAGGCTTTTCGCCTAAGTGGAGATCATCCACCAGGTGAATAATGACTCCATCTCGGTGGGTCAGGCCTCGCATAATCATATTCCGCATCGGCTGCGTTAGAGGAAGATCCCGAAGGTCCTGCATACCCTAGATCCGGGTACACGAAACCAGCCATTTCCGGGGGCTGAATGAAGCTACCCCCATGCTCCTCCTCATTGCCTCCACCATCCGGGCCGGGCTGCTCCCCCAGTTTATCGAGTACATCCTCTGAGACTGACAAGTTCCCTCTGCCAGCAAAGTTAAGCAGAGGTGCAGTGAAGATACAATTCTATCAATGGTAGATACTGTAAAATGTCTCCTCTTGGGAAAGGTTATAGTATAAGGGAGAAAAAGCAAATTACCATTCTCAGCAATAAAGTTATGTTTCTTCATAGGCAGCTGAAAATCAAGAGGATGGGGTTCCAAACTGCAATTCTAGTAAATGTGAAACGACTAGTCCTCCACAAATTCCTCCCTTCTCGCGGTTAGTGACGAGACGGTAAGCAATCGGAGCACCCAAATTATGAGTTCTATCACAGCGCAATGCAGCAGCTAGAAAAGCTAAATCACGCAAGCCTAATTTACCGCCTGCCCTTCTAGCAAGAACACATTTAGTAATGAAGTAGGCAAAGTAGCGAATGGAAGGAAGATGAATACCCCGGATTTTACCGTCCTTTTGAGAGAAACTCCTCCCCTAGCAAATCTCCTCATACAAATCCAGCAATGGCTTTGGTTTCCCTTTCAGCCCCTCATATGGCACTCTCATTGCTGCACAGAAAACACCAAAAGGCAAATCCACAGATTTATTGTAAATTTTATAATGCACGGTGGGGTTATATGAGGTCAGATTGCAGCAGAAATCCTGCACCACCGACATAGCTAGCTTAGCATATTGGAAAGGTTGGTCATCAACAAAATGCTCTAATCCTGTATTAGACAAGAAAGCATGGAAATCATGTGCAATCCCTACAACCCCCATGAATTGTGAGCACGGGTAGATAGCAGGGAATACTCTTTCTTCCCTACTAACTTTCATCTTCTCATGCACCACTATCTCACATGGATCTAGTGCATATGAGCTCCACGCCATGTTCTGAAATTTTTGACAAACATCATAAAAATTGGTTTTAAGCCAACTAAATGAAGGTAAACTACTATAATGACTTGCTAGAGGCTTAAGCATTCATCAAAAGTAGTTATTTCAACTTAGAACAAGCATTCAAACCCACTAAAAAGTATATCTACAACAGCAAAATACTCCATATATAAACCACTAAACAAAATTCTATTTGGATATTCGGAGGAGTCACATACCGGAGAGTAGATACCCCAAATTTCAGCAGCAGAAATTGGTTGAAGATGGAGATAAAAAATCCGAGAGAAGAACACCAAGAACACGGGTTTGAGCAGGTCAAAGGTGCTTTTCGGATAAGAGGAAGGCAGGGAGAGCAAGGAGAGTAAGTGGGGGGCATGTGGGCCCCACACCATGTGCTAGCGCGGCCACTTGGCTGCCGCCACCATGTGGTTCGTGTGGCGCTGTGGGCCACCCTGGTTGCTCTATGGCACTCCTAGGTCCCTCCTCGAAAAATATGATTTTTGACATAAATTTTTTAATTTTCTGAGAAACTTTATTTTTTATATTTTCTGGTACTTTCTATTATTAAATTTAATATTGAAGTTTTTTTCTAATCACCAAATACAACTAAACTTTATGAACTAAAAAACATTACAGTAGGTAAAACAAGAATGAGAGAAAGAAAATTGTTCAGCCTCTTTATGCATTTAAAATGCACTTCTTAACAAGGTTGATCAAGTCTTGCCACCAAATGAATTTTATATGTCACAAAAGATTTAAACCATATGAGACACTCATTTTACCTTATAGTGTATTGGTATGGATCCAATCATGCGAGTTTTATATTCTTCTTTATATGGTCAATAAATACTTCCAACTCTAATGGACCTCAAATTTGTAATTGTATGAACTCCATGCATTTTATTAACTCTCGAGGCGAAATAGACAGTATGCTCATTGTCATGAACATTAAAAGTAACTTTTCCTTTATTGCAATCAATAACAGCCCCTGCAGTATTTAGAAAAGGTCTTCCAAGAATAATAGACATATTATCATATTCAGGCATTTCAAGAACAACAAAGTAAGTCATAGTTAAACAATTGGTAGTTAATTGAACATGAACATCCTCATAAATTCCAACAGGATCAACAGTAGATTTATCAGCCCTTTGTAAAGATATATCTGAAGGTATCAATTTATCAAGGTAAAGTCTCTTATAAAGAGAAAAAGGCATAACACTTACTCCTGCCCCCAAGTTACATAGAGCACTTCTAACACAATTATTTTTGATAGAGCAAGGAATAGTTGGGATATCTTGATCACCCAGCTTCTTTGGAACCTTGCCATTGAAACGGTAATTAGCAATCGTCGTATGGATTTCCTCATTAGGAATGTTCCTTTTGTTAGTCACTATATCTTTCATATATTTAGAATAAGTAGGCAACTTAATAGCATCGGTCAAAGGAATTTGCAAGAACAATGGTTTTATCCAATCCCATAATTTATTATAATGTTCTTCCTCTTTTGTTTCAAGTTTCTTAGCAGGAAAAGGCATTGGTTTTTGGACCCAAGGTTCTCTTTCATTACCATGTTTCTTAGCAATAAAATCTTCTTTAGTGAACTTTTTATTTTTAGCATGCTTTTCAGGTTCCTCCGCTAATTCTTCTGTATCCGAATTAGCATTCATTATCATTGTTATTAGCATTATCACTGTTGTGTTCAATTCCACTTTCAGTTGCAGCATCAGAAACAGATATACTATTAGGATCATTAACAGGTTCAGAGGATTCTACAAAAGTTTTATGTTTCTATTTTTTTTTCTAGAAGGAGTACTAAGTTCATTGACTCGTTGAGAATCTTATTCAATTCTTTTATAATGTCCCTCAGGATATAAAGGATCTTGAGTATATTTACCACCTCTAGTTGTTACTTCACAAACAAGTTTTTCTTTATCTATAGAGCCATTCACCAGCAATTCTTTTTGCACTTTAGTAAGTGGATCTATTTGAGTTTGAACCATATGAAAGTGTTTAGTGCGTACTTTAACATCATTAGAAGTTCTATCAACAATATCATGCAAATCACGAATAGCACGAGAATTTTCCATTAAATGGTTCTCTATTCTCATATTAAAATTACATTGCTTAGTAATAAAAGTATCAAATTCATCTAAACATTGAGCAGGAGGTTTAGAGTAAGGGATATCTCCATCATAAAACCTTTGGAGAGAGTGTACCTCAGTTACGATTGAAGGAGGAATTGCCTTACATAATTCTTCAATAGGAGGTAAGTACTTCACATCTTCAGATACAATACCACTCTCTTTAAGAGATCTTTTAGCTTCCCTCATTGTTTCTTCATTTAATTCAATCATACCCCTGTTCTTCGGTGTTGGTGGTGGTGTTGGAGTAGGTTCAGGAATATCCCAATCATCATTATTCTTTCATATCATGGCTAATAATTCCTCAGCTTTTTTGGGATCCTTTTCCTGAAAAACACAACTAGCAAAACAATCCAGACATGTACTAGATTCCACAGCTAGTCCACTATAAAATATATCGAGTCGATCATTTTTCTCCAAATCATGATTCGGTTGGCCCCTCAATATGGAACAAAAGCGTGTCTAAGCCTTAGGCAATTTCTCATCTTCATCTTGATTAAAATTATAGAGTCTTAACAAGGCCATGTTGAGCACTAGCAGGAAAATATTTCTGAAAGAAAGCATCAAGCAAACTCTTGGGACTAGTGATGGAACCAGGAGACAAATTGTTATACCAGGTTTTAGCTTCTCCTTTTAACGAGAAAGGAAATATTTTCTGAAAGTGCGTCTTTTATATCCTCAGCAAATATTCCACTCAAATCAGAGAGTACATTCATGTGTTCAACAACACTTTCATTTTCAGTTCCACTGAAAGGTTCTCTTTCAATAATAGCTATGTGAGCCAAATCGAGAGAGAAATCATAAGCTGTATCTTTAATGTTTATGGGAGATCTAGCAAACTTAGCATCAGGAGATAATTTATATTTAACAAGTTTTTCAAGAAGGTTTTTCATAGCACTAACATCTTTAGGAGCATTAATTTCTTCAACAAAATCATCATCAAGCTCCACATACATTTCAAGTGACATCCCAATTTTCAGAAAAAATCAAAACCTTGCATTCATGCATCATCATCATTTAAATTGATTTTAAGTCCACAAAATTGTATTTGAATTTATAATAATCTTCCTTTTATTTCATTTTTAGTTTAGACAAGAATGCTACCAACAGATTCTATTTTTAATAAGCTTTTCAAATTATATTTTTATGAATTTTTCTAAGAAGTTTTTATATAGTTTTGAAATTGTTTTGTATTCAAAAGAATTAAAACAGAAAATTATTTATATAAAAAAATTGAGTCGGGCCACCCTGCCCAGCCAAGTGGGCCGAAGCCCACTAGCTATCAGCCGCGCGTGCAATGCCTCAGCCCACCAGCAGCCCACTCCCGCCCGCGCGCCCCCCTCTCTCTTTGGCAAGTGGGACCCACTTGTCATCCCTGCAGGTGAGCAACGTGTCGCCCAAATCACGCCCACGAACGAGCCGAGAAACGGCCGAATCAATTCGACTGATTTCCGGCGATTTACTGCCCCTTTTACGTCGCGGTTTCTTGCTATAAGACCCCCTCGAACCCTCTCTCGTTTGCCCCAAATCCCATTCCCCGAGAGCCACGAGGCTGGCCGCACGATACCCCGCCATCCCACCACTGCCGCGGACGAAAATCTCTCCGTACGGCGAACTCCGGCCACCCCGGACCTTCTCTCATCTCCCATTCGCTTTATTACTTCATTGTGCATCGTTTTGACACATTCTCGCGTTTTCAACCGCAGCACATTGTCTCATCCGAGCTCACCCGAAGCACGCCGCCACCTCCGCCCACTCCGGCGAGCCACCGAGGAAGAACCGAGACGCTCCGGTCGCCTCAACCTCGCCATCATCACCGCGTCGACCTCCTCTACGCTCAGCTAAACTCCGTTCGTCCCCTAGATCTTAGGTGCGTCGTTTTCGTGAACTCTGGCGAGAGCACTGCCACGGTTAGGTCACCGGAGACGACTCCGGTGGGCCGCGCCGCTCGTCTCGGACGATTTCAATCTCGGCCGTTAGATCTAGATCCAGAGGCTAGGATTAGATTCTTTTATTTTACGAATCGGTACGCTGAGTCAGCGCCGCGTCAGCGCCGCGTCGGATAATGAATTTCTGAGATTTTCCTAATTTAATATAATTGGCAGTTTTGCAGAAAACACCATGCATACTGTTTTTATCATTACTTTTTATCTGTTTAGCCAAATCCAAATATTTTTATATTTTTGGAATCCTTAGAACCAGTAGAATATTTTGGCTTCACTAGTTTTCTGTTTTGACACATTCAAAAATTTTAAATATTCATTTGATTAGTTTAAGTGTTTTTGACATAACTTTAGTAAGAAAAAAATATTTTTTAGTAAATCAAATTGCTAAAATTTTGTTTAGATGCCCTCTGTCCAGTAGAACTTTTACAAATTTTGGTTATAGGAATTTTATTACAGTAAACTAAATTCTTGTGTTTACCCTTTTATTCAAGTCTTGCTAATTAAAAACAAATTAAATATGTCATCATGCATACTTCATAAAAATTCTAATAGATAAAAATATTAGTTCTTGTAAAAAAATTATTTTATCGCATGCATATCATATTTCTGAATGGTTATGTTGTTTGTGTGTTATGTGTGGCATTTTATTTTGTTAGACTATTCAGAGGGAAACGAGGACCTTTGCAACCGTAACTACTCCGCTCCCTGTTGCCAAGGCAAGCGGCACACGCATAAACTTCCTAGTATTTTTCTATGCATGAGTAGAGTATTTTTCTATAAGCATGTGTAGGATAGTATTGCTATGCAAAATTATTTTGATAAAATGTTAAATTCTACTAAGTTATAATCAAACACCTGGGTGGAATTGGTTGCTTGGCTGTATGGGTTGAGTGTTGTCCCCGGCGTTTTACCTGTGGGATATTCACTTGTGGATGGCCACCCAGGAACAAACGGATCTGAAGAACTCCGAGTGAAGATTAGTTCCCGTGCAACCATTGGCAATATGGGCTCTGGCTTGATCAACTAAGTTGCATGGACTCGCCCTGACTTGACAGGTGGTGGTAGAGGAATGTAGGTGGAACGTGTCAGGCCGGCAATGGGAGGAAAAATGCTTCTGAAAGATCTCGTCTCATTCTTCCCCTTTTCCATAACACTTCTAGAGTGTATAGAATAGTTTGGGTGGAATGGGTACAATGGTGAACGTGCACAACCTCTGTAGAGTGTAAATCTAAGTACATAGTCGTGTCCGAGGTACCGACAATTGAGCAGTTGAACGAGGACGTCAACGGAGGATTCCACCATTCCAACTTCTAAATTAAAACTTGTGGGGTGAACAAGGGTAGTTTGAGACTACGGCTTTCATACTATATTTGTCTCAACTAGGTAAAGTTGTTTCGAAGTGTTAGGGAAAAACTTGCTTTCTCCAAAATAGCCTTGAGCTCCACCAGCGAAATAAGCATATAGGTTATAGAGTTATTCCTATAAGTGTCCACCATAGTGTCACTTGCCAGTTCTATTTTTAAATGGTTCTGACCCACGTTTTTGCAATATCTTTCTTATTGTAGACTTTTTGGATGACGAGTGTGAATTTTGCTAAGGGTTTCGAGTATTCAACCAACATGATCGCCTGTGGCACATGCTGATGATGGGGACTCCATGAAGAATAATTCTCCGTATTTTACTCTGTTCACTGCTAGCTTTACGCTATGCAAGTTGTAATGAATATTTTCTAAGTCTGGATCAGCGTTGTAATAAATTAATACTTTGTTGTGATATTACATTGTAAACTGTGTGTGCAAACGAATCGATTCAGGGATTTGCACTATACACAGGTACCTGCCATATTTTATGTGCAGGTACACTACAGATGGTATCAGAGCATTGTGTTGCCTATAGATTCGAGCCCTTAGGATTGAATAAATCCCTTTTTGATCATAGTATTATCTCCTTGAGTATTTTGGATCCTAGCGGCATAGTGAGATGAAGGGGCCTGGAGACTAACCTTACATGTCCACGTACATGAGACCTGTTCCACAATCATAAGTGGCTGGCCGGGTGTCTGTCTCTCTCACTATAGTGAATATCCAATTTACAAAGAGTTGTTAATATTTGTTAATCACCTTAAACTTTTGAATTGGTTTTTTCCAAAATAATAATGCACACCATGACTAGTACTTCTTTACCTTATGCATTTCCTGTTTTATTTTTTTTCCTTTTCTACCTAAAGGATGACGAGCTTCCACGTCACCACCGCGGAGGACTACGAGAACACCCGTTTTGGCTGTTACCTCCTCGACATCGTCGAGAAGTTAGGGTTACCGCTGCCTCAGATCAAGGGCTTCATCCTGAAAAAGTTTAACAAGGAGGGTTGTTGGGGAAGAAAAGCAACTCAACCAGGACGTGGTGAAGAACCCCCGTTAGAGATTAAACTTGTTAGTGACTCCAAGCATAAGGGACACAATCTAGTCATGCAAGACCTGATTGGGCGCCTCTACGGACGCTACAACACAGAGTTGAGGGGCCACTACTCCATTTTCTTTGGAAGAAGAAACGAGGATGGAGAACATTACCTTTTTTAGGTCAGAGATAGATGCAAAGCAAAGCCCCTCAGTCTATATTTCCAGGAATTGGAAATCCTCGTCACAGAGCTTTATGAGGATAGGCGCACTGAACTCCTGAAGAACGATGAGCTATGTGCCTTACTCAAGGAGAACGAGGAGAAGGTGAAGCTCAAGAAGAAGTGACTAAGGTCCAAGAAGAGAGGTTTGCTGCACAAGAGGAGAGGTACAAGATGAAGCGAATATGCCCTAGAGGCACTTAATAAACATACTTTATTGGTTATATTCCTATTGTTCATTATGTGTTTTATACCATGACGAAACATTAATACAAGTGTGGTAGATAAACAACCAGTTCCCTACTAGCCACTACTAAGATTAGTTTCGTTGCGCGATTGATGATCGAGGTTTTCCGATCATATGGCATAGCGCCGATCGGCAATTGAAGTCATGTCATTGGTTGAACGATGTGATGGACATACCCATATTTATAGGACATAGTCATTACACCTTAAGACCATGAGATCAACTCTTATTGTTATCCCTGGAAGATACTTTGATCGCACCAAACGTCATATCTTATATTGTGTGACAATGATAGGTGATACTTTTGGGTATCGGAAGGGGGTAGTTGAGACGAGGGGTCAACAGCGGGATTTGTCAGTCCGTATAGCCGGATAGATACTGTAGGGCCCACTCTGTGAGATTATGTCAAATGAGTTTGCAAACATGTGACTAGGTCACTAGATGACATAATATCATAGCAGAGTAGAAGATAGCGATGTCGGTAACGAGATCATGCTAGGTATGGAGATATCTATGAACGATGCTCGGACACGCTAAGTATCGCTATGACAAAAGGTTTAAGACTTGACGTCCAGGTTTGATATATGAAAGTCATTCGTTATATCACAGGGATTTATTCATTGGGTCCAGGCCTACGAGTTAGTCATTGATCGGAGAGGAGTCTTGATCATGTCTGTTATTATATCGAACCGCTAGGGTAACACACTTAAGGGGTTTCGACAAGACAACCGGAAATGAAAGAGATCACCGGGAACGTGTCGGGAAGGGTCCAATGGAGATCGGGTAGCGACGAAATAGTTTTCGGAGCTAGAATAAATTATATATAATATGTTAGATATTATTTAGTGTAATTAATGTTTAAATATGATTTATATATTTATTTTCGAATTTATTTAGACTGATTTCTCTAAATGGGACTTCTGGTGGAAAGAAGGCCCATGGGGAGGGAGGGGGGAACCCTCAATGGAATTCGGTGGGGGGGGGGGGGGCTTGGCCGGCCTTGGCCACCCTAGGCATGTGGGATAGTCCCACATTACCTGGCTGGCAAGGTTGGCTCCCCCCGGGAGCCTATATAAGAAGGGGCACCCCTGACCTTTTAATTAAACCAATTAACTCCCTAATTCTCTCTCGATTTCGTGATTCCCTTTGTCAGAGTTGCGCCGAGTGGAGAAGGGGGATCTCTCCACCATAGCCCGCTACCGCGCTGCTGGTTTTCCGGTCCAAGTCTTCTGCTGCTTGTCCTGGACTGGAGCTTCGGAGGCCGTCGTCTCCACCATATATGTGTAACGCCCTGCGAGGTGTTGCGCTACCAGTGCTCGGAGGCCTACTTCCTCGACCCGACCTCGAGGTCATCTTCGTCGTCTTTGTCGCGCCGAGTTCTACGCGACCTAGAGGTCGGCTACGTCATCTTCGTCGTCAACGCTTGTGCGGGAGCGTAATCCCCACTATTCTGTCTACAAGGGTATGTATTCCAATCTCCGTTGTACTTGTATATCTGCATAGTGTAGATCTTGGCTAGTTTAAGGATATTGTTGCTAGGAAATTTTTTGTTTTCTGCATGCGATCTCCTTCACAAGAGACAGGAGAAAAGAGTTCAAGAGAAGAACAAGACTATCAAAGAGCAGAAGGCTGAACTCGAGAGCAATGAATTCGAGTTTGAGGCTGATAGTGACTTGATCAAGCGGCTTCGTACTGATAAGAGGGAGCTGCAAGAAAAGAACTCTGCCCTGGAGAAAGAAGTGAAGGAACTCAAGGAGGTACTCGACAATGAAGGAATCGAGATTCAAGAAATAGAAGAAGAAGATGACATGGTCGAGTAGTTAATTAGTGAGACTACCATTGAATTTTCACCTCATCGTTATCTTTAGTTTTGTACTGACCTACCAATGTCGGCCCAGTGGGAACTGGGGTATGGAGAGCCCACTCACCCCAGGCCTCGTACGCTGCCCAGTCAGACGAAACGACTAAGGACCAGGCATCACTGCCTGGCGGGACCATCGAGAGACAATTCCCCTCGAAGGCCTGAAGAGGAAACGAGGGCCCCAGGGGATCCCTCGCTTCAAGGGACCCTCGTGAGGTGCCAGCGCGCCTCGAGGGAATCCAACAGGAACCCCCCTCAGGCCTCCTCAGGCCTAAAGGGAAACGTCGCGGTCAAGGAAGTACAGCAAGACGCACATGGCCCCTGCCACTCCCACGTGGTGACGCAAGCACCCCCGTTGCCGTTTTAGGCGATAAAGGGGTCAATAAAGCCGCGCCGCCTGCTGCGGAACTGCCAGGACCTTCTACTCTGGCGATAAAGCAGGTGGACGGCGCAACCCTCCAACGGAGAACGTCATCGTGGGCTCCACCTCAGAGACTACCTCCCCTGCAGCAGAACTGCGCGGTCGGCTGCTGGTCGGCCACCGCGCCCACCTTTATCAGCAATGGACCGCGTCCATGGATGAACGGGCCGCGGTGGACTCCTGCTCCGCCATGCCTCTGTCATGTGGGAACCACCTCGAATGCCAAGTAGAAGTAGAGCGCCGGAGGCGCCTATAAAAGGGACAAGACTTCCATCGTAGGAGAGGTCGGCCTTTATGATTCCACAACGCTTGTAAACCCTAGCGATCCCAAGTAGGAAAGCCTCTGCCTCAAGGAGGAAGAAGGTCACCATCCCCCCCCAGGCAAGAACTGCCTCAAGGGGGCTTTCGGCAAGGCCGGTTGTACTGTAAACTCCATAACTCAATACAGACAAGCAGGAGTAGCGGTCTTACCTCCTCACGAGGGCCGTGAACCTGGGTACGGGCAGGTGTCTTTCTCTGTAGTGGGTGCTTCGTCTTCAGGTCCGGCGAGCAAGGTCGCCGGGCCCCTCGAGGGTCTTGACCTCCGCGTTCAATCCCCTTCACGAACTACACTTCAGGAAGTGACTACCCCCACTTCTAGGGAGTCATAACCCGACATTTGCCGCGCCAGGTAGGGGATTGAGGCGCGTCAACGACCTTCGAGCCGCCTCCCCGCCATGGCGAACACCCGCGCTACCTGCGCCGCCCTCGTCAATCGACGCGCTTCAGAAGGAGCGCGCGCCCCGCCAGACACCACGGCTACTCGCGCACGACGGGGCCGACCCCGCCATGAAGAGTGCGCCCCCTCGGGCCCTCACGCAGTCGTGGCACCCGACACGGCGCCCGAGCGGTTCCGGCCCAGGCAGGACGGACCCCGCGCCCCACACCGCGCTGCTGATGGCGCAGGAGCTTCTTCGCTACCAGCCCACCGCTGAGGCCCACGAGCAGTGGCTGGAGCGCCTCAACTACCTTGTCGGCATCGCCACGACGCGCCCTGCTCCGTCGCAGTCCTACGTGCACCCCTCTCTCGCGGGCACGGTCGCGACAAACGTGCCTCCGCCCCCTCCAGGGCCTGCACGAGCTGCGACGCAGAGGGCTGCCTCGCACGCGTCCTCGCCGCACGATTGCTTGATCGTGCAGCACGCCACGCCCGACGCTCGCGTGGGGATGGAGCTCCAGCGCAACCGCCAGAACAGGCTCGTGGAGGAGATCGGCCAGGCGGGCTAGCGGAACCGCGGCGCACTGCAAAACGGGGTCACCACGTACGCTACGGGCTTCATGGCGTTCACCCGCTCCCTGCGTCGCATGGTCTGGCCCACGAAGTTCAGGCCGGCTCTCCCTAAGGGCTACGACGGCTCCAGCAACCCCATCGAGTTCCTGCAGCTCTACACCACCTCCATCCAAGCTGTAGGAGGAGACGACAAGGTCATGGCCAACTGGTTCTCTCACGCGCTTCGCGATTCTGCGCTGTCGTGGCTCCTGAAGCTCCCGGAGGACTCTGTGAACTCTTGGGAGGAGCTCTGCAAGCAGTTCGTCTCCAACTTCAATGGAACGTATGAGCGCGCCCTCACCCACAACGACCTGCGCGTTGTGGTGCAGAAGAAGGATGAGATGCTTCGCAAGTACATCCAGCGCTTCAGCCAAGTGCGTAACAAGATCCCGAACATCCCTGATACCCAGGTCAGCGCCGCCTTCCGCGAAGGCGTCACGAACAGCAGGATGCTCGAGAAGCTGGGCATCCACGACAAGCTCACCTCTGTGGTGAAGCTGTTCGATCTGGCGGACAAGTGCGCCAAGGCTGAATAGGGACTCCTCTTCGTCAAGATGTCCTCAAGAGGGGACGAGCACGCTGAGGGGTCCAGGAGCCAGAAGAAGAAGGAGGAGCCCAAGCATAAGGCCACCGAGGTTCTCGCGGTAGAGCCTGACGCGAAGGATACCCGCAGGGACTCCCCTGAGCCCGGAGAGAGGAAAGAGGACCACCGCCCATTCTGCATCTACCACAACAGGCGCGGTCACTCTACCGAATCCTGCTTCGACCTCAAAAGGTTGAGCAAGGAGCGAGAGCAAGCAGAAGGCAGTGGCGGCCGCGGCCGTGGCCGCGGCTACCGCGGGAGCGGACGCAAGGGCGGCTACCAGAAGCCATCGGGCAACCAGGCCAATGCTGCGGAGAAAAACGGCAACCTCCCTGACGAGGAGGATGGTGGCTACCAAGCCCCAAGAGGCGCCATTGCCTGCATCCTCGGGGGGGGGGGGGGGGGGGGCACAGGCGCCAAAATCAAACAATCAGTTCAAGCAGTTCGCCCGCGAGCTCAACGCCGCCCTCCCAAGCACTGAAATCTCCATACCCCTCAAGTGGTCGCAGTACACCATCGCCTTCAACGCTCAGGACTACCCCAAGTCCACCAAGGCTGTTGGAACCCTCCCGCTGGTCTGCAGCCCCACCATCGACAACATCACTGTCTCCAAGATACTTGATTGTGGAGCAGGCCTGAATGTCATCTCCATAGATACATTCGAAACGCTTCAAGTGCCTTACGAGCGGCTCATGCCCTCCAGGCCCTTCACGGGGGTCACCAGCGGCTCGATCGAGCCTCTAGGCCAGGTCAGGCTTGCCGTCACCTTCGGAAGCAAGGAGAATTACCGCATCGAGCACATCGACTTCGATGTTGCGCACATCGGCTTGCCGTACAACGCCATCCTCGGCTACCCTGCACTCGCGAAGTTCATGGCCGTCACGCACCATGCCTACAACATGGTCAAGATCCCCGGCAGCGCCGGTACGATCACCATACATGGGCATGTCCTGGATGCTACGCGTGCTGTGGAGACGGCCTACAAGACCGCCGCCATGGCCTTCCCCGTAGACGAGGACCAAGAGTCCCTCGAGAGGCCCAAGAAGAAGAAGCAGTTGTTCTCCTAGGAGGCAGCTGCTACAAAGAAGATTTCTCTGAGCTCAGGAAGCTCGGGGGCTGAATTCTCGGGGGCTAGCGTCACCATTAACGCCACGCTGCCGCCCAAATAGGAAAGTGCGCTCGTCGCCTTCCTCCAGGCAAACTCTGACATGTTCGCATGGACGCTGTCAGATATGTCTGGTGTACCGAGGGAGGTGATCGAGCACCACTTAGCCGTGTGTCCAAACGCGCGCCCCGTCAAGCAAAAAGCAAGAAAACAAGCCCCCGAGAAGCAAGCATTCATCATCAAGGAGGTCGAGAAGCTCAAAGCGGCAAAGGTCGTCTGTGAAGACGCGCACCCCACGTGGCTCTCCAACGGCGTGGTAGTCCCAAAGCCCGCCGGAGGAGGCCGCCTCTGCATCGACTACACCGACGTAAACAAGACCTGCTCCAAGGACCCTTACCCCATGCCAAGAATCGACCAGATCATGGACTCCACGGTAGGCTGCGAGCTCCTCTGCCGTGCTCCAAGGACCCTTACCCCATTCCTTGATGCGTTCTCTGGTTATCATCAGATAAAAATGGCTAAGGAGGATGAGGAGAAGACGGCTTTCCTCACCCCTTGCGGTGTGTACTGCTACGTCTGCATGCCTTTCGGCCTAAAAAATGTCGCTTCCAGAGGCTGATGAGGATAGCACTTGGCGAGCAAATGGGGAGAAACGCCGAGGCATATGTCGATGACATCGTCGTAAAATCCCGAGAAGGAGACACTCTCCTCGGGGACCTTGAAGAGACCTTCGCCATCCTGCGCAAGGTGAACATCAAGCTCAACCCCGCCTAGTGCGTCTTCGGAGTGCCTTCAAGAAAACTGCTTGGTTTCCTCGTGTCTCACAGAGGCATAGAGGCAAACCCTGACAAAATCAAGGCAATAGAGGACATGCAGCCTCCACGTAGGCTCAAGGACATGCAACGCCTAGCAGGATGCATGGACAGCTTGGGTAGATTCATCTCTAAGTTCGGCGAAAGAGCCCTGCCCTTCTTCAAGATAATGAAAAGAACGGGCACTTTCAAGTGGACCCCCGAAGTTGAAAAAGTGTTTGAGGACTTGAAGAAGTACCTGGCCAACCCACCAGTAATGGTCGCCCCAAGGTCAGGCGAGCACCTGAAGCTGTACCTGTCAGCTACTCCACAGACAGCCAGTGCCGTCCTTGTGGTAGAAAGGGAAGAGCCAGTGCGCCAGAGGAAGAGTGCAACCACTCCAAAGGAAAAGCCTCCCGATCTGGAGCTCGACGAGAGGCCTGCTCCAAGTCAACTGCTGCAAGAAGATCCCGCCAGGGAGCCTGTCAAGTCCCTTGAGGCCAACCCTCGCGAATCCCATGACAAGCCCCTTGAGGCAAACTCCCTCGAGGGCCAGGTCATGCCCCCAGAAACCAACCCCCTTGAGGGCCTAGCGGAACCCCTTCAGGCAGAGCACACAAAGGCTACACAGTATTGCGCGAAGATGCAGCAGAAGCTCCTCCTCGCACTCCTCATCGCCTCAAGAAATCTGCGACACTACTTCCAGGGACATTCCATCACGGTGGTCACCTCTTCCCCCCTGTAGCAAATCCTGCGCAACCCAAATGCCACAGATCGTGTCGCAGGATGGAATATTGAGCTACATCCATTCAATTTGCGCTTCGATACCACAAGGGTAATCAAAGGAAGAGCGCTGGCAGACTTTGTCGCCGAATGGACTGACCCAACCCCTGAAGAGCCTTTGGGAGAAGAACAAGAGCCCTGTGGAGACAGAATGCCCAGCCACTGGACCATGAAGTTTGACGGAGCTTTTGCTTGTCGCCATGGTGGGGCTGGCGTGGTCCTTATCTCACCAAAGGGCGACAAGCTATATTACGCGGTCCAGCTGTGCTTCGGAATCGACAAGATCTCCAACAATATCGCTGAGTACGAAGGCCTGCTTGCTGGCCCACGCGCCGCAATCGCCCTAGGCATCAAGCACCTACTCATCAAGGGCGACTCCCAGCTGCTTGTCAACTTCTCCAACAAAAGCTATAAGCCTAAGGACGACCACATGGCCGCATACCTTGAAGAGGTCTGTAGGCTGGAGAAGCACTTCAGGGGAATGGAGCTCATGCAGATCCCAAGAAAGGAGAACCAAGAGGCTGATGACATCGCCAAGCGCGCATCAAAGAGGCAAGCTCAGCCGTCGGTCGTCTTTGAAGAAAGGCTCGTCAAAGCATCCATAGAGCAGCCTCAAGAGGCCAGGCCCGCAAGCACAGATGAAGCGCTCCGACCACCACCTGCAAACGGGGCGCCAAACTGTGGGCCCCTAATAGGGGAGCGTATGTTGCTCACAGCGGTGCATCAAGAAGCAGAATGGATAGACGAGATCAAAGACTACCTCGACAGAGGGATCCTTCCCGAGGAAGATGTCGAAGCGGAGCGAATCGCCCGCCAAGCAAAATCTTACAAAATCCTCGAACGAAATCTCTACCGCAAGCGCCCAAACGGCACAACACTCAAATGTGTCCCTCTTGAAGAAGGCAAACTGCTGATCAAAGACATCCACAGCGGGGAATGCGGCCACCACTCGTGCGCCCGCACCCTTGCGGGCAAAGTCTTCAGGAGCGGATTCTACTGGCCTCAAGTACTTTAGGCTGCAGAGGACATCGTCCAAGCATGTGAAGCCTGCCAATTCCACGGCAAGCAAATCCACCAACCTGCGCTGGGGTTACAGACCATTCCGTTATCCTGGCCGTTCGCGGTCAGGGGGCTAGACATCCTGGGACACTTCGCAACAGCGCAGGGCGGATATCGCTACCTCTTCGTGGCCATCGACAAGTTCACTAAGTGGCCTGAAGTGGAGGCGACGCGCACAATCACAGCAGGCGCAGTGGTGAAGTTCATTAGAGGCCTGGTCTGCCACTTCGGAGTGCCTAACCGCATCATCACCGACAATGGCTCACAATTCACCAGCGGCATCTTCAGAGCCTACTGCGAAAGAATGGGCATCAAGCTCTGCTTTCCCTCAGTCGCCCATCCGCGAAGCAACGGTTAGATTGAGTGCGCAAACGCAGAAGTCCTCAAAGGCCTAAAGACCATGACCTTCAATATCCTCAAAGGCCACGGCAAGGGCTGGATCAACAAGCTACCTTCGGTGCTCTAGTCCATCCGTACAACGCCACCCAAGCCTACGAGAGAAACGCCGTTCGCCCTTGTCTATGGAGCCGAAGCAGTCCTCCCCACAGAGATAAAGCATGGATCTGCGCGGGTCCGCGCCTTTAACGAAGACCAGCAAGAGGACCTCCACAACGACGACCTGTTGCTCCTCGAAGAACTACGACGCCGCGACGCCCTACGGGCGGCCAAAGACCAGCAGGACCTGAGGCGCTACCAGAGCCGCAACGTGCGCTCACGTACCCTGGAGGCAGGCGATCTCGTCCTCAGGCGAATCCTCTCCAGGGAAGGTCTCCACAAGCTGTCCCCGATGTGGGAAGGCCCCTATAGGGTCCCCACATCGCCAGGCCTAGAGCGGCTCGCCTCGAGACTCAAGACGGTGTTTCCGTCAAGAATCCATGGAACATCATGCACCTACGCAAGTTCTACCCGTGACCATCGTCACGCCTGTTATCATTGTCACGTCAAGACATCCAGCGGAAGAGGCATCTTACGGCTCAACCTCCAAGCATTTTTTGTCTCCAGAGGTTAAAAGCTCACGGCTTAAACCTCACACAACTTTGTGTCTCCAAAAGGAGCAAACTCAGAACGTGATCATCGTCACGGCTGTGATCATTGTAACGTCAAGACATCTGGCAAAAGAGGCAGCTTACGGCTCAACCTCCAAGCACTTTTTGTCTCTAGATGTTAAAAGCTCACGGCTTAAACCTCCAAGCTCCAAAGGCTTCTCTTGAGGGTCAACCCTCTGAGCTCTCCATGTAACGAGCCACCTCAGGCCGTTGAGAGTCTCTGCCACTAATGGGTGGTCCCCATCCCTTGACATGGTCAAAACATTAACTTGGCAACACCAAGCATAATGAAACAATTTCGTTCCCAAGTGAACTTAGCGCCTCGGCGCCGTTATGTAATATATTTGGTGAGTTTTATCTTACGCATTACTTTGTTGAAGTGTGCGCTTATATCTCTCCACATACGTACCTCGCGAGCGGGGGCAGAGTACGGTGCCAGTGCCTCAAATGACACACCAGCAGCACTGCAAAATCCAAGAGTCCGAGCTCTTGCTGGAGGGCAAGATCCCATAAACACGCCATCTCTACAGAGGACCTTGGTACTTACTCTCCTTGCGAGGAACAACTGAGGGGACCTACAAGCGCGCACGAGTCCCTTGAACCGTGTTCCAGCGTTTGGGTTTGCCCTCTAACATCTACAGGGAACATAAGCCCCCACAAGCCTGAGGAGACACCCGGGGATGATCACTCAAGAGAGCCTCCTCGCCAGGCAAAAAGCCTCTACAGGGCGAAAACCCCGAGAAGCTAAGTCTTGCACCCACGTCTTAAGGGCGTTTTCTCACCCTCTAGCGCACGTTTGCCCCTCAAGCGACTTCGCTTGCCTTTACGCTTCATGGACTACTTGCACGTCTAAGGGGGGCATTTGAGCATCGCGACTCAGGGCTCTTACCTCTCCTAGGCCTAAACTACCCCCGGCCTTGCGGAGTCCTTGCTCCTGCATACCGAAGCGGCGGAGTCATGGCACAAAGAGATGAGTCCTACCGACGCAGATAGCAAATAGACATGAAGATGAGTCTAGAGAGACCTCTCGAGGGGCAATCAAGCTAAATACAAATAGCAATAAAGAGTATATTACAGGCCAAAAGGTCTTAAAAATATCTAAACACAAGATTGTTTCAGATACAACCGCACGCAGGCGCAATAAGGTGTGGCTCAGGGGGAAGCAGCGTCGCCTTGGACCTCCTCCGCGACACCCTCCTCGATCTTGCTAGAGCGGGACTCCTCCTCGCTGTCCTCCGCCGCAGCCTATGCACGCCTGAAGCGGTTGCAGAAGGCGTCAACTTGCTCGCGGAGAGAACTGGAGACCCGCTGCACGTCCTCGCCTTGAGCAGTCTCTGTCACGGAGGAGAGGTCGAAGCCTGGCGTGAGGTGACTGAGGTTGGTGAAGATGCGATGGACAACCACCCCCAGGAGCTGCCGGCTTTCGTCCTCGACCATCTCGCGAAGCTCGGCGGCGGGGCCCTCAAGTAGACCATGTGCATGGTGGCATCACCACAGCCTCGAACCTCGGTGTACGGCGCATCCGCGCCGAGCTGCACCGCGAGCTTGTTGCCGCGCGCGACCAACACCTCGAACATGTGCTCACACTGCTTCGCGAGTGCGCTAGTCGCCTGGGCTGAGTCCGGCGCTTCCGCCGCCCGCTCCATCGCCGGAGTCACCTACTCCCCCACGCCCTTGGCCACAGAGTCGAGGCCGTGAACTGCTTCGTCGCGGGCCTCCTCCACTCGATGCCGGCCAGTCTTGGCGCGCTTCAGGCGGCCCTTCAGTTTTGAGTTGGCCTTCTCCAGCTCAGCGAGCCGCTGAGCGTCCGCAGCGTGCTTGGCCTTGAGGCGGTCCTCCTGCTTCCGGACCTGGGCGCGGTAGTTCTGAGAGAAGGACCGGCGGAGCTGCTTCTCACGCTCCACGAGGGCCTCCTTAACCACCTTCGTCTTCTTGGCGAAACGCCGCTCGAAGTGCTCACAATCACGTTTCTGAGCAGTGACGTGCTCGTCGAACTTCGAGATCGCCCGGGCCAAGCCTCCCTCGCGCGCCTCGAGGGCCTCGCGCCGGACGACAAGGTTCTTCTCCGCATGAAGGTGTTGCTCCTCACGCCGCCGCTGCTCTCTCTCCATGAGGGCCAGCTGTTGTTCATGCACTGCCAAGCCCTTGTGGTCCTCCTCCAGAGCAGCCTGCGCGGAATGGTGGGCGGAAAGCAGCTGGGACTCCAGCTGCCCTAGCGCACGACGTTTCTGCGCCAGCGAGCCCTCCATCGCCTCGCGCCCAGCCGTGGACTCGCGCAGGAGCTCCACGGCAGCGTCGCGCTCTGCCTAAAGGCGCTCGAGAAGCTCTGCGGCGTCGTGAATGGCCCCGTCATGAATTTCCTTGGCAAAGCGGGTGGCCTCCTTGCGGGCGGCCTGCAGCGCCAAGTCCTCCAACCGACGCGCCTCGACGGCCGCATGGAAGAACACCCACGACCTCGCAAGCTCCTCCTGCTGCTGGGCGAGCTGTATGTCTCCGAGGTTGAGGTGCGCCTCCAGGCCCTCCAAAGATTCCCGCACGAGGCCAAAAGCCACCTCGCGACGTCCCGCGCTCCAATCCCAGCCTCGGAGGACCAGCTCCTGGCTAGACGAAGGCCCAGCCGCGGTGTCAGGTCCCAGGAGCCGGGCCCCGGGATGAGATCGGGGGCTAGGCAAAGCCGCACCTCCGTCCGCGCCTGCCTCCGCTTCGGTGCCCGTGCCAGGGAGGCGCTCGTCATCTCCAGCGGGACGACGAGGCGAGGAAGAACCCCCTCCTCCAGATGCGCGTGTGCCCGCGGGCGCTTCGCTCGCTTCCGCCGCAGGCGGCACGGGAGCTGTGGGTGTGCACGGTGGAGATGAGGCACGCGGGGGCATCAACGCGACTGCGCGGTCGGCTCGCGAGGCGGAGTTACCTCGCACGGAGGCGTAGCCGCGCGAGGGGGAGTAGGAGCGCGAGGTGGCGTGGAAGCCTTCTCCTCCGAGCTTTCCACCACTAGTGGCTCGGGGGGCGGTGTAGGTGCCTCTGGGCGTGCCACGCCCTCCTCCACCTGAGGCTCTGCCGCCCGCGCCTAGGGCGCAGCCGCCTCCACTTGAGGCGCCCCCTCAGTGGGGCCTGAGGAGGCTTTCTCCACAGGCCTCGCGTCCTCGTCCACCACCGCCTCAGCGGTGGCCCTCTTCACATCTGCTGCCTTACGAAGCCTGCGGCGCTTCGCAGACACTAGATCGCTGACAAAAAGCCCAAGAAAAGACATTCAAGAGAGGGCGAAGCAGAGGGAAAAACAAGAGCCGAGAATGACCAGGTGCCGTAAATACTCACCCTGAAGGGGAAGCACCGGCGTCGACCCACGCCAGGCCTGGAGAGCGCCAGGAAGATGTGGTCTTGGCGCCTGATCCCCCCAGAGGCATCCCTGCTTTTCTTTTTGATGGGATGTCGGAGGGCCTCACCCCAAAGCGATCCACCACAGCCTTGGTGCGAGGCTCGCGCCTCTCCGGTGAAGCACCTGTCTCGAAGGCCTTCCCCGCCTCGGTCACCTCCTCCACGGGGCGCGAAGGCGCCACAACGAAGGCGTCATTGTAACCTGACGAGATGTCGCAAACCTCGTCGGTGTAGGGCTCGTGCCTCATGGGGGACGCCCCTCCCATCGCGGCCTCTTCCTCGCCACTCCAGGCACGGGAGGCTGATGGAGTGTCAACACCAACGACTACATGCACCGACGGAGTGACCACCTCATCCATCACCCCCGCCAAACCCTACGGGGTGAAGTCCGGCATTCCATCAAGATGTCCATGCGGTCACCAAGAGGGAGCTGATGCAGAGGTCGCACGGAGCCGGCGATCTTCCCGGGCACCTCCGGATTGGCAAAGAGGATGCTCAAGATTGTGTCGACAATATCCGAGCCGTGATCCTCAGGGTGAAGCCGCATTGGGTCCGAGGGGCCAGTGTACATCCACATCGGTCTGATCGTGGGCCTATAGAGGAGCAATGCGGCGCTGCACGAAGTCCGCCACAACTAGCTGCCCCGTGAGGCCATCCTCCCGGAGATACTCCAAACGCCCCACCAGGTGTGCGTTATCTGCGCCGTGAAGGGGAGACCTGCACCAATGAGAGTTCTTCACGGGCGGCGCCTCCAGGACGTCTAGGAACGCGCAGGGCGACTTGACGCCGATGAGCAGCCACCTCTGACGGAAGTCACCCACTTTCTTGAGCAGGGTCGTGATAGGCTTGTCTCCACTCCATGACATGGGAATGTACACACTCCCCATGCCGTCCACAATGCGGAAAGAGACGCACCCAGTTCCCTCGCCGGCAGCCGTGCACCGCAGCAAATAGAAATTTCGGAAGAGCGCTACTGAGGGGCGCACGCCCAGGTAAGCCTCGCAGAGATAGGCGAAGATGGAAATGATGAGCACAGAGTTTGGATGAAGATGAAGGAGTTGGATTTGATAAAACTCCATTACCGCCTCCAGGAAAGGCGAGTATGGCGGCACCAGCCCGGCGGTGATGGTATGAAGAAAAATGGGATAAAATCCTTGGGGGAACCTCCCGAACCGGACAGCTTGAAGCGCACTGGCGCCATGCTCATTGGTCCGCCCCACAACCTGGTGGCGAATTCTCTCCAATGCCTGAAGATCAGTGCGCGTTCCCACGAGAGCCGCGCCCTGCACTACTTCTAGGGCCTCCGCCTGGGAGGACGACCCCGCGGCGGCCTTGCCCTTGCTCTTGACTGGGCCCATCATCGCGGGCTCGGAGGTCTGAAGGAGATGGGGAAAATTGCAGGAGAGAGCGGAAGCGGAGAGCTCTGGGACGTGGAAATTTCTGCGAGAAGAATTGGAAGCAGTAACGGCTCCCTACCGCAACGCTCGGGCTTTATGTCCCCTCAAGGAGAAGTTACCGGGGCGTGGTGGGACCCCCCACGACTCACGCCCGGATCGTGCGAGACCCTTATTCGTCCAAGTGCCGCGTGGCTCGGGCCAGCTGGGCCATAAGGGCCCACGACGCTTCGCCTGAGCCCATGGGCTCAATCGTGCCCATCGCGGGCCCGGGGGCTACTGTCGGCCCAGTGGGAACTGGGGTATGGAGAGCCCACTCCCCCCAGGCCTCGGACGCTGGCCAGTCAGATGAAACGACTAAGGACCAGGCATCACTGCCTGGCGGGACCCTCGAGAGGCAATTCCCCTCGAAGGCCTGAAGAGGAAACGAGGGCCCCAGGGGATCTCTCGCTTCAAGGGACCCTCCCGAGGCGCCAGCGCGCCTGGAGGGAATCCAACAGGAACCCCCGTCAGGCCTCCTCAGGCATGAAGGGAAACGTCGCGGCCAAGGAAGTACGACAAGACGCACATGGCCCATGCCACTCCCACGTGGTGACGCAAGCACCCCCGTTGCCTATTAGGCGATAAAGGGGTCAATAAAGCCGCACCGCCTGCTGGGGAACTGCCAGGACCTTCTACTCTGGCGATAAAGCAGGTGGACGTCGCAGCCCTCCTACGGAGAACGTCATCATGGGTTCCACCTCAGAGACTACCTCCCCTGCAGCAGAACTGCGCGGTCGGCTGCCGGTCGGCCACCGCGCCCACCTTTATCAGCAATGGACCGCGTCCATGGACGAACGGGCCGCGAAGGACTCCTGCTCCGCAATGCCTCTGCCATGCGGGAACCACCTCGAAGGCCAAGTAGAAGGAGAGCGCCGGAGGCGCCTATAAAAGGGACAAGACTTCCATCGTAGGAGAGGTCGGCCTTTCTGATTCCACAACGCTTGTAAACCCTAGCGATCCCAAGTAGGAAAGCCTCTGCCTCGAGGAGGAAGAAGGTCACCATCCCTCCCCCCAGGCAAGAACTGCCTCAAGGGGGCTTTCGGCAAGGCCGGTTGTACTGTAAACTCCATAACTCAATACAGACAATCAGGAGTAGAGGTCTTCCCTCCATACGAGGGTCGTGAACCTGGGTACGGGTCGGTGTCTTTCTCTGTAGTGGTGCTTTGTCTTCAGGTCCGGCGAGCAACGTCGTCGGGTCCCTCGAGGGTCTTGACCTCCGCATTCAATCCCCTTCACGAACTACACTTCAGGAAGTGACTACCCCCACTTCTAGGGAGTCATAACCCGACAACCAACTTGTGGTAAGGCAGTACTTTCCCTTGTATTTTTCAGAACCTCGCGAGTTTATCTTCCAAACGTTTAGATCGTGTTTAATTCACAGATGCCTCCAAATTATCTTCCAAATTTGTTTTGTGTGTTGGTTGTTTTTTTATAAGTTGTTTGTTTGTTCGGGTAGAAACATTCCTTAGTTCTTTCCATCTAAACTCATTTATGCTAAAAACCACAGATGCCTCCCCGTCGTGCACCCGACAACGACAACGACAACAATGATGCCATACAACAGTTGATGGCTGCTCAAGCTCAGCTAATGACTATGATGACTCAGTTCATTGCGGCAACCAACAACAATAACCACAAACCGCCACCGCCACCACCTCCCCAACTGGATATACTTACCAGATTTTTGAGGCTCCGGCCTAACAAGTTCTCCAATGCAACTGAGCCAATTGTGGCAGATGACTGGCTGCGCTCAGTGGACAGAGATTTAGTGACCTGTGAATGTACCGACGCTGAAAATGTGAGATTCACTACTCATCTGTTGGAGGGCCCAAGAATTCAGTGGTGGGAAACTTATCAGATCACTCACCCACTGGAAACTTTCACTTGGGAAAACTTCAAGGAAGGTTTTCGTAATGCTCATATCTCTTCGCGTATTATGAACTTGAAACAAGAAGAATGCAGAAACCTGAGGCAACGAAACAGGAGTCTTAAGGACTATATGGATGACTTCCATGCCCTATCCCGATATGCTCCTAAGGACATCAGCACCGATGTTAAGAGGAAGGCAAAATTTCTCAATGGGCTGAGTGACGAACTGAAGATTCCTCTGACAATCGCATATGCCCCAAATTATCAAACCCTCCTAGATCAGGCTATCATACTGGAAGATAACATCAAGAAGGCTGAAAGCAGGAAGAGAAAGCTGAATATCAACAAACACCACTCTGAACCTTCATTCAAAAGTCACTTTCCTCATGATACAAACCATAGTCATAAACATGGGAACTATCCTAGTGGAGGAAGCAACCACAAACATCATGGTCACAACCATAGTGGTGGGTTCAAGGGAACAATGGAGGTCACAAAGGAAATGGACATGTTGGCCTTAACCATAACCATGGACAACATCGCCCAAATCCTGAGTATAAGAAAGATATCAGCCAAATATTATGCTTCAAGTGCAATAACAAGGGCCACTATGCAACTGACTGCCCCGAAAAAAAGACTGCAGAAGCTGCCAAGCCCAATCCTTTCCAGAAGGGAGATGTGAACCACATCAATGTGGAAGAAGTGTACGATGAACCTGATGCTGTCATTGGTACGTTCTTGCTAAATTCATGTCCAACATTAGTTTTATTTGATACCGGAGCATCGCATTCTTTCATTTCAAGAGCTTTTGTTAACAAACATGGGTTAGAGGTTGAAAGCATGTGAAATCCTGTTAGAGTAAGTTCTCCTGGCGGAGAATTGTTAGTAACCTTAGGTTGTAGACAGTTGAGTCTGAAGATTGGAAACCATCACTTTCCTACGCACTTGATCATCCTAGAAACACAAGGCTTGGATGTTATCATATGAATGGATTGCATGTCCCATTTTGAAGGAATCATAGACTGCGCAAATAGACCATCACTCTCACCACTCCGGATTGAAGATCAAGTTCAGATCAAAGTTTGAGCTAAAGAAGGTTGGGCTTAATTCTCTTTAGGGGGTTAGCCTCGGTGATGTTCTTATAGTCAAGGAATACCCTGACGTGTTTCCGGAAGAACTACTGAGAATGCCACCCGATAGAGATGTATATTTTCTCATTGAACTAAAGCCGTATATAGGACCAATTGCTTAAAGACCCTACCCGATGGCAACTGATGAACTGAAAGAACTCAAGAAGCAACTGGAAGAGTTTATGCAGAAAGGCTTTATTCGCCCAAGTTCATCACCATGGGGAGCCCCGATACTTTTCGTCAAGAAGAAGGATAGTACACAGAGATTAGTCACTGATTACCGTGACATAAATGAGCATACAATCAAGAACAAGTACCCTCTACCCAAAATCAGTGAGCTCTTCGATCAATTAGAAGGGGTCGTTGTGTTCTCCAAGATCGATCTCAGATTAGGGTACTTTCAGATGAAAGTTAGAGAGATTGATATACCCAAGACCGCTTTTGTTACAAGATACGGCTCGTATGAGTACACAGTAATGCCTTTTGTGTTAACGAATGCTCCAGCCTATTTCATGAATATGATGAATAAGGTATTTATTGATTTTCTAGACAAGTTTGTCGTTGTCTTCATCGATGACATCTTATTCTACTCCAAAAGTCACAAAGAACATGAAGAACATTTACGCCTCGTGTTGCAAAGACTCCGAGAGCATAAGTTATATGCTAAGTTCAACAAGTGTGAAATTTGGTTAGAACAAGTAGGATTTCTAGGACACTTGGTGTCTAAGGATGGAATAGAAGTGGATCCTAAAAAAGTTGCTGCTGTGACAAATTGGGAATCACCCAAGAATGTGGGAGAAATCCGCAATTTTCTAGGACTGGCAGGATACTACCGGAGATTCATTGAAAATTTCTCCAAGATTGCCAAGGCTTTGACTGAATTACTGAAGAAGGGAAAGAAGTTTGATTGGACAGAAGCTTGAGAGACCAGTTTTCAAGAACTAAAGAAGCACCTAGTGTCTGCACCAGTCTTATGCCTAGCACATCTAGAGAAAGATTTCCAAGTTTATTGCGACGCTTCATATCGTAGTCTAGGAAGTGTGTTGATGCAATAAAGCAAAGTAGTGTCTTATGCCTCAAAACAACTCAAGAATCATGAAGTAAAGTACCCCACTCATGATCTAGAGTTAGCTTCTGTAGTACATGCCCTGAAAATATGGAGACCTTATTTATGGGAAAAACGATGTTAAGTATTGACGGATCATAAGAGTCTCAAGTACTTCTTTACTCAGAAGGAATTGAACATGCGTCAAAGACGGTGGCTAGAATTGATAAGGACTATGATTTAAGTCTACAGTATCAACCAGGAAAAGCCAATGTGGTGGCTGATGCCTTGAGCCGTAAGACTTATGTAAACAGACTCACGGCAGGAGAATTGCCAGAAGATCTATGTAAAGGATTTAAGGACCTTTGATTGGAAGTGGTACCTGAAGGATTCGTAGCATCCTTAGTAGTTTAACCTCTTCTGATTAACAAAATCAAGGAAGCTCAGATAGAGGATAAGGCAATAAAAGAAATCAGGAAGAACCTAAGTGAAGGCAAGGCCACAGACGTTAGGGAAGATGAAGAAGGAACTGTATGGTATAAAGAACGCATATGTGTTCCTGATAATACTGATCTCGGGAAGTTAATACTTCAAGAAGCTCATGACTCACCTTATTCCATACATCCGGGTAACACCAAAATGTATATGGATGTAAAGGAGATGCATTGGTGGATCAATTTGAAGAGAGATATTGCTGAATACATTGCAAAGTGTGACGTCTGCAGCCGTGTGAAAGCAGAACACCAAAAGCCCGCGGGAATAGTGCAACCCTTACTAGTACCAGATTGGAAATGGGAACAGATTGGTATGGAGTTCATCACTGGTCTGCCCAGGACTAAATCAATGTATGATTCTATTTGGGTTATAGTTGATCGGCTGACGAAGGTAGCTCACTTTGTACCCGTGAAGACTACTTACACTAGTGCCAAACTAGCTGACATCTATATGAAGAGAATTGTGTGTCTACATGGTGTTTCCAAGAAAATTATGTGTGATAGGGGTACTCAGTTTACTTCTCATTTCTGGAATCAATTGCATGAATCATTGGCAACCAGATTAGAGTTTAGCACAACATTCCACCCGCAGACGGATGGACAGACCGAAAGAGTAAACCAAATCCTAAAAGATATGCTAAGAGCGTGCGCTCTAGATTATAAGTCTAGCTGGGATGATAATCTCCCATATGCTGAGTTCTCTTACAACAACAGCTATCAAGCGAGCATAGATATGTCACCATTTGAAGCCATGTATGGAAGGAAGTGCACTACACCACTAATATGGAGTGGCGTAGGATAACGTAGTTGGTTCGGACCAGACAAAATCAAGAAGGCTGAAGAAAAATTCAGACCAATTAAGGACCGTTTAAAGATAGCACAATCCAGACAGAAGAGTTATGCAGACTCCAAAAGAAGGGAAGTCACTTACGAAGTAGGCGATAGAGCCTGTCTCAGAGTTTCACCTATGCGTGGAGTAAAAAGATTTGGGATCAAAGGAAAATTGGCACCCAGATTTATTGGACCGTTCAAGGTATTATCCCGCAAAGGAGAGGTAGCCTATGAATTGGAACTTCCGGAAGCTTTTTCCGTAGTTCACAATGTATTCCATTTCAGCCAGCTGAAGAAATGTCACGCAGAAATGGCAGAGACACCGCTAAGAGATACGGTGCCACTAGAGGAAGTACAACTAGAAAGTGATCTCACTTATGAAGAGAAACCTATAAATATTTTGGAGACAGCAGAACGTGTCACCCGAACCAAGACCATCAAATTCAACAAAGTCCAGTGGAATCACCATTCAGAGGAAGAAGCAACTTGGGAAAGGGAAGATGACCTGAAAGAAGACCACCCTCACCTATTTGCTAGCCAATCCGAATCTTGAGGGTGAGATTCATCTTAAGGGGGTTAGGTTTGTAACATCCCAATTTTCAGAAAAATTTAAAACCTTGCATCATGCATCATCATCATTTAAATTGATTTTAATTTCACAAAATTGTTATTTGAATTTATAATAACCATCCTTTTATTTTATTTTTACTTAAGACAAGAATGCTACCAACAGGTTCTATTTTTAATAAGCTTTTCAAATTATATTTTTATGAATTGTTCTGAGAAGTTTTGATATAGTTTTGAAATTGTTTTGTATTCAAAAGATTTAAAACAGAACATGATTTATATAAAAAAATGAGTCGGGCCACCCTCCCCAGCCAAGTGGGCCGAAGCCCACTAGCTGTCAGCTGCGCGCGCAACGCCTCAGCCCGCCAGCAGCCCACTCCCGCCCGCGCGCCCCTCTCTCTGTCGCAAGTGGGATCCACTTGTCATCCCTGCCGGTGAGCAATGTCTCGCCCCAAACACGCCCACGACCGAGCCGAGAAACGGCCGAATCAATTCGATTGATTCCCTGCGACTTACTGCCCTTTTTATGTTGCCGTTTCTTGCTATAAGACCCCCTCGAACCCCCATCTCGTTTGCCCCAAACCCCATTGCCCGAGAGCCACGAGGCTGCCCGCACAAGACCCCGCCATCCCGCCACTGCCGTTGGCGAAAATCTCTCCGTACGGCAAACTCCGGCCACCCCGAACTTTCTCTCATCTCCCATTCGCTTTATTTATTCATTGCACATCGTTTTGACACGTTCTCGTGTTTCCAACCGCAGCACATCATCTCATCCGAAGCATGCCGCCGCCTCCGTCCACTCTGGCGAGCTACCGAGGAACAACCGAGACTCTCCGGTCGCCTCCACCTCGCCATCGTCACCGCGTCGACCTCCTCTACGCTCAGGTAAACTCCGTTCGACCCCTAGACCTTAGGTGCGTCGTTTTCGTGAACTCCGGTGAGAGCACCGCCACGGTTAGGTCACTGGAGACGACTCGAGCGGGCCGTGCCGCTCGTCTCGGACGATTTCAATCTTGGCCGTTAGATCTAGATCTAGAGGCTAGGATTAGATTCTTTTATTTTTTGAATCGGTACGCTGAGTCAACGCCGTGTCAGCGCCGCGTCAGCACCACGTCGGATAATGAATTTCTGTGATTTTCCTAATTTAATTGGCAGTTTTGCAGAAAACACCCTGCATACTATTTTTATCATTACTTTTTATCTGTTTAGCCTAATTCAAATATTTTTATATTTTTGCAATCCTTAGAACCAGTAGAATCTTTTGGCTTCGTTAGTTTTCTGTTTTGACACATTAAAAAAATTCAAATATTCATTAGAGTAGTTTAAGTGTTTTTGACATAACTTTATTTAGAAAAAATATTTTTGAGTAAATCAAATTGCTAAAATTTTGTTTATATGCCCTCTGTCCAGTAGAACTTTTAAAAAAATTGGTTATAGAAATTTCATTACAGTAAACTAAATTCTTGTGTTTACCCTTTTATTCAAGTCTTGCTAATTGAAAACAAATTAAAAATGTCATCATGCATACTTCATAAAAATTCTAATAGATAAGAATATTAGTTCATGTAAATAAATTATTGCATCTCATGCATAGCATATTTCTGAATGGTTGTGTTGTTTGTGTGTTTATGTGTGGTATTTTATTTTGTTAGACTATTCGGAGTGAAACGAGGACCTTTGCAACCGTAACTGCTGCACTCTCTGTTGCCAAGGAAAGTGGCACACGCATAAACTTCCTAGTATTTTTCTATGCATGAGTAGAGTATTTATCTAGAAGCATGTGTAGGATAGTATTGCTATGCAAGCCATGAGTAGAAATTCCATACTCTTGTGTCTAGGTTCCTATGAAATACTTAGTAGAATTGTGATGCTATGCAAAATTATTTTGATAAAATGTTAAATTCTACTAAGTTATAATCAAACACCTGGGTGGAATTGGTTGCTTGGCTGTATGATTTGAGTGTTGTCCCCAGGGGTTTTACCTGTGGGATATTCACTTGTGGACGGCCACACAGGAACAAAGGGATTTGAAGAAATCTGAGTGAAGATTGCTTCCCGTGCAGCCTTTGCCAATATGGGCTCTGGCTTGATCAATTAAGTTGCGTGGACTCGCCCTGGCTTGACAGGTGGTGGTAGAGGAATATAGGTGGTGTGGACTCGCCCTGGCCGACAATGGGAGGGAAAATGCTTCTGAAAGATCTTATCTCATTCTTACCCTTTTCCATAATACTTCTAGACTGTATAGGATAGTTTGGGTGGAATGGGTACAATGGTGAACGTGCACAACCTCTGTAGAGTGTAAAATCTAAGTACTTACTCGTGTCCCCGGTACGAACAATTGAGCAGCTGAACGAGGACGTCAACGGAGGATTCCACCATTCCAACTTCTAAATTAAAACTTGTGGGGTGAACAAGGGTAGTTTGAGACTATGGCTTTCATACCATAATTGTCTCAACTAGGTAAAGTTGTTTCAAAGTGTTAGGAAAAAACTTGCTTTCTACAAAATAGCCTTGAGCTCCACCAGCCAAATAAGCATATAGGTTATAGAGTTATTCCTCTAAGTGTCCACCATAGTGTCACTTGCAAGTTCCATTTTTAAGTGGTTCTGACCCACGGCGTTGCAATATCTTTCTCATTACAGACTATTCCGATGACGAGTGAGAATTTCGCTAAGGGTTTCGAGTCTTCAACCAACATGCTCGCCTGTGGCACATGCTGATGATGAGGACTCCATGAAGAATAATTTTCCGCTGTTTACTATGTTCATCAGGAATTTCATTATTATCAATTTTAGATTTAGCGATAGTAGCATCTAAAAAGGGACCTAATGAACCAGTTTCATGAAGAACATTAGAAACATTATCATAAGGAATTTCAGATTCAGCAGTAATAACAGAAGGCGCAGGTTGTGGTGATGTAACAAGCTTATTCAACACAGACGGAGAATCAAGAGCAGCATCGGAGTTCAGAGTTGTAACTTTCCTTGTAGTGGATGGCACGATGGAAAACTTATTATCAGCATTTGTTCCCATGATGAATAAATTCCAGAGAACAATATCACACTCAGGTGGACTTATAAATAAAGCTAAGCTCCCCGGCAACGGCGCCAGAAATAGTCTTGATAGCCCACAAGTATAGGGGGATCACAGCATTGTTCGAGGGAAGTAAAACCCAAATTTATTGATTCGACACAAGGGGAGACAAAGAATATTTATAAGCCTTAACAGATGATTTGTTAGATCAGCTACACCTGTGAATGGAATTGCTCGAGACAGATTATCTGTAGCAACCGTTTTATAGCAGAGGCAGTAGTGAAATAATAGATACAGTAGAAATAAGACAACGATTGTGATTACGGTAGACAGCAGGATGAAAGTATTGTAGGCATAGGGACGAATGTACGGTCGTTGCATGGATAAGGTAATTCATGTAATATCAAAGCATAGGCATTTGCAGATAAATTAGATACAACATCCAAGTATTAACTAATCATAAGCATGTCTTCTAATATAGTTGTGCGTGCTCTCAATGAGAAACTTGCACAACATCTTTTGTCCTGCCAGCCCATTTGCAGCGGGGCCTCTAGGGAAACTACTGCAATTAAGGTACTCCTTTTAATAAAATACCGGAGCAAACATTAACATTCTGTGAACACATGTGATCCTCACATCACAACCGTTCCCTACGGATGTCTCAATTATTTTCACTTTCGGGCCTTCGGCTCCGGACAATAATATGCGTATGCAAATCATAGATAAGATCTAAAACAATAATTATCTTCATGATACAGTAACATGTTCAGATCTGAAATCAAGGCACTCGGGTCCTAGTGTCAAGCATTAAGCATAACAAGTTGCAACAATGACGTAAATCACTGATAACAGATACTAGCCACCATGCCATAATGATTTAACATCTTTTACATGAGTGATCTCATCCAATCTCTACGATCCCCTCGAGCCTACATCGGTGGATTACTAACACATGGATGCGGGAAACATGGATGATTGATGGAGAGGCGTTAGTGATGACGATGGCGATGGGCCCCTTCGATTCCCCTTCCCGGCAGGGTGCCGGAACAGAGACTTCTTGTCCCCGAACTAGGGTTCGAGGTGACGGCGGCGTACGATGGTGTTCTCGAGAAAAGTGGCCAGCGTCTCCGTGTTTTTAGGTCAGGGGTGACTTATATCCGCGAGGGGGTCACGAGGGGGTGGCCGAGGCGGTATCCTCATCTGTTGGCGCGGCCAAATGCCTGCCGCGCCAGCAGGTGGTGACGTGTCCTCGTCGCCCCCTCTGTTTGATCTTCTGGCTTCTCGATCCTTTGGGAAAAATAGGGGCTTCCACGTGTTTTTTTGGTGTTTTTCCATAAATTTGATTTTCTCCACAAAAACGAGACACCAGGGCAATTCTGGTGAAAACAGCGTTAGTCCATGTTAGTTGCATTCAAAACACACAAATTAGAGGTAAAACAATAGCAAAAGTGTTCGGGAAAGTAGATACATTTTGGGCGTAACAGATCACTACACACTCATACGTGGTGGCCTCGGCCACCGATATCTGCTTTGTGAAGATTTGATCTTTCAGAGAGACAAAAAGACTTCTTACTATTGGCATAATGGGAGGAGGGATAGTCCAATGGATTAGGACCGCACTCCCCTATGTCCATGTCTACACCTAGATCAAATATATAGTTAAGATAGAAGTGTGCATGCAAGGTAGTCAAACAACGTTCCTCGAATCCACGATATTTAGCTCATGCCTAAAAAATGAGAACCTTGCTTAATCTAGTGGCTTCGTGAACATATCGGCAAGTTGAATCTTTGTGTGAATATAACCAAACTCAGTGTCACCCCGGTTGATGTGATCACGAATGAAATGATAACTAATCTCAATATGCTTCGTTGTTAAGTGCTCCACCGGGTTGTGACCAATCTTGATGGCACTTTCATTGTCACACAAAAGAGGCACTTTGTCACAATGGACACCGTATTCCCTTAAATTTTTCCTCATACATAACAATTGAGTGCAAGCACTAGCGGCCGCCACATACTCGGCTTCCGTGGTGGATAGATATATGCAATTTTACTTCTTGGAGGACCAAATCACCAAGGACATCCGAAGGAATTGACATGCACCGAAAGTTGACTTCCAATCATCCTTGCAACCGACCCAATCCGAATCTGTGTAACCGGCAAGAGAGAAGTTGGACCCACTAGGATACCACAAACCAAACCTTGGGGTATAAACCAAATATCAGAAGATTCGATTCACCACTATCAAGTGGTTTTCTTTAGGATTCGCTTGGTACCTTGCACACACTCCTACACTTAACACAATATCTTGTCTAGATGCACAAAGATAAAGCAAAGAACCAATCATAGAGCGATAGAGTTTTTGACCGACATCTTTACCCTTTAGACTAAGTTCAAGATGACATTTGGTGTCCATAGCAAACCTCTTCTCTTTAGCATCTTGCATCTTGAACCTCTTGAACATGTCTTGGATATATTTAGTTTTTGATATGAAAGTCCCTCCACTCATTTGCTTGATCTTAATGCCAAGGAAGAACTTCAACTCTCCCATCAAGGACATCACGAACCTATCCGTCATTAGCTTTGAAAATTCATCATTAAAAGCTTTGTTAGATGAGCCAAATATAATATTATGTACATAAAGTTGGCATATGAAAAGCTCCCCTTTTACCCTCTTGGTGAAAAGAGTGGGATCGATTTGCCCCACTTCAAAGCCACGGTCTAGTAATAGCTCTCTTAGGTGCTCATACCAAGCACGAGGTGCTTGTTCGAGACCATAGAGGGCCTTATCAAGATTGTAGAGGTTTGGGAAGTGTGGATCCTCGAATCCCGGTGGTTGCTTCACAAATACCAACTCCTTAGAGGACCATTAAGAAATGCACTTTTCATATCCATTTGTTGAAACTTAAAATTGTGATGTGATGCATTTGCAAGAAGGATACGATGGACTCAAGGCGAGCCACGGGAGCATAGGTCTCTGCACAATCAATGTCTTCAACTTGAGAGTACCCTTGAGCTACCAATCTTGCCTTGTTCCTCACAACCATTCCATGCTCATCTTGCTTGTTCTTGAATATCCACTTGGTGCCTATAACATTGCGGCAATCTTTTGGCTTCTCTACTAGATTCCATACTTTGTTGCGTTTGAAGTTGTTGAGTTCTTCAAGCATGGCTTCCAACCAATCCGGTTCTTCAAGAGCTTCAAAGACTTTATTTCGTTCCACCAATGATGGAGACCTTGCGAGATACATCACCAATGATGGCTTCAAGCTTGTGACACTTGATTTCCAAATCTCTCTTGACTCTTGCTTGACGATGGGTTTCGATATCCCCATTGTTGCGAGGGATTTCGGATTGATCATCTTGATCATTTGAGTCCCCGTCTTGACCGTCTTGATGACCTTGACCACCTTGATTCACATATTCAATAATAGAATTAGATGGTGGCACTTGGTATTGAACTTGGCTAGAATTGACAATAGGAGAATTTGGTTCTTGTATAGCCTCTTTGTCAACTTGAGGAGGAACTTGGTCTTGTTCTTGGATCGGTGTCTCATTTGCTTCCATGGTAGGCGCCGCTTCAACTTGTGATGATGAAGTCTCCACTTGAGTGGAGCTTGAACTTGCTTGAGGAGGCTCATGATGGATTTCAATGGGGCGATAGAAACCGACCACAATTCTTCGTATGGCATCTTGAGCTTCCTCATTATCTACATCACAAACATGAAATTGCGCCACTTGGGAGCCGTCATCCTCATCGAACCACACACTACAAGATTTTATAACTCTCCCTAAGGATTTGTCGTAGACTCTATAAGTGTGAGAGTTCGCACCGCGCCCAACAAGAATAACCTCTAAAGCTTTAACTTCAAATTTAGACAAACGAACACCTTTGATTTTGTAGAAACACTTACAACCAAATACTCGATAGTAGGAGATGTTGGGCTTGTTGCCGGAAAGCATTTCATAAGGAGTTTCCTTCTTTGCTGTAACATCCCAACATTTTGGAATGTTCAAAAATCACTAAAATTTAAAACTTTTGTTTTGATTAAAATAAAATATTAAAATGCATAAGAAAACTAACTATAAAAGACTTCAACCAATTTGAAAAAGTCTATTATTACAAAATTCAAAATGTGTCATTATTTTCAAAAGTTGTTTCCAATTAAACATTACATTATCCATTGTATTTCAAAAACCTTAATATGTAATTTGACAAATGTTTTATAAAGTACAAATCATTTTATTTTAAGTAAATAGTTTACTTATAAGTAATTGATTTCAACCACTTAGCCTTAGCTATAAATAAATTAAAATAATAATTACAAGTGTTATTTTAAACTATTGAAAACATTGTCTATTTGCCAGAAGATTATTATTCATTTACCTGAGTTCAAAACATAATTTGGATATTACAATTCTATATTTTATAACTTAAAACCTCATAGATTTTATAATTACTTAACAACCCAAATAAACATTTCATTAACTTAAATGATTTTCATTTATTTTCAAAACATAAAATGACTTTCATGAATATATTTTCTGTATAAGAAATGAATTAAATCAAAAATATTTTCCAAAGGTGTTATAAAGTTTTCAAATGAATTATCATAATATAAAATATAATGGTGCACAAATTATTTTCAATTAAAAATACATTCATTATATTCCCCTTTTCATTTCGAATAGTGGTGTTATGTTATTTAACGTTGTACTAAAGCCAAAAATGAATTAATGTTGGAAAATGAGTTTAAATAACTTAATTTTAAACTTATGTAAGTGTTGTATTTTTATAAATGTTGGAAATTATTTAAGCCATGTTTTCAAATTTGACATTAAGTGTCAAATTTGTATTTAATCAATATTTTAAAATTTTGATTTTTGAAAAGTATTCAAAACATGACTACAGCTGGTTTAACACAAAGATATTGTTTTTTCAAATTTTTAGAAATTTATTTGACTTGATTTGGAGTCTTACATCAAAAGTTATGAAAGAAATAAGAAAAATCAGAAAAATAAAAAGAAAAAAATGCTGACGTCAGCATCGTCTTCATCCAGAAACCAGAAACGCATCGCGCACGTGAAAACTGCTCCCGTGCATCCTTCCCGATTTGATTCCCGGCGATTTAAAGCATCAAATGACGCACCGTTTCTTTCTAATTAAAACTCTTGATCTCCTCTTTCCTTCCCCCATAAAAGACCCATCTGAAACGTCCTAAAATGCTCCAATTTTTTCCGCCATTAGACATGGCCCTGGTTGAAATTAATCTCCGATTGATTGCGGGCAAATTACTGCACCAAATCAAGCTAGGTTGGTTCCTATAGATAGCCCTTGACCTCCTCCTCCATTCCCCCCCCCCCAAAAGCCCTCTCCAATACGCCCCCGGGCCGACGAATTCTTTGCCAGAGTTTCGCTCGACCGCCACCGTATTTCTTTCATTCCGGCAAGCAGAGTGAGTACCCGCCGCCGATTCTTGGTCCTTCCTCTTTCCCACAGCCGTGCGCTCCTTTAAACACCCTCCTTGCTACATTTCCACAGCCAAATCGTGGAGGCCGAGCTCGACCCGAAGGTCATCGTCGCCGTCGCCACTCCGTCCGCCTCTCCACGCAGCTCCGGGAATCGCCGCTCAACTCCGACACCGTATTCCGCTCCGCCGTGTCCAGCTGCAAGTCGCCGTCGTCTCCCTCGCGTCCGGGAGCTTCCGAAACGTCGTCGCCGTCCACACCCGTCGCCGACGACCACATCACCGCCGACCGTCTGCGTCCGGCCGTGATCGCCCGACCGATCCACTGCCGCCGCCATCTTCTCATGCCCGTTGAGCTGCTGATGTGCTTCCTTCTGTCTTGTTACGTACATATCACTTGATGAAGGGTAGCAGCCATTAGAAAAACGTCATAGATCACCTATTCAATATTTTCGTTTTTCTGACTAGACATAATTTCAAAATTCGTATTAAATCAACCGTAACTCCGTTTTTGATGTTTTTGTAGTCTATGGAATCGTATGAACGTGTAGAAAATAGTGGTATAATAAAAACTTGTATTTTAGTCGTGCACTAACTTGATATTTACAGAAACTTGTAAAACATTATTTTAATTATAGTTTTAATTCTGTAAGGTCAATATTTGTATATAAAATATCTTTGGAAAGCCCATGACCTGTAGATTGTGTTAGTTCTGTTGTTTTCCAACCTTGGGAAATTTAGATTTATTCGAATTCAAAATATGATGTTTGAGTAATTTTGACATAACTTTTGATATAAACATTATTTTTGAGTAAATCAAATTGCTATAAATTTATTTAAATCCCCTCTGTCTATTAATACTAATTATAAAATTTTCTTATAAAAATTTAAATCACATAAAACTTTAATATTATATTTAATCCTTTATTATATTTTGTGAAAATAGAATTAATTATATTGCATTATCATAATTGTTCATGTGATTAAAAATTGCATTTCATGCATATCATATGTTATTTTGTATTTATATTTCCCATAAGAAAACTCCTTTTCATGTGATTTATATTTCATGCATACCAACTACATCTTTCTTCTACCTTTTCCCTCTTTCCTAATCTTGTCTTTCACTTAAGACTTAAAAGATTTTCATGGCATGACATGCATCTCTAGTCCTTAGAAATAATTTGCGTATCATACATGACATGTTTTCCTTAGAAGTTTTATGAAACCTGTTTGTTCACTTTGTATGTGCATGTATGTTTGATGATTGTTGTTTGTTGATTGTTGTATTGTTGTTTGCTTATATTGTTTAGATTGAACGGAGAGAAAACGTTCGTTGTTGAAAAGAGTTTGTGAACAACGACAACATTCAAAGGCAAGTGGCATACCTCATAAACTTCCTACTATTTTTATATGCATTACTTAGTGTATTTTTATATAAGCATGTGTAGGATAGAATTGCTATGCTAAACCTGTGTAGAATTCCTTATTCCTGTGTCTAGGCTCCTATGCAATACTTAGTAGAATTACTGATGCTATGCAAATTTTGTTTTGTGAAAACCTAAATCCTACTAAGTTAAGAATGAAACACCTGGGTGGTAAGAGGTTGTATGGTTTATGTTGAGTGGCTACACAGGCCATGTCTATGGTTCCTGGAGTATGTATAGTTGTGAATGGCCACCCAGGAAAAGAGGAATCTGAAGAACTCCGAGTGACGGTTGCTACCAGTGCAGCCATTGCCATATGGGCTCTGGCTTGATCAACTATGTTGCGTGGACTCTCTCCGGCTTGACAAGCAGATGTAGGGGGTTGTTAGGTGGAACGGGTCAAGCCAGAGTGGGAGGGAAAATGCTTCTGAAAGATCTCGTCTCATTCTTCTCCTTTCCCTTATCATTATAAGCATGTAAAGGATAGTTTGGGTTGAATGGGTAAAATGGTGAACGTGCACAACATCTGCAGAGTGTAAAACTAAGTACTTAGCCGTGTCCCCAGTACGGACAATTTGAGCAGCTGATCACGGACGTCAAACGGAGGATTCCACCATTCCAACTTCAGAAATAAAACTTGATGGGTGAACAAGGGAAGATGAGGTTATGGTTTTCATGCCATACTTGTCTTGATTTGAAGAAAGTGTTTTCCAAAGAGATAGGAAAAATTGGCTTTATGCAAAATAGCCTTGAACTCCACCAGCCAAATAGGCATATAAGCTATTAGAGTTATTCCAATAAGTGTCCACCATAGTGTCACTTGCCAGCCTCCATTTTTAATGGAATCTGACCCACGTTGTTGCAATATTTTTCTTATTGCAGATTGATCAGATGACGAGTGAGGTTTCGTTTAAAGGTTTCGAGTCTACAACCAACATGTTTTCGCCTGTGGCAGCATGAAAGTGATAGAGACTCACTGCTATTGTATTTCCGATGTTTACTCTTTCGAAGCTAGCTTTATGCTATGCAAATTGTATTGAATATTTTGTAAGTCTGGATCATCGATGTAATAAAATTGATACTTTGTTGTGATATTACATCGTAAACTCTGTGTGCAAACGAATCGATCCAGGGATTTGCACTATACACAGGTATCTGCCTTATTAAAAGTGCAGGTACGCTACAGATGGTATCAGAGCACTGTGTTGCATGTAGGTTCGAAACCCTAGGTTTGGATAGAAATAGGATTTGACCATAGGATTGAATATCTATTTTATTCACTTTTTTAAAAACAAAACTTTTCATTTTATCTTCATCATACTCTCATCTACTATCAACCTTCTGAAAACATCTTATCTTTTTCTAGATGACCATGTTCTTGTAGTCTAAGTCTGATTCTACTTCTTCATATAGAAAAGTTTCAATTCAACATGAAATTCTACATGCATGGAAGACCACTGAAGAAACAGGGTTCGGCCAACACTTCTGAGATATCCAAGAAAGTTGAACAAGAACTTGAAGCACTCACGAAGGAGGTAGATTTGACCACCACCTAAATAGAATAACGATATCGTGTTAGTGTATTGATCATATCAACTTGGCTATATGACAATACTAGATTGTTTGTTTGTTGTGAACCTTGTTGCTTGATGTTTGTTAGATGTTGATTGATTATGTTATAGATTGGTTGCCTTGTTATGTTTTACTGAACTAGGATTCCTCCATAAGTACAAATAATTCAACTCATTGCTTTCTAAACCAAACAGATGTCTCACCCCAATACCAACACCAATTATTTGCATACAACTATGCGACTACTATTAGAGAACCAGAGTCAGCTGTGGAAGTTGATCAATGACCAACTGCCAAGATTGATCAAAACCATAGTGATTTTGAAGAGAACCTTATGACCAAACTAAAGGCATGCAAAACTTGTGGAGAGATAGGACATATGTCCAAAGGATGTCCTGATGAGTGGCCCCATGGTCATACCCGACATCCAGGTAAAGGATGCCTCACAAGTCAGGTTACTTGCTTCCTGTGGGAAGGAACAAATCATGTCCCAATACAGTGTCAACTTTATTCCGTAGTGCAAGAAGTCAGTCAGCAAGCCAAAAATGGAATGCAACAAAATCTCATGAAGTATGTGGAAGTACAAGAAAACAAGGAGGAATTCAAAAGAGATACTAGCCATCTAACATGTTTTACTTGTGGAGAACTAGGACATTATTAATGGGACTGCAAAGAGAAAAGGATTGGTCAGGATACTGAACAAAATCTTCATCAAAATGAGATTGTGGATCATACTAAGGTGAAAAATGAAATAAGAGTAAGGTCACTTCCGAGGACACCCAAAAGTACCTCCAAGTGTTGCTATAAGTGTAAAGGAGATCACCTAGCTCGAAGTTGTCACATCAAACGAGACTGGACTTCTTTAATTGAGATAGAATATAGCAAACAAGTCTTGGAAGAACTTTTAGCCCTGGAAACACCTAAGAAGAAAAAGAACTTAAGCGACGTAATTTGCTTCAAATGCAAGGGAAAGGGACATTATGCTGATAAGTGCCCAGTAAAGATGAAGGAGAAATGCCTTACCCGCTCGCACAAGAAAATCATCAGCCCCGTGACATGTCGCAGATGCAGAGCAACATGACACTATGTCAGTGGCTGCCCTGAGAGGAAGAAGGATAAATCTCTCCAAGGACCGAGTGGAAAACGTGAGTGCTAAAATTTCTGTATCCACCACATGCCATTGTATTTTGAATACTTGTACGCTCTACATCAGAGAAATAAACAAGATTAAACAAAGTTCCTAGACTAGCCACAAAAATTTCTTTTAAGGGTGGTAGCCACCCAGATAATTCTAACCCAGCTGCCTTAAACCTAGAGATCCCAAACCCTCTTTCTTTCGAGCCTCCCCAATCAGAAATTCATCCCCTGCTAGTTTCCAGTTTCCATGTAAGAAATTTCATTTCTCATAACATCCTGAGTTATCAGAATCATTCAAGCATTTTCTTTGTCTTCCTAGCCTCTCCGAATCTCGGGGACGAGATTCCTTTTAAGGGTGGTAGTCTGTAACATTCCAACATTTTGGAATGTTCAAAAATCACTAAAATTTAAAACTTTTGTTTTGATTAAAATAAAATATTAAAATGCATAAGAAAACTAACTATAAAAGACTTCAACCAATTTGAAAAAGTCTATTATTTCAATATTCCCAATGTGTCATTATTTTCAAAAGTTATTTCCAATTAAACATTACATTATCCATTGTATTTCAAAAACCTTAATATGTAATTTGACAAATGTTTTATAAAGTACAAAAAAAATTATTTTAAGTAAATAGTTTACTTACAAGTAATTGATTTCAACCACTTAGACTCAGCTATAAATAAATTAAAATAATAATTACAAGTGTTATTTTAAACTATTGAAAACATTGTATATTTGCCAGAAGATTATTATTCATTTACCTGAATTCAAAACATAATTTGGATATTACAAGTCTATAGTTTATAACTTAAAACCTCATAGATTTTATAATTACTTAACAACCCAAATAAACGTTTCATTAGCTTAAATGATTTTCATTTATTTTCAAAACATAAAATGACTTTCATGAAGATATTTTCTATATAAGGAATGAATTAAATCAAAAATCTTTTCCAAAGTTGTTATAAGGTTTTCAAATGAATTATCATAATATAAAATATAATGGTGCACAAATTATTTTCATTTAAAAATACATTCATTATATTCCCTTTTTCATTTCGAATAGTGGTGTTATGTTATTTAACGTTGTACTAAAGCCAAAAATGATTTAATGTTAGAAAATGAGTTTAAATAACTTAATTTTAATGTTATATAAGTGTTGTATTTTTATAAATTTTATTTAGCTAAAAACGAAATTATTTAAGCCATGTTTTCAAATTTGACATTAAGTGTCAAATTTGTATTTAATCAATATTTCAAATTTTTGATTTTTGAAAAGTGTTCAAAACATGCCTACAACTGGTTTAACACAAAGATATTGTTTTTAAAAAAATTTAGAAATTTATTTGACTTGATTTGGAGTGTTAAATCAAAAGTTATGAAAGAAATAAGAAAAGTCAGAAAAATAAAAAGAAAAAAAATGCTGACATCAAAACAAGAAACGCATCGCGCACACGATAACTGCTCCCGTGCATCCTTCCCAAATTGGTTCCCGACGATATAGAGCACCAAATGACGCACCGTTTCTTTCTAATTAAATCCCTTCATGTCCTCTTTCATTCCCCCATAAAAGCCCCATCTGAAACGTCCTAAAATGCTCCAATTTTGTCCGCCATTAGACATGGCTGTTTTGGTCGAAATTAATCTCCGATTGATTGCGGGAAAATTACTGCACCAAATAAAGCACGGTTGGTTCCTATAGATAGCCCTCGACCTCCTCCTCCATTCCCCCCCAAAATCACTCTCCAATACGCCCCGGCCGACGAATTCTTTGCCGGAATTTTGCTCGACCACCACTGTATTTGTTTGATTCCGGCGAGTAGAGTGAGTCCCCGCCGCCGAATATTGGACCTTCCTCTTTCCCACGTCCGTGCGCTCCTTTAAACACCCATCTTGCTTCATTTCCACAGCCAAATCGTGGAGGCCGAGCTCGACCCGAAGGTCATCGTCGCCTCTCCACGCAGCTCCGAGAATCGCCGCTCAACGCCGACACCGTCTTCCGCTCCGCCACGTCCAGCTGTGCGTCACCATCGTCTCCCTCGCGTCCGGGAGCTTCCAAACATCGTCGCCGTCCACATCTGTCGCCGACGACCACAACACCGCCGACCGTCCGCGTCCGCCCGTGATCGCCCGACCGATCCACCGCCGCCGTCATCTTCTCACGCCCGGTGAGCTGCTGATGTGCTTCCTTCTATCTTGTTACGTACATATCACTTGATGAAGGGTTGCCTCCATAAGAAAAACGTCATAGGTCACCTATTCAATATTTTCGTTTTTCTGACTAGACATAACTTTCAAAATTCATATTAAATCAACCGTAACTCCGGTTTTGATGTTTTTGTAGTCTATCAAATCGTATGAACGTGTAGAAAATAGTGGTATAATAAAAACTTGTATTTTAGTCGTGCACTAACTTGATATTTACAGAAACATGTAAAACATTATTTTAATTATAGTTTTAATTATGTAAGGTCAAAATTTGTAAATAAAATATCTTTGAAAAGCCCATGACTTGTAGATTGTGTTAGTTCTGTTGTTTTCCAACCTTGGGAAATTTAGATTTATTCAAATTCAAAATATGATGTTTGAGTAAAGTTGACATAACTTTCGATATAAACATTATTTTTGAGTAAATCAAATTGCTATAAATTTATTTAAATCCCCTCTGTCTATCAATACTAATTATAATTTTTTCTTATAAAAAATTAAATCACATAGAACTGTAACCTTATATTTATTCCTTTATTATATTTTGTGAAAATAGAAATTAATTAAATTGCATCAGCATAATTGTTCATGTGATTAAAAATTGCATTTCATGCATATCATATTTTATTTTGTAGTTATATTTCCCATAAGAAAACTCCTTCCCCATTTTCCCTAAGTTAGAAATATTTTCAACTTAGCATTTTGGTAAAGTGATACACTTAGACACTTAGGATTTTCAACATGGAGCTAGAAGACCAATGAAGGACTTAGCCAAAACAAGACTCCAGAAGAATCTCCAAGAAGTAGAAGCAGTTAGAAGAAAAATCAAGAGGAAGTTCATGAAGACCAACCAGAAATATTTTCTAAGTCTTGCTCCCTCTCTCTTTCATTTCTCCCTCCTTCTCTGAGACTTCATAAAGACTAAGTAAATCCAAGACCAGCCTAGGTGATACAAAAATCATCAAGTCTGAAGATTATTCAAGTCTACCAAGAATTCAATCAAGACATCACCAAGGAGAATATTACAAGTCTGGGGATGAAACCTGGAATACCAACTACATCTTTCTTCTACCTTTTCCCTCTTTCCTAATCTTGTCTTTCACTTAAGACTTAAAAGATTTTCATGGCATGACATGCATCTCTAGTCCTTAGAAATAATTTGCATATCATACATGACATGTTTTCCTTAGAAGTTTTATGAAACCTGTTTGTTCACTTTGTATGTGCATGTATGTTTGATGATTGTTGTTTGTTGATTGTTGTATTGTTGTTTGCTAATATTGTTTAGATTGAACGGAGAGCAAACTTTCGTTGTTGAAAAGAGTTTGTGAACAACGACAACATTCAAAGGCAAGTGGCATACCTCATAAACTTCCTACTATTTTCTATATGCATTACTTAGTGTATTTTTATATAAGCATCTGTAAGATAGAATTGCTATGCTAAACCTGTGTAGAATTCCTTATTCATGTGTCTAGGCTCCTATGCAATACTTAGTATAATTATTGATGCTATGCAAATGTTGTTTTGTGAAAACCTAAATTCTACTAAGTTAGGAATGAAACACCTGGGTGGTAAGAGGTTGTATGGTTTATGTTGAGTGGCTACTCAGGCCATGTCTATGGTTCCTGGAGTATGTACACTTGTGAATGGCCACCCAGGAACAGAGGAATCTGAAGAACTCCGAGTGACGATTGCTTCCAGTGCAACCATTGCCATATGGGCTCTGGCTTGATCAACTATGTTGCGTGGACTCTCTCCGTCTTGACAAGCAGATGTAGGGGGTTGTTAGGTGGAACGGGTCAAGCAAGAGTGGGAGGGAAAATGATTCTGAAAGATCTCGTCTCATTCTTCTCCTTTCCCTAATCACTATAAGCGTGTAAAGGATAGTTTGGGTTGAATGGGTACAATGGTGAACGTGCACAACCTCTGCAGAGTGTAAAACTAAGTACTTAGCCGTGTCCCCGGTACAGACAATTTGAGCAGCTGATCACGGACGTCAAACGGAGGATTCCACCTTTCCAACTTCAGAAATAAAACTTGATGGGTGAACAAGGGAAGATGAGGTTATGGTTTTCATGCCATACCTGTCTTGATTTGAAGAAAGTGTTTTCCAAAGAGATAGGAAAAATTGGCTTTATGCCAAATAGCCTTGAACTCCACCAGCCAAATATGCATATAGGCTATTAGAGTTATTCCAATAAGTGTCCACCATAGTGTCACTTGCCAGACTCCATTTTTAATGGAATCTGACCCACGTTGTTGCAATATTTTTCTTATTGCAGATTGATCAGATGACGAGTGAGGTTTCGTTTAAAGGTTTCGAGTCTACAACCAACATGTTTTCGCCTGTGGCAACATGAATGTGATGGAGACTCACTGCAATTGTATTTCCGATGTTTACTCTTTCAAAGCTAGCTTTATGCTATGCAACTTGTATTGAATATTTTGTAAGTCTGGATCATCGATGTAATAAAATTGATACTTTGTTGTGATATTACATCGTAAACTCTGTGTGCAAACGAATCGATCCAGGGATTTGCACTATACACAGGTATCTGCCTTATCAAAAGTGCAGGTACGCTACATTTCATTTCTGAAAGAATAACCGGTTGGAGGAGTGACATGCCGTGGAGATAGCTTCGGCCCATAAGAAGAGTGGAGACTTAAACTCCGCCAACATGGACCTAGCCATATCCATAAGAATTTGGTTCTTTATCTCGGCTACACCATTTTGTTGAGGGGTATACGCAGCGGAATATTGATAACAAATTCCCTCATCACTAAGAAACTCATTTAAGGTATAGTTCTTGAACTCAGAGCTATTGTCACTTCTAACGGCCAAGATGGGAACATTGTGTTTACGTTGAACTTCATTAGAGAAGTCGATGACGGTTTGTTGAGTTTCATCCTTCGTCTTGAAGAAGAAAACCCAAGAGAATCTTGAATAGTCATCAACAATCACCAAGCAATACTTCTTCCCACCAAGACTTGGTTGCGGTACGGCACCAAAGAGGTCAACATGAAAAAGTTCCAATATCCTCGTTGATGAGATGATAGTTTTTCTTGGGTGGGGCGAATCATGCATCTTGCCTTCAACACAAGCCCTACAAAGACGATCTCTAGAAAACGAAACTTTCTCATTTTGTACAAGAATGTGGCTACCCTTGTGAACACTTCGCAAAGTTCTCATATTGACATGGGGCAAGCGGCGATGCCACCTCCCCATGTCGGCCTTTCCGAATAAGCATATTGCTTGAGTGTTGGTTGACCCCGAAAAGTCCACAAAAAACAACTCATTTTCAACATACCCAATGACCATGACCTTTAGAGTCTTGCTACTCAAGAGTACCACCATATCAAGAGTAAAATGGACATCAAAGTTCATCTTATTAAGAGCACGAACAAACATAAGATTGTAACCTAGAGACTCAACAAGCATGACATTTTCAAGGGTGATATCCCTTGCAACTACCACCTTGCCAAGACTCTTTACCACGGCTTTGGACTTGTCACCATAAGAGACGGTTGATTGATTAATATTTGGTCTCAACTCCGTCATGATCTCCTTGCTTCTGGTCATATGACTGGTGCATCCACTATCAACAACCCATTTAGATCCACCGGAAGCATAGTACTACAAGAGATCATATCTTGAATTTAGGTACCCATTTCTCAATGGGTCCCTTTCGGTTAGCAACAAGGGTCTAATGAACCCAAATAGAGTAATCAATGTAACCATCATAAGGACAAACATATTTTGCATAAATATAACCATAATAGTCAACATAGAGAATATAGTTGGGATTGCTATGCCCCGCAAAGTCACTACGAGTGGTCTTGCCCCTAGTGGCATTACCACCCGCAATGGGAGTCTTGGCTTGTGATACGCCTCCAACGTATCTATAATTTATTATGTTCCATTCTATATTATACCAAGTTATTACATGTTTTATATGCATTATATAGTTTTATGCATTTTCTAGGACTAACCTATTAACAAGATGCCACATTGCGAGTTCCCAGTTTTCTGCTGTTTTTGGTTTCAGAAAAGTACTTAAGGAAATATTCTCGGAATCGGACGATTTCTTTTCCAAAGTCCATATTTTCGTGGGAACGTTCAAGAACACCGAAGAGGACACGAAGAAGGAGGCCGAGGCGCCGTTACCAGGTGCTCGCGCGGCCCCACCTCCTACCACGCGAGCAAAAGGTGTGCGGCCCTCGGGCCTCCACCGACCTCGCCCTTTTGCCCATATAAACCCCCCGACACAAAAACCCAAATACGGTGTGCAATATTTCCTCCATGGGTCCCGAGTCGCCGCCGTCATCATCACCACTTTAGGAGAGATCAGAACTTCTCCCCGGCACCCTGCCGGGAGGGGGAATCGACGCCGGAGGGCTCTACATCACCATGCCTGCCTCCGGACTGATCCGTTAGTAGTTCACCCTTGGACTACGGGTCCATAGCAGTAGCTAGATGGTTGTATTCTCCTCTTGTGCTATCATGTTTTGATCTTGTGAGCCTCCTATCATGATCAAGATCACCGTTATGTAATACTTCATGTTGTGTTTGCTGGGATCCGATGAATATTGAGTACAAAAGTTATTGCTTCATAATATATCATGTGTGTGCAATTTAATCATCTTGCATGCTCTCCGTTACTAGTAGATGCTCTGGCCAAGTAGATGCTTGTGACTCCAAGAGAGGGTATTTATGCTCGATGGTAGGTTCATTCATGTCTCTATTCAATCTGGGGTGGCGACAACTAGCTCTAAGGTTGTAGATGTAGTGTTGCTACTAGGGATAAAACAGTAGTACTTTGTATAAGGATGATATTACTTACTTACTTTAGACACAGTGCTTAAGACAATAATCTGTTGCGGACGCTAACCGTAAGGTGGATTATTTGTCATAGATATGGTTGGAACAGTCTATGTATATTGTTATAATGCCCAAATGAATCTCACACTAGACATCATAACATTAGGATATGCGATTGTTATGCACTTCATTATTCTATCAATTGCCCAGCTGTAATTTGTTTACCCGCATGATAGTTATTATTATTTATGGCGAGAGACCACTAGTGAACTGTGGACACTGGTCCTTCTCTTTAATCTGATAAATCACCTATTGCAAACCTGTTACTTTCTGCAAACAAACATCTTTCCTCCACATGTACGTTTAATCCTTTGTTACAGCAAGCCGGTGAGATTGTCACACTCACTGACAAGGTTATACTAAACGTGTTCCCCTTCGTGTGGGTACCTGGTGCACGTAATGACAAAACCCCAATTGTTATAGATTGAAGAAGCCCAACAAGAGAAGCCCAAGTCGAAGACTTCTACCATAGATAGACATAGTCGGTTATACTTTCCATATTTGTAGTACTAGTCGGTTACTACCCGAGACCTGTACCTCTATATAAAGGATAGGAGGGTGGCCGATCAAGGACGCGTCCAATCAGAAACACCAAACCCTAGCAAGATCGACATCTTGTTAGATCCTTGTACTCGCTGCATATTCATATGAAGGAGATATTCCCTAGAGGCAATTAATAAAGTGTATTCTTTATCATATCTCGTTTGTTCATAATAGGTTTTTGTATCATGCTATAACTGTATTAAGAGGAAACATTAATACGGGTGTGATGCGTAAACAACCAGGTCCCTAGTAGCCTCTACTAAGACTATTTTCGTTGCGCGATCGATGATCGAGGTTTCCCTATCACAGGGCATGGTGCCGGTCCACAATGGAAGTCATATCGTTGGAGAACGATGTGCTGGCCATACCCAGATTTAGGGGACGTAGTCATTACGCCTTTGACCGTGAGACCAAGTCTTATTGTTATTCCTGGAAGATACTTTGATTGCACCAAACATCGTATCTTAATTAGTATGACAATAACGGTGATACTTTTGGGTATCGGAAAGGAGTAGTTGAGACGAGGGGTCTAGAGCGGGATTTGCCAGTCCGCATAGCAGGATAGATACTGTAGGGCCCACTCGGTGAGATTATGTCTAATGAGCTTGCAAGCATGTGACTAGGTCACGGAGACATGAAATCATAGACGATTAGAAGATAGCGATGTCGGTAACGAGGTCAAGCTAGATATGGGATATCTATGAACGACGCTCGGACACGCTAAGTATCGCCATGGCAAAAGATTTAAGACTTTACGTTCAGGTTTGATAGATGAAAGTCATTCGTTATATCACAGGGATTAATTCATGGGGTCCAGGCCTAAGAGTTAGTCATTGATCGGAGAGGTGTCTCGATCATGTCTGTTATTATATCGAACTGCTAGGGTAACACACTTAAGGGGTTTCGACAAGACAACCGGAAAGGAAATAGATCACCGGGAACGTCCCGGGAGAGGTCCGATGGAGATCAGGCAGCGACGAAAGAGTTTTCAGAGCTAGAATAAATTATATATAATATGTTTGATATTAATTAGTGTAATTAATGTCTAAATATGATTTTATATATTTATTTTCGAATTTATTTAGGCTGATTCCCTAAATGGGCCTTCTAGTCGAAAGAAGGCCCAAGAGGGGAAAATTCCCTAGGGGAATTCGGTGGGGGGCTTGGGGGCAGACCCAAGTGGATCAAGAGGACCACTAGGGGGCCGACGCACCCAGCCATGCCGCACCAGGCATGTGGGATTAGTCCCACATTGCCTGGTGAGGAGGTTGGCTCCCCCCTGGGAGCCTATATATAGAGGGGCACCCTTGGCCTTTTAATTCACCAATTAATTCCCCAATTCTCTCTCCATTTCGTAATTCCCTTTGTCGGAGTTGCGCCGAGTTGAGAGGGGGATCTCTTCCACCATAGCCCGCTTCCGCGCTGCTGGTGTTCCGGTCCAAGTCTTCCGCTGCTCGTCCTGGACTGGAGCTTCGGAGGTCGTTGTTTCCACCGTTCGTGTATAACGTCGTGCGAGGTGCTGTGCTAGCGGTACTCGGAGGTCTGCTTCCTCTACACAACCTTGAGGTCGGCTTCGTCGGTCTTCATCGACAACGTTTGTGCGGGAACGTAATCCCCGCTTTCGGTCTACAAGGGTATGTATTCCGATCTCTGTTCGTACTACTATATCTGCATAGAATAGATCTTGGCATGTTTTAGGGATATCGTTGCTAGGAAAATTATTGTTTTCTGCACCCGATCCCCTTTAGTGGTATCAGAGCCGATCTATCGTAGATATAGTTGTACGTTGTTAGAACCCGTGTTCTGCACGGGACACCGTTCCTGTTATTTGCTACCCTCTAGCGTGCACTTGTTATTCCAGCGGCATCGAGTTGATGAAGCGGCCCGGACCGACTTAAGCGTACGCTTACGCGAGACTGGTTCCACTACTGACATACGGCTTGTACCGTATCTATGGATGGCGGGTGTCAGTTTCTCTCTCTTTAGTTGGTCTTGCATTTTCAATGGAGGGCCTGAAAGGGATGCTTAAACATGCAATTATTGGATCGTTGTTGTGGTCATAAGGTTCGTAGGTATGAAGCGGTTCTATTTACGAAAGCCCCAAGCCACGTAAAATGTGCAAAAGATAAAGTAGAAGCGTCTAACTTTATTTTGCAGGGGCTATGTGATATGGTCAAGGAAGGTTTATTAAATTGTTTATAAACTGCGGGCGCCAAGAAGACCATGGCGCAATGGACTATCACATTGCTTTACATTTGATGTTTTGTGTGCATCTTATATTGTGTGATTATATATATTAGTTACGCGGCGGTTATTATATAAGACGATCCCTTCAAAAATACCACTAGTGTTCTTCCTCCAAAGCGCACCACCAAGAAAGTTCTACGTTATGAGGCAGGCCGTGACGACCGGGTGTCAGACATATCGTCGTTCGCATACGGTGGGTGTAAGCCATGTTGCACAAGCGTCAGCGTGGAGGTTATGGTGGCGAGCCTAGCATATGCAGATATGGCCTCGGAACACGGAGGCCGAAAGGTCAAGCACGAGTCACAAAATTGGTGTGGCGGACAGTTGTCTACTCTTGAAGTTGTGCCGTCGGCTCTGACGATGAGGGGTGGTGCAATGGATGGTGGTCGTGTAATCGCTTAAACGGCCAGGAGGGATGTTCGTTTGAGTGGGAGTTATGTTAGTTATTTTCTTAGAATACTATAACTCAAAATGATTATAAACAAAGTCTTATGTTGTTGGAAATTCCATTGTAGATGTCTCACCCCTCCTTTAACCTATCCCTGTTTCTTGAGAAAGAGAAGCTTAAGACTGATGGGTCAAACTTCGTGTCCTGGTTCCGCAACCTGAAGTCCATTCTTGAAACCCACAAGGTGGCCTACATCCTTGATGCCCCCTTAGGTGATCTTCCAAACACCGCCTCGGAAATCGAAAGGAATGTCCATGAGGTCAAGGTGGAGATTTCCTCTTATGTCCAGAGTGGCATGCTCTTTGCCATGGAGGCTGACCTGCAAAACAACTTCGTGAACAAGGGTGCTTATGATATAATCACTGAACTCATGGTTGTTTTTGCACGACAACTCAAGGCTGAGAGGTTCGAAGCATCCGTGCTTTTTTTCTCAGCCCAGAAGGAAGAGCACGGCAATATTAGTGAGCACTTAGCCAAGTTGTTTGGCTGCGTTCAACTCATGTATGATCTGGGAAGTGTGATCCCAGAAGAGCTGGTTATTGATAGGGTGCTGATTTCTCTGCCCCCTAGCTATAAGAACGCCATCGTGGACTACGACATGAAAGGGACGTCAAAACCCCTGTCGGAAATCCTAAAGATACTCAAAGTGGCCAAATTAGAAATCAAGCTAGACAAGATGGTGGTGACCATCGGATCACCTAAGCGCAACTATCCCAAGTACCTGGAGGATAGGAAGTCTGGCAAGACAGTCGACAAAGAGTAAGGTATATTTGATATACATGTTATAGATGTGTACCTTACATCCGCCCGGAGCAACACGTGGGTATTTGATACTGGTTCTGTTGCTCATATATGTAACTCTGAGGAGGAGTTACGGAATAAACGGCGGCTGGCTAAGGATGAGGTGACGATGCGCGTCGACAACGGATCGAGAGTCGACGTGGTGGCTGTCGGCACGCTCCCTCTACATCTACCATCGAGATTATTTTTGGTTTTAAATAAGTTTTATTTTGTACCATCCTTGTGTGTAACATATAAGTGGGTCTTGCCTGTTACAAGACGGTTATTCATTTAAATCAGTATCAACCAATTGTGCTATTAATATGAATGATATCTTTTATGTTGATGCTCCCGAGAATAATGGTTTATTTTTGTTGAATCTCGATCGTAGTACTCACATCCATAACATAGAAGCCAAACTGATTAAGTGTAGTGATGATACCGCTATGTGTATGTGGCATTTCCGTCTTGGTCATATTGGTGTAAAGCGCATGAAGAAACTCCACTCCGATGGACTTTTGGACTCGTTGGATTTTGGATCCCTCGATACATGCGAACCATGCCTTATGGGCAAAAGGACATACATATGTGTGTGGACCAATGAGCGTTTGGAACTTTCAAAGTGAAGTTGAAAATCAGCTTAAAAAGAAAATCAAGCACCTCCGATCCGATCGTGGTGACGAGTATCTGAGTTTTGAGTTTGGCACACATTTGAAGAGTTGTGGCATCGTACCCCAACTTACGCCTGCCGGAACACCGCAACGTAACAGCGTGTCCGAGCGACGTAATCATACTCTACTGGATAGTGTCCGATCTATGATGTCTCTTACCGATTTGCCCGTGTCCTTCTGGGGTTGTGCGTTCGAAACAACCGCATTTATTTTAAATAGGGCTCCGTCCAAATCCGTTGAAACGACAACGTATGAATTATGGTATGGCAAGAAGCCTAAGTTATCGTTTCTGAAGGTTTGGGGTTGTGAGGCGTATGTTAAGAAACTACAGCCCGACAAACTCGAACCAAAGTCGGAGAAAGTCGTCTTTGTAGGTTATCCGCGGGAAAACGTTGGATACACTTTCTACAACCAAGCTGAGGGCAAAACGTTTGTCGCGAAGATCGGTACCTTTCTAGAGAAGGAGTTTCTCACGAAAGGAGTAAGTGGGAGGAAGGTAGACCTTGATGAGATCGTTGATCCTGAACTCGAGATTCCGAGTGGCGCAAAGGAAGCAATTCCGAAAACGTCCTCCGCGGATGGAGTGGGAAAAACTGTCGAGAAAAGTATTCTACCTTGTAGGTCTGGTAGATCTCGGATCGCACCAGAATGGTATGGCAATATGGTTTGCACCGTCATGTTAATTGAACAAGACAAACCTACGAACTACAGGAGGTAATGGCGAGTCTAGAGTCCGAGAAATGGCTTGAAGCCATGAATTCCGAAATAGGATCCATGTATGAAAACAAAGTGTGGACTTTGATTGATTTCCCGAAGGGCGCAAGGCCGTCGAGAATAAATGGATCTTTAAGAAGAAGACTGATGCTGATGGTAATGTGACCGTCTATAAAGCTCGGCTTGTCGCAAAAGGTTTCCGACAAGTTCATGGGATTGACTACGATGAAACTTTTGCACCGGTAGCGATGCTGAAGTCTATTCAGATTTTGTTAGCAGTTGCTGCCTATTACGATTATGAAATATGGCAGATGGATGTCAAAACAGCCTTCCTAAATGGAAACATTGAGGAAGAGTTGTACTTGGTACAACCGGAAGGTTTTGTCGATCGAGGAAATGCTAACAAGGTATGCAAGCTTCAGCGATCCATCTATGGATTGGAGCAAGCATCTCGGAGCTGGAATCTTCGCTTTGATGAGGTAATCAAAGGTTTTGGATTTTTCCAAAATTTGGAGGAGACCTGCATTTACAAGAAAATGAGTGGGAGTTCGGTTGTGTTCTTAGCACTATATGTAGATAACATATTGCTGATTGGGAATGATGTGGAACTTCTGAATAGCGTGAAGGAATATTTAAACAGTAAATTTTCCATGAAGGACTTAGGAGAAGCTGCATACGTCTTAGGCATTAAAATCTATCGTGATAGATCAAGACGTCTATTAGCGTTGAGTCAGAGTACTTATCTTGATAAAATACTGAAGCGTTTCGGTATGGAGAAGGCAAAGAAGGGGTCTATGCCGGTTATCAAGAATAAAACATTGCGGAAGGCACAGTGTCCGGTAATAGAACTGGATAAGGCCGATATGACTAAACATCCTTATGCTTCAGCCATAGGATCGATTATGTATGCAATGTTAAGTACTTGACCTGATGTGGCATTAGCTCTAAGTTTGACAAGCCGGTTCCAGAGTAATCCTGGAATGGCGCATTGGATTGCTAGTAAGAGCATTCTTAAGTATCTCAATAAGAAAAAGGAAATGTTCCATGTCTATGGTGGCTGCGATGAAGAACTTTGCGTAACAGGTTACGTGGATGCAAGTTTCTGCTCAGACCCCGATGACTCTAAGTCACAGACAGGTTATGTGTTCAAGGTGAATGGAGGCGTCGTGTGCTGGAGAAGTGGGAAGCAACCCATTGTTGCACAATCTACATTGGAGTCGGAGTACATTGCTGCTTGCGAAGCCGCGAATGAAGCTGTGTGGCTGAGGAAGTTCATCATTGAACTTGGGGTGTTCCCGAGCATGCAAGACCCCGTGATCCTCTTCTGTGACAATACGAGTGCCATTGCTAACGCCAAGGAGCCAAGGTCTCACTCCACCGCCAAACACATTTTCCGATGCTTCCATGTGATACGTCAGTACGTATAAGGAGGCGATGTGAAGATTTGCAAAGTGCATACAGATCTGAATGTAGCAGATCTGCTGACGAAGCCTCTCTCGCTTGACAAGCATGAAAAACACCAGTTAGCTATGGGTGTTAAGCTTTTACCAAGTTGTAATCTAGATTAATTTGTACTCTAGTGCAAGTGGGAGACAGAAGGAGATATGCCCTAGAGGCAAGTAATAAAGTGTATTCCTTATCATATCTCGTTTGTTCATAGTAGGTTTTTGTATCATGCTATAACCGTATTAAGCGGAAACATTAATACGAGTATGATGTATAAACAAACATGTCCCTAGTAGCCTCTACTAAGACTAGTTTCGTTGCGCGATAGATGATTGAGGTTTCCCGATCATAGGGCATGGTGCCGCTCGGCAATGGAAGTAATTCGTTGGAGAACGATGTGATGGACGTACCGAGATTTAGAGGACGTAGTCATTACGCCTTTAACCGTGAGACCAACTCTTATTGTTATTCCTGAAAGATACTTTGATTGCCCCTAACGTCGTATCTTTATTAGTATGACAATAACAGTGATACTTTTGGGTATCGGAAAGGAGTAGTTGAGATGAGGGGTCAAGAGCGGGATTTGCCAGTACGCATAGCAGGATAGACACTCTAGGGCCCACTTGGCGAGATTATGTCTAATGAGCTTGCAAGCATGTGACTAGGTCACGGAGACATGAAATCATAGACGAGTAGAAGATAGCGTTGTCGGTTACGAGGTCAAGCTAGATATGGAGATATCTATGAACGACGCTCGGACACGCTAAGTATCGCCATGGCAAAAGGTTTAAGACTTTACGTTCAGGTTTGATAGATGAAAGTCATTCGTTATATCACTGGGATTAATTCGTGGGTTCCAGGTCTACGAGTTAGTCATTGATCGGAGAGGAGTCTCGATCATGTCTATTATTATATCGAACCGCTAGGGTAACACACTTAAGAGGTTTCGACAAGACAACCGGAGAGGGAAAGATCACCGGGAACGTCCCTAGAGAGGTCCGATGGAGATCGGGCAGCGACGAAAGAGTTTTTGGAGCTAAAATAAATTATATATAATATGTTTTATATTAATTAGTGTAATTAATGTCGATATATGATTTTATCAAATTTATTTAGCTTGATTTCCCTAAATGGGCCTTCTGGTTGAAAGAAGGCCCAAGAGGGGAAAATTCCCTAGGGGAATTCGGTGGGGGGCTTGGGGGCCGACCCAAGTGGGCCAAGAGGCCCACTAGGGGGCCGGCGCACCCAGACATGCCGCACCAGACATGTGGGATTAGTCCCACATTGCCTGGTGAGGAGGTTGGCTGCCCCCTAGGAGCCTATACATAGAGGGGCACCCTTGTCCTTTTAATACACCAATTAATCCCCAATTCTCTCTCGATTTCGTGATTCCCTTTGTCGGAGTTGCACCAAGTTGAGAGGGGGATCTCTTCCACCATAGCCCGCTTCCGCGCTGCTACTGTTCCGGTCCAAGTCTTCCGCTGCTCGTCCTAGACTGGAGCTTCGGAGGCCGTCGTTTCCACCGTACGTGTGTAACGCCCTGCGAGGTGCTGCGCTAGCGGTACTCGGAGGTCTTCTCCTCTACACGACCTTGAGGTCGGCTTCGTCAGTCTTCATCGACAACGTTTGTGCGGGAACGTAATCCCCGCTTTTGGTCTACAAGGGTATGTATTCGGATCTCATTTTGTACTACCATATCTGCATAGAATAGATCTTGGCATGTTTTAGGGATATCGTTGCTAGGAAAATTATTATTTTCTGCACCCGATCCCCTTCATCATAATTGTCGGGGGGCTGCCCCCGAGGTAGGGCGGAACCCGGGACAGATCAGCATTTTGGCTACAGGAGATGGCCTTTGGAGAGTGCAAAGGGTTGTCCCTTGGTACTCTGAAGGGACAACTTGACCTTTGGCGGTGGCTAGGGCCAGAGTGTCTCTTGGAGGCGCCAGGGGTCATTTGGGGAGACTATAAATAGACCCCGGACCCTGAGAGCAGCATAAGCATCGGTAGTGGGTTCCTCTAAGAACCAGTTTCTTAAAGATGTCTGTGGTGAGAACCTAAGACATCTTCGAGAGACTGGGCCTAGAGATACTCCTCTTATACAACATCCCGGATACTAGCTGGAACCCGATGTCGGCATGAGAGATCTTCTGGCTTGAGCCTATGTAGGATACGACCGAAAGGGCCCCGGGTAGAGGAGAACCCGGGTGGCATGACCAGGTATCCCGGGTTGAGTCTAACCGGCTTACCTATGTCGGATATGGCTACTTGTCGTTGTCGTGCAGGAATGGTGAGTAAGTCTCCCGGAGTGTGAAACCGGCATGCGGCATGCCGAGCAAAGGTCAATGAGCAAGGCCAGGCTTTTCGCCTGATACGGGGGAACTCATATCCCTCCGGACACGGAAGCATGGTCACCTCCCGCCTTATACGGGGGCGTGTCAGCCGGTACGATGCTGCTGCGACAAGATCGGACATGCCTAGGCCGGCAATCCGGAAAAGGCTAGTAGTCATGGGCGAAGACATGTCTTGTCTCTGACAGGGGGACAATGATGAACCAGGACAACGCACACAGTACTTTCCGGCATGATGACTGCAGGCTATGCCGGATAGCTCGGCGGCTAGGTCGCACTAGCCGGTGTCGACATTACCGTTGGCCAGGTCGGATCTGACCGTTGGGACCCGGTCGGATTAGGATTTCCGGCTGTCCCGGCAGGAACTCTATAAAAGGCGCCATAACTCCTCCTGTGGAGGGACGACCAACTTGTATGCCAAAACTATAGTCTCATTTACTGCTAGAGACTTTACTCCCTCTCTCTGTCTAGTTCATCCTAGTTCATCACCAAAACAGCTCTAGGAGCCCTTTTTAGATCTTGTAACATCCATATATTGAGAGGAAAGGCAGGAGTAGGGGTCTTACCTCCTCATGAGGGCCCCGAACCTGGGTATATCGTGTGTGTTTGTGTTGCTTTACGCTTGTATTTGTGGTTCGGAGATGTTTTGGAGTGTTCTTGAGTGTTCTTGAGGATTCTTGTTCTCCCTGTTCCGGACTTAGCCATTCTCGCGTGTGTCTTGCCGCCACATCCCGTGTGAGCTTCTCATCTCACTAGCCCTCCCGGGATCCACCAACGTCCATCAGCCCCACACTTTAGCCATCCTATGGCATCTGCCGTGATACCACCACGACAGTTGGCGCCCACCGTGGGGCAGACAAAGGCACTGGCTGGTGTACACATCTGGACGGGTTCCAGCATCCACCTTTTTAGAATGATGGCTGCTTCCGGAACAGGTCGTTCCCGGCAGACGGTTGCATCATCGACTTCGGCACCTTCACCACCTACGTCGCCACCAATATCGTCTGCGCCTATCCGAATGTCCTGCCGGAGGCCGAGGATCCCCCTGCTGTCCGCGCCGCTCGTGACCGGCGTGCCGATCGCCCCGCAAGCTGTGTCGAGGTCATGATGGCTGGGGTACTCGAGGATGTCTTCGAGGATGCCGCTGACGACGACACCTATGCTGGCCGGGCTCGTGCGGCAAAACCTCCCCAGGAGAGGGAGGGTGCCCGAGATGGTGGTCCCGAACCATCCCAGCATCGCCGTAGGCCTGCTCCTCTCTCGGGTCTGGTCGCTAAGTTAGCCATCCCGTTGGCAGCTGATGCTGACACCGGGGTAATCGCGGCCGACTTGGAAGAACAATGCCGGCTATTGTATGAGGAGGCTCAGGAGATCGCCGAAATTCGGCGTGAGCTCAGTGCTAGTCTCCGTGAGTACAATGTAGCTCACAGATTCCCTAGAATAGACTCTAGGGATAAGCGCATAGCTGATTTGCGCAAGAAAGGCAGGGTTGTGAACAATGAGCTGGCTGGTTAGGCCGCACCTAGCCATAGCTGAACTGCTAGCCATGCTTCGGCTGACAAGCCGGAATACAGCTCACCAGCCAAAACAGAGCTGTAGAGGCAGCGATGGCGAGTTGTCCGGGCTAACCGGGGAAGCCCGGCGTAAGCAGTGGGACCGAGTAAACGAGCTGGTCGTGGAGGCTAGTCGGCAGAACAAGGACTTAAAGCAGAGGAACCCGGGAGTAGGTGGATCCCAGGTGTTCTCGGCCAGGGCCGAGACCAACAGATCAGGGGGTGGGCTTCCTCTCCTCATCCCAGCAGAAGCCGGAGTCGGAGTGGCGGCTCCGGGAAAAACAAGCAGCTGCAGGCGTATGATCCGGCCTTTGCCGGAATACAGCAGGCCGGGCAGAACTGTTGTGGTGGTGTCACAGCATATGCCACGGGGTGGCTAATGTTGGGGGCCGGACGTGCGCTAGGGGATCCGGGGAGGGCTTCCATGTTGCAAGACATGCGTGGGTGAGCTCAAGAACTCACAAGAAATCCAAACAAACACTCAACACTGAAGAAACACAAAGACAAACACGCAAACACCACGATGTACCCAGGTTCGGGACCCTCGTGGGGAGGTAACACCCCTACTCCTGCCCTTGCCTCTCTCTTATATGTATATGATAAGAACTACAAATATGCTCCTTGAGTTGTTTTCCTCCAATAACACTAACTGCTAGAGGATGGGAGGGAGTAGAACTCTAAGCAATAACTCTCTCAACAGAAATGTGGGCGTCCCTCCCGCAAGAGGAGTTATGGCGATATTTATAGACTTCCGGTCGGGTTGACCGGAAACCTAACTGACCCGGGTCCACTTGGCAGTGACACCGGGTTGACGGCAATGCTGACGTGGCCTAGCCGACCTAGCCGCTGAGCTACCCGGGTAGCCTTTGTCATGTCGTCATGACCTAGTCTTGGTAGTACCGATCTAGTTGATGATGGTCTTCGTGTCAGAGACGAGACTTGGCTTCTCGATGCCGTGTCCCCTGTCAGCACGTCAGTGCTACAGTGGAATAGTCACGTCCGTGCGGTACTTCTCCTTCTATTCCGCTTCCGTGTCAGTCGGGATGTGACTTAGGTTCTATGTCAGAGATAAGATTTTCCTTGTCCTTGACTTCTTCCCCAACATAAAGAATGTCAGAGTATCTTTCCTGACCCGGCAGAGGTATGCCGGATCATCATCCGCAGCCCGGCACTCTTGTGCAGGAACTGCACTGTCGGAAACCTCTTCCTCCAACTAGCACACAACAAACAAGGGGATGGTGCCGACATGGCAATGTCGGTATGGTTAAGTCATTTTACATATAACACGGTACACGAATGTCGGCCAGTCCCGACATATAGGTAAGTTTGGTCACACTCTCCGAACCCTGGACTCTCTGACCTTAATTCTTCTTTGTCTCCGAGAGAGCAATCCTGGGCGCAGTTCCTCGAAGATGTCTTAGGTATGCTCCCAAATACATCTTGAAGAAATTGGTTCACAAGAGAACTCCCTGCTCTTCCCTTTGTCCCATTAGTGTATAAGGTGCTGCCCAAGAGAGTAGCCCTAGGCCCAGCTACTCGAAGATGTCTTGAAGAAATCTTCGAGTAGCTGGTGCTTAGGAGAACTCCCTGCTCCTGCTTGAGTGAGAATGAAGGGTTGGGGGTCTATTTATAGTGCTCCCAGTCGCCCCTTGCCTCCTCCAAGGGACGCCTCCAGCTTTATTCCAAAGGTCACCCTTTGCTCTGCTTCAAAGGCCGTTTTACTGTAACTCTAGAAGGTCAAGCGACTCTTGAGGTTAGTCAAAGGGCCAATCTGACTGTCACTGGGGCCAACTTGCGCGGGTCTTAGCCCCCCGACACTTGTTCCCGAAGCTGGTATAGTCCGACATCCTCGGATGGTGGGCTGGACCAGGTTAAAACACAACTTTCCTTATCCAATGAGCTCCGACATTGTCCTGTCGGATAGTGAAGTTCTCTGACTTTCTTTTGTTATTATGATACCAAGTTTATTTCGAGCTCATACTGTCGGGTTACTTGCATTTCATCCGACATACTCTTCCGACATACCCAAATCTTTTGGTAGATCCCCCGTGCCACCTGTCACCACACGACTTCTTCCTATGTGTCTATTAGTTTATTCTACTGACAAAACGTCCTGCACAAGCCTCCATGGGATCCACTATATGTCGAATCGCCCAGGTACTCAAGTGTGTTTGACTCTGGTTCGCCGCCTCGGTTCCCGGGTATCTCGGCACACCGGATCGCACCGCCTAGCCGTTGGGCTTCTGTGGCCGGCTGTGTGGCCAATCGTGCGCTGCACACGAATCTCAACTGCCACTGTGGCTGAAGGGGTTACGGTGCAGAAAACAATAATTTTTCTAGCGTACGAAACCCTAACTAGACAGGATCTATCTATCTAGTACATGTGATAACGGTGGTGGAACGGGTTACATTACCTCCATGTAGACCGATAGTGGGGATTACGCTCCCGCACAAGCGTTGACGATGAAGTCGTACGTAGCCGACCTCGAGGTCGCGGAGAACTTGCCGCGATGATGTAGACGATGACGCCGGGGTGTCGACGATGACCTGCGTCGACGGGCGTCGGGCGGAAGATGGCGAGGTGCCGGCGGCAAGGGGGGGGGGATGCGGCGCGGCGGCTGCATAGGGCGAGACGACGTCGCCCAGGCTCCTCAAAGGAGTTACCTCCAAGCACTCGCAAACATACGGATCTTAACGACAACCCCCGGTCATTCAGATCCAGCTGAAATCGCAGGGGTAGATCTTACCTGGAATCCCGCAGGGCAACGGCTCCCGACGGGATAGCTTAGGTAGAGAGAGGGGGCAAAACGGGCGGAGAAGCAACTCGGCCGGCCTGCTATACAATTAATTGTATTTTTCAGTAATTAATCCAATTAATATGCCTTGCTATATAAAGGGGGGAGGGGGTGTGCAAACTCCCTAGCTCCCCCATGTGGGACTAAACAAAGGAGGAGGGGGGGGGGGTGGCGCACCCACATGGGCTGGCCGAACCAGCCATGAGGCCCACCCCCCTTTGGTGGTGCGGCTCCCCCTCTTGGGCCCTCTTAGGGCCCATGTAGGTGGGAGCACCCCCTTTTCCTTTATTTAATTAATATAAAATATAATTAATTCATAATTAATATATTTAAATACTATTTAATATCCCGTGACTCCGAAACAATTTCCGAACCACCCGAACAACTTTCGGACATCCCTGGAACCATTCCAGCCTTCCCGGAACTCCTTCCGGACCACCGGAACTCTTTACGAATCATTTCTCTCTCCAACAAGATCCTATATTATTCCAGAACCTATCTCCTGGTGTCGTTAAGACCTTAAGTTTGTTACGCTACGGTTCGAGAACACTCCAGACCTGGTCGAGACACTCCGCTCACCAATGAACGTCAGGGATACCTGGATGTATATGACGGCCCCTGTGCATTCCACGAATATCGTCGTTGAACCATGAATATGATATTCATTCCCTTTGTTTCTGTGATACTACCTTGTCCGAGATATGATCGTAGACACACCGATGTCTTTGTTGTATCTCGTTACCGACAAAGGTTATTAACTCGTCTGTGATATTACATCTCCATGACCTAGTCACAAGCTGCGCAGCTATATAGATGTAATCTCACCGAGTGGGCCCAGAGTATCTTTCCATTACAAGAATGAACAAATCCCGCTCTTGATCCTTACGTCTCGATGCTCTTTCAGAATACCCAAGCTGGACACCGTTATTGTCATGCTATATAAGACACAACGTTTGATGCTCTCAAAGAACCCCTACGAAGCATTAATAAGTACGGTCTCACGGTCTAAGGAATAAGCTATCATATTCTTATCTATTGCAAATGACAAACATCGTAAAACGATCTTATTGCAATACTTTGCGTATGTCCATCATCTTATTCAACTAATAAGATGACCCCATTGTCAACCGACGTCATTGTCCTTGATTGGAAATCTCGATCAACTGTTGCCCAATGGACTAGTTCATAAAGAGGCTCACTAGGGACCTGGTTGTCTATGTATCACACGTGTATTAATAATTCCGATTAATACAGTTATAGCATAATACACAAACAAATTATAAACTTATGAGATAACGCAATAAATACTACTTATTTATTTGCCTCTAGGACATATCTCCTTCAGTCTCCCACTTGCACTAGAGTACAAATAAACTAGCTGCATTTTACTTTATCAAAATCCCTTATCAAATAAGAATCATTTGATAATGCTTGCTTGTGGAAGAGTGTTACTCTGACAATCTGCACAACACATGATTGTGCATACTTTTGCGATTTCATTGATATCAACTTGCTTGATATCACCATGTTATCCAATAACATACATGCAAATACCGTAACTAAGTGAGACTTCTGTTTCCCAGCGCTTACTCTGATTATACCAACCAGATAACTGCCTAGAAAAACACACTCAGTCACAATGAGCCCCTTGTAACAATTAAAAACTTGCGACATCTACATACTTTCACACCAATGTAGAAAACTTGACATTCTAATGTCAATCCATTAACTAACGCACTTCTACTTCCAGTAAATTCTAAATTTACTTTTATAACTGTTCCTTTCCTGAGAACATCGGTTATATTTCATCGAGCAGATAATATGGTTTCTGTATGATGTCTAATATTACATAATAGACCAATATGTCACACAACCATTACTACCGTGTATCATTACTCTTAATGATAAATTGGATTTCAAAGGACCATCCTTTTGATTCTATTCTGACTCCTCGGATATAATCCAAAACAACTCGACTAACTATTAAAAATTCCCGTTCTATTCCAAATAGACACTAATTTCCTAATAGTTTCACAACTTCATCCTTCTCATCTATTCTACGGGTACAATTTCACAATGTGTCATTTACACAAGATGAATTCGGCTCTCACTCAAATTAGGTTCTTCACATATTTCACCTGAGTGAACTAACTTTGACTCCCACTTAAATCGACATTTTCGTCAAACCAAAATTATTGATCTATTATCAATTCCAATTCAATACAAACTAAAGTATTACATTAATACAAATCCCTCAGACTTCAAACATGTCTATATAAATATTGTCAACAAATTTGATCTTGTCCAAGACACATTTCTTGACAAGACATGCTTCCACGTCTTTCTTACAGTCACATTTCTCATATAACACTTTATATGATGATTAAACAATCTTATTCCTCTAATAAGAATTGTAGCAACAATTACTATTTTAATCCTTTCAAATGTAACTTGGATTTCCAGGCCCAAACAGCCTTTGTTCGTATTCCGATATTTTCTCAACTTTCTTTGTATTCATAAAGTGTACCTTGATCTGTCAACAAGATCTGAAACACTTAATATTGTGCTGTGACCTGACAGCAATATTAAATATAACAATACTTTATCAAGAAGCTTCTTTCATGAAAATATTATGATCTTTATGAAGAGGATTGCAAGTAGAAAACAATTTTCTAGTCTCCCTCACTCTTAATCACCAAATTTTCATTTGTAGACATATACCCTTTGGAACACCTTCCAATATTCTACTTTTATGAATATATGTCTGACACCTTATTTCAAGCTTCTAATTCCAATCCATAAACCATAATTCGAAAAATCATATTTTCCTCGGAATTACATAGACAACAAACCAAGTTTTGTTTCTATTTGGTTTTGGAATACACTCTCATCCAATGCGAGCAATCTGCAAAGAACTATTCATGAATATTCCAAATTATCGTATAACCATATACACGTCGACTCCACGGTCGATCCCGCGAATTCTCGTTGAGAAAAATATCTATTTTCTAAAGTGGACATCGACTATAATGTTTCGAACATATTAAGAGATTCTAAGACGGATTCTGACAGACCATACTTTATTTAAAACAGAGTATGATTATAATACCCCATATATCACCATATAGGACATTATTATATTGTGAAATAAATTTCCACAAGTCTTTTGTGTTGAAACCATAATTTAAAAATATTGTCCATTGATCGAATCTTGTGAATACAACATTCACTAATCTTTCTTCTGAAAAACCCCATTTGATCTCTTATAAAATTAATTTCAGACTTATGACGGGTTTGACTCTAAAGCCGTTGCATATAGGTTTTCACCAATATTCATAGAAGAATTCGGATCAAGCAAAAAACACCATTAATTAATTTAATAATCATTTGAAATGACTTTTAATTAATTTCCTCTCGTATTGACACTTCAATACTATTTTCAAACTTAATCAATTCGGCACTCGAAATACTTAAATGGACCAAAATATCCATTACTTCTTTCATTGCCTTTATGACTAAATTCGACGGTATTTGTTCTAGTAATAGAACTTTTATTCACTGGACATACTATTTTATCATTTCTACAATTATGAATGTTATCATACAATTGATGTAATTGAGATGTGAAACCTTTATTCATAATATAAAACAACTGGCTTGTTCCATAACATAAAACAACTGAATTTGTCTTATTACATGAATAACTATGTCTTGCAACAATCAAGACACTCAACACAATTTCTCACTATTACAATAGATCTTATCAAAAACTATTAATGATAACTATGATAACTTGAGGACGTGAACACCAAATGGCCATCAACTCCTTGATCACCATCTTCAGCGCCAGGTCTGTAACATCCCAATATTTTGGAATGTTTAAAAAATCACAAAAATTTAAAACTTTTGTTTTTGATTAAAATAAAATATTAAAATGCTTAAGAGAACCAACTATAAAGACTTCAAACATCTTGAAAAGATTTAATATTTCAAATATCTCAGTTCATAGTTTCTTTCAAAAGTTGTTCCAAGTTAAACAATTTATTATCCATGGTAGGTGTTAAACCTCAATATGTAATTTGACAAATGTTTTACAAAATTTCAAACCATTTCATTATAATAAAAGGATTTCCTTATAATTATTTGTTTTCCAACCACTTAGCTATAGCTATTCATAAATTGAAATAATATTTACTAGTGTTATTTTAAACAAATTAAAACATGATCTATTTGCCAAATGGTTTTTCATTAGTTCGACTAAAGTTCAAAAACAGAGTGTTGAAATTACAACCTATAGTTATGATTTTAATAACTTTATATATTTTATAATAAATGGATTATCCAAATAAATATTTAATTAGCTTAAAATGATTTTTCATTTATTTTCAAAACATGAAATGATTAATATACTCTATTTAAGGAATACATTGAATCAAAAACCTTTTCCAAAGTTGTTTTAGGAGGTTTTTCATATGATTTATCATAATATAAAATATAATGATGCACAAAATAAAAACTGAATCCAATATATTTCCTATTACTTTAAAAATATTTATATTCTTTTATTTTACAATTATACCAAAATAGAAATGAATGGTTATTGAAAATGAATTTAAATAACTTAAATCCAAACATATTTGAATATGGGTATTTTACAAATTTTATTTAGCCAAATGAAAATTTAATTAAGATATAATTTCAAATTTGACTTTAGTGTCAAATTTGTATTAAACCAATATTTCAAAATAATTAATTTTAAAAAGTTTTCAAAACTTGCCCACTAATGTTTTAAAACATATATATGAATATTACAAATTTTTAGAAATTTATTTGACTCCATTTGGGTGTTTAAATCAAAAGTTATAAAAGAAATCAGAAAAAGGAAATCCCCTGTGACGTCACCCTTCTTCCTCCTCCGGCCGAAAATCGCGCCTCCAATTCCTCTCCCAAATCCGGCGAGATTGTCGCGCTCTGTTTCCCCCCGTTCGACCTATAAAACCCCCGCACCCTCCGCCACCTTTCCCCTGAGATCCTTGCACATAAGACGCCGCCAGGCCGGAGAAATTTGTCGCCGGAGTTCGTCCGAGCCGCCGGCTTTCTTCTCTTTTTCCGGCGAGACAAAGAACCACCAGAGCCGGTAAACCCTACCCCGACCTCGCCCTCGCCATTGCGCATCTCCCTATGCCCTCCACGGGTCAGGAATGACACGGGAGTGTAGACTCCGTCCATCAGCGGATCTCATCGGCGCATGGGTACCTCCGGCCGCACCTCCTCGCCTCTCTTGAATCAAATCCTCGACGTAGCAGCCTCCAGCGCATGCGCCGTCGCGCGGAGCACGCCGTCGTGCCCTCCTCGAGCTCGAGGAAGCACCACAGGGAGCAGACGGTCCATGGTCGAGCCGCAGCGCCGCCTTCCTCTCCACCTCCGGCGAACTCCACCACCAGGTATTGGTCAACGCGTCCCGATCGTCCGATTCCAATCCTACGGCCCAGATTAGAAATTTTAAACGAACCGGTACGGACAAATCTGGTACGTCAGATCCAGATCTGACGGCCCAGATCCAGTCACTTATACACGTCGGATCCCAGTCAGCAGCCCAGTCAGCGCACAGTCAGCGCTGACGTGTTAAATCATTTTTTCGATTTATTTATTTGGCAGTTTTGCAGAAAAGCCCCTGCCACTTAGATTTGTCATAACTTTTTAACCACTTATCCAAATTCAAATATTTTTACATATTTGGAAAGCCCTTGACATGTAGAATATTTTGGATCTCCTAAAATTCAAATTTGACTTAGTTTAAAATATTCAAATTTCAAATGGTGAATTTGACTACTTTTTTCATAACTTTAAATCTGTAAATTCAAAAATTGCAAATAAAATTGTTTTAGAAACTTTATAAAATGTGTGATATGATGCCTCTGATTATAAAATAATTTTTAAGAATTAATTTGATGATTTAATAGTTGCATGTTTAATTTGAATAGTTTGACTACTTTTGACAAAACTTTAATACAAACAATTATTTTTGATTAAATCCAATTGTATTAGTTAAATAAAAGCGCTCTGTCTATTGACCCCATTTATATAATTTTGTTATGAATAATGTTTGAACAATTTAAAATGAATTTAAAAGTCAGAAACCTAATTTTATTTATTTTAGCACATTATAAGGTTTATTAATTTAAAAATTATTACTTTGCACCAAAGACATAAATAATTGTCCTTGTCCAGAGGAAGCTCAAATCCCTGTTTATTAATTTATTTCATAACATTAATAAGTAAGTTTTGTTTAAAACCCTTTAAATGCTTTTAGCTCTTTTTACAAGTGTTATAAATGTTATTGGATAATTAGGTGTTACTAAAAATGTGATTAAAACATTATACCATTTCAAATAACTAAGTTATTAATAATACTATAAACTTTTAAGTTGGGGATTAAAAATGTTTAGATATGAGAAAATTCAGAAATTCTTGAATATGATTTTGGTCAATTTAATCTTAAACTTAATCTCGGGTAAATGTAATTGAATATTAATAGTTGTATTAAAGTTTAGGAAACACCCATACAACCTTTTCGAGTTGAAAGATTTGACTCCAGACCATCCCTTGACGAAACCCTAAACCCAAACACATTTATTCTTTTTGTATATTGAATTATGTGACACCTTTACCAAACCCTTACGAGAAGACTCGTTACGCTTGTATGTTTCAATATGTTATATGCTTGTTGAATTGCTTGTTTATTGGATGCCCTTTTACCTTATAGTTTGAAACGGGGAGCAACCATTGGCTTGGACAAGTGTGGGTGAGAAACGACAACTTTCATAAGGCAAGTGACTTCATAAAACACCTACTATTTTATTCTATTGCATATCTAGTGTTTTTCAAACAGTATTTGCAAAAGTAGTATGCATGATAGGTTTTGGGAGATTGTAGTATGCTATGCAAACCTTTTAGTTTTCCCCTTAGAAATTCCAGATTAGACCCCTTTTATAATTTAGTGGAAGCACCTGCTGCAAAAGTGATTGTTTTATGGTTGAAGTGATAAAAGAAATTTCCACTAAATTAATTTAACGCCTGGGTGGATTGGGTCGATCGAGGAGGTTTCAAGTTGAGTGGCTTCTCAGGGCTAAGTTTCATGGTTGCCTTCGCCCAGGATAGTTTCTACTTACTTGGGGCCATGATATGCGGTGTTAACATGAGTTGCTCACTTGTGGTAGGCCACCCAGGGCTATGAGATTTAAGTTTACACTGAGTCTAGTTGCTTATCGTGCAACCATTGGTCAATATGGGCTCTGTCTTGATGGAGTAAGTTGATGTGGACCTGGGTCAAGAGATTGATGGTGGTAGAGTTGATAGGACGGTGGTAATCTCTTAGTATGATCATGGACAAGCAACTTCTGAAAAGTCTCGTCTTGATCTTCTCCTTTTCCTTCTCACTAAAGGAGTGTAGAGTATAGTTTGGGTTGATTAAGTCTAATGGTGAAAGTGTACACCCTCTCGAGAGTTAAAACCTAAGATCTTAGCCGTGTCCCCGGCATCGGACAATTTGAGTAACTACACAAGGCTGTGTTCTGAAAATTTCCTCATCTCAAATTTCTTAATAAAACTTTGTTGGATGAACATGGGTAGGAGACATGGACTTGTCTCGAGAATTGTCTCTGAAGGAGAAGATATTGATTTAAGAAAATTGTTTATCAAAAATAGGAGAAAATTTGCTTTGCGCAATAGCCTTGAGCTCCACCAGCCAAAATAAGCATATAGTTATAGTATAATAGAACATTAGGAATTAAAGTCACTTGCCACCGCAATTCAATTGTGCTGGCTCTTTATAGCTGGGTTGCAACTAAACCTTGTAGAATGTCCGAATGAGGAGTAAGGGGGTCGTCTTCGAGCTACAACCAACATGATTTGCTAGTGGCTTCATGGAGAAGATGTAGCTCCATGCTACCTTTAGTATTGCGTTTGAACTCTGAAATAAAGTGTGAACTATTTATTCAGCTAGCATTTCCGCTATGCTAAGCTGTAAGGATATTTGTTTTTGGATCATTCGTCTCGTTCTGTAATAAATTATGACATTGTACTGTGATATTACATCTTATTGGAGAATGTGAGACTTATGTGATCCAAGTCTTTGCATTATTCATATGTGCCATTGCTTTCGTAAGCATGGGCACTACAAGGTCACATCATAATGTGCCGCATATATGTGATAATCAGGACCTGTTTCATAAACAGAACAAGTATCAAATACTTCATCATATATAAAGAGGCGAATTCATAATTCTGTATATATCAAATATATACATTTAGCATCGAAGAGTTCTCCTTCAATGGAATCAACTTTCAGAGATTTGAATTCAGACACGAACTTGTAGAAGTTCATATTGTCGGCCTTCAAAATGTACTTGCGCATATGCTTCTCATAGCTTGGAGGCAGAGATATCAGGACAGTCTGAATGGCACAGGAATCCGCCATCCAGTAATAGAAGACCACAGTCAGCTGGAAGTAGATGTCATACAATCTCTTCAAATGAGTCTCTAGACAGGTATGCTCCTCCATATGAATGGTCTGGAACATTCTAAGCTGCCTGAATTGCTCACGCCTTAATTCATCTCGGAAGCGTGTCTTTATTACATCAATCATGACGCATGGCTCCTTGTGTCGAAATAAGTCTTTCAACTCAGGTGCTAGGCATACGTTCATGGTGATCTCCACTTCGATGAATATGTCTCGACGCCTACGGAAATCATCTTCCTCCTCCTCGCTTGCAGAATCCCCTGGTCTTTCTCCTAATGCTTCATCGAGAACATACAGAATGTTGTTGTGTTCGAGGATGTTTCTAAAACCCTTGTACCAGCTGATGAAGTTGGACCCGTCGGCTTCTAAGGTAGAATCCGGACTTTTGAGGAAGTAACCAAAGTATAGTTGCGTAGTCTACAGATGTGATCGCAAAAGAGGTAAGGTAAAGTTTATAATATATAGGTGAGTTTTAGTTTATAATCATATTATTAAAACACACCACACCAAAATTATTATCCCTAAAAATAATAATGGCGATTACATGACCCTCATCCACCATACCACCCCGATCATCATGGCCGGCAGCACAGCTTCAAAGGTGGAGATAAAATATCGATCACAACAACTCTGTGACTCGTGCTCGATCTTTCGATCTTCTCGTGTTCCGAGGCCATATCTGCATATGCTAGGCTTGCCAATCAAACCTCGAAGACCCTGCGCGTGCAACAAGGCTTACACCCACTGTATGTGAACGACGAGACGTCTGACACCCGATCATCACGGCCTGACTCATAACGTAGAACTTTCTTGGTGGTGCGCAACGAGGGAGAACACAATTTTGGTATTTGTTAGGGATCATCCTATTCATGATGCTACCGTTGTATATCTAGCATATAAGCCATATAAGAAATAAATAGGATGCACAACAGCACACAATGATGATGCAATGAAGTGCGATGTGACATGGTCGATGCGCCTGGACCTTCATGGCGCCATGTGCCTGGCCCCTGGCGCCCTAGCATGGCTCCGAGTCTACGGAGCCCTCCATTGCCTCCGACAGTACGAGTAATATTAAAATTACCGTAACCATGTCACATAAAATAACGCCTCTGCAAAACAAAGTTAGACGCCTCTAGCTTTATTAAGTTTTGCAAGTTTTACGTGGCATATAGGCTTATTCGTAAGAGAATCGCTTCCCTACCTACGAACTTTGTACCATATTGCATGTTTAAGCATCCCTTTCGGGCACTCCATTGAAAATGCTTTGCCGACTAGAGAGAGAGAAACAGTCACCCACCAGCCACAGATACGGTGCAAGCCGTATGTCAGTACTGGAACCAGTCTCGCGTAAGCATACGCGTATGTCGGTCCGGGCCGCTTCATCAACTCAATACCGAAGGCATCGCAAGTGCAGCTAGAGGGTAGCAAATATAAGAAAGACGTCCTCATTCAACATGAGTTATATCCGTACCAGCAGTTCTATGCATAGATCGGCTCTGATACCACTGAAGGGGTTACGGTGCAGAAACCAATAATTTTTCTAGCATACGAAACCCTAACTAGCCAGGATCTATCTATCTAGTACATGTGATAACGGTGGCGGAATGGGTTACATTACCTCCATGTAGACCGATAGCGGGGATTACGCTCCCGCACAAGCGTTGACGATGAAGTCGTACGTAGCCGACCTCGAGGTCGTGGAGAACTTGCCGCGATGATGTAGACAATGACGCCGGGGTGTCAACGATGACCTCCGTCGACGGGCGTCGGGCGAAAGATGGCGAGGTGCCGGCGGCAAGGGGGGTGCGTCGGCGGCAGGGGGGGGGGGAGGCAGCGCGGCGGCTGCAGGGGGCGAGACGACGTCGCCCAGGCTCCTCAAAAGAGTTACCTCCGAGCACTCGCAAACATACGGAGCTTAACGACAACCCCTGGTCATTCAGATCCAGCTGAAATCGCAGGGGTAGATCTTATCTGGAATCCCGCAGGGCAACGACGCTTGCTGGTATAGCTTAGGTGGAGAGAGGGGCAAAACGGGCGGAGAAGCAACTCGGCCTGCCTGCTATACAATTAATTGTATTTTTCTGTAATTAATCCAATATATATGCCTTGCTATATAAACGGGGGAGGGGGTGTGCAAACTCCCTAGCTCCCCCATGTTGGACTAAACAAAGGAGGAGGGGGGGTGGCGCACCCACATGGGCTGGCCGAACCAGCCATGGGGCCCACCCCCCTTTGGTGGTGAGGCTCCCCCTCTTGGGCCCTCTTAGGGCCCATGTAGGTGGGAGCACCCCCTTTTCCTTTATTTGATTAATATTAAATTAATAGAAAATATAATTAATTCATAATTAATATATTTAAATACTACTTAATATCCCGTGACTCTGAAACAATTTCCGAACCATCCGAACAACTTTCGGACATCCCTGGAACCATTCCAGACCTTCCCGGAACTCCTTCCGGACCACCAGAACTCTTTCCGGATCATTTCTCTCTCCAACAAAATCCTATATTATTCCAGAACCTATCTCCTGTTGTCGTTAAGACCTTAAGTTTGTTACGCTACGGTTCGAGAACACTCCAGACATGGTCGAGACACTCCGCTCACCAATGACAGTCAGGGATACCTGGATGTATAACACGGCCCCTGTGTATTCCACGAATATCGTCGTTGAACCATGAATATTATATTCATTCCCTTTGTTTCTGCGATACTACCTTGTCCGAGATATGATCGTAGACACACCGATGTCTTTGTTGTATCTCGTTACCGACAAAGGTTATTAACTCGTATGTGATATTACATCTCCATGACCTAGTCACAAGCTGCGCAGCTATATAGATGTAATCTCACCGAGTGGGCCCAGAGTATCTTTCCATTACAAGAATGAACAAATCTCGCTCTTGATCCTTACGTCTCAATGCTCTTTCGGAATACCCAAGATGGACACCGTTATTGTCATGCTATATAAGACACAACGTTTGATGCTCTCAAAGGACCCCTATGAAGCATCAATAAGTATGGTCTCACGGTCTAAGGAATAAGCTATCATATTCTTATCTATTGCAAATGACAAACATCGTAATAAGATCTTATTGCAATACTTTGCGTATGTCCATCATCTTATTAACCTAATAAGATGACCCCATTGTCAACCGACGTCATTGTCCTTGATCGGGAATCTCGATCAACTGTTGCCCAATGGACTAGTTCATATAGAGGCTCACTAGGGACCTGGTTGTCTATGTATCACACGTGTATTAATAATTCCGATTAATACAATTATATCGTAATACACAAACCTATTATAAACTTATGAGATAACGCAATAAATACTACTTATTTATTTGCCTCTAGGGCATATCTCCTTCAGTGGCCACACGCGATCCCACTACGGCTTCGAAACGGTTCCATGACGGCAAAATAGGAAACCGCCGTTCCGTTTTCCTCTTAAATACGGCACGGTACCTCCTCTTCTTCTTCCTTCTTCACTTTGCTCCCCTCTTCTTGCCCTCCTCGTCTTCCTCGCCCGCCGCACCGCCGAACGAGCCCATGCTCTTGCTCGCCGACGAACTCCGCCGTTGCTTTCGATTGGAGGCCGCGCATCTTCTCTGCTTACTCCTCCGCGCGAATTCGTCGCGCCCACCGTTTCTCCGGTAACACTTCCCTTCCATTCCCCATTTTCTTGATATTTTCCCATGGTAGTTCGTCGTTGCCGTCGGTGTGATAGGTGCCCTTTGCCCGGGAAATGTCCGCGGGATTCATATTGCTTTAGCCTATAGTCACACCAAAGTTGTCACATTCACTTGGATCTTTTAGCATTAGGCAAGATTAGGTCTGCTAGTGTTGCAGTTATCGCTGCCCTCGTATATTGCTTCTAGATTTACTGCGCTTTTCCCTTGCTGCTCTAGATCTTCATTTGGCGGTAAATCTAACATTTAACTGTTTATATCTGACTTAGACACCATGTCTGTAACGTACCTGCACTTTTAATAAGGCAGATACCTGTGTATAGTGCAAATCACTGGATCGATTCGTTTGCACCCACAGTTTACGATGTAATATCACAACAAAGTATCCATTTTATTACATCGATGATCCAGACTTACAAAATATTCAATAGAAGTTGCATAGCATAAAGCTAGCTTCGAAAGAGTAAACAGCGGAAATACAATAGCAGTGGGTCTCCAAAACTTCATGTTGCCACAAGCGAAAACATGTTGGTTGCAGACTCGAAATCCCTTAACGAAACCTCACTCGTCATTTGAATAACCTGTAACAAATAAAATTTTGCAACAGAGTGGGTCATATTCCATTAAAAATGGAGTCTGGCAAGTGACACTATGGTGGACACTTAATGGAATAACTCTATAGCCTATATGCATATTTGGCTGGTGGAGTTCAAGACTATTTTGCATAAAGCCAATTTTTCCTATCTCTTTGGAAAACACTTTCTTCAAATCAAGACAAGTATGGCATGAAAACCATAAATCTCATCTTCCCTTGTTCACCCATCAAGTTTTATTTCCGAAGTTGGAATGATGGAATCCTCCGTTGACGTCCGTGATCAGCTGCTCAAATTGTCCGTAACGGGGACACGGCTAAGTACTTAGTTTTACACTCTGCAGAGGTTGTGCACGTTCACCATTGTACCCATTCAACCCAAACTATCCTTTACACACCATTTGTGAATAGGAAAGGAGAAGAATGAGACGAGATCTTTCAGAAGCATTTTCCCTCCCACTCTGGCTTGACCCGTTCCACCTAACATCCCCCTACATCTGCTTGTCAAGCCGGAGAGAGTCCATGCAACATAATTGATCAAGCCAGATCCCATATGGCAATGGCTGCACTGGAAGCAATCGTCACTCGGAGTTCTTCAGATTCCTCGGTTCCTGGGTGGCCATTCACAAGTGTACATACTCCAGGAACCATAGACATGGACCTGAGTAGCCACTCAACATAAACCATACTACCACTTACCACCCAGGTGTTTCATTCTTAACATAGTAGAATTTAGATTTTCACAAAACAATATTTGCATAGCATCAATAATTCTACTAAGTATTGCATAGGAACCTAGACACAGGAATAAGGAATTCTACACAGGTTTAGCATAGCAATACTATCCTACACATGCATATAAAAATACACTAAGTAATGCATATAGAAATAATAGGAAGTTTATGAGGTGTGCCACTTGCCTTTGAATGTTGTCGTTGTTCACAAACTCTTTTCACAACGAACGTTTGCTCTCCGTTCAATCTAAACAATATAAGCAAACAACAATACAACAATCAACAAACAACAATCAGCAAACATACATGCACATACATAGTGAACAAATAATTTTCATAAAACTTCTAAGGAAAATATGTCATGCATGATATGCAAATTATTTCTAAGGACAGAGATGCATGTCATGCCATGGAAATCTTTTAAGTTTATGCAAGGCAAATGTGTCAATCTAAATGACTAAGGACTATGGTCATATGTTTGACAAAATAACTTTGTTATAATTCATCTTGAATAGGCACTCTAATGTCTTAGTCATGATGTGTAAAAGTACTTAGAGAAAATACTAAGTTTATTCTTCAAGGTGATCAACAATTATTATCAACTCTTTGTAAATTGGATAATCACTATAGTGAGAGAGACAGACACCCGGCCAGCCACTTAAATTGTGGAACAGGTCTCATGTACGTGGACATGTAAGGTTTGTCTCCAGGCCGCTTCATCTCACTATGCCGCTAGGATCCAACAAACTTCAAGTGGGTAATAACATGATCAAAAATTGTTTTAAGTCTTAAGTGAAAGACAAGATAAGGAAAGAGGGAAAAGATAGAAGGAAATATGTAGTTGTCCTCCAGGTTTCATCTCCAGATTTGTAATATTCTCCTTGGTGATGTCTTGATTGAATTCTTGGTAGACTTGAATAATCTTCAGACTTGATGATTCTTGTATCCTCGAGGCTGGTCTTGGATTTTGAGTTCTCAGAGAAGAAGAAAAGGCAGAGAGAAAGACTTAGAGAATAAAAGGGAGGTTGGCCTTCTTGAACTTCTTCTCACTTTTCTTCTAAGTGCTTGACATCTTGAGGATGCTTCCAGAGTCTGTTTTCTTCTAAGTCCTTCATGAAGTCTCAGAGAAAAGAAAGAGAGAGAGAGCAAAGACTTGGAAAATATTTCTGGTTGGTCTTCATGAACTTCCTCTTGATTTTTCTTCTGAGTGCTTCTACTTCTTGGAGATACTTCTGAAGTCTTGTTTTGGCTAAGTCCTTCAATGGCCTTCTAGCTCCATCTTGGAAATCCTAAGTGTCTAAGTACATAGCACTTTACCAAAACACTAGGTTGAAAATAATCCTAACTTAGAAAAAATGAGGAAGGAGTTTTCCTATAAGGAGTATAACTATACAATAGATGTGCCATGCATGCAATGCAATTTATTTCTAAGGACAACACTTAACAAAATAAAACAACTAAGTTTTCTAGATGCTAAAATTTTCTAAGGAAAGGATTTAGCATCTTTAAGATGTTGAAATTTTTCTAAAGAAGAGTGTTGTCGAAAAATAGTTATCAAATATTTTCTAACGAAGAATTTATTTTGTTTAAAGAGGCAAAATATTTCTAAGTACATTTTAATACCAAAGTGGTTATAATATGACTAAGTACTTTATAATTCGAATAGATGATGAAAATATTTTTTAATCAATTTTAATCATTAAAACAACACTTAAAAGTATTTAATCAATATTAATTATAAAATCATAGAAAAGTATTCTAAAAAAATTAGTAGAAAAATACTACTGCCAATATTTAGACATTTAAATTTATAGAAAAAGAGTTTGATAAATTTTAAATTCCAAATTTGAAGATACTAGCTGAATGCCCGTGCGTTGCTACGGCTAATTACATAAAATATAAAAATATATGATTGTAATGTACAATGTAATTGATTAGTTTTATCTACATAACGTCAAATTGACACATGGTAAAATACATTTTTATAGAGTCACTCTCACCTCTTTGAGCTTATTTTCACAGGAGGGGTAGAACAATACTTTCTAGCTAGTGTTCGCCAAAGGGGTAGTGTGCTCATCTCTACCAATATCAAAAAATATTATGTTTCTACCAACAATCAAGATCAGCCTTCAACATAAATATGGATCAACAAAATTCTAAAGTAGAGTATCAAATTTAACTTTAGATTAATAGTAATATATCCACAACTTCAGAATTCAGATTCACTTAAACTTGTAATAGTGAGCTCTTAACTACAGGTGAAATCAACATAGTGACAAACTGTTGGATAATATTTATATAAAAAAGGTGTATGTGGTAGAAAGAAAGATAGCGTGGCAGCAGTTCTACATTCCTCGGATAATAAACCAGTGAATCCAGGTTTACTTTAGCACATGAACCAAATACATCATCCCCTTCCTCCATTGCTCCCATAGCTTTCATTTCTTTTACTGGCAATTCATCTGGTTTTCTTGCCTTAGTTGTCATGACATCCTTAGCTCTCCTCTGATGTTAGATAACGACAGCTAGATGTTGCCAATCCTGGAAATTGTTTCAAAGACAATAGCACGATAGTGAGGCTGATCAGCCAACCTATTTCAATATTGAAATGAACACATGCCATGTACCCTAATTATGCAACACTCAACTGTACGGAAAAATGTTGCATAAATAGACTGAAAGAACCTTAAGATCAGTTTTGGCCAGTTTCCCTTATTACCTGGTAAATTATTTTTCTATGCAACGAACAGACAAGAGATCCTGCTTGTTGTTCACATATTAAAACTTTAGACAAGGGAAAATGTCCTTCGTGGTAGGGTGCATTAGTATTATCATCAAAACTTAAAATGAAAGGTTGTCCTATGATCTTACTGGAATGTTGTCCTATTACAAGTATTTCTATCATTGGCTGCTAATTAACTTCTCTTCTGCCCAATATGGTGTGGTGTTGCTATCGGGTCGTTTTTGATAATTGAAGTAATAACATGTTAGTATTGAATTTTGACTGCATAATTAGCCATTACTATTTGGGCCGGTTTTTCAATCACTGTAAAAAACACAATATTGCAGAAAAAGAGACTGTACCAGTTCTGCATTGTGCTTGTAAGGATGAATTGCATCTTCATCTTCATTGCCATGCATTAGCTTAGGAGAGAAGGAGCCAGCTTCTTCATCCAAATGGTCCTCTGTTTCTTCAGCGATAGGTTCCGGAGAATATTGTTTTGGATCTGCGTATGAAACATGGATCAGAAAACATTGTTGTTATCATAAGTAAATCTAAACCTTCTTCCTCATTATGCATCACGTGGACTCCTCCTCTTTAGTGTCTAATTCCACATCAGCTTCCACATCATGTTCCCGAGCGGCAGTATTCTCTAGCCGACGGAGATGCTTCTGGCTTCTGCAGGAAGAAGCATGGATTTGTCTCACGCAAGCCTGCATGGTGTACAAACGTACAAACAAGAAATAAGCCTATCTTTTTTATGAGATAATATTGATCAACTGTGCAACCAGATAAACTATAGTACAGAAAGCTAGAGAGCAGCTCCAGACAGCAGATAAATGCTTCCACTTGAACCAAACTGCAAATCATGTGGCGTCGAAGATAATTTTGTGGAAACAGGGTCAAATCAAGATACCAGTACACCATTATATTTATGTCCAATGAATAAAACAAAAAAAATGTCTAACAATGGTATAACCAGAAATCATATTTGCTTCTTTCAAGCTGAAGAGACACTAAGAGTTTCTATGAACTACAAGCGTGACATACCTTTGCTTTGTAAATATGAAGGTGCTTCAAAATGGCTTCCCCGTATTCAACAACTTTTGCAGTTCCTAAGCGCATATGGGTCTCGAATTGATTTTGCATCTCTTCCAGTTCTGTGGAAGTCTTACACTCCAAGAGATCTTTTACATCCCCCTCAATGCTTTCATGTAACCTCTCTCTTCCACTTCGTGGGGTAGGTCCTCGCCAAGTACCCTAGCCTGGTCCATGGCATCTCTGTTTCGAGCCTCACCCAGCTCCTAGTCACACACTACCATGAGTGCCTGATGACCTCCAAATTAAACTGGGTCAACAGGTATGAGCAATATGGACGACCATACAAATATGAAATGAACTAAGGGTAAAATTGAATCAAACAAGCTAAAGAACATGTTCTGACATACCATACCAAATAATAATTTTGCCAAATAGAAACTGACAGACCATAATAACCAAATCAACTAAGGACCCTATGCTGACTAAAATTTCAGACTATATAGTTTTGGTAGCTCATTTACAAGTCATAGTGTGAGTGTACCATAGGCATAGATAGCACACTCATGCATAAATATTCAGGACAGTGAGATGAAGACATGTACCTCCCACTAATTGACATTCATTTGGCTTTCCCTGTCCAGATCGAGATGCTTCTTAATGTCATCGTGCAGCTCTTTCATCTCCTTCACTGTAATCCCTGCAAGTTTGCAAATTACTAATGCTTCATTAATTACCGACTGCTCTTATCAATACACAAACATCGACGTTCATCCACCGTGATATGCAATCGCAGGTGCATACCCTATACTTAACCACTACCAAAATACCAAATAATGCTGATCCAATCTAATCAAACTTTACTCCTTCCAAAAACAAGCTACATGCCTACATCTGTACTGAAGTGCACATGCAACTAACCTTATTGGAAACCTGGATCACCTCCCTAAACCTTGGCTGCAAATGAGGGCTTATCTCCATGAAGTCCATGAGCCTGATCAAATTCATATGAAAACAGAGCATAAACTTTAGTTCAGCTAAATATGGTACATCATAATATAAATCATGTATAGAATTCAAAAAAATTCTAAGTACCTTGTGCTTTTTTATTCCAATGCGTGAGACTCGTCGTGCATTGTTTTGTGGACTAATCTGAACATATAAACCAATTTTCTTGATAGGAAAATCAAGTCTCATAGTCTCCATCTTGATAACATGTATTATGAGTAAACATGCAAAATGTATAATCTCATTTATAAAAGCGAACTGATCACTAATAGACTGTCATTCATAAATTAAACTACAGAGTTAAGAAGCAGTTAGCACCAAGGCGGAATCACCTTGGAAAAGTTCTATTCGCAATAAAATGCATTGGCTTGTTAAGTTACAATAGTCTACTTCGTTCTCTATAGCATTCCCTTCATAAGTGAACAATTATCTAGTGTCTTCATAATCTGCACAGAAATCTTATCAGAAGTATATGATTATATATACCCTATATGCATATTAACTGTCAAATACTTGGTGAACTAAGCAGATATGCTAAATTGAGAGCTCTAGTTTCTGTTAGCAAGTTTTCCTCCTATTTCAGAAAACATTACAGTAGCTGTTAGAGGTTTAAACTGAACCCAATAGATACAAGCTCGGTTAATAAAAGAATACATGCTGAAATTAAATTAGCACAAGAACATACCAGTGGCTCCTTAACTGAACGGAAATCTCGAATATGTAATTGAGAAGAATATAGTTCACAACGGCAAACAAATAGAGATATAACAAAGTTTTTCTCCTTGATAATATCAACCATTTGATTAACTCCATTTTTTCTACATGATGCTTAGCGTTGAAACAAACTTTTCAGTTTGATAAGAATTCATTGATAAAGAGAAAATGCTTCAAACCCGGCCTCAACTTCCTACATGAAGACAATGCTCCGTCTAGTTCTAATTCTATTAGGACACACATTATTGTTGCCTAGCCATTTTGTACCACATGGTATATGAAAGCTGGCAGCTGAGATGTTCTGAAGAAATATGCAATGCAGCAAAGGAAAAACATCAGATACTAATTTCTTGCATAGTACGATGCTCTTGAGCTCATCATACTCCTCCTATTCTCGATCCAAGGAATATGTACAAGTTCGTTACATGCTGCAAATTCTTACAAGAATTATGTACAAACATAATGTTTACCTACTGAAGCAACAACCGCCAGGAAGATGAAACGGGCAATAATCCGGGGATGGACGGCTGGTGCAATCCGGCAATCATCTGCTGAGTGATGGCTTCGGGTGGGGCAGTGTTGCCAGCCTCGCAGGGCGCCGTAGTGAGTTGCAGGCGAGCTAGCTACTGTATTGATCGTTTGGGCTGTAGTGCGGCCGGGAATGGGAGGCAGCTCCTGGATCGATTGGGAGGTGCAACTCCCAGGCAGCTAGCTGGATCAGTACATTCGCCGCGGCCGCTTGAATCTGATTAGCAGCCGCCGTCTCTAGCTGAAAGAGGATCAAAGTGGCCGGTCGGCCGTCACGTCCGCTGCCGGGTCCATGGCCGAGGGGCGTAGCGTCGGCGGACTGTGCAAGGAGAAGGATTGCGGCCGCGGCGGTGGACTGGACGAGCTACGAACAGCGGCTTTGGCAGGCATGCGGGCGGACGGCGGACTGTGGCAGGGCGCCGGATTTGCTTCCACGAGGACTATCTGCGGGGCGATTTACTGGAACCTAGATGTGGTTTCAGGTTGAGAATGGCTTTGTTCGCTCGAGCCTCGAGGAAAGAGGATGTTTCGTTGGGCTCGGCCCATGTGGGTGCGGGTGCCATCGCGAGACGGAGGTCCGGCAGAAATTTTCCACTGTGGTCGAACCATATGTACGTACTCCCATTTCTCTACTATATAATATGTCTTACCGTGTCCATGGTACGTCATTTTTTTTCCCGATTCTACCCCTGTGATTTCTGATATATTACCCACCACTGCCACCGGTAAGTGGAAAAAATGATTCAGTTCTTTTTTTCCCACCACGCGCCGCCGCCTTCTAGGGTTCGCCCAATGCTGGCCCGCCTGGAGCTCTTCGACACACTCCGGACGGGTCGGACGACGAAGATGGGGATCAATGTCGCATTTGCCGCTTCCCCGCCGAGGCGGATCGTCTCCTTCACCGCCCCCTGCGCCTCCATCGGTAGCATCAGGTTCGTCCACGACGACGGCCTTCTCCGATGGCTAACCACCAGCCGCCAGTCCCGCTGCGAGGGATCCCTCTACTCCTCTCCCTCTCGCCGTCGATCATACCCCCCATGGATCACCCTTGTTTGCTACTAATTTCGATGCTGATGCTGCTGCGAATGCTGATGCTGCTGCGACTTCAAACTTGGATTCCCGAGTTCCATATAATCGATTTGATGTTCATGCGCTGTGCTCGTTCATTCAACCAGGTGTGCGAAGATCACCATCAGCCCTCTCTACGCTCTGAACGCTCCCGCGAGGCTGCCCATCTCAAAGTTCATGCTCAGTCTGGGCAACAAGGCCGTCTCCCTGCTGCTCTCCCTCGTCTTCGCCATCTTCGTATGGGAATTCGTCATGCCCACCACCACTCAATGGACATGGCGCCTCACTCTCTTTAGGAGCTCCTCTCAAGTGCGCAACCTGCTCTCCATCCGCCTCTCCGCCAGCTCCATTTTCGCAGATGGCATCTACAGGTTCAGGTTCATGCCTTCCGTGGACACCATAGTTGCCTGTGTTTCTGACAGAAGAGCCTTCGTCAGGGACCTTGGCCAATTTAGACAACGTAATGGGCTTGTCAGTATTGCTGCTGATGCTGTTGCTCCATTGGCCCTCTGGATTGCTCGCCTAGAAACTCAACTTCAGAACAGGTTTGGGGGAATTGGATAACCTGCAAGTCCTTGCGCTACATACCATTGAAGCTTCCTTGATGGTATAATTCTTGCTTCCATCTCCTCTATCTGGGACAGTATACTACTGATCCTTGTCTTGTTTTTTAAGAGCGTGCACATCTTACCATTAAGTAGAGAAGAGGAACAGAGGAGCCCCGACCGGAGCACCACGTGCACTGCTCGTCGATCGTGGCGATGGCTGGAGGACACCGCCGGGCGCCGGCAACTCGTAGCTCAACGGAGACCTATGTGCGACTATCTTGATCTCGGCGGAGGCCTACCTAAAGGCCTGGGTTATTTTCAGGAAAACCGCATCACCTATATCTCATCTCCAGTGCGCCAAGAACTGACTTTGCAACTCAAGTTCATGCGCTTTACTGTACCTCAATTTAGTAACGGAAGCACACATGAGACATATCTTTGGGTGGATAGTAGTTTGTCCTTATTGCACAAGCTCAGATTTCGGAGACAAATGATGTTTTTCACTTCAAACTGTATTGCTTCATCTGCCATCGAACTGATCAGATGCACATCTCAGAAGCTCACACTTGTCATTGGATTCTCACATTGAAGACACAAAGTTACTTATTTGAGATAAAAAATAATCTTCTTAGCAATTTGTTGCTAGGCCTTGACAAACAATACAAATCTACTGTGTTAATTTGTATGTGTTTGTGATATGCTATGTGAAACAAAATCTCTTTGACTTGTTTCCCCCTTTTCAGTACTACTCTATTGTTATCTGAAGAAAAGATGCATACAGTTAATTTTTTTTGTTGCACCGACCGGCAGACTGTACGTGTACTATATCCAAAATAAATCAGTACGTGCTCCAAAACTAGAAACAATTCAATTGTTCATACCACTCAAACTACTTAAGTAATCTTGGGTGTCACCCGAGTTATAGTCATCTTACCTTTTCCACTGTAGACTATACAATAATCCTCTAAAAAGAAAAGGACAACTTTCTCTATCGAGGAAAAAGGGAAAAGACAGAGAGGGATTCGCGGGCGGCAATGGTGTGGATTAATAAAAGAAGCCATGGGAGAGAGGTCCGAGAACAACAATTGGAGAGGAGATGCATTCTTGTGAACATACTGGAGCAAGAAATCTATATCAAACGTTCAACCATGTTTCAAACATAATTTTGCTAAAAAATGTAATAAGCAAATCATAAGATGATGGGGAGGAGGAACAAACTTGTTGTTGAGGTGGCGGCACTCACGCACCGCACACTTGGTGATGGCGGTTTAACCATATCAAGCGATGAGGTATATATGTAGTCTTTTCTCTCCCGTTGCAACCCACATATTTAATTGATTTGTAAGTTTAAATTTGTTAAAAGAATCATGGTCCCAAATAAGAGAAACTCGGTTGTTAATCTTGTCGTCACGGTAATGGAATCTAGCACGAGTTATATTGTGAAAAAACTTGTCGCCCGTTGCAACGCACGGGCATTTTACTAGTAATAGTAAAGATGTTCAAATTACCATTAATGCCACTTTTGATAAATTTGACAAAACATAAAAGTAATGATGCCAAAAGTTTCTACGTGTCATAAGCTTTCCAAAAATATTTTATTTGTAAAATTTGACCAAACCAATAAAAAGTAGTGATAGATTTAAATTCTAGGGTTTTTTGGTAAAACTGCCGGTCTTCGGTTCACTGTTGACTTTGACCGTTGACGTGGGAATTGACTCGCTGACGTGGCAGGCTGACTGGGATTTGACTCCGAATTTGACCAAAAATAAAGTTGCTCTGATGGAAAATCACTCTTAACGAAAGTTATAGAGAATTACGTGCTCTTTCTAATTATCACAATTATAACATAAGTGGATGAATAGATTGGTCATAAATCTCAAAATACCTTTCTGTTCCGAAACTTTAAACGTGAATATCTCTCAGCTCGCTGAACCAAAAGAGGTGAGGCTTGGGGCAAAAGAAAAGTCTTGATCACGGGAGTTTGGTTACTCGAACATCATCAAACACGATCTGTATTATACAGAAATTACGTACGTTAAAATAAAAAAGTTGTCAACAGGAAAGTTGTAGATATAGAGTAGATCTACCTTTTCACCGAAGGAATTTCGATTTGGCGCAACGAGCGCGAAGAGATCTGAGAAATACGACTTCAGATCTGACGGATGACGATTCCAAATTCTTCCTCCATGCTTGATAAAAAAAGTTGAGGCTTATTGGGATGGAAAGGTATCGACGAGATCTACAACAATGATTAAGGCCCCGTCGCGATTGGAGATGGTTTTGTTCGTCAAACGAACGAAATACTATTTTGCTGATTAGGGTTTCGGTGGAACGAAAAGAGTAAAAGAGATGCCGGCGGCTATAGGGGTTTATATAGGCGGAGAGATGGTGGAATAGATAGGGCTCCGAGTTGTGAACGCGGAGGATCAAGCGGATCCGGATTTGGAGTTATATTTCTCGAGATATACGTGTTTGAATGAAAGGTGGTTGGAAAAACGAATTTTCAGACAGTTTGAGTTGGATACGGGTCAGGTTAGGTTCGGCCCAGTTTGGGCCGGCCGGCTGGGTCTAATTCGTTTTTTTTTCTTATTTCTTTCATATCTTTTGTTTTATAACTCCGAATTAAGTGAAATTAATTTCTAAAAATTTGTAAAAATCATATCTTTATTTTAAAACATTTATGGACATGTTTTGACCACTTTTTAAAAATATTAATTTTGAATATTTGATTTAATGTAAATTTGACACTTTTGTCAAATTTGAAAATAAAAGTTTAGTCAATTTACTTATGGCTAAATAAAATTTGGTACCACAATTGTGAACATATGAAAATAATTATTTCTAATAATTACAATCAAAATATTAAAGTAAAATAAGATAAATAGCATAATCATTATTTTGTTTTTAATATTTTCTCAAATAGATTTTCAAGTGGAAATAATATTTCAACCATTGTAATTTCAAATATAAACAATGCAAGAAAATGATGAATGCATGCATGAATTTTGTTTTCAAATCGACATACAAATATTTTTCAAAAAGTTTTTAATTTTTCTGATTTTTCAGAATTTGAAAAATCCTAGGATGTTAGAGACTACCACCCTTAAAAGGAATCTCGTCCTCGAGATTCGAGAAGGCTAGAAAAAGGTTGTGACTGGATATCTGGTTGGGCTACCACCCTTAAAAGAAATTTTTGTGGTCAGTCTAGAAACTTTGTTTAATCTTGTTAATTTCTCTGCTGTAGAGCGTACAAGTATTCAAAATACAATGGCATGTGGTGGATACAGAAAGTTTTTAGCACTCAAGTTTTCCACTCGGTTCTTGGAGAGATTTATCCTTCTTCCACTCTGGGCAGCCACTGACATAGTGTCATGTTGCTCCGCATCTGCGACATGTCACGGGACTGATGATTTTCTTGTGTGAGCTGGTAAGGCATTTCTCCTTCATCTTTACTGGGCACTTATCAGCATAATGTCCTTTGCCTTTACATTTGTAGAAAATTACGTCACTTAAGTTCTTCTTCTTCTTTGGTGTTTCCAGGGCTAACAGTTCTTCCAAATCTTGTTTGCTATATTCTATCTCAATTAAAGAAGTCCAGTCTCGTTTGATGTGACAATTTCGAGCTAGGTGATCTCCTTCACACTTATAGCAACACTTGGAGGCAATTTTGGATATCTTCGGATGTGACCTTACTCTTATTTCATTTTTCACCTTAGTATGATCCACAATCTCATTTTGATGAAGATTTTGTTCAGTATCCTGACCAATCCTTTTCTCTTTGCAGTCCCATTAATAATTACCTAGTTCTCCACATGTAAAACATGTTATATGGCTAGTATCTCTTTTGTGTTCCTCCTTGTTTTCTTGTACTTCCACATGCTTCATGAGATTTTGTTGCATCCCCTTTTTGGCTTGCTGACTGACTTCTTGCACCACCGGGTAGAGTTGATATTGAGTTGGAACATGATTTGTTGCTTCATACAAAAAGCAAGTAATTTGACTTGTGGGGCATTCCCTAACTGGATGTCTGGTATGACCATGGGGCCAGTCATCAGTGCATTCTTGGGACGTATGTCCTATCTCTCCACAGGTTTTGCATGCCTTTGGTTTGGTCATAAGGTCCTCTTCAAATTCACTATGGTTTTGATCAATCTTAGGCAGGTGGTCATTGATCAACTTCCACAGTTGATTCTAGTTCTCTAATAGTAGTCGCATAGTTGTATGCAAATCATTGGTGTTGGTATTGGGGTGAGACATCTGTTTGGTTTAGAAAGCAATGAGTTGAATTATTTGTACTTATGGGGGAATCCTAGTTCAATAAAACAAAACAAGGCAACCAATCTATAACATAATCAATCAACATCTAACAAACATCAAGCAACAAGGTTCACAAAAAACAAACAATCTAGTATTGTCATATAGCCAAGTTGATATGATCAATACACTAACACGATATCGTCATTCTATTTTTGGTGCTGGTCAAATCTACCTCCTTCATGACTGCTTCAAGTTCTTGTTCAACTTTCTTGGATATCTTAGAAGTGTTGGTCGAAACATGGTTCTTCAGTGGTCTTCCATGCATGCAGAACTTCATGATTAATCGTAGCTTTTCCATATGAGGCAGCAGAATCAGACTTAGACTATAAGAACATGGTCATCTAGAAAAAGATAAGAGGTTTTCAGAAGGTTGATAGTAGATGAGAGTATGAGGAAGATAAAATGAAAAATTTGTTTTCAGAAAAGTGAATAAAATAGATTTTCAATCCTATGGTCAAATCCTATTTCTATCCAAACCTAGGGTTTCGAACCTATAGGCAACACAGTGCTCTGATACCATCTGTAACGTACCTGCACTTTTAATAAGGCAGATACCTATGTATAGTGCAAATCCCTGGATCGATTCGTTTGCACACACAGTTTACCATGTAATATCACAACAAAGTATCAATTTTATTTCATCGATGATCCAGACTTACAAAATATTCAATACAAGTTGCATAGCATAAAGCTAGCTTCGAAAGAGTAAACAGCGGAAATACAATAGCAGTGGGTCTCCAACAACTTCATGTTGCCATAGGCGAAAACATGTTGGTTGCAGACTCGAAATCCCTTAACGAAACCTCACTCGTCATTTGAATAACCTGTAACAAATAAAATTTTGCAACAGAGTGGGTCAGATTCCATTAAAATGGAGTCTGGCAAGTGACACTATGGTGGACACTTAATGGAATAACTCTATATCCTATATGCATATTTGGCTGGTGGAGTTCAAGACTATTTTGCATAAAGCCAATTTTTCCTATCTCTTTGGAAAACACTTTCTTCAAATCAAGACAAGTATGGCATGAAAACCATAAATCTCATCTTCCCTTGTTCACCCATCAAGTTTTATTTCTGAAGTTGGAAGGATGGAATCCTCCGTTGACGTCCGTGATCAGCTGCTCAAATTGTCCGTACCGGGGACACGGCTAAGTACTTAGTTTTACACTCTGCAGAGGTTGGCACGTTCACCATTGTACCCATTCAACCCAAACTATCCTTTACACACCATTTGTGAATAGGAAAGGAGAAGAATGAGACGAGATCTTTCAGAAGCATTTTCCCTCCCACTCTGGCTTGACCCGTTCCACCTAACATCCCCCTACATCTGCTTGTCAAGCCGGAGAGAGTCCATGCAACATAATTGATCAAGCCAAAGCCCATATGGTTGCACTGGAAGCAATCGTCACTCGGAGTTCTTCAGATTCCTCGGTTCCTGGGTGGCCATTCACAAGTGTACATACTCCAGGAACCATAGACATGGACCTGAGTAGCCACTCAACATAAACCATACAACCACTTACCACCCAGGTGTTTCATTCTTAACTTAGTAAAATTTAGATTTTCACAAAACAACATTTGCATAGCATCAATAATTCTACTAAGTATTGCATAGGAACCTAGACACAGGAATAAGGAATTCTACACAGGTTTAGCATAGCAATACTATCCTACACATGCATATAAAAATACACTAAGTAATGCATATAGGAATAATTGGAAGTTTATGAGGTGTGCCACTTGCCTTTGAATGTTGTCGTTGTTCACAAACTCTTTTCACAACGAATGTTTGCTCTCCGTTCAATCTAAACAATATAAGCAAACAACAATACAACAATCAACAAACAACAATCAACAAACATACATGCACATACATAGTGAACAAATAATTTTCATAAAACTTCTAAAAAAATATGTCATGCGTGATATGCAAATTATTTCTAAGGACTAGAGATGCATGTCATGCCATGGAAATCTTTTAAGTTTATCCAAGGCAAACGTGTCAATCAAAATGACTAAGGACTATGGTCATATGTTTGAAAAAATAACTTTGTTATAATTCATCGTGAATAGGCACTCTAATGTCTTAGTCATGATGTGTAAAAGTACTTAGAGAAAATACTAAGTTTATTCTTCAAGGTGATCAACAATTATTATCAACTCTTTGTAAATTGGATAATCACTATAGTGAGAGAGACAGACACCCGGCCAACCACTTAAATTGTGAAACAGGTCTCATGTACGTGGACATGTAAGGTTTGTCTCCAGGCCGCTTCATCTCACTATGCCGCTAGGATCCAACAAACTTCAAGTGGGTAATAACATGATCAAAAATTGTTTTAAGTCTTAAGTGAAAGACAAGATTAGGAAAGAGGGAAAAGATAGAAGGAAATATGTAGTTGTCCTCCAGGTTTCATCTCCAGATTTGTAATATTCTCCTTGGTGATGTCTTGATTGAATTCTTGGTAGACTTGAATAATCTTCAGACTTGATGATTCTTGTATCCTCGAGGCTGGTCTTGCATTTTGAGTTCTCAGAGAAGAAGAAAAGGCAGAGAGAAAGACTTAGAGAATAAAAGGGAGGTTGGCCTTCTTGAACTTCTTCTCACTTTTCTTCAAATGCTCGACATCTTGAGGATGCTTCCAGAGTCTGTTTTCTTCTAAGTCCTTCATAAAGTCTCAGAGAAAAGAAAGAGAGAGAGAGAGAGCAAGACTTGGAAAATATTTCTGGTTGGTCTTCATGAACTTCCTCTTGATTTTTCTTCTAAGTGCTTCTACTTCTTGGAGATACTTCTGAAGTCTTGTTTTGGCTAAGTCCTTCAATGGCCTTCTAGCTCCATCTTGGAAATCCTAAGTGTCTAAGTACATAGCACTTTACCAAAACACTAGGTTGAAAATAATCCTAACTTAGGAAAAATGAGGAAGGAGTTTTCCTATGAGGAGTATAACTATACAATAGATGTGCCATGCATGCAATACAATTTATTTCTGAGGACAACACTTAACAAAATAAAACAACTAAGTTTTCTAGATGCTAAAATTTTCTAAGGAAAAGATTTAGCATCTTTAAGATGTTGAAATTTTTCTAAAGAAGAGTGTTGTCGAAAAATAGTTATCAAATATTTTCTAACGAAGAATTTATTTTGTTTAACGAGGCAAAATATTTCTAAGTACATTTTAATACCAAAGTGGTTATAATATGACTAAGTACTTTATAATTCGAATAGATGATGAAAATAATTTTTAATCAATTTTAATCATTAAAACAACACTTAAAAGTATTTAATCAATATTAATTATTAAATCATAGAAAATTATTCTACAAAAATTAGTAGAAAAATACTACTGCCAATACTTAGATATTCAAATTTATAGCAAAATAGTTTGATAAATTTTAAATTCCAAATTTGAAGATATGTTCAAATTACCATTAATGCCACTTTTGAATTTTAACAAAACATAAAAGTAATGATGCCAAAAGTTTCTACGTGTCATAAGCTTTCCAAAAATATTTTATTTGTAAAATTTGACCAAACCAATAAAAACTAGTGATAGATTTAAATTCTAGTGTTTTTCGATAAAACTGTCGGTCTTCGGTTGACTGTTGACTTTGACCGCTGACGTGGGAATTGACTCACTGACGTGGCAGGCTGACTGGGATTTGACTACGAATTTGACCAAAAATAAAGTTGATCGGATGGAAAAACACTCTTAACGAAAGTTATAGAGAATTACGTGCTCTTTCTAATTATCACAATTATAACATAAGTGGATGAATAGATTGGTCATAAATCTCAAAATACCTTTCTGGTCCGAAACTTCAAACGTGAATATCTCTCAGCTCGCTGAACCAAAAGAGGTGAGGCTGGGGGCAAAAGAAAGGTTTTGATCAGGGGAACAACTTTAGTATTGTCGTCCCAAACTTTTGATATGGTTTGGTTACTCGAACAACATCAAACACGATCTGTATTATACAGAAAATTACGTACGTTAAAATAAAAAGTTGTCAACAGGAAAGTAGTAGATATAGAGTAGATCTACCTTTTTACCGGAGGAATTTCGATTTGGTGCAACGAGCGCGAAGAGATCTGAGAAATACGACTTCAAATCTGATGGATGACGATTCGAAATTCTTTCTCCACGCTTGATAAAAAAAGTTGAGACTTATTAGAATGGAAAGGTATCGACGAGATCTACAATAATGATTAAGGCCCCGTCGCGATTGGAGATGGTTTTGTTCGTCAAACGAACGAAATACTATTTTGCTGATTAGGGATTCGGTGGAACGAAAAGAGTAAAAGAGATGCCGGTGGCTACAGGGGTTTATATAGGCGGAGGGATGGTGGAATGGATAGGGCTCGGAGTTAGAGTTATATTTCTCAAGATATACGTGTTTGAATGAAAGGTGGTTGGAAAAACGAATTTTCAGACAGTTTGAATTGGATACGGGTCAGGTTGGGTTCGGCCCAGTTTGGGCCGACCGGCTGGCCTAATTCGTTTTTTTTTTCTTGTTTCTTTCATATCTTTTGTTTTATAACTCCGAATTAAGTGAAATTAATTTCTAAAAATTTGTAAAAATCATATCTTTATTTTAAAACATTTATGGACATGTTTTGACCACTTTTTAAAAATATTAATTTTGAATATTTGATTTAATGTAAATTTGACACTTTTGTCAAATTTGAAAATAAAAATTTAGTCAATTTACTTATGGCTAAATAAAATTTGGTACCACAATTGTGAACATATGAAAATAATTGTTTCTAATAATTACAATCAAAATATTAAAGTAAAATAAGATAAATAACATAATCATTATTTTGTTTTTAATATTTTCTCAAATAGATTTTCAAGTGGAAATAATATTTCAACCATTGTAATTTCAAATATAAACAATGCGAGAAAATGATAAATGCATGCATGAATTTTGTTTCTAAATCGACATACAAATATTTTTCAAAAAGTTTTTTATTTTTCAGATTTTTCAGAATTTGAAAAATCGTAGGATGTTACAATGTCTCTTACATCGACTCGCTCGGACATTTTCTATGTCGGCATCCTTAACTCGGTACTCTGCTTTCACAGATTTCTGTCGTAATGAGCTCAAACCAACATCCCGAATCTGCCGACATGGCTGTCGAGGGAATCCGGGGCGGCTGCGAAGGATCCGACACTAGTAAAGCCCATCGCCTGGCTACGTCGATCGCGACGTATCCCGGACCAGGTCATATGTCGGCGGCCGAAGGAGGAAAACGAACCCGAGCCCCGAGCGGGGGAACGGGTCGTGTTCGTCGCCCATTTTGAACGCGGCTTTGGCCTTCTGGCCAGCGGTTTCTTCCGTAATTTCCTGGACACTTTCGGGCTTCAACCCCATCATCTCCCGGCTAACTCCATAACGGACCTCTCGACCTTTATCTCTTTCTGTGAGGCTTATCTCGGACTCTGGCCCATGGTGAACTTGTGGGCCAAGTATTTTCAACCCTAGA